>OZ023263.1:81225886-82638386 GCA_964006375.1 Tillus elongatus | reverse complement strand
ACTGATTGTAAAAATCCACTATTTTGTATGTGTACAAATATCATACCTACCCAAATATTATAAACTGAAATAATTTACTTATTGCAATTAGCTGCATCTTATTAAATGAGGTATATCAAGTAAAAGAAGTAAACTATAAAAAAACTTAAAATATCTGGGTTGTGATTTAGCCAAATGCACTCTGTCCAATTTATGGCATTATGAATTTATAATTCCATAAATGTGAATGAATTTTTGTATCCTTTTCAAGATAAACAAATTAATTGAATGTATTAATTTAAAATCGATTAACATCCTAAACCTTCAATACTTTCTGCTACTATAGTGTTACAAAGCACTTCAATAGATGTAGGTGCGGTGTTGCCACATCTCCAGAACTTCTCCAACATCTGGGAATTTTTGCACAATCTGGCAACACCCCCCCCCCCCCCCGGGTGCCTGGTGTGACCTCCCACAGGCGAAGTCTCAACCCTCTAGGACCAAAAATAACGAAGTTACCAACTTGTACCCCGTCGGAACGGATAACTGAGGTCTGCGCATTCCGAACACCCTGTATATAGATCCTGTATACGCAGAGACCACTTACACCCTGTATACGTAGAGAGATCTTATAGTACGAGAAACACCTCTTCTGTAACATAGGAGTGATGACCACATTTTGATCATCCTGTATATACATCCCCCTGTATACACACGGGGCCGATCTGTATTCACAGAACCTGCTAGCAAAAGAAGGTCCTGAAATATTCTGGAATGGAAGGCTCGCGAAACAAGGTAGAAGGTACGACGTGTATATAAAGACGAAAGCAAGACAGTACAGTTCAGTAAGATAATGTTGAAGTGACTCGAATAAGCAGTAACTAGTTTAAAGTAAAGACCGTAGTTTCAGTATAGTGACTTGTGTGCAGATTAGTAACCAGTGTAAGGCCAGATAAACTAAGTGTTTTGTGAGAGAGACATTCTAGACCTTTATTGTATCCATATTTGGACAGTAAATTAAGTGTTTTGTGAGAGAGACATTCTAGAACTTTTATTGTATCCATATTTAGATAGTAAATAAAGTTGTTTTGTTGAAATTTAAGGTCTCACTTATCCAGAACCCGGAGAAAACGCAACAATTTGGTGTCAGAAGTGTGGGATAAGTGAGTGAAGAAGTTAACAACTAAGCTAGCTGTAAATGGTAAACACCAGATCGACTGACTACGACGAGATGGGTGAAATCAAAGAGTTGATGGACTTACTGAAAAGACAACGCGAAGAAGACAAGAGGAAGAACAGAGGCGTCTTGAAGATAAAGAAGAACTCAAGAAGCAACGTGAAGAAGACGAACAACGGCGACAAGAAGAAGAAAGGAGACGGCGCGAAGAAGACGAGAGAAGCCGGCAAGATGAGGAACAGAGACGACGAGAAGACAGAGAAGAGCTCCGAAATATGTTCCACAATATGAGAGTCGATGTAAAAGAAGAAATTGAACAGATCAACGAACAAATAGAAAATATAACAGAGGATTGGAACAAACGATGGGAAGAAGTTGAAGGGTTGAGAGAACAAATAAAGATGATCATGAAAGGCACAGAAATCACACGTAAAGAACTGACAGAACAGGTGAGGGGCCAGACTGATAGTACTCAACCAAGAGGAATTACTGGAATGTCCCCAGTTCAAAATCGCCCGGAGGCGGATGTATCAGCCGTGCAGCAGCCTCATGGAACCTTGAAGCCGCCGACTTTTGACGGAGAAACATCGTGGCCCATGTACAGGAGGCAGTTTGAGGCGGCAGCTCTCAGCAATGGGTGGAGCGAGCAACAGGCAGCAACTGCTCTAATTCTCTCGCTTCGAGGTAAAGCCCTAGAAATCCTCCAGAACATCCCGGAGTCGAAAGAGCAAAACTACTTAACAGTGATACAGGCCCTAGATTTGAGATATGGTAACAAGTACATGAGCCAGGTCTACCAGACACAACTAAAGACAAGGGTCCAGAAGCCAAATGAGACTCTGCAAGAATTCAGTGCCGAAGTGGAGAAACTTGTGCGACTGGCATATCCCCAAGCCCCAGAAGAATTTGTCAACCAGATCACCGTCCAGACCTTCATCTATGGGGTACTTGACAATGAAATGCAACAAGCTTTAAGGCTCGGAAGATTCAAAACACTTACAGACTGCGTCATTTACGGCTTGGAATTTGAAGCAGCGAAGAATGCATCTCAACCTCGCTGCAACAGGCTGCGCGAAGTGAAGGAGAAAGAGGACCTTTCAGACACGTCTGGGGAACTAAGGGAAGAAATAAAGTTTATAAAGGAAGCCATAAGCAAGCTCACTGCAACGGTCGGAGCACGTAAGACGAAAGCAGATTAGTCCCACATAGAATGCTACAAGTGTGGTAGGAAAGGACACATAAGTAGGCAGTGCTCACAAACCCAACAGGTGGCTCGCAGGGGACAGGAATACACCAACAGGGAGCGCCATCAGGGAAAACGACCTGACGCCAGTGTAAGGGGGCGACAGCTGGCGTGCGAGTTCCAAGGCCCCAAAGTCAAGGTCTCCACTATCCGACGCTACCGCGAGAGCCTCGTTATACCTGGCAGCATACACGGAAAACAATGCGGTTTCACCATCAATACTGGTGCCACTAGATCCGTTGTACGTCCAGACATGTTGCCAAACAAGTTGGCACTCACTACCAACAAACAGCCTGTGTTGGAGACGGCAAAAGGAGATAGAATACCCGCGCATGGAGAGGCCACTGTTTACATTAGGCTGGGCAGTACTGAGCTACAGGTAAGGGCTGTCGTCGCAGAAATCGTCGACGAATTTATTCTGGGCCTGGATTTAATGGAAGAGTTCGATGTCCTATCAGTAGACTTCCAGAATAAGATCTTGAAAATCGGTAACGAAGAGTTGTATTTATCTCCAACAGCAGGCGAAGCTAATCCCAGGGTGAGACTTATTGTCGACGAGGATACACGGATTCCTGGTAACAGTGAGAAGATTGTCAGGGCCAGACTAGAGAAGAAACTTGATTGTATGTCTGCTCTCATAGCGGAGCCCCTAAAAGATAGACGTGATGGTGCCCTCGTCGCACGATGCTTAGTAGACCCGAAGAAGACAATACCCATAAGAGTGGCTAACGTACAAACTAACAGGGTCACATTGAAGAAAGGTGAGGTTATCGCCACTTGCGAACCCATTGACCGAGTGACGCTGTCCAAAAACATGACACCCACTGCATTAGATAGAAGACTGCCAGTGGAAATAGTAGAGCGGTTCAAGAATTCATGGGGCCAATTGAATAATATGGAGATGGAGATGGCCCTGAAGTTCGTATTGGAGGAGGCCGATATTTTCGCTCAAGATAAAATCACAGGTCGTACGAGTCTAGTGCAACACAGAATTAATACTGGCGACGCAAGACCAATTAGACAGCCGCCGAGAAGACTGCCTTTTGCCAAGCAATCAGAAATCAAGGCGATGGTTAACGAAATGCTGGAAGATGGTGTGGTCGAGGAGTCTAATAGTCCTTGGTCGTCCCCAGTAGTTTTGGTCACCAAGAAAGACGGCACTATGAGCTTTTGCGTGGACTATAGGAAGCTGAATGATGTCACCAAGAAAGACAGTTATCCCCTGCCCCGGATCGACGACACTTTGAACACCTTGGCCGGATCAAAGTGGTTCTCCACATTAGACCTGAAAAGTGGCTACTGGCAAGTAGAACTCCATAAAGACGATAAGGAGAAGACTGCTTTTTCAACCGGGAATCGGTTGTACCAATTCAAGGTCATGCCATTCGGCTTATGTAATGCTCCTGCCACCATCGAGCGACTAATGGAGTTAGTGCTGAGAGGACTGACATGGGAAACATGCCTGGTGTATCTCGACGATGTCATGGTGATTGGAAGGACTTTCGATGAACACCTGTCGAATCTGAAGCAAGTTTTCTCCAGGCTGAGAGGTGCCAATCTGCAACTCAATCCCAAGAAATGCGTCCTCTTCCAGAAGAAAGTGAGTTTCCCCGGACATGTCGTTTCTGAGAAAGGGATAGAAACTGATCCAGAGAAAATAAAGGCAGTAAGAGACTGGCCTGTGCCGAAGAACAAACATGAGGTCAAAAGTTTTCTGGGACTTTGCAGCTACTACCGACGCTTTGTGAAGTACTTCAGCAGCATTGCGAAACCTCTGCATAGCCTGACTGAAAATAAGGTCGAGTTCATCTGGTCACCAGATTGCCAAGAGTCTTTTAGAGAACTCAAACATCGTCTTCTCACTGCTCCTATACTGGCTTATCCTCAGGACAAGGGA
Organism: Tillus elongatus; assembly: GCA_964006375.1. Lineage (NCBI taxonomy): Eukaryota > Metazoa > Arthropoda > Insecta > Coleoptera > Cleridae > Tillus > Tillus elongatus. The sequence goes on along the minus strand of OZ023263.1, from coordinate 82,634,090 downwards.
CCGTTCATACTGGACACCGATGCTTCCCAGTATGGCATTGGGGCAGTACTCTCGCAGCTCCAAGCCGGAGAAGAAGTTGTGATAGGCTACTTCAGCAAAACGTTCGGAAAAGCAGAAAGAAATTACTGTGTAACCCGGAAAAAACTGCTGGCAGTTGTAAGATCCATCGAACATTTCCACAGCTTCCTGTACGGAAGAACATTCCGCGTGAGGTCAGATCACTCTGCTTTCCAATGGCTTCTGAATTTTAGAAATCCCGAAGGACAGATAGCACGATGGATAGAGAAACTGCAGAGCTACGACTTCCGGATTGAACATCGAAGAGGAAGAAGTCACGCCAATGCAGACAGCCTGTCAAGAAGATCATGTTCAGTGCATGAATGCAAATTTTGCGAGCGACAAGAGAACAAAGAGATCGACAAAGTAACTCATCAGATCAAACAACTGGTGACGGAACAGGAGAATAATACCGATCCAGACGTAAATCTTGAATACATCAGAGATGCACAGAAGAAAGACCTGAGTGGCACGATGTGTCCCGGTTTGGGGCGGAGGTTAAAGGCTACTGGCTACAATGGGACTCCTTGTGTCTGAAGAATGACTTGATCACTCGAAAATGGGAAACTGCCGATGGTAGAGACTGTATATATACCAGACCGTTGTGCCAAGTGAGTGCATAGACAGTGTCCTTCATGAGTTACACAATAGTAGGAGTGGAGGCCACTTTGGGGTCAACAGGACTCTCGCCAGAGTCAGAGACCGCTTCTATTGGATAAATTGCCGAAGAAGCGTGGAAGAATGGTGCAAAAGGTGTGACCAGTGTGCTTCAAAGAAAGGACCAAAGACCCGATCCAGAGGAAAGATGATGCAGTACATCTCAGGTACACCGTGGGAGAGAGTTGCCGTAGACATCGCAGGATCTTTTCCAATCACAGAGTCTGGGAACAGATACATAATGGTGGCGATGGACTACTTCTCGAAATGGCCTGAAGTTGCGCCGATCCCCAACCAAGAGGCAACGACCGTAGCAGAAGCCCTGATGGAAAATGTAATATCACGGCATGGCGTACCCTTGGAGATGCACACCGACCAGGGCCGGAATTTCGAATCAGAAGTCTGGAAGAGCCTAATGGACTTGCTAGGCATACAGAAAACACGAACAACGCCACTCCACCCTCAATCAGACAGCATGGTAGAACGGCATAACAGGACCATCAATCAGTATCTTGCTATGTTTGTAGACGAGAATCAGAGAACCTGGGACAAGCTGATACCCCTGTTCCTCCTAGCTTACAGAAACTCTCAGCATGAATCTACCGGCTACACTCCATCCATGATGTTGACCGGCAGAGAGATGCGGTTACCAATCGACATGACGAGACCACCACCGAACGAGGACATAGCGGACCTAGCTACGTTACCTGAGTATGTTGCCGACCTAGAAGCAAAACTGCGCACTCTACACAGATGCGTCAGAGATAGGCTCCTCTTAAGCAGTGACCGGATGAAGAGGGGCTTGGATCGCAGAGCAACACCCCATACATTCAAGGAAGGTGATGCAGTGTGGCTACCAACCAACAAGGAGAAAGGGCCTCAGTCCCAAATTTCAGAAACCATGGGAAGGGCCTTATTTGGTGACTAAGAAAATTAACGACCTAGTTTACAGAATCCAGCTGTCTCCAAGAACTAAACCCAAAGTTGTTCACATAGAGAAGTTGAGTCCCTATCGAGGCCACGAACCCCCAAGTTGGCTGCCGGTAAATACTGTTCGGGACGAACAGTCTTAAGGAGGGGGGCAGTGTTACAAAGCACTTCAATAGATGTAGGTGCGGTGTTGCCACATCTCCAGAACTTTCCCCAACATCTGGGAATTTTTGCACAGGGTATACATGTGACGTGTTCCCGTTTCACTTTCTGATTGGTCGGGAGTTACCATGCCACCTCTTTAATCTATAAACCTTGGCCCGAATTCACCGAGCGCCAACAGTTGAATAATTGTGTCAAGCTGTGCCTTCACCCCGTACCACTGAGTCTCCGCTGGAACTCAACTGTTGACGATTTGTCAAAGTGGAATGACAAACGTCACAAAATAGTGCTTGGATTCAACAGTGCGATCATCAGTTTCTGACCATTGTAATATATCGGTAGTCAGCAGCTGAGTGCTTAAACTCAGATGTTGGCGCCTGGTGAACGCAGCCATACTAACAGGTGAAGTTAAATAAAAGCTTGTAAGATTTAGTAAATAAGTAGATTATCGCAATCAGAAAATTACAGATTCCAAAAAAATTTATAATATAAAGGAGTCCACTTCAAATAACACCGTTAATTCGTATTTCAAAAACAAGAGGTTCAATTGTTTTCTCAAATGTAAATTAAACGCAAAAGAAGAATTTCTACAAGTTTTCTATTAATTCATTTTTTATGAAAACAGAAAATAAAATGTTAAAACGCGTTGTACACAAATAGAATCTATGGTTTTCTTCTATGCTATTTTCTGTACACATATTTACTTGTGACCACTTGTTACATACATGCAAAATTAAATCTTCGTTCAGTCCATGACATTTTATTTTTTCCATACTTATATGGAAGTTGTAAACTAATTAAGGAGAAAATAATATGAATAATGTGAAATACGTTTCTCATAAATAATAGACCAAACGATATAAGATAGACATTTATATTATAGGGTGGAACAGCTATGTGGAATAAATTCAGTATCTCAATTATTGTGTATATTTATAAAAAATTCTGAAATAGGTCAATTCTAGATTTAAAAATGACATCCTGCAACGTGAAAACTTCAGCTCTACATTCAACCCCTTTTAAGTGACAGTGGCAAGCCTCAAATGTTTAACTAGGAAGAAGGTGCTTTTAACACCTCATTTAAAAGATCTCTTCATTCTCTATTAGTAGTAGTAGTAGTAGTAGTAGTAGTAGTAGCAGTGGTGGGGAGGCTAACGCCAAGCAAGTAGGACACAATGGGCCCTTTTTGCCAACCCAGCAACTATGCTCTACACTTCCTCGGTTCCGCTGTCAAACCGCCTCCACCTCGAAATGAAGGCTGTGACGGTCTCTAATTGGACGGTAATTACCTGACTCCTCTGCAAAGTCCTCGAACCGAACAATTCAAAAACTTCGCATTCACACAGGTAGTGGTAAGACGTTTCTTCATCCTCGCCGCAGTCCTCGCAAATGGGATCCCTCTCTACGCCTATCAATGTGAGGTGTCTTCTAAGGGCGCAGTGGCTTGTAAGCACCCTAAGGATGCGGCGAAGCGTAGGTCGACTCCTACCGAGTAGCCAGACAGCTTTATCTCTGTCCGGCCCCTCCACGAAGTCCCTCGCCTACCTACACCCACCAACCGGCCTCCAGTGCCTCTCTATGGCCTCCTCAGTCCAGCTGTTTGTGACAGAGACCGTCTTCCTACTTATGCCTATCGCAGGCTCCGGGCCACAGAACGGCCGCCTGGAACCAAGCCTTGCGAGATCATTCGCCACCTCATTCCCCGCTAGGCCACAGTGTTCCGAAACTCACACCAGTGGCACCTCCTTTGTCCTGGCTAGTCCTTTAAGGGCGTCAGCGCACTCCTGAACTAGTGTTGACCTAATTCTGGTTGCGCAGACTGACCGGATGACCGCCTGGCTATCCGAGTGTATGTATACACATTTCTCGGGGCTCATCCTCACATCCTATCTATTGGCCACATACTGATTCTCCATTAAGAAATGCTATGATTTTAAAATTTGCTGCAAAAATTAACGTAAGATCAAAGAAATTCGTCTCATTGACGAACATCGCTAGAACACACCAAAAAATTTAGTAACTAATCGCGTCTTATCCTTGATAATGAGAAAGCAAGCAAAAACAATTTTTGCAATAAATTTTAAAACCATAGCATTTGTTGATAAAGAATGGATATATCTTTCTAATGAGGTACAACAAACCCACAAACCCCCAATTTTTAGTTGAACATTTTGGGGTTTCAACTGTCACTCGAAGGGGGTTTAATATATCTAGAGGCGAAGTTTTCACGTTGCAGGATTTCATTTTTTAATTTAAAATTGACTCGTTTCGGGACTTTTTATAAGTATGCACAATAACCGACATACCGAATGTATTCAGTTTGGACGTTTCACACTGCTTTAATTTTACAGCAATATATTTTTTTAATTCAATAGGATATACTTATAACGCCAACGTCAACACTTTAAAACACAACGCGCACCTAAAATATGTAATACATTAAGTAAAAGTATGGGCGCAGCAAGTGGGTTATGGTAGCGAATTTTCGTAAAAATGTTTTTAATGGCAAATATGTCTTGTTTTTAAAAGAAGGGCATTTGGTTGGCAGTTTAACCTATATAGTAGTAACAATGTACCATATTTCATTAAAATAGTTTTGTTGTTTCAAAAAATACAAACATTTGCCGAAAATATACTTAAAAGGTTCCAGAAAAAACTGGTCCGATTTTTCTGGCAAACTTCTCAAAGCGAACCTCTCCAACGAACCTCTTCAAGCTGTTTACACACCTACCAAGATATAATTATTCACAACAGCATTAGGGCCATGATTTTAAAAAATCACTATTTTTTACATACATTGCCTTCAGTAATGTTACACTAAAATATATTTTTCGCAAAAAGTCGACAATTTTTTTTTACAATAACTTACTAATCATGTATTATTAATTACCAACATATCACAAAAATCTTACAAAAAATGATCTCTACGGAAACACTACAAACATTTCTGCGAAAACTTTTCAAGTTCAGCCACTATTTGAGAGTACCTGTATACGGAAGCCCGAATTTTTCGACGAGTAGTACAAACAAAAAGCACTTTAAATGCGTCATTTCCATGGCGCTCTGTTCTATATATTGGTAAAAACGACGTATCACAATTTGTGATATGTGTTTGTGATATGTGCCAAAAACCTGGAAAGTTGCAAAACAATTGAAATAACTCAAAAACGATTAACGATATCAATTATTTTTTTCCTTACAAATATGCACTATGGTTCGATGGAAATATATATATATATATATATATATATATATATATATATATATATATATATATATATATATGTGTGTGTGTGTGTGTGTGTGTCCAACCGATAACTCAAAAAATAATTTACCGATTTAGGTGAAACTCGGCATGTACCTTTCTTTTATTAATGGCTCGGATGAGAGCGCTAGCCAGGAAAATTGGACAAGGTTTTCCGGGAAAATTACTATTAAATGAAATTGGGTGTATATGTTTCCTGGGGACATACCTTACTACATACCAAAATGCAACTGTCTAAGTTTATAGATAATTGAGTTATTCTAAGTTGAAGCATTTGATGAACATTCACTACCATAACGCACTTGCTGCGTCCCGAACTGTTTTTATGATATGCACTTTTTATTAATAATATAACACCTAGTGTTCTCTAAAAACAACATTGAATTTAGATCTGCATCCGCCCATTTTTAAATTTTTTGTTTTCGACTTTGAGTGCTATTTAAGGAAAATTATTCTTAATTCTTTTGTTGATTGTTTGTGTTCTGTTTTTATTGTTAATTTGTAATAGACGTACATAAAAATGCATATATAATATACGTGCCTTTGGCCTGTTTCATTGTTAATAGATACATTTTACATTATACATAGATTGAATTAAGGCAAAAACTCTAATCAATAAATAAATAAATAAATAAAACGTATTTCTCTGCATGGTCATAACAATATCGTTAATATGACAATAGCACAATGTAGAGAAATAGTAGGCTGTGTCTGTAAGAAGAAAACTTCATATGAACGTGTGTCCTAAACGTCTTTACTTTTGAGATACAATAAAATACAATACAAGATAAAAAAAACTCTGGACGCAGCAAGTGCGTTATGGTAGTGAATTTTCATAAAACTATTTTTTAATAGCAATAATGTGTTTTTTTAAGAAAGCAGGCATCACATTTGGTTACCAGTATAATCTATATAGTAAAAACAATGTGCCATGTTTCATCAAAATAACTTTATTGTTTGAAAATGTACAAAAATTTCCGAAAGTAAACTTAAAGTCTTCCCGAAAAAACACGTTTCTTGGTCAACCTTATAGGTTAATAGCAAATTGAGCTATTCAAATATTAAGGATTTGATCAAAATTCGCTACCATAACGCACTTACTGCGTCCAGAATTTTTTTCTTACAAACATGCATTATATTTCGATGGAAAATGCAAAAATGCAATAACATAAGGCGTGTTTGATTAAAAAAAAAAGAAAATTTGTATCACCAACGACTTATGGGCCACCCTGTGATTGTAGAAATATTTTTTTAAGATGTAGCTCAAGACACCCTATAATTAATATATACAATTTTTTTTCATATCTTGTATAATAACAGATATATTGAGCTTTATTAATTTTTTTTTACGAAAATTCTACAAAAATTATATACCATTAACGATAAACTATATAGCTAAGGCTACTGCCAAGCGTCAGAGAAAGGGTCTATTTGAAATGCATTTTCTGGAAACATTTGATTAAAATGAAGGACAATGACGGTTGGAACTAAGACATCAGGGTTTGTAAAACATTCTTCTTGAGACATTTTATTTCCATAGCCTGTATGAGATTCAAGTTATTTTCCTAAATGTTGCCAATTTTGACGTTTAAATCGCAACTTTGACGTTTTGTGAAAAACCCCAATTTATTTTTGTTTAAATGCCTATAACTTTTTTGTATTTTGACCTACAGAGTAGGTAGGTAACTTGCCTATAATGATATAAATCCGCATATAAAATTTGGTTGCCCTTACTTTGTTAATTTTGGAGATATAAATTTTTTTCGAAAGAAAACACAAAATTTTCCGGTAAAACCTCGGCGGATTTTCCTGACTAACGAACTTATCCAAGCCACTTGCGAAAGGAAGGTACTCACCAATTTTGACGTTTAAAATCGCGATTTTGACGTTTTGAGGAGAACCCAAAATTATTTTTCTTTAAATGCCTGTAACTTTTTTGTACTTTAACCTACAAAGCTCAATTTTGGCATGTAACTTGCCTATAATGATATAAACCCGTCTATGAAATTTGGTTGTCCTTACTTTGTTAATTTTGAAAATATAAAAAAAAATCGATTTTTTTCGAAAAAAAAACACAACATTTTCCGGGAAAACCTCGGCGGATTTTTCTGGATAACGAACTTATCCAAGCGACTTGCGAAAGGAAGGTACTCACCAAGTTTTATCAAAATCGGTCCATTATTTTTTAAGTTATAGGTGTGACACACACACACACACACACACACACACACACACACACATATATATATATATATATATATATATATATATATATATATATATATATATATATATATATATATATATATATATATATATAGTCGGGATCTCCTTATTAGTGAATTTTTTTTAAGAAAATTCACTAATTAGATAAGTTGTTGAAAATGTCCTGCAATAATGCGTGCTTCAGCTATTTTGACCATATTGTCGCGCACTTTTTGAAGTATAACGCCAGTATTTCTTATTATATCGCAGGAAGCTATTATACGATCCTTCAGCTCTTCTAGAGTGTTTACTGGGGTGCGGTAAACTAGGGTTTTAAGATGCCTCCATAAGACAAGTCCAAACTATTTAAATCTGGGGACCTAAGAGGTCATGGTTGGGGTCCACCACGACCTACCCATCGGTTATTAAATGTGTCATTTAAGTATTCTCTTGCTTCAATACTAAATAGAGCGGGGCGCCGTCATGCATGAAGCACATTGTATTTCTAATTAAAATTGGTACCTCTTCTAGCAAAATGGGCAAATCATCCTCTAGAAACCGGCGATAATTATGGCCATTTAGTCTTTCTGGTAGGAAAAAAGGTCCAGTTAGGTAATTTCTAATAATTACAGCTCATACATTCACGGAAAATTGTACTTGATGGTTAAATTGTACAACTGCATGGGGATTTTCGTCTGCCCAAATATGATTATTATGATAATTTGTGATGGGGTTTCTGGAGACGTTAACTTCATCTGTAAACATTATTTTACGGTCAAACAAGGGATTATGGGCAATTTTCTCTAAAAACCAATGACAAAAATCAACTCGCAAAGTAAAGTCTCGGGAAGTAACGCATGGACCCGTTGAATATGATACTGGTATAACAGAAAATTGTTACCAATTTTTCTAGTACTAGGTTCAGGATTTTCATCAATCGAATTTAAAACTGCTTCTTCAATTTCTGGAGTTCTTATAGTTCGATGGGCCCCTCTTAATTAATTATTTGGCTTCAAACTACCAGTTTCAGTCAATCTTCTATGAACATTTGCAAATGTTCGCCTATCAGGTATGACTCTATTAGGAAAGCGCTCTTGATAAAATCGACTAGCTTCCGGTGATCTGCCATTAGCTAAACCGTACATGTAATGCATGTCTGCCGTCTTCGCATTAGTAAATTTAACCATTTATTTTCAAAATAACACACTGCTCAGATATTTTAAAAACCAAAGACGCAAACAGATTAATTTAAAATTGAACTGTCAAAGTAAATGACAACAGAATTAATCATTCTTACACACAGCCTACTATTTCTCCACGTTATGCTATTGTCATATTAACGATATTGTTATGACCATGCAGAGAAATAGGTTTTATTTTTTTAGGCGAAAACCGTGCATCGGACTGAAAAAACCAAGTATTCAAATTTGCTTAGAAATGAATGGGGGTTTCAAAAATAATTTTTATTTTAAGAGATGTCAGTGACGTACCCTCAATATCTGCCAAAATATGCAGGTAAGATTCCGCACGAACGTCACGTCACTGGTGGAAATAAGAAGAAATGTGGTACATGAAAATGACTCTTGACATATCTAGAGTGGTATTATAGTATCGACAAGTTTCACCAAGTAAGGGCAACAACAATCAATGAATTATAGATATTATTAAAAAATTACTTACTTTTAAAAATTTTACCACCCTGTATCTCAAAAGTTGAGACGTTTAGGACATGGTTCATATAAAGTTTTCTTCTTAAAATGAAATCAGCCCCTTAAATATTGACACTTTGACACTCAATTAGATTATATATATATATATATATATATATATATATATATATATATATATATATATATATATATATATATATATATATATATATATATATATAAATTTAAAACCCTAACGTAGCAACCTATTTTGATTTACAGTTGTCATTAATGCTTATAAATAAATTCAATTTTCTTCTGATCGACGATGCCGTTAAAACCAAACTGGTTACACAGAAGAAAACAAACACTTGTAGAAAGAAAAAAGTTCGGGACGCAGCAAGTGCGTTATGGTAGTGAACTTTCATAAAAATGTTTTTAATAGCAAATATGCGTGTTTTTTTTTTTCAGAAAGCAGCCATCAAATTTGATTACGAGTATAACATATATGGTAAAAACAATGTGCCATGTTTCATCAAAATAACTTTATTGTTTGAAAACGTACAGAAATTTCCCAAAGTAAATAACCAAAAAAATCCGTTTCTTGGTCAACCTTATAGGTTAATAGCAAATTGAGCTTTTCAAATATGAAACATTTAATTAAAATTCGCTACCATAACGCACTTGCTGCGTCCAGAATTTCTTAACTTACAAACATGCATTATATTTCGATGGAAAATGCAAAAACATAAGGCGTTTTCGACTAAAAAAAAATATTTGTATCACCAACGACTTATGGGCCACTCTGTGATTGTAGCAATATTTTTTAAGATGTAGCTCAAGACACCGTATAATTAATGTATACAATATTTTTTCATATCTTGTATAATAACGGATATATTGAGCTTTATTGATTTTTTACGAAAATTCGGCAAAAGTTATATACCATTAAACGATAAACTCTATAGCTAAGGCTACTGCCAAGCATCAGAGAAAGGGTATATTTGAAATGAATTTTCTGGAAACATTTTAGTAAAATGAAGGACAATGACGGTTGAAACTAAGACTTCAGGGTTTGTAAAACATTCTTCTTGAGACATTTTCTTTCCATAGCCCGTTATAGATTCAAGTTTTTTGCCAAAATGTTGCGAATTTTGACGTTTTAAATTGTCACTTTGACGTTTTGAGGAAAACTTCAATTTATTTTTCTTTAAATGCCCATAACTTTTTGTCTTTTGACCTACAGAGCTAAATTTTGGTAGGTAGCTCACCTATAGCGATATAAACCAGCGTACCAATTTGGTTGCCCTTACTTTGTTAATTCCGGAGATATCAATTTTTTTTTGAAAGAAAACACAACATTTTCCGGGAAAACCTGGGCCGATTTTCCTGACTAAAAAACTTATCCAAGCCATTTGCAAAAGGAAGGTATTCACCAAATTTATTCAAAATCGGCCTATTATTTTTTGAGTTATCGGTGTGATATATATATATATATATATATATATATATATATATATATATATATATATATATATATATATATATATATATATATATATATATATATATATATATATAAACATATAAAAACCGAAACTGACCCCGGACATGGGTTCTAGGGGTCCTAGTTCGTTTTTTAAGAAAATTTACTAAAAACGAATTCTACAATTGTATTTGAGGTCTAAGCTTTTCTTGTACTTTAACGTCGGTCTATTTTCGCGACTATGGCCAATAACCAACCAGGAAGCCGTTTCACCCAACTATCCTCAAAATTCTGCCGAACCCCTTGCTTTTTGTAGGAAGGATTTGTATCTTTAACGTTACTGGACCGCCGGATTTACGCCCCCTTCGAAGAGTGGAACGTGCAGACATTTAACTTGCTGAAATGCAATTCCACAATCTCGGTTAATGTTAATTGTACAGTATGTACTGATAAACCCAGTACCCTTGGGTTCAGAGGCACACGTTCTTGCCACTGAACCACCTAGGCTCTTATATCTAAGCTAGAAGACAGTTAAAAGGAAGTTTAGATGTATGATTTATTTATTTATAATTCAGCGGGTAAACTCTTTAATCTGTGTACACTGTTTAACATTCAATTTATCAGCAGCACAAATAAGATATTCCGTGTAAAATACTTTCGTAATTTGATAAATGTGAAACATTTTAGTGAATTTTCTTAAAAAAAATTCACTAATGAGGAGATCTCGACTTTTGAATTTTGAAAAATTTCTTCAAATTAGCGCTATTTAGGACCCCTGGATCCCAAATCCGAGGTCGCTTTCAGACTTTATATGTTTATATATATATATATATATATATATATATATATATATATATATATATATATATATATATATATATATATATATATATACTTTATTTGTTTGCTGTACGTTTGTGATTTCTTATTGGTTTGCGTGGACTGCAGTTTCGAACCGTCCCGGTTCATCATCAGCATGCTACTAAATGATGAACCGGGACGGTTCGAAACTGCAGTCCACGCAAACCAATAAGAAATCACAAACGTACAGCAAACAAATAAAGTGTATATTTAAAAGTGATTACAGTGTAGTGCAATATTCCTAAAGATATATATATATATATATATATTTATATATATATATATATATATATATATATATATATATATATATATATATATATATATATATATATATATATCTCTTTATATATTTATGTGTCACACCTATAACTAAAAAAATAATGGATCGATTTTTATAAAATTAGGTGAGTACCTTCCTTTCGCGAGTGGCTTGAATAAGTTCGTTAGTCAGGAAAATCCGCCTAGGTTTTCCCGGAAAATTTTGTATTTTGTGTCGAAAAAAAATTATATCTCCGGAATTAACTAAGTAAAGGCAACCAAATTTCATACGCGCGTTTACATTACTATAGGTAAGTTACCTACCAGCTCTGTAGGTTAAAGGATAAAAAGCTACAGGCATTTAAAGAAAAATAAATTTGGATTTTCTTCAAAACGTCAAAGTCGCGATTTTAAACGTCAAAATTGGTAATATTTAGGCAATGAACCTGAAAATAATATGAGCTATAGAAAGAAAATGTCTCAAGAATAATGTTTTACAAAGCCTGAAGTCTTAGTTTCAATCGTCATTGTCCTTCATTTTACTAAAATATTCCCAGAAAATTCATTTTAAATAGACCCTTTCTCTGATACTTTGGCAGTAGTGTTGGCTATAGAGTTTATCGGTTAATGGTATATCATTTTTGTCGAATTTTCGTAGAAAATCTTTAAAGCCCAATATATCCGTTATTATGCAAGATACGGAAAAAAATTGTATACATTAATTATAGGGTGTCTTCAGCTACATCTTAAAAAAATATTTCTACTATTACATAAGTTGTTGGTGATTCAAATTTTCTTTTTTAGGGAATTTTCTTTAAAAAATTCACTAATGGGGAGATCCGTGTTTATATATATATATATATATATATATATATATATATATATATATATATATATATATATATATATATATATATATATATATATATCGTACCGATAACTCAAAAAATAATACACCTATTTGATCAAATTTGGTGAGTACCTTTCTTTTGCAAGTGGCTTGGATGTGTTTGTTAGCCAGGAAAATCAGACAAAGTTTTCCCGGAAAATTTTGTGTTTTCTTTCTGAAAAAATTCATATCTCCGGAAATGAGGGCAACCAAATTTGTTATGCGTATTTGTATTATAAAGAGTGAACCACCATATCGAAATATGATGCATGTTTGTAAGAAAAAAATCTGGACGCAGTAAGTGCGTTTTGGTAGCAAATTTTCATTAAATCAAATTTCAATAACTCAATTTGCTATTAACGTAAGTTTTGTTGGTTAGGAAACCAACATTTAACTTTATTTTTGGAAAATTTTTGTATGAACGCAGCAAGGGCCTTTTGTTTGCGAATTTTCATTAAATATTTCAAATTTCAATAACTCAATTTGCTATTAACCTAAGGTTCATTGGCTAGGAGACCAGTTTTCTCGGAAACATTTAAAGTTTATTTTCGGAAAATGTTTGTACATTTTCAAATAATTATTTTGATAAAATATGGTACATTGTTCCTACTATATAGGCTATACCGGTAACCAAATTGATGCCTGCTCGCATTAGAGCGATAAATTTGTAATTAAACACATTTTTATGGAAATTCACTTCCATAACGCACTTGCTGCGTCCAGAGTTTTTACTTAATTGACTGATCCATTCGATTATTTTTTCATTATATTACGAAAGCACTGTCTACCAGAACAAATGTTTTTACAACCCAAAACACATTTATCAATTACACCAAATATGAATAAAGTACTATTTAACCGACTTCATTTAAAATACAAAACAAACAATGAGAAACGTGAGACAACAGCTGAAGTTCTAACTCATTAGCAAACATTTCAATGCATTAATTACAATGGTGGTTTCGTTATTGCATTCATCTATGTTTATTCACATTGCTTCAGTGCAAAACTAAACTACTGTGGCACATACTTTTAAAAGTTCATAACTGCACGAGTATTCAGCTGTTTGCCACGCGCATACCATTCTCCGAGTGCATAGGGGTTATCCTTGTTCAACTCACGCGTTTCCATTGTTGACGTTGCACTTTATCGATATCGGGTGCATCGTCATTACACGCGCAGTCGCCATAACTAATTCTTATAATGCAAAATGGTATGTTAATTAACTTCCTAGCTAATGAAGAGGAAATCAAAGTCTTCGTTACATTTAGCGTTAGACAAATACCTATTTAACGTATTTGAGAAAGAATACCAAACCTGAATTAACAAAATTTGTAATCAACATTAATTTTATGTTTTTAGTGGATTTTCGAAGAAAAAAATCACTAATGGAGAGATCGCGACGTATATATATATATATATATATATATATATATATATATATATATATATATATATATATATATATATATATATATATATTTATATATATATATATATATGTATATATATATATATATATATATATATATATATATATATATATATATATATATATATATATATATATATATATATATATATATATATATATAGAGGGCGCATTGAAAACGAAACAGACCGATTTGCGTCCAGAGAATTTTTTTTAAAGAAACGCTGAAACACGTCAATCTTAATATTGAGGGGGACATGTTTTGACATAAAACTCAACTTTGTCACATCAACCCCTTAAGGGTGGTGATAACAACCCCTATATTTTAAATAGGGAACATGGGTCGAGTGTTACATCATTTGAAAGCTCTTTTTTTGGAATTTAGCACTTTAATTTTTTTGGAATTTTTTTTAACTTTTAAAAATTATTCACAGTTGAAGATGCAAAAACGCATTTCACTCATTTCGATAAGAAATGTGCTGATAGTCAATGTTTTGTTGGTTTGTAAACAAGAACATTTCTTATCGGAATGAGAGAAATGCGGTTTACTATTTCAGTTTATCGGTCGGTTTGATACTTGATAGTACAACCGAAAATTAATTTCACAATAGTGTATTCTGTAGAAAAAAAAAAGGTGAAATAATTACTCTTTTTTCAAAAACGATGACTGTGCCAACCGTACCGCAAATTTGTTTAGTGAACGACATCCGAACAGACATGTTAACAGAAAATACATTTTGGAACTGGTTGCAAAGGTTGCAAATTGCTGCAGACCCAACTTTGAGCACGAGAAAATTGGCCACTGTTTCAAACATCAAAAGCAGAACTATTCAGCAAATATTGAAGCATCATAAATTTCACCTGAATAAATGTCATCTTGTAAAACAACTGAATGAAGATGATTTTGATCGGCGGCTGGCGTTTTGTGAAGTTATGACTGCACGAATAGCTGATAACGGGAACTTTTTGTTCAATATCTGTTTTTCAGACGAGTGTACGTTTTTATTAAACTCTACAGTCAATCTTCATAATTGTCGTTATTGGGCAGATAATAATCCAAGAAATTTTCACGAAGTCCACACTCAAACTCCACAGAAATTGAATGTCTGGACTGGCATTTTTGGAGACCGTTTAATCGGATCAATTATTCTTGATGGCAATTTGAGTGGCGAAACGTATTTGGAGTTACTAGAAGTTATCGTTTACCCTCTACTAATTGACATTGTTGAAAATGATGATCGTTATCAAGAAATTAGTGTTTCAACAAGATGGAGCTCCTCCGCATTTTTCACAACGTGTTAGGGAGTTTTTGAACAGAGAGTTTCCAGGACAATGGATTAAGCGTAGAGGTGCTATTGAGTGACCCCCTTGATCACCGGACTTAACTCTTTTAGACTTCTTTCTATGGGGCCATTTAAAGATTAGAATTTACGCAACAGAACGGGAGTCTCTGTAAGAATTACGACGACGCATTGTTGAAGAATGCCGTCTAATAACTCCACAAATGCTCCAGAATGTCAGAGCTCGTTTTCAATAAAATTTGTACTTTTGTATGGAAGCTGGTGGCCAACAATTTGAACATTTACTTAACTGAATAAACATTTTTGAACGTTTGGTTTTGTTTTTTAGTTTTTTTTACGAAAAATTGACTATTTAGTGCATTTCTTATCACAATGAATGAAATACGTTCTTGCAACTCCAACTGTGAATAATTTTTAAACGAGTTGATAACACTTTAAAAAAAATTACTGTGCTGAATTCAGAAAATCAAGAGCCTTCAAATGATGTAAGACTCGATCCATGTTCCCTATTTAAAATATAAGGGTTGTTATCACCACCCTTAAGAAGTTGATGTGACAAAGTTGATTTTTATGTCAAAATATGTCCTGCTCAATATTAAAATTGACGTCTTTCAGCGTTTCTTTAAAAAAAATTCTCTGGACGCAAATCAGTCTGTTTCGTTTTCAATGCGCCACCCTGTATATACACACAAGGTGTTTCAAACATGTCTGCCAAAATTTCTAGGACGTATATTACAGCAAAAAATAAGTGTAGTTTATTCCATAAAACTATTTTCTAAAACCCACCCCTAAGGAGCTAGAGCCCCTAGAAGAAGACTCTGAAAATAAAATTTGACACAGGGGCACAGTTTTTTGTGAGAAATATTAGTAATTTGTTAGAATCCTCATATTTCATTCAGGGAGTAACTTACAAGAGGAGTGGAATGGTTCAATTTCCATATTTTTTGTGCGTGGTTTTATCTACTACATTTATCATAAATCCCAAAGCTTCGTTTATTTGACATAAAAAAGTTATCCTTGTTAAAATGTTTTAAAGTTTACCGTTTGTCAGTAATTCTCAGTTGAATTTCCAAGCTTGTGAAATCATTTGTCCAAAATAATTTCACAAATCTTTTAAATAGGCCATGATATGTATTAAGCAAATGAGCAGGATGTCAGCTTGACATTGTTTGACGGATTTTAAATGTCACGTTATTGTTTCTGTTATGTTTTCTTTTTATGCAGATTTATTTTTCAAAAATTAGTTCTAAAAATACGTCAAACAATGTCAAGTTGACATCCTGCCCATTTCCTTAATTCATATCATGGCCTATTTAAAAGATTTTTGAATGCATTTTGGACAAGTAATTTCAAAAGCTTGAAAAACAGGTCAACTGCAAATTACTGGAAAATGGTCAACTTTTAAACATTTTAATTTTATGTTAAATAAATGAAGCTTTGAGATTTTCGATAAATTTAAAAAATTAGATAAAACCACGCACAAATGGAGACTGAACCATTCCAGGCCCCTTGTAAGTTACGCCTCTGAATAAGATATAAAGATTCTAACAAATTAGTAATAATTCTTATAAAAAAACTACGCTTTTGTGCCAAATTTCGTTAAGTTGCCTATAGTAGTTTCGAAGAAATTAAAAAAAAAAACGTTTAGGGTCTGTTTTTAGGGGCTGTAGCTCCTAGAAGGTGCATTTTCGGAAATAGTTTTATAGAATATACTACATCTATTTTCTTGTGTACTGTACGTCCTAGAAATCTTGGCGGACATTTTTGAAACACCTTTGTATGCGTTGTGAGTGTGTGTGTATCACACCGATCAATCAAAAAATAATCGGCCGATTTTGATTAAAATTGGTGAGTACCTTCCTACTGCAAGTGGCTTGGACAAATTCGTTAACCAGGAAAATCGGACCAGTTTCTTAGGGGAAATTTTGGGTTTTCTTTCGGAACATTTTCGTATCTCCAAAAATAACAAAACAATGGCAACCAAAGTTGCTACGCAAGTTTCTATACAAAACGTATCCTACACGCCAAAAATTCAGATCTCCAAGCTAAAAGAAAAATATGTTAGAGGCATTTAAAGAAAAAAATTGGGTGACACTTGTGATCAGAGAATGGCACAAAACCAAAATATTTTGTGTGGTTAACCAAATGTATTGAATATTACAGACAAAAATTGAGTTCTCTTTGTGCAATAAGGTCAAGAAATACCAGAAAATTTATTTTGAAAATTGTATAGTTTTCTTTTTAAAACGTCAAAATTTTTCGAGTATTTGATAAATAATTAAACGTTGAATGAAACAGCTTCTCGTCTAGACACCAAAATTTATTTCATATCTTTTTCTTACACCCGACGCGTTTCGACACTCCAAGAGGTCATCTTCAGGGGATAAATCTACAAACATAAACAAGACAGGTCTGTCAGAAAAACATTAGTTTTTCCGGTAGGCAATTGTGCATGTCCGAGCACAAAATGATGACAAGGTGATCCTCACAGAAAAGTCAAAGGTCACAAGTCCCACAGGAAAAACATCGACCAACAGAAAATCAAACCAAATCTAAACACTACAGATACAGTAACAACAGTTAAAATGTTAAGTTAAACATGCAAACTACGTTAACAAAGCTAAAAGCGTCAAGCAACTAAAAAGCACTGAAAGACACAAAACTGTCAAAGTATAATAACTGATATTTTTGAACACTAAAATAAAACAAGTCTATTGTTGAGGCAAAAATCAAAGCCAATGAGTGAAACTGACAGGTTAAACAACACAGCAGGCAGGCAAAGTCAAGCAAGAAACCCAATGAGAACCATCAGGGCAAAGAAAACTGTGAAAAAACAAGTGAAAAAGAAATGAGTCATACTCACTTGAACAATTCTCAAAAAAACTAAAAAAACTCGAAACTATACATGAAGGTTTTAACTGGTCACAACTTCATCCATTGTGCCAGGGGCCATGCAACACTACATCTGCATAATGCCAGAAAATTGTCTTCAAACAAAAATCAATGCAAAAGATCGGCGACTTTTAACAGCCATGATGAAGGGCGCCCATTATGTGAACTTGAAAACGGGCAGGGTGCACCGGCGCAGGTGCGAAAGAAGTGTCAGAATCGAAATGTCAATGACAAAAGAGCAAGGAATGGTAGGGGAGCCACAGAGCAGCCATCTTCAAAACACAATGTTCATGGACATGTAGAAAAACCATAGAGTTCAGCAGCACTATTACACCAATTGATTATAGAAGAAAGGAAAGTTAGTTAAATCCGTGTTGGACAAGTTCAAAACTTCACTGGTTTGACACTTGGAATGTTTGAAAATCTCAATTTCTTCCAAGACGAATTGTTCTACTCCAAAGCTTGAAGGGTGCAAGATTCTAGCATCTGTACTTTTGTTGAAGCTGTGGCTACTCTCCCTCAAATGGCAACCAAATACTGATGTGTCATTGTTGAGCTGGTTTCTGCTCCTAAGGTGTTCCGCGACTCTGGTGCCTAAAGATCTTCCGGTTCTTCCTATATAGACAGCTTTACAACCGGGGGTACCATATTTTAAGCAATAAGCACCCGACTTCTTCAGGTCTGGGATGTTATCCTTGTTGTGAATGAATAAATTGTTGATGGTGTTCAAAGACTTAAAAGAAAACCTGACATTGTCACATTTGAGAGCCTTGACAACGGGATTGGAGACGGGACCACAATAGGTGAACGGGAAATACGATATCCCCTCAGGCTGAGCGAGGGGTAGACTGGTGCTCGCTTCTATCAAGAGCTGACGGCTCTTTCTGTTGACAAACTTGTCGACTATGTTGAGTGGGTACTCGTTATTGATTGCGAGTTGTTTGATGAGGTTTAGTTCTCTGATGAAGTCAATCCCCGACAGTGGGATTCTATGCCGTTGTCAAGGCTCTCAAATGTGACAATGTCAGGTTTTCTTTTAAGTCTTTGAACACCATCAACAATTTATTCATTCACAACAAGGATAACATCCCAGACCTGAAGAAGTCGGGTGTTTATTGCTTAAAATGTGGTACCCCCGGTTGTAAAGCTGTCTATATAAGAAGAACCGGAAGATCTTTAGGCACCAGAGTCGCGGAACACCTTAGGAGCAGAAACCAGCTTAACAATGACACATCAGTATTTGGTTGCCATTTGAGGGAGAGTAGCCACAGCTTCAACAAAAATACAGACGCTAGAATCTTGCACCCTTCGAACTTTGGAGTAGAACAAATCGTCTTGGAAGAAATTGAGATTTTCAAACATTCCAAGTGTCAAACCAGTGAAGTTTTGAACTTGTCCAACACGGATTTAACTAACTTTCCTTTATTCTATAATCGATTGGTGTAATAGTGCTGCTGAACTCTATGGTTTTTCTACATGACCATGAATATTGTGTTTTGAAGATGGCTGCTCTGTGGCTCCCCTACCATTCCTTGCTCTTTTGTCATTGACATTTCGCTTCTGACACTTCTTTCGCACCTGCGCCGGTACATCCTGCCCGTTTTCAAGTTCACATAATGGGCGCCCTTCATCATGGCTGTTAAAAGTCGCCGATCTTTTTCATTGATTTTTGTTCATGAAGACAATTTTCTGGCATTATGCAGATGTAGTGTTGCATGGCCCCTGGCACAATGGATGAAGTTGTGACCTGTTAAAACCTTCATGTATAGTTTCGAGTTCAATTTTTTGGGAATTGTTCAAGTGAGTATGACTCATTTCTTTTTCACTTGTTTTTTCACAGTTTTCTTTGCCCTGATGGTTCTCATTGGGTTTCTTGCTTAACTTTGCCTGCCTGCTGTGTTGCTTAACGTGTCAGTTTCACTCATTGGCTTTGCTTTTTTGCCTCAACAATAGACTTGTTTTATTTTAGTGTTCAAAAATATCAGTTATTATACTTTGACAGATTTGTGTCTTTCAGTGCTTTTTAGTTGCTTGACGCTTTTAGCTTTGTTAACGTAGTTTGCATGTTTAACTTAACATTTTAACTGTTGTTACTGTATCTGTAGTGTTTAGATTTGGTTTGATTTTCTGTTGGTCGATGTTTTTCCTGTGGGACTTGTGACCTTTGACTTTTCTGTGAGGATCACCTTGTCATCATTTTGTGCTCGGACATGCACAATTGCCTACCGGAAAAACTAATGTTTTTCTGACATACCTGTCCTGTTTATGTTTGTAGATTTATCCCCGGAAGATGACCTCTTGGAGTGTCAAAACGCGTCGGGTGTAAGAGAAAGATATGAAATAAATTTTGGTGTCTGGACGAGAATCTGTTTCATTCAACGTTTAATTATGGTAATCCCAGACGGTGTGACGTTCAGAAATGAAATTTGATAAATATCCTAAAACAAATCGGGGTTGTGTAGAAGAATCGTTTTAAGAAGTGTGTTTTACAAAGCCTTACGTTTCGGTTTCAGCCGTTATTGTCTTCCATTCCTATAAATTTTTGCGAAATTTCGTAGTATATATATATATATATATATATATATATATATATATATATATATATATATATATATATATATATATATATATATATATATATATATCGAACAGTGTGGAACATTTTTACGGTAAAACTCAATATATCCGTCATTATACTAGATACGAGGAAAAAATATATACATTAATTATAGGGCGTCTCGAGCTGTACCTTATAAAATTACCTTAACGATCATAGGCTGGCCCATAGGTCGTTGGTGATACAAATATATCAATTTTTAGGTGAAACACACCTTATATTAATGCACTTTTGTATTTGCCATCCAATTGTAGTGTATGCTTGTAGGAATAAAACAATTTTATAACGTTCACCCTTTTATGTTTTGTTGTTCTGTTACTTTTAACGTTTTTGGGACATATCAACAAATTGTTATCCGTCGTTCTTACCAATAGATAGCGGAGACGCATGAAAATGATGCACTCAGGGAGGATTTCCTTTATATTATTCATCAAAAAAATTGAGATTCTACAGACAAAGCGCTCTCAAATAGTGGCTGAACTTGAAAAAATTTGAACTGCCGTAAATCAATTGTTTCAATGGAACAGCCTGTGTCTTATGTTTCAGCAGTAAAGGGCATGTCTTCTGCTTCAACTCTTGTATAACAACCCCAAGTACCTAGCTTCTAGTTTGGGAAATATATACATTCGGTTTTCGCAGAATTTTTTAGTGTTTATGTAGAAATTTTAGTAAAATTTTTGTGAGATGTTCGTAATCAATAATTAAGTAAATTTTTGTAACAAAATTGCTAGTTTTCCTGAAAGAAATTGCAAATTGTCATGAAAAAATGTACTTTTGGAATTTTTGTCCAAAAGCTTTTTATGACTAATTGTATCTTGGCATGTGTGAAGTACTTAGAGGTTCGTTGGCCAGAAAAATAAGAGAATTTTTTTTCGGGAACATTTAAAGTTAATTTTCCGAAAATGTTTGTATTTTTCAGACGATAAATTTATTTTGATGAAATATAGTACATTGTTTCTACTAGATAGGTTATAGTGTTAACCAAATTTGATACCCTTCATTAAAAAAATACATATTTGCCATTAAAAACTTGTTTATGAAAATTCCCCACCATAACGCCTTTTTGCTGTTAAATAACTACGCACGAAAAGCTTCTTTTTGATGTGTTTTGTTTATTTTAATATAAACTACGATACTTCTGCAAAAATCACAACATATTTGTACTTAGGATTCTTTGAGCTCAAGCCTGTTACAAAACATATTAAATATCGCGATTTGCCAAAATTATAAATATAATACATAAATATAATACAAAAAATAAAACAGTCTGCACGCAGCAAGCACGTTATGGTAGCGAATTATCACTAAAATGTTTTTAATGTCAAATAGGTCTTATTTGTTAACGAAAGACATCAAATTTGTACATTTATAGTAGAAACCATGTACCATATTTCATAAAAATGACATTTCTGAAAAATACTGGTCCGATGTTCCTAACCAACAAACATATTCAAGCAAATTTACACAAAAACCACACAATTATTCTGAAAAATATAAAAAAAAGAAAACCTTTAGATGATAATTTACAACTTCTTTCACAAAAATTCGTCATTTTGATGAACAAAAATTGGTAAGTAATGCTACATGTTATAAAAATGTTTTTATGGAAGTTTTTAAAAAGTTTTCCCACGAAAATTTGAAAACAATTTTTCACGTGAATTCGCAAACATTTTTTTAACAATAACTTATTTTAGCAGTAATTATAAATTACTGAATTCACGAAAATTTAACATGTGATTTCTACGAAAACGTTGATACCAATTAACAATTAACTTTTCACGAATATTTGAACCCGTGGAAATAAAGAGAAATATAGGCGGAAAAATATTCATATTTCTATGTCACAAGCTGTTGGAAATAAGAGGCTTATTTAAGTCTGACATTTTGACGTTTCATTTGACATTAGTGGAAACAATTTATCAATTACATACTTATATATTATGAAAATGTGAACATAGATAATCCTATCAAATTAATTATTTCTGCAAATTGTTTGTACCAAAGTTATTTTAAATACTTATTTTAATATTGTCTGTTTCAAATTTATTGTTGTTGAATAAAAATAATACTGCAAACTTAAGCTACTGAAAATATTTTAGTAAAATGTAGGACAATGGCGATTGAATCATAAACCTAAGGCTTCGTAAGACACACTTTTTACCACGTTTCTTCTACATAACTCGGATTCATTTCAGAATCTTTGTTCAAAAATCATCAACTTGGACGTTTATATCGCCAATTTTGGAGTTTTAAATCGCGCCTACGACGTTTTAAGGAAAACTAGAAAATTTTCAAAGAAAATTTCCTGGTACCCCTTGATCTTTTTACGCCAAAATAACTTAACCTTTGTCTGTTATATTTAATATATTTTGTTTACAACACTAATATTTTGGTTTTGTGCCGTCCTTAGACCACCAGTGGTACTCAATATTTTTTCTTTAAACATTCATAACATTTTGTTCTTTTAACTTGGAGATTTGAATTTTGGTATGTACTAGGTATACCTTTTATAGTAACTTGAAACTTGCATACCAAATTTGATTACCGTAGCTTTGTTATTTGAGAAGGTACAAAATTTTCCGAAAGGAAATCCAATTTTTTTTTCGGAAAATTGGGTCCAATATTCCTGGTGACGTAACTTACTCAAGCCATTTATAAAAGCAAGCTACTTCCCAAACTTAATTAAAAGCGGCCTATTATTTGGATTTAAATGGAAAATGCAAAAACGCAATAATATAGTTGGTGTTTTGTTAGAAAATTGAAAAATTGTATCACCAGCGACTTACAGGCTAATATTTTATTGTCAAAATAAATTTGTAAGATGTACCTCAAGACACCCTATGAAGGCATCTTTTTTTTGTATTTTGTATAGTAACAGACATATTTAGCTTTACCGTAAAAATGTGCTAGTCTGTATATATGTAAACATATAAAAATTGTAACTGACCCGTTATGTGGGTTCTAGGAGTCCTTGCTCGTGCACATGTGAAAAAAAATCAAAATTCTAAGGTTGCGATCTCCTTAATAGCGAATTTTCATTACAAAAATATATTATATTCGTTAATTATTCTAAAGAAAAAATACCTAACTGATTTTTATCAAACCTGTAAATTGTCTTTTTTGTGGAGAATCTATTGGACGACTTCATTGGTCAGCCCAATTGAACCAGTTTTTCACAAGTATTTAAATATTTATTTTGTTAAATTTTCACACACATTTTCTTTTATAGAAATTTTATTATATGCGAAAATTGAAGTCTTTACCTTCATTGAAATTAAGTTATTAAAATTAATAATTGATTCCTTGAAAATTTGCTACCATAATGCACTTACTGCGTCCGGACTTTTAGTGAATTTTTATTTAAAAAATTCACTAATAGAGAGGTATCGATGGTGAGACTTTGCAAAAATTTTTTCAAATGAGCGCAAACTAGGACCCCTGTAACCCATATCCGGGGTCAGTTTAAATTATATATATATATATATATATATATATATATATATATATATATATATATATATATATATATATATATATATATATATATATATATATATATATATATATATATATATCAAAAAATTGTGGGAACGCCGTCAGTTGTAGAATAAAACTCTTTATTATACGCCGAGCTTTCGGAAAAATGTATTCCTTTATCAAGGCTACAACATGGAAAGAAAAAAGTTTACAATTTACTTGGAAAAAATGTAAGTTAAATGTAAGTTTAAAATACTTACATATAACATGAGTTCTACTAAACTATTTATCTAATAACAAACATAAAAAGAAAACCTTTTGATGAATTTGATTGAAGTCTAATAAATTCCAAACTGACATATAAAGCTAAATATTGTTTAATTGAATTTGTTTTTTATTTTTGTCTAGGAAATATAAAAAGGGGTAGTGATTTCTAAAATTATTATCTTTCTTTAAGTTTATAAAATTTTCGTTAAAAGTAATTTCAAATTCTTTTAAACACATTCTTTTATTACTTAAGGTTTCACAGTGTAAAATAGAAACATTACTAAAATTTATATTATGGCCATATATATATATATATATATATATATATATATATATATATATATATATATATATATATATATATATATATATATATATATATATATATATATATATATATATATATATATATATATATATATCCGATAACTCAAAAAATAATTAACCGATTTCGATGAAACGCGGCAGGTGCCTTTCTTTTATTAATGGCTTGGACGAGTTTGTTATCCAGGAAAAACGGACGGGGTTTTCCGGGAAATTTTTTCGAAAAAAAATTTTCTCCGAAAATTACAAAGCTGTTTTAATGAAATTAAACGGATATATTGCCTTAGGAGAGGCCTTACTAAGTACCAAAATTCAACTTTATGAGTTTATAGAAAATTGAGTTATTCAAACTTTGAATTTTCTTTCAAAAAATTTTTTTTCTCAGAAAATTACAAAGTTATTTTAATGAAATTTGGCGGATATCTTTCCTTAGGAAATGCCTTACTACACACTAAAATTAAACTTTCTAAGTTTATAGAAAATTAAGTTATTCAAATTTGAAGCATTTAATAAAAAATCACTACCATAACGCACTTGCTGCGTCCCAAACATTTTTTCTCTTGTAGAATAATGCTGCGCATTTTTTTTCTTATAAGACTGTCATTGGGCCTAACGTATGTTAACCATAATTTAAATTATCCTCTCTCTGGCGCCTCGAAGCTATTTTCCGTTTCACCTAGCCTGTCCAGTAAAATGCACTTTCTCATTAACAGGAGTAATTATCAATCAATAACCACACTTTCCATGATCTAGTGCATGCACTCTAGTCCTGCAGCAGACGGCGGAAAAGTATTTTCAGACCGCTGACAGGTCGCAGTCAGTGCTTGCCTGTAATGTTCATGCACCCAGTTCAACCCGCCAACTTGATGTGCAATTGCACTTTGTGACGTCAGCAACATCGAGTGCATTCTGCTACCAGGATAGCAGAAATTGGATTGTTAAAAGGCACGCGCACTAGATAACAACAATGCAAAATTGTGCATACTGTGTATCCACTGCTGACCGAGTGCATTCCTGTATGCAACCGGAACCTAGTGCAACGCTAACCCCGACGTACAAGGTCTTTGACCACCGACAGCAGGAAAGTTAAGAAATGCAAGTTTTAGTGACAAGTGTGGGAAAATTGCAATGTTCTATTTATTTTGTCAAAGGTATTGCGTAATTCTCGCAACTTCGGGAGTAGAACCGACAACAGATGAATTTGAAAAAAAAAAGGGTTACAATGTTCAGAAGTGCTGGAAAAATGAATGGAAACGGTAAACCCCAAGAGTGACACTTTTAAATGTTCTGCAAGCCTGCAAATTGGAAAATAGATAATTAAATTCGATATTAAAATCCCAGTGAAGCAGCCATGTTTGTTTACACGCTTGTCGCCGAGAAAAGTTTTTCTTGTAAAGTCATGGTAGGTGTGTGATACTTTATACAAATATTGGTCGATTTTGTGTTAAAAAATTACAATAGTCAAGTAAATTCGCCCTCTTCAATGTTTTTCGGGGCAAAATTATATTGATAATTATAACTGTCGCTTACGTAACAGAGTGTGAAGCATTCAAGTATAAAATCATGCGTCTTACAGGCTTTTTTTTTTTAAATAAGCAACGGTAAGTTTTTACTTAAAATTCTCGAAAGTTATTTAGTTGTGAAATGTTTTTTATAAAAATAAGTGAATATTTTAGAACGTATGCAATTTCCGCCATTTTGAGGTTGCAACCGTCACGTGACCCAACGTCATTTGAAATGATTATTAATTTAAATGAACTAAAAGAGGAAATAATTCTTATTATAAAAAAATTTAAACCGTCATTCTGATCGTATAAAAAGCTAAATTTTTTAAAAGTAGTTTTTATAGTGTTGATACACTAGTAAATGAAACCTCACCTTAAAGGTATGTTATAGTTTTTATGGAATTTTTGTAGAAATAATCTGTCAGTAACAAGGAAGTAGCGAATTATTATAAAAATCTTTTAAATACCAAAAATCCTCGAAAAGTCAACCAATTGTATCTCCGAAAATAATTTGGTTTGATGAAATTCTGTACACATGCTTATTATTAAAAAATTTAAACCGTCATTCTAATAGTATAAAAAACTTAATTTTTTAAAAGCAGTTTTTATAGTGTTGAAACACTAGTAAATGAAATCAATTTGAAACATTTTTTATTTATCCAACAACAACACCAAAACCTCACCTTAAAGGTATGTTACATTTTTTTATTGCATTTTTGTAGAAATAATCTGTAAGTAACAAGGAAGTAGCGAATTATTATACAAATCTTTTAAAAACCAATGTAAACCAATTGTATCTCCGAAAATAATACATTTGGTTTGATGAAATTTTGTAAGCATGTTGCCATTAAGAAGTTTTTGTTATCTACCAAAGTTGGATTCTATTGATTGAGAGAAAAATAGTTTATTAACAATTGAAAAAAGTTATCTACCATAACGCACTTGCTGCATTTGAACTATTACTACCAGTTGTAGATATTTTGTCCCTTTATCGATTGATTGACTAAGGAAAGGAATTGTTTCAAATTTATTTTGTTATATAAAAAATTTTAACGCATGCAAATTACAAACTGTATAATTTAAACTGCTGCCATAAAATCGCAAAAAGGGTGTATTTCAAATAAAATTTCTACAGATATTTTAAGCAAGTGAAGAACTATTGAAATACGAATAAAAGACCCTATCTATTAAGCACACTTGTTGCAATGTTTATTGTCCAAAACCCGTCTTCATTTTAGAGTATTTGTTTAAAAATCACCAATTTTTACGTTTCAAATTGAAAGAATCTAGAAGAAAAATCATATAATTTTAAGAGTTTTCTTGTTGGTTTTACTTATTTTTCTGCATAAAAAAAACTGAATCTTCGTCCGTAATATGCACTACATTTTGTTAATCACATACTTTGGTATTTTGACCCTCTTTCATCTCCATTGCGACCGATTTTTGTTTCTTTAAAGTTTATAACGTTTTTGTCTTTACAGCTGGAGAGTTAAATTCTTTTACGTAGTATCCGCTATATATGAGCAACTTGCATACCCAATTTGATTAACAGATCTTTGGTATTTTTTAAAGATGCAAAAAAAAATTCCGAAAGAAAACCCAACATTTTTTAAACTATATATTCAGGTGTTCCTTGCTAACGAACTTGTTTAAACCATTTACCAAAGGAACACGCTTGCTAAGTTTCGTTAAAATCGGTTATATAGAAATACACACACACACACGCATATATATATATATATATATATATATATATATATATATATATATATATATATATATATATATATATATATATATATATATATATATATATATATATATATATATATATTATAATAATTATAAAAATTATAATTTCTAGCTTTACAGAGAATATATAAGCATTTAAAGAAAAAAAATAATCTCGGGACGCAGCAAGTGCGTTATGGTAGTGAAGTTTCATTAAATGCTTCAAATTTGAATTACCCAATTTTCTATAAATTTAGAGTTTAATTTTGGTACGTACTAAGGTCTCTCCTAAGGCAATATATCCATTTCATTTCATTAAAACAGCTTTGTAATTTTCGGAGAAATTTTTTTTCGAAAGAAAACCAAAATTTTCCCGGAAAACCCCGTCCGTTTTTCCTAGGTAAAGACTTCAATTTTCGCATATAATAAAATTTCCATAAAAGAAAATGTGTGTGAAAATTTAACAAAATAAATATTTAAATACTTGTGGAAAACTGGTTCAATTGGGCTGACCAATGAACTCGTCCAATAGATTATCTACAAAAAAGACAATTTACAGGTTTGATAAAAATCAGTTAGGTATTCTTTCTTTAGAATAATAACGAATATAATATATTTTTGTAATCAAAATTCTCTATTAAGGAGATCGCAACCTTAGAATTTTGATTTTTTTTTCACATGTGCACGAGCAAGGACTCCTAGAACCCACATCACGGGTCAGTTACAATTTTTATATGTTTACATATATACAGACTAGCACATTTTTACGGTAAAGCTAAATATGTCTGTTACTATACAAAATACAAAAAAAATGCTTTCATAGGGTGTCTTGAGGTACATCTTACAAATTTATTTTGACAATACAATGTTAGCCTGTAAGTCGCTGGTGATACAAATTTTCAATTTTCTAACAAAACACCAACTATATTATTGCGTTTTTGCATTTTCCATTTTAATCCAAATAATAGGCCGCTTTTAATTAAGTTTAAGTTAAGGTATTTCCTAAGGCAAGATATCCACAAAATTTCATTAAAACAAATTTGTAATTTTCGGAGAAAAAATTTTTTTTCGAAAGAAAACTTAAAATTTGAATAACTCAATTTCCTATAAACTTAGAAAGTTGAATTTTGGCATGTCGTAAGATCTCTCCCGAACCAATATATGTTATAAATTTCATTAAAACAGCTTTGTTACTTTTGAAGAAAAAAATTTTTTTTCGAAAGAAAACTCAAAATTTTCCCGGAAAACCACGTCCGATTTTTCTGGCTAACGAACTCGTTCAAGCCATTAATAAAAGAAAGGCACTAGCCAAGTTTCATCGAAATTGGTTTAATATCTTTTGAGTTATCAGACGGATATATATATATATATATATATATATATATATATATATATATATATATATATATATATATATATATATATATATATATATATATATATATAAACATATAAAATTGAAACTGCTCCCGGATATGGGTTATAGGGGTCCTAGTTAAGAGGTAAAACACCAAAATAATATCTGGTTAACAAAATGTATTGCATATTACAAACAAAGATAAGGCAGTTTTGAAAGAAAACGGTCAAAAGGTACAAAAACATGCTTTCAAAATTGTATGATTTTTCTTCTACTAACGTCAACCTTGTGATTTGAAACATTCCACATTAGTGAGTTAAACAAACATTCTAAAATAAAGGCGAGCTTTGGACCAAAAACATTGCAGGAAGTGTGTTTAACAGGGTCTTGCATTTCTTGCACAATTTGACTAGAAGATTTGCATAAAATTCATTTGACATAGACCCCCCTCTACCATTTTTTAGCAGCAGTTTAAAATGCACAGTTTGTAATTTAGATTAGTTATAATTTTTGATTTAACAAAATAAATTTTTAAACAATTTTCCTCTTTAGTATCGATAAGCGGAAAACTATGTATACCTGGTAGTAATAGTTCGGATGCAGCAAGTGCGCTATGGTAGGGTATTTTCATAGGCTTTTTTCAAATTTGCATAAACTAATTTTTTCTCAATCAATAGAATCACATGTGACCGGAATTTAATCAAATCAAATTAGTTGTTTTTAAAGAAACTTTTTAGTGAATTTTCGTAGAAAAAATTAACTAATGGGGAGATCCCGACTTTTGAATTTTGAAAAAAATTTTGCAAATGAGCGCGATCTAGGACCCCTAGAACCCATATCCGGGGTCAGTTTCAATTTTTATATGTTTATATATATATATATATATATATATATATATATATATATATATATATATATATATATATATATATATATATATATATATATATATATATATATATATATATATATATATATATATATATATATATATATATATATATATATATATATATATATATATATATATATATATATATATATATATATATATATATGTATCACACCGATAACTCAAAAAATAATAGGCCGATTTTGATAAAATTTGGCACGTACCTTTCTTTTGTAAATGGCTTGGATAAGTTCGTTAGTCAGGAAAATCGGATGAGGTTTTCCGGGAAAATTTTGAGTTTTCATTCGAAAAAAATTCTTATCTCAAAAAGTAATAAGCCGATTTTAATAAAATTTGGCGTGTACCTTCCTTTTGTAAATGACTTTGACAAGTTCGTTAGTCAGGAAAATCGAATGAGGTTTTCCGGGAAAATTTTGAGTTTTCATTCGAAAAAAATTCTTTTCTCAAAAAGTAATAGGCCGATTTTAATAAAATTTGGCATGTACCTTCCTTTTGTAAATGGCTTTGACAAGTTTGTTAGTCAGGAAAATCGGATGAGGTTTTCCGGGAAAATTTTGACTTTTCATTTGAAAATTTTTTTTATCTCAAAGAATAATGGGCAGATTTTGATATAATTTGGCATGTACCTTCCTTTTGTAAATGGCTTTGACAAGTTCGTTAATCAGAAAAATCGGACTAGGTTTTCCGAAAAAAAATTGAGTTTTCATTTGAAAAAAATTTTTATCTTAAAAAATAAAAAATATATGATAACCAAATTTGGTAGGTAGGTTTACGATATAAAAAGTAAACTATACAGCAAACTTTAGATTTCCATGTTACAAGAAAAAAAAGTTATAATAAAATATTTTGTGCCAGATCATTTCTATGAAAATTCACTACCATAACGCACTTGCTGCGTCCCGAGTTTTTTTTACTTTTTGAGAATTCTTGGTATTTAAAAATTCTTATGTAAATTCTCTACTATAACGCACTTGCTGCGTCCAGATTTGTTTTCATATAAGGTTGATTCAGATTATACAAAAGAAGCTCAAAGTAGTGGGACTTAATGCTATTTATACAGATTGATTTAAATTAATTGAAATGGCAGATACATAGGTACTCTATGTCTACATTTTTTAGCTGCCATTCCAGTAGAAGGAAATTAAAAACAGTCTTGTGAAGCGTAATTAAATTAATGTTTCTTAAAATAGTCACGTGTATTTTCTTAGGTTATGATACTAAATTTCAAATTTTTTGCTGACAAGCACCTATGTATATTTTTGTAAGTGACTTTTAATATTTGAAAACCTTATAAGTCAATTTTACAATAAAAGCAATATTACCTAGTAGCCGAATTAACAATATGTACAAAATTTTTGATTGAAAAATTCATTTCTTTTCTAAGAATTTTATATTACATTTTTGTAAGCTGCTAAGCCATAATTATTTACTTAAGTCCAAGTTAAAATACTGTACCAAAAAACTGATGAACTATATCTTGTAACTTAATTTAATTAA
The DNA here is from genome assembly GCA_964006375.1 of Tillus elongatus. Taxonomy (NCBI): domain Eukaryota; kingdom Metazoa; phylum Arthropoda; class Insecta; order Coleoptera; family Cleridae; genus Tillus; species Tillus elongatus. Next base: position 82,602,355 of record OZ023263.1, on the reverse strand, counting down.
GATATTTAAAGGGCTCAGATGAAAAGTAGTACAAGCGACATCTCGAACACACATGGGGTAGCAGCAGATTTTCTGTTGTAAATATGCCTTTTAGTTTCAGAGAAAATAATACAACTCAAAATGAGCACTGGCAGCGACATCTTTGAGTAAAGAGATTGAAAATTTACTATTATAAATATATTCACAAGTTGTTAGATGAATGTTGAACTAAATGCACTTGTCCCCACTTCTTCCTAAATCTTCTCTGTCTCCTTGTATTAACATATTTCTACAATATATATATATATATATATATATATATATATATATATATATATATATATATATATATATATATATATATATATATATATATATATATATAATTTTGTAGAAATATGTTAATACATGCTAAAGGGTGATTAAGGAGACAGGAAGGATTTAGGGATAAGTGGGGACAAGTGCATTTAGTTCAACATTTATCTAACAACTTTTGAATATATTTATAATATTAAATTTTCAATCTCTTCACTCAATATATATATATATATATATATATATATATATATATATATATATATATATATATATATATATATATATACACAGGCTGTTTCAAAAAACATGCACCATCGCTCGTGGGGCAATTCCTTACTAAAAAATAAGAAAAAAAGTTTCTGTGCACATGGGCCCGGAAACGCATAGTTTCCAATATACAGGGAGTTGAATTTTTTTTTTTTTAATTTTTTATAAATAATTTCAAAACCACTGGATTGATTTTAATGAAACTTGGAACTTGGAAGTGTATTATGAAAGTGCATATTTTCAAGTGAAAATCTGCTTACAACTGCGTCAGTGGCGTGCGTACGGGGTAACTGTAAAAATTCATTTGGGGAAAAAATATGTGCGCCACTGTCTTTTTACAATTTTGATACATCAGTTATGAAGCTTATTACATAAGCCACAAAAACTGCCTCTTGGTATTTTTTCGTTCAGGGTATCCCCTAGGAGATATGATTAATTTTATAAAAAGGGGCAAAATACCGATTCGTTGGAGTAATGACAGTTCTCTAAATTCTACAATTTTGAAGTACTTTGTAGGCATCAAAAGAGTTTTCGTGCTATTCTTTAAATTTTAATACAGTGCAGTATTTTCGTTTTTAGTTATTTGTTGATACTGAGCTGCTCATTAATATTATTTCCTCCTCTCAAGATGGTTTTCATTAAGTACACTTCAGCGGATTTGACTGATATGTTGTTAATTTATGGACAAACAAATCAAAATGCTAGACAAGCTGTGCGAGTTTATCAGGAAACTTATCCGCAAAGAAGAATTCCTGACAAAAATATTTTCCCACGTATTGTAAGACATTTGAGAGAAACTGGTTCTTTAAAACCTTTAAAAGCTGACTCTGTACGCAGAAGATACCGCCGAACTGTACGAGTTGAAGAGGCAATATTAAATAGAGTTGAACGTGATCCTAGTACAAGTACGAGAATTATTGCCACCGAACTGGGTAATATTTCGGCATCATCAGTTCACAGAACTCTGAAGGATCAAAGTTTATATCCCTATCATTTTACACGTGTCCAGGAACTGCTACCTAGAGACTTTCAACCAAGGGTAATGTTTTGTCAGTGGTTCTTAAACAAACTTAGGCACGACCAACATTTTTCTAAACGTGTACTATTTACTGATGAGGCGTCATTTACGCGAAAAGGTATCGTAAATTTTCACAATTTACATACATGGGCCGATGAAAACCCACACTCTCTAAGAGTTGCAAATTCGCAGTATTAATTTTCCATCAATATTTGGGCTGCTATTATTGAAAATCACATAATTGGTCCTGTTGTTCTACCGAATCGTCTTGACCATGAATCATATTTAAACTTTTTACAAAATGATTTGCCGTTGTTACTACCGCTTTTTATGAGAAATGGTACAATGTGGATCCAGCATGATGGTGCGCCCGCACATTTTGCAGCAGTTGTAAGAACATATTTAGCCAACACATACGGTCACCGATGGATTGGTCGTGGAGGTCCGGTGTCATGGCCACCTCGATCTCCGGACCTGAATCCTCTCGATTTTTATTTGTGGGGTCATTTAAAAGAAATAGTGTATAAAACACCAGTAATTACACGAGAAGAATTGTTGGGAAGAATAGAATATGCATTTGACAGCATTATAGAAGATCAAAATATTTGCAGAAGAGTAAGAAGATCTTTGCGCAGAAGGTTAAATAATTGTAACGACGCTAATGGTGGTCACTTTCAACATTTTCTTTAGCTTTGTTATTAAAGTCAATTGAGTAATGTATAAAAAAACAAGAGTTTGGAAAAATCATGGTGTCTTTACGATTACTTTTTTCATTTTTTATTTTTATTTTTTATTTATCATTTTTTATCAATGTTTGTAATATTCATTTCAATGTTTATTACCAATAAGTTTTACGTAGGTTAGTTATTTGCACGTTTATTGCTGTAATGTTTACTGTATGTTTTGTTTTTCATATTCTTATGGTTGCAGTAAACATATATTATTATTATTATTATTATTATTATTATTACGCCGACTAATCGGTACTTTGCCCCTTTTTATAAAATTAATCATATCTCCTAGGGGATACCCTGAACGAAAAAATACCAAGAGGTAGCTTTTGTGGCTTATGTAATAAGCTTCATAACTGATGTACCAAAATTGGAAAAAGACAGTGGCGCACATATTTTTCCCCAAATGAATTTTTACAGTTACCCCGTACGCACGCCACTGACGCAGTTGTAAGCAGATTTTCACTTGAAAATATGCACTTTCATAATACACTTTCAAGTTCCAAGTTTCATTAAAATCAATCCAGTGGTTTTGAAATTATTTATAAAAAATTAAAAAAAATAAATTAAAATTCAACTCCCTGTATATTGGAAACTATGCGTTTCCGGGCCCAAGTGCACAGGAACTTTTTTTCTTATTTTTAGTAAGGAATTGCCCCACGAGCGATGGTGCATGTTTTTTGAAACAGCCTGTATATATATATATATATATATATATATATATATATATATATATATATATATATATATATATATATATATATATATATATTGTAGAAATATGTTAATACATGCTAAAGGATGATTAAGGAGAAGTGGGGGCAAGTGCATTTAGTTCAACATTTATCTAACAACTTTATATTTATAATAGTAAATTTTCAATCTCTTCGCTCAATATATATATATATATATATATATATATATATATATATATATATATATATATATATATATATATATATATATATATATATATATATATATATATATATATATATATTAAATGTTATTGTTGTTGTTGTTGTTGTTCGAATTATGGCTGTGGCTTTTTGCCATTAGCTCATTTTTCCAGTTTAGGAGGTATAGTCAAATATTTCCAGACCAGCCGATAACTGATACCGATTGATAATAAACAATAGTGTCGGATCACTCTATGTAATGATATATACATTTTTATCTTTCCCATCCATACACCCTATCATACAACATACTTCTCAATAAATGTTTGATATATAATATATACACATATATAGACACAATCATACACACATATGACATATGTACACACAAATATATACACACTTTTTTTTTTTTTTTTTTTTTTTTTTTTTTTTTTTTTTTTTTTTTTTTTTTTTTTTTTTTTTTTTCCATTTTTATTTATTCAGGATTGCACAGGGGACACATGTCTTCGTGCCAAGGGGTCTATCATGGCAACTTTATAGACAAACAGGAAGACCTCTATAAGAATAGGAGAACATAAAGGGATTGAACACTGGGAATATCTACCTAAACTACCTTAATTCTATCCTACGTCTAAATATATTTATCATAATTTTAAAGCCAACCTGTGCACGTGGTCTATTAATACTTTATATAATGCTATATTTTTCATCTCTAGTATTTGTGTTATGCAAAATGGTTTTTGTACTATATTTAAGTTGTTAATATATTCTATAAAAATTTCAATAATGTTATATTTATTGGTACATTCCAACAAAACATGCTGCGCGTTTCCTACTTCCCCACATGCACAGGTTGGCTCATCTGAAAGGCCTATTTTATATTTATGGCTTGGGAATAAAGCATGGTTGAACCTTAACCTACATATTATCGTTACAAAATTTTTTTCGTAATAGCAATTTCTAAACCATGGTACCCTAGGTATCGTGGGCTGAATATCTCTGTAAAACTTTCCTTTTGTCTCTCTGCTGTATTGCTCCGCCCATAATCTATTACTATATTTGAGACCTTTCGACAAAAAATCTTCAAGTGGACAGAGATACTCAGTCGACTGACCCTCTTCCAAAGCTTTTTTTGCTAACCTGTCTACAATTTCATTGGGTACAATGCCACAGTGGCCCTTAATCCACATAAATCTCACCACTTTGTTGTTAAGCATTAGAATATGTAACCACTTGGCAAGTTCACCAAATAAATAGTTGTTACAAATATGACTATTGAAGTTTTCTATTTTTTGTAGTACACTTTTGCAGTCTGTAATTATTACTATATAATTGTCGTTGCTGTCGGTGGCATACTTCAGGGCTTCTATGATAGCTATCAATTCTGCTGTGTAGTTAGACATATTTTTGTTCAATTTAAAAATTTTTGAATTTTCGTCTTGGACTGCAAAATAGGCACATGCTGTTTTTTCGTCAGTTTTTGATCCATCTGTGTATATCAGACAGCTATTTGGTGGTACTAATTTACTAATGTCTTCCTGGAAGATGTTGTTTCTTAACGGCTGGGCTATGTATGAGTAATCTGGCAGGTAGTCAATTTGTACATTTTGCAATACTTCATATTTTATATTGTAAAACGGCTGCGTATCGTAGGTGTACATATCGGGCTTTACTTTGAGTGCAGACAAATATGCTTCTACTGTAAGTGGGATTGCTTTTTGACTCCAATAACGATGTCTTGCTGTGAGCTTGTGTAATTGGTCCAATTTGAGTAGGATTGGGCTGTTTTTTGCTTGTAACTTTAATATAAATCTTATTGCTATCATTTTTCTTCTGAATTGAAGAGGCATCTCACCACATTCGGCTAGCAAATTATTAACTGGAGTGCTTTTTAGTGCACCTAATGCCAACCTTAAGCATTTATTTTGGATGGTACTGATTTTATTGAGGTGGGTTTTCGCCGCTTGGTCATAGAGGAATGAGCTGTAATCTAACATGGCTCTAACAAATGATCTGTATATCATTAAGGCTACATTTGTGTCAGCGCCCCATCTTGTGTGACACACCATACGAAGTATATTTATTGCTTTCTCAGTTTTTGTCGTTAGATGTTGAAGATGATCCCTCCAGAGCAGTTTTTTATCCAAAAACACCCCTAAAAAGCACACCTTATCCTTAATGGGGTAATCAGTGTTGTTAACAGTGACCGTAGTGGGCAGTGGCTGTCTCTTGCGCGTAAATATACATAGCTGAGTTTTTTTGGTTGATATGTTCATGTTGTTGTTGTTCGTCCATTGTTGTAGTTGCTCTATAGCTTTTGTAACTTCTTGGATTCCCCTATCTATTTCGCAGTTGGTGTCATAAATGCATATATCGTCGGCAAATTGTAATACTTGTATGTTGATATTGTTGCTTATGTCATGTGTATAGATCAAATATAAGAGAGGACTGATTATACTGCCCTGTGGTACTCCTCTTGACGTGCTTCTGGGAGTGATATTTTCATTTGCTGTTAGAAGATGTATTTTTCTGTTTAAATATAATTTTATAATTTTACGGGCAAAGTTTGGTTCTATTCCCAAGTATATCATCTTATCATACAATAGGCTTAAGTTTATATTATCATAAGCGTTTTCTATGTCGATAAATCCTGCCACTGTTGATTTTGTGTTGGTGAATGAAATGTTGATATCTGTGGTAAACTTTGTTAGACTTTCTGCAGTGGAATATCCCTTTCTAAAGCCAAACTGATTTGGAGATAATTTATGGTTTTTTTCCAGCCAAGTCTCTAGTCGTCGTTTGATCATTCTCTCCAACGTTTTTAGTACACAGGACGCTAACGATATTCCCCTATATGACTTGGCTAAGTTGGGATCTCTAAATGGTTTCAAAAATGCCATAACCAGATATGTTTTCCAGCTTTCTGGATATTCTTCTGATAGCCATATTTTATTTATTACGTTTAGTAATAAATCCTTAGCTATTTGGGGTAGTTGGTACAACATAGAGTAATGTATGTTATCTGCCCCTGCAGCTGTGTTGTTGTTATTCTTAAGACTAAGGTTTAGTTCTTGTATGGTGAATATTTCGATGTTAATATTGGATATTGGACCGCCTCCAAATGAGTTCTCTTCCACCCAAGCCGGTGCTTGTAGCTGCATAAACTCTATCATCCAATCGTTGTTCAAACTTCGGGGTATGTTGTCTGTTTGCACGCCATTTATACATTTTATTGTTTTCCAGATTTCCTTTATTCTAGTGTTTCTATTAAGTGTACTACAAAAGTTTTGCCAAGTTTTTCTTTTATTATCTAAAATTACTCGTTTTGCTATTGCCGCACATTTCTTATATTCTATAAAATTTTGCATTGTAGGGTTAAATTTATACGATTGTAATGCTACTTTGCGTTTATCAATTGCTATTTTACAATTTTCGTTCCACCATGCTTTATTAAATTTTGTTTTTTTAGCTTTATTCACTGGAATAGTTTCAGAAATTATTAGATTTAGATTTTGAAGAAACTCTTCATAGCCTATGTTTGTATTTATTTCTAAGGCATTTTTTGCAAATTGCTCTGTTTTTTGTTTGTATTGTTCCCAATTAGCTTTTTTAACATTCCATTTTTTGTTTGTTATTTTGTTTTCCGAGGAATCTACGCTACTATTTGTATTATCTATAAAAAACTTATACTCAATAACAAAATGATCCGACCCTAATGTTTCATTTTTTACACTCCATTCAATATTTTGAGCTAAAGCGTTTGAAGTTATTGTTATATCAACTGCAGACCTGGAAATACTATTTGGCTTAGTCATACGCGTTTCTGCACCTGTATTAAGATAAGTAAGTTGATTATCATCAATGGCTGAAATTAAGTTTTGGCCATTTAAGTCTGTACTGGTACTTCCCAACGCTGTATGGTGGATATTGAAGTCGCCCCCTAGAATAAATGGTTTTTCTAAGCTTCTAAAAAAGGTATCCCATTGAGTAACTGAAATTCTATTTCCAGGTTTAATATATATTGAATAAAAATTAACGATCTTGTTACGATGTAGTTTAATTTTTGCACCTACGCACATTATGTTATCCACAAAATAAAACTGGTTAATTTGAGTAAAGGCAAATTTATTTGATATTAGTAGCGCTACGCCACCATATCCATCTGCCCTATCTTTTCTAAGTATACTATATCCTGACAATTTAATATTGAATGTAGATTTTAACCATGTTTCACTAAGCAGTGAAATATCAATACAGTTATCAAATAGATATCTTTCAAAGCTGCCCTTGTTTGACATTAAAGACCTACAATTCCATTGCATTATTTTCAGCGCGAATATGTATTTTGGGTTTGTACGATACGTGATATATCTAGTCTAAGTTTATCTAACAGCTCTTTGTCTAATGGGTTACCTGTGCCAATGTTTTTTAGTGTTTCTATAAAAAAAGATACCAGTTTTTCAGTTTTATCTTCGTCTTTTGGTAGATTATATCTAGGGGGTATGGGATTTATGATTGGTGTTGTTCTGAATGTTGTTGGCGCCACAATTTCTTGATGTTGTTGTCGTATGTTTTCCATTTTATTTTCGTGCAGTATATCTGTACGTTTGCGTTTTACTACAGGTTGTGGATAAAACTGAGAGTTTGCTTGTGAATGCGTAAAAGAATTTGGAAAAGTATAATTTGTTGCGGGAAGTTTGGCATCACCGTTGACTGAAAAATTATCTACGTTAGTTACATGTGATTTTGTTACTTTTGCGTAACTTTGTGAGTATTGTGTTGATGCTTCTTTATACGATTTATTTTCCGTGCTCATTATATTTTTGATGGATTTTTGTTTTTGAAATTCTGGGCAACTATTTCTGTCAGTGGCCTTATGTGGTCCCCGACATATAACACATACCGGTGTCCCTGTATGTGTGCACTGATTATTACTATGTTCTTCTCCACAGTTTCCGCACCTTTCTTTTCCTCTACATTGTGTGCTAACGTGGTTATAGCGTAAGCATTTCATGCATTGTATGACCCGTCTAATGTAAGGTTCTACCTCGAAAATGATTTTTTCTATCGACACTTTTTTTGGCAAATATTGACCTTGAAAAGTAACTAGAATTGACTGTGTTGGAACGTATAAAATCTGATCACCATTTTGAACACGCCTGTTCATTCTTCTAACACTAGAAACCTGAAAATTTTCGCCTATGCGCGGTTTTATTATGTTGCATAATTCGCTTTCTTGGATATCTAAATCTACTTTTTTAATTACCCCCTGCCTTTTTGTTAAATACTGAGGTATGTAAGCGTAATAATTTTTATTTTTAAGAATTTCTGAATTTACTAGGTTATTTGCACTTTTTCCGTTATTAAGTTCTAATCTTATTTTGTTCAGGCCTACACTAACTATCGATTTAATGTCTTGATCTATTTCAGGTACTGAATTACGTATAATTCTCGAAGTCGTTATGATATGACTTTTACCTATATTTCCATTGTTATTTTGAATATATACAATGTACGGACCGCTATGCTTGTTATCATAAAAATTATCCACAACTTTATACTGTTTATCGACCACTGTAGTCGGCTTATCGCTTATTGGATTTTTACATATATTTTCATTTACATTTTTATTTGAAGTTTCTACTAATGAATTAAAAACTTCACTTACCAAATCCTTATTGATATTATTTGAAACTTTTTTTTCGCCTATGGCTTTATTTTGATTTTCTGTTCCTACCTTATTAGTTTCGTAATTCATATATCCTGGGACATTTCTTGTGTTTTTTCATACCAATCTGTTTTTGCAGGATTAGATTCTAATCTTCCGCGATCAGGCGGTTCGCCTGTTTTATTTGTATACATTTTCACTTAAAAACACCAAAACACTTCGTATTTTAACACGATTTTCACTACGTATTCGCTTAACTACCGTTCACCTCGAACGCCGGCTGCCGAATGTATTAAATGTTATTTATCAATCACTTTACAAGTATAGTAATATGACAATTAAACAATATCTATAAACCATGATACACAAGATATTATTTTCACAGAGGTTACTATCACCTGTACGTGAGATCACAATACATTTGCCACCAACATCTGTAGTGCTTAGTAATTCTGCTTCTCAGCTGCGAAAAAAATCACACAAAAAAACTTAATATATCACACATAAACCAAAAAATTCATTCTGAAAACAACATAATATGTATACCAAACTCAAAACATTCATCCCACCCATTCTTTTTTTTTCTTCCTTTATCCCTTTATCTCTCTCTCTCTCTCTCTCTCTCTCTCTCTCTCTATCTCTATCTCCACATACACATCCATCCAAAATCACAATTCATTTACGTTTTTTGTGGATATATATATATATATATATATATATATATATATATATATATATATATATATATATATATATATATATATATATATATATCTACAGAGTGCTTCACGGTGAGTGTTCTATTAGGCGTTTCTGGAGAACTACATCTATTTAAATTATGAAAATTGGTATCCACACGTTTTTGATACTGATCTTTCTAACTAAAATATTTTCAATTAGCCTGCACGTCTGGTTGTACCGGAAGTTGATACAAACTTTGTTTTTTTTTAATGGAAGAGCCTGTATATTATTAGCTTTTTGAATCTCACGTTAAATTTAAGGGCCACCGGTTGACAACACATTCGGGCTAGTTCGTACCGTTTCCGATTTATTCGCCATTTTGTAGAAAAAATTACGATTGAAGCGCTTTCTAAAAAATCCGATATCTTTAGAGACTTGCAACATAGAAACATGCAGTTTTGACTATCCCATAGAGCGTAAAAATTCCTACATACTGTTATAAACACAATACGATTTTAATATAACTTTTAATCAGAGATAACTTGATTTTTTTTAATGAAGCGGTACCCATATGTCCCCAGCATCTGATTCAGCGTTAAATTCCCTATCTTTTAAGTATACATTACCCTATACCTATCTCTTATAGTATTCTTAGAAAATTGATTTGAAAATAGTAATTGTTAGCGGGGCGATGTCATTTTTTTGTACGTAACAAAAAAAAATACAGTAGAAACAAAAATATTTTTTAATCTAATGTTTATAACGCTTCAGTATGTCTGGCATCACGGTGAATGCAAATAATGGTTCGGGTTGAAAATGTATTTACAGCCTTTCTTGAGAACTTGGGGGTAGTATTTGATACACACTCTGCATTTTAAATACCACCCAAAAAATACAGTGGGGTTAGATCTGGCGAGATAAGTGGCCAGGCTTGTTCCATATCACGCGCTAATGTTTTTTTTTAAAGTTTTGTCCACTAAACGCGTCGAATTGAAGATTAAAATAATCCTGCTCATAATAGACTGTTAGATATTTCTTTGAGGATGGCGTGCACTAAAAGCATCAGCAGCTTTTTGATGACATGTATTTTCTCTGCAACTAAATACAACTTTTATTCTTTCTTGCAGTATTTTCTACCGCTCGTTGATAAAAATCACTGTTTCATAACTTTACGGGAATTGTCGAACATTCTGTTCATAATTACTTAATTTCCATGACATTTAATTAAAACATTTCCATAGCACACTTCTTAGGTCAAGATCAATTAAATTTATAATTAATTTAAAATATTTAATTAGGAGAATGATTTTGGAAAATTAAATTAGCGGGACCCTTAAGTCTGTTGATTGGCAAATGCTTCAAAAATTTTAATTTCTGGCATTTTTGAAACGAATATAGCTCATTTTGCTGAAAATGAAACAAGAGCAACTTGAATCAAGATTGACATAATCTTATTAGCACATTTGGTACTTTATGTATAAAAAATTAATTAAAAACATTTTAGACAGAAAAAAAGCCCCTTGGACAATGGGTGTATTAAATATTAACACGTCTTTTCGAATTTTATTAAATTTAAATAATTAAATACACCAAAAATATGTTATGTTAAGGAAACGTAAAAAATTAAGGGGGTCTAAGTTTGGTTAAATTTGATACGTGGGTGGAAAACTGAAGAAGAATTCAGTTTTGCAGTTCCATTTTCAGAAATTTAAAAAATAGCCTACGTTTTGCACCTGCAATTTTGACCGGAAGTGTCACGTGAGCAAAAATATTTTTGTAAGACTAGATGCATTCTCGCAACAATTAGAACCGTAGACCGGTTTCGCTCTCATTAGAGCTCTTCAGTACGGCATACTAATTGCAGCAAAAATGCACCAAAAATAACACGGCTATCGTATAGCCAGTCTCAAAACACTAAGTGAGTAGCGAACGTGTCGCCACCTAGTTCGAAACCAAGTACTTGGTTCCGAACTAGGTGGCGACACGTTCGCTACTCACTTAGTAAAAATATTTTTGTTTAATTGGGCTTAGCCGAAAACCTAGGATTCAAATTTTTTAAATAAAAGTCGGTTCGGTTGTTGAGAAACTCCTAACAAAAACTCTTGGCACCTCATTCCAACTAATATTTTTTATTTTACAAAACAAATATTAAAAATCCCCCCCCCCCCTCTCTCTATATATATATATATATATATATATATATATATATATATATATATATATATATATATATATATATATAATAGTCTACGAAGGTATATAGACAAACCCGCACTGTTTCGAGAAAATCCCTGTAATTATCCCAAAAAAGCCTATACGCAGCAAGTGAGTAATGGAAGTGAAGTTTATTAAAAATGTTTTAGGAGCAAATACTTCTTTTTTAATGCAAGTAAGCATCAAATTTGGTTACCAGTATAACCTATATAGTAGAAACAATGCAACATATTTTATCCAAATAACTTTAGTGTTTAAGAATGTACACAAATTTTCCGAAAACAAACTTACAATATTTCCGAGAAAATTTCTTCTCTAGCCGACGAACCCTAGATTAATAGCAAATTGACTTATTTAAATTTGAAGCATTTAATGAAGGACAATGACGGTTGAAGCTAAAACTTAAAGATTTGTAAAGCACTGTTCTTGCGACATTTTCTCTGCATAACACGTATTCGTTCAGGTTATTTGCCTAAATGTTGTCAATTTTGACCTTTTAAATCGCCACTTTGACGTTTCAAGGGAAACCCCAATTTTTTTCTTTAAATAACTGTAACTTTTTGTCTTTTAACCTACAGATCTAAATTTTGGTAAGTGGCTTAATTTTTAGTGAATTTTTATTTAAAAAAATCACTAATAGAGAGGTATCGTTGGTGAGACTTTGCAAAAATTTTTACATATGAGCGGGAATTTGGGCCCCTAGAACCCATATCCGGGGTCAGTTTCGTTTTTTATATGTTTATATATATATATATATATATATATATATATATATATATATATATATATATATATATATATATATATATATATATATATATATATATATATATATCCAACCGATAACTCAAAAAACACCTAGTTCGAAACCAAGTACTTGGTTCCGAACTAGGTGGCGACACGTTCGCTACTCACTTAGTAAAAATATTTTTGTTTAATTGGGCTTAGCCGAAAACCTAGGATTCAAATTTTTTAAATAAAAGTCGGTTCGGTTGTTGAGAAACTCCTAACAAAAACTCTTGGCACCTCATTCCAACTAATATTTTTTATTTTACAAAACAAATATTAAAAATCCCCCCCCCCCTCTCTCTCTATATATATATATATATATATATATATATATATATATATATATATATATATATATATATATATATATATATATATAATAGTCTACGAAGGTATATAGACAAACCCGCACTGTTTCGAGAAAATCCCTGTAATTATCCCAAAAAAGCCTATACGCAGCAAGTGAGTAATGGAAGTGAAGTTTATTAAAAATGTTTTAGGAGCAAATACTTCTTTTTTAATGCAAGTAAGCATCAAATTTGGTTACCAGTATAACCTATATAGTAGAAACAATGCAACATATTTTATCCAAATAACTTTAGTGTTTAAGAATGTACACAAATTTTCCGAAAACAAACTTACAATATTTCCGAGAAAATTTCTTCTCTAGCCGACGAACCCTAGATTAATAGCAAATTGACTTATTTAAATTTGAAGCATTTAATGAAGGACAATGACGGTTGAAGCTAAAACTTAAAGATTTGTAAAGCACTGTTCTTGCGACATTTTCTCTGCATAACACGTATTCGTTCAGGTTATTTGCCTAAATGTTGTCAATTTTGACCTTTTAAATCGCCACTTTGACGTTTCAAGGGAAACCCCAATTTTTTTCTTTAAATAACTGTAACTTTTTGTCTTTTAACCTACAGATCTAAATTTTGGTAAGTGGCTTAATTTTTAGTGAATTTTTATTTAAAAAAATCACTAATAGAGAGGTATCGTTGGTGAGACTTTGCAAAAATTTTTACATATGAGCGGGAATTTGGGCCCCTAGAACCCATATCCGGGGTCAGTTTCGTTTTTTATATGTTTATATATATATATATATATATATATATATATATATATATATATATATATATATATATATATATATATATATATATATATATATATATATATATATATATATATATATATCCAACCGATAACTCAAAAAATAATTAACCAATTTTAATAAAACTCGGCAAGTGCCTTTCTTTTATTAATAGCTTGGATGAGTTCGTTAGCCAGAAAAATCAAACGCGGGTTTCCGAGAAAATGTTGAGTTTTCTTTCGAAAAAAAAATTTTTCTCCGAAAATTACAAAGATATTTTAATAAAATTTGATGTACATATTGCTTTGGAAAAGACCTACTTATGTGCCAAAATTCAGCTTTCTCGGGTTACAGAAAATTGAGATTTTCAAATTTTAAACATTTATGTTTAATTTCACCGCCTTTCATTGTCAACAACTTATACGAAATCTAGTATGTTGTTGCCGTGGTAACGGAACATTTGATATTATTGCGCAGGTCTGTTAGACGGTGTAACTGACATTTACCGTATGATATGAGATCGTTTATATGTTTATTTATTTGAGTCGACGAATTATTTGTGTCATTTGGGGAATTTTTATATACAAGTGCAAATTATTCCTTTATTAATGTTAGTGGGTGGATTAAACAGTGTTTGTTATGTTTTATCAACATATATAAAGGATCAAAGTTTTACAAAAGAGCTGATATTATACAGGGTGACGCGTTTCTACGGTAAAGCTGAATATAAAAATTGTATTATAGGGTGTGTTGAGCTGCGTCTTATAAAATTATTTTGACAATCACCGGCTGGCCCACAAGTCGATCCTTGGTGATCCCTAAAATTTTTTTTCGAACAGCCTTATTTTATTGCATTTTTTATCTAAATATGTTTGTAAGAAAAAAAAATCAAGACGCAGTAAGTGCGTTTTGGTAGCAAATTTTCATTAAATGCTTCAAATTTCAATAACTCAATTTGCTATTAACCTAAGATTTGTTGGTTAGAAAACCAACGTTTAAGGTATATTGTCGGAAAATTTTTGTACATTTTCAAACAATAAGTTTTTGATAAAATATGGCACATTGTTTCTATTATATAGCTTATACCGTTAACCAAATTAATGACTGCTTGCATTAAAAAGACATATTTGATATTCAAAAGCATTTTTATAAAAATCCACTGCCATAACGCACTTGCTGCGTCCAGAGGTTTAGGATATAGATACGTACCAAATTTGGTTGTCATCACTTTCTTATTTCTGTAAAAAAAATTCAGAGAAACCTGGGCCGATTTCCCTTGCTAACGAACTTACCAAGCCACTTGCAAAATGAAAGTACTTGCCAAATTTGATTAAATGCGGTCAATTATTTTGTGAGTTATCGGTGTGATGCATATATATATATATATATATATATATATATATATATATATATATATATATATATATATATATATATATATATATATATATATATATATTGAAGAATAAGTTTCAATAATGACGCAAATAGCATTTAGTAATGTTTATTTTGATAAACTAATAGCTAGGATACATAGCTAGACATAGGTGCATACAAATTAGCACTTAGTTTAATTTATTCAAATACTGGAGGTAAAAAGATAACAAATATGTATTGGCGACTTAACCCGTCAAACATTTCAAAATTTTTAAATGCCGGTACAAATACAAAAGTAGCTTTTAGATCTTACAACACTAATCGTAATTTGATTCTTTCGTGGAAAGTATTAAATTATCAAATTACTCGAAAAACCTGGAATTTATAAATTGACTTGTGCACATCGTAACGCAGTTTACATCGGCCAAACTTCCAGAAATTTTAATACCAGATACAAGGAACAATTATCGATACCCAACATAGTAAGCAACCGTATAGAGCCACTACATTTTTCTAACGACAACCGCAAATTTGACCCTTCTGAAGCTTTAAAAATAAAAAAGCACATTTGCAACCAGAACTGCCTTGCTAGTGATTTTTTTTTCAAAATTCAGTCGCCGTCTCCTCATTAGATAATTTGTCAAGCCAGAGAAATAGCCTCTACATCTGTATTTCGTATACATAAATTCAACTGTTTACTGTCTGGCGATGTTATAAAAGGCGAAACCGGTTACATAGAAGAAAACAGGCTGTTGTAAAGCCGGCGACGAAGTCTCTACATCTGTGTTTAATAATTGATATTTTAAAACTCTGCTTTGTTGCATCTATTTTCTCATAATTGCTACTTGCTTAATTCTAACTGTCGATCACATGTACAGAATCGCTTAAAAAGTGTGTAATTGATTTGTTACTCCTGACCTAACTGCTAACAAAAAATATATAAAATAATAATCAAATAACCTTTTTCAGATGAGGATTATATGCAATTGCAAAACTTAGATGTCAAAACAGAGGAACCAAGAAAGTTGAATGCAGCATAAAGAAAATTTGGCTGAAATAAGAGGACAACGGCCCATTAAGCTATAATATATGACATTTCTGGAAACAGTGTAGCTAGCCGCTCCAGGAAGAACAAAATTAGAAAATTCAGGTCACCAAATAAAGAAGTTTCACCTGATCAATACAACGTTTTCTTAGGTCAATGACAAAGCGCTAGATATATACAATCATATTCATTTATTAATCATATATCTCTGTGAAAATTATGTTTTCTAGTGATTCCTCGAATCTTTTTTAATTTTATTAAAGCAAAGTAAAAAACAAAACAACTAATTAGCAAATTAAATATAATAAGCAACTGAAACGATATAGATGAAAATAGCGTCGGGGCGCAGAAAGTGCGTTATTGTAGTGAATTTTCATAAGAATAATATAGAGTGTGTTCGAGATAAGGAGGGCCACTATGGGGATTTCCAAAACGGTAGCAGATACAAACTTGGTTAAATGGGAGAAAAGTTGCGTACTCATAAGCCCAACAGAGACATCTTCGATTTTTTTGTTTGTTTTTGAGATATTTTTAAAAATTTGGATTTTTCGATTTTGTATTTTGTTCTAGCCGTAATGGTGAATCTACACCAATATCGATGACACTTCTCCGCAGCAATTTTTCATTGTCTTTAACGTAGCATTTACTAATTTTTGAATGCAACGTTTCGTCTTTGCGACACCATCATCGACTTTTTGTTTAAATACGGCGCTCATTTTCTGATATCATATTCTGAAACCACTTTTTATTCCAAATTCAGCGATATGTTACACCTTGTGGTTTAGTACCATTTTTGTCTTTCTTTCGACCTTAACCAAGAAAATTCCTTTTACGGTCTTCTACCTAGCTTTTAAACGAAAGTACTAAACAACTAGCTATATCAATTAACACTTTATGTCACTTAGGTGTTTAATAATAATCCAATGGATTAATTGAGGCAATAATCTTATGGAATAAACACAGAACAAATAAAACTACATTACCAGAAGACCTAAACGCTAAAAAAGAACAACAAACGAATACGAACAAAACAACTAAATTTAGAACATATGTTCAAATAAACTTAAGCTATTGTTCAAGCACAAGTAGCACCTTGTAACTGTCGATTCTAAAACCCTTGTCAACATTTGTGGAGTAATACTGGCAAATGCTTCCAGAACTAACCTCCTCAGATCTTATGCTGTTAAAAGATTTTGCTGAAATACATTATTCTTAACGTATGGAGAAATCAAGCGGGGTTATATTTGGTGAACGCGCTGGCCAGGGTGCTTCCGAATACGTGCTGATTACCTTATCGGGAAATCTTCTTGAAATATATTCCCGAACGGCTCTGGAATTATGTGCAGGTGCCACATCCTGCTGTCTCTAACATTTGCGAACTTTCTTCAGAGGCATGTTATCGAGAGCATCCTCTAAATGGTTTTGTAGCAAATGTAGGTAGCGCTCTGATGTTAAGGTATGATGATAAAGAAACGGTCCTACAATCGTTGTACAGACGATACCAGGCGACATATTGAAAGCAAAAGGGTATTGATGCCTCGACGTTTTATTTGAGCCTTGATTGGTTTCAGACAAATCATTAACATTTCTTCTATTAAAAATACCATTATTCGTAATCATGTATTCATCAGACCATATTATTTGACATGAAAAATTAAAATTGTCCTGGCATTTTCTTGTGTACTACTCATAGAATGAGCGACGTCGTGCTAAATCACCTGGTCTGAGTCCTTGACAAATTATGTACTTGTACGGATGTAATTTTTGTTTTCGTAAAATAAAATGTGCCGTTGATTTTGATATATCAATGTTTCATTCAATCCGCTGGACTGATGTATCGGGATCCTCAGTAACTGCTAACAAAACATTATGTACAGCTTCCTCATTGCTCGACTGCCACTCATTTGCTGCAAGTCCTTTTATTTGGCTGCATTCTTTCCCGGTATTTCTGCATACGCTATACGCAACAGAATAATTTCGGTTGGATGAAACGGAGCATGCTAACATATCAAACTTTTCTTCGTTAGACAATATAATTAAACAAGAAACTAATTTGTGAAAAATTAATGTTACTATCAATGCCAATACGGCTATTGTCACATGGATTTATTTTCCAAAGCATACTTTTATCTTTTTGATTTAAGTTTATTTATTCTCTGTTTATTTCATTAAATTATTGCCCCAATTTATCCATTGGTTTATTATTAAACGCCTAAATAACATAAAGAGTTAATTGATATAGCTAGTTGTTTCGTAATTAAGTTTAAAAGCTACATTAATACAGGTCCGTAATAGGAATTTTCTTGATTAAGGTCGAACAAAAGACTAAAATGGTAGTAAACCACAAAGTGTGACACATCGCTGAATTTAGAATAAAAAGAGCTTTCAGAATATGATATGAGAAAATGAGAGCTGTATTTAAATATAAAGTTGATAATGGTCCCGCAAAGACGTAACGTGGGATTCAAAAATTAGCAATGCTACGTTAAAGAAAATGAAAAATGTCTCTGGAGAAGTATCATCGGTATTAGTGTAGATTCCCCATTAAGGTCGGAAAAAATTACTATCTAAAATCAAAAAATCCAAATTTTTAAAAATATCTCAAAAACCAAACAAATTTCGGAGATGTCTAACTAACAATTTGTTGAGCTTTTGAGTGCGCAACTTTTCTCCTATTTAACCAAGTTTGTATTTTCTACCGGATTGGAGATCCCCATAGTGGCCCTCCTTATCTTGGAAACACTGTATAATATATTAGCGATTTAGCCTAACATTAAAAGTTATAACAAATTACTTTATTTAATTAGGAACAGTAAAAAAAAACAAGGTAAATAAGAGCAAACAAAAACGTGATCCCTAATTAAATATTTATAGAGTAATTTGGATACAAAACTCAAACAAAGCAATTGATAAACAGTGAATATACTCAACAAAAAATACACTATCAAGCTGAACAAAAAAAGTTCCTGCGATTCATGCATGGTGGGTGATTGTATGCATGCAGAAGGGGAAGAGGAATCCCCAGGATAAGAAGCGTTTCTACCCCATTACCCTAAAACACGGGGGGGTCTCCTTACCTCTGTGCATGCATACACCCACCTTCAAAGCATAAAGCACAAAAAATGTATTAAGAGCAATCTCCAAGAAGGTTACGGGACCTGGGGGATATGGGTGTTGCGCGGGGTAGATCGAGATTAAAGGAGGTAATGCTGCAAAATGTGAAAAACGCATCTGGTCAAAGTCCGATTAAGTGTTTTTTTTTAGTGAATTTTCTTAAAAAAGATTCAATTTCATTAATGAGATTGCGACTTTTGAATTTTGAAAAAATTTGTTCAAATGAGCGCTATCTAGGATCTCTGGAACCTAAATCCGAGGTCGGTTTCAGACTTATATATATATATATATATATATATATATATATATATATATATATATATATATATATATATAACTTAAAAAATAATTGACCGATTTTGATAAAACTTGGTGAGTACCTTCCCTTCGCAAGTGGCTTGAATAAGTTCGTTAGCCAGGAAAATCGGACTATGTTTCCCGGAAAGTTTTGCGTTTTCTTTCGGAAAATGTTTATATCTTCGGAAATAACAAAGTTAGGGCAACCATATTGGGTACGAAGATTTATACTATAAAAAGAAAACTATGCACCAAAATTTGAATCTCTACGTTAAAATAAAAAAAGTTTTAACCTTTTAAGTTTTTCTTCTTTAAACGTCTAAAAGTCGCAATTCAAAACGTCAAAATTGACATATTCTAAATAAAGAACTTGAAACTAACATTACGGGCGATGTAGCAGAAATTTTGTAGGAAGTGTATTCTATAAAGCCTTAAGTTTCAGCTTCAGTCACCATTATCCTTCGTTTTACTTAAATATTTGCAGAAAATGAATTTGAAATAGACCCTGATGCTTTAGTTGTGGTTTCAACTGTAGGGTTATAATACATGAAGAAAAACTTTGTACCTATCCTTTGTTAAGCACATTGCGCACGAAGCAGTGTGAGATTTAACATAGTTAAAGTGCATATAAAAAGGAGAGGAGAAACATAAAATGTATGCATAATATGTGATTAATAGATTAAGATTAAACATTGCTTTCTTCTAATTAGACGAGCCTCTCGCGACAGTAAAAACTTTGGATGAGTTTTTTGTCCTTTTAACGAAATAAAAAACCTCCCTGACTGTGCTGGGTACACACAATCCTCCCAACTGACCTTCCTGACCTGCCCTGACATCAGTTTGCCTAATGAAAAGCTAAAAGAACTTAAAAGGGAACGGAAAAGTTCATTATGCTCACATAACCTTGATATATGGCAGGGTTGATTTTCCTTCTCCTTTTAGCTTCTAATTAGGCAAACTGATCTCAGGGCAGGTCAGAAAAGTCGGTTGGTAGGATTTTTTGTATTTTTTTCTTCTTTTGCAAGTGGCTTGGATAAGTTCGTTAGCCAGGAAAATCGGCCCAGGTTTTCACGGAAAATTTTGTGTTTTCTTTCTAAAAAAAGTTATAGCTCCGGAAATAACAAAGTAAGGGCAACCAAATTTGGTACACGTATTTGCATTATAAAGAGTGAACCATGTACCAAAACTTAGGTCTCTAAGTTTAACCACAAAACAGTTATGGGCAGTTGAAGAAAAAAAAAATAGTTTTCCTCAAGACGTCAAAGTCGCAATTTGAAACGTCAAAATTGGCAATATTTAGGCAAAGAACGTGAAACAAATACGGATTGTGAAAAGAAAATGTTGCAAGAAGAATGTTCTGCAAACCCTTAAGTTTCAGCTTCAACCGTCATTGTCCTTCATTTTCCTAAAATGTTTACAGAAAATTCATTTCAAATAGACCCTTTCTCTGATGCTTTGGCTGTCTGTTTAGTTAAGCTGATGCTCTCGCTGTAGGTTTAGTGAAGTTTATGGTCTAACGGTCTATACTTTTTAGCTAATTTTGATAGAACAAATTCGTTAATGCATTTTTGTATTTTTTATGGAAATATGATGCATTTGTAAGAAAAAAATCTGGACGTAGTAAGTGCGTTATGGTAGCGAATTTTCATTAAATCCTTCAAATTTCATAACTCAATTTGCTATTAACATAAGGTTTGTTGGCTAGGATATCAACATTTAAGTTTAGTTTCGGAAAATTTGTGTATATTTTCAAACAATAAGTAATTTTGATAAAATATAGTACATTGTTTCTACTACATAGGCTATACCGGTAATCAGATTGATGCCTGCTCGCATTTGCTATTAAAAACATTTTTATGAAAATTCACTTCCATAACGCACTTGCTGCGTCCAGACTTTTTTAGCATTTTCCGCTCATATTTCCTCTCCGCCCAGCACCCTTATTCATTCTTGGTCCCTTAACTTTCTTGGGGGTTGTTTGCAACAAATTTATTACATACCTAAAGAAAAGGGAAGAGGAAGACTAAGAAGAAAACTTCTTGAAAACCTGATACAACTGATGGAGTTCTGGAGTTATAATCAAATGAAAAGAGCTACAGGAGACAGATAATCATGGTTGCCACGACAGGGCGACATCACACTTAGATTGTGATGATGTGATAATAAGTTTACACTTATAAATTACAAATCGACACGTTTCACATTTTTTTAATTCACAATTACTAAGAAAAACATGAATTTATTCCCTACGTTTGGTCCACACTGTATATTCACAAGTAAAACTGAAGCACTCAAATAACAAAGCGTCATAGCATGTAATATGTACGAAACACCCATAAAATAGATTATTCTCTTATAATGAACTTTTTCATATTACTTCTCATGCACTATTTGATTTCATGTGTCATTTAGAAAATCTCTTTGAACTTGATTTATTGTTTTTATTGTCTTATATTATGGACAATAAACAAGTTATAAACTCCGTTTACTACTTTATGTACTGTCGTTACCGACAACTTATGCAGATTTTTTCAGAAGCTTAACAAATATTATGGATTGTAAAAGATCTTCTAACGATAAAAATACATTATGGTAGCAAATTTTCAAACATTTTTACCATTTAATTTTGGTAAACAAATAAATAAATAGTCTTTATTAGCTCATCAAAAAAATACGCTGCCCTTTAATGCGTAGAGCTAATCAAAAGCACAGTCAAATGGCCAAATAGGCAACATTTTCACTCTAATGTTGGATAAAATATATATAAAAACTCTGTTTTACAAATAAAATCATTGCAAATATAAAATTAAAAATGGTCCGTACACATATTTGTAAAAACTAATATACACACATATACAGGGTGATTCATAAGTGGTGACAAAAAATGAAACCCCATGTTCTTTGAACAATTTTAGAGAGGGTATGTCCTATAAAAAAATTTCCCATAATGCTTCATTAAAAAGATACAGGGTGTTGAAGTTGAATTTCAAAAAATAAAATTTCCCAAGTAGCACATATATTTTGCTGAAACTTCACATGTGTAGGCTGTTATGTAAGGCGCGTATTCTACCATAACAATTGAATCGGCTAATCCAGCAGTGGCGCGCGTACTCACATGTCATTGGTTATCCTTCAAGAAAAAAAAACAGGAAAATTTAAGGTCTTGATAATTTTTTGTACGACGATTATCTTTGTTGTATTTTAGTAAGT
Organism: Tillus elongatus; assembly: GCA_964006375.1. Classification (NCBI taxonomy): domain Eukaryota; kingdom Metazoa; phylum Arthropoda; class Insecta; order Coleoptera; family Cleridae; genus Tillus; species Tillus elongatus. The sequence continues at coordinate 82,579,649 of OZ023263.1, read as the reverse complement.
AGTAGTCTGGTTTGACAAAGTTGTCATTAAGTGTCACTTGACGTTTAGGTTAACAAGTTATTATTTTGAATAGGTGTAAGTGGTAAACTTTATAAAATTGCAAAATGTTCTACTCTTTTACTTCTTATAATGGAGTACACCTCAGAAGAGTATGCAGATATAATTTTTATCTACGGATATGCTGATGGAAATGCTCTAGCTGCTTGTCGGGAATATCAACGTAGGTTTCCCACTCGCCGTCAACCTACACCAAGGGTTTTTTCTCGATCGTTTTCAAGACTTCGGCAGTGCGGTATTGGACAACGTCCTGACGCTAGAGCTAATGGTAGAAGACAACATCAACTTGAAGACGAAGAGAGAGTGGTGGATGCAGTGATGGATCAACCTTCTACAAGTAGTTGGAGGATTGCCACGCAGTTACAATATTGTCAAAGCTTTGTTTGGAGAACTTTACATCGAGAAGCCTTACATCCATATTATCGACAGAATGTTCATTGCCTTCTACCTGGAGATAATTTGCATCGACGAGTCTTTTGTGAATGGATGTTGGAAATGAACAATCAAAATATCTTATTCCCTAATCTAATCTTCTGGTCTGACGAATCAACATTTACAAGAAATGGTATTTATAATTCTCATAATGAGCATGTCTGGCCATGCAACAAGGACTCGCAAATTTCAACATAGATTTTCCATTAATTTATGGTGTGGTATTGTTAACGGCGCACTGTTCATGGAAGTCCTGCCACAACGTTTAAATGGATCTTCGTACTTAGCGCTCCTAGAAAACCGTGTAGAAAACATTCTAGATGACATTCCACTAGCAACAAAATGTATAATGTGGTACTAACATGACGGTGCACCAGCGCATCATAGTCGAAACATTGTTACATGGCTACGTGAACATTGTAATGAAAGATGGATTGGCAGAACTGGACCAATACATTGGCCTGCAAGATCACCGGACTTAAACCCACGTGACTTCTATCTTTGGGGTGATTTTAAGCGACTGGTCTACAGTGAACAGTCATATTCAAGCAACAATGAATCCTCAAGACATTAAATTTTCCATATTAAAAAGATGTCGTGCGTGTATTCAGGCCAATAGAGGCATTTTTGAACATTTATTGTAATAAATAAATTACTATAAGCCTGATAAAAGTGTATCATTACGATTTTCTACCAAACATCGACTGGTTAAAAATCATGAACTGTGCTCTAAAACACTTACCTGATTCATTGCTTACTCGTAAAATAAGCGTCGTACATAAAATTATCACGAGAGTCATTTTGTTCACGAATGAAAGTAAGATTCAAAAAATGAAAAATAAAAAAAATATATCATTGGCTTACCCGTTTTTTTTTTTCTTGAGGGATAACCAATGACATGTGGGTACGCGCGCCACTGCTGGATTAGCCGATTCAATTGTTATGGTAGAATACGCGCCTTACATAGCAGCCTACACATGCGAAGTTTCAGCAAAATATATGTGCCACTTTTTAAAAAATTGGGAAATTTTATTTTTTGAAATTCAACTTCAACACCCTGTATCTTTTTAATGAAGCATTATAGGAAATTTTTTTATAGAACATACCCTCTCTAAAATTGTTCAAGAAACATGTGGTTTCATTTTTGGTCACCACTTATTAATCATCCTGTATAAAATAAATAAAGACAGTACAAAAATTCTGTTATATAAATAAAATTATTATATACAGAAACACACATATACATAGACATACTTTATAAAATGTTTGTAGAGATAAAAATAAATAAAATAAAAGATTGAATAAACAAGATAGGTATAAAAATAAAACAGTACAAGCACAATACAAAAATTCCAACAATGGCATCATGGGTACTGACTGCAGGTCAACACCGACTAAATTTTACCCGAAATCTTGTCCAACAGATATTATTTCAACTCATAGAATGCAGACAGTTCTAAGTATTTTTAGTATACCTATGCTTTATAAAGTTATTCTGTAAACAAAATTTGTCCTATAAAACTTGAAATACATACAAATTCAAATTGACCTGGTATGAGCAAACTTTTTTTATTATTTAAAATTTAAGTATCTTAACAGCGAACGTCATTATCACTGACGGCACCTTAACCTACACAACAAAATTATATACGGTTTGGGTCAGCCAAATGGAAGATTCAGTATCTCAATTTTTGCGCATATTGAAAAAAATCCCGCAACACGTCAATTTTATTTATTTATTTATTTATTTATTCAATAAATAATTCACAGGCTGGAGCCCCATTACAGATTAATATACAATATAACAATCAACATTAAAAGTAATTAAAAACATAGATCTAAATCTAAGATAAAACACGTTTCTTTACTGAGCTCAGGGTGCAGAAAAGAGATCAATTTCATCACAATATTTATTTCATATATCACACATACGATGGAGTGGTGAAAATCGCAAAACATTGGTTCGTGCCGTTGAGAGATGAAAGCGCCTTGGATGTCCTGAACACACTCTTGGCACATTAAAGTTACAGCTGCAGAGTAAGTCAGGGTTGTGTATCTCACCTCTCAATAATTTTAGGAAAAACTGAAGTGCAGCAAACTGACGGCAATGACACAGACTGCATGTGGAAAAACGGTCTTGCAGTGCCTCAGATGAAAAACCTATGGACGGGTAAATACCGTCATGACGAAAGGTAAGATATTTGAGAAAGCGTCGCTGAACTCTTTCAATCTCGTCACTGTGCGTCAGATAACCAGGGGACCAAACGAGAGAAGCATATTCAAGCTTCGGACTAATAAAAATATTATAAAGAGTTTGAAGCGTGCTGCTCTTTGAAAAATCCCTATAGCTTCTAAATACAAACATGTGGTACAAAGGACATCTTGGAGTCAAAAAGGACTCCAAGATCAACAAGTGTTTCGTGTCTGAATAGCAGATTATTATCGATTCTGTAACCAAATTTTATTAGTGCCTGCTTAAGATCATGTCACCATGTTGCACTTGTTAAGATTTAAACTGAGTCCGTTGTCCCTGCACCAGCCCTTCACTTTATGAAGGGATTCGTCCAGTCTCGCACAAATAATGATGCAGTCAATCTCAATGAAAATCTTTAGATCAAAGGCATAGAGAAGACAGTCCACCAAAAGCGCTGATGCAGGCACATTAATGAACGAGTTAAACAACAAAGGTCCTAGTATAGACCCTTGAGGAACGCCAGAGGTTGCAACTATTTTATCTGAAACGTGACCTTCAAATGATATAGTGTCGTCTGTTGGGCAGATAATCTGCAATTAGCCTAAACAGTGAGTGGGAGAGTCCAAAAGAGTTAAGCTTGCTTAGCAACAGTTGATGATAGATTCTGTCAAAGGCTTTAGAAATATCAAGGTATATTCACGTCCACTTGGGAATGCTTGTCAAATGCTGAAGCAATCCTTTGCCTAATGCCGAATAAATGAATAACGCCCACGAACAAAACCTTGCTGTGAAGGGGGAGATAAAAGACTTAGTACGGTGACAAATATGCTTATGCAATAAAAATTCAAATGCCTTACAAAAATTGTATCCGATTACTATCTGGCGGTAGTTCTCAGATTTCAATCACTAGACTTAAACACCGCGCACGCCTTAGATTCCTTCAATTGATCTGGTATGCGACAAGTTTTTAGACATAAATTAAAGATAATCGACAGAGACACGGCAAGTACATAATGTAGAGTCTTTCACGAAGAACGCTGCTATGCTATCAGGTCCTGCTGTCATAGCATTACCACAGTTGTAAAGAGCTTTCTGAACTTCATCTACAGAAAAATTATCTAGGCACAAGATATCGTTAAAAAATGTACAGTGATTCATACCTGTATTCTCTTTATTATCGTGAGTAAGAGGAGTATAACACTTCTGAAATAATGTAGAGAAAGCTCTAGTTATGTCTGCTGGTTCAGGCAATTCTCTGCCACCACCATACTACATCTGATGAGGCATCCCGGAAAGATTCTTTTTACTATTTATGAACGACCAAAACTTTTTTGCCTTATTATGCACTACATGTTCAGTTTGGAGAACACAGTCACGGTAAATCTGATTCTGTAATACTTTTGCTGACATCGCAGATTCTTAAAGTGTGCATGACCTGTAGAACTTCCTGTACGTTTATAACGGGCCCAGGCTAGTGACTTGATTTCACCATACTAATCAGTTGGCTGTTAAACCCAGGAGGATACTTATTAGATCTGCCGGAGGTTTTTGGAGCAGATTGGTCCAAGCGATATTATAAAGAATAGAGTAAAACTCGCGACAAGCGGACTGGGGGTCAATAAGGTTATTTAATAAGGACCAGTCAACATATAACAACTGATCATATAAGGATACAAAGTCCGCCCTCCAGTTATATTCTGGAATTCGGCTTGGTATGCACTTTCTCAAACCACTTTTTGAGACCCGAAATAATGTCAACTCTAACCTAAAGAGCAGGATGATACAACATCTCCTTCATCAGGCTTTTCTCAGCCTTCAAAACTTCATATTCCCTAGTTGATAAAAGTAGGTCTAGTTTTAGATTAAAAAATGACATCCTGCAGGGTGAAAGGTTCACCTCTCCATTCAAGCCCTTTCAAGTGACAGTTGCAACCCCAGATATAAAAAATAGGAAGTGGGGATTTGTGATACCTCGTTTGAAAGATATCTTAATTCTTAATTTAAGATTACTATGGCTTTTAAATTTGTTTAAAAAATTATCACTAAAAAAATTCATCTGATTGGCGAACTTCGCTTTATAAAAAGTTAACACTAAAAAAATTCATCTGATTGGCGAACTTCGCTTTAATAAATGTATAACGAATCGAGTTTTATTCTTAATAACAAGAAAGCAAGCAACAACAATTTTCGTGTCCTGTTTGGACAGTATCAACTAAAAAGAGGACATAAAAAGTTATCAACATTCTTTATAATTGGAAATGTTATCTTTGTTTAAAACGCCTTAGCAACTTCATGTGTAATTATAACCACATGACAGAAGTTGTCAGTTGTTAACTGCAATTCAGAAACATAGTTTATTTTACAGAAATGCAGAAACTATCCATTCTACAGATGATTGGATACGGTGATAAAACACGATCACAGGTCAAAGTTGCTCGCCTATATTTCAAGAAACATTTCCCGAATTGCTGCCTATATCCCAAGGGACAATTAGTAAAATCGAAAAAAAATTTCGCGAGCTTGGACATGTAAGACAGATAAAAAATATTCTAATGCACTAAATAATGATACCAAATTGGATGTGATGCTTGAGTTTGATGCGAACCTACATACTTCGAGTCGAAAAGCTGCCACAACATTGGATGTTAGCCATTCATCCATTATTTGAATATTAACATTAACATATTAACAGAAACTAAAATGCATCCCAATAAATTGATACAAACTCAGCAACAATGGAAAACCATTCTGATAGAAGAACGTCTTTTTGTGAACAAATGATGAAAATGTTAGATAGCCATGTTATCCAAGTAGTTTTTTGATAAGTGAAGTTTTACACTTTACCACCATGCTAATCGTTAAAATTGTCACTACTTGTCTAAAGAAAATCCAAACTGGATGAGAGAAGAACATACGTGATATCCGGAAAAGATTAATATTTGAGCAGGAATAGTTTGAAACTATGTCCCTCTTTCACTGATGGTCATCTGAATGAAGATCATTTTTAGCACTGTTCCAAAATACATAATGTCGCGCCAACTTTGGAAAACTTATAATCTTATCGAGCAGAATCACAATGGAATGAAGCACCAGCACATTACCAAATCAACGGCCGTCAGTATCTCGAGTTAATCATTCCAAATCGGTGGATAGGGAGGCGAGGATAGTTAGAATGGCCAGGCCAGACACCCGATCCTACGCTATTAGACTTCTTCTTATGGGGATATGTGACAAGTATGGTACACAAAACTAAACCACGCGATTTAACTGACTTAAGAGGAAGAATGACGATTGCGATTAGGTTGGTCACGCCTCAGATGTTGACTAACATTATAAGACAGTTTTATTCACGACTAGGATGCTGCCAAGACATTTAGTGCATACATGTGTTTTTTATTTTTATTTTTCCCATTATCAAGAATAAAACGCGATTAGTTATTAATTTTTTGTGTACTTTTCTCCAAACACAAATTTTACAAACAAATTTGATTGGCTCCAATTGGCTCAGCACTCTCGCCTCACTAACATTTTCATGCCAAATTTCGAAGCAGAAGCCCCCAATTTATCCAAACAAAAACCGACAACCTGCTGATTGAGGTACATTAACGATATTTTCGCTATCCGGCCACAAGGTAGTGAATCTTGAGACGAGTTTGTTACCTAAATTAAATACCAGATCACCGTGGAAATGATAACTAAGTTGTTATCAATTTCCGGTACCTTCGGATGTTCCGCCACTCTGTAATTATTTTAAATCCATAGATGGTAGGCTCTGAAGGCTTCTTACTAATTTTAATTTGCTACCTTTTCCAGTTCTACAAGTACTACTAACCAACGGTTACCCTGGGACACCTGTATACACACACACACACACACACACACACACACACACAGACACACACACACACACACACATATATATATATATATATATATATATATATATATATATATATATATATATATATATATATATATATATATATATATATATATATATCAATATATATTACGTTCAACTTTTTAAAAATATTTGAAATATCAAATTGATATAATAAGGTACCACTTACGCTAAATAATATATTCTTGCATTTTCAAACGGACTGTCTCAGAAAGTGGAAACATCTTACCTGCAATGAAAAAAGTTAATTTAATATATATTTGCTGCAAATAATCACAAATTTCACTTAGCCAGATGTGAGAAAACGCATAATTTTATTTCGTAACGTGTTTTTCTCCATATACTAAAAAAGGCCTTACCCAGTTAGTGTCTTGCGTTGGAGATTTTTATTACGCATTTAACTCATTAGAAAATAATTGTATAATATTAGACAAATTTTAAGAAAAATTTAAACGGGATATATGCTTCGTTCTGGGGGTGTTCCTTCCCCTACTGAAGAAAAATTTCTTGGGAACAAACCCCAAGAAAGCTCCTAGACTTAAGGCGAATAGGGGTTCTGTGTGGGGTAAACATAATTTTAATGAGGTGTTGCTGCGATACAGCATATATATATATATATATATATATATATATATATATATATATATATATATATATATATATATATATATATATATATATATATATATATATATATATTATATATATATATATATATATATATATATATATATATATATATATATATATATTTATATATATATATATATATATATATATATATATATATATATATATATATATTGTGTGTCTATAGTTTGAATCTAATTTTTTCAAGAATTAGAAAGTAAGTATTGATGCCATTTTGTTTTCTCGTATATTTTTCAATCTCCTTATGAGTTCTCATGGGGTTTCTGCTTAACTGTTATGTTTTGCTCTGTCAGTTCACTCCACTGCTTTTTTCGCTTTGTCGATTCAATTTGACTTTTTCGCTGTTCCACTAACTAGCCAGCTTTTTTAGCTCTTTTAGCTTTTGTTCTGTTCTGAAATTGATGGCCTTTAGCCTGTTTTGACTGTATGTTTTTGACTGTAGTGTGACTTACGTAACTTGTATTATTGTAGCTTGTAGTTTTTGCTTTGTATTTAGCATGTAATGTTGATTTTTTAACCTATTTTACTGTTTGACTGTAGAATTTTAGCCTTGATGATGTATGTAAAGTTTAACTTGAGATCATTGTGCTTAAACCGGCACAATTGTCTACCAGAAGACAATGTTTTCTGACAGACCTTTTTATTGCAATTTTAGATTTGCCCCTGAGGATGGCTATTGGATAGCCGAAACGCGTAGGGCTCCTTATCAATAAACTTTTGTGTCTGGATGAAGCCTTTCATTAAGTACCTTAATTATGTATATAATTATGTATATATATATATATATATATATATATATATATATATATATATATATATATATATATATATATATATATATATATATATATATATATATATATATATATATATATATATATATATATCCGGCTAGGCTGCTTTTTTGTATTTTTCGTGTCTTCTTCCCCGACCATCACCCCTATTCACTCCTGGTCCCGCATTTTTTTTGGGGGATTGATTGCAAGAATATTTTCTTGTGGTTTATACACCCCAAGTAAGTTCTAAGCACGTTCCTGAAATAATTTTCTAAAAGCCCTCCGTGAGCTCATCTAAAAATTTACCAAGAATTATTATATATTATTAAGTTACTTATTGGGCTAGCAGAATGTACTATTATTTTAAAATTAAACAGAAGTTGTCTGAGTTTTTTGTTTAGAAATTGATTATAAAAATTATAAACCTACTATTTTGTAGGTATAAAAATACATACCTACCTAAACATTATAAACTTAAATAATTTACTTATGTGATTAGTTGCATGATATTAAAAAAACTAAAAACCTAGGTTGTGGTTTAGAAGAAAACCATTCTGTCCAATTTGAGCCATTATAAATTTATAATTTCATAAATAACAGTTCTTTTTTTAATCCTTTTTAAGGTAAACCAATTAATGGAATACATTAATTTGAAATAGATTGATATCCTAAAACTTCAATATTTTATGTTACTATGTGAAAAAAATCTTAATTTAAACTTATTATTAAATACTTAATCTTGTGTTATAAGTTCAAAAGAATATAATTTTGAAAATACGAACACTAAAATACCTGCTGATTTCAATATTCAATGCACTATTATTCCACTAGATTAAAATTGGGAATACCTGACGTATTCCCGCTTTACTCTCTGATTGGTCGAAGGCTACTAGACAACCTATCTAATCTATAAACCTTGTGTAAAACTGCACTTATCAGAACATGTTCTAGTTGGATAACATTGTTATCTAACATATCCATAAATTGTTCACAAAAACACATTTTCTATCAAAATCGTCTTCCATGAGCTTCTTAGTTTGAATCAATTAAGAGAGATGCATTTTATTTTCTTTCATTATTCGACTATGTGAAAACTGGTACCTCTGATGAGCACTGATAAGTACACTTGGAGAACCCAAATCATCACAACACATATTTTAAAGACCTTACGATCGTTTCGCTGACAACGTCGGCGTCACCGGGGATGAAAAAATCTGGAATTTTTCATCCTCTTCATCATTCTTAAAAAATTCTAGAATTTTTTATCCTCTGATGACGCTGACGTTGTCAGCGAAACGATTGTAAGGTTTTTTGTTGTGGTAATTTGGGTTCTCCAGGTGTACTTATTTTCATTATTTGAATAATCGAGGAATGGCTAACATCCAATGTTGTGCTGCTTATCGACACAAAGTATGAGAGATTTCCTCAAACTCAAGCATTATATCCAATTTGGTATCATTACTCAGTGCATTAAAAGGTTTTTTCATCTGATTTACATGTTCAAGCTCGCACAATGAGAATTTGCACATTTTTTTATTCTCCTCTTATTCAATTCCCCACATTGTATAAAATCAATTGCCATATAAAATTTAAATTTTTAACTAATAGTTTTCATGTAAAAAATAAAGAAAATTAAAATAATTGTCTCCGCGCCAAAACGCAGCCGTAAACAAAGACGGCCTACTGTGACGTCACGATCCGGTATCGGCCAAACGAGTCTTGCTTACTCACACAGAGATCCTCATCTCACCATTAGTGTTTATGCAACTTACGTGTGCCGGATAGTTATTGTTATCAACCTATATTATTGTTAATATCTACATTCTCGTATTAATTATTTTTAAAACTGTACAGTCTTATAGTATGGCTACAGAAGTTGGATTTGTCCAAGGACAATCTTATAATTTACCAAAAATTTATGTACTTACTAGCAATGTTTGCGTTTTTAGGAAACAACCTGAATTTCATGGGTGCTGAGCTAAAAGGAGTGAAACCTGGGAGGTACGTGTCTGATATGAACCTTATTTTATCCTGTAAACATCTTTGTTGGATTTTATTTAGTAATTTCTTATTAAATATAATGTAAATAAAAGCATAACCTCAAAATGTTCTCCATTCAAATATATACAAGAAAAATATACACCATTTCTTCCTGATTTTTCTCATTCTTAGGTACATTAAAGAAAGAATAATTTGTTGGGGGTAGTTATTGTTGTGAAAGTACATTTGGGCACTATCCAGCACTTATAATATTTATGTCCAGGCACTGTTATGTCTTTTGTATTCTCGTATTGTGATTCTGAATCTGCTGAAGCCATCACACAGTCACGCACTAAACTAGATTAAACACGACTTACTACCTTTGAACCTTTATTATACACTGAACACCAAACCTACTTAAAATTATGATAAAACTGCTCAGAATTCGATGCAAACACAAACAAAAACAAGACAACGTTAAATGGTGATGCCCACGTAAAACGCAGATGTACCGGATCGTGACGTCACAAACCTCTTCACCAATAAGATCGCGTTTTCGCTTACCCTGTCTTTTTGAATTATATTCAATATTTCAATAATTAATTACTAATTAGTGGTCCATTTTAAGGGGGGGTTTACTCGTATACATATATTTTTAGAGTATTTTGCTGTACTTTGTATACGTTTTTCATCAAAAGTAAATTATATGCAACTTCCTCATTGCCTCACAATTTTACTAATTGTCCCTAGGGTTAAAGGTGGCATAGTGAGAATTTTTTCTTTAACTAGGTGAGCAGCTTAGATCTGTGATCGTTTTTTCATCTCCGTAACCAATCATCTGTAGAATACTTATTTTATGCACTTCTGTTAAATAAATCATGTTTCTAAATTGCAGTTGACAACTGACAACTACTGTCATGCGGTTACAATCACACAGCAAGTTGCTAAGGCGTTTTAAACAAAACTAGCATTGACAACTATAAAGAATGTTGTAACTTTTTATGTCCCCTTTTTTAATCGATACCTTCCAAAAAGGACACTTCAATTGCTTTGCTTACTCTCTTGTTATCAAGAATGAAACGCGATTAGTTATCAATTTTTTAGTAGGTTGTAGAGAAGTTTGTCAATCATGATAAATTTATTTTTTACGGTTAATTTTTGGGATAAACATTAAAACCATAGCCTTTTTGATTAGAGACTGCAGAGACCTTAAAATGAGATATCACAAGCCTCTACTTCCTATTTAGAAATTTGGGGGTTGCAACTTGCAAATGTCATTCGAAGTGGGTTAAATGTATGGGTGAAGTTTTCACGTTGCAGTATATGATTTTTGAATCTAAAAGTGACGTACTCAGGGATTTTCTATAAATATATACAACAATTAATTGAGATACTGAATTTATTCCATTTGGCGGTTACACGCTGTCGAACCGCTCGCTATGGGACACAAAACTTCGAAGATAGGCAAGGGCTTACTTCTCAAATTGTGAGAGACACTCAAGCTCTTAAGGATATATTTTGGTTATCACGCGGCTTGAATGACGATAACTTATATAATTACTACAAAACGAAAAAGAAAAATGTAAGTAAAAGAATATTCGAGAAAAACGTGATTTTCATAAGGGACGAATCAGAGACGCGAATAATGCCAACATAGATATTTTAATATTTGTTTAATAGAACATTAAACCGGGCGACAAAACGGGGTGTTTCCATAAACTTAATATAAATGTAGCAGTTACTGTTTCCAATAGAGATGAGGTGTCTGAGAATTTCTGTAAATATCTGCCAAACGCAGCGCAAGATGGTGTAACAAGCTATTATGGAGTTGAATCATTAGGTCAATGTACGAGGAGAGTCTCATGTATCGAATCAGTTTACAAGAGTTCCATTGCAGAGGAGAAAGTCATCAAATGCATGGCAAGCATGAGGGTTTTGGATTCATCTGGCATCGATTACATGATAATGAAAATTTTGAGGTTGGTTATAGATTATGAATGTCGTGATGCACTAGTTTTTATTTTAAACCTTTTAATCAGTACAGGCTGATTTCCCGAAGTCCTTAAGGTTTCCCTGTCTATCAGTCTTCCCAACGAAGGCGACCAATTTCGCTGTAGTGTGTGATTGGTGAGATCTTGGAGATGTGCTAAAACCATATTTCATTGATGGACGTATGAGTAGTCAAGTTTATTTGGAATTTTTGCAAAACAACTTGGAGGATATCGCCAGTGATATTAACTACAGAAGGTGATACCTACACGATGGGGCACTTGTACAGCATACCGCAATTATTCACGAACATTTAAACCTCACTTTTTCAAATCGTTAGATAGGAAGAGGAGGACCCGATCAAATGTGTGCTAGAAGCCCTGATTTGACCAAAGTAGACATTTGTGGGTACATGTTAAGGCCCAAGTGTAAAAAACTCCCACAGCTGCAAAAGAAGAGATGAAAAACCGAATCAGGAAAGTTTTTCAGGATATTACTGTGACCATCTTAATAAACGTCAGTGGGTAATTTGAAAATCGTCTACAGATATGCATAGACGTATTAGGAGGTCACTTTGAACAGTTGCTATGAATAATGAATGGTAATCAATTATTTCATTAGACTTGGTTCAAAATAGCTTTGTTTTTTTAACGTTTTCAGCAATTATTATGTATGTAATAAATAAGTCATTTTTAGTGAATTTCCTTTAAAAAGATTTCTTCAAGCGAGTGCAAACTAGGCCCCCTAGAATCTATATCCGGGTTTAGTTTCAGTTTTTATCTGTTTACATATATACAGGTTGACACATTTCTACGGTAAAGGTCAATATAATTGGAATTATGCAAGATACGAGAAAAATTGTATACGTTAATTATAGGGTGTCTTGAGCTGAATTTTATAAAATTATTTTGACAATCAGAGGATGGCCCATAAGTCGTTGGTGATATCTACAATTTTATTTTTCGAACATTCCTTATATTATTGCATTTTTGCATTTTTCATCGAAATATGACGCATATTTGTAAAAAAATCGAGGCACAGTAAGTGCGTTTTGGTAGCGAATTTTCATTAAATGCTTCAAATTTCAATTAATTTGCTATTAACCTAAGGTTAGCAGGCTAGAAAACCTGTTTTCTCGGAAACATTTCAAGTTTATTTTCGGAAAACATTTGTACATTTTCAAACAATGAGTTATTTTGATAAAATATGGTAAATTGTTTCTACCATATGGGTTATACCGGTAACCAAATTGATACTTGCTTTGCGTTAGAAAGGATTTTCTATTAAAACCTTTTTATGAAAATTCACTTTCATAACGCACTTTCTGCGTCCAGGCTTTATTTGTTATTGCTTTATTTATATTATTTTTTTTTGTGAAATCAAATGATGTCGTGAATTATTTATTAGAATTAATGAAACTGGAACGTTTTTATATCAGAATAATGGCTACTAAAACTAGTTAAAAAAAGTCTGGACGCAGCAAGTCCGTCATGGTAGTGAATTATCATAAAAATGTTTTTAGTAGCAAATATGTCTTTTTTAATAAAAGCAGGCATCAAATTTGATTACCAGTATAACCTATAGAGGAGAAACAATGCACCATATTTAATGAAATAAGCTTTTTTGCATGAAAATTTAGAAAACAATTTTTTACGAAAATCCGAGAACATTTTTTTAATAACTTATTAAATATTTATTATTGCGCGCTTCACTTCTGAAACACAAAATACAGGTTGTTCTATTTGAAGCAATTGAGTTACGACAGTTTGATTTTTTGTATCTTGACTATTTGAGAGCGGCCTGTGTACGGTATCTGGATTTTTTGATGAAATAATATAAACGAAAATCTCTCTGAATGGGTCATTTGTATGGGATTCCGTTTGGTAAAACGCCGTATAACAATTTGTGATATGTACCAAAAATGTGAAAAGTTGCAAAACAATTAAAATAACTCGAAAACAAGCAAGCATTAAAATTCGATGGTAAATGCAAAAATTCAATTATATAAGGGGTGTTCGATTAAAAAAAAGTTGTATCGCCAACGACTTATGGGCCACCTGTGATTGTCGAAATACTTTTTATACGATGCAGTTCAAGATACCTTATAATTAACGTATACAATTGTGTCTCGTATTTTGTATAACAGTAACATTGCGCTTTGCTGTAGAAATGCGTCACCCTGTATTATGTAAACAGATAAAAACTGAAACAAACCTCGATATGAGCCCCAGGGGACCTAGTTCGCGCCCATTTAAAAAATCTTTTTAAAATTCAAAAGTCGCGGTGTGCTCATTAACGAATTTCTTCTATGAAAATTTACTAAAAATATAGACAATTATTAAACCGCAAACTCAATAACTAAAGCTACTGCTAAAGTATTATAGAAAGGATCTTTTAAAAATGAATTTTCTGGAAGCATTTTAGTAAAATGAAGGACAATGGCGGTTCAAGCTGAAACTTAGGGATCTATAAAACACTCTTCTTGGAACATTTTCTCTACATAATACGTATTCGCTTCAGGTACTTTCCCTAAAAGTTGCCAATTTTGACGTTTCAAATAGCGAATTTGACGTTTGAAGAGGAAGAGTTATCAAATTTTCAACGTAATTTTTCTGGCATTTCTGACCTTTTTACGCCAAAAAACTTAGTCGTTGACTGCAACATACAATATATTTTGTTAACCACCCAATTTTTTGTTCTTTAAATGCCTATAACTTTTTTTCTTTCAACCAATAGATACAAATTTTGGTGCATAGTTTACTTTTTGTGACGTAAACCCGCGTACCGAATTTGGTTAACTTTGTTATTTCCGGAAATATAAAAATTTTCTGAAAGAAAGCACAATATTTTTTGGGAAAGACTGGGCCCCTTTACTTGGCTAACGAGCTTATGCAAGCCATTTACGAAAGGAACGTACCCACCAAATTTGATCGAAATCGGCCCAATATCTTTTGAGTTAGCCGTGTGATACATATATAGAAATGTCAAAATTATGTTGTTGGAGAATTACAGTTTTAACGAAATTTGGTTGAAATTAATATTAAAGGACAAAATCAAAAGCGACTTTTATTAACATAGTTTTGACTGCAGTTTAAGAGGATGTTTAATAAAATTGTGTCAAGTAAGCATAGCTGATTTGTAAGATGCAATGTATACTTTTAATAACACACACACACACGCGCGCACGCATGGATGCACGCACGCTCGCAGGCACGCCTGCACTCATATATATATATATATATATATATATATATATATATATATATATATATATATATATATATATATATATATATATAATAGGCCGAATAGCTCAGTTCGCGAGGTGAATAACCGCTAGAATCGGACTAGCAGGTCGGAGGTTCGAGTTCCGTATTCAGACAGTCGATCTTGTTCACTCGAATGTGGAAACGCCGGCTTCTGATGAGTTATGGGTGGTGTCCTTTGTCTATGTGTGTATGTAAGCTACCGCCGTACAAGTCTACTGTCCAGTTTCCCAAAGGCTGATTAAATATTTAGCTGGCGGTTAGTTAATCAAGGCTTTAGACGACCAATCATAGACTATGATTCGGATTTTTGGCATGACAAACAAATATTTTTGAACTGCGCTTGGTTGTATTAAGCCTTGATTAACTAACCGGCCGTTAAATATTTAATCAAGCTTTGTGAAACTGGGCATAGGACTTCTGGGTGCGCAGTTGGTCTACTGTGGTGTGTGTTATTATTATTATAAATATATATATATATATATATATATATATATATATATATATATATATATATATATATATATATATATATATATATATATATATATATATATATATATATATATATATATATATTCAAACTGACCCTGAATTTACGAAAATGTAAAAATATCTATCTCTGAAAATATAAATTTCAGGTATAAGATATGGTTCACAGAAAAATATGAGATAATTATTGTACCAATTCAAAATTACCTTAATATACAGGGTGTTCCATCTGAAAAAGAAAACGGTCTTTGAAATGTACTATATTGGCGCTTGTATAAAAATCCCCTGTATAATATAACCAATATTTGGTGATTGTGTCGTCTAAGTACGTCCTTTGGCTACATAACTGCTAAATATGTTATATTAATTAGTCGTAATACTCCACCTAGGTAATTAATTTGTTAAACCTTGTTTCGACTTATATTTTCATATATTTTCGATAACTTGACAACACTGCATCAAAAACCAAAAATTCTTTGGAAAGATAATTTTACGATGCATTTCAGAATGAAAAATAAACGGGTTCATTTATTTAAGAAAATTGACCCAAATAGAGCTCCGCTGTAGTGAATCATGCTGTATATTTGCCCTGTGAATACTCTGCCGAGTGTTGAGAAGCTATTGGAACATTTTGTATATTGTCAGTTAATGGATTATTTTCAGAAAAACAAACTGTTTGTTGGTTGTCAGTCTGGGTTTAGAAAGCATCATTCTTGCGAGACTGCTTTGCAGCTGACGATTTCTAAGTGGAAGGAAGCAATAGATCAAGGGAAATATGTACTAGCTGTGTTTGTTGATCTTAATAGAGCTTTCGAAACAATCGACAGGGATATTCTTCTGCGGAAGCTGGCCTATTATGGTATTGGTGGAAATGTGTTAGGATGACTGAGGCAATACTTGACGGCCAGGACACAGGGGACCAGATTAGAGAAAGAAATATCAGATGAGGTGGTGTGCTGCACTGGAGTTCCTTAGGGGAATGTACTCGGACCCCTACTTTTTATCATTTACATGAATGATATTAATTTCAGTGGAGATTTCGAATATATATGTTTGTTTGCTGACGACACATTGATTGCCTGTACTGGAGACAATGTTGCAAATATGGTTACAAGGGTGAATGAAGTTCTTGATAGGTTTGCTGCATACCTGCATGTGAACAGACTGGGGTTGAATGCGAACAAAACAAAAGCTATGTTATTGGGTAGTAAGTATAGGCTAAAGAAGATAGATTGTAATAATGTAACTTTGATGATTATAAACAAGAGGATAGAATTTGTAAAAGAAATGAAATATTTGGGTTTTGTTTTGGATGAGGCACTTAGCTTTAAGATTCACTCTGAGTACATAAGCAAGAAAATAAGGAAACAATTATTTTTGTTCAGCAGACTCAGTTACAATTTGTCAGTGTATGGTAGTATCATGGTGTATCGCACACTGTTACAACCTCATTTTGATTACTGTGCTACCTTGCTTCACGTGATGGATCTGAACTCTCTGAATGTGTTACAGAAACTGAGAATCGTGGAATACGAATTGTCTTAAAAGTGAGCAGATATACATACACCTATAAAATTGATGCTAGCGACTTTGAACTGGCAATGCGTTGCAGATAAACTGTACTATTTAACGATGATATTTGTTTTTAAACTTACAAAGAATCTGTTGCCAGGCTATTTTGATTCATTTCTGGTTTTTAACAGAGACATTCACCAATATAGTACAAGGGGTGCTGATGGTCTACACATATATAGAACCTATACAAGCGGAGCAATGAAGTCAGTGTTTTTTAGAGGTATCAGCGAGTTTAACAGCTTACCTGATGATTTGAGAAATTGTGGTACATTGGGTTTATTTAGGAGAAAACTTTTTCAGTTATTGATGTTGAGAGCACATGTATGATTAAATGTTAATTTGTTTGTATGTATTAGGATTTCCTATATTGAAATAAACGTATTATAATGTTAAAATGTGTGCCTTTTGATATCATACCAGTTCCATAACAAAATTATTTCCAAATATTTTAAATAACGGAGATATTAGACTTTGATGTACTATTGGGACACCGTGTAAGGGCGTCTCACGACAAACGTCCGCGGTCGATTTATCGGAAACTAGACTTTAGAAATCTTTGAAAATTTGGCAGCTTACTGAAGTCGATAGGGGCAACTCGGCTAAAATATTTTCAAGATGGTGACACTTTCGGTTATACAAGGTGTTGAAGTTGCTTATTTTAAATAGGATATACTATATATTATTATGTTTTTAAATAACACGGGAAATCTTAGACACATTTTATGCATTACGTCCTATACCTACGTTTAGCCGTTTTTGACATATCTAAAAGTTTATGCAAAAAATAACGTTTGCAGGCCTAAACATAACTGTAAGTTTCTCTTATAAGAAAGCCTTTATCATTTAATTGGATTTTATTTCCTTGTCGAAAGGGAACTACTTTAGTGTCCTGTGATGTTATTTTGCTAACAGATAAATACAGGCTGATCAAAAAATCACATTGAAAATTGATTTGAAAAAATTGCCAAAAGTTTTTTTTTTTCAAATATAAACCCCCAATTTTTATAATTTTATCTTATTCAGCATTAAAAAAGAGGGGAACTCTGTGTAAGGCTGTCTATGCCAAAAATTTGTAGTTTTAGAAATATTGGCAATTTAACATTTTTATATTGCAAAAATGTTATACGGCTTTAAGTTGTGTCGTTAGTCAGTCATGACGGCGACGCGCATCATTTGACAATTATTAACTAAAACCATGCCGGGGCGACTGAGTTATACCAAATACTTTATAATGACAATACAGGACACTCCGGCTGATTTCGTGTTTCAAGATTATCAGCGTCCCTAGCGGATAGTACTGATGTTACGTCGTTCGAGAACGTGTAACACTAGCAAATGCTGATGTTTAACTGTGTATTATTTAGTTTGAACTGTGTTTTTTATAATAAATGTTAGTAGTTGGGTGAGTGCAATCTATAATTGTTCGAATTATAACGTGCTAAATCTATCAAAGACATTTCATAGGTTGCCAAAGGATGGCGAAACCTGAATATGATTTTTTGTGTTTTCTTTTGTTACCAGCGAATTTTTTTACAAATTCGCCTAACAATTAATATTAAACAATAACTATAACATGGATTGACAATAACTTTGTATTATAAATGTAAGGGTACTGTTAT
Source organism: Tillus elongatus (assembly GCA_964006375.1). Taxonomy (NCBI): domain Eukaryota; kingdom Metazoa; phylum Arthropoda; class Insecta; order Coleoptera; family Cleridae; genus Tillus; species Tillus elongatus. The sequence goes on along the minus strand of OZ023263.1, from coordinate 82,560,717 downwards.
CAAAAAGAACTGATTTGGATATAGGATTGAAGACACATGGTGCATTTTACATTTCAATGTCACTTCCAAAAGAATTAATTTGTTGAAGCAGAAGACAAAATCAGAATCACTGTTATGCCAATATGTACAGTTCGCAGAAGATAATTTATTGTGTAATATTACCTATTAATAGATAAACTTTGTAAACGGATGGTTGAAAGGCTTCAATCATACCTTGTCTTCCAGTGCAACAAAAAAAAAAAATGAAGGCAAAAAAAGTTTTGCATTAATAATAAAAATGATATAAGAAAACTGTTTTTCTATCTTCTCCTGTGTCCTTTTTTATTTCAGTATGGCATAAATTGTCACATTTTTTCACATTTAAAATTAGTTTACTGGGTAAAGGCTTTTAATTATCTTCCCAAGACAAGTTTTTAAAGAGACAAGTAGAAATAGCAGATTCAGCCCTATAATAGATTTATTCACGGGAGTAAGAGTTAGTCTCACCTTTCATCTGCACAATTTCTTAATTATGTACTAAATATATCAGTTACATAAATATTTTAAAATATTAGATTAATAAGACAGTTTTCATGTAGAGATATAGCAAATTGAGTACTGTGCTACCATTTATACCTAGAACAATTATTTATAGGTAAGTACAGATTGTAACTTAATATCCTCAGAAACAGCTTTCAGTATATTCCTACACATACCCTTGAAATAGTAGTTTAACGACGGTTTCAAGGTAGTAAATCAAATTATGATGAAATAAGATTATGGGTAAGAGAAATTTGGAGAATTATTCATGCAGAATTCATTTAGGTTTCAAGCTGATTGTTGATACAAATTCTATTTATAACTATATAATCAGAAAATTTTCACTGTTTTGTCATGTACGAGTTTTTATATTCATCTATAATAAACCAATTGTCTAAATTAAGAATATGCAGGTAAATATACAATTCAAATTACCCGCTCAGTTGTCAGTACTTCACGCGATGTGGCGCTAGTGTCACCAATGGTAAAGCATAGGAGTGTCCCGTATTGTCATTTTATAGTATTTGGTTATATACACGAAGATTATTTAAATTTGTCTATTATCTATGGGGAATGTAACAAAGTTTTATCAAGAACATGCCAGATATTTGCTGATAGATATGCAGATAAACACTATTTGAGCAATTTACCTCTAGTAGAATACAGGCTAATTTTTCACCAACATGATGGCGCCTCACCCCACAGAACTGTTACAGTTACTAACTTCTTGCCAACAGCATTTGATGACAAGTGGATCGCCAACAATGGGCCTTTCCTATGGCCTCCTCGTTCTCCTGATTTGAATGTGTTAGATTACTTTATATGGGAACGATAAAAGACATGGTTTATTCCAAACCATTGACAACGAAGAAGGAGTGTATGGTAAGGGTAAGGGCCGCGTTCGAAAGCTTATCTCCGAATTCAATTAGATGAGCGGCCACTCATAAAGAACATACTCGGAGATGCCAAAAATGTTTGGAAATTCAGGGTGGAAATTTTGCACATTTATTAAAATAAGTTCTTACCCTGTGGAGGTATGCTTTTCTTTTTGCAGCATAAATTGGTCTTCTTCTATAAATAAATTTTTGCCTTAACGGTGCCAAAACTTCTGTAATTTTCTATTATTCACCGAACACACTTCCGGGACGGTTTCTGTTTATTTGGATATCTATCAGCAAATATCTGGCATGGGGGGAAGCCACCCTCGTTGCATAAACCACAAGAAAAATTACTTGTTCATATCCGCCAAGAAAGTTACGGCCCCTGGGGGAATAGGGGTGCTATGCGGGGTAGGCAGGGTTTAAGGGGGATATGGCTTCAAGATTTGAAAAAGACAACTTTCAAGCCAGTTTTATTCGCATTTTCTACTGATATTTCCTTTTTACTACCTACCCCGCCCAGCACCACTATTCACTCCTGGTCCCGTAACTTCCTTGGGGGGTGTGAACAAGAAATTTTTCTTGGGGTTTGTGCATCCAGGGGTAGCGCTAGGAAAGTTTCTGAAAACAGTTTTTTGAAAAGCGATCGGGTGCTAATCTGCAAATTTACCGAAAATTCGCTACCAAAACGCACTTACTGCGCCCAGATTTTTTTCTTATAAACGCATCATATTTCGATAAAAAATGCAAAATGCATTAACGAATTTGTTCTACGAAAATTAGCTAAAAAATTATAGACCGTTAAACCATAAACTTCACTAAACCTACACATAAATATCCAAAAAAGCATAAACTTCACTAAACTGACAGCTAAAGCATCAAAGAAAGGGTCTATTTGAAATGAATATTTTGTAAATATTTTAGTAAAATGAAGGGCAATGACGGTTGAATATGAAACTTAAGGGTTTGCAGAACACTCTTCTTGCAACATTTTCTTTTCACAATCGATATTTGTTTCACGTTGCATAAACATTGCCAATTTTGACGTTTAAAATTGCGAGTTTGACGTTTTGGGGAAAACTCCAAAATTTGTTTCTTTAACTGCCCATAACTTCATTGTCTTCAAAGCTAGAGACCTAACTTATTTACGGAGATATGAATTTTTTTTAGAAAGAAAACCCAAATTTTTCCAGGAAAACCTGGTCCGATTTTCCTGGCTAACGAACTTATCCAAGCCACTCGTAAAAGCAAGGTACTCACCTGGGGTTAAGGAGTCGCGGGCCAAAGGACTCCAGGGGGCAAGCTGAGGAAGTGGAAATAACAACATAAACTCCCGATGAAGCTCTCCCCAAGACCGTCATGCGCGGTAAAAATCCGCATCCTGCACGAGGTGACCCTGCTAATAACTAAACATGACGGATCTAGACAAGGAGGTCGAACTAAACTCCCCCAATCTACGGTGTCACGTGACCCGTGCCTATGGATGGATGGCACCAGGGCGATGGTGTCGTGAACGGAACCTCTGGAGTACCAGGCCACCCTCCAGAGTAACCCGCCTTGCACCACACAGGGGGTTCTGATGGTGTGGACAGTATTTCCCCCATTCTCGTGGGAACAACATGAAGATCATAAACACATACAAAACCAAAACCAATGAGGCTCGAGGAGTGGCTCCGGCTACAGACTTGTGCCTTGAGTCTATCCCGGAAACGGAGACGAGCCAGGGGGCGGCAGCGGACTCTGGAGGTCCCACGACCGGCGTAGATACGGGGGTCAGGGGGTAGCTTCGGCCAGAGACCTGTCCCCGACACCCAAGCTGGAAGCTGGGTCCCAAGGAGGGCGGCGAGCTCCGCGGACTCCGGGGGCCCCTCCACCAGTGAGGACTCTACTGTTAGAGTAGAGGGACTGCCCCGGCAGTCCAAGCGTCTTTCCGGGGCGCAAAGAAAGAAGCTCCGGAGGGCGCAAAAAATGGCGGCCGGGACCTGGACGGTCGAGAAACCTGTAAAGGCGCAAGAGGGGAGTGCGGGTCAGAAGAGGACGCGCTCGAACTCTAGCACGCCCACTACAGACAGACGTTCCAAAAGGGCCAGGGTGCCTGTAAAGGCGCAAGAGGAGAGTGCGAGTCGGAAGACGCCGCGCTCTGGCTCTAGCACTCCTACTACAGACAGACCTCCCAAAGGAACCAAGGCCGGAACACCGGCGCAGACTGGCTCTTACAGGGAGGCTGCGGAGGGCCTCGGGATGGCGGTGATTGACAGACGCCATCCTGAGGTCACGCTAGACCAGGGGAAGGCGGACCTGATCCAGGCTGCGGTGGTAGCTGCAGTGGACTCTCTTCAGGAAGGGGAGAGCCCGCCTCAGTTCCACCGGACGCGCCTGACGGGGGGCATCCTCTGGACAACCTGTGCCGGCCCGCAGTCGCGGGACTGGCTGCGGAAAACGATCGGGGGCCTCGGTCAGATTTGGGAGGGGCGGACTTGACAGCCGTCGAGCCCAAGGAACTCCCAAAGAGACGCAAGGTCCTCGTACGGATCCCTGACACCGTCCCGCAGTGATCAGCAGACTTAAGATCCAGAACCCTGAACTGGGGACGCAACACTGGTCGGTTCTAAGCAGGAAGGCAGAGGAGAAAGGACAGACGCTCGCCTTCTCGATCGACCCGACATCTTACAGAGCCCTTGAAGGAACCTCCTTCAAGGCATTCTGGGGCATGGGAAGGGTTAGCTTCCGCCCACTGGGGAAGCAATTAAGGGTTAATGGGACTTAGGTTCCTTCAGGTCAACCTCCAACACAGTAGGGCAGCCACGGCCGGACTACTAATGGCTCTGAGGAACACGGATGTGGCCCTCATCCAGGAACCGTACTCCTACAAAGGAGAGATCAAGGGACTCGGCGGAGCTACTGGAAAGCTCATCTACAGCAGGTCCAGCGAGAATCCGAGGGCTTGCATTTTTGTCAGGGAAGGGATAGAGTTTCTCCCTCTAATGAATTTCTGTTCCAGGGACCTGGCAACGATCAAAATCCGATGTGGAGGAGCGGATGGGCTGAGGGAAAGCCTATCTGCCAGGGGACAGCACGAACCCTCCTCCACCCAACGAATTGGAGCAGCTGATGGTGGGTAGCAGAGCAGGTGGATGGCAGACCATCATCGGCATGGATGCGAATGCGCACCATGAGTTGTGGGGTAGCTCGGACACAAACTCTAGGGGTGAGGCACTTTTACAATTCTTTATGAAATTTAATTTAGACATATTGAATAGAGGTAATAAACCGACATTCGTCACAACACAGCGTGAGGAAGTTTTAGACCTAACAGTTTCCACCCAGTTTCTGGGTGACTTTGTTAAAAGCTGGGCTGTGTCTGGGGAAGTGAGTAGCTCAGACCACAGATACATCCGGTTTGAAATCGCCAAAGTCGAAAGAGAAACGGTATGGTACCGGGACCCCCGCAAGGCGGACTGGGAAGCCTACAGGGCAGACCTAGCTGTGGAACTGCGGGGGGTTGAGAGGGCCATAAGGGATTCAATAGACCTCGAGATTGCAGCAGTCCAATTGCGAGACGCAATTACCTCGGCCTATAACGCCAACTGCCCCCTGAAAATGAGGGTGTCCACCAGGAACGTCCCATGGTGGAACGAGGACCTCAGGCAAAGGAGGACGCAGGTTCGTAAGCTGTTTAACGCGGCCAAAAGGTCGGGAGCATGGGATGAATATAGACAGGCCCTATCGACCTATAACAAAAGACTGAGGGACGCCAAGAAGGAGTCGTGGAGGAGGCACTGCGAAGAAGTGGAAAACACGTCCGAGAGTGCTCGACTACACAAGATCCTGTCTAAGGGCCCTCAGACTAACATAGGCTCCCTTAGAACACCCACGGGAGGCTTTACAAGCTCGGGGGAGGAAACTATGGAAATTTTACTCCAGACGCACTTCCCCGGCTGTAACATAATAAACCAATCACCTCCGGACTGGGAACACTCAGAAATAGAGGCGCCTTATAGGCGGGCATCTAGAGTAGACTGGACAGTCGCTAAAGAGGTGGTTACCTGGAGCAAAATCAGGTGGGCCATTAACAGCTTTAAGCCATACAAATCGCCGGGATTTGATGGAATAATGCCCATCATCCTCCAACAGGGGATAGATATACTGGCGCCGGTGCTTACCCTCATTATGAGGGCCAGCCTGGCTCTGGGGTACATTCCGAGGGCATGGAGACTGGCCAGGGTTGTATTTATTCCTAAACCTGGGCGTCCAACAGACCAGGCAAAGTCCCTGAGGCCAATAAGTCTCATGTCCTTCTTGCTGAAAACAGTGGAAAAACTGCTCGACCGGCACATTAGGGGCGGTGTACTGGAAGCATATCCTCTACACTGCGGACAATATGCATACAGAGCAGGATTCTCAACAGAAACAGCACTGCACCAACTGGTGCTGAAACTGGAGAATACGCTGGAGAACAAGGAGGTGGCGCTGGGGGCCTTCCTAGACATAGAGGGGGCCTTTAGCAACACCTCGTTCGGATCGGTTCTGGCAGCTGCCCGGGAGCGTGGAATAGAGGAGACCTGCTGCAGGTGGATCGGTTCCATGCTCAGGGACAGGGCGGTGTTCACCTCACTCGCGAGAGGGACTCTGCTGGCGGGGGTCGCGGCGGGGTGTCCGCAGGGGAGCGTTCTGTCTCCCTTGCTCTGGTGTCTAGTCGTGGACGGCCTGCTGGGGAGGCTCTCGGGAGGGGGGTATGAGGTACAGGGCTATGCGGACGACATCGTCATCATAGTCCGAGGAAAGGTCACACAGGCAGTGTGGGAGCGTATGCAGACTGCACTGAAAGTGGTGGAAGGGTGGACGGTTGATCAAGGGCTCGGGGTGAGCCCCGAGAAAGCAACCGTCGTGCCGTTTACGAGGAGGAGGAAGTGTGAAAGCCACAGAACTCTCACTCTATACGGTAGGAGCGTTCCAATGGCCAGGGAGGTAAAATATCTTGGGGTCGTATTGGACTCTAAGCTAACCTGGAATGGTCACATTGGAAAAATACTGCGTAAGGCAGTCATGACCTTAGCCGTCACTAGGCGGCTATATGGAAAAACGTGGGGACTAAGACCTAGTATGGCCCACTGGCTGTACACAAGGGTGGTCAGACCATCGTTAACATATGCGGCACTGGTCTGGTGGCCTAAGGTGACACAATCCAGTGCCAAACAAAAACTAGGCAAGATCCAAAGGATGGCTTGCCTAGGCATCACAGGGGCCATGTCTTCAACCCCAACAGCCGCCATGGAGGTGTTGCTGGATCTACCCCCCCTACACTTAGTTATTATGGGAGAGGCCAGGCTAGGACTATACAGACTAGCCTGCAATGGTAGACTGAAGATCAACCCAGGCTTCAGGGGCCACTGCAAAATTCAGGAGATCGTGAAGGAACCCATGCTTGAAATGAGGTCAGAATTCGCGAGCCCGCGAATGTGCAGGGAAAACAACTTCACAGTGGAAATCCCTGATCGCGGGGCATGGCGGGAGGAGACGCCGGGCATACCACGGGACGCGCTCGTCTGGTTCACGGACGGATCTGGCGGGGAGCGTGGGACGGGGGCAGGTGTTTACTCGGAAGGACCGAGAGTAAGTCACAGTATTTCCCTCGGAGCCCATGCAACGGTGTTTCAGGCCGAGATGTACGCCATCCTGCACTGTGTGCGGGAGAACAAGAGGAGGGGCTACACCAACAAGCGGATCCTCATAGCCACAGACAGCCAGGCAGCCCTTAAGGCACTAAGTAGCCCACGGGTAAATTCCTGGCTGATGAGTGAGTGCCGAGGCGAGACGAGCGACCTGGCTGGGCAGAATGAGGTGACCCTCATCTGGGTGCCGGGTCACTCGGGGGTCAAAGGCAATGAAGAAGCTGACAGTCTCGCGAAGAGAGGGTCAGCAGAACCATTTATGGGACCAGAACCGGCTCTGGGCGTGTCAAAGAGCACTGCCAGGGGAGCCATTAAGTCCTGGGTCAGAAACCAACACAAGGTGTACTGGGCGGACTGTCCAGGGCTCAGAGATGGGAAGTCAATAATTGACGGACCCAGTTCAAAGAGAGCTGTGGAGCTGCTAAACCTTAGCAGAGGACAGCTCAGAAACACAACAGGTCTCTTGACGGGACACATGGCCGTCAAGAAACACCTACATAAAATGGGGCGGTTCGAAGGGGACCTCGCATGCAGACTCTGCGGCGAGGGGGAGGAATCAGCCCAGCACATCTTGTGCGAGTGTATAGCTCTGGACCGGAAAAGACAACTGATCTACGGTCACTCTAGACCGGAGACAGAGCAATATAAAACTTCACCCTACCAATCGCTGTGCAGACTAGTTCAAGGCACAGTGATTTTGGAATGGGTGGAGTAAGACTAGGGGTATGCACAATCAACCAAGGGTTGCGGTGCTATCGGGGCGGCAAGGCCGCGGACGAGCCCTGAGGGAACAAAAAAAAAGGTACTCACCTAATTTGATCAAGATCGGTCCATTATTATTTGAGTTATCGGTCGGATATATATATATATATATATATATATATATATATATATACATATATATATATATATATATATATATATATATATATATATATATATATATATATATATAAACACAGATCTCCTCATTATCATATTTTTTTAATTCGCTAAAATTATGAAAATAGGGGGTTTCCATTTGAAAAAAAAACTGACGATTTTTCAAATCAATTTTCAATGTAAACTTTTGATCACCCTGTATTTCTCTGTATCTCTCTATTATCAAAATAACATGCCACTAAAGTAGTTCCCCTTCTACAAGAAAATCAAATCCAATTAAATGATAAAGGCTTTCATATAGGCAAAATTGACAGTTATGTTTAGGCCTGCAAACGTCATTTTTGACATAACATTTGAGATATGTCAAAAACGGTTATCTAAATGTGTCTACAATTTCCAGTGTTATCTAAAAATGCAATAATATATAGGGTGTCCTATTTAAAATAAGCAGGTTAATGTCAACAGCCTGTATAACCGGAAGTGACACCATCTTGAAAATATTTTAGCCAAGTTGCCCCTATCGGCTTCAGTAACCTGCCAAATGTTCAAAACTTTTCAAAGTCTAGTTTCCAAGAAATCGATCGCGCGCGTTCGTCGTGGGACACTCTGTAGATAAGTCAACAAGCTTTAAAACATTTGCCACTGTGAATAAACCTTTGTGCATAGACCGCTTAGGTGGATAATGGAGTATAAACTACACTATGTAGGTATCTCAAAAGATTATGTCGCCATTTTTAAAACGCAGGTAGTAAATTACATTCTAAACTGCAATTTAAATGGCCTTGTAAATTATTGCTAAATATAAACACAGAATACTTTTCATAAAGAGCATTAATAGACAGAGAATGACAAACGCACTCAAAAATAAGTTGATTTGATCTATTTTTACCATTTCCCAGTATCTAAATTAGTGCCAAATATTCCATGCGTCTGAAACTTATTTTACTTTTGTCACATTTCAGCATATGGCACATCACATGACTACTTTATTCAAAAAGAATTAGAATTTTACAAGTTGTTAACAAGAGTCAACAGAGTAGCATGTGATGAGGACATATCTCAATATAAATAGCTTAAAGCTGCATCATATCACCCAATGAAAACATTTGCATATCACTTTAATCAAAAAGACAACAGGGAAGTGTAATTATATCATATCACAAATAGGTCACTGCTGCTACCGCAACAAATGCTTTTTTGTATTGCCAAATCTAACTATTCGATACTTTTTTTTTCATTACAATACGTACAGGGTGAGTCAACAATTTAATAAAGTGAGGTTTGTCGTTTGTGGGTGAACTTTTTAAATAAAATGTATATATTACATGTTTTTTTATACGTCAACAACACACCACGAGGGCTTACAGCCTAAATATTATCGTACCGTGGGTGTCGACAAGGAGGAAAGAGGCAACTTGTTAATTCTGGACTTGCAGGTTTGGGGGTTCGGAGGAGAACGAAAAACATGTGCCGACAAGGAATTCCACAACCTGGAAGTCCTCGAGACAAAAGAGCGGGCATAACAAGATGTTCTGTGCCTAGTGACCTGGATAGTAAAAGGGCGCATTCGCTCTGTTCCCCTGGCAGATCTGTTGGGCGCAGCAGATGGAGGAACTATGGAAGAAAGCTCCTCTGAGCAGTGCCCGTGCAGATATCTATAGATATCTAAGAGAGAGAGATAGAGGTCACCAACGGCGCGTCGATGGGCAAGGGATGGCAGCCTTTTGGTGAGGGTAGGGTCACCGATGAGACGTATAGCTCTCTTCTGAATGGATTCCAGGATAGCGAGTGTAGAAGCGGCAGCGGTACCCCGGATGTGGGAGCAGTATTTGAGGTTTCGCCTTATTTGTGAAGTATATAAGGTATAGAGATTAGCTGGTGAAAAGTAATTGCGAGCCCGGAAGAGGCAACCTAATTTCTTAGCAGCCGCTTCTGCAATTGATGTGACATGTTGGTGCCAATTGAGATTTTGATCCACAGAAATGCCAACAAGTGAAAAGGACTTATTACTTTGAAACTTGGTTGTTTATTGTGATGGGTCTAGGGCTGGTGTATCTCTTGTGAGATAGAAAGCAAGACTGAGATTTGGTGGAGTTGAATTGTACAAGATTTCTACTTCCCCAGTTTAATATTTTTTGGAGATCCACAGAGACAGAACCCTCCATGAGTATGTGATCCTCATCTAATTGGGCTAAAGAGACAGGCTTAGAATATTGTATATTTGAGTGGAGGGTGCTGTCGTCCGCGTAACTGTGAACTGGGTTGGATGTGCTAGAGATGATGTCATTGATGTGGAGAAGAACCAAAGTAGGAGCTAAAGCTGAACCTTAAGGGACTCATGCATTAATTGGATAGAGTTTAGAGAAATCGCCATCCACGACAACAGAAATGCTCCGGTTGGAGAGGAAATTTGCTGTCCAGATACGGAGTTTTGGTTGTAGGCCATAGGTTGGAAGTTTATTACGCAGCGCTGCGTACCAGACCTGGTCGAATGCTTTGGATATGTCTAGAGCGACAAGCTGGGATTCACCGTGTAGTTCCATAGACTTGTTCCAAGAATGGGTGACAAAGGAAAGGAGGTCGGCAGTTGATCTGCGCTGACGGAATCCATACTGCCTGTCGTGGAATAGACTGTGTTTTCAAGATATTTTGGTAGTTCGGTGTTTATGTACTTTTCCATCACTTTAGAGACGACTGGAAGAAGAGAAATAGGCATGTAGTTGCTAGGAAGCGCTTTGGATCCTTACTTGGGGACGTGTTGTACTAGAGCAGTTTTCCAGTTACTAGGGAATATGCCTTTATTATGAGATGCCAGCTCTGGTGCGCATTTTTTGAGAACAATTGCTGGGATCTCGTCAAGGCCAGAGGCTTTCCTGGTATTAAGAGAAGAGAGCATCTTTCGTACCTTTTTTGTTTTGAAAATGATATTCGTCATTTTATGCGCGACATTGGGGACTGTTGGTGGTTGAACATTTGGAGGTGGGTGGAGAGTAGAATTGCCGGCGAACAACGAGGCAAAAAGTTCAGCCTTGCCCATGGCGGTAGAAACAATTTCATCCCCTGAAACAAGATGTGGGAACGTGCTCTTGCAGAAATGATCCCCAATAGATTTAGCAAGAGTCCAGAAAGGTTTGCTGGCGTCGGAGCTTAAAAGGACTTTGTTTTTGATGTGGTTATTAAACGAATTTTTTGCCTCAAAAAGAATGCGGACATAGCGGTTTCTTGCGTCGTTAAGTGCTTAACGGTTTTCTTGACTGGGATTGTGTAGAAGCGTTTTGTGAGTTTTGACCTTTTCAAGTCTGGCCTTGTCACAGGATTTAGAGAACCAAGGCCTTTGAGTAGCTGAAGAGGATTTCTGTGTACGTGGAACAAATAATTCCATGCCAGCTTGGATAATTTCGGTGACGTATCATGAGATATCAAAAGGAGAGAAGCAGACAGACGCCCATGAAAATGGCGAATAGTAATCCCGTATTTCGTCCCAGTTCGCGGAATTGTAGTGCCAAACGATACGTGGGTGTGATGACTGTGTGACCTCAGGATGCATTGCACAGGAAGCAGTGACCATGCCGTGGTCTGAGCGACCAAGGGGGTAGTAAGAAGGAGATTCAAGGGATTTGAGCTGTTTGTTGGGATGCGAGGAAAGTAAGTAGGTTGCTGAACCATATTGCCTAAAGAATTGTTGACTGCAAAGGCCTTCGCTGCTGTTCCTTGTGGATCGGTCCTTATTATGGACATTGAAGTCACTAATAAGAATAGTGACCTCGGAGGAAGAATATTCAGAAATTCGATGGTCGGTCTTTTCAGAAAGCTGGTCGAAGGGCTGAACAAAGTTGTTGTCAGAAGGTGACCGGTAAATTCAACATATGAATTAAGTTGCAGCCGTGAAAGAGAGTTTCATCCAAATTATGTATTTACTTTCAGCTTATAAATTGGGGAGTCTGGTGCAGGGTAGATTGCTACGGACGTATGCGCACATGCCTCCATGCAATCTAAAGAAAGTAAGGAGCTTATACCCCGGGACACTACGGTGATTAGTGGCTTGTTTGGCACTGATTTGGGTTTCGGTGAGGAAGAGGAGTTGGGGTAAATGGTGGACGGGGTTCAGGTTGGAATTTAGGCTACATATATTCGAGAAGAATATGTTTAATCTTGATGCCGGCGCCCCCCTCTCCTCGGAATCTTTTGTACAAGGAGTAGCGATCATCATTTTTGTTTATAAGGGAAACCGACTCATACATCAGAACCGGAAACGTCCGTTGGGACTCACCAGCTTGATGTAAGGGGTGGTACCTCCTCGGGCGTGAAAAAATCTTTTACTATCACGTAAAGGAAAAGTCCACTACCACCTGCCATACTACTGGTTACTAAGTATGTGCATTAAAAAAAAGCAGAATCACCTCAAAAACGGCAAAAATAATAACAGAAAGTTATGCGCTAGATAAACTGCAGTTTGGCGTCAGGTACTGATGAAGATAACTCCGTTGTCGAAATACGTATCTAGCGCATACCTCTCTGTTATTATTTTTGTAGTTTTTGGGTGATTCTGCGTATTGTTTCAATTTCCAGCCACAGTGTCCAACATCAGTCTTTTACTTTGGACTGTAAAGAATGTGCCAATAAGTTGGGATTTTTTTAAACACCACATTGTGTATTATTCTATTTTTAAATTCTGCGTCTAATTCTCACACTTTCTTGTCAGATGTTTAATATATTGAAATTTACGGTTTTAGAATTAATTAGAATTTTATCAAAAAAATTACATATACAAGTATCACTAACCTGTATTTTGCTAAGACAACGTTTATATTCTGATCTGGAAAGGACTAACTTTGAATTTATGCTCTGCCAAAAAATATTTTCGATAAAATCCACAGCATGTTGTGAGCTGGGACGCTCATCTTCACCAAAAAGAGAAAGCCTGGGCAGTTCAGGGCTGGTGATGTTTAGAAAACCTTTAGCTTTAGTGCAGGAGGTTAATTATCTGGGGGTGGTCCGGGCCCCAAATTATCATGGGGGTTGCAAATAGAACGAGTAGTGAAGAAGGGAGTAGCGACACTCTGGCATTTGCGCCGTGTGATAGGGAGGACCTGGGGACTTAATCCTAGGATCCTTCATTGGATCCTCAAGCTGAGGGTAATTTGTGGGGCAGTGGTCTGGTGGAGTGGTGTGAAATAAACTGCTACTTCGAAGTTGGTCAAACTTCAAAGGTTGGCAAGTCTGGGTATTACCAGCGCTATGATGCCACGCTAGAGGTTTGGCTGAGTTAAAGTCGCATGACCTTTGAAGCTATTGAACAAAACCTCCATGCTTAATTCATTTTTGAAGGTAATTATCATCTAAAAATTCGTGTACATCGCGATGGTGGTACGGAGGGACACCGCCCTGTTGCAGACACATATTATCTCGTTCATCGTCATTATCCTGCTGAAGGATACCGCAAAAACTGTAAGGAATTAAATATAATTACGACTAGTTACGGGGTTATTAAGTAAACACTGTATAAATCTGTTGCGAAGAGTGCCACAACAGACGTTTATAGACGTTTTGATTCTGCATTTGAATGATATAAAATGGATTTTTTAATGCGTTAATATTGCATGTTATGGCGATTTTTAACACCATTGTTTTTACATGTCGCCTCGTCAGAAAGCAAAACATAACATAAAAAGTTTGGATTAATATCAAGTTGAACAATGATCCATTGGCAAAAGTTTACACGCCGTTCGAAGTCAGCATTATGTAATTCATGATGTGATTCCATATGGTAAGGATAATACCTATATTTTCTAATGGTTCGATTGGCAGTTGATTGCGACGTATAATACTTATATTTTCCAGTGGTTCGATGAGCAGTTGATTGTGACGTTTTACATGATATTGCTACCTGGCGACTACTGAGTTGAGGGATTCCTTCAATAGGAAGCAGAACCTTAAGTCCTGTTTCTTGATTAGTGACATTTATATTTACCAAATTGCGTTTTGCCTAATCAATACTCAGAGCAGAATCGAATCTCTATAGAATTTTCAAAAGTGAGCCGAGTGGGTGGGCGTCGATCAGGATATTTCATTCTATATAACCTTTGGGCAAGCAGACATTTTATTGGGCCTCTATAACAGGTAAACTATATCAATTAATTCATTTCTAGAGGAATCCATTATTTTAGTTAATAAAGATACTCAAGTAGGTAACGAAATGCAACAATAGTTATTTTATAGTAACGACTATATTAAACTACTCGATATAAGAGGAATGTTTATATTAAATGTACTAAAACATATGCATCATCATTTTCGGGCAATAAATGTGGTGGACCACACATATGGCACAAGTTGTAGAATAGGTGAAAACTTGACTATTCCACCGGTAAATAGGAGCGTTTATAAAAGATCGGTTTTATTTTGGGGTCCAAAGTTATATTATCAATTACCAGCAAATTTGAGGATTTTATCTAAATCTAAATTTAAAAAAGAAATTTTTAGCTTTGTTATTTTGAAACAGGTCGAACTGAACAATGTTAAAGTAGAGAGCAGTATGATAGTTGAGTGGTATGGAGAAAGTGAAGTGGATGTGTTACCTGGACAAGGTGCAGGTAAAGTAAGTGTGTGCTGTGTGTGAGTGTGCTGTCGTGAGTGCGTGTCTGTGTGCATATGTGTGTGTAAATATAATATGCATGCGTGGAGAAATGGGTGGGTGAGTACTATGATGTGTATGAACATTTTGGTTGTGGGTGGTATAGAGGTGTTGGTTGTATGGATATCATATATGCAGAAGAAAGATATGAAAAAGGGAGACTAAGGGTTGACAAAATGAACTATATTGAGTGTAGGATATGCTGTTGATTCCCCTACTGAGGTTAACACTAAGACATTGTTTTGGTTTAAAGTTGCATCTCTCATCTTTTGAGGATCGGGGCACATCTGGTTAGATAGGGGCACAAAAAAAAGAGGGAAAAAAAGTAAATATTGTGGATATTAAGCGGTTTAAATTAATGTACTGGCGATTGTGTGGAGTTAGCTGCAAGGGATACAAACAAGTCATGTTGACTTAGGTATCCAAGAAAATATATTTTAGTTGTATTAAGAAATTTCTGATATTTGGAAGTGTTTAGAATCTTAAGTTCTGTGTATGATCACGTGTAATGGTGGATTGAATAAATAAATAGATAAATAAAAATAGATAAACTTATATTGACGTTTCATAAATTTTTGATGCGGACAACTAATGGACCGGAGCCTGGGTGGTCCAGGGGTAAGAACGTGTGCCACACACACGCAAGCACGCACGCACTCACACATGCACGCACACACACGCACATGCACGCACGTACGCGCAGACAAACACACACACAGAGTCACACTGATGCGGACAAAAGTTTTCATGGGTACTTCGATTAATAACAAGAAATATGATCAAGATATAGAATAAAATAGACATCTCAAAATAACAAAAGTTTGGACGCAGCAAGTGCGTTATGGTAGTACATTTTCCTAAAAATGTTTTTAAGCAGCAGAAGCTGAACAATGTAGGTACACGCCAAACTAATAAATTGAATTAGGATCACAAGCAATAAGTCGTCCTGCTAGTTGCTAGTTATTAACGATAACATGGTTTTAACAATAAATGAACCGTTTCACAGCTGTTTAACTTTCATATTACTAAATGCTAAAGTGGTATGTCTAATAAGAAAAATCAATATTTGTTTTCTGACGATAATCAAATAATCAGTTTTCAACGTAAATTCTTTAACGTTACATTAGCAACCAATTTGTACAGTTCTCTTGACACTACCCGATAAGTTTCTAAAATCGCATGTGCGAAGGACAAATAATTTCTGATATAAAATTTATTTACTTCCATACACGTAACTGTGAAATGACATTGAAACAGACCACATTAGTGGACAAGCTAATATCAATTATATTGTTTATTCATATAGATTTGATAAGTTCCATGGTAAAATTTCATTCTTACAAAATTTAATCATCTCTAGGAGTTGCACAAGCAAGTCTCCAGTCTGACATCCGTAAATTATTACTTAAAACTTGTATGGTCTACCTTAAAAAGGAATAATACCAAGTCATAAGGTTGTCAGACATAGAGTCTATACTATTTTTATATAACAAATATCATGAACAGAAGCAATATACGGAAGATCTTGTGAAGATGCAAAAACATTGGTTTATTTTAAACATATTGTCGTATTGACTTTGTTATACGGCCGGGGGGTGGGTGGCGGTCGATTCGGCGAGGGCGTAAACGACTGGCACAGTTTAAATTCACCTAGTTTATATTGACTCTATTAATCCACGTTTGTTTGTTATCAATATTATAATTGTTATTTAATATTTATTATAACAAAAAATATTGTTTATAAAATGAGTCTGAAATTCTAAAGTCGAGATATCCTCATTAGTGAATTTTTTAAACAAATATCACTAGCAAGACCAAATATACACGCAATGCAGTTAAAGATGGCTATGCCACAAGAGGTAAAAAATTTCGGGACGCAGCAAATGCATTATAGTAGCGAATTTTCATAAGAATTGAACACCATTATTATACGACATATTAGTAAAGTTAATACTTTAAACTTACACGAACATTGAAGATTGATTTTAGAGGTCCTAGTACGCGCACATTTTAGGAATTCTTTCGAAAGTGCTACCATCACCATCTCTCTATTATCAAAAAAATCTTGCGTGTTAACTTTGAGAAAAATGCCCAAAACTCAATTTTCTATGAAGCTAAAGAACTAAATTTTGCTATATCTGTAGATAGTGTAAGTCTCTTTAAAAGAAATTTGTATTATAAATTCCATTAAAGTTATACAGAAGATTTCCAGAAGGAAACTGAAATCATATTTAGAAAAGTAAAGTATCTGCCAAATTATAAACGCAGCAGTTATTTTTCCTTATTAACCGCCAGTATGATTTCGTTTTAGTCAACCTAATCAAACAGGTTTTCTCAATATCAACAATAGCAAAATTATAATTTCAGACTCAAAGGCGACAAACTTATTTAGGCGTTTTAAACAAAAATGAGATCTTTTTCAAAACGTATGAAATCGTGCACTATTGTTTCTACAAACGTCAAAATAAAACATTTAAAAAACATACATTCATCGAGCTGGAATCGATCGCGTAACCTTCTGCTTATGAGGCAAGCGCGACGCTTCTTTGCCAGCCTTCAAGAAGAGAGTGAAAACGGTTCTCCTAAAACAAGACGTGCTATTCTGTGGACGATTTTTACATATAAACTACCACTAAACTATCTTGTATTTTTGATTTTTTTAGTAATATGCATTTTTTATAAGTACTATAGTTACCATGGTATAAACCTTGTGCATCAGGTGTTTCTAAAACACAATATTGGATTTTGATCTATATTCTGCAACTTTTCTTATGAACGTTCTTGTTATACGTTTATGTCTTATGTAAGGAAACAATTGTTTTTAATGTTATGTTGATTGTATGTGTTATGTTATTTTTATTGTTAACCTGTAGGCGTATATGATCATTTCTGGGTTACTTAGGTGCCATTGCCCTGTATCGCTGTTAATATATACATTATGCATTACATTAAAATCCACTAATGAGGAGATCCCGACTTTCGAATTTTGAAAAAATTCCGTCAAATGAGCACTAATTAGGCCCCCGAGAACACATATCCGGGGTCAGTTTAAATTTTTATATGTTTATATATATATATATATATATATATATATATATATATATATATATATATATATATATATATATATATATATATATATATATATATATACCTTCCTTTTGCCAGTGGCTTGAATAAGTTCGTTAGTCAGGAAAATTTGCTTAGTTGAAACAGATTACACAATGATTTGTTTTAATTTGACAGACGGATTCCCCGGTCAGTATCAGTTCTGAGCTGACCTCAAATGTATGGAATTTCGACCACGAAATTATAATGCATGTTTGTAAGAAAAGAAATTCTGGACGCAGCAAGTGCGTTATGATAGCTAATTTTGATCAAATGCTTCATATTTGAATAGCTTAATTTGCTATTAACCTATAAGGTTGACAAAGAAACGTGTTTTTTCGGGACCACTTTAAGTTTACTTTCGGAAATTTTTGTACATTTTCAAACAATAAAGTTATTTTGATGAAACATGGCACATTATTTTTACTATATAGGTTATACTGGTAAGCAAATTTGATGTCTGCTTTCTTAAAAAAAAACATATTTGCTATTTAAAACATTTTAATGAAAATTCACTATCATAACGCACTTGCTGCGTTCAAAATTTTTTATTGTAAATAAGTCATTATTTTTATTTCATTTTGCAATTAAAAGAAATATGCATAGCTTACCTCTTTAATAGTTTCGTCTCCTAATTTAGACACCTATAACTACTAATAAAAAATAGATAGGTATTTATTTGGACGTAATTATAAGTAATCTTGGAGATTAACAATTCCCAAATTTTCATAGAATAACTTTGACAGTAATAATAGTGCACTAAGTGAAAACTGGAACTTGTGATGAGCACTAATAAGTACACTTGGAGAAACCCAAATCACCACAACACATATTTCAGAGACCTTCCTCTGAAGATGTGACATTGTCAACGAAACGATCGTAAGCTCTCTGAAATATGTGTTGTGGTGATTGAGGTTTCTCCAAGTGTACTTAGTAATAATAGTGTTTATTAGTCCATTTATGTGCGTTATATGTTTTAAAATTTAAAAAACTTTGAATGTCGAGAAATTATTTTACTGATATTTAATTAGCTTTAAAAACAAATAATTTTGCTATGTAAAACATTGATTATTAAAACAAGAAATGATAATTTATATTGTTATTGTTATGATTACAATATGATCTTTTATGTAAGTAAATCTTTTCAAAAACTGTTTCTTTTGGGTTAAAAATTTAATAATTAACCCCTCGAAAAATTAAAATGCAGACTGCCTGCTGCATTTTGTAAACCAATAAATAATAAACTTTTACAGGTTATACAGTAGGATTATAAAGTAAGCATAAATCAGCTGACCTCTAAAATCTTATTGGTACAAATGTGGACTTAATTTGGTACAGCATTCGAATTGAAATGGGCTTTGGATATGGGTTACCCAAGCTATAATTTTTCAAAGCTTTGTCACATACGCCAATAAATGTAGCACATAAATTTATTGTATAGGTATGCGTATAATCTAACTTTTTTTATATATTTTTTTATTTCAACAACACACCACGAGGGTTTACAACCTAAATAATATCGTACCGTGGGTGTCGACAAGGAGGAAAGAGGCAACTTGTTAATTCTGGACTTGAAGGTTTGGAGTTTCGGGGGAGAAGGAAAAACCTGTGCCGGCAAGGAATTCCACAACTTGGAAGTCCTCGGGACAAAAGAGCGGGCATAACAAGATGTTCTATGTCTGGTGACCTGGACAGTAAAAAGGTGCATTCGCTCTGTTCCCCTGGTAGATCTGTTGGGGTCAGCAGGTGGAGTAACTATGGAAGAAAGCTCCTCTGAGCAGTGCCCGTGCAGATATCTATAAAAGAGAGAGAGAGAGAGAGAGAGAGAGAGAGGTCACCAACGCCACGTCGGTGGGCAAGGGATGGCAGCCCTTGGGTGAAGGTAGGGTCACTAATGAGACGTATAGCTCTCTTCTGAATGGAGTCCAGGATAGCGAGTGTAGAAGCAGCATCACCACAGATGTGGGAGTAGTATTCGAGTTTTGGCCTTATTTATGAAGTATATAAGGTATAGAGATTAGCTGGTGAAAAGTATTTGCGAGCCCGGAAGAGGAAACCTAATTTCTTAGCAGCCGATTTTGCAATTGATGTGACATGTGGGTGCCAATTGAGATTTCTATCCACAGAAATGCCAACAAGTAAAAAAGGACTCATTACTTTGAATAACTTGGTTGTTCATTGTGATGGGTCGAGGGCCGGTGTTTAAGTCTTTAATGAGAAAGAAAGCAATACTGAGATTTGGTGGGGTTGAATTGTACAAGATTTCTAGTTCCCCAGTCAAATAATTTTTGGAGATCCACGGAGACAGAACCGTCCATGAGTTTGCGATCCTCATCTAATTGGGCCAAAGAGACAGGCTTAGAATATTGTATATTTGAGTGGAGGGTGCTGTCGTCCGCGTAACTGTGAACTGGGTTGGATGTGCTAGAAAGGAGGTCGTTGATGTGGAGAAGAAACACAGTAGGGGCTAAAGCTTGAGGAACTCCTGCATTAATTGGATATAGTTTAGAGGAATGGCCATCCACGACAACAGAAATGCTCCTGTTGTAGAAGAAATTTGCTGTCCACGTACAAAGTTTTGATGGTAGGCCATAGCCCGGAAGTTTATTAAGCAGCGCTGCGTGCCAGACCTGATCGAATGCTTTGGATATGTCTAAAGCGAGAATCTGGGATTCACCGTGTAGTTCCATAGACTTGATCCAAGAATGGGTGACAAAGGAAAGGAGGTCGGCAGTTGATCTGCGCTGACAGAATCCATACTGCCTGTCGTGGATTAGACTGTTTTTCAAGAAATTTTAGTAATTCGTTGTTTATATACTTTTCCATCACTTTAGAGACGACTGAAAGGAGAGAAATAGGCCTGTAGTTGCTAGAAAGCGCTTTGGATCATTTCTCGGGGACGGGTTGTACTCGAGCAGTTTTCCAGTTACTAGGGAATATGCTTTTATTGTAAGATGTCTGAAACAGACGAGTCAGGACAGGAGCAAGTTCCGGTGCACATTTTTTGAGAACAATTGCTGGAATCTCGTCAAGGCCAGAGGCTTTCCTGGTATTAAGAGAAGAGAGGAGAGAGGACTGAATAAACTTTAACTATAACTATAGCCACAATTATCCTTATGAAAATACACTATAAAGAAAATTTCTAACGCTTGTATCAAAACATCTGATCGATAACTGAAACGTTTAACTGCAATGCTAATTAGATAACTGGATGTAATCGCGCTAAGCTGTAATACTATATCCATAATACTACAGCGTGCAATATAAAAGAAAATCGCATTAAATTTTAATTCTTTTTATATGGTTTTTCCATGAGCAATACGTAAGCTATATCGCTGCATGAATTTTCCACTTGCGAATAGAGTTAAGTGTATAGATGATACCTAGTGTCACAGATTTTTTCATACTACACTCCCTAATGGTTAGATAACGACTGGATCACACTCACATATATTGCCCTTATCTATAAGCATGTCGTGCCTTCCAATACGATTATTTAGACCAGAATTGAGAAAAGCAGGCAAAAGCCCTCTGCACTTTACGACACGTAACACCTAACAGACCTTAAAATGCGGGTGATAAAATAAAGCCACATTTTTATCTATGTCATTTTGTAGAACATAACTTATATTGCACGACACTGGACAATTTTTAACAACATTACAAAGTTTTTTCTATTCCTTTAAATAAGGTTCACATTAACAAGAAAGGTTCGATTGACAGTATCATCCATAAGACCAGGTTGTATATTATAGTCTAGATCATTGCTCACGGCTTTGGACCAATCACACACCGAATTTTTCCACAATTTACGCTATTTGTGTGTGTTTTTATTTCTTTAACGTCTGCCTATTTCCGCGAGTATGGCCAATCACCGACGCCAGGGAGCAGTTTCACCTCACTATCCTGCAAATTTTGCCGAATCCCAGGAAGGTAGGGATCTTTAACGTGCCCAACATCGTATGGACACGAGACCTACGGCTTTACGCCCCCTACGAAGGGCGGAACGTGCATACATTCAATTCGCTCAAATACAATGCCACAACCTTGGTTGATGTTAATTGTACAGTATTTACTGAAAAAGTAAAAGGAGCACCCTGGGATGGAACCCAGTATCCTTTGGTTCAGAGGCACGCGTTCTTACCAGTGAACCAGTGAGGCTCTTTACGCTATTTTAAAACTTTATTTCCATATTTTAGAACAATACATTTTTGGGCTAGTTATTTATTCAATTTAATCCCTTGTTAGATTGTTAGATCTGTTTGCTACTCCAGTGGGGTAAAAATAGATACAGTGAAGAATTAGGGTATATTAAGAACGTGGCTAAATATAACTGATGCACTGTCTGCTTAGTGGAGAAATTATTTAACAAATAGAAAATACAAAGAAAACGTTAGCGGAATCAACGACCTTTAGAAAAGAGAGAGCAGCAAAACTTTGTTTGGCTAATAACATTTGAACCGCGAATCTTGAGCGGTTTAGATGGGCTTTTTTAATTTAATTTAATTTGCTAAACGTCAATGAAAGTATATATATATATATATATATATATATATATATATATATATATATATATATATATATATATATATATATATATATATACAGGCTGGCACATTTCTGCGGTAAAACTCAATATTAATGTTATTATTCAGAATACATAAAGAATCATAGGCTGCACGTTCTAAAATTATTTGTGATTATACAGGATGTCCCATATTTGCAGGACAAACCAAAAATACGTTTTTTAAATGAAACACCCTGTATATTTTTTTCGGCCTCTTTTTTAATTTTGAGTTATTTGTTGAAGTTTATTTTTAGCTACAGTGCTGTGTTTTAAAAGATATTTTGAATTTTATAAAAAATATATAAAATTCACCTGCAGCTTGTAAATGTCGTTATTTCACCGATTATTAAACGCGCGCGCGCGCGCGTGTGTGTGTGTGTCTCTGTGTGTTATTATTATTATTATTATTATTATTATTAGTATTATTATTATTATTTCAATTAGCGCGGGGGGGGGGGCTATATATAACATAAAAGCCAAAGGGGTATGTATCAGGACAATACTAGAAAGTAAAAACTAGAGACACTTTCTGAATTCCGCAGAGAACCTCTCCAATACACCATTTATTTTCAAAAGAAACGACATCATTTCTGCTCGAATACCATGAACATTCTTTCATTAAGCGACACTTTAGTCTATTTTTAAATATGGTTTCATATGGCTTGTGCTGAGCGTTGTCTTTAATATATAAAACTATGTGGTTATATATTGTGCTTTTCGCTATGTTGCACAAAAAGTTAACAAGGGCTGCTTTCTCACTAGTGAGTGGTACAAATCCCGCATATATGTCGACCGTACGAAGTTAATTTATAAACAAGAGACCCAACAAATTTCCACAGAGCAGAAACATCCGAACATTCTACTATCATGTGCCAGGATCTCCCGGTAATACCACACCACGCACAAAGAGCGGACAAGATTATTCCCGCCCTGCTTAAGAAAACTGGATCTGCCAACCTATTATTGGCAAATCTAAGGGAGACAGTCGCAACATGGCCCATAGTGGGTTTAGAGCATAGTGCTTGCCAGTTAACTGTATCATCAGTCCATGCCCCTTTCATTGTCGAGGTGACAAAAAATGCCCTCAAGGTTAAATCGCGTAAAATAGCGCTTTTGTTACGGAGACTACAATCTGTGAGCTTTTCTTCAGTGGTTTTGAATGCAGTGTAAAAGATCATATTTGGTGGGCCAGTTTTGGGCAAAACATCTGCGCAGGTTTCCGTTATCAATGCTTTAAAATGGTAAAAGTTAATTCTAAGGTTATTTTTGAGGAGGGAGTTATACTCTTTTAGCTGAATATTTTCGAATGACTTCCATTTTACCCCATCAAAAAAATCGTCAATAGGGTAAACGCCTCTAGAAAACCAGAGGTTAGAGAACTTAAAATTGCCTAATGATAAGCGCGATGCGGTCAATGGTATTTATTTCAACTCTGAGAATGTTGAGGGATAGTTTTCCAAACAGAGATTTATCAAAGAGGTTGATTCAAGGACTTGCCTCAAGAATAATGGTAATGTGTGTGTGTGTGTGTGTGTGTGTGTGTGTGTGTGTTTGTGTGTGTGTGTGTGTGTGTGTGGCGTGCACCTTGCGAGTGTACGGCTCTGGCCTTAGACATATGTCTCTTGGCCACAAGTTATCGATTATTCAACTTAGAGACTCCAATTCGGCATGTTGTTCGTCAATAGATGGCATTACGTTGTTGTAATACTTATAAACGATGTGTTTACACAGCGTGTTCGTAAATAGCGATTAAAATCGGGCACATTCATAGCCCGAAACCCCCCTTTTTTTAATGGAAGACCAAGTGTTATATTTTGTGAAAAGCAAGGCCTTATTCTTAGCTTCAATCTTCGTTAAGTATTCAATATGTGAACAAATGCTAGTTTTTATATTATTAGTAAATTTTCATTAGGACAATATATATATATATATATATATATATATATATATATATATATATATATATATATATATATATATATATATATATATCGAAACGAAACTTAACACACGCCTTCATTTCGTTACAATCGCGGACGAGTTCGTCAATCAGCTATAACGGACATATTTTTCCCCAAAAAATATACCAAAATAGTGAATACGCTATATTTTTGAAAGTATTAAAGTAACTGAAATTATGAGACTTTACAAGTAGCTAGAAATGAAGTGAATAAACCTCCGTGGTGAATTTTTGTAATTTGGTTCGCAAAATTTTGAGTTTTTCCCAAATTAAAAATTAAATCTGAAAGACATGAATTGAAACATCTTACGTGACTAAAGTATGATGCCAGACAAAGACAGAGTGGTCACCTGCCACGCGTACATTGATACATACACCACAGACATACATCATAATGCAACCAACGATAACGTTCACACCCTAACTGTCGCGATCCCACCCTAATGGGTTTTAGGTGTCCTAGTTCTCGCTTGTGTAAAGAAACTTTTCGAATATCTCAATGTCTTGATCTCAGCATCAGCCAATTTTTGGTATAAAAATTCGCTAATGTGATTGGCGATGATCGAGCAATCTATAAGGCAAACTGCTGTTTTCTAAATAAAATCTAAAAAGGAGAAAGTAATTTTTGGGGCAACTTCCCTGCCAGTTAAAAACCCTAAATTTGATCTAATAACACTGCGTAACCAATTTTAACCTTTGTTTTGTTTGTTGTATATTTTTGCTTGTTTTGTATTATCCTGGTGCCAAATAACCATTTTGATTTTATAAATAAAAAAATAGGATTTTAGGAAAATAAAATTGCAGAAAACTCCTCTTTCAGTTAACATTTTATAAAAAATAAATAAATAAAACAGGTTTATGCCAAAATATATATTTAACTTGACAAATCTGACAGAAAAATGAAAAACATAATGATAGTGCTACAAAAAAAACTTTTTTTTTCATTTTATTAGATATTTGAGCTTCAAAACTAGTGACAGAGCGACTTTTTCTTTTATATTGGCCACATCCATCTCAGATGAGATTCCATAATCACCCATTATTCTTTCATCCCATTTACCTTAATAAGGCCTTTCCATTGCTTTAATGTCTTGATGGAACCTTTCCCCATGTCCGTCGCTCGTGTCTTCATCTTTCTTCATCTCTCACCAAATCGTTTAAGTCTTGTTGTCATAGAAAATGTGGCTAACCTTCGGGTCCTGGCTACATGATTCGTTAATTTTCGCTTCAATTACTTCAGATTCTTGTTCTTTGGAACTTAAAGTGCCTGGTGGGAAAATAACAGCGGGCGTATTGCTATGTACAATTAGTACACTGGTAGACTGTCCGGATAATAAATATTTTTTCGTTCAGATCACTTCTTATAAGTTTTAAGTCGACTAGACAAAAATAACAATATGTGATATGACTGGTGGGCTCCCCCCAAATTATGGGAATGCCTAAAGCCATTTTCCTGTTATCTCCTCTATACCATGCCTCAAGAGTTGATCGACAGCTGCCACAAATTATTTGGTGTCCACATTTTGTCTAAGTTGGACAAAGTCAGGCCGAAATAATATTCATTGGCGCCCCAAAGCTTTGTATTCTGCACTATTTCAAATTTTACTTGTTTTTAGTGAATTTTTTTTTAAATCACTAATAGAAAGGTATAGATGGTGAGACTTTGCAAAAAAAAAATTTTATGAGCGCGTATTAGGACCCCTAGAACCTGTATCCGAAGTCAATATCAATTTTCATAGGTTATATATATATATATATATATATATATATATATATATATATATATATATATATATATATATATATATATATATATATATATATATATAGGGTGTTTAAAAAAGACGGGGCAATATTTAAGGGGTTGATTTCCCAGGTCATTTTATGAGAAAAAGTTCCCATAGACATAGCTGCTAAAATGCATTGTTTCCAAGATAGATGTTAATTTTTTTTGTAAAATAACGGTTTTTTAAAAATAATTCAAATATCTCCTCACCGATTGTTTTGAAAATTGGCAGCGTTGTTTGTAGTAATAATAGGCTAATTTGGCCCTAATTAGATAAAGATTGTTAAATCCATTGGCATTAGGGGGGACTCCTGAACAAAAATTATTGTTAGTGTTTGTGATTTTCTGTGTGATAAATGGATATGCCATAAGAAGGTTTTTATTTTTTATCTTGGAAACGATTCAAGATACGGAGAAATTTCAAGAGACAAAAAAATTGTAGTTTTAGCTTCTTTATCTCAAAATAATATACAAATCATATTGCAGTCAGTGGCGTACATTTTTATGTCATTAAATTGTGTTGATAAACAAAATCAACAAACAAATTACACATTTTTTTGGACGCAGCAAATGCGTTATAGTAGTGAATTTTCATAAGAATTTTACACTATTAGTACGGCATGTTACTAAAATTAATACTTTAATCTTACACAGACCTAAAAGATCCGTGTTAAAAGTCCTAATACGCTCTCATTTAAAGAATTTCTTGAAGGAGTTACCATCTATTATTAAGAAGATCTTGTGTTTTCCCAATTCCCAAAACTCAATTATCTATGAAGCTAGAAAATTCAAATTCTGTATATCTAGCTACAGTAAGTCTCTTTAAAAGAAACTTTTATTACAAATTTTATTAAAGTTAGAAAAGCTTTCCATAAGAAAACTTAATTCATATTTATAAAAGTAAAGTATCTGCCAAATTAGGTATTAATCACCTGGATGATTTCACTTTAGTCGACCTAATCGAACCGGTTTTTTCAATAACTAAAAAGTTTTTTAAACACAAATTCCCTATTAGTGAACTTTCTTAATAAAAATTCAATAATATTACAATAACAAAATGTCTGCCGAACATTATAATTTAGACTCGAAATGGTAAGGTTATACAGGCGTTTGAAACAAAAATGATATTCTGTGCCAAAGGTTCTAAATCTGCACACTATTGTTTCTACCAAATATATGAAAGTAAAACAAAACATTACATGCACCGAACGGGAAGCTACTCGGAGCCTTCTGCGCACGAGGCAAGCATTTCACCACTGTGTGTGTCTTTGCTTCTTTAGAGTCGGTCTATTTCGACTATGACCAATCGCCGGCGCCAGGGAGTAGTTTCACCTCACAATCCTGGAAATGTTGCCGAATTCCTGCCTTTCTGTAAGGAGGGTAGGGATCTTTAATGTTTCTAACAACACATGGATACCGGACTTTGGGCCCCCTCTGAAGGCGGAACCTGCAGACACTCAACTTGCTCAAATACAAAATCACAACCTCTGTTTATGTTAATTTTACAGTATGTACTGAAAAAAATGAAAGGGGGACCCTGGGAATCGAATACAATACCCTTCGGTTCAGAGGCACACGTTCTTACCATTGAGCCACTGAGTTTCTATTCTACCACTCAACCAAAGACGCAAGTACAAAATATTTGTTTACTGGATAGGTATTTGACGCCGACTTCTACCTAGGTCTCCTAGATAAGGCGTTGTCATTACCATACTGCCGTCCAGGGCGGTTCGATTGTAAAATGGTACTCTTGGAGGCGTTCAAGCCATCACGTCATCTGCCCCTCTGGATTTTGAAATTGAAGAAGCCAGCGTAGGGAAGCGTGGTCGGTTCTCCGGAGAAATTCTTGACCATATAGATATTTGTAAAAATTCTCCAACGTCTTGATAATGGCTAGAAGTTCTTTCATCGTCACGCAATAGTTCTTTTCTGTTTTGGACAGGGCTTTGCTGAAATACCCTACAACCTTCTCTTGGCCTCCCTGTTCCGGCGAAAGAACACCTCCAATACCAACATTGCTCGCGTCCGTGTCCACGATAAACCTGTGACCAGGCTGGGGGTATGTCAGAATCGGCGATGAACAGAGAGTCCGTTTTATTGTCTCAAATAATGTTTCACAATCATTGATCCAAATGAAGGGTGTCTTTTCTTTCGTCAGTTTATGCAAAGGTTTCGCGATGTCAGCAAACTCCTTACAAAACGGCGGTAATATGTGCAGAGGCCCAGAAATCTTCGCAGCTGATGTACATTGGTTGGAATGTCCCAGTTCATAATACAGTCTATCTTCTCTGGGTCGGTTTCGAATCCACCTGGGGTGATAATGTGGCCTGAGCACTTGACTGCTTTTTGAAAGAGACAGCATTTCTTCGGATTTAATTTCAAATTGGCTCCCTGTAGTTTCTGAAACACTTGTTCGACATTCTTCATGTGATCTTCAAACGACTTTCCTAAAATAATGACGTCATCTAGGTACATGAGGCATGTTTCTCAGTGTTGACCTCTTAGAACCGTCTCCATTAGACGCCTAAAAGTGGCTGGAGCATTACACAACCCAAATGGCATGACGTTGAACTGCCACAGTCCACTACCAGTGGTAAACGCAGTCTTTTCGTTGTCTGTGGGATCAATCTCGACTTGCCAGTAGCCACTTTTCAAGTTGAATGTCGAAAACCATCTTACACCTGCCAGTATATCAAGCGTATCGTCAATTCTGGGAAGTGGATAGCTGTCTTTCCTAGTGACATTATTTATCCGGCGGTAATCTACACAAAACCTCGTGGAGCCATCTTTCTTTTTAACTAGCACCACTGGAGAGGCCAAAGGCCTTTGAGATGGTCCTATAACTCGTGCCTGCTCCATCTCCCTTAGCATGGTGTTACTTCGTCCTGTTTTGCCCTTCACGGTGGTTGTTTGATTGGTACAGATGTCCCAGTCTCATTGCGCTGGCCTACTAGGTCTGTTCTTCCAAAATCGTTCTTGTCGGTTATGAAAACGTTGCGATATTTGAACAGCAATTTAGCCACTGCTTGCTTCTGTTGTGGAGAAACATTTCTACTAGCTTCTGCGAAGACATCGCGGAAATGTTCTGGAAGTGATTCACCCGGGCTGGACGAGGCTGGTTCTTCTGGATCGCGGCAACGCCGTATGATGGTTACTGGCGAGAATGCTCCGATTTCGGAACCTTTGGAACTCTTCTGATCAAAGCTCTTAAGGTTGGCTATTCTGACAACTGCCAGATCTTTTGCTTGAATAAGAGTTTTACCGACTAGTAAGGCTTTCTTAAAAAGGTCGTTGTCTTCTGATGATATAATGCCCACCACTTGTCCCGAAATGTCTCCAACTATCTTCACTGGGACAATACTTTCACCCTGAGCTCTCACAATGACATCTTCTTTGGCCGTGACTTTTTGAATCGCAAGGTTATTGACAGTCAACACGACTACTTCCTCATCACCGATATGTAAAACATTGTTCTAGAGATCCAACTTGACACCGTGACCTTGTAGAACATCTAGACCAAGTATAATAGGGTCTGGTATGGCGGCAACAATAACTCTGTTTGGTCTTCCAAATTACAATTTGTAGCTTGACGTCAGTCTTACCAAATACACGAATCTGTTCACCACCAGCTGCAGTCACTTTGTAGACTCTCTCTGGCTCTCTTGCCCCTATCTTGGCACCATATCACGACGGATAATCGTTCTGGATGCGCCGGTGTCTACAGTCATTTGAATCTTCCTATCGCTGATGTATTCGTCTACAACGAGCGTGTTGCTAGAATCGTGACCAGTGAAATAGCTGTCGACTTAGGGGAATTGTGGTGGGCAGCCAGCTCTCGCCCCATAAATCTAGCTGCATTTAGTTTTCCCGTACGTTAGTTGATGTTGATCTTGGATCCCGGCATTCATTTCTTATATGTCCCACCTTGCCACAGTTCCAACAGCGTATGACACTTGCACGACGAGCTTGCGTTGGTTACTTATGAGGCGTGGGCTTCGTCTATTCTACTATCTTCTCTAGTAACTGCATGATCTTGGATAACTCAGTTTTATTTTTTTCTCCTGGGACTTGGAGACTGCGAACTCTCACATTGACTTTAGAAGCTTGCTTCGCAGCCTCAAATTCTAGCGAATGTGCCAAGGCATCGTTTAAGTTTTTATGTCTCGCCATCCTCAGTGCCTGTTGAGTGTCGGCATCCTTGATGCCGTCAGTGAAAGTTTGCAGTGACAGCTAATTCAAAAATTCCACCGGGGATGTGGGGTAAGCTGATCGTGTTAGTCTGGCGACATCGGTTACGAATTTCTGCAGACTTTCATCTGATTTCTGACGTTGACTTTTTAGCTGAGTTTGATACAGCTATTGTAAATGCTGGTCACCAAACCTCATTTCTAGGTAATACCGAATGCTGTCGAAACTGTCCCGTTCTTCCCTGGGGATACCTTGGAGCACATCTAGGGCATCTCCTCTGAGAGCTACAATTAGCGAGGTTGCTTTCTCTCTCTCTCTCTCTCTCTGTCTCTCTCTCTCTCGCCCCAGTCATTTGCTGTAGCAGCGGCTTCAAACTGGCGTAGATAAATACCCCGTGGGACTGAGCGATCAGATGTGGGGACCTTAATTCTTACGACCGGGCTATCTTCGAGTCTGATGTTTCCCTTGGCTAGAGTATCACACCTCCTTTCTAGTGATTGCATTTTCTGCTGAATCTCTTTTTGTATACTGGTCAGTTTGTCAAGTACATCGTCGCTGATACCCCTTACTCGGCTTTCTACTTGCTGGAAGATGTCGTCTTTTACCTGCTTCATGCGTTCGTTCACACATAAAGTAATATTCTCAATTCTGCTTGCTTGTTCTTGCAGAATTTTCTTCGTTGCTTCATCCCTTTCTCAGTTCCTCTCTCATCTCTTAGTCTCTTTTTATCATTTCTTCTTTGGCTTCTTCGTCTCTTTTTCTGGCTTCTTCATCTCTTTTTCTCAGCTCCTCTTTTGTCTCTTCGTCTCTTTTTCTCATTTTTTCTTTGGGCTCTTCATCTCTTTTTCTGGCTTCTCCATATCTTTTTCTGGCGTATTTTTCTCTTTTTTTATTCCTTCTTTGGCTTCTTCGCTGGTTTCTTCTTTCAGTTCTATAATCAATTCCAATAGCTGGGTGTCCATACTGGCTGTTGCGCTACGTGTCTTGGGCATAGATGTACTTAAAGCCGGAAAACAGTTTATTCTGTTTCAATTACTGCTGACACTGATCTTCCAGAGATTCTAGAAATTTCCACGTGGTTTAACGAATATTCTGGAAAATATTTCCGCTAGCAGCTTGATTTTACCAAATACAATACTGTGGCACAAAGCTGCCATCACTGCATAAAGTAAGTTTAGTTCTTATAAAGTGTAATAAATTTTAGATAGGTAAACTGAAATACTGGGTGCTAATGACAAATATATTCCAGTTCAAAAAAATGCGCACCAGAGCTTGCTCCTGTCCTGACTCGTCTGTTTCAGATATCTTATAATAATGGCATATTCCCTAGTAACTGGAAAACTGCTCGAGTACAACCCATCCCCAAGAAAGCATCCAAAGCGCTTCCTAGCAACTACAGGCCTATTTCTCTCCTTTCAGTCATCTCTAAAGTGATAGAAAAGTATATAAACACCGAATTACTAAAATTTCTTGCAAAACACAGTCTAATCCACGACAGGCAGTATGGATTCCGTCAGCGCAGATCGACTGCCTACCTCCTTTCCTTTGTCACCCATTCTTGGAACAAGTCTATGGAACAACACGGTGAATCCCAGATTGTTGCTCTAGACATATCCAAAGCATTCGACCAGGTCTGGCACGCAGCGCTGCTTAATAAACTTCCAGCCTATGGCCTACCACCAAAGCTTTGTACCTGGACAGCAAATTTCCTCTCCAGCAGGAGCATATCTGTTGTTGTGGATGGCCATTCCTCTAAAATATATCCAGTTAGTGCAGGAGTTCCTCAAGGTTCAGCTTTAGCCCCTACTTTGTTTCTTCTCCACATCAATGACCTCCTCTCTAGCACATCCAACCCAGTTCACAGCTACGCGGACGACAGCACCCTCCATTCAAATATACAATATTCTAAGCCTGTCTCTTTAGCCCAATTACATGAGGATCGCAGACTAATGGAGGGTTCTGTCTCCGTGGATCTCCAAAAAATATTAGACTGGGGAAGTCGAAATCTTGTGCAATTCAACCTCACCAAAACTAAGTCTTGCTTTCTTTCTCACAAGAGATACCCCAACTCTAGACCCATCACAATGAACAACCAAGTTATTCAAAGTAATGAGTCCTTTTCTCTTGTTGGCATTTCTGTGGATCGAAATCTTAATTGGCACTAACATGTCACATCAATTGCAGAAGCGGCTGCTAAGAAATTAGGTTTCCTCTTCCGGGCTCGCAAATACTTTTCATCAGCTAATCTCTATACCTTATATACTTCACAAATAAGGCCAAACCTCGAATACTGCTCCCACATCTGGGGTGCCGCTGCCACTTCAACACTCGCCATCCTAGACTCCATTCAAAAGAGAGCTATACGTCTCATCGGTGACCCTACTCTCACCCAAAGGCTGCCATCCCTTGCCCATCGACGTGCTCTTGGTGACCTCTCTCTCTTTTATAGATATCTGCACGGGCACTGCTCAGAGGAGCTTTCTTCCATAGTTCCTCCACCTGCTGTCCCCAACAGATCTACCAGGGGAACAGAGCGAATACACCCTTTTACTGTCCACGTGAGCAGACATAGAACATCTTGTTATACCCGATCTTTTGTCCCGAGGACTTCCAAGTTGTGGAATTCCTTGCCGGCACATGTTTTTCCTTCTCATCCGAACCTCCAAACCTTCAAGTCCAGAATTAACAAGCTGCCTCTTTCTTCCTTGTCAACACCCACGGTACGATAGTATTTAGGCTGTAAGCCCTCGTGGTGTGTTGTTGAAATTAAAAAAAAAAGTTTAAACTAAAGGGCAACTTAGAAGAGGCTAGCTAGTTCTAGGTTCATTTTGTTCAACCTGAGACTCTTATTAAAGTTAATAAGGGAATTATTGAACCCAAAGCAAATGGAACTGTGACATATATAATGAAAACATCTAGTTCTGTATTTTTAATAGACACCGTGCGTAGGTTTTGGCACACCACTGTTGTAATCCATCAACTATAGAGAAATCAATTAGTTCTTGACAGAACGATGCATCTGACTATCCCCGACAGCTACACCAAGAAACCCATTATACTCATAATGATATCCAAAACTATGTTTCTCTTCAAAAGTAAAGTTAATTTAAGAGCGTGTTAAATGAACTGTACAATTTCCACAGAATATAAGACAAATTACATCGGTACGAACTAAAAATAATTCTATACGCTAATAGCAGGTTTAATAGGTTTAATAACAGGCACTCGTTTTATGGTGTGACATCTTGTGTTTGAGAAAATTAACACGCTAATGATATATAAGGACTGTACATAAGTCAAGGTTTCCGAAATAAACGTACACAATAGACGGAATATCGTAGTGAATTGATAATTACAATGTGCGGAAATTAGAGGCAAGAAATTCATTCATAATTTCTGCATTGTAAGTATAATATACAGGCTGGCGCATTGAAAACGAAACAGACCAATTTGCGTCCAGAGAAATTTTTTTTTAAAGAAACGCTGAAACACCTCAATTTTAATATTGAGGGGGGCATGTTTTGACATAAAACTCACCTTTATCACATTAACCCCTTAAGGGTGGTGATAATAACCCTTATATTTTAAATAGGGAACATGGGTCGAATGTTACATCATTTGAAAGCTCTTTCTTTTCTAAATTTAGTACACAATTTTTTTTGTTTTATTAACTCGTTTCAAAATTATTCACAGTTGGAGTTGCAAGAACGTATTTCATTCATTGTGATAATAAATGCACTAATTAGTCAATTTTTTGCAAAAAAAAAAACTAAAAAACAAAACCAAACGTTTAAAAATGTTTATTCAGTTAAGTAAGTGCTCAAATTGTTGACCACCAGCTTCCATACAAAAGTACAAATTTTGTTCAAAACGAGCTCTGACATTCTGGAGCATTTGTGGAGTTATTAGACGGCATTCTTCCACAATGCGTCGTCGTAATTCTTCCAGAGACTCCGGTTTTGTTGCGTAAATTCTAGTTTTTAAATGGCTCCATAGAAACAAGTCTAAAAGGGTTAAATCCGGTGATCTAGGGGGCCACTCAATAGCACCTCTACGCCCAATCCATTGTCCTGGAAACTCTCTGTTCAAAAACTCCCTAACACGTTGTGAAAAATGCGGAGGAGTTCCATCTTGTTGAAACACTAACTGATTTTCTTGATAGCGATCATCATTTTCAACAAGGTCAATTAGTAGAGGGTACACGATATCTTCTAGTAACTCCAAATGCATTTCGCCACTAAAATTGCCATCAAGAAAAATTAGTCCGATTAAACGGTCATCAAAAATGCCAGTCCAGACATTCAATTTCTGTGGAGTTTGAGCGTGGACTTCGTGAAAATTTTTTGGATTATTATCTGCCCAATAACGACAATTATGACGATTGACTGTAGAGTTTAATAAAAACGTACACTCGTCTGAAAAACCGATATTGAACAGAAAGTTCCCGTTATCAGCTATTCGTGCAGTTATAACTTCACAAAACTCCAGCCGCCGATCAAATACATCTTAATTCAGTTGTTGTACAAGATGATTTTATACGGGTGAAATTTATTATGCTTCAATATTCGCTGAATAGTTATTCTTTTGATGTTTGAAACAGTGGCCAATTTTCTCGTGCTCAAAGTTGGGTCTGCAGCAATTTGTCCTAAAACTTCAATCTCAGTAATCTCATTTCTAACCGGACATTCACTTTCAGGATCCCGTTTTTTTGTTGGCTATTGAACCACTTTGTCGAAACTTTGCAACTAACTCCAAAATGTATTTTCTGTTAACATGTCTGTTCGGATGTCGTTTATTTAACATCTTTTTTGAAAAACAAAGTAATTATTTCAACTCTTTCTTCTACAGAATACACCATTGTGAAATTAATTTTCGGTAGTACTATCAAGTATCAAACCGACCAATAAACTGAAATAATAAACGGCATTTCTCTCATTCCGATAAGAAATGTTCTGATAGTCAATTTTTTGTTTACAAACCAACAAAACATTGACTATTAGCACTTTTCTTATCGGAAATAGTGAAATGAGTTTTTGCATCTTCAACTGTGAATAATTTTTAACCGACTTGATAAAACTTTCAAAAAACTTAGTGTGCTCAATTCAGAAAAGAAAGAGCTTTCAAATGATGTAACACTCGACCCATGTTCCCTATTTAAAATATAAGGGTTGTTATCACCACCCTTAAGAGTTGATGTGACAAAGTTGAGTTTTATGTCAAAACATGTCCCCCTCAATATAAAGATTGACGTGTTTCAGCGTTTCTTAGAAAAAAATTTCTCTGGACGCAAATCGGTCTGTTTCGTTTTCAATGCGCCACCCTATATAAGAGCAACAACTAATTTAATACACATCCTGAATATTAGTTGATTCATAAATCGTACACAAATATAATATTATATTTATCTGTTTTATTTGCTTCCTTGTGAATGTCCGTAAAAATGAAGTTTCGTATAAAAAAATCCAATAATGGGAGATAACCACTTTTGAATTTTGATAATATTTCTTCAAATAAACGCGAACTAGGCCGCCTAGAACACGGATCCGGGACAGTTATATATATATATATATATATATATATATATATATATATATATATATATATATATATATATATATATATATATATATATATATATACAGGTGTTTCTAAAAAGTCTGTACAAAATGACAGATTCCTTAGGCTAAAATATGAGGATCTAGCCCAATGTATCTTAGCCCAAAAGTTGATGGTTTTCGAAATACAGGGTGTCGAAGTTGTTATTTGTTGAAACTCCTTTTCAATTATATATCTTAGTAATAACAAGATTTGCACGAAATTTGCTCTGTAAAAAAGTGTGCATAAAACACAACATTTGGATTTGAACGATTTAAAGGAAAGAACACCCATGGCAATTAGGAACATCACACCGGGGGTTTTGAATAGAGTCGGCGACGAGTCTCAAATAATATTCATTCGCTGTCAGCTACAAAATGGGAACACTTTGAACATTTAAATGTTCAAGACATGCTTAATTTAAATGTTTAAGAAATTGAAGTATTCAAATTTGAAGCATTTAATAAAAACTCTCTACCATAACGCACTTGCTGAGTCCCGAATTTATTTCCTTAGAAACATACATTATAATTTCGTGGTCGAAATTCGATACATTAAAGATCAACTCAGAACTGGTACGGACCGGGGGGATTCGACTATCTATTTGAAACAAAGCATTGTTTAATCTATTTCAATTGAGCCGATTTTCCTAAAAAGTCGCTACCATAGCGAACTTGCTGCGTCCCGAATGTATTTTCTTACAAACATGCATTATAACTTCGTGCTCAAAATTCCATACATAAAAGGTCAGCTGAGAACTGGCACAAAGCATTGTTTAATCTATTTGAACTGAGACGATTTTCTTGGCTAACAAAATTATCCAAGCTATTTGCGAAGGGAAGGTACTCACCAAATTAAATCAAAATCTGCCCATTTTTTTTTAATTATCGGTGTAACACATAAATATATAGGTATATATATATATATATATATATATATATATATATATATATATATATATATATATATATATATATATATATATATATATATATAGAAAGTCTGAAACCATCCTCGGAAAATTCAAAAGTCGGAATCTCCTGATTAATGATTTTTTTTAAATAAAATTAATTAAAACTCGGGACGCAGCAAGTGCGTTATGGTAGTGAATTTTCATAGAAATAATCTGGCACAAAATATTTTATTATAACTTTTTTTTCTTGTAACATGGAAATCTAAATTTTGGTGTATAATTTACTTTTTATATCGTAAACCTACCTACCAAATTTGGTTATCATAGATTTTTTATTTTTTAAGATAAAAATTTTTTTCAAATGAAAATTCAAAATTTTTCCGGAAAACCTCGTCCGATTTTTCTGATTAACAAATTTGTCAAAGCCATTTACAAAAGGAAGGTACATGCCAAATTATATCAAAATCTGCCCATTATTCTTTGAGATAAAAAAATTTTTCAAATGAAAACTCAAAATGTTCCCGGAAAACCTCGTCAGATTTTCCTGACTAACAAACTTGTCAAAGCCATTTACAAAAGGAAGGTACCTGCTAAATTTTATTAGAATCGGCTTATTACTTTTTGAGAAATTAATTTTTTTCGAATGAAAACTCAAAATTTTCCCGGACCACCTCATTCGATTTTCCTGACTAACGAACTTGTCAAAGCCATTTACAAAAGGAAGGTACATGCCAAATTTTATTAAAATCGGTTTATTACTTTTTGAGATAAGAATTTTTTCGAATGAAAACTCAAAATTTTCCCGGAAAACCTCATCCGATTTTCCTGACTAACGAACTTATCCAAGCCATTTAGAAAAGAAAGGTACGTGCCAAATTTTATCAAAATCGGCCTATTATTTTTTGAGTTATCGGTGTGATACATATATATATATATATATATATATATATATATATATATATATATATATATATATATATATATATATATATATATATATATATATAAACATATAAAAATTGAAACTGACCCCGGATATGGGTTCTAGGGGTCCTAGATCGCGCTCATTTGCAAAAAATTTTTCAAAATTCAAAAGTCGGGATCTCCCCATTAGTGAATTTTTTCTACGAAAATTCACTAAAAACGCTCGGACACGTCGAGTAAGATTACCAGTGGCTCCTTTCATTGTCAGTGTCAAGTCAAAATCACTTGCGTTTGAACCGGAAATGACATAAACTTCTTAATATAAAATGAAATTCGGGACGCATCAAGTGCGTTATAGTAGCGAATTTTCATAAGAATTGTACACTATTATTATACGGCATTGCAGTAAAGTTAATACTTTAAGCTTACACATACCTTGAAGATCGATTTTAGAGGTCCAAGTACGCGCACATTTGAAGAATTCTTTCGTAAGTGTTACCATCGATATCTCTATATTATCATAAAAATCTTGCGTTCTAACTCCTTTTGGGAAAAATTCCCAAAACTCAATTTTCTATAAAGCTAAAGAACTAGATTTGCTATATCTGTAGATAGTATAATTCTCTTTAAAAGAAACTTGCATTACAAATTTCATTAAAGTTATACAGATGACTTCCAGAAGGAAACTTAATTCATATTTAGAGAAGTAAAGTTTCTGTCAAATTATAAAGGTAGCAGTTATTTTTCCTTATTAATCGCCAGTCTGATTTTGTTTTAGTCAACCTAATCAAACCGGTTTTCTCAATATCGACAAAAAATGTTTTTAATAGCAAATATGTGTGTGTTTTTTTAAGAAAGCAGGCATCAAATTTGGTTACCAGTATAACCTATATAGTAAAAATAATGTGCCATGTTTCATCAAAATAACTTTATTGTTTGAAAATGTACATAAATTTCCGAAAGTAAACTTAAAGTGTTCCCGAAAAAACACGTTTCTTCGTCAACCTTATAGGTTAATAGCAAATTGAGCTATTTAAATATGAAGCATTTGATCAAAATTCGCTACCATAACGCACTTGCTGCGTCCAGAATTTCTTTTCTTACAAACATGTATTATATTTCGATGGAAGATGCAAAAACGCAATAACATAAGACGTGTTTGATTTAAAAAAAAGAGAGAATTTGTATCACCAGCGACTTATGGGCCAGTCTGTGATTGTAGAAATATTTTTTAAGATGTAGCGAGTGACACCCTATAATTAATGTATACCATTTTTTTTGTATCTTGTATAATAACGGATATATTGAGCTTTGTTGATTTTTTACGAAAATTCGACAAAAATTATATTTAAGTACCATTAAACGATAAACTCTATAGCTAAGGCTACTGCCAAGCATCAGAGAAAGGGTCTATTTTAAATGAATTTTCTAGAAATATTTTAGTAAAATGAAGGACAGTGACGGTTGAAACTAAGACTTCAGGGTTTGTAAAACATTCTTCTTGAGACATTCTCTTTCCATAGCCCGTATTAGATTCAAGTTATTTGCTTAAATGTTGCCAATTTTGACGTTTTTTGGTTGCCCTTACTCTGTTAATTCGGGAGATATAAATTGTTTTCGAAAGAAAATACACAATTTTCCGGGAAAACCTAGGCTGATTTTCCTGGCTAACTAACTTATCCAAGCCATTTTCAAAAGGAAGATACTCACCAAATTTAATCAAACTCGGCCCATTATTTTTGAGTTATCGGTGTGATATATATATATATATATATATATATATATATATATATATATATATATATATATATATATATATATATATATATATATATATATATATATATATATAAACATACAAAAATTGAAACTGACCCCGGATATGTGTTCTGAGGGGGCTAATTAGCGCTCATTTGAAGAAATTTTTGCAAAATTCATAAGTCGGGATCTCCTCTTCGTGAATTTTGTTTTTTTAAGAAAATTGACTAAAAACAATTTAGAAAAATCTTTCAAAATGTTAAACGTGTTGCTTTTCAATTAAAAACAGCCTTTACGTCTATATTTAATAACAATTGGACCATAATCAATATGTTACTATTTGTGTTATAGAATTATTTTCAAGTATATACTCTAAATGATATACTACATTAAGAAAAGGTTTAGTTACAGTGACAAAAACTATTTAAAGTATGCTTTATATGCCCCAGATTCTAGCTAAATATCTGAAATTCCTTGAATTAATTTTTCAACATGGACCATATGTACAAAAGTTAGTGACATTTTTATTAATTATGTTTCTAATACTGGCATAAATTACTTAATTATTTATTATCTAATGTTCTACTTTTAAAATGAAGGCAATCAACACAAGTCAATGACAAACAAAACAATTCATTGATGAAGAAAGGCTAGTTTTGTTGAGAGGCATGGGCGTAACTAATGGGAACTTGGTGGAAGCTTAAGGTTCACAAAACAGATATTAGCTAGTCAAATGAATTTAAAAGGACATGTCAAACATTTAAAATGAATATTTTATTATAGTTATTGTTCCGTTTAATGCTTTTGGAAAAGTGTGACAAATAAATTTTGCACTTCAATTTGTAAATGACGTACTTTTATTTAGCTTTCATCCCAACACTAATAATAATAGAGCTGTTTGTCTTCTCTTCAATGAAAGCAGAAATTCTGTTTTATGATACCAAGCATTAGCGATGATTTTCTCTTCTATCAAGATTACACTATAGAAAAAAAATCTCGGGACGCAGCAAGTGCGTTATGGTAGTGAATTTTCATAAAACTATTTTTTAATAGCAATAATGTGTGTTTTTTTAAAGAATGCAGGCATCAAATTTGGTTACCAGTATAATCTATATAGTAAAAACAATGTTCCATGTTTCATCAAAATAACTTTATTGTTTGAAAATGTACAAAAATTTCCGAAAGTAAACTTAAAGTGTTCCCGAAAAAACTCGTTTTTTGGTCAACCTTATAGGTTAATAGCAAATTGAGCTATTCAAATATTAAGCATTTGATCAAAATTCGCTACCATAACGCACTTACTGCGTCCAGAATTTTTGTTCTTACAAACATGCATTATATTTCGATGGAAAATGCAAAAATGCAATAACATAAGGCGTGTTTGATTAAAAAAAAAATTGTATCAACAACGACTTATGGGCCAGCCTGTAATTGTAGAAATAATTTTTTAAGATGTAGCTCAAGACACCCTATAATTAATATATACAATTTTTTTTCATATCTGGTATAATAACAGATATATTGAGCTTTATTGATTTTTTTTACGAAAATTCTACAAAAATTATATACTATTAACGATAAACTCTGTAGCTAAGGCTACTGCCACGCATCAGAGAAAGGGTCTATTTGAAATGAATTTTCTGGAAACATTTTATTAAAATGAAGGACAATGACGGTTGAAACTAAGACTTCAGGGTTTGTAAAACATTCTTCTTGAGACATTTTATTTCCATAGCCCGTATTAGATTCAAGTTCTTTTCCTAAATGTTGCCAATTTTGACGTTTAAATCGCAACTTTGACGTTTTGTGAAAAACCCCAATTTATTTTTGTTTAAATGCCTATAACTTTTTTGTCTTTTGACCTACAGAGCTAAATTTTGGTAGGTAACTTGCCAATAATGATATAAACCCGCGTATAATTTTTTTTGGTTGCCCTTACTTTGTTAATTTTGGAGATATAAATTTTTTTCGAAAGAAAATACAAAATTTTCCGGGAAAACCTAGTCGGATTTTCCTGGATAACGAACATATCCAAGCCACTTGCAAAAGAAAGGTACTCACCAATTTTGACGTTTAAAATCGCGATTTTGACGTTTTGAGGAGAACCCAAATTTATTTTTCTTTGAATGCCTGTAACTTTTTTGTCCTTTAAGCTACGGAGCTAAATTTTGGTATGTAACTTGCTCCTAATGATATAAACCCGCGTATGAAATTTGGTTGCCCTTACTTTGTTAATTTTGGAGATATAAATTTTTTTTGATTTTTTTCGAAAGAAAACACAAAATTTTCCGGGAAAACCTCGGCGGATTTTCCTGGCTAACGAACTTATCCAAGCGACTTGCGAAAGGAAGGTATGTGCCAAATTTTATCAAAATCGGTCCATTATTTTTTAAGTTATAGGTGTGACACATAATATATATATATATATATATATATATATATATATATATATATATATATATATATATATATATATATATATATATATATATATATATATATATATATAAACATATAAAGTCTGAAACTGACCTCGGATTTGGGTTCCGGGGGTCCTAAATAGCGCTCATTTGAAGAAATTTTTTCAAAATTCGAAAGTCGGGATCTCCTCATTAGTGAATTTTTTTAAGAAAATTCACTAATAATATTAGTTTTACAAAAAATTTATTGTTATAAAGGTTTTTTCAATAGGGATGCTCCAACTTTGACAGTTTGTAGCGGTCATCTTGGAAAAGCGATACCTGTCAAATTTGACAGGAATACATATTTATTCGTGACATTTCATCTTGGAACACTACACGCTTCAACGATGCATAGAAATTTGTTAAAATTCAGTATCAAAATCGTTCGCCTAACGTTCCGTGCGTTGCGTCCAATTTATGGTATTCATGGTCGTCCTGCAGAGTCCACATCCCGTCGTTTAAGGAATAGATTTTAGAGAACCTTGTTGGTTTTGGATAAAGCAGTGCATGTACGTCAAAGAAACGCAAGACCGTTGGAAAATATTGTTGCCGTTTGGGATTATGTGCGAAAAAAACCCAGACAGTCCATTCCGCGTCGTGCGCAAGAGCTGGGTCTTTCTGCGACATCAACTTGGCGGATTTTTCGCCGAGACTTGGGTTTTCATCCATAGAAAATTCAAGAGCTAAAACCCAACGGCCATAGGCAGCGCCGTGAATACGCGGATTGGGCCTTAGCGCATTTTGCGACTGACCTTGATTTGGGGAAGAAAATCATCTTTAGTGATGACCCTCAGTTTTGGATAAGTGGTTTTGCTAATAAACAAAATAGCCGGATTTGGAGCGATGAAAATCGACGGGAGATCCATCAGATGCCTCTACACTCCGAAAAAGTCACTGTTTGGTGTGGAGTTTGGTCCGACGGTATCATTGGCCTTATTTCTTTGAAGATGCGCGAGGAGCCGCGCTCACTCTCAATGGCGCGCGATATCGGACGATGATAACAAATTATTTGTGGCCTAGAATCAATGGTATGGCTCTCACGAATATCTGGTTCCAACAGGACGACGCCACTTGCCATACTGCACGGGAGACATTAAATTTGTTGGATGAGAAGTTCGAGGGCTTCGTCATCTCGCGTGGTGGTGACATCAACTGGCCACCGAGATCATGTGATCTAACACCGCTCGATTACTTTCTGTGGGGCTACGTGAAATCTCGAGTCTATGCTGACAAGCCACAGACAATTGCTGCTCTGAAGGCCAACATAACTCGGTTTCTTCATGAGATTTAGCCCCATTTACGTGAAAATGTCGTCCAAAATTGTTCCACCAGGATACACCGCCTTCAGCGGAGTCGCGGCAGCCATTTGGCTGAAATTTTATTCCATACGTAATGTCATAAAATTTTCTTTAAAATAAAATAAAAATTGTGGCAACATCACTTAAACAGGTTGTTTTATTCCACTTCAAAGTTTAATAAAAAACCCTTTATTTATACTTGACATGCAAGGGGCTATATTTTGAAAATGTTTAATAGTCTTACAGTCGTGAGATTCCCATAAACATTTTCTTAATGAAAATTTGCTATAAATGTCTTTCTTCACCAATGGAAACCCAAATGGAAAAAATTCAGTATCTCAATTATTGTCCATTAAAGGCTGTGCC
This sequence comes from Tillus elongatus, assembly GCA_964006375.1. Lineage (NCBI taxonomy): Eukaryota > Metazoa > Arthropoda > Insecta > Coleoptera > Cleridae > Tillus > Tillus elongatus. The sequence goes on along the minus strand of OZ023263.1, from coordinate 82,517,207 downwards.
AAAATGACCGGACACATTTGGAGGCCAAATAACTTTTTTGTGATAACCATGAAAACGAATAACAAAAATCCTTCAGTCATTAGTAATTTGATACTGTCATGAATAATCTTGTAGAACATTGCGCTTTTGTTGTTGATTTTTTTAATAATGATTTTGATATCTTTACAAAAAGACAGTTTCGCACTCGTTTTAATTTAAATCTTCCGACTCTGAATACCATTTTAAGATGGATAGCACAATTCAGAACAAGTTCTTCAGCTCCAAAAAAGCAATCAACTGGTAGGCCTGTATCGGCTAGAACTCCTGAAAATGTGGAACGAGTAAGGGCGGCTTTTCTCAGAAGTCCAAAATGATCGACAAGAAGGCATTCTCAAGTCGATGTCACAAAACAGCGTAAGAAGAATATTGCATTAAGATTTGGCCTTTAAAGCATACAAAATGCAAATTACTCAGAATTCTATTCGGCCTCCAAATGTGTCCAGTCATTTTGGCTCACCCTCTATAACTAATCACAAAATACATCAATTTTGGATTAAAGAATGAAATCCTGCAATGCGAAAACTTTCCCCTTACATTCAACCCCCTTCGAGTGCCAGTTGCAACCCCCAAATATTTGAATAGAAAGTAGGGGTTTGTGATACCTAATGCTATAGTTCTAAAATGTATTGCAAAAATTAACAGTGAGAAAAAAGCAATTATCTTATTGACGAACTTTGCTACATCACACTACAAAATGAATATCTAATCGCGTTTCATTCTTGGTAGAATGAAATCCTGCAATAAGAAAACTTTCCCCTTACATTCAACCACCTTCGAGTGCCAGTTGCAACCCCCAAATATTTGAATAGAAAGTAGGGGTTTGTGATACCTAATGCTATAGTTCTAAAATGTATTGCAAAAATTAACAGTGAGAAAAAAGCAATTATCTTATTGACGAACTTTGCTACATCATACTACAAAATGAATATCTAATCGCGTTTCATTCTTGGTAATGAGACAGCAAGCAAAAACAATTTCAGGGTCCTTTTTGGACGGTATCAATTAAAAACATTTTTGCATTTTATGCATTCAAAGGAGAACATTCCAAGTGATATGTACATATGAGACATGTTTGAGATAGAAAAAGAAGACGCTATTAATATCGGCGCATGATGTGGCATACGCTGCGTTCATTGGCGGATTTAATTGACATTGGTACCAATAGTTATCAATTCATAGCTGGTAATGTTGGTAAATGTCGTAAGAAGTGTGTTTTGCAAAGCCTTAAGTTTCTACTTCCAAAGCCATTACTCTTCATTTTACTAAAATGATTGCAGAAAACTGATTTCAAATAGTCCCATTCTCTGGTGCTTTGGCAGTAGTTTTAGTTATATAGTTTGTGGTTTAGTTTCAGTTATATTATATATATATATATATATATATATATATATATATATATATATATATATATATATATATATATAAGCTCAATATATCCGTTACTATACAAGATACGGGAAAAATATATGCGTTATTTATATGCCAGTGCCTCGGTGGTTCACGGTTAAGAACGTGTGCCTCTGAACCGAAGGGTACTGGGTTTGATTCCCAGGGCCCTCCTTTCACTTTTTCAGTAGATACTGTAAAATTAACATCGACCGTAATTGTGGCATTGTATTGTATTTGAGCAAGTTGAATGTCTGCACGTTCCGCCTTTTGGAGAGGGCGTAGAGCTGTCGGTCCCGTGTCCATGTTGGACACGTTAGAGATCCCTACCCTCCTTACAGAGATTTTTGATTTTTGAAAAAGTTTTCTCCAAATGGGCGCGAACTAGGCCCTCTAGACTCTGGAACGCGTATCCGGGGTCAGTTTCAATTTATATGTGCATATATATATATATATATATATATATATATATATATATATATATATATATATATATATATATATATATATATATATATATATATATATATATATATATATATATATATATATATCAAACCGATAACTCAAAAAATAATGGGCCGATGGTGATCAAATTTGGTTAGTACCTTCGTTCTGTAAGTGGCTTGGATAAGTTCGTTAGCAAGAAAAATCGGCGTCGGTTTTCCGCGAAAGTTTTGCGTTTTCTTTAGGAAAATGTTTATATTTCTGGAAATAACAAAGTTATGGCAAATAAATTTGGTGCGCGTGTTTAAATCATAGTAAATTATGTACCAAAACTTAGGTCTGTAAGTTAAGAGGAAAAAAATTATCGGCATTTAAAGAAAAAAAATTGGGGTTTTCCTCAAAACGACAAAGTTCTATAATCTATAATTTTTAGCTAATTTTCGTGGAAAAAAATCGTTAATGAGGAGACCACGACTTTTGCATTTGGAAAAGATTTTTTCAAATGTGCGCAAACTAGGCCCCCTAGAATTGATATCCGGGGTTAGTTTCAGTTTTTATCCATTTACATATATACAGGATGACGCATTTATATGGTAAAGCTAAATATATTCGTTATTATACAGGATACAAGAAAAATTTGATGTCTGCTTGCATTTAAAAAGAAATATTTGCTATTATAAACATTTTTGTGACAATTCACTTCCATAACGCACTTGCTGCGTCTCGACTTTTTTTCTAAATGAAAGACTCCTTATAGTAAAACATTATTGCGTTTGTCATCCACCTAAAATACATATTTGTAAGCAAAAAAATTGATTCATTTACCGTTTTCGAGCTATTTCAATTGTTTTGCAACTTTTCACGTTTTTGGCACATATCAAAAATTGTAATATGGCGTTTTTGTCAACAGAGAGCGGAGTCTCACTAAAATGATGTATTCAAGGAAGTTTTCGTTTATATTGCTCGTCGAAAAAATTCGGATGTCCGCTCTTAAATAGTGACTGAATTAAAAAAAAATTAAAACTGCCGTAGGCCAATTTTTTCAAATGGAACAGTTTGTATGTTATTTTGATTTTAATTGCAGACTATCTAATTTAAATTTTATGTATTTTATCAGCAAAATTTCGTGTAAAATATATCAGTTTTCGCAGAATCCTTTTTTTTTGTCAGGTTGTTTTTAAATGTTACTAATTAATGAGTATTGTTCAATAACATTACTTAAGCCAATTGTGTAAAAAAGGCTAATTTCCGTGAAAGAGGTTGTTTCCAAATTTTATGTAATTTTTTTAAAAATTTATGTCAAAAAGCTTTTTGTGAATAACTGTATCTTGGAGAGTATAGTTTTTGTGTAAATTGCTTGCATTGGTTCGTCGGCTAAGAAGATTGGACATTCTTATTTATTTTTTGAAATTTGTTATATTTTTTCAAAAAATATAATTATTTTAGTAAAATATGGTACACGGTTTCTACTATAAATGTTATACTTCTATCAAATTTGATGTTTTTCATTAAACAAAAAACATACTCGAAATCTTTTAATACAATTTCACTACCATAACGCTGTGTCCAAACTTTTTTTTCTTTAACATCGGTCCATTTCCGCGACTATGGCCAATCACCGACGCTAGGGGGCAGTTTCACCTCACTATCCTGGAAAGTGTGTTGAACCACTGCCTTTTTGTACGGAGGGTAGCGACCTTTAACGTGCCCAACATCACATGAACTCGAGACCGACGGCTTTACGCCCCTCCGAAGGGCGGAACGTGCAAACATTCAACTTGCTTAAATACAATGCCGCGTCCTCGGTTGATGTTAATGTTACGGTATGTACTGAAAAACTGAAAGAAGAACCCTGGGATCGAACCCAGCACCCTTCAGTTCAGAGGCACACGTACTTACCACTGAACCACCGAGGCTCTCAGACTTTTTTAAATATGGTTAAACTATACTTGACAAAATAAAGTCCCAAGATTATTATCTGCATTGTAAAAAAACTTTGTTACCAGTACCAACAAAACCCAAAGTTAAATCCCTGCAAAAAGTTAGATCAAGTTACGTCTATGGACACAGGTGTCCGCCGAAACGGAGATAATGAAACGCACCAATGGTCACGGGCTTTATTAGAAATTAGGATAGTTATTGTTATTGTGTGTTGCGGAAGGCTAGGGTTCATTCAATGTAATTTATTATTACGGTAATATCGGCGATCGTTCTGGCAATGCATCAAGGAATTTCACGTGACACTGGTCATTGCTAGCCTAATATTAGACAGCTGACTGCTTGAAGCTCGTAAAAATAAAGACTTCACTTTACACTGTATGCGATTGCGTTTACGGTTATGTATATTTGGATTCCCAAGTGTTTATTTATATTTCATAGTAACTGATTTATCTCGAGTGTCAAAGAGAATTTTAACTAGATTAAAGGTAGAAATAATAGTTGTTCACATTATGTATTTAATTTTGGTGTATGTAGCTTTGGCGTTAAAAGAAAAAAAAAACACCATAACAATTTTTAGTTTAGCTGTGTATGATAAGTATTTGTTTATTGTACAAGTGAATTAAAGAACCTCGGTGGTTCAGCGGTAAGAACGTGTGCCTCTGAACCGAAGGGTACTGGGTTCGATCGCAGGGTACTCCTTTCACTTTTTCAGTACAAACTGTAAAATTAACATCAATCAACCCAGGTTCTGGCATTGTATTTGAGCAAGTTGAATGTCTGCACGTTCCGCTCTTCGGGGGGGGGGGCGTAAATCAGTCGGCCCCGTGTCCATGCGATGTTGGGCACGTTAAATATCCCTACCCTCCTTACAGAAAGGCAAGGGTTCGGCAAAATTTCCAGGATAGTGAGGTGAAACTGCTCCCTGGCGTCGGTGATTGGCCATAGTCGCCGAAATAGGCCGACGTTAAAGACACAAAACACACACACACACACAAGTTGATTATTTGTCTGGTTATTGCCTTACTCTAAAAATGAAGCTTATAAGTACACTTGGAGAACCTAAATCACCACAACACATATTTTAGAAACCTTACGATCGTTTCCTTGACGATGTCAACATCTTCAGAGAAAGAAAAATTCCAAAATTAAAACTATTAGCTACCGTGTATTTATATCGTGTCTAGGTAAACGAACTACTCCGAAGTAAAATTGTCGTCGAAGACCCATCGTTTGTTTATTGTGTAGTGAAATTACGAGGTCGAAGACCTGCGTTAATCTTCTGATCGACAACTTTATGAGGCCTTATCTAATATAAATATAATAGGTTTAAAAGGAACGGTACCGAGTTATTTTAGGAATCTGCACGTTTCCTTTCGATCTAGAAATTTACTATGTGGATATTTGAGTTAGCGAGAACTAACACAATAACCTGCGCTCATCTTTTTATATAGAAAACTAAACCTTGGTGTTTTGCTCACATTGTTAACTCTAACAAAGGATAAATAGTTCAACTAAAATACCATATAAAAAATATATTTATATTAATTTTAATTCTTCGCAAACAGTATTTATATTGACTTCATAGATACACAGAAAACGAAAGGGTCTTTAAGTCAAGACAAACGTAGAGATTAGTATATGTATATACCGGCCGAGTTATTGACAGTAATTTATTATTCTACCTGACAAATTAGGAGTGTCTAAGTGGTCAAATGCAAAGTGACAATAAAGGGCTTGAAATTAAAGGTGCCGCACGATTCAATGAAGTTTTGTTCTTAATCGACCTCGATATAAAAATATTTTCTAATGAATCAAGCATAGTTTGGTGTCTAACATTTTTGACAAGTTATTAAATAGTCAATTTGATTCAATAAAATTGAATGTGCTTCTTTTCTTGGTTTGTGATAGCTAGTGGCGGTAAGAACGAACGCAGATTAACTTTGTTTCTTAACGTGGATACCCCTACAAGCTGATCGTGAATGGATAACCTCAAATATGACAGTTTACTTACACAGCGTCAACTATTTTTAGCTATCCTGTTTTGTTTTGGGCAGCCCCATCAAGACCACCATGTTGAAACTACCATTGTTTTGAGAGCACCAATGTTCTGGGAGCCCTATAGTTTTGGGAGGCCTATTAATACCATGCCATGCAGCAGCAAAAATGTCAATCTAGGAGAATATATCCAGAGGTTTTGCCAGCGCTGAGTGGTCTTTACAATGTCAATCCAGAAGAATATATCCAGAGGTTTCGTTAGCCCTGAGTAGCCCTCTGGTACCCAGTTAGTCCAAGGAGCACCGGCATGCACACCATAGTTAAGTACACTGTTAATCTGTAACCTCTAATTAAATTCATTCATTTTAATGATAACTGATTCCATCTATCACAATAAGATATAGTCGTTTTTGCCTTATATAAAATCATTATTTATGAATAAATCACAGGATGTATTCTAACCCTAACTATTGACATCTACGATGCCTTAACTAGGGCAACGCCATCCTTGGCTGTTTTCATAGATCATTCCAAGGCATTCGATACTGTCAGTCATTCAATGCTTTTAAAATATTCGGAGGATCTGGTATTAACGTTTTAAAACTGTTCAAAAGCTATAATACAAATAGAAACAGTGCATGAGGATTAATGATGCATTGAGTAGCTTTGGGACTGTTAGATGTGGTGTACCTCAGGGAACGGTCCTGGGTCCGGTGTTGCTTGCAGTATATTTGAATAACCAATTTTTATGGAGTGCAGGGGAAACATCGTCAGATTTGCCGATGACGCTGTAATTTTCTAGAAAATTAACTCTTGGCACACACTCAAGAACATAGTACAGAAGGATCTACAAAATGTTGTATTTGTTTTTTACTACAGCTAGACTGGACAGACTATAAATTCAAAAAAAAATCTATATGTACCGTTTACATGTAATGTGTCAACCTCACCACATTTACTAGCATAATTGTTGCAATCACCACGAAGGTATTGTTATTGAGGGTCATCTTAGATAGGGCACTCAGGTGGCTTACTTTGCGCAGAAGTTGCATTGCATTGTGTATAAAAAATTAATCACTTCCACATCGCCAATACGTGGAAAACTTTGGCATCGGCGGCAAAAAAAAAATTTTTCGCTTAAACGTCGGAAAAGTGTCAAAAGACATAGAAAACATGATTTGGGAACGAAATTTTTTTGCACCTGTCGGTTTGTCGGTCTGTATGTCTGTCTGTTTGTAGCCACGATAACTTTAGGACGAATTGAGATAAAGACTTGGAATTTGGTACACAGTTAGCACCTAACAAGCGAACAGTTGTTATTGTTTTTGGGCAAAATCGCTCCAGGGGGTAGTAGATGAATGGAGGATGATTTGGTGGAAATTGACATTTTTTCGTTAAAATTCGATTAAACAACGTTTGTGTATTTGAAAACTTTAAATTTCATCAAACATCTGGTATTCTGTGCTAAAATTATATTAACGATTTAATGTTGGGGTGGAGTTATTGGTGACAAAAATTTCGAATTTTATTTCCCAAAACGGCGTAAAAAGTCTCAAAACATAGAGAAAACTTGATTTTGGAAGGAACTTTTTTAATCTGTCGGCCTGTGCGTCTGTCTGTTAATAGGCGCAGTAACTTTAGAATGAATTGAGGTATCATCTTCAAATTTGGTATCCAGGTATCACCGCGACAAAGAAACGCTTCGAATTGTTTTTGGGTAAGATCTCTTCATAGTGTAGGGGGATAAATAAAGGTTTGGTGAAAATTGAGATTTTTTCATTGAAGCTCGAGTAATATAACGTTTCTGAAGTTTATGGATGCAGGAATACGAATATTTTCATTGTGGTAAATAGTACAGGCAATAGAGAATTTGTTTCTGCATTAAACTACAGATTGGTTGTTATTTTCGGAGAAAAAGATTTTTTTTGAAACAAAACTCAAAATTTTCCTGGAAAACGTTCTCCGATTTTCCTGACTAACGAACTCATCCAAGCCATTAATAAAAGAAAGGCACTTTCCGAGTTTCATCGAAATCAGTTGCCTATTTTTTCAGTTATCGGTTGGACACATACATACATATATTTTTATATATATATATATATATATATATATATATATATATATATATATATATATATATATATATATATATATATATATATTTTATTATTATACTGAATTAAAATATGAGTTTATTAAGAAAATATATATATATATATATATATATATATATATATATATATATATATATATATATATATATATATATATATAATTTTATCAAATTAAATATCTACCTGGTTTTTGATCTACTTACTATGCCACAGCTATTTTGTTGAGACTCTTCTTACCTACAGGGAATGTTTAATAGTTGGGTTCACCAATGTCGAAAATTCTTACTCTTCGTGCATATATATTATATTTGCTGAACTTTTTATATACGGCTAGAGGATTAATTGCTCAATGGACAGATATGTGTGACATTTACAGAAAATAAAATCATGAGCAATATATAATTTGAAATTTTTTTTTATAATATTTATTATTATTATTATTTTTATCAAAAAGCTTTTTGTTTGGTTATTGACTTAATTTTATAAATTTAAATTCTTACTTGGGATCCCGTATATTACTAATTTTAACATACAAATATGCCAGCTTTATTAATGCAATTATGACTTATTATTGAGAATTTTATTTCCAATGCTTTGTTTAAAAAAAAAGTTATGACTTGCTATGACGGATCTGAATAGTGTCATTGGCAATTATTTATCACCATGGTAACGTCGTTTCAGGTGAATTTTGTTGCTTGGCAACGGAAATATTAAAATGGAAGAAATAAGGTTGAATTTCTTACGTTTACTTATCGCCCTCTGGTGACTCTTACAAGTACTTCATAAATATTTTATATTTAGTTCTTCTTTTGGTATGATTGCCTTTGCAAATGACATTTAACTTCTTGGATTGACGTTGACATATTATTCTTTTATAAAACTTACAGGTTCATTTCTTGTTTTGAAGATATAATACACTTTTTAACAATTATTGATGTATTACCTTTCGAGTTTACTTGGCGTGGGTCATCTTCTAGCTTATTCACTGTTTTTACTCAATTTATGTACGGGTATTCTTGATTGGAGTTGTTGTATAGCTGTTTACTGGTAGGTATAACCTATAAAATACTTTCACTCTAGTTTTTAATCATTTATATTAACTTTTTTGAACATTTTCTCTTGCTGCAATCTACTAGCTTGTTCTTTCTACCAGCTTCTTCTTCCCAATCCCCGTTCTTTCTCCCAGAAGTTCTAATTTTTATCTTTTGTTTTGTAACTTCGAATCACAGTTGTTAATTATTATTTAAACTTGTTTATTTACCAATCACCATTTTCTGTTTTCAGATAAGCCAATAACATGATTTAACTACATTAGTCAAAAGAAAGTCATTTCCTGCATATAATTCAATATTCCGATTTTATACATGTATGTCAAATTGTGTTTGTTTTAAAATTTATAACCTATCAGTTCATTAACACATTAAACCTTATTTTTCTAGAATAATTACTAACACATAGTTTCCCTAATTGATAATTAACAAATTTTTACTTATTTTCTATATATATATTAACACATTTTGTTAAAATCCCTAATCACATTCCTATTTAAATTCACTTTGTTCTGTCGAAGACAGTTTATAAATTTGGTCTTTTACCAGCTTGTTTGTGTTTGTAGCTGTCTATACCGGGTTTATATCACTTTGTATTTTGTTAAGCAGTTCATTCATTGTGAATTTAATTGTTCAATGTTTTCTGATACAAAAATGTTTTTTATGCCTTACCTAATAAATTTAAACTATGTCAAAATCTATTCATTGACGAATATATTTATATTTAATTGTTTTTAATTTGTAGGTTCAGTAGGATAAAAGGCTGCAATTTACCACCTGTGTCTGACTATAGTTAGGACAATAAATTGGATTTTTACTTCCAGGTATTTATTTTAAAACTTTTTTTTAAATATATAGCCATGCCTGGGCATGCAATAATATATATATATATATATATATATATATATATATATATATATATATATATATATATATATATAAACATATAAGAATTGAAACTGACCCCGGATATGGGTTCTAGGGGTCCTAGTTTACGCTGATTTGAAAATTTTTTTGCGAAGTCTCTCCATCGATACCTCTTTATAAGAAAATTTTTTTAAATACAAATTCACTAAAAATAAAGGGCTCGCCTATTTTTTCCCCGAAAATGTATTATAAAGAAACCTACTTACTAAACTTAATAATTATTAACTACTTACGAAGTTTTCCTCTGGTTAGTTATATGTTATAGTAATTAAAAAGTCCCTTAAAAAGTTAACCTTTAAATTTAAAATATCGACTGAATTAATTACAGTATCACAATTATTTTGTCCACTTATTATGTAACCCGAAGTAGTAACCATCATAATAATAGTAATTGTCTTGTTAGAACATGTAAACAACAACGAAATGATCTAATTAAAAATCAATACGACGCGAAGACGAAAATTACTAGGTAGTAGGTACACACGCTATGCCAAAAGTCCACTACAAACTGGAAGTGTGTAATTTTATAGCGCACAAGAGATTGCTTATTCGGTCGTTTTCGACGAAGATCATCAAGATTCGGCGATCATTTCGCACTGAAGTATCGCATTGCCTGAGAACGCCGAAAAATACACACCGCCGCCCACCTGCTTTATATGGATATGGATGTATATAACGTCTGCAACGATTAAAACTATACTTATTCTGATTCTGTATTCTGTATTAATGGCTGCCGACTCTCTGCGATCCTCGATATACTAATTTTGTTTGTTGAATGCAGGAGGTAAAAAAGTAAATAAAAATTTATTAAAATATAGCATAGCAAAAATATTATTTTTTCCACGGCAAGCGGCAGTGCATGCGCACGGGCGCACTTATTGAGAAGCCGCCCCTGACAAATAGACATTACAAGCATTAACATACGAAACATTTTAACAAGAAAGCAAGAAGTAGATACAGTGAGGTAGAAGCATTATAAATCCCTACGGTGTTGTTAGAGAGGCAAAAGTGAAATGTTCTGTGTCTTCCTTAAAATAGAGTGTCTCGTTTTTTCATGGTCCAACTATTTTTGTTCGTCGCTATTTCATTTACGCTTCATTCCTGAATCCCTGCATAAATTCATAAGATGTCATATTATAGCCCAGGATAAAAGATTCACTAAAATAACTTGACAATATACAAAACTACAAGCCTTTGGACATCAAAATACAGTTGTTTTTGTGAATAAAATTTATCACTTGAAAAACTCTAACGCAAACCGCGAACTACCAAGGTTGTTAAGAAGAAAATAAAATTTTCACACATCGTTATTCTTTATAGAAAGACAGAAGATGACGTCAAAAAGAATCAAACTTTTATTGTTACATTTTAATTATATTTAAACGGGAATAATATACAGTTCTGAAATGTTTAGGCTGCCAACTTCCTCAAATTATCCCGGTTAATAGTGACATAAAGACAGAGGTAAGTTATGTCGTAAAATAATAACATGAAAATACGACTAAACAATTTTACGCAAATTGTCCACTTGAAAGAAGCCGTTGATAATTGATTTTTTACAAAATTTTAATGCAATGGGCGTGAATAAAATAATACTTTAAGGCTATTGTACTAAATTTCTACAAACATTTTGTTAGCACTTTTTTGACCTTTTAGAGCATGAAGATTTTATTTACGTCCGTAGGATTTATTAGATTTTGCTTACCAAACCTAACATACCCTATATCCTAATAATGACCCCTGTTATGTACACTTTGGAAAACCCAATTCATCACAACACATTTTCCAGACCTGATGATCGTTTCGCTAACAAAGTTAGCGTCAGCAGAGGAATAAATAAACTAAGGGAACAAAAATTAGAACTGGTATTCACATATTAGTTCGCAAGCAATCGCAAACGTTTTCTACGGACGTATACAGACAAACTCCCACTGTTTAGTGGAAAGCAAGTGGTAGTGGACTTTTCCTTTACGTGATAGTAAAGGATTTTTCACTCCCGAGGAGGTACCACCCCTTACATCAAGGGCCGGTGAAGTCCTAACGGACGTTTCCGGTTCTGTTGTAGGAGTCGGTCTCCCTTATAAACAAAAATTATGATGGCTCCTCCTTGCACAAAAGATTTCGGAGATAAAATACCGGATCTCCGGGAGAGGGGTGTGCAGGGGGCACCGGCATAAAGACTTAACATATACTTCTCGAATATATGTGACCTAAATTCTAATCTGAACTCCGTCCACCATTTCCTCCAGGCTAATAGGCCCCAACTCCTCTTCCTCACCGAAACCCAAATCAGTGCCAAACTAGCTACTAATCACCCTAATTTCCTGGGGTATGAGCTCCTTACTTCCTTTAGATTGCATGGAGGCGTGTTCGCATACGTCCGTAGCAATCTACCCTGCACCAGACTCTCTAATTTAGAAGCTGGAAGAAAATACCTACTTTGGATGAAACTCTCTCTCTCTCTCTTTCAGAACTGCAACTAATTTCATTAGTTGCATTTACCGGTCAGCTTCTGACAACAACTTTGTCCAGCTCTTCGACTACCTTTCTGAAAAAACCGACCATCTGATTTCTGAATATCCTTTCTTCGAGGTCACTATTCTTGGTGACTTCAATGTCCATAATATGGAATGGCTAGGATCTTCAAAAACCGATCCACAAGGGAGAGCAGCGGAGGCCTTTGCAGCCAGCAATTCTTTAGCCAATATGGTTCAGCAACCTACTTACTTTTCTCGCATCCCAACACACAGCTCAAATCCCTTGGATCTCCTTCTTACTACAAAACCTGAATGCTATAGGACATCAGTCACCGCCCCCCTTGGTCGCTCCGATCACGGCATGGTCACTGCTTCCTGCGCAATGCAACCAGAGGTCACACAGTCATCACACCCACGTATCGTTTGGCACTACAACTCCGCGAACTGGGAAGAAATGCGGGATTACTTTTCCTCATTTCCATGGGCGTCTGTCCGCTTCTCTCATCCTGATCCTTCTGATATCTCACAAAACGTCACCGAAATTATCCAAGCTGGCATGGAATTATTTATTTCACGTACACAGAAAACCTCTTTAGCCACTCAGAAGCCGTGGTTCATAAATCCTGTGACAAGGCCAGTGACATAAAGACAGAGGTAAGTTATGTCGTAAAATAATAACATGAAAATACGACTAAACAATTTTACGCAAATTGTCCACTTGAAAGAAGCCGTTGATAATTGATTTTTTACAAAATTTTAATGCAATGGGCGTGAATAAAATAATACTTTAAGGCTATTGTACTAAATTTCTACAAACATTTTGTTAGCACTTTTTTGACCTTTTAGAGCATGAAGATTTTATTTACGTCCGTAGGATTTATTAGATTTTGCTTACCAAACCTAACATACCCTATATCCTAATAATGACCCCTGTTATGTACACTTTGGAAAACCCAATTCATCACAACACATTTTCCAGACCTGATGATCGTTTCGCTAACAAAGTTAGCGTCAGCAGAGGAATAAATAAACTAAGGGAACAAAAATTAGAACTGGTATTCACATATTAGTTCGCAAGCAATCGCAAACGTTTTCTACGGACGTATACAGACAAACTCCCACTGTTTAGTGGAAAGCAAGTGGTAGTGGACTTTTCCTTTACGTGATAGTAAAGGATTTTTCACTCCCGAGGAGGTACCACCCCTTACATCAAGGGCCGGTGAAGTCCTAACGGACGTTTCCGGTTCTGTTGTAGGAGTCGGTCTCCCTTATAAACAAAAATTATGATGGCTCCTCCTTGCACAAAAGATTTCGGAGATAAAATACCGGATCTCCGGGAGAGGGGTGTGCAGGGGGCACCGGCATAAAGACTTAACATATACTTCTCGAATATATGTGACCTAAATTCTAATCTGAACTCCGTCCACCATTTCCTCCAGGCTAATAGGCCCCAACTCCTCTTCCTCACCGAAACCCAAATCAGTGCCAAACTAGCTACTAATCACCCTAATTTCCTGGGGTATGAGCTCCTTACTTCCTTTAGATTGCATGGAGGCGTGTTCGCATACGTCCGTAGCAATCTACCCTGCACCAGACTCTCTAATTTAGAAGCTGGAAGAAAATACCTACTTTGGATGAAACTCTCTCTCTCTCTCTTTCAGAACTGCAACTAATTTCATTAGTTGCATTTACCGGTCAGCTTCTGACAACAACTTTGTCCAGCTCTTCGACTACCTTTCTGAAAAAACCGACCATCTGATTTCTGAATATCCTTTCTTCGAGGTCACTATTCTTGGTGACTTCAATGTCCATAATATGGAATGGCTAGGATCTTCAAAAACCGATCCACAAGGGAGAGCAGCGGAGGCCTTTGCAGCCAGCAATTCTTTAGCCAATATGGTTCAGCAACCTACTTACTTTTCTCGCATCCCAACACACAGCTCAAATCCCTTGGATCTCCTTCTTACTACAAAACCTGAATGCTATAGGACATCAGTCACCGCCCCCCTTGGTCGCTCCGATCACGGCATGGTCACTGCTTCCTGCGCAATGCAACCAGAGGTCACACAGTCATCACACCCACGTATCGTTTGGCACTACAACTCCGCGAACTGGGAAGAAATGCGGGATTACTTTTCCTCATTTCCATGGGCGTCTGTCCGCTTCTCTCATCCTGATCCTTCTGATATCTCACAAAACGTCACCGAAATTATCCAAGCTGGCATGGAATTATTTATTTCACGTACACAGAAAACCTCTTTAGCCACTCAGAAGCCGTGGTTCATAAATCCTGTGACAAGGCCAGACTTTAAAAGGTCAAAGCTCACAAAACGCTTCAACACAATCCCAGTCAAGAAGACCGTCAAGCATTTAACGACGCAAGAAACCGCTATGTCCGCATTCTTTCTGATGCAAAATCTCGTTTAATAACCACATCAAAAACAAAGTCATCTCAAGCTCCAACGGCAGCAAACCCTTCTAAACTGTTGCTAAATCTATTGGGAATAATTTCTGCAAGAGCACGTTTCCATCTCTTGTTTCAGGGGATGAAATTGTTTCTACCGCCCTGGGAAAGGCTGAACTTTTGCCTCGTTCTTCGCCGGCAATTCTACTTTCAACCCACCTCCAAATGTTCAACCAACAACAGTCCCCAATGTCGCGCATAAAATGACGGATATCATTTTCAAAACTAAAAAGCCTCTGGCCTTGACGAGATCCCAGCAATTGTCCTCAAAGAATGCGCACCAGAACTTGCTCTTGTACTGACTCGTCTGTTTCAGACATCTTACAATAGATCAAATTCCCTAGTAACTGGAAAACTGCTCGAGTACAACCCGTCCCCAAGAAATGATCCAAAGCGCTTCTTAGCAACTACAGGCGCATTTCTCTTATTTCAGTCCTCTCTAAAGTGATGGAAAAGTATATAAACACCGAATTACTAAAATTTCTTGAAAAACATAGTCTAATCCACGACAGGCAGTATGGATTCCCTCAGCGCAGATCACCTGCCGACCTCCTTTCCTTTGTCACCCATTCTTGGAACAAGTATATGGAACTACACGGTGAATTCCAGATTGCCGTTCTAGACATGTCCAAAGCATTCGACCAGGTCTGGCACCCACCGCTGCTTAATAAACTTCCGGCTTATGGCCTACCACCAAAACTCTGTACCTGGACAGCAAATTTCCTCTCCAACCGGAGCATTTTTGTTGTCGTGGGTGGCCATTCCTCTAAACTGTATCCAATTAATGCAGGAGTCCCTCAAGGTTCAGCTTTAGCCCCTACTTTGTTTCTCCTCCACATCAAAGAGCTCCTCTCTAGCACATCCAACCTAGTTCACAGTTACACGGAAGAAAGCACCCTCCACTCAAATATACAATTTTCTAAGCCTGTATCTTTAGACCAATTAGATGAGGATCGCAGACTCATGGAGGGTTCTGTCTACGGCTCTGAACACACCGTTATGTCGAGAGTGCCACCCCAGACACTAACATAGCGCTTGCTACTTACAAAAAAGTTTCAAAAATAATCAAGTCTTTTAAAAAAAAAGGTCCGGGATACGTAGGGATCTCTAACGTAGCCCTCAAAAACCTACCTTGTAAAGCAGTAGTGTTCTTAGTCACGATTATATATGACATCTAAGATTTTCACATTTTCCACCCATGTGAAAACTTGCCGATATTATTAATATTTTAAAGCGCAGCAAGGGCCCGCTGTTTCAGTAAGCGAATTAGTCTACTCTCCGTCATTGGCAAAATCTTCGAAAAATTCATTCAGAAAAGGCTAGCCTCAGACAGCTCTGAGAACCATATCCCGGCGAGCAAAATTCTGGTTCAGACACCCGAATTCCTCCACAGACCAAGTCATCCGTGTGCTAGAAAAGATCAGCAACGAATTTGAGAAGAATAAAGCGTGTTTGATTAAAAAAAAAAGAAAATTTGTATCACCAACGACTTATGGGCCCCACTGTGATTGTAGAAATAGTTTTTTAAGATGTAGCTCAAGACACCCTATAATTAATATATAAAAAATTCATATCTTGTTTAATAACGGATATATTGAGCTTTATTAATTTTTTACGAAAATTCGACAAAAATTATATACCATTAAACGATAAACTCTATAGCTAAGACTACTGCCAAGCATCAGAGAAAGGGTCTATTTGAAATGGATTTTCTGGAAACATTTTAGTAAAATGTAGGACAATGACGACTGAAACTAAGATTTCAGGGTTTGTAAAACATCCTTTTTGAGACATTTGATTTACATAGCCCGTATTAGATTCAAGTTATTTGCATAAATGTTGCCGATTTTGACGTTTTAAATCGCAATTTTGACGTTTTGAGGAAAACGCCAAATTTTCTTTTTATGCCTATAACTTTCTTGTCTTTTGACCTACATATCTAAATTTTGGCAAGCAACTTACTTATAAGGATATAAACCTGCGTACCAAATTGGGTTGCCCTTACTTTGTTAATTTTGGAGATATAAATTTTTTTCGAAAGATAACACAAAATTTTCCTGGGCAGATTTTCCTGGCTAACGAACTTATCCAAGCCATTTGCAAAAGGAGTTTACTCACCAAATTTAATCAAAATCGGCCCATTATTTTTTGAGTTAACGGTGTGATATATATATATATATATATATATATATATATATATATATATATATATATATATATATATATATATATATATATATATATATATACCTATAAAAATTGAAACTGACCCCGGATATGTGGGGCCTAATTAGCGCTCATTTAAAGAAATTTTTTCAAAATTCAAAAGTCGGGATCTCCTCATTAGTGATTTTTTTTTAAGAAAATTCACTAATAAAAATAAGTCAACTGGTGCAATATTTCTAGACATTGCTCAACCCTTCGACAGGGTTTGGCAGGCAGGCCTTCTCAACTCTCAACAAACGGCTATAATTTAGTTACCCGCTGCCGCTGATACTACTCATCAGGTAATACCAGGAACAAAGGAAGTTTCAATTAAAAAACCTGGGAATCAGGTCTGAAACTGACTCGGCCACGGCTGACCCCTCAAAGGGTTCTGCTATTTCCCCTCTGTTGTACAATATATTTGTCGCGGACATTCCGACATCGCGCCAAAACGTAATATATACACTGTGCGCAGACGACACTACCATCCTCAGTAGCTCCCCGCAGCCGAGCATGGTAACCCAACGTCTACAAACTGCCGTAGAGAAGCTGCATGACTGGTATAAGAAATCATGCCTAGCTATAAACCGCGACAGGTGCTCAACAATCCTATTTTCCAAGAGACACACAGCGCTTCACATATCGCCCCCATGTCCAACGTGTCCGACAGAACCCTCCGATTTTCATCTCGAAGTTCTTTCCACTTCTTAACAGAAACTTCAAATTGTCCATAAACAATAAACACCTCATGTACAAAGTCCTAATCCCGCCAGCCTTTACCTATGCATCTCCCGCATGAGCCACTGAGGCTGACACACACGCCATTACCCTTCAAATCGTCCAAAATAAAATTCTCAAAATGGTAATCGGAGCGCCATGGTTTGTGAGAAACAGATTCACTCTGGTCTGAAGATGCTCTCAATGCTTGAGTTTACAACTCAACTATCCACCACTCAGTTCGCAAAAACCACTTCTCATCCAAATGCTCTTCTCCATAGTGCCACCGACTTAAATCGGGAACTTCCACTAGGCATGTCATGGGCGTCCAAAGCTCACCCTGACCCGCTAACCCCCCTGCGACAAAGAGAATGGAAACATTCACAAGCCAAATGTCATGTGTGAAATTCCGACCGAGATATGGGCCAAGGTCCAGTACCCCAGTGAGCTTTGGTGGATGCGAGTCCGACACCGCATCAAATTCCCCCACACTAAGGTGTGCGACTGAGTGTGTACATAGGAATTCTCCACTCCATCTGCATAAAAAAATTGTTTAAATCAGTTTTAAATTAAATTTCACCTTAAATGCTTATAACTGGTAAATGATAGCTTGTTTGAGTAATGGTTTTATTAACACTATAACTCAATAAAAGGGTAAAAAATACACTTAGATCGATTATTCCCAACCCCATTAACTTGTTTACCGAACACACTTTTTTTTTCCTGTTTCATATAATGTTTATTGATTTCTACCATCTTATAAACATGACTTTTTCGTTCTTTTAATCAAGCCGTTCTAATTATAAACCGTAGCACTCAGCAAAACGAAATCAATCTTTGAGGTTATCAGAGACATTCAACTGTCAAAAATTTAAGAGATAAAGATTTTAAAATTGAAAAGCTGATAAAGAAAATCAGACAACTTGTGCAAATAAACAGATTAAAGGTTCACTTATTGAAAGACAACTACGAGAGGCAAGTTGTTAAAATAACTTTGGCATATTTTTGCATGCTTTACGATACTCTCAGAGAGTTTTCTTAAGTATCAAGGTGTAGTTCCTTATTACACTCAGTATAATGCATGAACATGATTTAGCGATTTTGGCAACACTTAGTGAAAATGTATTTCAGAATAACAAATTTATTTTTGTTTTGTGAGAGTAAATATTGCTACTTCATATCTCTAAGCGTAGATATTTCTGGTTTTAAAGACAAAAGCTCGGGACGCAGCAAGTACGTTATGGTAGTGAATTTTTATTAAATGCTTCAAATTTGAATAACTAAATTTTCTATAAACTTAGAAAGTTTAGTTTTGACATGTAGTAAGCTCTTTCCTAGGGCAATATATACACCAAATTTCATTAAAATAACTTTGTAATTTTCAAAGAAAAAAAAACTTTTCGAAAGAAAATTTTAAATTTGAATAACTCAATTTACTATAAACTTAAAAAGTTGACTTTTGGTATGTAGTAAGGTCTCTCCCAAGGCAACATATATGTAAATTTTATTAAAGCAGCTATGTTATTTTCGGAGGAAAAAATTTTTTTTTAAAGAAAACTTAAATTTTCCCGGAAAACCTCGTCCGATTTTCCTGACTAACGAACTCATTCAAGCCATCAATAAAAGAAAGGCACTTGCCGAGTTTCATTGAAATCAGTTAATTATTTTTTTAATTATCAGACGGATACACACACATATATATATATATATATATATATATATATATATATATATATATATATATATATATATATATATATATATATATATATATAAACCTATAAAAATTGAAACTGACCCCGGATATGGGTTCTAGGGCTCCTAGTTCGCGCTCATTTGAAAAATTTTTGCAAAGTCTCACCATCGATACCTCTCTATGAGTGAATGTTTTAAAATAAAAATTCACTAATAAATACGG
Source organism: Tillus elongatus (assembly GCA_964006375.1). NCBI lineage: Eukaryota > Metazoa > Arthropoda > Insecta > Coleoptera > Cleridae > Tillus > Tillus elongatus. The sequence goes on along the minus strand of OZ023263.1, from coordinate 82,497,528 downwards.
GTATCAAATAAGTACACTGGGATAACCCAAATAACCACATATTTTTATATCGCTTCTTAGGTACAGAACGATACCGAGAGGGAGATTTAAATCGCAGGCACATTTTCTGTGTATTGTACATTTATTGCCGAACGAGGTTGTTGAACTTCCTTTATTACTTTACCTGACAGATTTCGGAACGTTTATCTGATTCAAAGACAGAGCGCAAACAGAGGACTGGAGATCAGTGGCGCAGCTCGATTTAAGAAACTTTTCTTTTTTATTGCTCTAGAAATATAAATACTCCCATATGCATCAAGCATCACTTGCTGTCTAACATTTTTGATAAGTTTCATATCAAGAATTGCCAGTAACTGCGGAAGACATGCAAAACCGTATGCAAACAGCTTTTATAAGTATTACCCGGCCGTTGTTGAACAAAGTCAAATAAAGCTTTGTAAGACGACTTCGAGTTTGCACCCAGGAAGGCAGAAACATTTTTGCACATGTTTTAAAAAAATTAATAAAATGTTGCACTAAATGTTTGACTTCTCAATGTTTTCATCCATTCAAATAAAATAAGATTTCTAGTAGTCACAATTTGAATTTTGCAAAAGATAAATACTCTGTATATTAAAAAATAAATAGTTAAATTATATATATATATATATATATATATATATATATATATATATATATATATATATATATATATATATATATATCTACACTAAAAAAAAACAATTATTATGACAAAACAGGATATTAACATCTCAAACGTGTCGATGGATACAAACGTCTGAGGTAGACCACATTGTTTACATTTAACTCTCTGTACCTGTAGAATGGTTCAAAATAACCCAAAACAACATGGCATCAGCTTAACCAGCATCGACGTGGCTTTCCAAAAATGCCATTATATATAGGGTGTTCCATTTAAAAAAAGTTTGGTGCCACACTCGGTATATTAACACCCTGTATAAAGGTAAATAATTTTAAAATGTGCACTCGTTGAACATCTATCGCCTCGAGAATTTTAAAATATAGCCTCAGTGAAGGACGGAAGGTATCTTCCTTCCTCACACCGGTGGGACGCTCTATATATATATATATATATATATATATATATATATATATATATATATATATATATATATATATATATATATATATATATATATATATATATATATATATAAGGAAGATACATTCTCACTGAGGCTATATTGTTTTACTAACAAATCAACAAAAACGAAAACAAAACACCAGAAACAAACACAAAATACACAACATTCACTTATAACCACCACATCAAAAAAATAACACAAACACTCAAACAATATGACTTAAAAATAAGCTACAAAACCAATAACGAAATAATAAACAAAATAAATAAAAAATAAGAACACAACCCACATGAATTAAACGGAATATATCAAATAGAATGTAACACATACAATAAAAAATATATAGGAATGACAAAAAAATCAATATAAACAAGATTCAAGGAACATATAACAGCATTAGATAAAATCCACATACCCTGGTACAAATCAAACGTAGCTACATACATTCACAACACAAACACCAAAAACCAGACATCACCCAATTACAACTAATGAAACATGTTAAAGACCACAAAAAAATGGAAATCTGGGAACAATACTACATTCAACAAACAATAAAAAACAATTAATTCCTGAACAAATCCAAGTACAAACATTTAAAGAAAACTTAATAAAGACCATACAAATAGACAAATTATCAAAGCACAGTGATGAAGACAGGAGACCGATACACACGACACAGTCCGAAGACACAACCAATCAGAGAACAGTAAACCGACCAATAGAAGCTCACGGCGCAAGCGTCACGTACAATCTCAGACGTAGACCACACAGGAGCGATAATAGTCAGTAGTGTGCTGATGATGAACCGGGAAGGTTCGAAACTGCAGTCCACGCAAACCAATAAGAAATCACAAACGTACAGCAAACAAATACAGTGTATATTTAAAAGTGATTACAGTGTAGTGCAATATTCCAATATATATATATATATATATATATATATATATATATATATATATATATATATATATATATATATATATATATATATATATATACATGAACATAGATCTCCTCATTAGTGAACTTTTTGTTTTACGAAAAATTCGCTGCAAGGAAAAAAGCTATTTTGACTGATACTCCAGCAAAAGGAACAACCCGTTGAAATTTGGCAACGCAAAAGAGTCTAGAATGAAGGTGAGAATTAGAAACTTGCTTATAGCTGAAGACAAAGATGAAACGTTTTGTTTAATGTAAGGTTATTCCTATAAACAGCAACGAGTGCATCCAGTGCAGGAGTTGCAATGAGTGAGAGCATATTAACTACAGCGATGAACGTGATTATTCTATCCGTGTCAATTGTCTTTCAGACTAAATTTCTTTTGTTCTGACCTGATTTTTTCTGGAATTTATTACCAGCAAGAGATTTCGGTATTTATAATTGACATCCAAACCCGTTTGACACCAGATAGGTGTGAGCGCACTGAATTTCACTTCTTTTAAAAAAAAGAAAAAATACAAAAATCGCTAATTGTTGAGCTAAAAAATTAAATACTTTTTTGTTACCATTGACAATAGATTGTTGTGTTACTTTTGTCCTCTGATGAAGCTAACTCTGTCAGCGCAACGTAGTAAGATATAAAATGCCATTGTGGTGAAACAGATTTGATCGCAGTATATTCATTGAATCAGGCTGTCTATAATTTTGTTAACAAAAATTTGCTAAAAGAACGTTTATTAATATAAGCAGCTGTAATAGTGTATACTAATCCACGTCAAGCACAGCAGGTATATAAATACAAAAACAAATTTATATGACCCATCATGAATGACAGCAAATACATTAGCAATTGACTGTATTACAGTGTGTGAAAATTCACTGTATACATGCCGCTATCGATTTACATAGTGGGATGAGGAAAGCCAGATATAGCCAGTTAAATAAATTGCCTTAAATTGCTTGTTTTTGTTTTAATAGTAGGCGGTAACTATTCTCATTGTTATCCGACACGGAAGTTAAAATTCCTTTGAGAGTACCAATAAAACACAACAAATTATATACAATTAAAACAAATTTTACGGAGAACCCGTTTTTCCAAGAAAACGTGTGATAATAATAATAATAATAATAATAATAATAATAATAATAATAATAATAATAATAATAATAATAATAATAATAATAATAATAATAATAATAATCATAATAATATCGAACAATGAGAAATGTGTGTCTGTCAGACTTGTACAGATACCTAGGGCCATATACTAGGGTGACTCTTTGAGTCCCTTGTGGTGCTGTCTGGCCCTAAATCCTGTGAGTGACACACTAACTGCAACCAACTCGAGGTACGGCATGAAGGGATTGAACAAGGAGTATACCTTCCCTCATGTTGTTTACGTTAATGACTTGAAACTGTATGCCGAAAAGCTCATTAATATCACCAAATCTTTTTCAGGTGTGCAAGCGATACAACTAAAGCGACGAAAGTAAGACAAGCTGGCGGATACCAACTTACGCAGGAAGAGATCCTGCAAGATCTTTATGAAACACAAAACTACAGCTACCTAGGTATCTGGCAACTCCAGGGAATATAACATCGCATTATAAAGGAAAAATTGAAACAGGAACTGATGTCCATATAGAACCTATACAAAAATTCAGCTGTAAACGCATGTTATTGCCAAGATCGGGGGGGAAGAGGCATGTTGAATATGAGAACACTTTGTAATGACCAACAAATTAAGTTATATAGTTACTTCCATAAGAAATCTGAGAAACATCCACTTTTCTCTGTTGCCTGTCTAAATGACCGGAAATTTACACCACTTAATTTGGCCAGCAATCAGCATTTCATGGTCAGATATACAACCACAGAGGAGCTAAAAATTAAGTGGGGACAAAAGGAAATGCATGGTACCTACCTCAATAGGCTAGGACAGCCATGCGTGGACAAAGCGGCATCGGTGAACTGGCTTAAGCAGGGAGGTTTATATGGCAAAACAGGGGATTTATAATATCCATACAAGATAGGGTTATCAACACCAAAAACTATTAAAGATTTATAATAAAGAATGGGATAAATGCTGAAGATGCCAGGGTTGCTCAGAGACCATCGAACATATAACAGGTGCTTGCCCCTCTTTAGCAAATCATGAGTTTACAGTAATACATGATCAAGCTGCAAAAATTGTTCACCAGTCTCCAGCACTGTCTTCGGGGCTGATTTATGAAACTTCCCCTTACTATAGACGACTACTTGACGAAGTACTAGAAAACCGCAACTTCAAATTATACTAGAACCGACCATTGCAGACCGAGAGACACATTTAAGCCATAATATCCATAGGACATATGCAACAAAGATAACTAAATACACACAATTGGCGGAGGAAACAAAGCATATGTGGAAAGTGGAGCAAGCTGTCACATACTCGCTTGTAATATCAGGGAATGGACTAGTTCATGTGAAATTTGTACACCATCTGAAGCAGCTACAATTAAAAATGAATATTCTGCACAGTATCCAGAAGTCCATCATTTTCAGCACCTGCAGAATAGTTTGATCCGTTTTGTCCCAGAATAGTGAATGCAGAGTACTTGGTTTGTACCTGTATTATCGCAGATAAACACCGCTTGAGCGAGGAAAACCAGAAATAATAATACATTATTATTATTATAAGCGCAAGAGGTGAAACCCATTTACTAAGCATTCTTAATAAGTAAGAAAACATAGATACTATACTAAACACAGGTGATAGTGCTAAAAGTTGAACCCATAAATAAACAAACACTGAAATGTGATAAAAAGAAACAGCCTAAAAAAATGGAAATAAACAATATATATATATATATATATATATATATATATATATATATATATATATATATATATATATATATATAAAGTATAATTTTAATTAACGTGTAGTATTTTGATTTTCAAATAGACAAAAGCCCCACGATTGGGTGTCAATTTTTAAAGTTTTAGGTCATACTAGGGTTTTTTGAGTCCCACGTTTAGGGCGCTAATTGTTATAGTTTTAGGTTATACTAGGGTTTTTTAGGCCCACATTTGTGGGCGATAATTGTTCAAGCTCTGTTTTACTATCGAATATTCGTTTTTCCAAAAGCCCCACGTTTGTGCGTCAATTGTTTTGGGTTAATTAAGTTTTACAGCCCACAATCGGGTATTTGAATTGAAATATATATATATATATATATATATATATATATATATATATATATATATATATATATATATATATATATATATATATATATATATAAGTTCAAATTTTAATTATAGGATATATGTACTATTATCATTATTGTTTTAGTTATTATTTCAGATTTTAGTTTTTAGGTCTTACCTGTTAAAAAGCTCTCTGGAATGTGTTGTAAATCCTACACCTCTGTGTATTCAATGCCTTTTTTATTGCAATGTGCCACTAAAATATTGACTGATGAAATGTGTAAACTTACTCTCAACTCAGGGTGCTTATTTCAGCAAGTGGGTTCAGGTTCTATCAGGTTAATATATTTTCAAATCTGTTTTCCCTAAATACTTATATATACCAACCAAAATAAAGCAGAGGTTTCAATTTAACACACAATATATACTTTTATTTTTACTATATCAGATGACAAAATGCCTATTATTCTTATTAATTCTTTATACTAAATGTACATCCTTTAAATAATTGGATACCCCCTTAAATAAACTGGCCAGATTTTTCTCTTATCAAGTTTCAAATTTAAGCGCTTTAGGTTTTTAAATTTATGAAGTTATTAGATCTATACGAATCTATGCTTATGCTAGCTAAAGTTACACAAACCATAAAACCTAATTTATTCAATCGAAGCTTTTGGAATAGTCAATGGTAAACCCTTGAGACTTGGATATATGTAGTTATTTCTTGTGTTCAGATATGGCCTAATAAACACCGTAGGTATTATCAAATTGAATATGGATGCTTTGAAGTTTGCACACTTTGTGTCTGTTTTTTGTTACAGTTTTTTATGCTTCAACTTGTAAATGCCTTTCTATTGAAGTGCGTGAGGACATAAAAACGTAAGTATTACTATTCAATACAAAACTCACAGTTTTTATGGCGCTGTTTATTTCCTGACTTGATCTATGGCTGCTACTGACTGATTTGTCACTGCTACCTATTTTCCTTGGAGCTTCAATTCAATTTCCACGCTTGTTCCAACTATTACTTCTTATTCTTAACTTTTGTCAAAAATTCCTCCTGCTTCCTCAAATGTTCCAAAATGTCTGCCCCTGTTTATTATTTTTCTTCTCGCCACCGTTTCTAAGTAAAAACTCTTTTGTTGTTTTCAAATTGGCCACCTTTCAAAAAAATCACTCTTTTGTTTTCTCCTTTATTCTCATTTCCTGGGTAACCTTCTCCTACTTTTTGTTTTACATTCATTTAACACCTTATTTTATTCATATAAATTTACTCTATATCTGACAGCATTTCTTAACCTATACAATATATTTAAATTGTCACTTTGACATCTGATATTAACCGAACATGTGCTGTATGTTCTAGGTTATACAACTTGACATTACTAATTATACTAAACATGAACATCTTAAACTACCTAAAAACTACTTATATAGTTCGTATTGTCCAATATTTACATTTTCCTTGCTTTTTTTGTGTCTTTATACCTCGTCATATTTATTTATTTATGTCCGCACTAAGTCCATACTTTTATAATTGACCTGGATCTTATTTCATTTTGGTGTATACATTTCACATTTTCCAAATTGACTTACAATGATTGCTTTATTCTCACCTTGCTTTCTTTCGAATCACATACATAAATATATTTGGGTATTAATTCGGATATACATCTTAGACATTGTATACACCGAAGAGTAGGTGTTTGTTTGCATATGCTATATCGTTTGGTTTCATATAAGTTGTTTTTTATGTTTTGTTTGCTTGTAGGGTGTGCCAGTTTTTATGTATGTGTTCATACGTGTGAATGATTTCTCTGCTACCCCCCATTCTAAATACCATATATATATATATATATATATATATATATATATATATATATATATATATATATATATATATATATATATATATATATATATATATATATATATATATCACTATTAACACCGGAATAGTTGCTGATTTAATTGAATGTGATACACACGACGTACACTGGTGACTTCAACATTAAATTGATTCTCCGGACTGGCACGTAGACTGTCTCATTCAGTTGGGAGTTTAGTCTTGGTACTCGAACATTAAGTGTTAAAACTAAATCAGGGCAGTCAATCTGTCCGTCTAATAACTTATGTAAGAAGGTTACAGCCAATGTGAAGCGTCTCTCGGACAAACTTGAGACTTGCCACCTTCCAAGTATAAGCCTGTGGTCATAGTTTCGCTCAGGGTAACTGCTAGTAGCTTTGAACGTAATAAACTTCAAGTATTTTCGTTGTAGTGACTCAAGGGCATCTTTAATGTTATTGTAAATTGGATAATATGTAAAACATCCACAGTCCATCTTCGATCTCACAAGTGAAAAATATAATCTCTTTAAAGTTTCAGCATTACTAAATTGCTACAGTTTAGAACCACATGTAAATCAAATCGTTGTGACGAATCAAACGTAATTCTCAGCAGTATTTGATTAAATGATATAAACATTATTTACAGTATATCGGAAAATAAAGTGGTTTTGTCTTCTCGTAAAAGCAACAGCACTACGTTTGGGAAGTTCATACATAGGTTATTAACACCACATCACTCAAGGACTATATCAATTGATTTTTGAAGTTAATAGAATGATCAAAAGAGTTTACTGAAGGGTATAATTTCAAGTCTTCAGCAAAAAACAGATGTTCAGAAAGCAAAGAGAAGGTCAAGTCGTTAATAAATAAAAGAAATAATAAGGACCCCAAGTTTGATCCCTTAGGGATACCATATCTAGCAATTAATTCAGTAGATGTATAGCTATTGTAATAGGCAAATTGACTACGATCAGACAGGTATGATGTATATAAACATAACAGTGATTGTATATATATATATATATATATATATATATATATATATATATATATATATATATATATATATATATATATATATATATATATATATACATATATAGGTAAAAACATAATACATGACATTTGTAATTATGATAGTAATATGTGTGGTGTACATATTGCTTGATATGGCTACTGTCGTGTACGAACAGAAACAAAAAACGTGCTGAGCTAGAAACGAGAATCCAGAAAATTTCATGATGCTGATTAACAATTTGTGGTTAATGAGAAACAGTCTCGATGCCAGTAACAAACACACACACACACACACACACACACACACATAAAAGTGGTTGTGTGAAGCCATAAACTTTCAGTTTTTGAATTAGTTACCCATGATCGATTTGCTGTGATGCTAATTGAGGTTAACAACTGATACAGATTAAGTTGTTCGAAAACACGCAGCTCAATAATCTGGAGAGTATAAATTAAATTTTTTGGGTTTTCTTAATCTTACTAGCGAAAAGTGTCGTTTTTATTGAGTACCTAATTACCGTGCCGTAATATAAACTTAGCAGTCCCATATTTGTTACTTATAGCTAAGGCACGGAAAAAAATGCAATTTGCGTTTTCTTGCATTATTCGCATTTTTTCGTAGAAAATGCATTTTTGTCAATCAAGCAGCAATTGTTGCATTTTCTCTCACAAATTTTCAAATTATGTCAAACACAAAGGACATAAAGTCATATTGTCTGGTTTATTATATTTACTTAGACTTGAAAATATAAAGACGGCCAGTGCAGTTCCTGGAACCTAACGCTGGAACTGGCGGCCGATGAAATTCCTAGAATCGTAGACGATGATAAATAGCCCATTATATTATATAACCGGGATCGGGAAAAACCCAGATAATTGGAATTACCATCATTCGAGGTACAAATAATAAATATTGACTTCCAAATGCGAGAATGACAGACAGTTTAGTAAATATTATTTAGCACTACTCAGTTCATCTTAACAAGAGCGCCAAAGATTCGGCGGGCAACATATTTTTGGAAGTGTTGAAAGTGAACAAAAGTGTCAATTAAAATGCCTAAAACAAAATTTAATACGTTGTGGCTGAAGAATTACCAAGAATCTACATGAGATGAAGACCAAATTTTTGTACTCTGTGTTCAAAAAATGTAAGTAAAGTTCACTACATATGTTTTCTATTTATCTAAAAGTAAATGTATCCATCAAATTTATATACCAAAAATAAAATTTGATAGTTACACTGACAAAGCATATTCTCAACATGCGGAAAGTTGAAGAAGGTGCGACATCACAGCAAACCTTAAAAAGTTGCCTTCAATAGAAACCAAAACAAACCGACCAGAAGCAGTTCAAAGAACATTTATGCAAGGCGATGATTGGCAGCAATATACCGCTGACGAAATAATCCAAACCTACAGCAAGGTAAGTACTGCAAGCATAGTATCCCTGACGAGTCACCCTTGCGTAAACGATGCGTCGACACCATTTTTAAAAAACATTACTAAATATAAGAAATGTTGTGAGTTTAAATTATTTTTATGTTGTAGTAGATGAAAGTACAGATTCATGCGGTCGATATATCGCCCATGCATTGATTGGCGTGTTAGGGGAAAAGAGTCCAAGCAGATCCTATCTTTTTTCATCAAAAAACCTTGAAAAAGCCAATAATTTAACTGTAACCAGATTTGTTCAAGACTCTCTGAGATTTTTTTTCTTGCCTGATGTTGTCCCTTCAGAAAAATTCATTTTACTTTTATCCGATGCCGCACCTAATATGCTTAAGGCCGGACAACATTTTAAAATGTTTTATTCCAACGTATTACATGTAACCTGTTTAGTTCATGGCATTAATAAATTAGCAGAGTGTATAAGAGAGCAGTTTCCTTTGGTAAATGATCTTCTTAACTATATTAAAAAAAGTATTTTTAAAAGCTCCAATACGAATCCAATTTTACAAAGAACACGCTCCAAATTTTTCGTTGCCTACACAACCTGTTATAACTCATGGGGGCACATGGCTTGATGCAACTATATTTTATGCTGACAATTACGACGTAATTCAAAACGCTATTAACGCTCTGAACGACTCCTCTTCCACCGCTCTTATAAACTCCAAAAATCTTTTTAAAAATTCAGCCTTAAAGAAAAATTTAATATATATATATATATATATATATATATATATATATATATATATATATATATATATATATATATATATATATAAACCAATTATTCTTTTGTATCTTCAACATTATTAAAATTAGAGAGTACATGTGTCTCTTTACCAGTCAGTTGCTTTGATAAATCAATTTGAGTCTGATTGTAAAAAAGTTTGCGGTGCAACCGGATCAGTAATTCTTAACAAATTTAACTCTGTGATTCAAAATAATACGGGATGCCAAATTTAAAAAATATTTCGAAAATGTTTGTAGGGAACTTTGAAGATGATGTAAATGTACCTGAATTAGAAGCAAACGTTATTTCTAAATATAAATATACTCCTAACAAAAGATAAAGTTTCCTTCTAGAAAACTTTGAAAAACACTTAGTAATCAATTGTTTTTATAATTATTGTAAGACATGATTTATGTTTAATATACTGTTTCGTATAGTTTTGTTAATCATTTTATTTCGTTTTAAAAAATTAATTATATATAATCATATGAATTATGATACTTATGAATAAAAAACTTGTACTTTTTAACAAATTGTGTTAGTGAATTTTCTTTAAATGATTCAATAATGAGGAGATCGACTTTGGAAATTTGAAAAAATTTCTTCAAATGAGCTTTAATTAGGCCCCACAGAACACATCTCCGGGGTCAGTTTCAATTTTTATATGTTTATATATATATATATATATATATATATATATATATATATATATATATATATATATATATATATATATATATATATATATATATATATATATCACACACATATAAGTATCACACCGATAACTCAAAAAATAATAGGCCGATTTTGATTAAATTTGGCAAATACCTTCCTTTTGCAAATGGCTTGGATAAGTTCGTTAGCCAGCAAAATTGGCCCAGGTTTTTTCGGAAAATGTTGTGTTTTCTTTCGAAAAAAATTTATATCTCCGGAAATAACAAAATAAGAGCAACCAAATTTGGTTCGCAGATTTATATCATTATAGATAAATTTAGCTCTGTAGGTCAAAAGACAAATAAGTTATAGGCATTTAAAGAAAAATACATTGGGGTTATCTTCAAAACGTCAAAGTTGCGATTTAAAACGTCAAAATTGGCAACATTTAGGCAAAGAACTTAGATCTAATACGGGCTATGGAAAAAAAATGTCTAAAGAAGAATGTTTTGCAAACCCTGAAATCTTAGTTTCAACCGTCATTGTCCTTCATTTTACTAAAATGATTCCCGGAAATTCATTTCAAATAGACCCTTTCTCTGATGCTTGGCAGTATCCTTAGCTATAGAGTTTATCGTTTAATGGTATATAATTTTTGTCAGATTTTCGTAAAAAATCAATAAAGCTCAATATATCTGATATTATACAAGATATGAAAAAAAAATGTATACATTAATTATAACGTGTCTTGAGCTACATCTTAAAAAATATTTCTACAATCACAGGTGGCCCATAAGTCGTTGGTGATACAAATTTTCTTTTTTGTTTTTAATCAAACACGCCTTATGTTATTGCATTTTTGCCGTTTCCATCGAAATATAATGCATGTTTGTAAGAAAAGAAATTCTGGACGCAGCAAGTGCGTTATGGTAGCTAATTTTGATCAAATGCTTCATATTTGAATAGCTGAATTTGCTATGAACCTATAAGGTTGACCAAGAAACGAGTTTTTCCCGGAACACTTAAAGTTTACTTTAGGAAATTTTTGTACATTTTCAAACAATAAAGTTATTTTGATGAAACATGGCACATTGTTTTTACTATATAGGTTATACTGGTAACCAAATTTGATGCCTGCTTTCTTAAAAAAACACACACATATTTGCTATTAAAAACATTTTAATCAAAATTCACTACCATAACGCACTTGCTGCGTCCAGACTTTTTTATTATTGTCAAGTTAATTTTACTAAACTGGAAGTTTCATTTTTATCAAAATTTCTAACGAAAAGATTTAAAAAAAACAATATTATTCATAATCAGTGATTTAGCAAACCTAATATATTATTCATAATTTTTTGCAGTTTTTCCTAAAATCTTTGCATTTGTTTTGTTGTCAATTTGACGCATTCAAATGGGCATATTTTTGTATTTTTTGCCTGCATTTTTTCCGTGCCTTACTTCTAGCGATACTTTACAGTACTCTACAAGTACAAAGAGCCCACAGCTTAAAGTGTACTACGAACCATGAAACCGGAGACTTAAATAGTTGTAATTCCGTAGCTTTGCCAGCTGCTTTATGAAGTAAATCGAAAACAAAAAAAGTCGAGACGCAGCAAGTGCGTTATATTAGTGAATTTACATAAGTTTTACAGTACATAACGCAACTTTCCTGGACCTGTTTGAACTCATTTATGTTAAATTTAGTCTGTGGATAATGGATAAGCTTCCTAGGCCATTCCTTCCCTGTGCCCACACACATGTTGAATTTAAGTAGCTGATTTTTATAAACAATTTACCCAAAAGCATCTTTATTTATTCTACTTAATTTTACAGCACATAGTAATGTCCTTTTCTATCAACAGGGTATATATTTTCCGGCCTTTTCCAAATTATGTTAAATTTAATTCCGGAAAAACTTGGATTTTAATGATTTAACTACAGCCCCAGAAATTAAAAAAAATCGGGACGCAGCAAGTGCGTTATGGTGGTGGATTTTCATAAAAATGTTTTTAATAGCAAATATGTGTGTCTTTTTCTTTTTGTTTCAGAAAGCAGGCATCAAATTTGATTACCAGTATAACAGATATAGTAAAAACAATGTGCCATGTTTCATCAAAATAACTGTATTGTTTGAAAACGTACAAAAATTTCCGAAAGTAAACTTAAAGTGGAACGGAAAAAATCCGTTTCTTGGTCAACCTTATAGGTTAATAGCAAATTGAGCTTTTCAAATATGAAGCATTTAATCAAAATTCGCTACCATAACGCACTTTCTGCATCCAGAATTTCTTTACTTACAAACATGCATTATATTTCGATGGAAAATGCAATAATGCAATAACATAAGGCGTGTTCGACTAAAAAAAAATTATTTGTATCACCAACGACTTATGGGCCATCCTGTGATTGTAGAAATATTTTTTCAAGATGTAGCTCAAGACACCCTATAATTAATGTATACATTTTTTTCATATCTTGTAGATTAACGGATATATTGAGCTTTATTGAGTTTTTACGAAAATTCGACAAAAGTTATATACCATTAAACGATAAACTCTATAGCTAAGACTACTGCCAAGCATCAGAGAAAGGGTCTATTTGAAATGAATGTTCTGGAAATATTTTAGTAAAATGAAGGACAATGACGGTTGAAACTAAGACTTCAGGGTTTGTAAACATTCTTCCTGAGACATTTTCTTTCCATAGCCATTAGATTCAAGTTTTTTGCCTGAATGTTGCCAATTTTGACGTTTTAAATTGTCACTTTGACGTTTTGAGGAAAACCCCCATTTATTTTTCTTTAAATGCCCATAACTTTTTAATCTCTTGACCTACAGCGCTAAGTTGTGGTAGGCAATTTACCTATAGCGATATAAAACGATGCACCAAATTTGGTCGCCTTTACTTTGTTATTTCCGGAGATATGATTTTTTTCTAAAGAAAACCCAAAATTTTCCGGGAAAACCTCGTGAGATTTTCCTGGCTAACGAACTTATCCAAGCCATTTACAAAAGGAAGGTACTCACCAAATTTTGTCAAAATCGGCTCATTATTTTTTGAGTTATCGGTGTGATATATATATATATATATATATATATATATATATATATATATATATATATTATATATATATATATATATATATATATATATATATATATATATATACATATATATATATATATATATATATATATATATATATATATATATATATATATATATATATAAATGGAAACTGACCCCGGATATGTTTCCTAGGGGGCCTAATTAGCGCTCATTTGAAGAAATTTTTTCAAAATTCAAAAGTCGGGATCTGCTCATTAGTGAATTTTTTTAAAGAAAATTCACTAATACACAGGATATTTGGGACGACATACACTATTTTGGTTTTTGCTAAAAGTGAACGTAAATAATTTATTTCATTTGTTCTAAACTCTGATATACTGTTAGTAATAACTAAGATAAGCTTTGAGATAAATAGACATGATTTAATAGATAAAATAAGTTAAATAGACGAACTTATTTGATATGTGTCCCGTACAAACCAATTCCTTTCTAGACTCATGATTCAAATCAATGATTGGAAACGTCAAATTACCTTTAAGTGTAAAGGTGAAAGATGGCACAGTTATTAGAAGACTGAGCCTAGGTAACACCTATATAAGACGTCTACTGGGAAGAAGAGGTGCTTCAACTTATGATATGTGTTGTGTAGTATTATTAGTCTTTGACATTTTGTTTGAGTGTCCGCAATATAAGCCTGCCAGGTCTGTTCTTATTAATAGTTTTCCTGCTACCAGAGCCATCTAACTGACAACTTTACTTATTCGCGATATTAATTTTTAAGTTAAACTGGCTTGTACAATATAATATAACTTTACTGTGAACACAGATCTAAACCTATCTACTAAATGATAGCTTCTGGGACAATTAGTGAAGGCATTCGACTTTAATTTGCTTCATTACAAACTTATCTGATTAACAAATTTATAGTATGGATTCTCAGAAACTAGCTTTAAATTAGACCTATTTAGTGTAATGTACTCACTAAAACACCCTCCCTGGGAGTACCGGACCTTAGTCCATACCTCTGTCGGAAAGATTTACATACAATGACTTTTTGGGTATGACTGTTTCCATTCTGTTTTTTTCAGCGGGGGCGTTAGCGGGTAAGTAGGCTTTGGACGCTTATGCTTATGTGGAAGTTGCTTGTCGTAGTCGGTGGCACTACGGAGAAGAGCATTTAGGTGGCAAGCGGCTTTTGCGAACTGAGTTGTGGATAGTTGATAACTCAAGTATCGAAGGCATTTCCAGATCAGAATGAATATGACTGTTTCGGACAAACCATGGCGCTCCGATAACCATTCTCAGAATTTTGTTCTGGATGATTTGAAGGGTCTTGATGTGTGTTGCGGCCGCGGTGGCCCATGCAGGTGATGCATAGGTCAAGGCTGGCCGGATAATGACTTTGTACATGATCAACTTATTGTTCATGGACAGTATGGAATTTCTATTTAGAAGTGGGAACAGCTTCGAGATGAACATCAAGGTATTTTTTCGGGCGTGATCGACATGGGGGCGCCATGTTAAGT
The DNA here is from genome assembly GCA_964006375.1 of Tillus elongatus. NCBI lineage: Eukaryota > Metazoa > Arthropoda > Insecta > Coleoptera > Cleridae > Tillus > Tillus elongatus. The sequence continues at coordinate 82,481,985 of OZ023263.1, read as the reverse complement.
GTTTGTCGAGGAAAACCCCGAGGTATTTGGCGGAATATTGCCAAGGAATTAGACGGTTGTCTAATGATTCGTGTTCGTGAGGTGTATGTCTCCTCTTGGAAAATAGGACCGCTGAACATTTATCGGGGTTTATGGCTAGAAGAGATTTCCTATACCATGCTTGCTGCTCGACTACGGCAGTCTGAAGTCGTATTGCAACAGAGTGTGAATTCGTAAAGAGTTCGACGTTCAAGTTATCTCGGCGAAAACTTTTAGAAAGTGAAGAGCCTGAAAACAATCTACAGGAAGATCTCATTCCAGAAATGGTGAATAACATAAGAAAAATTGACTTAAGTGCGGACGAAACTGTAGTACGAGAGTGGTTAAGTACTGATGAAGATTTAACAAGTCATTAAGTGTTGAGTCATCATGAAATTATAGAAAGAGCGACACAGACTAAACGAACATCCATTAAAAATACATTTTATAAAACAGACGCCTTAAACTACAGTGAACAGTTACTCAGTTATTTTGAACAACAGCAAGATGGGACGCTTTCCGAAAAGATGATGTTCCGCAATTTACGTGCTACCATTCGTCGAAAGGTAGTGAATGATTTAAGGAACCAGACAACAATACTCTCTTACTTCACTAAATAGGTATGTACAGACAGATATGTATTTAAAATGTAATATGACGCGTATATTACTAATATGTATAATTAATTAACATTTATTTGTTCTTTATTTGGTATTTATTTCCCAAACATATGCCATGTCGTGTTTTTATATGTGAAGATCGGCGATTTGTGGCTTAACCGGGAAATCGATTACCAGAAAAGTATTTTTCAAGAGTCTACTGTATATATATATATATATATATATATATATATATATATATATATATATATATATATATATATATATATAAACATATGAATTGTGAAAATGGACTAGGATATGTTAGTTAAAATACTATCCCATTGTTCTTCGTTGTCTGTTATAATGAAACATAGAAAATCAGAGAGAAGTGTGACTTTTACAGTGAAAACTGATATTCAATATGTTTCCCTACATATTTATGTTTTCTTATATATGCACACATGCATATGTATATATATTTTTAATTATTATTTTTATTTTTTCCTTTTTAGTGAATTTTCTTTAAAAAAATTCACTAATGAGGAGATCTCGACTTTCGAATTTTGAAAAAATTTCTTCAAATGAGCGCTATTTAGGACCCCCGGAACACAAATCCGAGGTCAGTTTCAGACTTTATATGTTTATATATATATATATATATATATATATATATATATATATATATATATATATATATATATATATATATATATATATATATATATATATATATATATATATATATATATATATATATATATATATATATATATATATTTATGTGTCACACCTATAACTTAAAAAATAATGGACGGATTTTGATAAAATTTGGCACATACCTTCCTTTCGCAAGTCGCTTGGATAAGTTCGTTATCCAGGAAAATCCGCCGAGGTTTTCCCGGAAAATTTTGTGTTTTCTTTCGAAAAAAATCGAAAAAAATTTATATCTCCAAAATTAACAAAGTAAGGGCAACCAAATTTTATACGCTGGTTTATATCATTATAGGCAAGTTACCTACCAAAATTTAGCTCTTTAGGTCAAAAGACAAAAAAGTTATAGGCATTTAAACAAAAATAAATTGGGGTTTTTCACAAAACGTCAAAGTTGCGATTTAAACGTCAAAATTGGCAACATTTAGGAACAGAACTTGAATCTAATACGGGCTATGGAAATAAAATGTCTCAAGAAGAATGCTTTACAAACCCTGAAGTCTTAGTTTCAACCGTCATTGTCCTTCATTTTAATAAAATGTTTCCAGAAAATTTATTTCAAATAGACCCCTTCTCTGACGCTTGGCAGTAGTCTTAGCTATAGAGTTTATCGTTAATAGTATATATTTTTTGTAGAATTTTCGTAAAAAAAATCAATAAAGCTCAATATATCTGTTATTATACCAGATATGAAAAAAAATTGTATATATTAATTATAGGGTGTCTTAAACTACATCTTAAAAAATTATTTCTACAATCACAGGGTGGCTCATAAGTCGTTGGTGCTACAAATTTTCTTTTTTTTTTTAATCAAACGCCTTATGTTATTGCATTTTTGCATTTTCCATCGAAATATAATGCATGTTTGTAAGAACAAAAATTCTGGACGCAGTAAGTGCGTTATGGTAGCGAATTTTGATCAAATGCTTAATATTTGAATAGCTCAATTTGCTATTAACCTATAAGGTTGACCAAAAAACGAGTTTTTACGGGAACACTTTAAGTTTACTTTCGGAATTTTTTTTACATTTTCAAACAATAAAGTTATTTTGATGAAACATGGCACATTGTTTTTACTATATAGATTATACTGGTAACCAAATTTGATGCCTGCTTTCTTAAAAAAACACACATTATTGCTATTAATAAATAGTTTTATGAAAATTCACTACCATAACGCACTTGTTGCGTCTAGAATTTTTTTTTCTTTTTTTTTTAATTAATTATTATTATTATCATTATAATTATTTTTTTAATTATGATCTAAGGAAATAGACTGGGATACTTCCGCCTAGCGATCCGTCAAGGCTTAAACCACAGACTGAAATGGGCCACGGATAAAAAGGTTTGAACATTAGGACAGACAGAAGGATATCTAAGACTAGTTACATGAAACTACTGCATACAAAAGTCTGTACTTATCTAATGCGACCACCATCTAATAAAATTATTATTTTTATTACTCTTCTTCTTACAATTTTACCTACTTATAGTAGACATGAGTGTTCAGGTATATTGGTACTTATATTGTCTTACATTTATATGTTTAAATATATATCTTTAAAAAATTTGCAAATTGCGATATTTATAAGGTATTTTTATTCATGCTCAGTAAATTTGTGACGTTTGTTGGAAATTATACATGTCGGTTGAGAATTGTGACAAGGTTAGGTCGTTGTAGAGAGTATTTTGGACATGCGAAAATTATGTGATTTAGGTCTCCTACCGAGTTCTCATCGCAGTCACAATAAGGTGTTTCTCTTAAGCCAATTTTGTTAAGATGGGCCGGGTATCTTTCATGGTTAGTTTTCAACCTAGTCAACGTAGTATTGTAAAATCTGTTGTCACTATGTGACTGGTTTATTTCCAGTGGAAGTGAAGTATGAATTAAGGTGTAAGGATTTGACGAGTTACTGACAAAATGTTTCCATTCTCTTTTCCATAGTAAAGCGATGTGTTGATTAAGTTGTTTCTTTAAATCAGTGTAGTGTATTTTGCAATGGAATGAGAATTCTTCTCCAGTCGCTGCTTGTTTAGTCAACCTATCTGCTTTTTCGTTGCCATGCACTCCAATGTGCCCTCTTACCCACAAGAATATCACTTCAGAGTTTCTTGATATTCGGTAAAGTAACTCCAAAATATTAGACAGTGTAGAGTTCGTACTGTATTTAATTTTTTTCTGTTTAATGGCCATTATTACAGACTGGGAGTCACTTATGATCAAAGTTCTTAAGATTTTATTTCCTAGTACCCATTCGAGTGCCATTCTTATTGCATATAATTCTACACTATATATTGAATAATTTTTGTTCAAAGTCCAGCGTGATTTATATCCTACTGTTGGAAGGATATGGTCCAGGGGGTCTAATTCGAGATTATTTAACTTTTTTTACATTTTAGTTATTTAATTTTTTAGAATTCGAAAGTCTGCCAATTAGCGAATTTACGTTATTAACAACAGCAAGATCTTTTTTAATACACAGATCAGTGTTGTGATTGTCCTTGTCTTTCGTAGCTAATATTCTTTAGATGATACAGCAAAGAGATAAACCTCTTCTTCTTCTGTAATACTGTTTCTTACTTATCCACATGCGATGGCAACATTCCCTTCAGTGTTTTTCCATAGAAGTATGTTGTAAAATAGTCAACAGATTTATCATTCATCCGTATAACAAGTTATCAGGTCTAAATTTATTTTAAAATGTCGCAGAGATAATAGTCTGTTTACTTTCTGATTCGCAATGAAGATAAGAGTATACAACTATACTAGAGGTTTATTGAAAATAGTAACTAACTTAGCAGAGTGGTTAAGATAACTTTTTAATAGTTTTGCATTAGCGAAGTAAACATGTACTATAAACATTCAAGTGTAATACACTTAAAAATGACTTCCTTTAAACAAAAACGATAGGTCACTTTGTTTTCGAAAGTCGCACGCTACCTTTTACTTTTATCGCGCTGCATATGAAAAGGTTTTATTTTCAAATGTCATTTATTAAGAAATAGTCACGCCCGAGGAGGTACCACCCTTTACATCAAGGGGCCGGTGAAGTCCCAACGGACGTTTCCGGTTCTGGTGTATGAGTCGGTTTCCCTTATAAGCACAAATGATGATGGCTCCTCCTTGTACAAAAGATTCCGGAGGTAAAATACCCCTCCATTCGGATCTCCGGGAGAGGGGTGTACAGGGGGCGCCAGCATCAAGATTTACAATATCCTTCTCGAATATATGTGGCCTAAATTCTAACCTGAACTCCGTCCACCATTTCCTCCAGGCTAATAGGCCCCAACTCCTCTTCCTTACCGAAACTCAAATCAGTGCCAAAACAGCCACTAATCACCTTAATTTCCCGGGGTATGAGCTCCTTACTTCTTTTAGATTGCATGGAGGCGTGTGCGCGTACTTCCGTAGCAATCTACCTTGCACCAGGCTCCCCAATTTAAAAGCTGGAAGAAAAGACATACTATGGATAAAACTCTCTCTCAGGGCTGCAACTAAATTCATCTATTGCATTTACATGTCACCTTCAGACAACAACTTTGTCCAGCTCTTTGACTACCTTTATGAAAAAACCGACCATCCAATTTCTGAATATCCTTCCTCCGAGGTCACTATTCTTGGTGACTTCCATGTCCATAATAAGGAATGGCTAGGATCTTCAAAAACCGATCCACAAGGAAGAGCAGCGGAGGCCTTTGCAGTCAGCAATTCTTTAGCCAATATAGTTCAGCAACCCACTTACTTTCCTCGCATCCCAACACACAGCTCAAATCCCTTGTATCTCCTTCTTACTACAAATCCTGACTGCTATAAGATATCAGTCACCGCCCCTCTGGGTCGCTCAGACCACGGCATGGTCACTGCTTCCTGCGAAATGCAACCTGAGGTCACACAGTCATCACACCCACGTATCCTTTGGCACTACAACTCCGCGAACTGGGACGAAATGCGAGATTACTTTTCCTCATTTCCATGGGCATCTCTCTGCTTCTGTCATCCTGACCCCTCTGATATCTCACAAAACGTTACCGAAATTATCCAAGCTGGCATGGAATTATTTATCCCACGTACACAGAAAACCTCTGCAGCCACTCAAAAGCCCTAGTTCTCTAAATCCTGTGGCACGGCCAGACTTGAAAAGGTCAAAGTTCACAAAAAGCTTCTACACAATCCCAGTCAAGAAAACCGTCAACCATTAAACGACGCAAGAAACCGCTATGTTTAATAGCCACACCAAAAAAAAAAAGTCCTTTTAAGCTCCAGCGGCAGCAAACCCTTCTGGACTCTTGCTAAATCTATTGGGATTATTTTCTGCAAGATGACGTTCCCTTCACTTGTCTCAGGGGATGAAACTGTTTCTACCGCCCTGAGCAAGACTGAACTGTTTGCCTCGTTGTTCGCCGGCAATTCTACTCTCAACCCACCTCCAAATGTTCAACCACCAACAGTCCCCAATGTCGCGCATAAAATGACGGATATCATTTTCAAAACTAAATCGGTAAGAAATATTCTCTCTTCTCTTAATACCGGGAAAGCCTCTGGCCTTGACGGGATCCCAGCAATTGTTCTCAAAAAATGCGCACCAGAACTTGCTCCTGTCCTGACTTGTCTGTTTCAGACATCTTACAATAGAGGCATATTCCCTAGTAACTGGAAAACTGTTCGAGTACAACCCGTCCCCAAGAAAGGATCGAAAGTGCTTCCTAGCAACTACAGGCCTATTTCTCTCCTTTCAGTCTTCTCTAAAGTGATGGAAAAGTATATAAACACCGAATTACTAAAATATCTTGAAAAACACAGTCTACTCCACGACAGGCAGTATGGATTCCGTCAGCGCAGATCAACTGCCGACCTCCTCTCCTTTGTCACCCATTCTTGGAACAAGTCTATGGAACTACACGGTGAATCCCAGATTGTCGCTCTAGACATATCCAAAGCATTCGACCAGGTCTGGCACGCAGCGCTGCTTAATAAACTACCGCCCTATGGCCTACTACCAAAACTCTGTACGTGGACAGCAAATTTCCTCTCCAACCGGAGCATTTCTGTTGTCGTGGATGGCCATTCCTCTAAACTGTATCCAATTAATGCAGGAGTTCCTCAAGGTTCAGCTTTAGCCCCTACTTTGTTTCTTCTCCACATCAATGACCTCCTCTCTAGCACATCCAACCCAGTTCACAGTTACGCGGACGACAGCACCCTCCACTCAAATATACAATATTCTAAGCCTGTCTCTTTAGACCAAGTAGATGAGGATCGCAGACTCATGGAGGGTTCTATCTCCGTGGATCTCCAAAATATCAGACTGGGGAAGTAGAAATCTTGTACAATTCAACCCCACCAAATCACAGTCTTGCTTTCTTTCTCATAAGAGATACACCAGCCCTAGACCCATCACAATAAACAACCAAGTTATTCAAAGTAATGAGTTATTTTCACTTGTTGGCATCTCTGTGGATAGAAATCTCAATTGGCACCAACATGTCACATAAATTGCAGAAGCGGCTGCTAAGAAATTAGGTTTCCTCTTCCGGGCTCGCAAATACTTTTCACCAGCTAATCTCTATACTCTATATACTTCACAAATAAGACCAAACCTCGAATACTGTTCCCACCTCTGGGGTGCTGCTGCCGCTTCTACACTCGCTATCCTGGACTCCATTCAGAAGAGAGCTATACGTCTCATCGGTGACCCTACCCTCACCCAAAGGCTGCCATCCCCTTTCCCACCGACGTGCCGTTGGTGACCTCTCTCTCTCTTTTATAGATATCTACACGGGCACTGCTCAGAGGAGCTTTCTTTCATAGTTCCTCCACCTGCTGCCCCCAACAGATCTACCAGGGGAACAGAGCGAATGCACCCTTTTACTGTCCATGTCACCAGACATAGAACATCTTGTTATGCCCGCTCTTTTGTCCCGAGGACTTCCAAGTTGTGGAATTCCTTGCCGGCACATGTTTTTCCTTCTCCCCCGAACCTTCAAACCTTCAAGTCCAGAATTAACAAGTTGCCTCTTTCCTCCTTGTCGACACCCACGGTACAATAGTATTTAAGCTGTAAGCCCTCGTGGTGTGTTGTTGAAATAATTTAAAAAAACACACACAATTAATATTAATATTACTGGTTTTGTGAAGGATTTTTAAGTTTTCTTTTAACGAACTTAAACGTTAAAAAATTCTCTCTTGGAGAGATAACTAGTTTCGATTTTTTTTGATATTTTTTAAAATGAGAGCGAATTAGTGTCGCTAGAACACATATCGGAAGTGAGTTTCAGACTTTATATGTTTAGATTCATGTTATTCGACCCTCCCTCTTAACGATGTGTTTGTGGTGAATTGTAGACTGTAGATTGTTTAATGAGTCGTATAGGCCTTCGAAATGTACACCACTCTTTTGACATACATACGAGTGTCAAAGAAATGACCGAAACAACCTAGTGATGGATGAGAATCGAAATGTGATTCTAGACCTAAAAGACAAACTCAGAACATGGAAGAAATATGCTGAAAGACTGTTTCAACATGATTGAAAGAGATATAAGTGGAGAATGTAGAAACAGATAGCCCAGAGATAACAAATGAAGTAGTAACATACGCACTTAAAAACACAAGAAATGCGAAAGCGCCGGGCGCCGACGAATTGGCTGTGGTACTGCTCAAACTGCTAGAGGACAATAACATTAATGCTTAGAGAACTTTTCAATACGATCTACAAAACCGGCATTATACCCAGGGAATGGTTAATATCCACATTTGTTGCAATACAAAAAATCTCTGGACGCAACAAGTGCGTTATGGTAGCGAATTTTCTTTAAAATATTTTTAATAGCAAATGTTATGCTTTGATGAAAGGAGGCATCAAACTTGGTTGCCTATATAGTAGAAACAATGTACCATATTTAATCGAAATAAATTTTGTTTGAAAATATATAAACATTTTTCACAAGTCTGGATGCAGCAAATGTGTTATGGAAGTGAATTTTCATAAAAATGTTTTTAATAGCAAATACGAGCAGGCATCAATCTGATTATCGGTATAGCCTATGTAGTAGAACCAATGTACTATATTTTATCAAAATTACTTATGGTTTGAAAACATACAAAAATTTTCCGAAAATAAACTTTAATGTTGGTTTCCCAACCAACAAAGATTAATAGCAAATTGAGTTATTGAAATTTGAAGGATATAATGAAAATTCGGTAAATTTGCAGATTAGCTCCCGAACGCTTTTCAAAAAATTGTTTTCAGAAATATTACTAGGACCCCACCTGGATGTACAAACCACAAGAAAAATTTCTTGTTCACACCCTTTAAGGAAGTTACGGGACTTGGAGTGAATAGGGGTGCTGGGCGGGGTAGGTAGTAAAAAGGAAATATGAGCAGAAAAAGCAAAGAAAACTGCTTAAAAGCTGTATATTTTAAGCCATATCCCTATTAAACCCCGCCTACCCCGCCTACCTCGCACAGCACCCCTATTCGCCCCCAGGTAACGAAACTTCCTTGGGGGGTATAAACAAGAAGTTTTTCTTGTGGTTTATGCAACGAGGGTGGTTGTATGCACACGAGGGGGGAAGGAAAATGCCTACGACGAAGCAGACCCCCCCCCCGCTTTGACTTGCGGTAGGGTTAGTATTTTGGGGGTGGCTGCTTCGTCGTGGGGATTTTCCTTCCCCCTCGCGTGCACACACCTACCCTCGTTGCATAAACCACAAGAAAAATTTCCTGTTCATACCCGCCAAGGAAGTTACGGCACCTGGGGGAATAGGGGTGCTGTGCGGGGTAGGCAGGGTTTAGGGGAATATGGCTTCAAGATGTGAAAAAGACAACTTTCAAGCCCGTTTTATTCGCATTTTCTGCTCATATTTCCTTTTTACTACCTACCCCGCCCAGCACCCCTATTCACTCCTGGTCCCGTAACTTCCTTGGGGGGGGGGGTGTGAACAAGAATTTTTTCTGGAGGTTTGTGGATTCAGGAGGGGCCCTAGGCAGGTTTCTGAAAACAGTTTTTTGAAAAGCGTTCGGGAGCTAATCTGCAAATTTACCGAAAATTCGCTACTAAAACGCACTTACTGCGTCAAGATTTTTTTTCTTATAAACGCATCATATTTCGATAAAAAATGCAAAAATGCATTAACAAATTTGTTCTACGAAAATTAGCTAAAAAAATTATAGACCGTTAAACCACAAACTTCACTAAACCTACAAATAAATATACAAAACAGCATCAACTTAACTAAACTGACAGCCAAAGCATCAGAGAAAGGGTCTATTTGAAATGATTATTCTGTAAATATTTTAGTAAAATGAAGGGCAATGACGGTTGAATCTGAAACTTAAGGGTTTGCAGAACATTCTCCTTGCAACATTTTTTTTCTTCACAATCGGTATTTGTTTCACATTGTTTGCCTAAACATTGCCAATTTTGACGTTTAAAATTGAGAGTTTGACGTTTTGAGGAAAACTCCAAAATTTGTTTCTTTAACTGCCCATAACTTCTTTGTCTTTAAAGCTAGCGACCGAAATTTTGGTGCAAGGTTCACCCTTTATAATACAAACATGCGTACCAAATCTGGTTGCCCTTACTTTGTTATTTACGGAGATATGATTTTTTCAGAAAGAAAACACAAAATTTTCCGGGAAACCTGGTCCGATTTCCCTGGCTAGCGAACTTATCCAAGCCACTTGCAAAAGGAAGTTTTTTTCTAATTTGATCAAGATCGGTCCATTATTTTTTGAGTTATCGGTCGGATATATATATATATATATATATATATATATATATATATATATATATATATATATATATATATATATATATATATATATATATATATACAGGGTCGCTGATAAGTCTGGAAACGGTCGATTATCCGGGAAAATATACAAGGTGTCGAAAAAAGTTTTATACAAAAGTGTTTGGGTTCTTCAATGTCTACTAGGCGGTGATAATTTTATTTATACAGGGTTGGTCATACAGGCGTGGCACACCAATATTAATTTTTTTTTAATGGAACACCCTATATATTATTCGATATTTCAATCCTTCTCTTAATTTTGAGCAACATTTATCAGAAGCATGATGTACATAAACTCAATCGTTTCCGGGTAAAAAAATAAATAAAAATAAACGCTACTGTTTTTAAAATCTATTGGATGAAGAACAAAAATAAATGAAAAGTAGAATATCTCTTGAAAACAATCTGTGAGTGTGAAAAGAACCGGTTGCGATGTTTTTAACATTGTTTGGAATCCCAAGATAAGATAAGATGCCCATAAGAAACGCAGTATTATTCTTTTGTTTTAAAATGTTTCCAGGACAACGAATGTCAAACATTCATTCAGTGTCAACAGTTTTGAAACATTAGTAATTTAGTGTCAACAGTTTTTGTGCAAAATGGCAAGTTTAAGTGAAACCGAACGTATCGAAATTTTAATGATGATAGGGTACGGTGATAGAACACGAAGTTTTGCTCAAGTGGTGATTATGTTCAATGAGTTGCATCCTGAGCGGGAATCGATCTCCAAATCCACAGTTTCGAAAACTTTGCATCGTTTTCACGAAACTGGCGGTATCAAGGATAAACCTAGAACTGGAAGGCCAGTAACCGTTACAAATGAAGAAAATTCTTTGAATGTAATATTGGATGTGGTGGAAAATGCGAAAACTTCGGCACAGCAATTGGCTTTAAATCACAATATGAGTCGATATTCAATTCAAAAGATTACGAAGCGGGAAAAGTTCCGTCCATATAAAATTCATTTATTGCAAGAACTGAGTGAAGACGATTTTGATCGCAGAATCGAGTTCTGTGAACTTATTATGGAGAAGTTACGCCAAAATTTTAACTTTGCCAACCACATTTTGTTTTCCGACGAATCTACATTTTGTTTGAATGGACAAGTCAACCGACACAACTGTAGGTACTGGTCAGACGAAAACCCACATTGGATGGAACAAATTCACACCCAAAGACCGCAAAAAGTAAATGTTTGGTGTGCTATTATTGGTGGACATATCATAGGACCTTATTTTATACACGGTAATTTGAACTCTGCTCGATATTTGACACTTTTGCAAGAATCAATTGTTCCAGACGTAAGTCGATTATTTCCGAACAATAACGACCCAAATCTACCAGCGGAAGAAATATGGTTTCAGCAGGATGGGGCACCCCCTCATTTTGGAATTGAGGTACGGGAATATCTGAATCAAACCTTTCCTGGCAGATGGATAGGGCGCAGGGGAACTATTGAATGGCCAGCTAGGTCTCCCGACATGACGCCGCTTGACTTTTTTTTGTGGGGTCATGTAAAAAATTTAATTTACCAAAATAGACCGCAGAATATTGAAGAGTTGCAAGCAAGGATTGTGCATGAAATTAATAACATTCCTCAAAACGCTTTTGTAAATGCAGTGCAATGTTTTGTTAAGCGAATTCATTATTGTCAGGAGGTCAATGGAGAACACTTTGAACATCTTATAAAATAGGATTCCAAACAATGTTAAAAACATCGCAACCGGTTCTTTTCACACTCACAGATTGTTTTCAAGAGATATTCTACTTTTCATTTATTTTTGTTCTTCATCCAATAGATTTTAAAAACAATAGCGTTTATTTTTATTTATTTTTTTACCCGGAAACGATTGAGTTTATGTACATCATGCTTCTGATAAATGTTGCTCAAAATTAAGAGAAGGATTGAAATATCGAATAATATATAGGGTGTTCCATTAAAAAAAAATTAATATTGGTGTGCCACGCCTGTATGACCAACCCTGTATAAATGAAATTATCACCGCCTAGTAGACATTGAAGAACCCAAAAACTTTTGTATAAAACTTTTTTCGACACCTTGTATATTTTCCCGGATAATCGACCGTTTCCAGACTTATCAGCGACCCTGTATATATATATATATATATATATATATATATATATATATATATATATATATATATATATATATATATATATATATATATATATATATATATATATATATATATATATATATATATATATATATATATATATATATATATATATATATATATATATATATATATATATATATATATATATATATATAAACGCAAATCTCCTCATTAGCGAATTTTAAAAAAATCGCTAAAAAGAACAATGCGAGAAAATGTTAACATCACAGGACTATAAGCTTAATGAGCCACACACTAAAAGTGTTCTTAAAAGTCATACATAAGCGGATATATAGAAAGTTAGACGGCGACATAAGTGACTCTCAGTTTGAGTTTCGTAACGGGAGAAGCACTATTTGCTGTAAACCTACTAACCTAGTGCTGTTTGAGCGTCAACAAGGATGTATACGCTTACCTAGTGGACTACGAAAAGGCATTTAACAGTATCCGACATAACCAACTCATAAAAATCCTAAGATGAAAACAATTAGAAACTCAAGAAAGAACCTCGGTGGTTCAGGGGTAAGAATGTGTGCCTCTGAACCGAAGGGTACTGGGTTCGATCCCAGGGTACTCCTTTCACTTTTTCAGTACATACTGTAACATTAACATCAGCCGAGGTTCTGGCATTGTATTTGAGCAAGTTGAATGTCTGCACGTTCCGCCCTTCGGAGGGGGCGTAAAGCCGTCGGTCCCGTGTCCATGCAATGTTGGGCACGTTAAAGATCCCCACCCTCCTTACAGAAAGCCAGGGGTTCGGCAAAATTTCCAGGATAGTGAGGTGAAACTGCTCCCTAGCGTCGGTGCTTGGCCATAGTCGCGGAAATAGGCCGACGTTAAAGAAACAAAACACACACACACACACAGAAACTCAAGATATAACAATTATAGAAAACTAATACTACAACCAGACCGCAAACATTAGAATAGACAATGTACAAACGGAAGATATAAAGATCAGACGCGGAGTACGACGGGGATATGTTCTTTCTCCCTTATTATTTAAGAAACCATCATGAGAGAGCCATTACACGAGGAAAGAGCTGGAGTGCTCGTTAACGAGATACCTGTTTCAAACATAAAGTACGCAGACAACACGGGGTTGTTAGTCGAAAATATTAACGACTTATAAATAATAGTACAAAAAGTACAGGACGTCAGTATTCGATACGCTTTAAATATGAATCCAAGCAAAACGAAATTCCTTGTGTTCACCAAAACACCAAACCCCAACATAGAACTGATAGTGAACAACCATAGCATAGAATGGGTGTAACAATATAAATATTTGGGGACATTAATTAATAGCACTAACAATTATTCTAAAGAACTAAGAGCAAGAATCTGAAACTCGCGCAGTGCCTTTATAAATATAAAACAGTTCTGCTGCAACAGAGCTTTAAACAACGATCTCAAGATGCGTATGCCAGGTTGTTACATATTCACAATTCTGTTGTTGTTGTTCGCGATTTTTTTGGCTGCGGATAATTATCCGCATTGTCCGAGTTAATTTTCCAGTCGAGCGTTAGGTCATGCAATTCCGTATTTTTCTATAAAATATTCCATCGTGGCTCCAACCATTATGTCGTTTTTATTATTACTACCATTATTTTTAACATAATTAACTAGGCTGACTACAACAATATTCTTACCATTTAACATATTTATCACAATTCTGTTATACGGTATAAAAGCGGCCACCCTCATAAAAGCCATGATGAGAAAGATAAGAGGCCTTTGAGATGTGGCTTTACAGAAAGATGTTGACAGTATCCTGTGCCGATAAAGTTACAAACGAGGAAGTTTTTCAAAGATTCTCAAAAGAAACAAAACTAAACACTGAAATAAATATCAGGAAACTACATTACCTAGGCCACATCATGAGAGGAACTAGATACCAAATACTGCAAGTAATCATACAGGAGAGAATCATGAGAAAGCGCAGCGCCAGAAGAAGAAGAATGTAGTGGCTCCGCAATCTGAGAGAATGGTTTAACTGTTTATCAAATTATCTTTTCAGTGCAGCAGCCAACAAGCTGCAAATAATCATGATGACCGCGAACGTCCGATAGAACACGGCACTGTAAGAAGAAGATAGGCTTTCAGTTTAGCAGCGCTGCGACCCCAATGGGTTTATTGCGCATGACTATATTCTTTAATAAATCTCCAAAATGTTGAGACTTTTTATGAATAGTCTTCTAAGTTTTTGGGAGCTATTTTACTTATTCCGTGAGATGTTAAGATCACCCACTATGGTATTTCAGCCTTTTGCAGAACTCGGTCATGCAGTCGCATCGCAAAAGTTCTGCTGTTTCTGCTGATTCAGTGCAGTATCTACAGTTTTCACTTTCCGCCTTACCCATATTCACCAGGTAACACCTTACTGGGAATTATCCTGTAAAAACTTCTGTGAGTATTCTCAAGTCGTTCCTGTTCACTTCAAGAACTAACAACTTCTCTGGCTCCATTCCTTCAATAGAACAGCATTCAGTTCCTCTTCCAAGTATCAAGTCCATTTCTCACATGCCTTTTGTTAATCCACAATAGGGTTCTGGAGCATAGAATGATGTTGTTGCTGCCTTCTTGCAAGGCTATCTGTTTCCACATTTCGTTTGAGGCCTTGATAGACCGGTAGCCACATCAAAGATACTTTCTTGTTCGTGGTCAGTTGCTTCAAGGATTTTTACAGTCCCCGGTCAGTTTAAACTCGGTTTGAATTATTTAAGAGTCGTTAGTAGTGCCTGACCGCCTGTGAGGATGTAGATCTCTCTATTTCTGAGTCTTCTTTGTATGCAACCCTGTGCACAAAGATGTATAGCAAGCATTTCTACTTGGAAGATGGTGGAAGTTTTGCCTGGGACTTAGCGAGTCGTGGATTTTTATTTTACTTACCATTATAATAATTAATTAATATTTATTGCCTAAGTATTATTACTACACTTAATTAAGGAGCTCTTACTCTACCTAACGCACACTGCAGTTCAATTGTCGTTATTTTATACTCTTAAAACTTCAAATTAAGAAAACTGACGACGGATATGTGGTCTATGGGGCCTAGTTCGCGCCCGTTCAAAGAAACTGTTTCAAAATTCAAAAGTTGGGATCTCATCACTAGTGAAATTTTGACGACAATGCACTAAAAAGAAATAGTCTAAACTACAAGAAACAATTCTTAGTAAAACCCATGGCGTTTCCTAAATTTGTGGTTATTGTATGTTTTCGTGTAAACTAATAATAAGCATTTTATTTGCGTAATTCAACATGGGTATTAACTTTAATGACAACTTAAATTTTTCGGCAATGAAACATTGTACAATATTATACAATATACTAAATAACAATAGATAGTTCTAAATAACAATATTAGTTAACCTGCTTTCGGCTTTTAAAATTATACTTTACGTTCTATATTAATTGAGGCAAAAACAGGAGCCAAATATTTATTAAGTTCAAAAATGTATTGGCGTAGCAGTGAGCTATAATAAAGAATCTCCAAAAAATTGTTTTAATAAAAATACTCAATCAGATGAATCCCAACTAATGTCATCTCTCTGTGTGTACTAAATATTGTACGTCAAATAATGTTAGTTTAAAATTAAAATAAAATTAGTTACAAGTCTGGAACAAGCAAATGTCTTATGGTAGCGAGTTTTCATAAGAAGGGGTCTCCCTTAAAAAATTGTTAGTTAAATATTTATGTAATTAACAAAAGTTGAAGATAATAATAAGAAAAAGGTTATAATGAAAAACTAAATATAAATATATGAAGGAAGGAAGGCGTGCATTTCACGACATGTCACAAATTCTTAGCTCATTAAATATGTCAGTTTGATTTTTTTTCTTTAACGTCGGTCTATCTTCGCGACTAGGGCAAGTCACCGGGACTAGGGCCAGTTACCGGCCCAAGAGAGCGGCTTCACCTCACTACCCTGGAAGCTTTGTGGAACTCCTGTCTTTCTGTAAGGAGGTTCAGGATCTTTAATGTGCCCAACAACGCGTGGACACGGGACCGACGGCGTTACGGCCCCCTCCGAAGTGCCAAACGTGCAGACATTCAACTGGCTCAAATATAATGCCACAACCATGGTTGATGTTAATGTTACCGTATGTACCGAACAAGTGAAAAAAGAGCTCTGGGATCGAATAACGAAAAACTTTTTAATAGGTTATCGTGGTATCTGTTGTCTCACATTATCGTGCTAAGTTTTAATGACAAATAGTGTCTCTTTTAAAACAATCAAACTGCCGTAACTCAACTGTTTCAAATAGAACAGCCTGCATTTTGTGTTTTAGAAATGAAATAATAAAAATTTAGTAAGTTATTAAAAAAAAGATTCAGGATTTTCGTGAAAACATTGTTTGTAGATTTTCATACAAACAATTTTTTGGTAGTTTCATTGTTTGTAGATTTTCATACAAACAATTTTTTGGTAGTTTTGTCGGAAAGCTGATTTGATGAAATATGGTACATTATTACTACCATATCGTGTGTCCCAAACTGGATGGGAATGTATTGCTATCTCCGTTATTATTAGAGATAGGAAGACGGTTAAATTAGCACTGTTTTGTAGACTTTCATGCTCGTTCCAAATATGACTTGTATTTTGCCCTGACTCTTTTCGTTTTCAAGTTATTTTGAATAAAAAACAAAATTTGTCGATTTCTATTTTCTTCAATATCTTAGTAGGCGTTAGTGATGGGAAAAACAGTTATTTTCTGTTAACAGTTGAAGCTGTTAACGTTATTTAATAACAACCGTTGAAAATAACGGCTTCAGTTATTTTAAACTGGATAGTCGATCGATAGTATCCTACATTCCCAAAGCTGTGAGCGAGAGCAAGCACACTAGTATAAATGCATTGTATTTTTAGCCCGTTATTTCACGTAGTGTATAAATCTCAAATTTTGTCGATATGAAAAGGAAACAAAGGGTTAAGAAATTATAATAAGCGTGTCGTAAATCTTTTGCCACTTAGAAGTGAAACTTTTATAAATCAGAAAGGAGTCTTCTATAAGAATTTACTTAGATGTTTTAGGAATTATAAACTAGTCATTTCTCACAAATTTATTTTATCAGGGTCTTTACGTAAATGTCAATGCCACAGCAAGAATCAATAAATATCATTATTTATCACGCCTTGGGACGTTAGACGTTAGAACTTTTATTGCTACACAGGGAGTGATTCTAAAAACTCCATAACATAACGCAGCTAATAAAATTTCGGTAAAGAAACAGTATAAAAAATTGAGTTTGAGTTTTTAAAAAAAAATGGAAGATATATAGTATTAATTGTTTATTTACTTATTTTAATATTCGTTGTTTTAAAATTAGTTTCAAAATTTTCAAAGGGCTGTAACTTGGAGGAGAAAGGGTTTCAAGAAAACTTAATAAAAAGACACCCCATATTTTTCGCCAAAGAATCACCCTGAAAAATTTTTCGCATCAATTTGGAAACACCCTGTATATATATATATATATATATATATATATATATATATATATATATATATATATATATATATATATATATATATATATATATATATATATATATATATATATATATATTCATTTAATTTTTTATATTGAAATGTATATAGATATTAAAAAATGTTGTATGATTATATTTTTTTAATCAATTTAATAACTATTATCAGACAAACGAAAATGACGTGTTAACTGTTTTCTTAGGTAATGTATATAAATTTAAATAAATAAGTACTTTATTTTCACGTGAAATAACCCTATTTTGCGTTGTCTATAGTGAAAGTAATAACACTTTTTTACAGAAATTCATCTTTTCACCCAACATTTTTTATTATTAAATATTTGGCTTTACATACTAGTGGGAAACTCAACTGTTTCAAAAATAACAGCTTCTCAGTTTAACAGAATAACTCTATGTAGTAGTGTCCGTATGCCGTATCCCCATCAACAACCGGTTAAAGTTAAAATTAAAATTAAACCGTTTTATTGTACCGAAAATCCTACGTTCCTAAAGCTGTTAGCGAGAGCGAGCACACAGTATAAATAACGTGTTTAGCATTCCCAATCTCAAGGCTATTCATCCCGTTAAATAGTTAAATAAACAGTTGCCGATGAAAAACGATGTTGATTCATCGAAGCCGAACTAGTTGCAGTAAAACTGAAACAGACACGACTCCGACATCTAGTTTAGTGTAAAAAGCGTTCTTTTTTAAGCTGCTATTTTTATAAATCCATAACTGGTGGTTACCGTTACGGCTCGGTAACCGTTTAAAAATAGCTGACAGTTAAATAACGACCCATCACTAGTAGGCGTTGATCTGCCATACCTAAAACTTGCATATTATCATGACACTTTTTACAGAGTAATCTTTTTGTGCTATTCTCAACTTTGGATTGTCATTTGTTTTTGAGCTACAGGTATCAACGTTTGTTTTTATTATGGAAGCCATATTGGATTTTTTGCTCATGTGATAGCCTATGAAAAGAGCTTTCCAATGATGTACAACCTGCTTGAAAAATCTCGTAACTGCACTGACAATTTTGAGAAAAACAGTTTTGAGGATAGTAGGTTATAAAATCCAATACCAGAAAACAAATGACAAAAAAAAGTGTTCAGTAAGCTGTAGGCCATGGAGTCTAACAATAGACTTCTACTTTTAACATAATTTTTCGTAATGATTCACGATAAAAAAATATTGTGATTTATGCCTGCTTTCATTGAAAAAGAAATATTTGCTATTAATATCATTTTTATGAAAATTCACTATCATAACGGACTTGCTGTGTCCAGACTTTTTTAAGTGTTCTATCTTAAAAATAATGATATTAAATCTTTGTCCTAGATTTCCTTTTACACTAAGACTCCTCATCCTCGCTATTTGTGTGCCCTTTTGTGAACATTCTGTGGAAACAGGTTTGTGTAGCTGTTTCCATAAAAATATGAAAAATGCACGTATAGCATTTCCCTTGTGTAAATGATGTCCCTCGGTTCCCTAAGTTTAGACTAAGAAACGGGGTAAGAAGAATACAAACAGATTTGTATAGTGCATGAATTTGTAATCGATATGGGCAAAGGCAATATGGCGTTTTGTCACGGAAACCTCTGAAAATTGTAAACGCTCATGATGTTCCCACAGTTTCGGTACATAAATTGTTAATATACAAATGGAGTCATGAATTTAGTTCGACGTTTGAAAGGTAAGAGAGCAAAACATAGAAATTCAGGACCGAACAGCAACTTTCAGGCGACTACCTCTATTAACAGAATTGGATCACAAATTTCATGGAACATAAATGTCACAGTGAATTGTCCCTCTCTAAATGGTGACAATAACTAACTTTTCAGTGACTAAACAGACAGTACAGAAAGTACTTTTTGAAGTTGGCTTTAAACATTAATTATACACTGTCAAGCTTTACCAAATGGTTGTTTTAGTGAATTTTCTTTAAAAAGAATTCACAAATGAGGAGATCCCGACTTTTTAATTTTGAAAAAATTTCTTCAAATGAGCGCTATTTAGGACCCCTGGAACCCAAATCCGAGGTCGGTTTCAAACTTTATATGTTTTTATATATATATATATATATATATATATATATATATATATATATATATATATATATATATATATATATATATATATATATATATATATATATATATATATTGCTAAATATAGTAATAATAAAAATTATATATTAGCTCAGCCGCCTATGGGGACTTTATTGATTGACCATTTTACAAGAAAGACCGACAGAAGCACGTCCGATAGATAATAAAATAATTCAGGGATTTCCGCCAACCTAAATATGTTAATTTTCATATTGTTGGACCACCATCAATCGCTATAGACCGACTACTTGCACAAGAATATAAAAAAAAATTCGGGACGCATTATAGTAGTGAATTTTCATAAGAATTGTACACTATTAGTAAGATATACTATTAAAACTAATTCTTTAAATTTAAATGGACCTGGAAGACCAGTTTTAGAGGTCCCAGTTAGATATTATTTAAATAAGTTTCTATTTTCTATGGATCTAGAAAATTATAGTTTGGTTGAGATATATGTAAGTACAGCTAGTTTCTTTAAAAAAATTGTGTTACAAATTTCATTTAAGTCACAAAAGTTTTCTAGAAAAAAATTAATTATTTACAAAGGGAATGTACCTGCCAAGTGATAAATATGGCAGGTATTTTTTCCTTTTAATTGCTTTGATGGTTTTGTTTTAGTCAACCCAATCGAACTAGTTTTTGCAAAAAAAATAACAAAAAATGTTTTTTTAAACCAGGTTGTAGTTATCCGCGAAGCTCATTATGTTATTTTTCTCCAATTTAGTACCCAGGCTGTGTTTACATAGCTGTTACTATGGTTCAAGATTGAAGATTCTAGCTTAATAGGCAATTGAGTTATCGGATTTCAAATATTTTTACAAAAACTCTCTACCATAATGTGTTTGCTGCACTTAGACTTTCTTCAACACTTAGTTACTGTTGCTGTATCCACATTTTTTGAAAATGATGAAATATTGTAGCTCTCTATGCAAAACTGACAAACAAGGCAGCCTAAATTTCATTTTTCGAAAAATATTTTAAACAAATCAAATGGGGTAACAATTAAAACATAAATTACAAGTCTTGGTTTGCTGGTTTGTCGCAGAAGTTCCCCTTCCCTCCTGCATACCACCCTCAATGTATAAAAAAGAACAAAGCAAAGAGTAAAATTTTCTTGGGAATAACCCACAAGAAAGTTACGGGACCTGCGGCAAATATAAGGGTTTTGGGCGGAATAAACAGAATTTTAAGGAGGTATAGCTGCAAAATGGGATAAAGGCAGCTTATAGAAGTCCAACTAAGCTGGTCTTTTCGCACTTTTCGCTCACATTTACTTTTTATCTTCTTCCCCGCGCAACACCCCTATTCACCTCTGGTCCCGTAACTTTCTTGGGGGTGTTTGCAAGAAATATTTCTTGTGGTTTGTGCATCCAGAAGGAGATTTAAGCATGTTTCTGACTTTTTTCTAAAAAGCCCCCGTGTGCTAATCTGCAAATTTACCGAAAATTTAATTTTTATTTACAAAACCAGGAACCTCGGTGGTTCAGGGGTAAGAACGTGTGCCTCTGAACCGAAGGGTACTGGGTTCGATCCCAGGGTACTCCTTTCACTTTTTCAGTACAAACTGTAACATTAGCATCAACCGAGGTTCTGGCATTGTATTTGAGCAAGTTGAATGTCTGCACGTTCCGCCCTTCGGAGGGGGCGTAAAGCCGTCGGGATCGTGTCCATGCAATGTTGGGCACGTTAAAGATCCATACCCTCCTTACAGAAAGGCAGGGGTTCGGCAAAATTTCCAGGATAGTGAGGTGAAACTGCTCCCTGGCGTCGGGGATTGGCCATAGTCGCGGAAATAGGCCGACGTTAAAGAAACAAAAACACACACATATTTACAAAACGAATATACCTGCCAAATTATAAACGTAGCAGGTATTTTTCCTTATTAGTCACTTGAATGATCCCTGCTGGTCCACTCAATCGAAACAGTTTCTGCAAACAAAATAACAAAAATGGTCTTCTAAAACAAATGTAGCGTTGCCTGTAAAGCTCATTGTGTTATTTTTCAAATTTAGTACCCACGCTGCTTTTATATAGGTTTTATAGTATGTATCAAAACTGAAGATTCTAGTTAAGTGGAAAACTGAATTATCACCATTTGGAATATATTTACTAGAATTCGCTACCATAACGCACTTGCTGCACCTAAACCCTTTTCAACATTTATTTACTATTGCTGTATCCATACTTTTTGAAAACGAAATAAATAAATACAAACAGTACAAAATTTTGAACGAAAATTTTAATAATTTACACAGCATCTGTTTATTCGTATAATTTAAACTACTGCATGATTATGTAGTTTGACTTACCTCAAATTATTCATATACGACACGAAGAGTAAGTAATAATGAAAATTTACTAAAAACCAAAAGTAAACAATAAGTACCTTATTCCAAGATTCTAAGGTATTAGCTGAGTCTTATTATTTTTTATGAAGTATGTAAACAAAGAAGAAGAAGAAGAAGATAACCTCGAATTCGACTCCCCCCTTTATGTCACTTTGCAAAATAACGAATGACAATGACAAATAGCTAACTGGCGTTTTCTGATTTAACTAGGAGAGGGCGATGGGTTTTAAATACCTTGAAGAACGGGAAGCTTAATATTTATACATAATAAAACGTTGCTGCCTTTAAACAAATTTAATAACTTTCATAATTTTTTTTATTTATTACTATGTATTTTCCTGATATCTTCAAATTCAGTTGACAGTTTTAGCAAATGGCAACACCGCTGACTTTTTATTGTGACATTTTTGTAACCTGTTCGTTTGAAGTTTAATTTGGAGCATTTGTTTGCCATAGCACCCTAACCCTGATATATCTGTATGACCTTTGCCCAGTTTTACAAAGCTCGATTAAACATTTAACGGCCGGTTAGTTAATCAGGGCTTCAGTGGACCAATCACAACTTCAAAATATTTGGTTGTCATGGCAACAACCAGAATTATAGTCTGTGATTGGTCGTCTAAATCCCTGATTAACTAACCGGCCGTTAAATATTTAATCAAGCTTTGTGAAACTGGGCATAAGTCTAACATTTTAGGCACCCATTCAGAGGTAATTTCAGGTTATATCGTAAATTATTTATTTTTTATATGGTTATAACTCACAACTTACTAAACCGATTAAGGTCAAATTTGATAGAGAGCACCACTGATACGATATCTACGTGCGTGTTTTAGTTTAATCTTACTTGTAATTTAAAAGATATTGCGTTTTCAAACAGTTTTTCACAATTTTTTCTGAAAGTATGTGAGTGTCAAAACTGTCTAACGAACTTATCCAAGCTATTAAGAAAATGAAGACAATTGCCAAATTTGGTTTCGATTGGTGAAGTATTGAGTTATCGGTTGGATACACACACATACATATATATATATATATATATATATATATATATATATATATATATATATATATATATATATATATATATATATATATATATGTTCAGAAAGATTTCCGGGGTCTTTAATGTGAGAATTACTTGGTTCTCGGGTTGAACCGCGTCCAGAGTTTATGGAAACTCGACGTTTCGGCTCCTGTTTTGGGGCCATTTTCAAGGGGTAAAGGAAATATGTAAGGACACTCTAAGGCCTCAATCTGCCTACTCCTTAGAGTGGTGGACAAAGGTGGGTAAAGGAAATATGTAAGGACACTCTAAGGCCTCAATCTGCCTACTCCTTAGAGTGGTGGACAAAGGTGGGTAAAGGAAATATGTAAGGTCACTCTAAGGCCTCAATCTGCCTACTCCTTAGAGTGGTGGACAAAGGTGGGTAAAGGAAATATGTAAGGACACTCTAAGGCCCCAATCTGCCTACTCCTTAGAGTGGTGGACAAAGGTAGGTAAAGGAAATACGTAAGGACACTCTAAGGCCCCAATCTGCCTACTCCTTAGAGTGGTGGACAAAGGTAGGTAAAGGAAATACGTAAGAACACTCTAAGGCCTCAATCTGCGTACTCCTTAGAGCGACGGACAAAGGTGGGTTGGGTTGTTGTAGCTCGATTACGGGGCCTCAATCTGCCTACTCCCAAAATCTCGCCGGAGATCGTCTGTGAGGTCTCAGTGTATTCAACCCTAAGCCAGATCTCTCTGAGGCTTAGGGTTGAATACACTGAGAGGAGTATGCAGATGCAGGCCTTAGAGTGTCCTTACATATTTCCTTAACCTCTTGAAAATGCCCCCAAAACAGGAGCCGAAACGTCGAGTTTGCATAAATTCTGGACGCGGTTCAACCCGAGAACCAAGTATGTATATATATATATATATATATATATATATATATATATATATATATATATATATATATATATATATATATATATTCCTAGACTTAACCCTTCCTAGACTTAACACTAATCAGAAAAGAAAACCAGCTTGAATACAAAATATACAGAAAACCCACACAAACAGACATCACTATACCTAAACACTCACTACACCCACATACACACAAAATGGCCGCATACAGATACTTAATAAACAGAATGCTAAATATACCACTTCATAACGACGAACGAGAAAAGGAGTACAACATCATAATACAAATAGCAGAAAGAAATGGATACAACAAAAAAACAATAGAAAAGCTAGTAAAACAAATCAAAAACAAACAAATCAACAAAACCGAAAACAAAACACCGGAAACAAACACAAAATACACAACATTCACTTATAACCACCACATCAAAAAAATAACACAAACACTCAAACAATATGACTTAAAAATGAGCTACAAAACCAATAACAAAATAATAAACAAAATAAATAAAAAACAAGAACACAACCCACATGAATTAAACGGAATATATCAAATAGAATGTAACACATGCAATAAAAAATATATAGGAATGACAAAGAAATCAATAAAAACAAGATTCAAAGAACATATAACAGCACTGGATAAAATCCACATACCTAGCTACAAATCAAACGTAGCTACACACATTCACGACACAAAACACCAAAAACCAGACATCACCCAATTAAAACTAATGAAACATGTTAAAGACCACAAAAAAATGGAAATCTGGGAACAATACTACATTCAACAAACAAACAATAGAAAACAATTAATGCCAGAACAAATCCAAGTACAAACATTTAAACAAAACTTAATAAAGGCCATACAAATAGACAAATTATTAAACCACAGTGATCAAGACAGGAGACCGATACACACGACACAGTCCGAAGGCACAACCAATCAGAGAACAGGAAACCGACCACTAGAAGCTCACGGCGCGTGCGCCACCTACAATCTCCGACGTAGACCAGACAGGAGCGATAGCAGCCAGTAGCGTGCTGATGATGAACCGGGACGGTTCGAAACTGCAGTCCACGCAAACCAATAAGAAATCACAAACGTACAGCAAACAAATAAAGTGTATATTTAAAAGTGATTACAGTGTAGTGCAATATTCCTAAATATATATATATATATATATATATATATATATATATATATATATATATATATATATATATATATATATATATATATATATATATATATATATATATATATATATATATATATATATATATATATATATATATATATATATATATATATAAACTTTTCAACTGACTTTGCATTTGGGTTCTAGGGGCCCTAATTCGCGTTCATTTGAAGTAATTTTCCAAAAATCTTACCATCGATACCGCTCTAATAGTGAATTTTCTTAATGAAAATTCACTAACAGGATTGTAGATGTAAGATATTTAGAACTATTCATCCTCTGATGACGCTAACTTGGATAGTTAAACCATCGTCAGATTTCTAAAATCTGTTGTGGTGATTTGGGTTCTGCAAGTGTACTTATCAGTGCTCATCACAGGTTCCAATCTTCACTTAGTATATATATATATATATATATATATATATATATATATATATATATATATATATATATATATATACATATACATATATATATATATATATAACATTGTTATCGTTAAAAATCGCAGAAAACTGATTGCTCCAGTTGTTATAGTTCCATTGTTAACAACTATTGGCTAAATACAAAGAGGTTGTATATACCTCTTTGGCTAAATATAATCTTTTTAATCGTTGTAATTTAAATAAAAGGCTTCGATGTTTTGGTGGTCGCGTTTTTATAATATATTACGTTAGTTTTGCATTTGTTCCAAAATATTTCATTCACGGCCAGTAGTGTCAGCTGTGTAAATCATCTGATAATTTTTGTTCATTATTAATATGACGCAGCTTGCGTAGCAGAGATTCCAAAACTTTTCTGATTTATTTTAGCACACAACGATCTTTCTCGTATCTGTTCTGCACATTTGTGTGTTTTGTGGGCAATTTTTGCTTTAAATCATATTTCTGCATTAAATACATAAAATACGGGGCTGATTAGTGCGTTACTCACTCTTGGATTTAAAACCGCGCACACAGCAAGTGCAATAAAGCAGCTGATCAAAGCCGGTAAAAAAGTAGTTTTATTAGAAGGTAAGGACTTAGCAAGTGGGTTTTGGTAGCGAATTTTTATAAAATTATGTTTCCAAAACAAAAACATTGCTAGTTAAATACCTAGTTAATAAGAGAAAATATGTAGAAAATGAATTTGCGCAATTAAAGCAAGTATCAATTAAAACAGATATTAAAAAATTAGGAGAACGCATAGTTTTCAATCTTTTTTTTTCGTAAATTTGCTCTCAGAATCATTGTTTGAAAATTATTGTTAAATGTGACTATTTCTTGAGACTATTCTAAACCGCTTCGAAAACATCACACAAAGGCTCAATTGAAAATGCATTTATGAAATAGTAACAGTCTGGACGCAGCAAGTGCGTTATGGTAGTGAATTTTCATAGATAGGATCTGGCATCAAATATTTTATTAAAACATTTTTTTCTTGTAACATAGAAATCTAAATTTTGGTGCATAGTTTACTTTTTATATCGTAACCCTACTTACCAAATTTCGTTATACTAGATTTTTTATTTTTTGAGATAAAAAAAATTTTCGAATGAAAACTCAACATTTTCCCGGAAAACCTCGTCCGATTTTTCTGGTTAACGAACTTATCCAAGCCACTTACAAAAGGAAGGTACATGTCAAATTTAATCAAAATCGACCCTTGATTTTTTGAGGCATCGGTGTGATACATACATACACACACACACACACATATATATATATATATATATATATATATATATATATATATATATATATATATATATATATATATATATATATATATATATATATACATATAAAAATTGAAACTGAACCCGGATATGAGTTCTAGGGGTCCTAGTTAGCTCTCATTTGCAAAAATTTTTTCAAAATTCAAAAGTTGGGATCTCCCCATTAGTGAATATTTTCTACGAAAATTCGCTAAAAATTGTATTCAGTTATCACTAAAATGTAGAAAATTAAAAACATATAATTTTTTAAATAGACTTTTCTACAAAATGTATGCAAAAAAGCAGAAAATTTTAACTTTTTTCTAATCTTTTTTTAATTCGTAAAAGCGTTGACCGCGAAAAATTGTTTAAGAAATACTTGAATATATTTTAGTTATGGTAGTTTTATACAGCAATTTGGCCACTCGACAAAAATGTGTTCAATAAACTGACTTTCTGCTTCACGAGTGTATGCATCGACTGGAAGAGAATGACAATCAATCAGAAACGATCAACTTTTGGCCTTGCTTCAAAAGAAAATCAAGAATCAAGTCTATAGCGACATCAAAGTTAGATGTCTCAATACAAGAAATCTTCCCATCACCCAGTAAAAAAATCATAATACCAAAAAGGCAGGCTCGTTCTCAAGAAGCAATTGACCAGTTTTCTATATACGAATAAATTGGAAGCTTTAAATTGCGGACCTTCTGGGCTTCAAAAAGTAGAAAAGACAATTGGACTTATCAAAAAGGGTACTAAACATAGTAGTTGAGGATATAATTGAAGGTGAAAGTGAAAGTTGGAATTGCAATACTTGTGAGAAGGTACGCGTTGAAGAAATGATACAGTGCATATTATATAACAGATGGAATAATGTAAACTGTGCCAATATTGCACTAAAATTAAATAGATATTATTGTACAGGCTGTAAAATATAAGACAATACCCACCTACCTATTTATGGTCTAACTAAAAAAGATTGATTATCTTGCTATCCACTATTTCACTATTTTTCTGGTGTAAATGATTTATTTGTTTATTTCAAAATGCTTGCTATGTTTTATTGTCATCCTTATTGATGTTTTGTTTGATTATACGTCGTTTGGTAACCTGGTTCAATTTAGGAGACCACTGGTCCAATTGAGGAGGTCGGTTTCCTAAATTCGACTTTTGCAGATGTTTTGCTCTTAATTTAAATAAGGTGTCTACATTTACTTTCTAAATGTGTTATTTTTTCTAAGATAACCTTGGGTACTAACTTTGCAATCCCATAGTCACGAGGACCTGAACTTTTGTTATTTCACTCGTAGAAAATAAAATTGAAAAATGGTCCAATTTAGGCGTCCCTCCCCTAATTATTAAGACATTGCATATACTGTAATACAAATATAAAAGAAGGTAAAAAATTAGTTTTACAAATGTAAATTACTCGAAACAGGGCACCTTCGCACATTTAGTGAATTTTTATTTAAAAAAATTCACTAATAGAGAGGTATTGATGGTGAGACTTTGCAAAAAATTTCTCAAATGAGCGCGAATTTGGGCCCCTAGAACCCATATCCGGGGTCAGTTTCGATATATATATATATATATATATATATATATATATATATATATATATATATATATATATATATATATATATATATATATATATATATATATGTATATATATATATATATATATATATATATATATATATATATATATATATATATATATATATATATATATATATGTGTGTGTGTGTGTGTGTATGTATATATGTATCCAACCGATAACTCAAAAAATAATTAACCGATTTTGATGAAACTCGGCAAGTGCCTTTCTTTTATTACTAGCTTGGATGAGTTCGTTAGCCAGGAAAATCGGACAAGGTTTTCCTGGAAAATGTTGAGTTTTATTTCGAAAAAAATTTTGAAGATATTTCGATGAAATTTCGTGTACATATTGCTTTGGGAAAGACCTAACTATGTACCAAAATTCAGCTTTCTAGATTTACCGAAAATTGAGCTATTTAAATTTGAAACATTTATTTTTAATATCACCGTGTTTCATTGACAATGGCAAACCTGGCTTATATGAGATCTAGTATGTCGTTGCCTGGCAACAGAACATTTGATTTTATTGCGCCGGTTTGTTACTCACTGTATGGTATTAGATTGTTTATATGTTTATCGGTTTGAGTTGGCAAATTATTTGTGTTATTTGGGAAATTTTTATATACAAGTGCAAATTATTCCTTTATTAATGTTAGTGGGTGGACTAAACAGTGTGTGTTATGTTTTATCAACACATATAAAGGATCGAAGTTTTACAAAAAGGACTGATATGCAACAGGTTAGTTATTTTCTCTCTGATGCTTTGGCGGTAGTTTTAGTTAAGTTTATGGTTTAACGGTCCATAATGTTTAGCTAATTTTGGTACAAAAAATTCGTCAATGAGGAGACGGGGACTTTAGAATTTTAAAAAGATTTCTTCAAATAAGCGCAAACTAGGCCCCCTGGAATCCGTATCCGGGTTTAAGTTCCGTTTTTGCTGTGTTTACATATATACAGGGTGACGCATTTCTACGGTAGAGCTCAATACAATTATTATTATACAAGAGACGAGAAAAAATTGTATAAGTTAATTATAGGGTGTCTTGAGCTGCATCTTGTAAAATTATTTTGACAATCACCGGCTGGCCCATAAGTCGTTGGTGATCCCTACAATTTTTTTCGAACCGCCTTATGTTATTGCATTTTTTATCAAAATATGTTTATAAGAAAAAAATCAAGACGCAGTAAGTGCGTTTTGGTAGCAAATTTTCATTAAATGCTTCAAATTTCAATAACTCAATTTGCTATTAACCTAAGGTTTGTTGGCTAGGAAACCAACATTTAAAGTTTACTGTCGGAAAATTTTTGTACATTTTCAAACAATAAGTTATTTTGATAAAATATGGCACATTGTTTTTACTATATAGGTTATACCGGTAACCAAATTGATGACTGCTTGCATTAAAAAGACATATTTCATGTTCAAAGCAATTTTATAAAAATTCACTGCCATAACGCCCTTGCTACGTCCAGACTTTTTTTATCATAACTTGGGTAATCTGTGACTAAAACAAAACGGATATATACAAGATTTTGTTGAAATCGGGTCGGTGTCTAGAAACAAACATTTTACCTGAATATGTTACAGTGTAAACGCAAACACAAAAGATTTCCAGTGTCGTTAGTTTGCGATCAAATAAACCTTTTAGTTACACTCTAAGTTAGTGAGGTACCTTTAAATAAAGATTATTGTGAGGTTGCTTTAATTGCTACTAAAAATAAGGTGTTGTGTAAACTCACAATAAATGGTTTTTAAATAACCCCCACATTTTAGATTAGTCAGTTTATCATAGCTAATTTGAAACCAAATTTTTAAAAAGTCTTACCGGTTTTATAGGTGTAACATACAATATATCACTCACTAAGTGTTACTAGACCAAAAATGTTAATAGGCACTAATAGATTCACACACGCTAACAACGAATTTCTCCCGTTTTAGTATACCCACTTAAGGAAACTAATTTAATTTATGATGAATTTATTTCTATAGTTTACGTGATGCATCGTCTTTGAGCATAACATATACAAAACTGACTCAAGATCGATAAATTCTTATCTTTTAACTTTTTAGTAGGTATGTGCAAAAAATAGTTCGCTTATTTTTCTGTTCTATGATACTACCCGAGAATATGTTGTTGCCAGATTGGTTATTATTCTGTCAGTATCCAATAAAAAATGTATTGACACAGCGAGTGCGTTATGATAGCGAATTTTGAGAAAATTGTGTGTAGATATAGTTAAACAGCTGATGTAAGTATAAAACTTATATTTGGGAAACAGTAAAGTTTTCGTGATCAAAAAGAATGCAGAATAAAAATAAATTTCCATTATTATTGAATTTTCGTGGAAAAAATTCGCAGGTTTGATTTATGACAACATTTCTTCAAAGGAGCGCGAACAAGGTCTCCTAGAACCCATATCCTGGGTCAGTCTCAGTTTTTATCCCTTTAAGTATATACAGGGTGACACATTTCTACGGTAAAGCTTAGTGTATCCGTTATTATAGAAGATTCGAGAAAAATTACATTCGTTAATTAGAGTGCCTTGAGCTGTATCTTATAAAATTATTTTGACAATCACAGGGTGGCCCATAAGTCGTTGGTGATACAAAATTTCTTTTTTGTTTGTTAATCGAACACGCCTTATGTTATTGCATTTTTGCATTTTCCAACGAACTATAATACATGTTTGTGGGGAAAAAAATTCATACTGTTCATCGTTCGACTTATTGAAAATTATGAAGTTTTTACCAATAGATAGCGGAGTCCCATGAAAACAACGCATTCAGAGAGGTTTTCGTTTATATTATTTGTCAAAAAAATCAAAATGCCGTATACAGTGCGCTCTCAAATAGAGACTGAATTGTAAAAAATTTAAAATGCCGTAACTCAATTTTTTAAATGGAACAACCTGTTTTGTGTTTCAGCAGCGAGGGGCATGCCCTATGCTTCAAGTTTTTTTTTGTTTGCAATTTTTCATGCCAAATTATATCTTGGCAAGTGGGTAAATATTTTGAAGAGGTTTGTTGGTCAGGAAAATCGGAGCATTTTTTTCGGGAACATTTTACGTTTATTTTCGGAAGATTTTCGTACTTTTTCAAACACTATAGTTATTTTTTTAAATTATGGTACCTTGCCTCTACTACTACAAAAGGTTATACTAGTAACCAAATTTGATGCTTGCTTTCATTACCAAAAGATATATTTGCTATTAAAAACATTTTAAAGAATATTCACTACTATAACAGATTTGCTGCGCCCAGACATTTTTTGCATCAGCCGACTACTTCCCACAGTTTATTCATAGGTTATTTAATCCGTCGGATTGATTTTAACATTTGTCAGATGAAATTTAAATTTAATAATATACTTTAATTTTGTTTTCATACTTCCAAAAAATGTTCTGATTATACGTGACTAAACAGAATATATATAAATAAATGAAAGAAATGGGCCTCACAGCAAGTTTTAAAAATAAATTATATTTGTTAAGGAGTCAGTAAGTTTACTATTTGGTCGCAGTTTTACTTAGGTTTACCATAAATTTGGAATTTTGTAGGCTCCTGATTGAAATATAAAACATGTTTTGAATAGCAAAGAAGTTGCACTTAAATATATATATATATATATATATATATATATATATATATATATATATATATATATATATATATATATATATATATATATATATATATATATATATATATAATATATAATATATATATATATATATATATATATATATATATATATATATATATATATATATATATATATATATATACAGGGTGTTTAAAAAAGACGGGGCAATATTTAAGGGGTTGATTTCCCAGGTCATTTTAGGAAAAAAAGTTCCCATAAACATAGGTGCTAAAATGCATTTTTCCAAGATACAAAGTGTTAAATTTTTTTGGAAAATAGCGATTTTTTAAAATAATTCAAACATCTCCTCACTGATTGTTTTGAAATTTGGCAGTGTTGTTTATAGTAATAATGGGCTGATTTGACCCTAATTAGATAAAGAGATTGTTAAGTCCATTGGCGTTAAGGGGGACACCTCAATAAAAAGTATTGTTCGTGTTTGTAATTTTCTGTATAATAAATGGACATGCCATAAGAAGGTTTTTATTTTTTATCGTGTAAATGATTCAAGATACGGAGAAATTTGAAGAGACAAAAAACTTGTAGTTTTAGTTTCTTTATCTCAAAATAATATACAAATCATATTGCAGTCAGTGGCGTACATTTTTATGTCAGTAAATTTGATTGAGGTGCCCCCCCCCCCTAACGAACGACCTCGAGCAACTTCAGCACGGGAGGATCGTCATTTGATAATTTTCGCTTAACAAGACAAAGATTCCACAACACGGTCAATTGGAAGTGCTTGGTTGGGAGTTTTCCAACAAAAAGTCTCTATGACAACGACATATCCCAGAATATGCGCTTTTGGGCTTCGTTCGTAGAGACCATTTTTATGTCTTCCACTGACACCCCGACATCGTGCTGCTCGGCTTGAATAGTGTAACGGCAGATCCAATTGGGATGGTGGATGGAATCGTGTTGTGTTCTCTGACGAGTCCCGATTCTGTTTTTGGGTCCACGATGGTCGCAACAGAGTAAGAAGATTATGTGGGGGAACGCACAAATTTAGAATTTGCTGTGAAACGGCATAGGTCACTTACATGGGGTGGTATCGGGTACGATAACATACGGTAATAGGTCACCTCTGGTTTTCATTAGCATAATAAAATAATAAAAACCGCGACAGATTATTAAATACCTTTGCTATTTTTAATATTTTAGTTTGAAAATGTAATCATTATTTAAGTTTTATAAACACACATTATGTATAATTTTTTTAAATTGATAAACTCTTACTGGGTGTTCCGATTTTTTTATATATATATATATATATATATATATATATATATATATATATATATATATATATATATATATATATATATATCTGTATGTATGTATGTGTATGTCCAGCTGACGAATTGAAAAATAATCAGCTGATTGTTAGCAGTTTCTTGTATCTCCAAAAAAAGCAGACCTATTTTGACGAAATTTGGTACAGATGTTTCCCTAATAGGGACTAAATCAGTCACTAAAGCTTAAAAGATTTTAGTGAAATTTTTACAGTCACGCCCTTGATGCGCCCGATATTTTTCTAACATTTATTTATGGACTTTTTCAATAAATGACACAATAACATATTATTAGATATTTTTTTGCATGAAATGTTTCAAAACTCTAATATGTAAAACAAAGGATTAGCATGTTTTGTTATTTCACGTTTAAGTTGGTTTTATTTTGTCTTTAATATGCTAAAACTAAACTTTTTTAACAAGCTACTAAATAAACAAAAACATCACAATAATTTGTTTTCTTTATTCTAATCATCAAAGCTCAAACAAAAATTATATTTTACCCTTCTTAATCACTGCTTAATAATGTCATAACGTGAATGTATATAAACGTTATTCATTTTGTATAGATGATTCCTATATTTCATTTATTTTATAAGCCTGTTATTACACCTATTCACCTTCTCTCTGAGTATGTGTATGTGTGTGTGTGTGTGTGTGCGTTTTGATTCTTTAGCATCGGTCTATTTCCGCGACTATGGTCAATCACCGACGGCAGGGAGCAGTTCCACCACACTATCTTGAAAATTTTGCCGAAGCCCTGCCTTTCTGTAAGGAGGGTACGGATTTTTAACGTGCATCACATGGGCACGGGATCGACGGCTCTATGCCTTCTTCGAAGGGCGGAACATGCAGACATTCAACTTTCTCAAATACAATGCCACAACCTCGGTTGATGTTAGTTGTACAGTATGTACTAAAAAAGTGAAAGGAGTACCCTGGGATCGAACCCAGTACCCTTCGGTTCAGAGGCACACGTTCTTACCACTGAACCACCGAGGTCTATTCGCATTCTCTAAGATACTTAATTGTGTTAATGGATATATATATATTGATAAACATCATGCATTTGTCTAGTATGAGT
This sequence comes from Tillus elongatus, assembly GCA_964006375.1. Classification (NCBI taxonomy): domain Eukaryota; kingdom Metazoa; phylum Arthropoda; class Insecta; order Coleoptera; family Cleridae; genus Tillus; species Tillus elongatus. The sequence continues at coordinate 82,447,329 of OZ023263.1, read as the reverse complement.
ACGTCAGCGTTTAGGACTATAAATATTTTTGTCTGCGCGATGATTTTGCAATAATATTTGTGAATATTTAAATACCGAATGATGTTTTGCGTGGACTTGTCGCAGTGTGTTTTACTCTGGTGGGAAAATCACTGTTCCACAATATATAATCAGTTCATTTTACACTTTTAGTGAATTTTTTTTTTAATTCACTAATAGAGAGGTATCGATGGTGAGACTTTGCAAAAAAATTTTCAAATGAGCGCGATTTAGGACCCCTAGAACCCATATCCGGGGTCAGTTTCAATTTATATATATATATATATATATATATATATATATATATATATATATATATATATATATATATATATATGTGTGTGTGTGTGTGTATATATCCGTCTGATAACTCAAAAAATAATTAACCAATTTCAATGAAACTCGGCAAGTCCCTTTATTTTATTAATGGCTTGGATGAGTTCGTTAGCCAGGAAAATCGGACGGGTTTTTCCGGGAAAATTTTGAGTTTTCTTTAAAGGAAATTTTTTTTTCCGAAAATAACAAAGCTGTTTAAATGAAATTTACTATATATGTTGGTTTGGGAGAGACCTTTTTTTTTTTTTTTTTTTGTTCCCTCAGGGCTCGTCCGCGGCCTTGCCGCCCCGATAGCACCGCAACCCTTGGTTGATTGTGCATACCCCTAGTCTTACTCCACCCATTCCAAAATCACTGTGCCTTGAACTAGTCTGCACAGCGATTGGTAGGGTGAAGTTTTATATTGCTCTGTCTCCGGTCTAGAGTGACCGTAGATCAGTTGTCTTTTCCGGTCCAGAGCTATACACTCGCACAAGATGTGCTGGGCTGATTCCTCCCCCTCGCCGCAGAGTCTGCATGCGAGGTCCCCTTCGAACCGCCCCATTTTATGTAGGTGTTTCTTGACGGCCATGTGTCCCGTCAAGAGACCTGTTGTGTTTCTGAGCTGTCCTCTGCTAAGGTTTAGCAGCTCCACAGCTCTCTTTGAACTGGGTCCGTCAATTATTGACTTCCCATGTCTGAGCCCTGGACAGTCCGCCCAGTACACCTTGTGTTGGTTTCTGACCCAGGACTTAATGGCTCCCCTGGCAGTGCTCTTTGACACGCCCAGAGCCGGTTCTGGTCCCATAAATGGTTCTGCTGACCCCCTCTTTGCGAGACTGTCAGCTTCTTCATTGCCTTTGACCCCCGAGTGACCCGGCACCCAGATGAGGGTCACCTCATTCTGCCCAGCCAGGTCGCTCGTCTCGTCTCGGCACTCACTCACCAGCCAGGAATTTACCCGTGGGCTACTTAGTGCCTTAAGGGCTGCCTGGCTGTCTGTGGCTATGAGGATCCGCTTGTTGGTGTAGCCCCTCCTCTTGTTCTCCCGCACACAGTGCAGGATGGCGTACATCTCGGCCTGAAACACCGTTGCATGGGCTCCGAGGGAAATACTGTGACTTACCCTCGGTCCTTCCGAGTAAACACCTGCCCCCGTCCCACGCTCCCCGCCAGATCCGTCCGTGAACCAGACGAGCGCGTCCCGTGGTATGCCCGGTGTCTCCTCCCGCCATGCCCCGCGATCAGGGATTTCCACTGTGAAGTTGTTTTCCCTGCACATTCGCGGGCTCGCGAAGTCTGACCTCATTTCAAGCATGGGTTCCTTCACGATCTCCTGAATTTTGCAGTGGCCCCTGAAGCCTGGGTTTGGGAGAGACCTTACTAAGTGCCAAAATTCAACTTTCTCAGTTTATAGAAAGGATATCTTGCCCTAGGAAATACCTTACTACGTGCCAAAATTAAACTTTCTAAGTTTATAGAAAAGTGGGTAATTCAAATTTGAAGCATTTAATAAAAATTCACTGCCATAACGCACTTGCTGCGTCCAGAGTTTTATTAGTAACATTTATTTACGTTCAGATAGCACTGATTCACTTTTTGTCCAGCATAGATAAGAACATTATAATATTCATTTATCAGTAGTTACGGGGGAACGGATATGTAGGGGCACTCAGAATGTTGAATATTCAAATTACAACTTTAATTGTAAAATATTGCTCTAAAATTTTGTCACTCCATTTTGCTAAAATCAGCTTTGGACACGTCAAATTGCAGCTGCATGGAAGCTGGCTAAACATTTCCAGTACTAGAGTTTAGTGAAGTTTTTCTGATAATCACTCATCATTCAATTGCCCTCCGTTGTAAGTTTGCTAAAATCCATAGGCTGATTATGTGCGACAGCATATAGAGTGTGGAACAGCCAAATGGAGTAGATTCAGTAACTCAATTATTGCGCATATATATATATATATATATATATATATATATATATATATATATATATATATATATATATATATATATATATATATATATATATATATATATACAGGATGGCGCATTGAAAACGAAACAAACTGATTTGCGTCCATAGAATGTTTTTTTAAGAAACGCTGAAACACGTCAATTTTAATATTAATGTCCCCCTTGTTTTTACATAAAACTTAACTTTGTCACATCAACCCCTTAACAGTGGTGATAACAACCCTTATGTTTTAAACAGGAAACATGGGTCGAGTGTTACATCATTTAAAAGCTCTTTCTTTTCTAAATTCAGCACACTAGTTTTTTAGGAATTTTTATCAACTCGTTTAAAAATTATTCACAGTTGGAATTGCAACGGTCCAAAATAACTTTAAAATGCGCACACTTAGTAACCATAAAATATAATATATACATTTTACTTAAAAAATTTACCCCTTAGCGACATACTTACTTTATTCAATCGTTGACGTCTAAAAATAATCTAACCTGGTTTTTATTAGTTATTATTAATCCATAAACTTTATCACGACTCTCATTTTAAGAATTGCGGATATGCTTTAAACCACAAACCACTAAGATTTTCCAGTTTAGCTCTTCGCAAATTAACAATTAATTGTATGGATAGTAATAATTTGTTTGCTTTTAATAAATAAAACATCGTGTTTAAGTCTTGAAGTCCGAACGCAGCAAATGTGCTTTGGATATATATATATATATATATATATATATATATATATATATATATATATATATATATATATATATATATATATATATATATATATATACTTTCGAAAGCGTTTAGCTCTCCCGGTTATCTAACATTTTTAATCAATTTTAGATTTTCCTTATCTAAGTGCTAATTATCATCCCAAACATGCCGGGCAACGGAAGATCTATCTGTAGTGCCGCATCTCAATTGTGCTAAATGTTCACCTAATTTAATTTCAATATATCTTTTTGTTTCTCCGACGTATTTAACCCTAGAATGGTACTGTGGTGTCGCAGGTGACACGACAGATCTACGTTTGTATCCCCTCCACGTTAATGTAAAGAAGGCAGAACGATAACCTATGTACCTTACCAGTATCCAGTGTTCTTCTGACTCTGGTAATAGTAGTTTGTTGTGAGTTTGTTTTAACGACTGAAATATTGTCGATGTCGTATTCTACACCACGTAATATTTAACGAAAATGACATCCCTATCAAATAAGCCATTGACTAAGGCAGAACTAGAAAATATTGTGAGAGCAATCGAACGTGGAGAGGATGACTCGAACACAGACTCTAATATGCCAGAAATGTCAAGCGATGACGATGAAAATGATGACGCGGAGTTGATATAAAGCGATCATCATGATAATTTTTCAGTAGAGTGAAACACCGAACATGAAAGTAGTGAGGAAGAAGAACATCTACACAGAAAAATTATTTACGGCATGAATGGCTATAAACGGTCTACGTCTCCTTTTTTCTTCGAAAAATACACGTACTGTTCAGAAGAATATAGTGCTGCGTTTACCCGGGCCGAAGTCACGGGCATCACATACACGAGAAGGAATTTCCGCTTGGAACTATCTCCGTTTCGACGGTAAGGCTACGAGAGAAGACAGAAAACGTGAAGACAAATTTGCTCCGATTAGGTTTTTATGGAATACATTCACTGATCGCTGTGTATAAAATTATACTCTGGGGGCATACGTGACGATAGATGAGCAACTTCTTAGCTTCAGAGGTAGATGCCCCTTCAGGATATATTTTCCAAACAAGCCTGATAAAGATGGAAATAAAATTATAATGATATGTGATTCTAAAACATTTTATGTGCTATCGGCAATACCATATATTGGAAAAGAAAACAGGTCGTTATCTGAAGCCCTACCCGCTCAATATGATCTAAAATTGTGCGAGAGCATATACGGAACAAATAGAAAGGTTACAATGGATAACTGGTTTTCTTCCTCGGATCTTGCCGAAAAACTTCCAATGAAAAGGCTTACAATGGTAGGTACCTTAAGGAAAAATAAAAAGTTCGGGACGCAGCAAGTGCGTTATGGTAGTGAATTTTTCTTAAATGCTTCAAACTTGAATAACTCAATTTTCTATAAACTTAGAGAGTTTAATTTTGGTATGTAGTAAGGTCTTTGCTAAGGCAAGATACCCACCAAATTTTTCGATATAAAATTCAAAATTTGAACAACTCAATTTTCTATAAACTTAGAAAGTTTAATTTTCGCACGTAGTAATGTCTCTCCCAAAGAAACACATACAGTAAATTTCATTAAAACAGCTTTGTAATTTTCGGAGAGAAAATTTTTTTCGAAAGAAAACTAAAAATTTTCCCGGAAAACCCTGTCCGATCTTCCTGACCAACGAACTCTTCCAAGCCATTAATAAACGAAAGGCACTTACCGAGTTTCATCGAAATCGGTTAATTATTTTTTGAGTTATCAGACGGCTACATACATACATACATACATACATATATATATATATATATATATATATATATATATATATATATATATATATATATCTATATCTATATATATATATATATATATATATATATATATATATATATATATATATATATATATATATATATATATATATATATATATATATATATATATATATATATATATATATATAGGGGTCTTAGTTTGCGCTCATTTTAAAATTTTTTTGCAAAGTCTCACCATCGATACCTCTCTATTAGTGAAATTCACTAATAAATCCGATATTCTGGCAGAATTTTTGGAAAACAAAGCTAACGTTCCTAGTTCTGACTTTGTGTACGATAAAAATAAGACTTTGTTATCGTTTTCGCCTAAAAATGGTAAAATTGTTTTATTACTATCAACGTTTCATACATATGGTGTAAGAGACGAAGAAACTAAAAAGCCAGAAATAGTGTTATTTTACAACTCTACGAAAGACGGAGTGGATACCTAGGATCAGCTCTGTCATTCTAAGACTGTAGCCCGTAAAACTCGCCGATGGCACCCACGCATTTTTACGGGATGCTTGATGGAGCAGGAATTAACGTTTACGTGATATATAATGGAAACAAAGCGATATCTAATCTTGATCATAAAATTATTGCTAGGAATCTGTTTCTTAGACAATTGGCGATGCAATTAGTTACACCTCACTTGCAGACCAGACTAAAAATTTCATCGTTGCTTAGATATTTGCGTAGCCTAATTTTAGATGTTCTTGGAGAGAACAATACTGTTGCGCCAAATCATGGAAGAAATGACATATCATCCCAAAAGCGATGCCACATCTGTCCTAGAGCTGCAAACAGAAAAGGTCGCGACGTGTGTGTACGCTGTAATGCTCACATTTGTGCTGAACACAGAAGACCTATATGCCCATCATGTACTGTAGAACTTTAAACAATGTGTTTAAAAAGTCGGTTAATTGCTTTTGTAGTCTTTTTATATCTATTTTGCAGTAGCTGATTCAATACTTGGCTTTAACAAATGTTTGAAATTTTATTTACTTTTGCTGGATTTTGGCATTTTGTGACTATATTTTGATGTTGCATGGAACATCCAGAATTTTGGTTAATTTTTGTATTAAAAAAAGTATTTACAGATCCCAGAGCTTATTCTTATTGTTATTTACAAAAATAAATGCTAAAAATTTAATGGTGTCGTATACGACTATTTATGTACTATTTATGTTCTGAAAAATCACTGTACCATTGTAGGGTTAAGATCACAATCTTTACAACTTCTTTAATAAACTGCTGACATTTTAGCGGTACTATCCTTGTCTTTTGGGTTTCCCCAAGTTTTTCAAAGTATTTTTTGTCGAAATGTTAGTTGCAAATTGGCTTTTTTTAAAGCAACCAACATTTTTATATCGGTTCACTAACCAAGCTAACGCCATCAGGGGATGAATAACTCTAGATATTTTACATTTGCTTATATTCTTGTGCAGGTAGTCGGTCCATAACAATTGGAGGTGGTCCAACAACACAAAAATCAACATGTTTCGTTTGGCGGAAATACCTGAACTATTCTTATTTTATTATCTATCGGACGTGCTTCCGCCGGTTTTTCTTATGAAGTAAACAGACTCACCGTAGGCGGCGGAGCCAACTTCATACACTTTTTTATTATTACTATATTATATATATATATATATATATATATATATATATATATATATATATATATATATATATATATATATATATATGTATATATATATAGTAATAATACAAAGTGTATAAACTTGGCTCCGCCGCCTGTGGTAAGTTTGTTGATAAATCATTTCGATTAGGATTTATTAATGGCTACTTGGTTAAAACAATAAATTAAATGATAGAGAGAAAATAATACAAATTAGCACTAAATTACATTTTTTCAAATATTAGAGACAAAAAAGATAACAAAAGTGTTTGATGACGTATTTTAAAAACATTTCTAATATTTTACAAATACAAAGGTAGCTTTCGAATCGTACACTACGCGTCATTTGTTATTTAACGCTAAAGAAAAATCATGTTCCTTGCCAAAACCTGGAATTTATAAATTAGCTTGTACACAATATAACGCAATCTACATCGGTCAAACTTCTAGAAGTTTCAATACAAAGAACATATTTCTGCACTTGTAAATAACCACGCTGACAAATCTACATTTGCAAAACATACTATTGATACTCCAGATAGGATCACCGTAAACAACTTCATAGAGCCACTACGTTTTGGCAATGACAAGTGCAAACTTGACTTTTTGAAGCTTTGAAAGTAGAAAAGCTCATACACGACAATAGCTACCTAGTTCTAAATAAGCAAGCTGATCTAATAGATTCCCCGTTCTTCGAAATTCTTGTTTCTGATTAAATACTTAAAACAAAATACGTCTAACTATATTTAAAAAAGATGTAAGAAGATAGTTCATTGCGTTAAATTTATTAGTTTCGTAGGCATACACTTTTTTCAGAGAGAAACTTGACTTTTTGCGAGAAATTGATCCGACTAGGCTGGTTAACGAACGCGTCCAAGAGATTTATAAAAGAAACATACTTGCCAAGTTCGATCAGAATCGGGTATTTATTTTTTAAGTTATCGTTTAGTTACATATATAGTCTCACTATCGTGAGTGTAATATCTAGAAAGCAGAATTGTATTTTTCTTGTTTCAAAATATATTTTGTCGCTCAAAGGAGACCACAAAATGCAACTAGGCATGCACAATGTTGCCCAAAGTATGCAATAAATTTATGCGATTACAGGTGCAGGAGAAACTTGCCAAAAGCATAACAATTACTCGTTTATGCTGATTTATTTCCCACATAAATCAAATCTTATATTATCCATATCTTTCAAAGCTATTAGTACTTTTAAAAACAATAAAACTATACAGTGTGAAACAGCCAAATGAAATAAATTTAGTATCTCAGTAGTTACATTAATTATTGTGCAAATTTATAAAAAAAAAACGAAACACATCAACTTAAGTTAAAAAAATGACATGCTACAACGTGAAAAACTCACGCATACATTCAACCCGCTTCAAGTGAGCGTTGCAATCAGCAAATTTTTAAATAGGCAGTAGGGGCTTGTGATACCTCATTTAAAAGATCTCTTCGTTCTCTATTCAAAAGTGCTATGGTTTTTTAATTTATTACAAAAATTAGCAACAAAAAAAGAAATTGATCTGATGAACTTCACTGCAACACACTAACAAATTAATAACTAATCGCGTTTCATTCATGATAATAAGAAAGCAAGCAAAAACAGTTTTAGTGTCCTTTTGGACGGTATCAATTAAAAAGAAGAACCTCGGTGGTTCAGGGGTAAGAACGTGTGCTTCTGAACCAAAGGGTACTGGGTTCAATCCCAAGGTACTCCTTTCACTTTTTCAGTACAAACTGTAAAATTAACATCAACCGAAGTTCTGGCATTGTATTTGAGCAAGTTGAATATCTGCACGTTCAGCCCTTCGGTGGGGGCGTAAAGCCGTCGGTCCCGTGTCCTACCCTCCTTACAGAAAGGCAGGAGTTCGGTAAAATTTCCAGGATAGTGAGGTGAAACTGCTCCCTGGCGTCGGTGATTGGCCATAGTCGCGGAAATAGGCCGACGTTAAAGAAAAAAAACACACACAATTAAAAAGAAAACATAAAACGTTTTCAACATTCTTGATAGTTGACAACGTTAGTTTTGTTTAAAGCGCCTTAGCAACTTGCTGTGTGATTGTCGCCGCATGACAGTAGTTGTCGGTTATTAGCTGTAATTCAGAAACGTGGTTTATTTAACAGAAATACATAAAAGAACAATTCTACATATAATTGGTTACGGAGATAACACAGCACAGCTCGGTTATTTAAAGAAAAATTTTCCGATTTGCCGCCTATAACTCGAGGGAAAATTAGTAAAACTAAAAAGCAAAGTTTTTGCGAGCTTGGACGTATAAGGCAGATACACACATTCTAATAGACCTTATGGTCGCGGTGGAGGGACCGATATGGACCACTCACAAACTAACCTAACCTAACCTAAGACAGATACAAAAAAAACCTTTTTAATGTATCGCGTAATGATACCAAATTAGATGTAATGCTTGAGTTTGAGCAAAACTCACATACTTCGAATCGACAAGGAGCCACAACCTTAGGTGTTAGCCACTCACGATTATGCGAATTAAATGAAAATAAAGAAGATTGATACAAACTCAGGAGCTCATTAAAGAGGATTTTGATGGACGAACGTCTTTTTGTTAACAAATGATGGAAACGTTAGATAACAATGTTGTCAAACTAAAACATGTTTTGTTTTCAGATGAGTGCAGTTTTACACTTCATGGCCATTCTAATCGTCAAAATTGTCGCTACTGATCTAAAGGAACTCCACACTGGATAAGAGAAGAACATCTGTAATACCCTGAAAAGGTGAATGTTTGGGCAGCAATAGTTGTACCACGTCATTGATTCCTGTTTCGTTATTGAATGGAGATAATTATTTATCATTGCTTCAAAATAATGTCGTTGGTAAAGTTATATCCTGATCGAGCAAACCCACAAGTTCCAGCGAATGTGATGATATGGTTCTAGCAGGATGGAGCACCAACACAGTACCTAATCAATGTCCGACAGTACGTCGACTTAATATTTCCAAATCCTTGGATAGGGAGGCGAGGGTCGTTATAATGGCCAGTACGATCACCAGATCTTACGTTATTAGATTCCGTCTTATGGGGGATATGTGAAAAGTATGGTATAAAAACTACACCACGCCATTTAACTCAGTTAAGAAGAAGAATACTGATTGCGAGTAGGTCGGTCACGCCTCAAATGTTGATTCATGTTAAAAGACATTTTTATTTTCGACTACAATGCTGTGACATGTATCTTAAACACATACTACATTAATATTGATGTTTTTGATTTTTTTCTAATCAAGAATAATTATTAATTTGTTATTGTGGTGTAGAGAAGTTCGTCAATCAGATACGGTATATTAGGGGGCCAACTAGTTTTAGATAAATCTACTGCTGATAGATTAAGTTTACTACCTTATATGGATACTGATACTATTTTTATGTTGTCGAAATTAGTTTTCAGATTGTGAGAACCTGTTGCTGCCAAGTTACTGACATTATTAGTTCGTCACTGGCCACACAGGGTAAGTTTAAACTAACATCTTTTTAATTTCTAGTAAAATGCATGTTTTTTGCTTTCCTGTCGTTTCTAAGGTTTTTTGGACAGGTCAGGTCAGACCATTCAGTCCTGCTTGGTAGAGTGCCTTGTGCATAAACGACAAGAAAAAAGTGGTCCCTAAACGCTAACATGCTGGGGGACCTAAAGCAAATAGACCTGCTAGAGGGAAAAGAACATTATTATGAGAAAAAGTTGATACAAAATGTAAAAAAAAAACGACTTTTTAAAGTCCGACTAAGCTGTTTTTGTCGATGTTTCTTCTTTATTTCCTCTACCACCGACACCCCTTGTTGCTTATGCATACTAGAGTGGTTCTAATCATGTTTCTGAAAACAGAATTCGAAAATCCGGTTCGCCGCTAATATGCAGTATTATGTACTTTTTTACTGTTAATTTTTGCAATAAATTTTAAAACCATAGCATTTTAGAATAGAAAATAAAAGGACCTCATATTTAAAAAAAATGGGGTATGTGACTGTCACTCTAAGGGGGCTGAATGTAGGGGTGAAGTTTTTGCGTTGTAGGATATACGCGAGTTTTTATAAATATGAACAATAATTGATATACTGAATTTATTCCATTTGGCTGTTTTTTCTTCTAATTTAAGTGGCTATGGCTGTTTGCCATCCGCGCATTCTTCCCCACTCGTTACGTAACTTCAGTGGCATTTTCACTATGATTGCTTGATCAGATCATGCTAAGTAGAATTTGGAGAACCCAATTCATCACGATATAGCTGTTAGACCTGACGATTGTTTCGCTAACAAATATAGTGTCATCAGAGGGATGAATAAACTGTTTATTTGTTGTCAGGTCTAAAAACTGTATTGTGATGAATCGGCTACGCCAAATTATACTTATCAGTGCTCATCACAGGTTCCAATCTTCACTCATTGATCATATCAGTAAGCTTTACATTAATTGTTATTGTACGGCATGTATCAATATACATATACATATATATATATATATATATATATATATATATATATATATATATATATATATATATATATATATATATACATATATACATATATATATATATATATATATATATATATATATATATATATATATATATATATATACATGAGTATACACACGTTATACAAGTAAAGTAACGTTTATCTACTGATAGTGAAGTAAATTAAAATGCGCTGTGGCGATAAATTACATAGATTAATAAACATTCTTTAAATTCATTATTAATTAAAGTTGTACTTGTTGTATGTTTCCTGTTTCACTTCTGACAGAAACGCCGGTCCACCTCCCAGCTAGCACAAAACTGAAATACCAAACTAGACACTATAAGCATCACATCATTATCTACTGTCTGAGTTAAACGAATAATATCGTCGTTCATAACGTCATCAACCATACGGATATTTTATTTCACTTTAAAGAAGCCCATAAAAATTCAACTGAGATCGAAAATTTAAATGAGTAGTTATTACGTAACTGCCACTAATTCTACAAGTCCGTGGTGATAATAACCTTATATTACACATTAACAGTGACAATTACGTGATATTCACTTAACTACTTTAGAGTTAGACAACTTCATAGCTGCTTTCAAGGTAGTAGGAACGTCGCCGTTACTCACAGAACTACTTAAAAGTTCCAACTTGAAAGTATCGAATGACAGTAGCCAAAACTATATTGTTACTGAAATGCCACAATAAAGTCGCAGCCACTTTCAAGTAGCATTAATAGTTGACGCGTCGTTTCCAGCCTCTTTATAGTACATCTAATAGTTGTGGAACTTCTTGGTGATATATTTTGGTGGCAGTCACGTTTCCGCTACTTGAAGAAGTGAACTCGTCTCCTTGTGGTCACTATAAAATAGTAGTAACTTTTTGAATTCATTAGAAAATATTTTAGACCCTACTACATTCATAAAGGATGATTGTTCCATCACAACAGCATTCAATGAGATGTTGTGAAAGTCTAGTAGAGTGTGTAACATGTGTGATTCAATAATATGTCATACCTCAATAAACACAAGTCAGTTGACCAACAAATAAGACTTTATAGACATTCTACAACATTTTACAGGAAAGTGGGAAGTAAAAGATGAAAAAACAGTAGCTTAGAAAATATTATGCTGTTGTGAGCACGCCGTTGTTGTTAGTGCAAAACATGGATATATGTACGTGAGTGAGATTTTGAATTTGTGATGATCACTGATAAATAAAATTTGGAGAACCCAATTCGTCACAAGACCTCGATCCTTTCGCTAACAAATTTATCGTAATCCAGTTTATTCATCCATCCGATGACGCTAACTTTGCAAGCGAAACGATCGTCAGGTCTAAAAACTGTATTGTGATCAATGGGGTTCTCCAAAGTGTACTTAAGCGTATAAGTGCTATGGCAGTTTTTCCCTCTTCAACAAACGCCAGTTCAATATTTACTACAAATGATGAGAGTTACTCTCAAACAGAACATCAGACATGTTTCAGTTACTGTTATAAGGGTAACTGGGTTATTGTTCCTGAAGATGACAATGTATTTTATGGTAAAGATCAAGAACAAGATACTATCGTTTCTGAGATTTCACTATTGAAACAACTTAGAACATGATAAAATAAGCCACCGGGCTTTTTCACATCTACTGTAGATTGCAGGTAATACAATCAAATGGTACAAATTTACCAACCAATAGTAGGACTTTATTAAAAACTCCAAGAACTGTTGATGTCGTAAAAATGGGTAATGGAGTGGTTTTCTACAATGGCATTAAAAATTCTTTGAAGACAGCATCTCATAGGCTTGGCAGATCCATTATACGTATAATTCGCGTACAAAGCACAAAACGCAGGTAAAAAAAACAACCACAACCTTAAATTTTCTTAAGTTGAAATGACAGGCAAAGCACAGAATTGCAAAAGTATCTTCCCTTTTTGGAACCATAGGGTGGCAAGTAGAACTATAATGACCCATTTGATAGATTACGACGAAGTCGTTACTGCAAAGTAACTATACCATGTTGAGGCATAGTTCCACTAGGTAGCATTTAGTGAAAGCAACTTCAAAGTTCCGGATTTTCAGTATCCGCCACCAAAGACAAGTTGTTGTAACTACTTTCAAGTTCCATATTTTATTGAAAGCTACTTCAAAGTGTTTGTTTTGGAATGCGCCGTTTTTGTAGATGCAGATTTCCGACGCCATTATTACTTACGTCTCAAGTGTTACAGTAAATATCTAAAAATTAATTTACTGTTATGTTTGCAGTTATCATAGCAACGTTTGTAAAACTATTATTGTCATGCATAGAAAAGTAAATTAGATTACAAATTGCGGCACTTTGACGGAAATGATGGGGAATGTCGTATTTACGTGATAAATAAGTTTTATTAAAAACTGGAAATTTCAAGGGCGCATAATTTCCAGATGCACAAATTATTATATTTGAACAGTAAACTTGCATAGTTTTAGATTCAAACACTCAATACATCCAAATATAGAGCATAAAAAGTTAATTATTAATCTCGACTGGTAGTCGTGCTAGTATGTATAGAATTGTAATAGAAGACAAATATGGCTTAAAACATAAGAGTTGTATTATTATGTGTCAAGATAGCAAGCACAACAGAGAGTAGGTAGCGATATGTCCCATGATAGTAGCTGTTACTGTTTCGCCACGTCCACGCTACGTGAGGGCTGCGGTTTTGGAACGTAGCCGGATAAGTTTCCGATACCACGCCGTAACGTTGCAATCATTCCCCATTCTAGTGGTTGCTCCGTGATAGGAACGTTCCTATAATGGATCAGCGACTGGCGTAAAAACACTTAGAAGTTATCATGATAGTGGCTGCCACGTTCCAGCGACCAATTGTGTTAGTTGGGCATCGAACATTCTTAAAAATGCGTATTTTGATATACTACCCTTGAAGACATAACACAGCTAATGTTTAGATTCTAAACTGAATATCAAAAACATTTAAAAATGATAAATCCAATAAGTACACCTTTAAGGTGACAATCTTTACAACTTATCTCCTAGATACCAGATAAGTTGTAAAGATTGTAATCTTAAATACTTTGGGCAGACTAAAAGAACCATTGAGACCAGGTTCAGGGAATATCTGGCGCAGCTGAGACACGGTAGTGTAGACAAGTCATGCGTGGCGCAACATATACCACATAGATAAAGAAAATCTGAAAGTTATCAGATATGTTAGACAATGAGCGAAGCTAGACGAGTACTAGAGTATTTATATTTCTAGGGCAATAAAAAACAAAAGTTCCTTAAACCAAGCACCGCCACCGATTTATAGCCCTTTGTTTGCATTATGTCTTTGATATAGCAAAAATATTCCGAAACTTGGCAGGTAAAGTTATAACGGAAGTTCAAAAGTTCGTCCGGCAATTAAAGTACAATGCACGGAGAATTTGCCTGAGATTTCGTTTCCCTCTCGGTACTGGTCTTTACCTACGATTCAGTATAAAAGGTGATGTTTAGTTGTAAGTAGTTTATAATTTTTTATCCTTTGATGACGCTAACTTTGTTAGTGAAACGATCGTCAGGTCTTTAAAACGATGTGTTGTGGTGATTTAGGTTCTCCAAGTGTACTTATCAGTGCTCATCACAGGTTCCAATCTTCACTTAGTAAACCCAATTTCAATTAATATAATTTTATTTTTGACAAAATAATATTACAAATATTATTTGAATTTCGGTGAATAAATGTTTAAACCGATGACCTTCTTGTAGGAAAAGAACGACCAATAAAAAAAATTCCAATCATAGTACAGGCAATAGAGGAGCCCGTTACTCTTGTCCATAATACATGCATTAAACTACAGGAGTTTTTTTTTCATGGATAGGTTCAGAATTACGTACTGAATGTAAAAACACAAAATCCTTACAAATTAGGAGGGCGGAAGTGCCGCCATTTTGAGAAAAACCGTTTCGGCCTATATCTCCGTAACCGTGCACTTTAGGCCAAAAATGGTAATGACTTTTATTGTAGATAATTGCATTTTTCATCTTTTTGTTAAATAATTTTTTTTATCACTCACCGTTTACAACGTATACGACTATTAGCATTCATTTATTGACTTTTTTACCTACATCTTGGTTAATAATTGTTTAAGAAATAAAATGCTTATAACTTAACTTTTGAATCGATAAATTTCCTACAATTTTTACTTAAAACTTTTTTTTCTCAAATCAATATTTTCAAAGTTATAACGCGTTAAATCTTCTTTTCACTTTTCAATCGACAAATTTTTCTAGAAATATTTTAGCAAAATGAAGGACAATGACGCTTGAAGCTAAGACTTCAGGCTTTGTAAAACATTGTTCTTGAGACATTTTCTTTCCATAGCTTATATTAGTTTCAGGTTGTTTGCGTAAATGTTGCCAATTTTGACGTTTTAAATCGCGACTGACGTTTTGGGGAAAACCCCAATTTATTTTTCTTTAAATGCCTATAACTTTTTTATCTTTTAACCTACAAAATAAATTTTGGTAGGTAATTTACCTATTATAATATAAACTGGCGTACCAAATTTGGTTGCCCTTACATTGTTATTTCCGGACATATTAAAATTGAAACTGACCCCGGATATGTGTTCTAGGGGGCTAATTAGCGCACATTTGAAAATTTTTTTCAAAATTTAAAACTCGGGGTCTCATTAGTGATTTTTTTTAAAGAAAAGTCACTAATATTAATTTGAGAAAAAAAGTTTAAAGTAAAAGTTCTAGAAAATTAGTCGATTAAAAAGTTAAGTTATAAGCATTTCATTTTTTAAACAATTATTAACAAAGATATAGGTAAAAAAGTCAATAAATGAATGCTAATAGTCATATAAGTTGTAAACGATGAGTGATACAAAAAAATATTTAACAAAAAAGATGAAAAATGCAATTATCTACAATAAAGGTCATTACCATTTTTGGCCTAAAGTGCACGGTTACGGAGATATAGGCCGAAACGATTTTTCTCAAAATGGCGGCACTTCCGCCCTCCTAATTTGTGAAGATTTTGTGTTTTTACATTCAGTACGTAATTCTGAACCTATTTATCAAAAAAAAAAAAACTCCGGTAGTTTAATGCAGAAACAAATTCTCTATTGCCTGTATTATCAGTATCCCAATTTTTTGCATTTGACACACACACACACACACACACACACACACACACACACACACACACACACACACACACACACACACACACACACACACACACACACACACACACACACACACACACACACACACACACACACACACACACACACACACACACACACACACACACACACACACACACACACACACACACACACACACACACACACACACACACACACACACACACACACACACACACACACACACACACACACACACACACACACACACACACACACACACACACACACACACACACACACACACACACACACACACACACACACACACACACACACACACACACACACACACACACACACACACACACACACACACACACACACACACACACACACACACACACACACACACACACACACACACACACACACACACACACACACACACACACACACACACACACACACACACACACACACACACACACACACACACACACACACACACACACACACACACACACACACACACACACACACACACACACACACACACACACACACACACACACACACACACACACACACACACACACACACACACACACACACACACACACACACACACACACACACACACACACACACACACACACACACACACACACACACACACACACACACACACACACACACACACACACACACACACACACACACACACACACACACACACACACGTGGTTATCATGTGGTGTTTGTTATTAACTTTTAATGAAATTTATAACAAAAGTTCAAATTTAAAATTTTTGTCTCGTTAGGGTCATAGACTTTTAGAGCTAATTTGGTTGTTCTTGATGGATCCTTTTCAACATGAGTTTGTGAATATAGTGGAGTCTTTATAATGTGAACATACCACTACATGAACTTCCAAAAACGTGAAAACTTTATTTATTATTCCACATATTTTACTCTATAAACATGAACAATGGAATAATGCCAATTTAAATTTTGTCACAACTCACACACTACCAAGAATAAATCAGTTCTAGGCAGGCTTTAACAGGATTTCTATTAGTTAGTGTTTTACTTTTACACTTGTGGGTGTTACAATTTAAGTTATACATACATACTAAATTTATTATGGCGCATAATAAGAAACCGAATTACTGAACCTTAGATTCTGGATGACTTTTTTTTTAATTGAGTTGCTAAATCAAATGTGTACTCTCACAATAAAAAGGTGGCGAAGATTAATTCCACAGTTGCAATTTGATAAAACAGGAAAAAAACATTAGACAAATAGTTTTTGAAACAGCAAGAGAGAAATGCTCTTCCAAATGGCGTAATTTTTAAGAGAAAAAACGAAATGAGAATTGCAAGACAATCCACAGAAGTTCTAGAAAAAAAAATTATTTGCAAAGAGAATGTACCTGCCAAATCATAAATATGGCAGGTATTTTTCCTTTTAATTGCTTGGATGGTTATAATTTTAGTCAACCCAATCGAATTACTTTTTCCAAACAGAACAACAAAAAATGTTTTTTAAAACCAACTTATAGTTATTCGCGAAGCTCATTATGTTATTTTTCTTTAATTTAGTACCCAGGCTGTGCTTACATAGGTGTTACCAAATACTATATAATGATAATACAGGACACTTCGGCTGATTTCGTGTTTCAAGAATATCAGCGCCCCTATCGGATAGTATTGATGTTACGTCGTTCGAGAACCTGTAACACTAGCAATTGCTGGTGTTTAACTGTGTATAATTAAGTTTAAGCTGTGTTTCTTACAATGAATGTTAGTGATTGGGTGTGTGCAATCTATAATTGTTCGAATTATAACGTGCTAAATCTATCAAAGACATTTCATAGGTTTCCAAAGGATGGCGAAACGTGAATATGATTTGAAGCAGAAGACAAATTCAGAATCACTTTTATGCCAATATGTACAGTTCGCAGAAGATAATTCAGTGTGTAATATTTACCATCATGTATCTATTTATAGATAAGCTTCATAAACAGATGGTTGAAAGGCTTCAATCATAACTTGCCTTCCTGTGCATCAAAAAAAAATATGAAGGGAAAAAAGTTTTGCATTAATAATAAATGGTATAAGAAAACTGTTTTCTCTATATTCTTCTGTGTCCTTTTTTATTTCAGTATGGCATAAATTGTCACATTTTTTCACATTTAAAATTATTTTACTTGGTAAAGACTTTTAATTATCTTCCCCAGACAAGTTTTTAAAGGACAGGTAGAAATAGCAGATTCAGCCCTATAATAAATTTACTCACGGAAGTAAGAGTTAGTCTCACCTTTCATCTGCACAATTTCCTAATTATGTACTAAGTATATCAGTTACATATTTTAAAATATTAGATTAATAAGACAGTTTTCATGTAGAGATATAGCAAATTGAGTACTGTGCTACCATTTATACCTAGAACAATTATTTATAGGTAAGCACAGATTGTAACTGAATATCCTCAAAAACATCTTTCAGTATATATCCTATACATACCCTTGAAATAGTAGTTTAACGACGGTTTCAAGGTAGTACTTTAAATTAAAATGAAATAAGATTATGGGTAAGAGAAATTTTCAGAATTATTCATCCTGAATTCATTTAGGTTTCAAGCTGATTGTTGATACAAATTCTATTTATAACTATATAATCAGAAAATTTTCACTGTTTTGCCATGTACAAGTTTTTATATTCATCTATAATAAACCAATTGTCTAAATTAAGAATATGCAGGTAAATATACAATTCAAATTACCCGCTCAGTTGTCAGTACTTCATGCGAGGTGGCGCTAGTGTACTTGTCACAAATATCACCAATGCTAAAGCATAGGAGTGTCCCGTATTGTCATTATATAGTATTTGATGTTATTATGGTTCAAGATTGAAGATTCTAGCTTAATAGGAAATTGAGTTATCGGATTTCAAATATTTTTACAGAAACTCTCCACCATAATGTGTCTGCTGCACCCAGACATTTTTCAACACTGCAAACAAAATAACAAAAATGGTTTTCTAAAACAAATTTATCGTTGCCTGTGAAGTTCATTGTGTTACAATAAAAAAACATTGAAATTAAAGTTTTAATAATTTACACCGAACATATCTTTATAGATATAGATTAAACTACTACACGATATTATGTAGTTTCATTTACCTAAAATTTTCCATACACGACATGAAGAGTAAGTAATAATGAAAATTCACTAAAAACTAAAAGTAAACAGTAAGTACCTTATTCTCAGATTCTAAGGTATTAGCTGAGTATTATTATTTGTTTATGGCGTATGTAAACAAAAAAGAAGAAGATAACCTCGAATTCGACTCCTCCCATTGACAGTTTGCAAAATAACAAATGACAATGGCAAATAGCTAAATGAAGTTGTCAGATTTAACTAGGAAAGGGCGATGGGTTTTAAATACCTTGAAGAATGGGAACCTTAATATTTATACATAATCAAACGTAGATCTAGATTGCCTTTAAACAAATTGAATCACTTTCATTAAAAATTTTATACTATATATTTTTCTGATATCTTAAAATTCAGATGACACTTTTGGCAAATGGCAACCCCGCTGGTTGTTTATTGTAACATATGTAGCCTGTTCGTTTGAAGTTTAATTTGGAGCATTTGTTTCCAATAGCAGCGTAACCTTGATATATCTGTCTGACCTTGTCTAACACTATAGGCACCCATTCAGAGGTAATTTCAGGTTATATCGTAAATTATTTATTTTTTATTTGGTTGTAACTCAGAATTTACTGAACCGATTAAGTTGAAATTTGGTAGAGAGTAGAGAGGACAACTGATACGATATCTACGTGTGCGTAAAGTTTTAGTTTCATACTTCTAGTCATTTAAAAGATGCGTTTTTAAACAGTTTTTTGCATTTTTTTCTGAACGTATGTGAGTGTCAAAACTGTCTAACGAACTTATCCAAGCTATTAACAAAATAAAGGGAATGGCCAAATTTAGTTTCGATTGGTGAAGTATTTTTTTAATTATCGGTTGGATATATATATATATATATATATATATATATATATATATATATATATATATATATATATATATATATATATATATATATATATATATATATATATAAACTTTTCAACTGACCTTAGATTGGGGTTCTATGGGCCCTAATTCGAAATCTTACCATCGATACCTCTCTATTAGCGACTTTTCTTAACGAAAATTCACTAAAATGCCATGGCATATAAGTTTCCACAATAATGGCAGCCAGAGTTAGTGCCTTCATTCTTAGAAAAACTTGCTAGTACGATTGATGAACTCGATTTGGATCATAAACGGATACACAATGCAGAAGAAACTTGCTTGTACTGAAAGCTTTAACGGGAAAAACGCGTGAAGAAAAATCTGCCTTTGGTAGGAAAACAGCTAAAGAATTGATTACATTTTAGCTTGTATAAATTCCATAGGGTTGCATAAATTTAAACCGTTGATGATTGACGAAACAAAAAAGCAGACAAAATTTCATGTTCACTACAGAAACTCAAAGTTAGCGCGGACGATAATAATAATAGCAATAATGACATGTTTGTTCCTAAGAGAAGCATATCTATATACACTTTTTTTGCTTAAAAACTAACATTGAGATTACATGGTACATTTTTTAGGTCAAATAATTCCTCGGAATACAAAGTCTTGCAGAAAAAGCACTACTCGCCCCAAGCGATCGTTGCGAAAACAAGCTTATATCTGAGAATCGTCTTATTACAGCTATGTTTATGCCCTCTAATGTAATATCCTTGATACAACCGATGGATGAGAATGTGTGCTCATGTACAAAGTCATTATCCGGCCAGCCTTGACCTATGCATCACCTGCATGGGCCACCGCGGCCGCATCACACATCAAGACCCTTCAAATCATCCAGAACAAAATTCTGAGAATGGTTACCGGAGCGCCATGGTTTGTCCGAAACAGTCATATTCACTCTGATCTGGAAATGCCTTCGATACTTGAGTTTATAACTCAACTATCCACAACCCAGTTTGCAAAAGCCGCTTCTCACGCAAATGCTCTTCTCCGTAGTGCCACCGACTACGACGAGCAACTTCCACACAAGCATAAGCGTCCAAAGCTTATACTTACCCGCTAACGCCCCTGCGGCAAAAACAGAATGGAAACATTCATACCCAAAAAAGTCATTGTGTGTAATTCTTTCCGACGGAGGTATGGACTAAGGTCCGGTACTCCTAGGGTGAGGTTTTTAGTGAGTACAGTCTCACAGTACCTTGATATCCCACGGAACCTACGGGGCCGTGAATGGGGTCTGCATGAGCATTTCCCCCTCCTGCATAAAAAAAAAGAGAGAATGTGATGCAAATTGACAAAATAGAATTTTCGGCATGGCTTCGTGGCAGTGGTTATAGCTAATAATTTAGAAGATATGAATAAGATTTTAAAGCAGTATAGTCTAAGCTGTATTGTTTTTAATTTATCTCCAGTTTGAAACAAGTTGGTACCACTGATGTTTTAAAAAATGTTGGAAAACATTTTTGTGTCAGAATAGGGATCTCGAAAGTAATATACCGCTAGCTACTATTCGTCAAGAAATTCCTAATCTTGATATGTAGCATTATAGAGACCAATATAATATCTTACATTCAACTGATTCTTAACAAGACTACAGTTCTATAGATGTCGACGAAGGGAATAAAGAAAGTGGGGGTGACAATGAAGAAATGTTTTAGGGAAATTTAAAAAGCAGACAATAATAACCTTACGGATCTAACTAGTAACATGTACAAATAATGGACCCAACAAAGTAATGCAAAGTTCGGAAATATTATTGCTCTTAAAAAGGTGATGTTTAATAGTAAGTAGTTTAGAATTTTTCATCCTCTGATGACGCTTACCTTGTTAGTGAAACGATCGTCAGGACTTTAGAAATATGTGTTGTAGTGATTTGGGTTCTCCAAGTTTACCTATAAGTGCTCATCACAGGTTCCAGTCTTCACTTAGCGAACTTCACTTAGGTATACAGTTAGCACCTGACAAACGAACGGTTCTGATTGTTTTTGGGTAAAATCGTTTCGTTAAAACACGAGTAATATAACGTTTTAGGGTTTGTTTATTAGAAAAGTTTCAATTTCATCAAACATCTGGTAATCTGTGCTGAAAGTAAATTCGCGGTTGGAGGTGTGGGAGTGGAATATAGGTGATAGAAATTTCGTTTTTTTTTTCTGTGAAGGGCGTAAAAAGTTTTAAAACATATATAAAACTTGATTCTGGAACAAAAACTTTGTGTCTGTCGGTCAGTCAATCTGTCGGCCGGTCTGTCAGCCTGTACGTCTGTCTGTAGGAGCAATAACTTTAGAACGAATTGAGATGTAATCTTCAAATTTGGTATCCAGTTAGCAACCAACAAAAGAACGCTTCGAATTGTTTTTGGGTAAGATCGCTTCAGGGCGTAGGGAATAAATAAGGGATGATTTGGTGAAAATTGACATTTTTTCGTTAAAACATGAGTAATATAACGTTTGAGAAGTTTATGGGTAGATGAATACGAATATTTTCTTTGTGTTAAAGTCGTGGACCCTAAAGTCATTGCATGAGAATGTCTTTCTGTAGAGAGTAGATTATCACAGCTATGTGGAAGTTATGATTCAATTTGCAGCACTATTTTTTATTGTCATTAAAAGCTGCAATTTGTAGCTAATTTAAATTATGTAATATATTAGGATTTTATTAGTTTTTTTTACATAGAAAACATGCATTTAACGCAGTGTAATCTTGCGTCATATAAACGGCGTGAAAATAATTATCTTCCGTTGCATTTTACTGAGTAATACGGTAGGTAATTATATTTTAACGACCTTAGCTTTTATTAGTATATGCGCCAAGCTTAAAAAAACAACTTAGCAGTGAGTAAATATAATATTATTATAGAAATCTCAACAACGACAAAAACTACTATAATAATACAAAAAATCGGGACGTGGTAAGTGCGTTATAGTAGAGAATTTTCATTAGTTTTGTAATAATAAACCACATGTGAAGAGAAGAATTACCAACACCATTTTGGAAATATGGTCCACGTACAAAGAAGCAAAGAAGTACCATAGTTAGGCTTAACTTTAAGCGCCCCCGTGGCCGTGTCGGAAAGTCGATTCAGACTTTCCAATTCCGACTCGGGGGACGACGGTTCGAGACTCACCGGCAGCGGATGATTTTTCAAATCACTGCTGTCGTTGAAATCGACCTTAAGGTGGAGGGTAGGTTAGTTTAGATGAGCAAAAAGGGCCAGCAATGGCCCAATTGCCAGTAAGCATCTTACCTTTTTTTTTAGGCTTAACTTTAATCATGTAAGGTAAACGTTACATCTTAATCGAATTGATGTCTACGATAAGGCATATTGTGAATGCAATAGCGAAATAATCACATACACAAGCAAGAAGAAAGATTTTCAGATTATTACAATCAACGAATATATCTCGTCCCTTCAACATAAATCACTTGCTAACTAAGTGAAGATTGGAACCTGTAATGAGCAATGTACACTTGGAGAACTCAAACCATCACAACACATATTTTAAAGACCTGACGATCGTTTCACTAACAAAGTTAGGGTTGCCAAGTGTACTTATTATTTGCTAGATTTTAAGTGTATAAACATCTACCTTATACAGATTTTTAAATAAAGCACAAATTAAATTATAAGAGTCCCGCTAATAAAAGAAAATCCTTTTTTTATTCTCTTTTTATTATTCTCTTTTAGTGAATTTTCTTAGAAAAAATTCACTAATGAGGAGATCTCGACTTTTGAATTTTGAAAAAATTTCTTCAAATGAGCGCGATCTAGGACCCCTAGAACCCATATCCGGGGTCAGTTTCAATTTTTATATGTTTATATATATATATATATATATATATATATATATATATATATATATATATATATATATATATATATATATATATATATATATATATATATATATATCACACCGATAACTCAAAAAATAATGGGCCGATTTTGATAAAATTTGGCATGTACTTTTCTTTTGTAAATAGCTTGGATAAGTTCGTTAGTCAGGAAAATCTAACGAGGTTTTCCGGGAAAATTTTGAGTTTTCATTCGAAAAAAATTATTATCTCAAAAAGTAATTAGCCGATTTTAATAAAATTTGGCTAATTAGCCGATTTTAATAAAATTTGGCATGTACCTTTCTTTTCTAAATAGCTTTGACAAGTTTGTTAGTCAGGAAAATCGGACGAGGTTTTCCGGGAAAATTTTGAGTTTTCATTCGAAAAAAATTTTCATCTCAACGAATAATACGCCGATTTTGATAAAATTTGGCACGTACCTTCCTTTTGTAAAAGGCTTTGACAAGTTCGTTAATCAAAAAAATCGGACGAGGTTTTCTGGGAAAATTTTGAGTTTTCATTTGAAAAAAATTTTTATCTTAAAAAATCAAAAATCTATGATAACCAAATTTGGTAGGTAGGTTTACGATATAAAAGGCAAACTATATACCAAAATTTAGATTTCTATGTTACAAGAAAAAAAAGTTATAAAATATTTTGTGCCAGATCATTTCTATGAAAATTCACTACCATAACGCACTTGCTGCGTCCAGGCTTTTAGTGAATTTTCGTAGAAAAAATTCACTAATGGGGAGATCCCGACTTTTGAATTTTGAAAAAATTTTTGCAAATGAGCGCGAACTAGGACCCCTAGAACCCATATCCGGGGTCAGTTTCAATTTTTATATGTTTATATATATATATATATATATATATATATATATATATATATATATATATATATATATATATATATATATATATATATATATATATATATATATATATATATATATATTTATATATTTATATATATATATATATATGTATCACACCGATAACTCAAAAAATAATGGGCCGATTTTGATAAAATTTGGCGTGTCCCTTTCTTTTGTAAATGGCTTGGATAAGTTCGTTAGTCAGGAAAATCGGACGAGGTTTTCCGGGAAAATTTTGAGTTTTCATTCGAAAAAAATTCTTATCTCAAAAAGTAATAAGCCGATTTTAATAAAATTTGGCATGTACCTTCCTTTTGTAAATGGCTTTGAAAAGTTTGTTAGTCAGGAAAATCGGACGAGGTTTTCCGGGAAAATTTTGAGTTTTCATTCGAAAAAAATTTTTATCTCAAAGAATAATAAGCCGATTTTAATAAAATTTGGCATGTACCTTCCTTTTGTAAATGGCTTTGATAAGTTCGTTAATCAAAAAAATCGGACGAGGTTTTCTGAAAAAATTTTGAGTTTTCATTTGAAAAATATTTTTATCTTAAAAAATAAAAAATCTATGATAACCAAATTTGGTAGGTAGGTTTACGATATAAAAAGTAAACTATACACCAAAATTTAGATTTCTATGTTAAAGAAAAAAAAGTTATGAAAAAATATTTCGTGCCACATCATTTCTATGAAAATTCACTACCATAACGCACTTGCTGCGTCCCGAGATTTTTTAATATTCTAAATGTTGCAGTTAAACGTTTATGTATGGATAAGTGTATCGAAATTTTTATTTTTATTATTCCTTCTGCTTAAGGTAAGTTATAGTTAATATAAATTTATGTACGTTATTAACAATTATAAACAACTACTATTGTGTGGCGATTTGTCTATCGTTCCTTTCTCTGGCCCATGTCTCTTTTTTGTGAGCCTTGGTGGGTCGTTAGGCGACCAAGTACGCCTCTTTTAATCCTTAATAGGTTTAAAGAAGATAAAATAAGAAACAAAATACAAACAAAAAAAGAAAAACAGAAAGGAACAAAAGAAAGAAAAAAAAAGAAAAAAGGAAAAAAGGAGAATAAAAGTGACTTAGTGAAAATTGTAACCTGTGTTGAGCACCGAAAAGTTGAATTTGGAGAACCCAATTCATCACAATACAGTTTTCAGATGTGACGATCGTTGCGCCAACAAAGTTAGCGTTATCAGAGGGATAAATAAACTAAGCGAATAAAAACTAGAACTCCTATTATGTTAGTTGACAAGCAAGAAACAGGAATCTACAAAGTAATACAGACAAACTTCCACTGTTTAGTCGAAAATCCCTTTAATAACAAGTCCATTACCTGCGTTTGTAAGACTGCGTGTCGTTAAACTTCCACTGTTTAGTCGAAAATCCCTTTAATAACAAGTCCATTACCTGCGTTTGTAAGACTGCGTGTCGTTACTGAATATTCCTTCTAAGAAAGAGATAAGGCATCTAAGGATCTCCTTACACCTATTTTTTTCTCTCTGTTTTTCCTGCTGCAAGTCTGAACCAAGTAAAACAACTAACAATTATAAAAGTCTGTGGTTGATGGATAACCTTCCAATGCCATCTCTTTATCTGACCACACACATAAAGAGACACGGATTACTATGAAAATAATTCTGTATATATATATATATATATATATATATATATATATATATATATATATATATATATATATATATATATATATATATATATATATATATATATATATATATATATATATATATATATATATATATATTGCAACCCAAAGGATGAAGATAAAACCACAGAAATGTCGTAAATCTATAAAATTGGTTGTAAGGATTGTGTACCTAAATAAGTTGGACAAACTAAAAAATCTATTGAAACTACATTTAAAGAACATTTAGCGCAACTGGAAATGGCACCATTGATAATATAATCATGTATTGCTCAGCATATTTGGGATTATAATCGAAAATTAATAAAGAATGTTAGACAACCAGGACCGCTAAACGCGTTTAAGAGTATATATATATATATATATATATATATATATATATATATATATATATATATATATATATATATATATATTTAGTTTAGCGGTCCTGGTTGTCTAACATTTTTTATTAATTTTCGATTCTCCTCATTAACGTGGTTTGAGGTTCAAATGGTAAGCAAACAAAGTTTTTTCGGCTTTCTCTTTTCTAAATGTCGTTGATTCCGCTAACATCTTATTTGTTTTCGTTTGTTAATTAATTTCTCCACTAGGCAAGAAGTGTAGCCGTTATATTCGGCCACGTTTTTAGTATAATTTAATTCTTTGGTACATCTACTTTCACTTAAAGAAAATTCATTAACCTGTTTACTAAAAAATTCAGACTTGCCATTTTTTGTACGTACGAACGATGTGAGTCATTGGGAATCTAGCTTAGAGTGGTGGTTTCCTTTCTATGGACATCGAATTCTAAACCTTCTTTATAACTAATACATCTAGAAGGGGTAATTTATGATTAATTTCTAATTCGTGGGTACATTTTATAGAATTAAATTTATTGTTTAATTTGGCAATAAATTTTCTATTCTGCAAATGTTTGTGCTAAACACTGCAAAAATATCATCTATGTAATGAAACCACACTCTAGAAGAATCGTCACATTCACTTTCAACCCGTTATCCCCATTCATTACAGACCATTTCATGAGTAGATTTGAGCCAGATCCTGAAAGTGAAAGTTAGTATTTTTCTAGAGTGTGCTTGAGTTACGTGGATGATATTTTCGCAGTGTTAACACGACCAAATTATTGCCAAATTCAACAATAAATTTGATTCTATAAAATTTACACACGAATCAGAAATTAATAATATATTACCTTTTCTAGATGTACTAGTTATCAAGAATAAAGATGAAAGTTGGAAGTGTATACATATATGCATCTTACGAAGTCATCCCATATATATATATATATATATATATATATATATATATATATATATATATATATATATATATATATATAACACGTGTATGCGGTTGTCTCCTTGCGGCCTTGCCCTTAACCTTTCTTCTTGTATAGTATACAGAAATGCCGTGTTAAAAATCCTGTTATAAATAGTATGACTTCTGGGCTCCGGATGCTCACGTAGGTGATTTATTTGCCTCCGTGGCGATTTTGGTTGTTGCCCTCGAATTGAGGGTCTATCGAATGATGCTGCAAATGTGCACTAGTTGCCTGTTGTGACTCCGTGTATTTTTACATCTTCATCCAGAGTGTTACCATCATCAGCTGGCTATACCGTACTGATGATAGCTAATAAGCTTGAAACGCGTGTATGCGGTTGTCTCCTTGCGACCTTGTCCTTAACCTTTCTCCATATATATATATATATATATATATATATATATATATATATATATATATATATATATATATATATATATATATACATATATATATATATATATATATATATATATATATATATATATATATATATATATATCTTTTTTTTTGGTTTTTCTATCAGCGTACCTTATCAATTTAAACAGTTATTAATTAATTTTGATCTTTTCACGTACACCTGTGGGGTGTGGAGTGCCCATTGTCGCACTATTTCTTTAATTTCTTTTTATAAGATACAATAAATAGGCTTAAAAGACCGCAGATCCAAATCAATTAATAACTGTTTCAATTCATCAGGTACGCTGATAGGAAAACCAAAAAAAAAAGAATTGCATAGGATTCTCAGTGTACTGGATGGTGTGTTACTTCTTAACACACCATCCAGTACACTGAGAATCCTGTGCAATTCTTTTTTTTTGGTTTTTGAAAGTCAAAAAACTAAATTCCTATTAAGAACAGAAAAGTAATAGACATAAGTAAGGAACACGTTGTTGGAAGAAACAGAAAAATACCTGCACAGCATGCTGTTGTGTGAAGAGGAATAAAACTAAAAATGAATATGACAAAAACAATAGGAATGAAGACAAGAGTGTCATTGCGTGAATGTGTATAGAGCTAAGCGGCCAACAATTTGAACAAGTAATAATATTTACGTACCTCCAGAGTGTTATTACGAATGGTATTAATGTAGCAAGGAGAAGGATTATTGCGATGGTCAAGCAAGCATTTCATAGACAAAATAATCGTCTTACTAATAACCAATCAACTAATAACTTAAAAACTTAAGCCTGGAAAAGGTTCATCAAATCATACGTACGCAGTGTTTCAGTATGTGGGGTGGAAAGCTGAATTTTGAATAAACAGAAGAGAATAAAAGTTTTAAAAATGTGAACATGAAAAAATGACGACTAGATACACCGATAGAAAGACGAATAAAAGTGTGCTAGAGGGAGGCAGAATGCGCTGGACATCCTGAGACACAAAAAATTTCTGAGATTATTTGAAGGTCACATATTAAAAAAATAGGGCAAAAGTAGACCAAAATAAAAACTTCTGGAAAATCTGATATAATTTATGAAATACGTAAGCCACAATGAAATAAAAAGAGCTCCTGAAGACAGAGTCATGCTTGATCTTTCAATAACAACGGGCCATCGACTATGGTGATGATTAAAAAAAAAAGACGGAAACGCTACAAAAACATTTCACGCCATTATTGAGTTAATTGATAAATTACAACGTTGTTAAATGATGATAGAACCTTCTATTAAATTAATTTGTCAAGACAATACATGGTTCGTCAGAAAGAAAAAGCTATATTTAAAACCTGCCACATAAAAGCAACCATTGTGCCTACGCCAGTTTTAAATCTTCACATTTCAAACATGTCACTCAAAGTGATTTTAAACTGATTCCCAGTCGAAATATGAGCACCGTTTCCTGCTTTACATTATGTTCATGGTACAACATGAAGTTTTCCATGTGGAATATTTTGCAAGGAAAGCATTACTCATAATGTAACAAATGATCACAGCTATCTAACGTTTAATTAATCAAAAGAGAAGTGCATATAATTAATTATTCAGAAACAAATGTGACATACAAGTTCCTTGGCAGCCGTCGCCAATCAGTACGTTGTCGAGTAAAGGTAAATGTTAAGTACCTGCAATTGAAAACAAGCCAAGTCACACACTTTATTGGCAGGAATATCATGGAACAAATAAAGGCGTTGACTTATTAACTCGTGATCTGAATTACAGATAAAAACATTCTATAATAATTCTATCGCCGGATTCCTCGGAGAAGCCAACGGATTGACGTGAATCTCATGATGAATCGTCCCACAAATGTTTACAAAGCACGTGGTATCTATTGACTTAACATCGTGATATAGGTTAGACGAGGTCTCCCGAGACACCAGCGACGCGTCTGCTCTATGCTATGTATAGTAAAATAAAAGTTTGTAAAGGTGAGAAATTACAATGATATTCCCCGGTACAGTTTTGAATAGATCATTAATCATTATATTTGGGCAGAGTTACAGAGCAAGGCCGCTGATAAAATTCAGACGTCAGGGATTGTAAAAATAACAACATGTGCTGCGCTCGAAAATAGTTCAAACGTAAATGATCTTAGTTCTAACGTTTGTAAAGCTAATAATCCTACATTTTAAACTCATTTAATGATGCGATGTGATACTTGCGCATGCGTTCCAGACATGTGACTACCTAATATTCAGGAAATCAAATGGTAATTTGTTTATTATGCGAAATAAAAATGCAATTTAATAAATTAAAATTATACAGTTTCCAAAAATGTTGAATGGTGGTTTGTAGCTTAAGGAGGGACGTTTCTGATGGGGATATTATTTCAGTAGTTCCATATTTCCGGTGTCTGGGAATGCAGAAACCCTCCGCATGAGTGGAGAGCGCAGGAGCGCATAAAGCAGGAAGGAGCGTGGGGCGCTCTCGAAAGGGCATGCTAAAGATAACTGGCTGAGATAAACTCACCGTTAATTAAAGGATAATTGTGACCGGGGTGTCCCAAGAAGGATTTCAGGCCACTTTCCAACAGTATAGGTGAGCCACGGTCCTTATAGCTCATCTCACTGTCACTGTCACTAAAATTATAAATTGAGCGCGGAATTTTGGCGGTTTTTTGAGTGGTGCAGAACACCACTCGCCACTATCATAAAACGGTGACCGCACGAACGGATCGGCGTTAATGCATAAATAAAGAGAAGTGCGGATAGAGCGAGCCGAGGACCAGCGGACCACCACAATCAATTCGTACTAAAATAGTTTGCTACGGGCGACATTAGTGCACTCTGTCGCTCCGCCGCGCTACCGGCCACAGGGTTACAGTCCAAGGTTGATAACAGCGCTGATACTACAGATAGAAAATTACACATGATAGTGTACAATTATTAAACTGCCGTGCCGTAATACATTGCAACATAACCAATCTTCTCTCACGTCCTCCTCGTCTGAGCGATGTGCTTCTGACACAGTTATGGAAGGCGCTTGCGCCTGGATTGCTGCAACCCGCCCTACTAGCGCCGATCGTAAACACAAAAATTACAACGTGAACCGCAGGCGCCGATGGCTGATACGAACGATAGCGTCAGCGTTTGTCCCCTAAGATATGTGGTGCATGAAACTTTATCGAATCCTTAGAAAAATGCCCCAATGACAAAGATCAACTGCTAACACTCAGGATTCAGAACTATTTTTTACTTTTTTAGCTAAACCCATATCAGCAATCATAATTTTAAACTCTAGAGACTACCAGTCGTTATTACATCTTAGATAAAAAATTTCAGGACGTAGTAGTGTACACTGCTATTATACGGCATATTAGTACGCGCACATTTAAAGAATTCTTTCGAAAGTGTTATCATCGATATATGTCTATTATCAAAAAAGGTTCGGGACGCAGCAAGTGCGTTATAGTAGCGAATTTGCATAAGACTTGTACACTGCGATTATACGGCATATTAGTAAAGTTAATACTTTAAGCTTACACAGACCTTGAAGATCGATTTTATAGGTCCTAGTTGGCGCACAGGTGAAGAATTCTTTCGGAAGTGTTACCATCGACATCTCTCTATTATCAAAAAAATCTTGTACTCTAACTCCTTTTGAGAAAAATGCCCAAAACCTAATTTTCTATGAAGCCAAAGAACTAAATTTTGTTATATCTGTAGATAGTGTAAGTCTCTTTAAAAGAAACTTATATTACAAATTTCATTAAAGTTATACAGAAGATTTCCAGAAGGAAACTTAATTCATATTTAGAAAAGTAAAGTATCTGCCAAATTATAAACGTAGCAGTTATTTTTTCTTATTAATCGCCTTATTAATCGGCAACCTAATCAAACCGGTTTTTTCAATATCAACAATAACAAAATTATAACTTCAGGCTCAAAGGTGACAAATCTATTTAGGCGTTTTAAACATAAATGAGATCTAGTTCAAAATGTATGAAATCTGTGTACTATTGTTTCTCCAAACGTGAAAATAAAACATAAAAAACATACATTTATCGAATTGGATTCGATCGCGTAACCTTCTGCTTATGAGGCAAAGCGGTATGTCTCGGACTTATCTGGGTATACGTCAAAAAACGTTTTGTTTAGGTGATACATTAGATCAGCTTCATGCCCGGGATATTATATTTGAAGTATACATAACAATTAGTAGAATTACCATTGAAACACTTCCCACGACTGTTTCGGTCTTACATGACGTCTTATCTTGAAGTTTAAAGATAAAACAAACTGTTTTAGAATCATTTTTATACAGACTTAGCCAGATTTTGTTTACATTCGTACTGTATTATGCGACAGCATAATATGTTTACGCTGCGCTAAGACTGTATTTGAGGCTGTTCGTAAAGCTACAATTATAGTGTCTTGTAATAATTGATTGAATAACAATTACTTGACAAATTTTTAATTTCATGTCTGTCATTTTCCATAATTGCGGCCGAGATTTCACGATTGTTGGTTCGGGTAGTATGTGTTATGCCTGGTATATATTTAGTTTGGTTACCGTTGGTGTATGGATTATACCTGTCAATCTACGCCTGGCAGTTAACTACTCTGTCTGTCAGGCATTGGACTTTAACCACTAAGTCGTCTCAACGCATGTCTTTGGGATTTTATTTTTAATTTGGAAGAAATTCTACATGTTGTGTACCAAGTTACTTAAAATTTAGAACATAGGTTTATTTGCAATATTTCTAGCCACATGTAAAGTATCATTTCAGTTACTCTGATGTTTACAAAAATATGGCGTTTTCAAAAAGTTTTTCCCGATTGTCCACGGGAAAAACTTGAGCATAAAGGCTGATTAACGAACTAGACCTCGGTTTTCGCCCAAACAGGCTTTTTGTCAAGTTTGATTGAAACCAGTTTAGTATTTGTTGAGTTATCGCTCGGATACATATATATGTATATATAAGAACCTCAGTGGTTCAGAGGTAAGAACGTGTGCCTCTCAACCGAAGGGTACTGGGTTCGATTCCAGGGTACTCCTTTCACTTTTTCAGTACAAACTGTAACATTATCATCAACCGAGGTTCTGGCATTGTATTTGAGCAAGTTGAATGTCTGCACATTCCGCCCTTCGGAGGGGGCGGAAAGCCGTCTGTCCCGTGACCATGCGATGTTGGGAACGTTAAAGATCCCTACCCTCCTTACAGAAAGGCAGGGGTTCGGCAAAATCTCCAGGCTAGTAAGGTGAAGCTGCTCCCTGGCGTCGGTGATTGGCCATAGTCGCGTAAATAGGCCGACGTTAAAGAAACAAAACACACACACACACACACACACACACACACATATATATATATATATATATATATATATATATATATATATATATATATATATATATATATATATATATATATATATATATATATATATATATATAAACATATAAAAGTTTTAACGGACCTTGGTTTTGGGTTCTAGGGACCCAAATTCGCGCTCATCTGAAGATTTTTTTTTAACTTTTCATCGTGACCTCTGTATTGCCGAATTTTTCTTAATGAAAATTCGCTAATAGATAATGCATTTTGGATTTAAAAACATGATTTTCCTTGAATTACATTTTTAGGAACCAGTTTTAGTGGAAAATAATGATATAAATCTAATATCTGGTGTCATCGGTAATCTATCGTCAATCTGTAAATAAAATATTGACTTGATAGATTATCGCAATTTGTTTAGCAGCCCAACGTTTTAAATGTAACAAGTCAACAATGATACTAGATACAAGTGTTTTGACATAAAACAAATTCCATAATGATGTATACTAACTATAATTAATCAATTGGATCAATATTATATTTTCTTTTAGATACACCTTTATCGAGAACTAGCCATTTGCATTCGTCATGATCTATCCTGGCGCTTCCATGTGATTTCCATAAGCACCAATTCCAGCTTTGTCTCCATTAGAAAGAGATCTATGATACTATCATCGACATTGCTCCTCAGAAATGGCTTTGTTAGTTGACTCGTTTGCGACTTTTAATCGGTTTACCCGTTTTAACCTCAACGCGCACGCGTTTTGGGGTCAAATTATAAACCCGTGGAACAGTTTGCCACAAATCCTTGATCTTTCCTAAAGCGTCTAAACCTTGAAATGTCCTTTCAGTAGACATATTTTTCGACATATATAATCTCCAGTTATTCAAAAGGCCACAGTATCTTCGAGATGCCGGGCCTTAGTCTTTATAACCTGTTACATTGAAAATATAGATGAGGCTGGTTTGATAATGCAAAAGAAAAGTTGTCAAGTTTTGATACTACTAGGTTAGCCTTCCCACGGCCTCCTTTTGGCTGTACTGTGTGTATGTGGAAGCTGCTGTGGAAGCCTAGAACCATCACAAAACCAGAGATGCCACTTTGGGCTATTCTTTATTGCATATTATGGCAATTGCTGCCTTAAGGTTGATTTTTTGGAGCGCAGGTTTGGCATATTGAAGGGTCTTAACACCCAGACAAAACAGACAAATTCTGAGAATCTACCAGGAATGTTTCAAAAGAATATTGAAAGATCCCC
The DNA here is from genome assembly GCA_964006375.1 of Tillus elongatus. Classification (NCBI taxonomy): domain Eukaryota; kingdom Metazoa; phylum Arthropoda; class Insecta; order Coleoptera; family Cleridae; genus Tillus; species Tillus elongatus. Next base: position 82,412,443 of record OZ023263.1, on the reverse strand, counting down.
CGACCATTCTCACAGGATACAAATCTATTCATAGAACATTCTGTGAACATGACAATTTGACAGATTTTGTCATACTAATAAGGTTATTAGAATGTTATTTATAATGTTCTTAGGAGCTCCTAGTATGTTCTAAAAATGTCCCACGAACAATTTAATTAATCCTCTCAAATGTCCTTACATATCCTCATGGGAACATTGATTTTTTTTAAGATATACAAAGTGTTTCGCATAAGAACCGACACAAAGCAGGGGCATGTATTAGGGGAACCTAAAATATGGTGATTTAAAACAACCTACCCCTATACTATAAGTTACAGGCACCCTTGTGAAGTTATAGGCATTTCAAGTGGGGTTCAACCGATTCAACCCTTTTAAATACCTCAACTGAGCTCCACTTACCATCGATTAATGCGCTTGGTATATTCAGAATGTGTACCAAATTTGATTTTTCTTCGTTAAATTGTAACGCAGATATTGATTTTTTCTTAACTTGAAACCACACTTTGAAGGCCTATAACTTCTCAGGGGTGCAACCTAGTATAGGAATGAGTTGCGTTAAACCACTATATTTTAGGTTTACGTGCATGCCTCTGCTCTATCTGGGTTCTTATGAGAAACACCCTGCGCAGATTTTTTGAATGATACAGAAATTAAGGAAATGCAAAGCTATGAAATATTTGATTTATCTTTAAAATGTACTAATTTTCCTCCATTTAACTGACCTTGTATATAATTTTGTATAAGCATGCCCAACTCGCCGTATATGTTAGAATTTGAACTTCAATTACTCACTCTTGTGTAGGTTACCATCATTCCAGTGGCTACACACACCTGTAAACTCACGTTCAGATACTTAAGTCAACAATTTGAGTATTGCACATTAATTCAGATTAAGTATGCAAAGAAATGTTTGTGAATAAAATATTAACAAATGAATTAAAATTTCAATAACATAAAAATAAAATAAAAAGTTCGGGTACGCTGCAAGTGCGTTATGGCAGCGAATTTTCATTAAATTCTTCAAATTTGAATAAATCAATTTTCTACAAACCTAGAAAGTTGAATTTTGGTATCTAATAAGGTTTTTTCCAAGGCAACGGATCCACCAAATTTAATCAAAACATTTTTGTAATTTTCGGAGATATTTTTTTCGAAAGGAAAATAAAAATTTTCCTGGAAACTCTTGTTCGATTTTCCTGGCTAACGAACTCGTCCAAGCTATTAATTTTTATCAAGGTACTTGCTGAGTTTCATCAAAATCAGTTTTTTTGAGTGATTGGTTCGATATATATATATATATATATATATATATATATATATATATATATATATATATATATATATATATATATATATATATATATATATATATATATATATATATATATATATATATATATATATATATATATATATATATATATATATATACCAATACCTCTCTATTAGTGATATTTAAAATAAAAATTCACTCATAAAGCTACAGTTCTTGGAGTTTCCAGAAAATTTAATAGCCAGGTACCAGTAGGTTACTCCACTGAAGTAACTGGAAATTTGGCTAGACTATTGAACCAAAAGGTTTTCAGTGTGACTTTAAAGGAATTGCATTACATAATAGTACTTATACCTTTATAGAATAAAACTAAATCGGACAGAATATGCCACAAAATCACACTCACTTGCACTTACAAAAAACTACAACTGAAAGTCATAGATCAGATATTTTGGCCCTTCCCTTTTATCGCTGCTCTCTGCTCTCATTGATTTGATTTAGACTTCTAAAGCTATTTCCACATCCCGATGCCCGATGTTTGTCACCAACAGCTTGGATATTCGGGTTGTGAAAGCATACTTTGGCAAAGTGATTGCGTATCTGATAAATTGCAAGTTTTATTGTACACAGGGCATCTTCCTACCACATGTCCAGGTCCACGTTTTCTGCACTTTATAGTGATACTTCTCACAGTGGTACTTCCACATGAGTAAAAAGCCTGAGACGTTGCTTAGACAATTCCATATATTTGCAGTATTCTTGTACTTTTAATAGCGTAATATCAATTTCCCTAATACTCCGTTGTTGTACCTGCTTGTGGTAAAGGCACATAATTAATTTATCTTTGATCGTTCAAGCTGCATATGAATTTTTATAATTGTACAGATACATCCATAACTAGTAGGTTGCTTCTTAAGTTCCATTATAAAAGAGAAAATGGTCTGCTTTTCTTTTTGATAGAAGTTATACCGTAGGGCTATTTTCATATCATCGTTTAAAATGTGTTTTCCTGAAGCTTTTGGAAATGTATTAAACTTTTGACTTTTGTTTTCATTTAGGCCCAAGTTCCAGTCCATCCACATCAAACGGTGGTTGTGGTTTACATTGCATGACTTACATCACAATTTTTTAACTATATTATATAATGTATGTGTACCTAATTCGTAAGATAATCCAGTATTAAGCAAAATTGGCCAACCATTTGTCAGTGTCAGCTACAAGAGATGCTTTAAAACTTGTTTCTTTACTGGGTGCGTTTTAGTTCTTGATAACTTGACACCATGTTTTAATTCTTCTGTGCTCTGTATCTATGTTTGCAATTACACACTGATCTCCGTATTCACGTCACATTATTATTTTTAATTAATTATGTTACAATATAACCTTATACAACATCACCCTCAAACCATTTATGTTGAAATTAATTTGTAGAATTTTCTTCCTCTGAAGATGTTGGCATTGTCAACGAAACGATCCTAAGGTCTCTGAAATATGTGTTGTGGTGATTTGGGTGTTCTCCAAGTGTACATTTACGTCTATCGGCCATCTTTCCTTCTTCCACCGACAACCAGAACCGGCATGAACATGCACTCTGTGCCTAAAGAGGGGAGGTGCCTAAATATGTAAGTTTCGGATTTGTTTAACATAGAATAGGTAGCAGAAAGAAACATGCAAAATAGTTACTATTATAATTCTCACCACTATACCGCAATCATCATCTATCTTTTTCATTAAATTTTAAAGTTATATAATATTATAAGAACATCTCAAGCACATTCTGAATTCTGAATAATGATCTATTCAAATATTCTTGGTATATTGATAAAAAATTTCCTTAGGATGTTATTGAATAAATGTACTCACAATATTCAAGATGCAGTTTGAAATTCCATAAATGTTATTAGAACATTCCGAAACCAATATTTCTGAAAGAAGAATGTTCTCACATTACTGTGAGAACATTCTGAGAATATCTTGTGCTGTATGGGGAAGGACGAAACCGGTTAGTGTCTCCTGTTTTACATATTATTGCAAGTCCTGACAGGACTGAAGTGATAAATAATGATAATTCAATTCCCGTCGTGGTAGTAGCCCGGGGGGGGGTGTAGTTTTCTCTCCCTAGTTTTCTTCCCGCAGCTTCTTTCTGACTGTACTGTGTGAACGTGGAAGCTTTTGTGGAAGCCTAGAACCGTCACAACACTAGATATGGCACTTTGCGCTATTCGCCATTAAATCTTATGGGAATGCCTGCCCGACTTGTTGGAGCGCAGTTATGGTATATTGAGGAGTCCATAAGACGGAAAAAACTGGCCTGTGTCTCCTGCTTTATATTTTAGCGCAAGTCCCGGCAGGACTGAAGTGATGGCGGCTAGCGAGTGAGGTAGTTCAATGCCCGTCGCGGTATTAGTCAGGGAAGTAATTATTTTCGTTCGCTAGTTTTCTTCCCACAGCTTCCTTCTGTGACATTAAATTTTCAAAATGAAAATTCAATAAAAGTTATTTATGAAGTAGATAGGTGATATAAGGCCATTATTTGCAAAACTCGCTAATCGACATTTTTGCCGAAAATTGGTTTAATATTCAGAAATGTTGTATCATAAATGCTTATTACAATATTGCATTTGGAACCCCACGGACTGACTGCTGCTCTTTTTGTCTGACGACTAAAGAAAAGCTTCAATCAATGACATCTGCGAGTGAATGGCAACAATTAATAATTGTGGGATATCGGCTCCGCGTCACAAAGGCAAAAGCCTTTTTGTTTGATTGCCAAAATAATATAACCTTACCACGGTTGCCTGGCCAATCTGCCTACTTCAGCCTGCAAATAAATTACCACAATTTGACTGTCATATGCGGCAGCTCCCAGGCTCAGTTGAGACACACAAATGTCTTTTAATACTTAAGGACCGAAATTCAATGTCCAAAAAATTATAATGCTATAGCATCCGCTGTTCGAGATGTTTTGGTTAACTTCAGTATGAAAAATTCTGTAACAAAAATAAGCATACCAGAATGTAGCTATGCTGGCACACTGGTTTCAAGAAGAGGCGCCAAAGAACATTAATTGTCTAGAACTGATTTTCCCGATGGTTAGACATTTCTACATTCCCCTGGCCGGGTTTTGGTCTGGTTGAAAAGGATATAAAGAAGTTACCAGTAATCGTCGAACATTGTCAATATGAGGATTTAATTCAGAAACATGCTACTGTTCGAAAGTTGGGTGTTGACTGGGAAGTATTCGACTGGAGCGCATGGACCAAAGGCGTAAAAAAGCAACGACCTGGTTTACGCAGTTAAGTTTCCGAAAAGAAAGTAACAAGATATGCTTTCCGAAAAATTGTCTAGCGGTCGAAATTTACCTGTTAAGGGGAATAAAAAAGGCCGGAAAAATTCAGCGCAAATTAAACAAGTCCACATTTTAACCAGAAGGCAGAGACTTTTGAATTACGTAGAAACCTACTTCAGGTAAACATGGTTTACCCATTATGTCAAAAATGGTATTAATAGTTGAAAATATTTTTTAAGAATCATCTTTTCGAAACTACTTTTGTTATTTCAAAGTGCTGCATTTTTGCCAAAATGTATTAAAACCACGAACAACAACGAAAATAGTGATTATACAAATCAAGAAAACTTTATTTTTTTTACACTTAAAGTGTGACAAAGTTTTTAGTAGAACTTGCAGAATATTAAAGGACAACTATTCACATTCACCTCAAATAAGAAAGAATAGATGTAAATAAGTCTGGACGCAGCAAGTGCGTTGTGGTAGTGAATTTTCATAAAAATGTTTTTTAATAGCAAATATGTATTTTTTTAAAAAAAGAATGCATCACGTTTGGTTACCAGTATAACCTATATAGTAGAAGCAATGTACCATATTTCCTCAAAATAACTTTATTGTTTGAATATGCACAACAATTTTCCGAAAATAAACTTAAAATGTTCCCGAAAAAACTAATTCCTTGACCAACGAACCTTAGGTTAATAGCAAACTGAGCTATTGAAATTTGAAGCATTTGATGAAAGTTTGCTACCATAACGCAATTGCTGCATCCCGAATTTCTTTTCTTACAAACATGCATTATATTTCGATGCAAAATGCAAAAATGCAATAATATAAGGGGTGTTCGATTAAAACAAAAGGAAAATTTGTATCACCAACGACTTATGGGCCACCTCATTGTCAGGATAATTGTATGAGATGCAGCTCAAGACACCCTATAAATAACGTATAAATGTTTTTCTCGTATCTAGTATAATAACGAATATGTTGAAATTTACCTTAGAAATACGTTACCCTGTATATATGGAAACAGATAAAAACTTAAACTAACCCCGGATATGGGTTCTAGGGGTCCTAGTTTGCGGTAATTTGAAAAAACACTTTTTAAAATTAGTGGTGGTCTAATAGCGAATTTTTTTATCGAAATTCGCTAGAAATTATAGATTATTGAGCAATAAACTCTATAACTAAAACTACTGTATAAAGCATCATAGAAAGGGTCTATCTGAAGTGAATTTTCTGGAAATATTTTTGTAAAATTAAGGAAAATGACGCTTGAAGCTGGAACTCAAGGGTTCGTAAAACACTTTTCTTGGTACATTTTTTCTACGTAACCCGTATTTTTTATAGTTCTTTGCCTAAATGTTGCCAATGTTTTTACGTTTTAAATCGCCACTTTGTAGTTTTAAGAAAAAAACTATTTAAAAAAAATAATTTAAATTTACGCCTGTGTTGTCATTGCCGTCTGTATGATGCATTTTCCGCTCCTGTGTCCAAAAACAAAAGAAAACACAAAACAACCTCTGCTCAACGATAGTCACCATTTTGAGTAAAAAGTACTCCTAAACTTTTGAGCATAAGTAGTTTAGAACATTGTGAGATTTACGAGAGGGTCTCCGTCTGAGGTGCAAAACCAGGTAGTATGTTGTCACTACAGCTCCAGTTAACACAAAATGTTATAAGTAAAGACTGTGTACTGCCAACATTTTTTGTAAATTGTCAACATCTCACAACGTTCTAGGAGGCTGACTACCATAGCCGTATTACTTTATGGGCGTGTTCTCGCTGTAATTAGTATAGCGCACTGACGAGCTCTAGTTAGAGAGAAGCCAGTGTGCGTTTATAATTATGGTGGGAATAGATCTAGCCTTACATACATTGTCCCAGTATCGGGGAATAAATGGGCCAGGGCTGTAGTGATGACATACTACCTGGTTCCGCACAGAGATGGCGACCCTGTCGTACATCTCACAATGTTTTAGGTGGCTAGCCACCATAGCCGTATTACTTTATAGGTGGGTTCTGGCTGTACTTGGTATAGCGCACTGACGAGCTCTAGTTAGAACGAAACCGGTCTGCGTTTTTAAGTATTGTGAAAATACATTTAGTCTTAGTCTATGCACTACTGTATCAGAAACAAGAAGCACCACACCAAAGAAACCACAAAAATAATAACAAAGGGTTTTACTTTAGATACATATTTGGACAAAGGAGTTATCTTCATCAGTAGCTGTCGCTAAAAGCCACAGTGTCCAACCTCAGTCTTTTATCCAATAACACTACTGTATGTTCGTAACGACCTAATTTTGATCTGATTCACACTTTTCAAAATTACCTATAACCAATAAATCAAAAAGCTTTTTCTATAAAATGATTTTCTCATATGGTGGTGATACTCTGTAGGAAAGCTGGTCAGGTCAGGCCAGTAGCGCTTTTTGGGAAAAGACAATATCTAAAACAATTAATATTGTTTGTGTCATAATTCTTCATAACTGACATATTAGTGAAAATAAATGGACACGTTTTTTATACAAGTTATCGGTAATTAGAATGCAAATGATTTCAAGAAAATCAACACCGGCCGCTGCACGAGACCTGTCTAATTTGTTGTCATTAAATTTGTTATTCTATTTACCTGAGTGAAGCGATAAGCGTAAACAAAGTGTAAACATGAAATTACGTAACAATAAATCCATTTAAATGAAACATACCAACGATAACACAATTATATTGCATAGCTGAACCATTGAGATTTACAAGGGCGGATCCCTATGCTTCGCCTCTGGCCTAACCTATTTGTAGGATTTTTTAATACAATAGTCCATAAAAGGCAAAGCCTATTTGTCTGGAACTTGAACATTTTTGCCACAAGCTGAATGTTTACTCGCTTCTTCAATAGCTGGAGAAATATTCAGAAATATTCTGCTTGGAGCGAATTCTAAAGCTCTGACGCTCTAGGAAAAAAATGATGATTCGCAATCGACAAGTGGGTAATTTAACACTTAAAGCGTGCGTTTTTAGGCTAAAACTGATTTGCCGGGTAAAGGTAATGAGCGGAGATACTAAGGAAGCAATTTCTGAAGAGCAATATTGATAGAAGAGGCAAATTACTCCAAGTATTCTCCAGTAGTCTAGAGAAGTAAGATTGACTGTGGTAGATAAATCTCGCATGAGGCGAATATCATGTTTCTGAATATAATCTAGGAATGTCTTTGGTGTAACGCTACAGACAGTAAAACAATATTCAGACTGTCAAAGTATATGCACTTTATACAGCGTCAGAAGCTGCTGTGATTAAAACAATTTTTTAAACCGAAACAGAAACCCAAGCTTCTTCGATGCTCCTTTTACAATATTGGAAACGTGTAAATGCCGGCAAAGATGTTATGTAACAGTTATATAGTGGATTTTTGAGGCAGTGCAATATTGGGTCAGTATCTGGAGGTCTAGGCCCTACACGTCAGTCTTACTAGAGAAAATACAATTCTGTGTTTTTGAAACATTAAACATAACCAGCTTTTCAGAGCCCTAGCTAAAAATTTTAGACAGTTCATCATATGGAGTTGGTTGCTTAGACTCTCAGGAGCTAGAAGCAGATATTGGGCATTTCGATGAGAATGTTCTGCAAAGAGTGCTATTAACGGCAAAACTGTGGATCGAATTGTTGGTTGTTAACACAAGCTAATTTGTATGCGAAAGAAAAAATGTCGGAGCCAAAATAGAACCCTGCGGAACACCTGTATTAATTTCTAATTTATCTGATAAAACAACATCGACAGCAACATGAAATGAGCGCTCCTTCAGAAAACTAGATACCCATAATCATAGTTTCGAAGGCAGTTCGTATGGTATAAGTTTATTAAGGAGTGTCAGACTCGATCGAAGGCCTTAGAAATATCCATGACCTTTTGCAAGTTTTTTGAGATCCCAACTACAAACATGAATTACATATGTCAGAATATCAACAGTATATCGGTTCTGATGACCACGTATTGACGATCACCTGAAATATGTAATTTTTCGACGTATTTTATACGCTCTATATTAAAAACCCTTTCTAAAACTTCAGAGAAAACTGAGAGATGGGAAAAGGGACAATAGTTCCGCATTTTTAATTTCCCTTCCTTTTCATGAACAGGCCAAATCTGAGCTTGTCTCCAGAAAGATGGAAATACCCCCATCTTAGCACATAGCACATCGAAAAGAGGCGACATAAAGTTTTAGTCGGACAAGTAACACATATTGTAAGAACTATTGCTGAGATTCCATCTGGTCCTGATGCTCTTTGTATCTAAATTTTTCCATATATGATTAACAGTACGATGTCTAAAAAATAGTTATTTTATTTTTGATTTGACAGCAGGAATAATTGGTGGACAGTTATTTTTTTAAATACAGGTTGTGTATAAATTGATCATCAAACACATATAATGGATATCCGACACTTTACAGCCCAAAGTATCACTGTAATCTAGTAGGCATCTACAACATACTCGATACAGAGAGAACATCTGGATCGTTCTGCGTAAGTTAAAGAGCATTGGTCAGGGGTCTCGGTAATATTTGGCCCCGAAGCTACACAATGTTTTTCCTGCGAAAGTAAAACAAAAAACTGGGTTGAAATAATTTTAAAAATTATCTAAAATGAGGATAATCAAAACTGGGAGATACATAGTTTATGATATATTTAAGACCGTGTAGAACATTTGCAGGTTGGTGGTTAAACTCTATTGTTCCATGTAATGGTTTACGGTATGCCAAATACTATGAGCAGTTTGTATTATGTGTCATTCATTACTGATAGTGAAATGTTTAATCTATGTTTGTTTGTTTTGAGTAGGTGGAGATGGTATGTTCTGGAACCACCCCATTGCCTCATGGCTAATACGCATGCGTGTGACGTCAGGATGATGAAAAAAGACGGTGGATGGATAGAGTGTGGCAAGAAGTCTAACCAGAGATGACGTAATCCAAGATGGCCGGTCGGAAGAGAAAAATCTGGGAAATTTGAATTTTTCAAAAACATTTAAACTATCCTGTCAAAATAAGAGAACCCACTATTTTGGTTTTTATGAAAATGACATAAAAAGTATGGTTGGCAGCGCAGACGAAAACCAACTTTTTTATTTGTATGGTTCGACGTCCATGTGTGGGGTATCACCATACTTGTCTCGATGAGTGGAATTCAAATATAGCATTTTCGCATGCGCAAACGCAAACGCAAAATTTTGAGTTTTCAAGTAAGAGCGTTTGTGTGGGGTATCATTGTACTCGTCTCAATAAGGGAAGATAAAATATTTGTTTATTTATTTATTTATTTTATATATTCATTTACTAAACAAAAATAAGAATATCGCGAAGCGATCCCCTCACGTGGGGGGAACTCAGAAGCTTGTCCAGCAAGATGATGGCAACAGCATGATAGCAGCAAGGGGCTGTCTGCACGCAGTAGCAGCAACATCTGAATTCCTGTCGGGACTTGCATGTGATCTCGTTAGACTGATCATATCAATTCCCATTTCCTGTCAGGGCTACCGTTGAGCGGAGAAGGCTTCAGAAGCCGAGGTTGCAGCAACAGATAAAGTAAACTTGAAGCTGTGAAAATGATGAGACCAGGGTTTAAAAAAATTTTGAGTCATCAAGCTGTCATGACATCCACAAATTTGCAAGCCATCTAAATGGTATACTGCTATACGATTACAAATCTCACGATAAACGTAGTAAATCCTTTAATTTTCTTATCGTATAGGTGTTCTCGAAATGTTATATACAATTTGTAACGAATATTTTGACAGGCTCCCAACTAATTCTGAATGGGATAAATATGAAAAGGGGGATTGTACTGCCCAGCTGTTGTAAAGTGCTAACGTTTTACTTTTAGTGAATTATCTTTAAAAAAATTCCCTAATGGGGAGATTCCGACTTTTGAATTTTGAAAAAAATTCTTCAAATGCGCGTTATTTAGGACCCTTGGAACCCAAATCCGAGGTCGGTTTCAGACTTTATATGTTTATATATATATATATATATATATATATATATATATATATATATATATATATATATATATATATATATATATATATATATATATATATCGTACCGATAACTCAAAAAATTATAGACCGATCTTGATCAAATTTACTTATTTATTTACAATTTACTTTCCTTTTGAAAGTGGCTTGGATAAGTTCGTTAGCCAGGAAAATCGGACCAGGTTTTCCCGGAAAATGTTGTTTTCTTTCTAAAAAAATTCATATTTCCGGAAATAACAAAGTGAAGGCAACCAAATTTGTTACGCGTATTTGTATTATAAAGAGTGAACCATGTACCAAAATTTAGGTCTCTAAGTTTAAGGACAAAAAAGTTACGGGCAGCTAATATAACAAATTTTGGAGTTATGCTCAAAACGTCGAACTCGCAATTTAAAACGTCAAACTCGCAATTTAAAATGTCAAAATTGGCAATGTTTAGGCAAAGAACGTGAAACAAATACGGATTGTGAAAAGAAAATGTTGCAAGAAAAGTGTTCTGCGAACCCTTAAGTTTCAGATTCAACCGTCATTGCCTTTCATTTTACTAAAATATTTACAGAAAATTCATTTCCAATAGAAATTCTCTGATGCTTTGACTGTCGGTTTAGTTAAGTTGATGCTTTCGCTGTAGGCTTAGTGATAGTTGATGGTTTAACGGTCTATAATTTTTAGCTAATTTTCGTAGAACAAATTCGTTACTGCATTTTAGCATTTTTTATCGAAATATGATGCATGTTTGTAAGAAAAAATGTGGACGCAGTAAGTGCGTTTTGGTAGCAAATTTTCATTAAATCCTCCAAATTTCAATAACTCGTTTGCTATTAACATAAGTTTTGTTGGTTAGAAAACCAACATTTAACTGTATTTTCGGAAAATTTTTGTATGAACGCAGCAAGGGTGTTTTGGTTGAGGATTTTCGTTAAATGTTTCAAATTTCAATAACTCAATTTGCTATTAACCTAAGGTTAATTGGCTAGGAGACCAGTTTTCTCAGAAACATTTAAAGTTTATTTTCGGAAAATGTTTGTACATTTTCAAATAATTATTTTGATAAAATATGGTACATTGTTCCTACTATATAGGTTATACCGGTAACCAAATTGATGCCTGCTCGCATTAGAGCGATATATTTGTAATTAAAAACATTTTTATGAAAATTCACTTCCATAACGCACTTGCTGCGTCCAGAGTTTTTTGTTTCATGTTTTGCCAACGCTCACCACGACGTATGTACATCACGAATCGATCGCATCCGTACTTAGCCTTGGAACAATATGAAAATGCGGCTCGGCTCCCTAATGTTACGGGTTATTGCCAGATAGCATAGAGGTCAATGGTTGGCGGCTGTTAGACAGACCCAAATCAGTCGAGAGTAACTTTATTAATCGTTTTGTAAGTGCCAATAAATACCGGGTTCATAACCATGATACTGAGCCCAAATACTGAAATATGGAATAGGGACACACTGACCTCCCGCCCTTTGGAATTTTATGTTCCAGTCCTCTCCAGAAAAGGTGATGTTACTATTTTCTGCGATGTTCTAGGTGGTATGTAGCTGATTGCTTGAATAAAGGCTTCACAATTAGTGGCTAGTACTGTACCAAATGAATAATTAAATGACCTGAAGCCAAAGAAAACTTTTAAGGAATGTTAAGAAAAAGGGTACTCTTTTATCAAGACAATGCACCAAGTTACATGACAATATTATCTACAATCAACAGCGCTGGGTTCGCACTTTTAAAGTTTCCACCTTATTTGTCAGATCTAGCACCAAGCAATTACAGACTGCTCAAACCTCAAATAATACTAGTGTTTAAACAAGTTAGGTAACATTTTATTTCAATAAGTTAATTATTTAAAAGCTGTAATAATGTTAGGTATCGTGGAGAAAAAGTGTGCAAGACTTAGGGACGATTTTCTTACAAAATAAAATTAACTAATGGGTTATATAAGGTTTCATTATATATGCCAGAGGTGGATCATAAAGATCCGCCGTTGTACATACCTAAATCATTGAGATCATTGAATATCACCATATGAATTATGGAATTCACATCGTGGTTTCGAATTATGTGTTTTAACAATGCTGATCTCATACTATTTTACAGCATTTCTGTGAACTGTATCTTGTGGGATTTCTACGTTGTTCAAATATAACATAATTGTTAGCAATCTGATGTAACCTCTCGTTAGGTAAATATACAAACAAATACAATCATTATTGGCGAAAATTCACAAAATTCACCATTAGAGAAGTATAGATGCTAAGACATTCGAAAAATTCCTTTAAATAGGCGCCAAATTATATATACAGGTTGATTCATAAGTGGTGAGCAAAAATAAAACCCCCTGTTCTTTGAACAATTTTAGAGAAGGTATGTCCTATAAAAAATTTTCCTATAATGCTTCATTAAAAAGATACAGGGTGTTGAAGTTGAATTTCAAAAAATAAAATTTCCCAATTTTTTTAAAAAGTAGCACATATATTTTGCCGAAACTTCGCATGTGTAGGCTGCTATGTAAGGCGCGTCTACCATAACAATTGAATCGGCTAATCCAGCAGTGGCGCGCGTACCCACATGTCATTGGTTATCCCTCAAGAAAAAAACGGGTAAGCCAATGATATATATTTTTTTATTTTCGTTTTTTGAATATTACTTTCATTCGTGAACAAAATGACTCTGATAATTTTCTGTACGACGCTTATTTTACGAGTAAGCAATGAATCAGGTAAGTGTTTTAGAGCATAGTTCATGATTTTTAACCAGTCGTTGTGTGGTAGAAAATCGCAATGATACACTTTTATCAGGCTTATCGTAATTTATTTATTACAATAAAGGTTCAAAAATGCCTCCATTGGACTGAATACACGCACGACATCTTTTTAATATGGAAAATTTAATGTCTTAATTTTTTGTACGACGATTATCTTTGTTGTATTTTAGTAAGTAGTAGTCTGGTTTGCCAAAGTTGTCATTAAGTGTCACTTGACGTTTAGGTTAACAAGTTATTATTTTGAATAGGTGTAAGTGGTAAACTTTATAAAATAGCAACATTTTCTACTCTTTTACTTCTTATAATGGAGTACACCTCAGAAGAGTATGCAGATATAATGTTTTTCTACAGATATGCTGATGGAAATGCTCTAGCTGCTTGTCGGGAATATCAACGTAGATTTCCCACTCGCCGTCAACCTACACCAAGGGTTTTTTCTCGATCGTTTTCAGACTTCGGCAGTGCGGTATTGGACAACGTCCTGACGCTAGAGCTTGTTCCAAGAATGGGTGACAAAGGAAAGGAGGTCGGCAGTTGATTTGGGCTAACGGAATCCATACGACCTGTCGTGGATTAGACTGTGTTTTTTCAAGAAATTTTAGTAATTTGGTGTTTATATACTTTTTCATCACTTTAGAGGCGACCGAAAGGAGAAAAATAGACCTGTAGTTGCTAGGAAACGCTTTGGATCCTTTCTTGGGGACGGGTTGTACTCGAGCAGTTTTCCAGTTACTAGGGAATTTGCCTCTATTGTAATATGTCTGAAACAGACAATTCAGAACCGGAGCAAGTTCTGGTACGCATTTTTCGAGAACAATTGCTGGTATATCGTCAAGGCCATAGGTTTCCTGTTATTAAGAGAAAAGAGCATCTTTCGTACCTTTTTAGTTTTGAAAATGATATCCGTCATTTTATACGCGACATTCGAGACTGTTGGTGGTTGAACACTTAGGTGGGTGGAGAGTAGAATTGCCGGCGAACAACAAGGCAAAAATTTCAGCCCTGCCCAGGGCGGTAGAAACAATTTCATCCCCTTAAACAAGTGGTAACGTGCTCTTGCAGAAATTATTCCCAATAGATTTAGGAACAGTCCAGAAGGGTTTGCTGCCGTTGGAGCTTGTGAGGTCTTTGTTCTTGATGTGGTTATTAAACAAGTTTTTTGCCTCAGAAAGAATGCGGACATAGCGGTTTCTTGCGTCGTTAAATGCTTGGCGGTTTTCTTGACTGGGATTGTGTAGAAGCGTTTTGTGAGCTCTGACCTCTTCAAGTCTGGCCTTGTCACAGGATTTGGAGAACCAGGGCTTTTCACTGGCTGAAGAGGTTTTCTCTGTATGTGGAATAAATAATTCCATGCCAGCTTGGATAATTTTGGTGATGTTTTGTGAGTTATCAGAGGGGCCAGGATGAGAGAAGCAGACAGACGCCCATGGAAATGGGGAAAAGTAATCCCGTATTTCGTCCCAGTTCGTGGAGCTGTAGTGCCAAACGATACGTGGGTGTGATGACTGTGTGACCTCTGGTTGCACTGAGCAGGAAGCTGTGACCATGCCGTGGTCTGAGCGACCAAGGGGGGCGGTGTGTTGGGATCCGAGGAGAGAAAGTAGGTTGCTGAACGATATTAGCTAAAAATTGCTGACTGTAAAGGCCTCCGCTGCTCTCCCCTGTGGATTGGTTTTGAAGATCCTAGCCATTCCTAATTATGGACATTGAAGTCACCAAGAATAGTGACCTCGGAGGAAGGATATTCAGAAATAAGATGGTCGATTTTTTCAGAAAGGTAGTCTAAGAGCTGGACAAAGTTGTTGTCAGAGGGTGACCGGTAAATGCAACAGATGAATTTACTTGGAGCCCTGAGAGAGGGTTTCATCCAAAGTATGTCTTTTCTTCCAGCTTCTAAATTGGGGAGTCTGGTGCAGGGTAGATTGCTGCGGACGTATGCGCACACGCCTTCATGTAATATAAAGGAAGTAAGGAGCTCATACCCCGGGAAATTAAGATGACTAGTGGCTGTTTTGGCACTGATGAGTTTCGGTGAGAAAGATGAGTTGGGGCCTATTAGCCGGGAATAAATGGTGGACGGAGTTCAGGTTAGAATTTAGGCCACATATATTTGAGAAGAATATGTTAAATCTTGATGCCGGAGCCCCCCGCACACCCCTCGACCGGAGATCCGAATGGAAGGGTATTTTATTTCCGGAATATGTTGTACAAGGAGGAGGCATCATCATTTTTGTTTATAAGTGAAACCGACTCATATATCACAACCGGAAACGTCCGTTGGGACTTCACCGGCCCCTTGATGTAAGGGGTGGTACCTCCTCGGGCGTGAAAAAATCCTTTGCTATCACGTAAAGGAAAAGTCCACTACCACCTGCCACCTGCTTATCAAAATAATAGCTAATGACATCAAGACGTGATTTCAACAAGAACAAGAGTCGTAAATTGGTTGATGGCAGATGCCCTACTATGCGGTAGATAAAATACAATCTGAAAACTATTACAAAAGTCTGTGGTAGCTACTTTTAAAATCGCAAATATTTCGCAAACAGTTAACGTCATTCCAAAAGTATACCTTTTTGTTGAGAAAATACGGGCAAATACTATTCGATAACGAAAAGTTTCCTAACGATGCTAACAAAACGAGTGAGAATTTATTTAAGACTTATGAAGGGCACCGAAAGCAGCGCCCTGTAACCGCTAATGGGAATGAATTATTTGTTATCGCTGTGAAAGACTCATGTGTACCAATTCTTCTTGAGAGTACCTAATATACTTTCATATATATATCAGGGAAATTCAAAATTCAATTTCTCACTTTACCACTTTGTATCACTTTTACTGTTGACTTCTGAGGAGGTAGGTTTAGGTAAATCATAATATTTTGATACCAAGAATCCACTACTGCTCTGTGTACCATTACTTTTGGACTACATAGATAGATAGAAGCTTTATATCCATTATACGGTAAAAAACTCTTGGTACAGACGTGACATGAGCAAAGCCATTAGATTAGAATAGAAATCAGAATTTATTTTACTTTTTTATGGAATCAGAAGTGGAGGATGCCGGATGCACACCTCATTCATACACCGTAGTGTGTGATATATAGAGGTAATGTGAGACTCCTACCCACTAAACTCCACTACCTGGATTATCGGACGTTGGTCCATACCTGCGTCGGAAAGATTTCACACTACATACAGACTTGGAGACTACTTCTCTGGCTTCACTGTGAAGCCAGAGAAGTAGTCTCCAAGTCTGTATGTAGTATGGACCAGTTTCACCAAGTAAGGGCAACAACAATCAATGAATTGAAGTTTTCACACAATGACGTTGGGATTTGAATGATTCCTTCTGTTTTACCGCGGGGGCGCTGTCGGGTAAGGATAAGCTTTGGACGTTTATGCCTAAGTGGAAGTTGCTCATCGTAGTCGGTGGCAATAAGAAGAGCATTTGAGTCACAAGCATCTTTTGCGAACTGAGTGGTAGATAGTTGAGTTATAAACTCAAGTATAGAAGGCATTTTCAAATTAGAGTGAATATAACTGTTTCTGACAAACCATGGCGTTCTGTAACCATTCTCAGAATTTTATTCTGGATGATTTGGAGGGTCTTGATGTCGGCCGCGGTGGCCCATGCAGGTGATACATAGGTCAAGGCTGGCCGGATTATGACTTTGTACATGACCAGTGTATTGTTCATGGTCAATTTTGAATTTCTGTTAAGTATAAAGAACTTTCTAGATGAACATCGAAACTTTTCGTCGGGCATGTTGGACATGGAGGAAAGCCCCGAGGTATTTATCGGAGTCTTCACAGGGAATTACACGGTGTCTAATGATACGTGTTCGTGAGGTGTGTGTCTCCTCTTAGAAAATAGCACTGCTGAACATTTATCGGGGATTATGGCTAGACGTTATATCCCATACCGGTCTCGCAGCTCGTCTACGGCGGTTTGTAGACGTTGGGTTACTAACCGCGGCTGCGTGGAGCTGCTGAGGATAGTGGTGTCGCCTGCATACATTGCGTGTGTCACGTTTAGGGGTGGTGTCGGTATGTTTGGAACAAATATAATGTACAGCAGAGGGGAGGTAGCAGAACACTGCGGGAGGCCAGCTGTGGCTGGATAGATACTGGATCTGGTTGCCAGATGTTTGACCTGCAACTTTCTCTGTTTCAGGTATGACCTGATGAGCAGTCCTGGATGCCAAACCCTGTCGAAGGCTTCAGCAATGTCGAGAAATATTGCACCAGTTGACTCTGAATCCGTCGGTGATGTTTTCTACCACTAGGAGGACTTGGTCTGTGGTGTCCAAATCCGAATTGTTCGTAGGGAAGGATATGGTTCTCACAGGTGAATGAGACTAGCCTTTTCTGAATTTAATTTTCGGTGATTTTGCCGATGACAGGGAGTAGGCTAGGTCTGTAGTTTTGGCGAAACAGCGGGTCCTTGCTGGGTTTTGCGGTATTGATATGTTTCCACATGGATGGAAAATGTTGAAATCGCAGCATGGCATTCATAATCGTAACTATGAAAACCACTGCTTTGCGGGGGAGCTATTAGTGTTTCGATTATTTGGGAAACTTATTCGTAAGTAGCGGGCTCGATATTTGTGTGTGGGGTGGCGCGAAGCTCGCTCCTTACATAGCGGTGCCTTCTTGCGACGTGCAACGGATCAACGTGGTTATAATTCGTGCTGAATTGCAATTTAACGAATGCACCTGCTTTGTCCGTATGCGTTTTAGCCATGAACTGGCGAGATCGGAAGTTTTTGGGAGCGAAAGCCTTTTGTATTTGCCAGATGGAATTGTCATGGGCAGACAGGGTTTGGAAGCGTTCATCCCAACGGTTGTTACGGAGTTCTTGTAGGGCGGACCGTAGTTGTTTGATGAGTCTGTTTGCGTTTCGTTTGTCTCTGGGGTTCTCGATGCGTTGAGCTAGTCTTTGCACGCGGTTCTTTTCTAGTATCATTTTTTGTTCCTGGGCGGACATGGGGGCAGATTGCTTGAGGCGGGGTACGTTCTTGGTGCCTGTTCGATAGAAGATTTGATTTTGGACTGTAGATTATCCACTGCACCTCGAGTTGGGGGATGCTGCGGATAACCGGAATATTGATAAAGTTGTTTTAAGGTGTTCTATGAACACCGTCCACAGTACATTTTTCCTTGGGAAGTCGGGTTCGTCATTGTCATATCCCACCTGCAATATGCAATAGGTTATGGTCCAACGAGATGTCGTTGAATGTTGTTATTTCATGAAGAAGGCTGGTGTTAGACATGATTGCTATCTCGAGCATGTCGGGTTGACCCACACTGCTGAAGTGGTCGGGTCGACCCACACTGCTGAAGTGTGCGGGTCTAATAGGTGCTCAACTATGCAGTTTGCATGGTTGTCGACATAGGTTTGCAGGATTTCCATTTGTATTCGCATTGCGAGAATGCCAATTAGGTTGTTAAGAATTTAAATCGTCAGCCATTATTATTGAATGGTCAGGACTAAAATAACGTCAACTTTTAAGCGTTCAGGACTTCCCCCGCGACCAATTTTAGCTGTGTGAAATTAATTCAGGTAATGAGGAAGAGTGCATCTGAGAGGTCTGTGGTGGGAGCTGCATTTGCAGTGGAAGCTGGATTTGGCTTTGAGATTGCATTTTATTTTACTATTTTGGCCAGTAAATTATTTAGTCAAGACCAAGCTTGGCTACAACGTAGTCAAGCTGTTATCGCCGTCATGATTAACGTGGTTGCCTATATAAACGTGTATGTTAGAAAACAAGGCACCATGTCATTAGAATAACTTTTGGGTAAAGTGTCGAAAGATCAATGTAACGTAATGTCATTTTCTATTTAGATATTGGAGGAGTCGATAAGTAAAAAACTGTCAAGATCATCAGCAGAGCTGTGAATCGAATTGTTGGTCGTTAACAGAAGGTCATTTATATGCAAAATAAAAAGTGTAGCAAGCTTCATGGAACTAAGATTTTGATTTGGAATTGACAGGTTTCCCTGAATGAGAAATGTATATATACAGTTTACGATTTTGAGGTAGAAGCCGCTGCCTGCCCGTCCGAATACTTTAGGCCGTGGTATCTCCTTACACTATCAAGTCGAAGCCACCATCAAAGGAACCCCATACAACCTCCATATTCTCATATATATATATATATATATATATATATATATATATATATATATATATATATATATATATATATATATATATATATATATATATATATATATATATATATATATATATATATATATATATATATATATATATATATATATATATATATATATATATATATATATATATATATATATATATATATATATATATATATATATATATATATATATATATATATATATATATATATATATATATGAGACATACTTGGTTCTCGGGTTGAATCGCGTCCAGAATTTATGAAAACTCGATGTTTCTGCTCCTGTTTTGGAGCCATTTCCAAGAGGCAAAGGAAATATGTAAGGACACTCTAAGGCCTCAATCTGCCTACTCCTTAGAGCGGTGGACAAAGGTGGGTTGGGTTGGTTTCAAGAGGTAAAGGAATTATGTAAGGACACTTCAAGGCCTCAATCTGCCTACTCCTTACAGCGGTGGACAAAGGTGGGTTGGGTTGTTGTAGCTTGATTACGGGGCCTCAATCTGCCTACTCCCTAAATCTTGCCGGAGATCGTCTGTGAGGTGTCAGTGTGTTCAACCTTAGGCCTCAGAGAGATCTGGCAGTTCGTTGCAAGTCTTGTCTTATATACGTCGTTCCGTCTACCTGCTTCGTTGTCAGTGAAAGTAGTAGGGTCAAGGTCAATTAAGTGGGGGGGCTTTGGTCACGGTACTTAGAGGATGAGGATTAAGAGTGTCACTGTCATATGTTGAGACAGATAAATACAATACAATAAAATTGTCTGTGGAATTTATGTTCTGTTTGTGTGTTTGCAATGAAGATATAATAAGTTTCCAAGTGGTCGGAAGGCGAAGACCATCATCTCTCTTATTTAAACAATCGGGACGTTTTTCAATCTCGATTGCTTCGCGGATAATTCTCATTTTGAAGTTGTAACTTATGTAGGACAAACAAATAGACGCATCCACAATAGAATATATGAACACACCCTCGCAGTTAGAAAATCCGACCTCACATCGGCGCTGGCCATGCATCATATTCATACGGGACACAAAATAGACTTCGATAATGCCAAAACAATAGCACCGGTTTACTTCTTGAAAATTCAAAATCGAACATCGAACTAACCAAAATCCTTCAATGTTCATAGGTAATTTCCCTAAATACAAAATTTTGGTATATTGTAGCATATAATATCTGGTACGTAGAAGACAGGTATTCTTCTTGCAAAAAGCAAAGGTTCGATAAAATTTGCAGGTTGATTTGGTGAAAATGACTTCCAGTGCTGATGTTAGTTGGGAAGATGAATCACATGTTCAACCTAATATTTCCAGAAGGCAATCTGCAATTATTTAAGTTCTGAAAAATTACATAACTGATTGCTTTTGAACATTGCCATCATAATGTTGTAACCAAAAAAGGCGTTGGGATGCTAGGATATACAAAAAAATATTTAATCTGTGACTGTTAAATGGCTCTCTCAGGTCTCAATGTATCCTCCTAATTGTCAAAAATATGCATTAGTGAAATTTCCTCAAATTACGCTACTGACTCAATGAGGCTGATAGAGAGTTTAAAGCGCCACTACCGAGTTCACGGGGCCGCTACTGGATTACAACTTCGCTACCTTTGGCAGCTTTGAGAGCCTATAACGTTTTGAAATTTTGAAATGTCTTTAAACAAACAACTTCGAACTTTAACATCATCCACTGCGGAAGGCAAGTAGGAAATTCCAAGTCAATAAGGAACAAAATTTAAGACAAATCGCTATAGCTTTACAACAGTGGAACGCAACTCATTAAAACCTAACGAACGTGTTCCATGGTATACCCTGTATAGTGATCAATAATGCGAATTCATTGATACTGTAAACCGGGGTTACTTTGCGCTATTTACGATAAAGCAATTCATTGTCTTTTAGTGAATTTTCTTTTAATATATATATATATATATATATATATATATATATATATATATATATATATATATATATATATATATATATATATATATATATATATATATATATATATATATATGTATCACTCCGATAACTCAAGAAATAATGGGCCGATTTGGGATAAATTTGGCAAATACCTCCCTTTTGCAAGTGGCTTGGATAAGTTCGTTACCTAGGAAAATCGGCCGAGGTTTTCCCGGAACATTTTGTGTTTTCTTTAGAAAAAATTAATATCTCCGAAAAGAACAAAGTAAGAGCAACCAAACTTGGTACACGGGTTTATATCGCTATAGCTAAATTAAAATTTAGCTTCGTAGGTCAAAAGACAAAAAAGTTATACGCATTTAAAGAAAAATAAATTGGGGTTTTTCTCGAAACGTCAAAGTCGCGATTTAAAACGTCAAAATTGGCAACATTTAGGCAAATAACTTGAATCTAATACGGGCTATGGAAAGAAAATGTCTCAAGAAGAATGTTTTACAAACCCTGAAGTCTTAGTTTCAACCGTCATTGTCCTTCATTATACTAAAATGTTTCCAGAAAATTTATTTGAAATAGACCCTTTCTCTGATGTTTGGCAGTAGTCTTAGCTATAGAGTGTATCGTTTAATGGTATATAATTTTTGTCAAATTTTCGTACAAAATCAATAAAGCTCAATATATCCGTTATTATACAAGATATGAAAAAAAAATTGTATACATTTATTACAGGGTGTCTTGAGCTACATCTTAAAAAATTCTTTCTACAATCACAGGCCGGCCCATAAGTCGTTGGTGCTACTAATTTTCTTTTTTTTTTAGTCGAACACGCCTTATGTTATTGCATTTTTGCATTTTCGATTGACATATAAAGCATGTTTGTAAGAAAATAAATTCTGGACGCAGCAAGTGCGTTATGGTAGCGAATTTCGAATAAATGCTTCATATTTAAAAAGCTCAATTTGCTATCAACCTGTAAGGTTGACCCAGAAACGGTTTGTTTCGGGAACAGTTTAAGTTTACTTTCGGAAATGTTTCTATATTTTCAAACAATAAAGTTATTTTGATTAAACATGGCACATTAACTATATAGGTTATACTGGTAACCAAAATGCCTGCTTCCTTTAAAAAAACAGATATTTGCTATTAAAACATTTTAATGAAAATTCACTACCACAACGCACTTGCTGCGTCCAGACTTTTTATTTACAATTAGACATGATATATAATATACCAGACAAACCGTAGCAGGTATTGGTGGTTGCCTAAGTAAGGTGATTGCCGCATATAATATTACTCTACCTTAAATTAGCAAGGAAACAACAGGTATACTTAATGAAACTGTAATTTTTAAGGTACAAAATTTAACAAATGATGTTGCGGTTCCTCTCCATATCTATGAAGTAAATATTTATTAACTAGTTTATACCTATATCCTTGTTTTGTAATGTTGCAGTTAAGGGTACCGTTCCTAAACGGTACTCTACCTACATGTTTAAAAAAACTGTCTTCTCTCTAAATAGGGGAATTTTCACGTCTTTGGGAGTTACTTTGCCCCGGACCAGAGACGTTAAAATTCATCTGTACAGAGATAAAACAATTTGTGATTACCTATCTAATAATAATTTCTAATCTAAATGTCTTGTTGGCTGTTATATTTTTACTTAGTTGTGTGTTTTTTTTAATTACAGACATGCCCAGACACTATGAAAGGTTGCTGTAGTTAAGATAATGGTATATTGATTGTAACTTGGAAAAAGTGCTTGGATGAAACCAAAAGACACAATATTTCACATAGAAAAGCAGAATGAAAGTATAAAATATCTTGAAAATTTTTGAAAAAATTTAATCCAAAACACATAAGAAACCATGAAAGCAGCACATATTCACTTGTCTTGAGTGCTTAGTTTCTTTCGGAGAGTATAGGTTTCTGATAAACGGAATTGGGACACATTATCAAGAATGATTTAAATTGTAGCGAAAAAGTAATAACCAAACTAACAAAAATGTTTTATAATTATCAAATAATAGTGCAGACTTGTTTTGTAACTGTTATATTACTGCTCTACAAAGGCAGTTTTGTTCTATGAAGACTGCTATAGTGAGTATTCAGCTTCTCGCAGCAAAATGCTTCTTTAACTTTATTCTAAGAATGTTCTTAGAACAGAATTATAAAACTTTCTGGTTTTCATTGTTTTGTAAACCTCTAGACAACAATTGTTATAAAATATATTAGATTCCAGAACAAAATTCTTTTTTTTTTCTTCTTTTTTTGCTCAGGGCTCGTCCGCGGCCTTGCCGCCCCGATAGCATTGCAACGTTTGGTTGATTGTGCATACCCTTATTTTACTCCATCCATTCCAAAATCACTGTGCCTTGAACTAGTCTTCACAGCGATTGGTAGGGTGAAGTTTTATATTGGTCTGTCTCCGGTCTAGACTGACTGTAGATCAGTTGTCTTTTGCGGTCCAGAGCTTTACACTCGCACAAGATGTGCTGGGCAGATTCCTCCCCCTCGCCGCAGAGTCTGCATGCGAGGTCCCCTTCGAACCACCCTATTTTATGCAGGCGTTTCTTGACGGCCATGTGTCCCGTCAAGAGACCTATTGTGTTTCTGAGCTGTCCTCTGTTAAGATTTAGCAGCTCCACAGCTCTCTTTGAACTGGGTTCGTCAATTATTGACTTCTCATGTCGGAGCCTTGGACAATCTGTCCAGTACACCTTGTGTTGGTTTCTGATAATGGCTCCCCTAGCTCTGTCACGCCCAGAGCCGGTTCTTGTCCCATAAATGGTTCTGCTGACCCTCTCTTCGCGAGACTGTCAGCTTCTTCATTGCCTTTGACCCCCGAGTGACCCGGCACCCAGATGAGGGTCACCTCATTCTGCCCAGCCAGGTCGCTCGTCTCGTCTCGGCACTCACTCAGCAGCCAGGAATTTACCCGTGGGCTACTTAGTGCCTCAAGGGCTGCCTGGCTGTCTGTGGCTATGAGGTTCCGCTTGTTCGTGTAGCCCCTCCTCTTGTTCTCCCGCACAGTGCAGGATGGCGTACATTTCGGCCTGAAACACCGTTGCATGGGCTCCGAGGGAAATACTATGACTTACCCTCGGTCCTTCTGAGTAAACACCTGCCCCCATCCCACGCTCCCCGCCGGATCAGTCCGTGAAACAGACGAGCCGTGGTATGCCTGGCGTCTCCTCCCGCCATGCCTCGCGGTTGGGGATTTCCACTGTAAAGTTATTTTCCCTGCAGATTCGCGGGCTAGCGAAGTCTGACCTCATTTCAATCATGGGCTCCTTCACGATCTCCTGAATTTTGCAGTGGCCCCTGAAGCCTGGGTTGATCTTCAGTCTACCATTGCAGGCTAGTCTGTATAGTCCTAGCCTGGCCTTCCCCATAATAACTAAGTGTAGGGGGGGCAGATTCAGCAACACCTCCATGGTGACTGTTGGGGTTGAAGACATGGCCCCTGTGATGCCTAAGCAAGCCATCCTTTGGATCTTGCCTAGTTTTTGTTTGGCACTGGATTGTGTCACCTTAGGCCACCAGACCAGTGCCGCGTATGTTAACGATGGTCTGACCACCCTTGTGTACAGCCAGTGGGCCATACTAGGTCTTAGTCCCCACGTTTTTCCATATAGCCGCCTAGTGACGGCTAAGGTGATGACTGCCTTACGCAGTATTTTTCCAATGTGACCATTCCAGGTTAGCTTAGAGTCCAATACGACCCCAAGATTTTTTTACCTCCCTGGCCATTGGAATGTTCCTACTGTATAGAGTGAGAGTTCTGTGGCAGTCGCACTTCCTCCTTCTCGTAAACGGCAAGACGGTTGCTTTCTCGGGGCTCACCTCAAGCCCTTGACCAACCGTCCACCCTTCCACCACTTTAAGTGCAGTCTGCATGCGCTCCCACACTGGCTGTGTGACCTTTCCTTGGATTATGATGACAATGTCGTCAGCATAACCCTGTACCGCATACCCCCTTCCCGAGAGCCTCCCCAGCAGGCCGTCCACGACTAGGCACCAGAGCTACGGAGACAGAACGCTCCCCTGCGAGCACCCCGCCACGTCCTCCGCCAGCAGAGTCCCTCCCGCGAGTGAGGTGAACACTGCCCTGTCCCTGAGCATGGAAACAAAATTTCTTAGTAATGGCATTATAACAACGATCTTCCAAACATATTTGTCAACTTGCAAACGTTTATAAAACTATTCCTTAGGTGTTCATGTGAGCATTTATAACACTGTTTTATTAATATTTTCTACGATATAATTAAATAAAATAATATCGCAGCAAAGAGCATACTCTATTACTTAAACGAAAATTTTATTATGGTAGGACGGAACGCTAATGTAATAGAACACTCAGAAAACAAGTATAGTATACAATTATTTCTTTGCATTGAAGTGCATCCGTCCGCTGGGATATTTATAAAATGTATAGAATTTTTTGTACTAATATATATATATATATATATATATATATATATATATATATATATATATATATATATATATATATATATATATATATATATATAATAAACAGGAACATAGGAACTTTCTTATAAAGTAATATATTTATATAAATAAATAAACAAACAAATTGGTTAACAAAAACTTAAAAATAAATAAAATAATTCATTAGTAAAAAAAATACTAAAAACATACTAAATCGAACTGTATGCAGCATTGTCTCCAAAATAAGTATCAGTTTCACCCTCTTCGTGTTCATAGTTATCTCTTTCTTCTCTATGTTTTTGGGGATCAAATTTTTTTGCCTCTACAGAATTTTGTCCATGCCAGTTCTCCATTAGATTCTCACCCCACGAGAACAATTGTCAGCTTTTTGAAACCCTTTTCAGCCATTTCTACTGGTCTCTGTTCATATTACAGGTTAAAATATACCTATTGTCTGTTTTGTAGCAGTGTCTTCTGCAATGGTTGCAGTCATGATACAAGTGATATTTAAAGCGGACGCCATGTTTTTAGGCCCATTTTGCGTTTATAAGCGTTATATACAGGTTTATAGCAACATTCATGTTTTATAGACGTTCTTGTGACTACAATGAAACATCAAATTTTTAGTTGGAAAACCTATGCAAGGCTCAATGTATTCTCACTATAAGTAGAAACACAGACCGGTTTCACTCTAATTAGAGCTCGCCAGTGCGCCATACTAATTACAGCGAGAACACACCTATAAAGTAATACAGCTATAAGGCAGCCAGCCTACTAGAACATTGTGAGATGTACGACAGGGTCGCAATCTCGGTGCGGAACCAGGCAGTATGTTGTCACGACAGCTCCAATTAACACAAAACCGGTCAGCACTTCTAATTGTGGTAAGACTACATCTAGCAATACATACAATGTCCCGGTATTAGGGAAGAAATGACAATTTACAAAAATTGTTGGTTGGTTGTACAGTCTCCATTTTATAAAATTTTGTGTTAATTGGAGCTGTCGTGACAACATACTACCTAGTTCCGCACCGAGATAGCAACCCTGTCGTACACCTCACAATGTTCAAGTAATAAACCTATTTAGTGGCAACCCAGAGAGCATAGGACATCCATTAGATGTCCAGAATAGGCACAAAATATGTACATGTCAATGAACAACCAAAGAACGTCCACTGGCTATTTGTTTGTAGATATTTTTAGCTGACACTGGTTATGGAGGTCCAGTGGGTGTCAAATTTTGGACGTTTCAAAACAATGCAGGTCAAAGATGTACCATGGATGTCTGTTTCTGTACGGTTTCCAATTACTTTTGGTTACAGACGTTCAGTGAGTGACCATTTGTGGATGTTTTATTTCTAATACAGATTATAGGTTTATTCCTCATAGAAAATTTATTTTGGAAGAGGAACAGGAAAACTAAAGTAAATAATACGACTTGTGTTAAATAGGAATATAATCAAATTTAAAATACAAAAAAAAACAAATAAAGGGATTATTTGACACAATTGAATGGGTCTTGTTTTTCATATTTAAAAAAAATGTGTGTAATGTTAAATTTAAATAAATAAACAAGAAAAATGTTCTGCATCTTACATCACATTTATAGTTCCATTCAAAAGAAAAAATGTAATTAATTACAAATATTGTAACAATGGCAACAAATTCATATGACTCCATTAAACCCATAGAACCTCTCTTGGCTGCTTTTCACTGGTTTTACTGGTCGGTGGAGGTGTCCATCGTTTGTGATTTGTAATAATATTCTCCGGTTTTTTCCATAACTTTATATCATCCAGGCTATCAGGTGTGACGTTCTTCTCTTCTACAGATTCTAAAATAGAATTAGGACCATTTGAATTAATACAAGAGGTGCCATTCCAAAAACTATTATTATGTATCATACTTCTAAGTATGACACTTTTTGGATTGACATCCTCACAAACAGTTGAATTGACCAATGGCAAACCGACGTCTTGGAAAGAGTTCATAGAAGAGAACCCGCTCTCGTCTTCCACCGAACTTATACTACCTGCTGGTGGAGAATTAGACTTCTCAGACTCCAGTTTAATTTTCTCCGCTGCATATACATGACTGGCGATCATACTTGCTCTGTGGTCTTTGTTGAAATCACTACAGATTTCAGTTTCGATTATGCTTCCCCTAGGTGAGTCAGTCTGGCGGGAATATCTTGAGTTGTACCGCCTCGCCTCGCTAAACTGAAGCGAAAGCTTTCTGCTAAAAGCACTGGAAATTTTGGCGTCTTTTTCTGGTGTTATCAGCTTTGGGCTGAGAGAGAAAGACGTAGTCCTTTGTGGTTTTGTGTCCTGAGATTGGGGAAATTCTTTGGCCAGTTGTGCAAGAAACTCCAAATCGTCCTCTGGTTCATTACTGACGTGTGCTAAGTCAGGCTCTCGCGTGTTCAACAGGGATTGAGCAGTACGCAGGAGCCTGAAAGCTTCTTGGGAGAGCTTCTCTGGAGGAACCTCCTCTGGAGAAATCTCCTGCTTCTTCGGTCTTCTCCTATAACAGAATAGAAAAAGGTAAGTCATATAATAGATAAACACCAAAATGTCTGTTGGGACGATAAATTATCAAAAATAAATCTAACATTCAGCAAAATAAGTTTTCTAGATTACTATAGGCGAGGGTAAATTATATCAATTTTTTATGACCATTTATTAAAGTAATATATTCAATTATTTTCCAACATCAGTTCAGAATTAAAACCGTTTGATTTCCTCTTTAAAGAGTGTGGTCTTGAACAAAAATTTGAAAGTATAAATACAATTTACAGCCTTGTCTTTTTCCATGGACATATTGCCAAGCCAAAGAAAGGGGGCCATCCTGCACAGCGGTATTCGGTCAGTCATCCGTTTGGTCATTATCTGATGTTGTTCTTCCTATAAGGAATGTACATTGGGAACTCTTCATATCTTGCTTGACCATACTGTGATTATGCTTCCCCTATTGATTCATGAAATAGTAATGCGGGAGCTAGTATCCAATAAAAGACGTGTAGTAGTGTTCAAGTGCTTTCCTTGATGTTGTTTTCCTTCCGTTCAGTATATGTGGACTTTTCAGCTTCACAGGAAATGACTGAGCTTTGTAAGGGCTCGTTCCTCTTATTTGTATCTGTGGAGTTTTCAGCTTTAGATGAGTTGACTGAGCCTTGTAAAAGCTATTTGCCCTTATTTGTATCTGTGGACTTTTCAGCTAAAGAGGAATTGACTGAGCTTTCTAAAACCTCTTTCTCCTTATTTGTGCATGCTTTCTGCCCTGGATTGAATTAATATGAATTGAATTATTCTTGCTTTCTGCCTACCGTCGCTCTGAACACTTTATTGTTTGATTTTGTTTATCTATTTGTTTTGGATAATTCAATGTTTGCTTTCGATCATGGACTGCCTCTTGATATATTATTCGACTATTCTCTTATTTTATTGTCTTTGAAAACTTTATTGTATTATTATTTTCTTTTAATGCTTCTGGATAACTTATTGGACCTTTGAGTTTCCCTTGGACAGATCCTAACGTCGTCAATCACGCCGTAATATCTGTATCTCTAAAACTTAAATTTATTGCAAAAATTAACAGTAAAAAAAGACAATCATCTGATTGACTAACTTCGCTACAACATGCTAAAAAACTAATAACTAATCGCGTTTGACTTTTGAGAATGGGAAAAATAAAGAACACAAAAATCTTAATGTAAGAGATGTTCCAAATACATGCCTTAAACGTTTTGGCAGCATCCAAAACGTAATAAAAATGTATTTTAACGTTAATTAATATTTGACGCGTGACCGACCTAATCGCAATCGTTATTCTTTTTCTTAATTCAGTTAAACCGCGTGGTTTAGTTTTGTATAACATACCTTACACATATCCCCATAAGAGAAGTCTCATACGGTAAGGTAAGGTGACGTTCTGGCCATTCTAATGATCCTCGCCTCTCTATCCAGCGATTTGGAAATATTACGTCGAAGTACTGCCGGACATTGATTTGGTAATGTGCTAGTGCTCCATCCGGCTGGAACCATATCACATTCGCTGGAACTTGTGGGTTTGCTCGATGATATAAGTTTACCAAAGTTGGCACGACATTATTTTGGAGCAGTGCTGTACAATTATTTCCATTCAAATTGCCATCAATGAAAAAGGGTCCAATGATATGGTTTACACCTATTCCTGCTTAATTATTAACCTTTTCAGGGTATTACATATTGTTTCTCTCATCCAGTGTGATATTTCTTTAGACCAATAGTGACATTTTTGACGATTACCATGGCCGTGAAGTGTTGAACTGCACTCATCGAAAAACCAACTATCTTCTCGTTGGTAACATTGTTATCCAAAGTGTCCATTATTTGTTCACAAAACGACGTTCTTCTTTCAGAATCGTCTTCCACGAGCTCCTGAGTTTGTATCAATTGATAGCGATGCATTTTATTTTCTTAATATTCCAATAATCGATGAATGACT
This sequence comes from Tillus elongatus, assembly GCA_964006375.1. Classification (NCBI taxonomy): domain Eukaryota; kingdom Metazoa; phylum Arthropoda; class Insecta; order Coleoptera; family Cleridae; genus Tillus; species Tillus elongatus. Next base: position 82,382,041 of record OZ023263.1, on the reverse strand, counting down.
AACATCCTATGTTGTGGCTGCTTGTCGAGTTGAACTATGTGCGTTTTTCTCAAACTCAAACATCACATCCAAATCGGTATCATTACTCAGTGCACTAGAAGGTTTTTTTCTATCTGCCTTATATGTCCAACTTTGCGAAAATGTTTTTCAATTTTACCTATTGTCCCTTGGGGTATAGGCCGCAAATCGGGAAATTTTTGTTGAATTAGGCGAGAATCTTCGATATGTGATCGTGTTGTATCTCCGTACCCAAATATCTTTATCATTCTTATATGTTATGCATTTTTGTTATGTAAACCGTGTTTCTAAATTTCAGTTAACAACTGACAACTACTGTCATTCGGTTAAACAGCAATTTACTAAGGCGTTTTAAACAAAACTAACATTGGCAACTATGAAGATTGTTGATAACGTTTTACGTCTTCTAATACCGTCCAAAAAGGACACTGGAACTGTTTTTGCTTGCTTTCTGGTCATCAAGAATGAAACGCGATTAGTTATTAATTTTCTAGTGTGTTGTAGAGAGGTTCGTCAGTCAGGTGAATTCTTTTATGTTACTGTAAATTTTTGCAATAAATTTTAAAACCATGGCATTTTTAAATGAAGAATGAAGAGTTAATTTTTTAGATTTCATTTACTAATAGAGAGGTAACGATGGTGAGATTTTCGGAAAATTCTTTGAAATGAGCTCGAATTAGGGCTCTTGAACCCATACCCAAGGCCCGTTTGAATATATATATATATATATATATATATATATATATATATATATATATATATATATATATATATATATATATATATATATATATATATATAGGGAAAAGGGGTTAAGGACAAAGCGGCAAGGAGACAACCGCATACACGTGTTTCAAGCTTATTAGCCATCATCAGTACGTGTATGCGGTTGTCTCCTTGCGGCTTTGCCCTTAACCCTTTTTCCTTGTATAGTATAGAAATGACGTGTTTAAATCCTGTTATAGTTATATATATATATATATATATATATATATATATATATATATATATATATATATATATATATATATATATATATATATGCCCACATTTCGTTACAATCGCGGACGAGTTCGTCAATCAGCTATAACGAACATATTTTTCCGCAAAAAATAACAAAAATATTTTTGAAAGTATTAATGTAACTAGAAAGAGACTGTACATGTAGCTAGAAGTGACGTGAATAAACCCCTGTTGTGAATTTTAAGTAATTTAGTTCACAAAATTTTGAGTCTTCCCCAAATTAAAAATAAAATATGAAAGACATGAATTGAAACAACTTGGGTGGTTAACATATGATGCCAGACAAAGACAGAGTAGTCACCTGCCACGCCTGGATTGATACATATACCAGAGGCATATATCATAATGTAACGATAACGTTCACACCCGAACTGTGGTGATCCCACCCTAATGACTGCCTTCGGGTATATTCGGATGCGCGAATTTGTAGGGGAATATAAGGAAGTTTTATATCACTTACTTGAAGTAGACCAGATGGGATAGTGTGTTTTATTTATTATGGTTTGACAGTTCAGTTTTGAGGTTAAGTTTTAAAATTGGAAGCTAGAGAATAATAACGTGTTTTGTTTATTTATTATGGTTGAGAGTTCTGTTTTGAGGTTAAATAGTCAATGATTGTATATGTTTCTAAAATTGAAAATGAAAGAATAAATTAGCAACACCCAGGCAAAGAACCTAAAACATATATGGATTATGTAAAGAAAATGTCGCAAGAAGAGTGTTATGCAAACCCTTAAGTTTGATTTTCAATCGCCAATTGTTCTTCATTTTACTAAAATATTTACAGAAAATTCATTTCAAATAGACCTTTTCTCTGATGCTTTGGCTGTAGGTTTAGTTAAGTTGATGCTTTGGCTGTAGGTTTAGTCAAGGTTATGGTTTAACGGTTTATAATTTTTAGCTAATTTTAGTAGAAAAAATTCGTTAATGGGGAGACCATCACTTTTCAATTTTAAAAAGATTTCTTCAACTGAGAGCAAACTAGGCTCGCTAGAATCCATATCCGGGTTACTTTCAGTTTTTATCTGTTTGCATATTATACAAGGCTAGATGCATTCTCACCACAATTAGAACCGTAGACCGGTTTCGCTCTAATTAGTGATCGTCAGTATGGCATACAAATTGCAGCGAAAATACACCTATAAAGTAATACAGCCATGGTAGCCAGCCTCCCAACACTAAGTAAGATATAAGACACGAAGCACGTGCCGCTAATTCTAATTGTGGTGAGAATGCATCTAGCCTTACATACATTGTCCCTATATTAGGGTCGAAATGGGCCAGGGCTGACAATTTACTAAATTGTTAATTGGTTGTATACAGTCTCTAATATTTGTGTTATTTGGAGCTGCCGTGACAACACACTACTTGGTTCCGCAATGAGATGGCGGCACGTGCTTCGTGTCTTATATCTCACTTAGTGTTGCATATATACAAGGTGACGCATTTCTACGGTAAAGCTCAATACAACTGTTAATATACAGGATACGAGAAAAAATTGTATACGTTGATTATAGGGCGTCTTAAGCTGCATCTTATAAATATATTTTGACAATCACAGGGTGGTCCTTAAGTAGTTGGTGATCCCTACAATTGTTTTTTTCGCACACCGGCCCTTATATTATTGCTTTTTGCATATTTTTTTTTCGAAATATGATGCATGTTTGTAAGAAAAAATCGAGACGCAGTAAGTGCGTTTTGGTAACGAATTTTTCATAAAATCCTTCAAATTTCAATAACTCAATTTGGTATTAATCTAAGGTTTGCTGGCCATGAAACTAGTCTTCTCGGAAAGATTTTAAGTTTATTTTCGGAAAATTGTTGCACATTTTCAAACAATACGTTATTTTAATAAACTATGGTACATTTTTTCTACTACTGGCCACTAGATCTATATAAAACTTCAACTGTGCAATGAAACAATTGAATATGTATTTTTTACCGCCAGTGTTGCACTTGACAAACCTCTTTAGCCATCACTTTAAACAAACTAAAGTAGAGAAAAAAGGTATTTAGAAAAATGATTCTGAAAATGAGGTATTTCCCTTAGCGTATCACGCTGACGTCATTTTTAATAAATGATGTTACTCAGGCTAATATATTCCTCAGGACGCCTCAAAAACGATAGTGGTAGTAAAATTAGCGGTTTTCTTGATATTTAGTCCAGTCATTAGTTATTCATAAATGCTGCAGTCAAGACCATAAACCTATTTATTTGTATCTTACCCACGCAGTTTAAAAATAGCAATTTAACTGAATGGCTTCAATATTAAAATACAGTGCTAAAATGCTTTTTAGGTACAAGTGATAAAGACTGTTTAGATTTACTAATTTAGAAGCGAAAGATACGTAATTGAATCTGTTTTAAACCCGCAATAAGGCCTCCTTTCAAAGCGTATACTTAACATTTACTTTTGGTTTCAATATATTTAAGATAGCTTTTATTACTTACATAATTGCTTTGAAATTTGATCACATAAATGCATATTTCCTTTTTCTTGATACAATGCTATTCAAATTTTGTAACATAATACTAAGGTCAGAATAATTAATGTTGTTTACTATTCGTAAACATGGTGTTACTATATACTCTAATTCTGTCAATTTTAGTTTATGTTGCAATGTCATACTTGAATGCACATCTAAATTATGTATTTGCAAGCTTATAAGCAAACATGTAATAAATAAGTTTAATTGAGAGATCTAATTGAGTTGAAAAAAATATGAATGAAATTCAATAAAAGTCGCTTTAAAATAAACACAACCATCTTACGGTAATAAATAATGATTTAATTGAACAATAAGTCTTAGGAGGACCTATATCATTATTAGTTCCTAACGTAAATACATCTAGGTAAGACACCCTTTACAAATTTCTAAATAAAAGGGTGAAATATAGCGTATTAAAATTTATATAAAATTTAGTACCCATGCTGCTTCTACAGACACTTCCCTGTGTATCAAAATTGTAAGATAAGATGACAAATTGGGTTAGTAGGATTTAAATCTTTTAATAAAAATTCGCTAACATAATGCACTTTGGCGCATCTTGACTTTCTTCAACACTTATTTACTATTTAACTGATAATTTTTGTATGAAACCAATTTTCAATAAAAATTCGCTACCATAACGCACGTGCTGCGTCCAGACTTGAAATTCGTAAAATGCACAAGCGCAAGCTTAATGTTTCTTTGTACAACACACTGTATAATTCTACACCAAATATACTACATAGTATACTAGAAAAAGTAAATATACATATGGATATACGCAATATTTTGTTTTACAGAAGCCGTATTTGTTTTACAATCTTCATTTAGAAATCACTGTATGTGACATTTGTCTTTGTTACAACCGGTCTCCTCTCCCAAGAATAATTCACCTTCACCATCGGAAATGTTAAATAACGACGCTACATATACAAACTAGCAAAAGGGGTCTATTTTAAAAGAATTTTCCGCAAACATTTAAATTAAATGTAGAAAAGTACCTATTTAAACTGAAATGTAAGACCTTCTGAAACACATGTAATGCAACATTCGTTGTTTACAAATTGCATCTCCCACAGATTCTTTGTTTGAAAATCGCCAATTTTTACAATAAATTGTGACAGAATAAACATATGCTTCTTGCTTTGTGTTTGGTCCAGACCTACCGACTCGTGGAATATGCCAAAGAATTTAATTCATTATCGTTTTGACCTTGTAAAATATTGTTTATAAAGAATCCAAAGGCAGTAAGTGCGTTATGGTAGTAAATTTACTTCAGACTCTAATAACCTAATTTTCTATGAACATAGAAACACTTCAACTTAGATACCTGCATAATTTTCTTCTAAGGCTGTGTACTAAACTTTATCTAAACAGCTTTATTATTTTTGGAGATAGGTATAATTTTTTGTCAGGGAAAAACTTCATTCTTTTTTTGCTTAAAATTGGTCCTATTGACTTATTGACAAAACCCGATCAATAGCTTTACAAAAGAAAAATACTTGTCAGGTTTAATCAAGATCAGTTAATTATTTTTAAATTGCCGCTTGGATACATACATATATGGCTACCTCTCTATTAGATGAGGGAAAATACTGAAGATAAACCACAGTTAAAGCAGAACCCAGTTTATTCAGATATTTCAATATCAGCTGACAGAACACCTGATAAAATAGCCTAGTATTAAGTCCCTAAGGGCCGAACTTAATACTAGACTTGCTGGTGGTGAAACTGGTCTTAAAATCAAGTACAGAGGTGAAGTTCCCGCAATATTGTCGGAACATATTAATAGCGCATCCAACAGTTCCAGCATTTTAAACTGACTTCGCCCAACAGATGTACAAATAACACGGTTCACTGTATTTACCAGAATCTCTGTGGACTTAATTTCAAGCTCGATGAGTTCTATGTACCGGTTAGTTCCAGTGATGCTGATATCATTGCCATAACATAATCTTGGTGTACATGTGAAGGGTTCAATGCAAGAAGTTACTAAGTATACTTTTGTAGGTTTTGAAGTACGTGGCGCCATCTTTCCAAAATTTCGCGCTCTATCGACTGGTCGAATCGTTTTCTCTGTTGAAAATTCCTAAGTCGCCCTAACTGAAATGGGCTAGCTACGTTGTAGAGCTCATTTCAATGCAAGAAGTTACTAAGTCAACATATCAGTTGTTTGCTTATATATCACACATTGTTTGTATCCAACAATCCATTGTGCAAACTATACTGTGTTTATTAGGAGATAACCTAACCGTGATATAGGTGTAGCATACAGGGTGGACATGGATAATTTGCAAAGAAACTTTGCTACAGATCCCACCTCATCCTGGTCCTACGTTCATCTTAAACAAACGATCGCTTTGATGATCCTCAGTCCATAGTTGATGATATCGCTGACTTCTTTAAATCTGCTCAAACAACCGGCAATGGCGCTCAATACCATCTTGTTTTTACTACAGAAATTTTTGACCAACACATTCATATCTCCCATATTTCTGAAAGTGGGGTTTTGGATTTAATAAAAAAACTTAAGCCAAAAATGACGTGCCTGATGGAATCCCTGCATTTGTAATACGCGATAGTCGTTTCGTCTTCTGCGAACCACTTGCAAGACTGTTTAATCTTTCCGTATCAAAATGTTTATATCCAGCTCAGTGGAGGCAAGGAAGAGTTTGTCCGGTTTACAAAAGGGGGGTAGACACGAGATTGTAAATTACCAACCAATAGTAGTTTTGTCAAACTTTCAAAAAAATTTGATTGTTATATATGGTAGAGTTATTTAACAATATAAAGAATCTTATTTCTGATGCACAACATGGATTTGTTTCTGGTCGATCAACTGCTACCAATCTGCTGACCACCACCCAGTTTATATCTGAGGCACTTGATGACCACATGCAGGTTGATGTGATTGACACTGTCATGACTAAAGCCTGTGATCGATTCGATCATAATATATTACTCCATAGGTTGAAATTGATAGGCTTTTCTGGTCCACTACTGAGTTTTTTCAGCTCGTATTTGTTTGATAGGTTTCAATTCGACGACTTAGGGTATAGTTTATCTGCTTATGATGTTTCGTCTGGCGTGCCGCAGTGTTTAAATCTAGGTACCCTTTTGTTTGTCGTTTTTATCAACGATTTATGCAGCAGGCTGGAGTTGGAGCGCTGTTGTATGCTGCTGACGTAAAGCTGTAGTCTATCATGAAGTCATTGAGAGATTGTTGTGTCATGCAGACTGGCCTGGATTCGTTGGTTGCTTGGTGTCAGAAGAATAAGCTCCGCTTGAATGTTGACAAATGTTTTGTTATGTCTTTTACAAAGAAATCACTAATTGAGTATGATTAAGTAATTCAGGGCAAAACACTTTCTAGGCCGCACAGGTGAAAGACCTTGGTGTGATGTTTGATAGTATACTCTCTTTGGAATATCACATAATAGAAACTATTAATACAGTAATGCACCTCCTAGGATTCGTAATTCGTAACACCAAGTCATTTAATAAGATTCATTGTCTAAAATCTGTATACAATAGTGTGATATAATCTCGTTTATAGCGCCGCCATAGTGTTCTTTCCTTTTTATAAAAAATACAACACTATGCTGAAGTCCGTACAAAGGAAATTTTTAAAATATCTTATGTTAAGGCGTGATGGGGTTTATCCTTCAATGGGCTGCTTCTGCCACGAAGTACTTCTTTCCAACTTTAATATGTTATCCTTAGAAACAAGAAGCATTCTCTCTGCCATCACTTTCTTGTATAATCTATTCCATGAGAAGGACGATTGTTGTGGTTTGTTATATACGGTTAATTTATATGTGCCTCTTAGACCTTTAAGGAGTACAGGTTGGTTTTACATTAGACATGCACGAACAAATATGTTACTTAAATCACCAATTTATATTAGGCTAAGGTTGGGAAATGTTGTACAAAACCATCTTGACCTAGATCACAGTAATATTTTGGTCTCTTCATAAATGACTTGGTATATGAATGTAAACACGCCAATTGTCTTTTGTTCTCAGATGATCTAAAGCTTTACTGTGCCATTGAAAATGTCCATGAGACTGGCATTTTACAATCTGATCTGAATTCCTTGTTGACTTTAAGGTATGATAACCACATTGAAGACGTAATGAAAAGGGCACTTAGAACATGTGTTTTTGTAAAGAGACAGTGTAGAGATTTTACTGATGTTAACTGCATCATTACAATATACAACGCTTTGATGACATCTGTTTTGGAGTACTGTAGCATAGTCTGGAATCCTTTTTACAAGACAGATATTGATCGACTTGAAAGAGTCCAAAAGCAAATTATTAATTTTATTATGGTGAATGTTGAACATCAATAAGAATCTGTTTATATATATATATATATATATATATATATATATATATATATATATATATATATATATATATATATATATATATATATATATATATATATATATATCAGGGGCGTGCGGTGACATTTGAAATAAGGGAAGCAATTCCCAGAAACTTACCTATTTATAGTGTAACTCAATTCTTCTGTTGTTTTTGGAAAATTCGTTAATAATGTCGTCATGTAACTGTGGATTCTGGGACATTTCCTGGACGAGTTTATTTTCAACTGACAAAATTGAAATTTGGGAAAGTCTTTCCTGTCCTGTTGAATTTCTAACACAACTCTTGATACGTTTTAATGTAGAAAAATTTCGTTCTACAGACGCACTAGCAGCAGGACTTGTTAATACTAATTCACATAATTTGAACACTTCAGAATATGCATTTTCCAATTTTGATTGTTTTAAGAAAGTTAAAAGTTCACTAGCAATTGTGTCAATAACATCGGGTTCATAAATGACTGTAAGTTCTGATCGTAATAAGGCTTTGTCAAAATAATGTTCATAGTGGTTAAATAATGATTTGAATGAATCTTCTGGGAAAGGTATCCCTTTAAATCCTCCAAAATTACACAATTCAAGAAATTTCAGGTCACTGAGATGACCAAATCTGCAGTTAATTTGCTGCTGAATTTGATCTATAATTTCGTAGAAAAGGCGGCGGTAAGAAGTTTGAAGGTCTGCCACATTATCATTGCGCAGACGCTTTCTTCGTGGCTCCACTTCTCCTAATTCAATTGTTTTTTCCCAGAACTTATCAAATTCATTCCTTTTTTGAATTATAATGGATTTAAATTCACTAATTTTTTTCAGGCAAAAACCAATGTCATTTATTCTACATTGCAATATGTTAAATACATTATCTGAAAACGGAAATATTTCCGAAAATATATTAAGTAAAAAATTAAAATTAAAGTCTCGTTTCAAACCATCCAAAAATCCTCTAGAACTATTTATTGTTTCTGCGTCCCAATTTTTGCTATTTTCCATATGTTTTCAAAAAGTTCAATTAACGATTCACGGTGTTCAAATATAGTTAACACAATCCTGCGGTTGTAGTTCCATCGGGTTGCAGTTACTTTGGGTAGACGTTTTTTAACAATTGGGTCTAAGGCTTGTAGATTTGGAAAAAAAGCAGCCATTTAACACTTTACATTCTTTAATATGATTTATAGATTGGGATAAAATTAAATTTAATTTATGAGCACAACAGTGTACAAATAGAGCAATGGAGAACGATTCCCGCACTTTAGCTTGAAGACCTCCTAAATATCCGGCCATAACAGCAGCCCCATCATAGCTTTGGGCAATTAATTTATTATCAGCCTCCTCAATATATTTTATAATATTAAGCACAATTTTATATAGAGCGTTTGCGGTACGATCTGCTGTCACATTTTTAAAGCCTAAAATCTGTCTTGTACACTCCCATCCATTTTAACGTAGCGTATTACTACAGATAGTTGACTTAAATTAGTTACATCGATTGTTTCATCTAGAACAATAGCAATGAAATGAGTCTGTTTAATTTCATATTTAATTCTGTTCAAAATAATAGTGGCACCAGCCGAATTAAATCATTCTGAATGCGATTTTATGTCCAGCGAAAAACGTTAGACTGTTCCAAGTGATTTTTTAAACAAATGTCGTATTTGGTTATTAAAGAAACTAGGTCTTGAAAGTTACCTCTATTTGCAGATGTAGTTGTTTCGTCATGACCCCTGAAGCCCAATTCATGCTCCGACCAAGAAAACACACAGCATCAATAAGTCTTTTTAATATGTTTCTGTTTTTATCAACCAGTTCATTGTGTTGGCGATGAATTTCAATCTGCTTGTCAACGGCGTATTCAATTCGCGTTTTTCCAAAGACACTTAATTTTAAAATGGTCTGTAAATCCGCTTTAGACATAACATGCCTTTGTACTAGTTTATGTAGATTATTCAAGTCGGAAAACCCACTTTTATTCCACACTCCCTTTTCAGTCACAAATAGACTAAAAGACCAACAAAACAGTTTATTCCTGTTTTCACAACCCGTTAACCATTCATATTGTTTATGAGTTTTTTCCGCGTTGAAATGTCGAATAGGTACATGTTTTAATTCTTGTATTTGAGTTTTTTATAGTAGGTTTCGGCCTACCTATATTATTAATAGCAAGTTTTTCGGCAAACAGTAAAGCTGAAAATCCTTTAGTTATCAAAAAACATACAATACAATCACAGTTATTATTACCACTTGTTTGTAAAGTTTGTAAATCCCGACCCCCACCGTCACCACTGTTAAAATCTGATCTACTTGCAGCCATATTAATAATCACAAAATGCCAATAACTTACTCGACTGCTTATATATACGAAATAATCAGGCATATTCGCTTTGAACGCACACACGGTCTTCGTAGTACAACACGTTCTAAAAACATGCGTACATCGCGCCGAGCCGAGGTTTCTTTTATAAAGTTGCCTGCTGACTACGTGTATTTAACTGAAGTCGTTGCGTGCATCCACTCGTAGTATCAGATCAGGTTCATGCTGTCCGCAATCGATCGCATTCACTGGGACGACGTCCTTGCTAGGAGCGTATATACAAATACAGTATGCTGAATAATAAATAATTATGTGTGTGAGCTTGCGAAATAAAAATTTTAATAAAATTAGTTTCAGAATTGAGAAATTTAATATTTAAAATACAAAAGGGATTTTAAATAATGCGGTTTAGGTATGTAGTCGTTATTTTAAGGGAAGCAATGCTTCCCTTGCTTCCATGGACCGCACGCCACTAATATATATATATATATATATATATATATATATATATATATATATATATATATATATATATATATATATATATATATATATATATGATGCCCGTGTCAAATTATTGGATTTTCAGTCACTTGACAGTCGACGGTTATAGGCTCAGCAGAGGTTCTCACACAGACTATTATCATAATATTATTAATGATAGAATCGACTGTAATGAGTTACTACAGCTTTTCAATTGGCGAATCCCATACCAGCCAGCAAGAGCAATTTTTTGTATCATATCGGTCAGCATTCTACGGCGTATGGTAGAAACAATCCTATAAATGGTATAGCACGAGCTGTTAATAAATTGCCTCTGTACTTAGATATATCCAACAGTTCATAAAAAAGATTTATTAACGTTATTATATCCCAAAATTGATTGCGTATATTTAGCATAAATTAGGTACCACTAATATAAATAGATTTAAGAACCAGATTATGTACTTGTTTAAAATGTTAAAGGTAACAGCAAATACTATATAATGACAATACAGGACACTCCGGCTTATTTCGGGTTTCAAGAATATCAGCGCCCCTAGCGGATAGTACTGATGTTACGTCGCAATTGCTGGTGTTTAACTGTGTATAATTAAGTTTGAGCTGTGTTTTTTACAATTAATGTTAGTGGTTGGGCGTGTGCAATCTATAATTGTTCGAATTAACACGTGCTAAATCTATCAAAGACATTTAATAGGTTTCCAAAGGATGGCGAAATGCGAATATGATTTGAAGCAGAAGACAAATTCATAATCACTTTTATGCCAATATGTACAGTTCGCAGAACTTATTGTGTAATATTTACCATCATGTACCTATTTATAGATAAACTTTGTAAACTGATGGTTGAAAGGCTTCAATCATAACTTGTCTTCCAGTGCATCAAAAAGAAATATGAAGGCAAAAAAAGTTTTGCATTAATAATAAATGATATAAGAAAACTGTTTTTCTATATTCTTCTGTGTTATGTTTCATTTCAGTATGGCATAAATTGTCACATTTTCACATTTAAAATTATTTTACTTGGTAAAGGCTTTTAATTATCTTCCCAAGGCAAGTTTGTAAAGAGACAAGTAGAAATATCAGATTCAGCCCTATAATAGATTCATTCACGGAAGTAAGAGTTAGTCTCACCTTTCATCTGCACAATTTCTTAATTATGTACTAAGTATATCAGTTACATATTTTAAAATAGTAGATTAATAAGACAGTTTTCATGTAGATATAGCAAATTGAGTACTGTGCTACCATTTATACCTAGGACAATTATTTATAGGTAAGTACAGATTGTATCTTAATATCCTCAGAAACAGCTTTCAGTATATTCCTATACCTACCTTTGAAATAGTAGCTTAACGACGGTTTCAAGGTAGTACTTTAAATTATGATGAAATAAGATTATGGCTAAGAGAAATTTGCAGAATTATTCATGCTGAATTTATTTAAGTTTCAAGCTGATTGTTGATACAAATTCTATTTATAACTATATAATCAGAAAATTTGCACTGTTTTGTCATGTACAAGTTTTTATATTCATCTATAATAAACCAATTGTCTAAGTTAAGAATATGCAGGTAAATGTATAATTCAAATTACGCGCTCAGTTGTCGGTACTTCACGCGAGGTGGCGCTAGTGTACTTGTCACAAATATCACCAATGCTAAAGCATAGGAGTGTCCCGTATTGTCATTATATAGTATTTGGTAACAGCTTGTAAAAATATTTAAATTTTGTAAACTGTACAATTGGCCCATGTCTGTAGTACATTGTGTGGAATAAATAAATAAATATGAAATATATCAAAAGATTTATAACTGTACACACATCTTTTTATGAGAATTTGTGCATGATATTTACCCTGCTAGTTAGTTTTATTCGTCATCAGAAAGCTACTGATTTAAATTAGATGTTCTCATCTGTTATGTTATGAGTTGATTTTGCATAGCCACCAATTCTTTATTTTAAGTGTTTTATATAAGCTCATTTACTATATTTTATACTTATTAATTTAGCAGTAAGAATTGTCTTGTACAATAATAGCCGTATCATTTGGTTTGTACCTGCTGGGCTGTATCTTTGCAATAGATTGATAAATTAGTAAATTCTCTTAATTAAAATTCAGAAAAACTTGACTTTCAGCGTCTTATAAAATTGTTTTGCCTAAAATCTTACACTAATCATCAACATTAAAATACGCACACTTTGATAAAACTAATTTTACCACGACCGTGTTTTTAGTGAATTTTCATTAAGAAAATTCACTAATAGAGGTATCGATGGTGAGACTTTCGGAAAATTTCTTCAAATGAGCGCGAATTAGGGCCCCTGGAACCCATTGCCATGGCCAGCTAAAACGCAATATCTCTCAAATTCTTTAAGTGAGTGAAACGAAAATTTACGAGCTAAAAGAACATAGACAGACATGGTTCTGTACCAATTTTCAAGTCTTTTGATCAAAGAAAAATAATGTTATTCGAAATTAAAATAAAAATAATCCTCGACATCACTTCAAATTCTGTAATGCAAGATCTACAATGTTGGACAAAGACAGATGATGTTACCTATACTGCTATCCTATTTAACTAAATGGTCGATAAAAATCTAAACAATGGAAGTTACAAGTATTATTGCAACATGCCAGAACCTAGACAGGGACGCCATCTCGGTGCGGAACCAGGTAGTATCTTGTCACAACATCTCTAGTTAGCACAAAATGTCATAGATGGAGACATTTCTACAATTAACTAACAATTTTGTAGATGTCAGACCTGGCCCATTTCTTTTATAATACCGGGACAATGTTTGCTTTCAAAAGCACTAAATTGTAGCATGCGACAATGTTCTCTGCAAGTATCAAAACCTGCTCAAAAAATGAGAACGATACTGGTAGATAAGTTATTAGATCCATCATTTTTATTATCGATGATTTCGCAGGTTAGTTTTTTTAGTGAGTTTAGTAAATAGCACTTTCTGCATTTCTCATATTGTACGTTTCTAACAGGTACAGTCCCGCTTAAAATTATACATACCTACGTTTGCTTAGCGTCCAACCGTATCGAGCTTAATTTAAAAGGTGCTTGCTTTTGGCGTCGAGCGAATTTCAGTGTAGTCTTGGACAAAACCTAGATCCATACACTCGCAAATTGCGAAATAGCCGCGAAACGTATGCCTATTGGTTTATTTAAAATCATATCGTAAAACTGTTGTTTTTTATTAGACTTTCTAATTTATTTTACTGATTTTTGTGTGCACACAGACACGATCTAAATATCTTCTAAATCCAAATCTAAATGTCTTCTCTACTTTTAAGTTTGTGTAGCCCCAATGTTAATTAAGGGCCGCCCCTTTATTATACTTACTTATCTTGTGCTTATATCTGTAGTATAAAAATAAAAAAGGAGTGAAACAGCAGGTTAATTTATTTACTTTAGTGCTGTATTCGATATTATCTGAAAAAGACATTATAGGCGACAATGTTGAATGAAATTTTAGTAAACTTACAGTTTACAGCAAGGAGGGTCTTTAGATTTTTTTCAGAAACATTCTGAGAACCCTCTTGGATGCACAATCCACAAGGCAAATTTGGTACAAACAACCCCTAAGAAACTCAAGGGACCAAGAATTAATAGTGTTGCTGGGCGGGGAGGAAATATAAGGGGTGTCTTTTTATTAAGTTTTTCTTGAAACCCCTTCTCCTGAGCGGAAAATGCTTAAAAAAAACATTTAGTCGGACTTTGAATAGATGCGTTTTTCACATTTTGTAGCAATACTTCCTTTAAACCTGGTCTGCCCCGAATAACACTCATATTCGCCGAGGTCCAGTAACTTTCTTGGGGGTTGCTCCCAAGAAATTGTTCTTGTGCTTTATGCTTTGAAGGTAGCTTTGTGCCTGGAAAAGGGGAAGGAGAACCCGCCGTGTTTTTGGGTGAGGGGCAGAAACCCTCTTCATTCTGTGGGCTCTTTCTCCCCTTCTGCATGCATACAATCACCCTCAATGCATGAAACACAGAAATATTTTTATGTTCTGCTTTCTAGTGTATTTTTTGTTGAGTATATTTACCGTTTATCAACTGTTTTGTTGAGTTTTGTATCCAAATTACTGTATAAATATTTATGTTAGAGGTCATGTTTTTGCTTGCCCTTCTTTAGCTTATTTTTTACCGTTCCTAATTAAATAAAGTAACGTTTTCTCACCTTTAATATAAGTCTAAATCACAATGATATATTATTCTTATGAAAATTTACTACAATAACGCACTTGCTGCGTCCCGAACATTTTTTTATGCCTTAGGACGTCTTTCTAACAAAGTTAGCTTTAATAGGAGGATGGTTGTAATTAAATGGGTTTCACGTGCAAGTTAAGTATAATTATTGGTGTTTGCAACAGGATTCAAAATTTCACATTAGGACAATCAAATGTTAAACGCAATGAAAACAAAATCTTACCAAGTGAAATCTCGGAATGCAGTATAGTCTTCTGTACATGTGGTACTACCATCCATTGTTTTGGACTTATTAGAACCATCTGCTACGATCTGGTGTTCACTTTTTGATCTTGGAACGCTTTGCTTTGTATTGATCTTAGTACCCAAAAGCTCTAAACTACGATGGGCCCTTTCTAAAAAGGTGACTATTTGTACCATGAGCTCTCTGTACATTTCTCTGCTCTTTTCTGCCTGAAAAATTAAGTAAATTAGTGAGGTTTTTAGGGAAAACAAATAAATAAAAATATTATAAGGAAATCAGAACCAAAATTGCTTCTGTAGCTTCTATTTGAAGAAAAAATCGGACACAAACCAACTAATCGTGCTTTTGATAAGAAAACTAAATAAACCATCGCTAGTATTGCCACATATTGAAAAAAGTTTAGACGCAGCAAGTGCGTTATGGAAGTGAATTTTCATAAAAATATTTTTAATAGCAAATATGTCTCTCTAATGCAAGCAGGCATCAATCTGGTTACCGGTATAGCCTATATAGTAGGAACAATGTACCATGTTTTATCAAAATTACTTATTGGTTGAAAAGGTACAAAAATTTTCCGAAAATAAACTTAAAATCTATCCCAGAAAACTGGTTTCCTAGCCAACAAACGTTAGGTTAATAGCAAATTGAGTTATTGAAATTTGAAGGATATAATGAACATTCGGTACCAAAACCCACTTACTGCGTCTCGATTTTTTCTTACAAGTATGCACCATATTTTGATCAAAAAAGCAAAAATGCAATAATGTAAGGGTGTTCGAAAAAAACAATTGTAGGGATCACCAAGTACTTAAGGACCACCCTGTGATTGTCAAAATATTTTTATAAGATGCAGCCTACGACACCCTATAATTAACGTACACAATTTTTTTCTTGTATCTTGTATAATAACAATTATATTGAGCTTTACCGTAGAAATGCTCCAGCTTGTATATATGCAAACAGATAATAACTGAAAGTAAACCCGGTTATGGATTCTAGGGGACCTAGTTTACGCTCATTTGAAGAAATCTTTTTAAAATCGAAAAGTCGCGGTCTCCTGATTGACGAATTTTGTCTACGAAAATTAGCTAAAAATTATAAACCATTAAACCATAAAATTAACTAAATCTACAGCCAAAGCATCAATTTAACTAAACCTACAGCCAAAGCATCATAGGCAGGGTCTACTTCAAATGAATTTTCTAAAAATATTTTAGTAAAATGAAGGACAATGGCGGTTGAAGCTGAAACTGAAGGGTTTGCAGAACACTTGTCTTGCGACATTTTCTTTTCATAATTTGTATTTGTTTCAGGTTCTGTGCCTAAATGATGCGAATTTTGACGCTTCATATCGCGACTTTGACGTTTTGGGAAAACCTTTTTTTTCCTTTAAAGGCCTATAACCTTTTTGTCTTTTAGCTTACAGACATAGATTTGGGTACGTGGTTTACTATTTATAATACAAACACGCGTACCGAATTTTGGTGCCCTTACTTTATTATTTTTGGAGATATATTTCTTTTTCCGAAAGAAAATACAAAATTTTCCGGGAAAACCTAGGCAGATTTTCCTGCCTAACGGACCTGTCTAAGCCACTTGCAAAAGGAAGGTACTCACCAAATTTGATCAACATTTGCCCATTATTTTTTAAGCTACCCGTGTGATACATACATACATACATACATATATATATATATATATATATATATATATATATATATATATATATATATATATATATATATATATATATATATATATATAAATTTTCTTTAAAAAATTCAGGAGATCCCGACTTTTGAATTTTGAAAAAAAATTCTTCAAATGAGCGTTAACTAAGACCCCAAAAACCCATATCTGGGGTCAGTTTCAATTTATATATATATATATATATATATATATATATATATATATATATATATATATATATATATATATATATATATATATATATAAATTTTCTTTAAAAAATTCAGGAGATCCCGACTTTTGAATTTTGAAAAAAAATTCTTCAAATGAGCGTTAACTAAGACCCCAAAAACCCATATCTGGGGTCAGTTTCAATTTATATATATATATATATATATATATATATATATATATATATATATATATATATATATATATATATATATATATAAATTGAAACTGACCCCAGATATGGGTTTTTGGGGTCTTAGTTAACGCTCATTTGAAGAATTTTTTTTCAAAATTCAAAAGTCGGGATCTCCTGAATTTTTTAAAGAAAATTTCGTCATCTTACACGCAATAGTCGCTAAGTTGACCAAGTCAGGTGGGTAAGTTGACGAGATATATAAGAAAGTAAAAACGGACCTCAAAATGAAATAAGGCAATTTATTAAGAAAAAATGACACGATCCAAAATACTTACAAAAGAATGAACGTTTTTCTTATTAGTTATTATCGCAGCGATAACAATGCAATTTTTTCAATTCAGCTTCTTTCGAAGAAAATTTTCTATGCACTCAGCATGTGCTCAAAGTTTACAATAAAAACATTAAAACCAAAGTTCATTGTCCTTGCCTCTATATCATCACATATAATACAGGTTTTGTCATCGTCTTCAACTTCTAATCATCGTCATCATCGCTATCAACATAGGGTATTTCCGTGGAACTAGTAGAATCAGATGAATCGTCAAATTTACTTTGACGCTTTGTATTTTTATATGTTTTCTTCAGTTCAGGTTTTTTCTTCCAATTCTTTGACCACCCTCTAAGTAACTTTCTTATTTTTTGTCTGCTCGCTTATAAGCTTTTATTTTCTTTTTCTTGTTTTTCAAATTGCTTTTGTTCCACGGCATCTTTAACTGGAGGTCTTGAAAAAATAAATGAAGATAACTTCTTTCTAGGATGTCTAACTTTTGGATCTGTTCGAGGTAAAGCTGGAAGTCCAGAAATCAGCTCTTTTTAATTTTCCTTATTTGGCGTTCGTTGTGCTTCTAAAGTTCTCGGTATTAATGTCGATACTGACTGAGACTCATCTGGTAAAACTTTTGACGTTGATGGTAGTGGTTGATTTCCGTCAGAATCCTCAACAACCTATGTTTCTGGTTGTACGTTTGACAAATACAATTCAATTTCATCTAACATTGGCACTGGTGCAACTTCATATCTGTCAGTGGTTTTTGTGGTTTGAAAATCGGTATCTGAGAAAATTTGTGAGTCAAATGGCTCTATCTCAGTTGCTCTAAATCCACTCATTGCATTTGCTATTGTAGCGACTTTTAAATAGTACTTACCGAGAAGTGAACCAATGTCATGTAGACTAATAACTCGTCCAGGATGGCTGTTCAGAAAATCTTCGCACACTCTGCTGTAAGCAGTTTGTAAGGGACCATATAATAACACGTCAAGTGGCTGCACTCGATGGCCTGTGTGCGGTGGAAATCCAAGTAGAGTAATATAATTTTCACGGCACAAGTTAACGGCTTGTAGGGTAACATGACTAGCATGATTATCCATTAAAAGTAATATACGATTACCTTCACTAGGCCTTACATGCAAATAAAATGTTCCAAGTATTTTACAAATGTATCAGCAGTCATCCAGTCGCTTTCATGTGCCACGCCATTGAATCCAGAAGGCGTGTTATTCATGTAAACTGGCTGTGGAAAAAAATTAAAAAGGCGGAACAAATGATCCGATTGCATTCATGCAACAAACTGTTGTAACATTTGTGCCTCTTTCTGCAGAAGAAATGTTTATTACTCTACGCTTTCCCCTGCAGTTTGTACTTTAGGAGTCTTTGTAGTCACAGTTGAAACACCTGTTTCGTCTAAGTAATAAATTTGTTGTGGTTCAAAAGCAAACTTTTGTTTTAGTTCGCGAAGTGCATCAAAGAATTTATTTACATTATCTCTGTTGAATGACATAAGCCTAACAACAGAGGTAGCTTCAGGACTTCTTAGACATAAATTGAAATTTTTCACGAACCATTCAACGAAGGGTCTACCAGCCCTTTTCTTTTCGGTGCTAAACCTGTGTGGAATTTTACGGTTTTTAGCATAATCAAAAATTACTCTGCTGAACTGTTCTTTGGTTAAACCAAATGCCCTTTTATCTGTCTATAATATAACGATAGAAACTTTGCAGCTGTACTTCAGAGAACGTTGTTTTGAAACGACCAGCGTTAGAGGGAAAAGCCTAAAAAATAAGCTTTATGTTTATTTAAAGAGGACAGAGAATTGAAATTAGTTTTACCTCATTTGCAGGATACTTTTTCAAATATCATCGCAATGTTGGTTCTGGAATTTTATGTGCCTTAGCGGCAGAGTTAACACTTTTTCCGTTCACTCATTGCTGTTTTCATGTTCTCTTTACTCCACGATTGTCTCTCAGTTTTTCGTGTATATGTTCTACCCGTCTTTTTATATAAACTAAAATAATAATACAGAATAATCAATCTAAATTGCCCCAAAAAAATTGTAGAGGGTAAGATGACGAATTCGTCACCTTATTCCCTGAGAAAACGGTATGTGTTAAAAGTTCAAAAAAGTTAGTTAGTTGGGGAACAGAAGCCCTGAGAGAGATGAAGAAAAAATTAGATGCACTCCACACAATAATGATAGTTAGAAAAGAGAAGCAAACAAAGCAAGTTTATTATAACCTAAAAAAAGAATACACTAGCAAAATAGATAAAGTGAGGAGACAGCAAGTTACGGATTATATTTTGAACTCAGGAAATTCACAAAAAGCAGTGTGGGAGGTGATAAGGCATGGCACAAATATTGGAAAACAAAGAAGTTTGGCGAGGAGTTCCAGCTTGAGTGCTGACGATTTTAATAAATTTTATACTAAAGTTGCTGGTACTGACCTGACATTGGACAGAATGTGGAAAAGGCTTGAATGCATTAATAAGCCGACATTTTCCTTTTATTTAAACCCAACAACCGGAGATGAAGTCTTGGAAATTGTAAACAAGTTAAAAAATAAAACAACTTTGGACATATATGGCTTTTCAGTACAAATGATAAAGCAAATTATAGATATAATAATTAAACCTTTGACAACATTGATTAACAAGTGTTTTGTTAGTGGAATATTTCCAGATCTTTTAAAACTGACAAAAGTAATTCCACTCTATAAGAAAGGAGACATGGAAAATAGTGCAAATTATAGACCCATCTCGTTGCTACCTGTATTTTCCAAAATCTTAGAGGCTCTTATAAAATGTAGGCTAATCTTATACTTTAAGAGGAACAGTTTGTTGACCAAAGAACAGCATGGTTATAGACAAAACAGGTCAACTATTACAGCACTGGTAGATGTGACAAGAGACATTATAGACAGCTTAGAGTGTAAGGACGAAGTAGAAATAACCTTCTGTGATTTAAGCAAAGCTTTTGATTTAGTTAGTCACATATTATTGCTGGAAAAACTTGAACATTATGGTGTTCGAGGAATTACGTTACAGCTATTTAAATCTTACCTTAGCAACAGAAGCCAAAAGGTTTTTTTCAAGGGTGCCTACCCTTCCGAATGAGTAGTAAGTGAAGGAGTCCCACAAGGCTCCATATTGGGTCCAATATTATTTGTCATCTATATAAACGACCTAATGCTTAATACTAATTCAACAAAAGGGTGTCTCTTTGCAGATGATACCACTTTTATAAATAGAGCCCATTCAGAAGTCGAAGTAAAAATCAGGTCCGCTAAAGTTCTAGGTGAGGCAGAAGATTGGTTTCAAAGCAATAACCTAAAACTACATAAAGAGAAGACGAATGTCTTAAATTTTTCATTAAAGACATGTATCTGAAAACGTAGTCAAGTTTCTGGGACTCTTCATGGACAGTGGCCTGAAATGGACAACCCACATTGAAAAACTTTGCAAAAAATTGTCTAGTGTAGTATACAGCGTTCGTTATTTGAGAAAGCACGGTACTTACCTTGCACAAAAAAAGTAGAACGGTATTGTGAAAACAGCAACCTTATATCTTTACTCATAGTCGAGAGAGCAACGAAATCTGGACAGTCTGTACATGGGTGTTTTTGGATAATTTTCAAGAAAAATTTTAATTTTAGGGTCGCTTATTAGTAGATAATAATTACGTTATTTAACAAATAACCTATAACAAAGTCACAGTAAAAACAGCCTTATACATGAAATATATTCTTTATTGACATCCAAAGAACAATACTCAACGAAATTGTTCGTAACGCAAACAACCATTAAAAATAATTACACAGCCACACGGTGTGTTTAAATAAACTTCCTTATTTGTAAATGTCAACAGCTGCTTAAATCAGTTAAATAAATGATTGAATTATGGATACTTTAATAAAGCTATTCTCTTAGCCGGTGGTTATATGCTAAATAAAAAGCTTAAAAACCATAAAACGTTTTCCTGATTGCATTTACAATAGACAAGTACCTGTTGCAGACGGTAAAAGAGATAAATACGACAATTTGCTCTCAATAAACAAAAAATTAAATTATATAGAATAGTATAATGAAATGCTGTGGTGAAAATGTATTCATATCATTATATATAATTAGATAATAGGAAGGTTAGAGATTATTTCATGGCGTGGTGCATAATTTGCAAGTGTTGTCTGGTTACATCCTGGCTATTATTGCGGTATATCTTTCTCCCAGCTAATTTCATCTTCAATACCTATACGTTGACTAAGCACACGTTTAACTCTCTAGTGTTATTCAGTTTACAATAATTGGTATTTTTACAGTGTGAAAGAGCCAAATGGAATAAATTCAGTAATGTGCATGAGTGCATAGTTCTACGGCTGTGTGAAGGAGTCCATACAGTAATGACAACATTTTATTCGATAATATTTTTAGCGAATTTTCATTAAGAAAGGCCTCAATCTGCCTACTCCTTAGAGTGGTGGACAAAGGTGGGTAAAGGAAATATCTAAGGACACTCTAAGGCCTTAATCTGCCTACTCCTTAGAGGGG
Organism: Tillus elongatus; assembly: GCA_964006375.1. Classification (NCBI taxonomy): domain Eukaryota; kingdom Metazoa; phylum Arthropoda; class Insecta; order Coleoptera; family Cleridae; genus Tillus; species Tillus elongatus. The sequence continues at coordinate 82,359,909 of OZ023263.1, read as the reverse complement.
TGAACAAAGGTGGGTAAAAGAAATATGTAAGGACACTCTAAGGCCTCAATCTGCCTACTCCTTAGAGTGGTGGGCAAAGGTGGGTAAACGAAATATGTAAGGACACTCTAAGGCCTCAATCTGCCTACTCTTTAGAGTGGTGGACAAAGGTGGCTAAAGGAAATATGTAAGGACACTCTAAGGCCTCAATCTGCCTACTCCTTAGAGTGGTGGAAAAAGGTGGGTAAAGGAAATATGTAAGGACACTCTAAGGCCTCAATCTGCCTACTCCTTAGAGTGGTGGACAAAGGTAGGTAAAGGAAATATGTAAGGGCACTCTAAGGCCTCAATCTGCCTACTCCTTAGAGCGGCGGACAAAGGTGGGTTGGGTTGTTGTAGCTCGATTACGGGGCCTCAATCTGCTTACTCCCCAAATCTCGCCGGAGATCGTCTGTGAGGTCTCAGTGTGTTCAACCCTAGGCCTCAGAGAGATCTGGCAGTTCGTTGCAAGTCTTGTCTTATATATGTCGTTCCGTCTACCTGCTTCGTTATCAGTGAAAGTAGTGGAGTCACCGTCAATTAAGTGGGGGGCTTTGGCCACGGTACTTAGAGGAGGATTGAGAGGGTCACCGGCATTTGTTATTGCAGATAATGATGCAATAAAATTGTGTGTTTGTAAAGAAGATATAAGTCATATATTCTATTGTGGATGCGTCAACAATAGAATATCTGAATATGTGTATATATATATATATATATATATATATATATATATATATATATATATATATATATATATATATAATATATATATGAACACACCCTCGCAGCTAGAAAATCCGACCCCTCATCGGCGCTAGCCATGCATTATACTCATACAGGGCACAAAATAGACTTCGATAATGCCAAAACAATATCACTGGTTTACAACTTCAAAATTACAATTATCCGCGAAGCAATCGAGATTGAAAAACGTCCCGATTGTTTAAATAAGAGAGATGATGGTCTTCGCCTTCCGACAACTTGGAAACCTATTATATCTTCTTTACAAACAAACAATTTGATTGCATCATTATCTGCCTCAAAAAATTCCGGTGACCCTCTCAATCCTCCTCTAAGTACCGTGGCCAAAGCCCCCCACTTAATTGACGGTGACTCCACTACTTTCACTGATAACGAAGCAGGTAGACGGAACGACATATATAGGACAAGACATGCAACGAACTGCCAGATCTCTCTGATGCCTGGGGTTGAACACACTGAGACCTCACAGACGATCTCCGGCGAGATTTGGGGAGTAGGCAGATTAAGGCTCCGTAATCGAGCTACAACAACCCAACCCACCTTTCTCCACCGCTCTAAGGAGTAGGCAGATTAAGCCCTTAGAGTGTCCTTACATATTTCCTTTACCTACCTTTGTCCACCACTCTAAGGAGTATGCAGATTGAGGCCTTAGAGTGTCCTTACATATTTCTTTTACCCACCTTTGTCCACCACTCTAAGGAGTAGGCAGATTGAGGCCTTAGAGTGTCCTTACATATTTCCTTTAACCACCTTTTTCCACCACTATAAGGAGTAGGCAGATTGAGGCCTTAGAGTGTCCTTACATATTTCCTTTACCTACCTTTGTCCACCACTCTAAGGAGTAGGAAGATTGAGGCCTTAGAGTGTCCTTACATATTTCTTTTACCCACCTTTGTCCACCACTCTAAGGAGTAGGCAGATTTAGACCTTAGAGTGTCCTTACATATTTCTTTTACCCACCTTTGTCCACCACTCTAAGGAGTAGGCAGATTGAGGCCTTAGAGTGTCCTTACATATTTCCTTTAACCACCTTTTTCCACCACTATAAGGAGTAGGCAGATTGAGGCCTTAGAGTGTCCTTACATATTTCCTTTAGCTACCTTTGTCCACCACTCTAAGGAGTAGGAAGATTGAGGCCTTAGAGTGTCCTTACATATTTCTTTTACCCACCTTTGTCCACCACTCTAAGGAGTAGGCAGATTTAGACCTTAGAGTGTCCTTACATATTTCCTTTAACCACCTTTTTCCACCACTATAAGGAGTAGGCAGATTGAGGCCTTAGAGTGGCCTTACATATTTCCTTTACCTTTTGAAAATGGCTCCAAAACAGGAGCCGAAACGTCGAGTTTCTATAAATTTTGGACGCGGTTCAACCCGAGAACCAAGTATGTCTCATATATATATATATATATATATATATATATATATATATATATATATATATATATATATATATATATATATATATATATATATATATGTATGTATATATATATATATATATATATATATATATATATATATATATATATATATATATATATATATATCCGAGTGATAACCTAAAAAATACTCAACTGATTTCAACGAAACTTGGAACATATCTCCATTGTATTAAGAACGCGAACGAGTTCGTATATCAGCTGCAAGGGACATTTACCACCACCCCACCCCCCCAAAATATACAAAAATATTTTCGAAAACGCTATATTTTTGTAAGTATCAGAGTAACTGGAATGAGATTTTACATGATGTGGCTTAAATGGTGCAAAGATACCTATGTTGTGTATTTTAAGTTATTTGGTACACAATATTTAGATTTTAAAAATAAAATCTGAAAGACATGCGTTGAAACGACTTAGTGGTTAAAGTCCAATGCCTGACAGACAAGAATAGTTAACTGCCACGCGTAGATTGATTCATACAACAGGTATAAACCACACAGCAACGGTAACCAACCTAAATAAATAACAGGCATAACATATACTACCGGAACCAACAATCGTGAAATCTCGGCCACAAATATGGAAAATGACAGACATAAAATAAAAAATTTGCAAAGCGATCAATTTTTAAAATACACTATATTTCTAGCTTGATGAACGGCCAAGTCAGAGTGCCCATTACCAATAGAGTAGAAATACTTTTTAGTTGTTAGTGTTCAAAATTTACGCTAGTATCTACGTATCAGCTAAACGTACAGGGAATACATTGCCCTAGTTCACTAGGCGCGGACAGTTGAATAGGTGTGTAAACTATGCGTTCACCAGTCTCGCTGAGCTTTTGCTAAAACTTAACTGTTGTCAATTTGTCAAAACGTAATGACAGACAAACGTTACAAAATAGTGTTTGGAGTCAAATGTGCGTTCATCAGACTCCAACCGCTGAAATGTATCGATAGTCAGCGGATGAGCGCTTAAACTCAGCTGTTGGCGCCTGGTGAACCCTATAATTCGAAAATTTATATAAGTTCAAACCAGTAAGATTAAAGAAAGTAGAAAAATGCACTATACAAATAAGCGCGAATACTTAGTTACGGTGATGTCACATATTTAGATAACAAATGAAGTCGGATTGAGGGTGCATGGGTTTAGTTCTAGTTTTCCCGATTTCCATAGGCTCACAGACCTTCTGGAATACAGCCGACTCGAAGTTGCGTCCTTGGTCGGAATGGAGATCTAGTGGTGCGCCAAATCTACAGTAAGACTCATTCACCAATACTTATACGACAGTGGTGACCTCTTGATTCGGAACTGCACACACTTCTGGCCACTTGCTAAAATAATCCATGGCTGTAAGCATATAGCGATTTCTTGCGTCTGTTTTAGGGAAAGGACCAGCTATGTCGATTGCAATTCTTTCGAAATGGGCTCCCACGTTGTACTACTTCATTCGCTCCCTGGTTGTTGATTTAGGTCCCTTACTGGATGCAAACGCTTGGCAGGTTTTGTACATTCTTCCACATCAGCTCTACATCGTAACCAATAAAAACGTTCTCTCACCTTTTCCAAAGTTTTCTTTACCCCTAAATGGCCTCCACCTGCCCCGCCATGGATCTCCTCGATTACCTCCCTAACTCTTGGCCGCGGAATGATTATTTGCTTCAATATGCGGGTTCCATCCTCTGACTCCCAATTCCTGACCAAAAGATAGTAGCGGCTCTAGGTTAATGCATTGGGGGTGCGCAAGAAAAAAAAAATGATGGGCTCCCCTCTTTTTCCCCGAAAATGTATTATAAAAAAGCCTACTTACTAAACTTAATAATTTTTAACTACTTACCAAGTTTTCCTTTAGGTAGTTATATTCCTTCTACTAACACTATATTTTAGACTATATTTCATTATCGTTGTTTCAATTACGTAATATTTTGCTGTATACAAATCAATAATAACATTGCTTTAAGAAAGATAATACGGTCCTGGCGATAAAATAAACGATTACGCCTGTGATTCGAGAACACCATAACTGTATGCCGAGTCCCACCCTGGTCCGTTAAGCTGGAGCGATGTGGACAAGGTCCAATATTCTATTCTCGCAACATCAAAGGGCCGCCCTACAAGATTCAGTGCTGGGTCTTATTATACTGTGCTGCAAGTGTGGAATTTTAAATCGCACAACGGGATTGCTTATTCGGTTGTTTTCGACGGAGATAGTCGATCATTTCGTATTAAACTTTCTCATTTAGGTGAGCGCCGAAGAATACACACCGACGAGGACTGTGTATACGGATGTATATAACGTCGGCAACCATTAACACACTATACTGATTCTGTATTAATGGCTGCCGACTCTGCTCCTCGATATACTAATTTTGTTTGTGTGGAATGCAGGAGGTAAATAAATAAAAATTTATTAAAATATAGCATAGCAAAAATATTATTTCGAGGAGCCGCCCCTGCCAGAAGATTACCTTCGATTTCAATGGGGTCCCACTGGTCCCAGTAACTTTTGGTGGCAACGCTTATATATATATATATATATATATATATATATATATATATATATATATATATATATATATATATATACACTTGCTGTACCTAAATACTAATTTTTTAGCTTCATGAAAATTTAGTTTTGGGCATTTCTCTAAAAAGGACCTATGACAGAAGATTACAATATTTTTTTGTTGATGCAGACATATCGATAGTAACACTTGAAAAACTTCTTCCAATTAGCGTGTAATAGGACCTTAAAAAGTGACCCTCGAGGTCTGTATAAATTTTAAGTATTAATTTTAGTAATTTGCCGTATTATTAGCGTACAATTCTTATGAAAATTCACCACGATAACGCACTTGATGCCTCCCGAATTCGTTAAATTATATATATATATATATATATATATATATATATATATATATATATATATATATATATATATATATATATATATATATATATATATATATATATATATATACATATACCTAACACGAGATCAAGCACAGAGATAACGTTTTAGTACATTATTTACATACCTCTTTCAGCTGCCATTGTAAGGTTTCTATTTTCGACTGATGAACGATGTTTTCCACGGGAATTTCCGTCACACGATTTGAACATATTGAAGATCGTCTGCTGCTGCTTATCATTCCTAAAGACATACGTCGCGACTCTCCGAGAGAACTCCTCGTACTCTGAAAACAAAAAGAACGAGTAAGACAAACTGAATAATCACATATTACATATATCTACTAATGATTAATGAACTTATAATATATTCACATTAATATCCATAGCTTATTCTCACTTTAAGAAAATAAAATGGTATTAGCATAATTATACTTTAATTATATCTAATTAATGGAGATTTTCTCAGATGACAGGATACCTATTACTTGGTAGGTAGGCTTTTACAATTAATAATGCAGTTTTTATTGAGTGTTTCCGTTTTAATTTCATATATTACTAGGATGGACGTGAGAGGTTTTGCCACATAAAGGCAAGGATGCGTTAGGATAACAATTATGAATTGTACATTCTATTAAATTAGTTTAAGTACTTTTTATACAATTCGATTAAAAGTAATTAAAATAAAATAAATAAAGGTTAAACTGTAATCACATAGTGGGTACATTAATACAACAAAGACACTGTTATCAAAAATAATTTATAAATCTGGCAACGTGGTAGGTAATTTTGTACACTTGCTTTTAATAACTGTCTCTTCTTATTTACTTAATACTAATGAAAAGAAGAAGTTTTAATAAAAATGCCTGGACGCAGCAAGTGCGTTATGGTAGTGAATTTTCATAGAAATGATCTGGCACCAAATATTTTTTATAACTTTTTTCTTGTAACATATAAATATAAACTTTGATATAAAGTTTCCTTTAATATCGTAAACTCTTCAAACTGGAAATGGAGGAGATAAGTCAGCGTCAACTTCCATCATCAAGAAGTTAACCCATTAACGCCGAAATTCTTTTTTTTTTTCGTCAAAATTCTATAAAATTTTAATATGTTGCTGCTATATTGCACCTAAAGTCAGTAAGAGTGATCAAAATGATCAAAAAGATTTAGTTTTTTTCAAAAAAGCTGTCCTATAAATAGGACACTTGTAGGATATGAATAGTTTTGCGGAATGAAAGTAAAATTTGAAAGATGATTAAAATATTTATTTTTCAAAAACTACAACAACATAGGTCGATTCTACAGAGAAAAAAATAAGGCAGCATAGTATAAATGATCAAATAAGGAATAAACAAGATGTATAAAATAAATTACTCATGGCTTGAGGTGGTATTTAGGGAAACATTGAGTGCATAAAGTAACGTTGCACTTGCTGCATAAAGTAGTCGGCTTACCCGAGCAGTTTGCATACTGACAGCGCCGTTGTTTTTCACGTTTTTCCAGAAAATGTCCTCTTTCATCATACCTGACACCATCAGAAACCTTTGACCTGGAAGTTGAAGGGAAACTTAGGGGTGTACCTTTTAGAACACGTTTACCATGCCCAATTTTTAGGTATTCAACTGCAATTGATCTCCTAAATTCCTTTATGGAAATTGATTTCTTGCCATGAATTTTTCGATATAAAAGAAAAGCATTCACCACGGCCATATCAATAATGCGTGTCACTAGGGACCAATACCACTTTTTTCCCCTCACTGAAATATTGTGTTTTTACATCAGCCAATCGTGCTGGTCTACACCGCCCATATAATGGTTATAATTGTAAATTAGTCTTGGCTGGGGAAGAGCAACTCGCTCTTTTTTTCTTTGCTCCACCGAGGAGCAAACGCTATTGGTTCAATTGCATCGAAATTTGTGGCAAGTGTTACACACTTATTATCATTCCACTTTACGGCAAAGATTTTATTTTTTTGATCGAACTGATAATCATATGAACCACGGCCGTTTTTTTCAAGTTCTTTAGTCGACTTTAGTGGACATTTTTGCGTCCTATTTTCCCTAATGGTCCCCGTCGCTCGAAAACCTAGGTCTTTTAGTCTACACAATAATGTATAGCTAGTGAAAAAGTTATCAAAATAAATGTAATAACTTTTAGGGTCTTCAACCACAGACAACATTTTGGTAACTACTCTGGTTCCAAGCGAGTCCATTGATATTTCTGCTTGGTCTTTGCCGCAGTATAGGGAGAAATTGAAACAGTAGCCATCGTTTCCACACATAGCCCATAATTTATAGCCAAATCTGATAGGTTTTGCCCTTATAAACTGCTTCAGTGGGTGGTGTCCATAGTATCGAACAATCATTTCATCAATGGATAGATTTGACTGAAACACTCCCCATTTAGAAAAATCTGAGTTTACCATTTGAATAAGAGGTCTAATTTTGAAAGATTTATCGTGCTTATTTTCATCGGCTTTGGTATTGTCTTGAAAGTGAATTAGGGATTTAATTTCTAAATATCCATTGCGACTCATAGCATTACGAACCAAAGGTATTCCTAAATCCTCACTCTCGGACCAGTAGTCCCTTTCACTTGGTAAAGTGTGATAACCAGAAAAATATTAGAAATCCCAGAAAAATTTTGATCTCATCTACAGATATACTAAATGAGTGCTTATTTTTTTGACTGGCATACCTCAGGGTTTCTTCCACGATCATATTATAAACATTTTCATCGAAAAATTGTTCAAAAATACCAACAGGAGTTGTTTCTTGTAAAACTAGTTTCAGTTCATGGAGCTTTTGACTTGGGATGTCTTGTATTGGATCAAATCTATACTCTGGAGAAATTCTTTTCCAGTCTGCTGTGATAGTTGGTTTGGCAAGTCTTCTTTTCTTTGCAGGCAGGTGGCAATATGCTGAAGTGGAAGGGCTATTTGTGAAAGGAGATGACGGCCGGCTTCTAGCTGAAGTTGAAGCTTGACTTTTGGTTACCAATGATGCTAATGGCAAGCTGTCTTCATCATCATTGTCTTTTTCTATTGTGTCACTTTCTTCATCTGGGTCTTCTTCATCACTGTTGATATCTACCTCTATATTTCCTGGTATGTCAGTGACCATAGGCATGCCAAGATCTCCATCATCAAATTCTTCCTCATTGGTCAATTCATCGACTTCAGGTGGTAGAGCTAACATTTCTTCTTCACATTCCGCTGAAAGCGCATACTCCCAGGCTTCCTCCATGGTTTTGAATACCCTTCTCATTTTTGTTGATTTAGAATGAAACCTGAAATAAAATTAATATATTATGAGATAATGGCTAAGATGGTCAAATATTCCCTGAAACGCCCAGCGTCATATTTATATGACACCAGGATTTCCAGGCCTACACACAAAAATCAAGTCACAAACAAATAGAATTTATATTTTCCATAGTAAACTTGACCTAATGCCTTGACAAAGTCACAATAAAAAGTTACTTACCTCGTATATTATCTACAAATTCACCGAAGTAAACACACGGTGCACAGTGACAAAAAAACGATAATGTTCAGGTAGCAAGAGCCGAGCTGTAATAACTAATGCGGGCAAACTAATGCCAGCTTGGCAGGCTGTTGTGTATCTATTCTCAGTCGGGGAATACCCGGTATTCATCATGTATCGGTAAGTGCCGGTAATAAATTCAAGAATGCATTGACCTATAAATAGGACGCCGGGCGCTAACGGGTTAAACTACGACCTAAGGAGTGATGTGTTTTTCATATATAAACATCAAGTTGCAAATATGGTGTTATTTTCCATTTTATTTTATTATGCTTTTATTATTATTACTTCCTTTGTAAATGTTAAAGCAAGTACTGCAGACAATCAGATTGGTTTTAGAAGTGCTTGCTTTAACATCGTTGTTCATAACTAGTAACGTTTGTACCTTTCTCATTAAATAAACTTTTACTTATAAGCCAAATAAATTCCCTTTGTTGGCTGCTCTCAAATCAAGTTACTTAACTATATATATATATATATATATATATATATATATATATATATATATATATATATATATATATATATATATATATATATATATATATATATATATATATATATATATATATATATATAAATTGAAACTGACCCCGGATATGGGTTCTAGGGGTCCTAGTTGGCGCTCATTTGAAGAAATTTGTATAAAATTTTAGGATCTCCCCATTAGTGAATCTTTTCTACGAAAATTTACGAAACAAAGTTATCTAATAGTGAGCGGGTCTGCCGCGGTTTCTTACGCATTCGATAAGTCTTCGAGGCATTCTTGAAATTAAATGATTTATGGTATCCCGAGGATCTCTATATTTGATGAAACAGGATGTATGAGAAAAACTCTGGACGCAGCAAGTGCGTTATGGCAGTTAATTTTTATAAAAATGCTTTGAATATCAAATATGTATTTTTAATGCTAGCAGTCATCAATTTGGTTACCGGTATAACCTATATAGTATAAACAATGTGCCATATTTTATCAAAATATTGAAAATGTACAAAAATTTTCCGACAATAAACTTCAAACGTTGGTTTCCTAGCCAACAAACCTTAGGTTAATAGCAAATCTAGTTATTGAAATTTGAAGCATTTAATGCAAATTTGCTACCAGAACGCACTTACTGCGTCTTGATTTTTTTTTCTTCTTACAAACATATTTCGATAAAAAATGCAATAAAATAAGGCTGTTCGAAAAAAAATTTTTGCGATCACCAACGACTATGGGCCAACCGGTGATTGTCAAAATAATTTTATAAGATGCAGCTCAAGACACCCTATAATTAACTTATACAATTTTTTCTCGTCTCTTGTATAATAATAATTATATTCAGCTTTACCGTAGAAACGCGTCACCCTGTATATATGTAAGCAGATAAAAACGGAACGTAAACCCGGATATGGATTCCAGGGGGCCTAGTTTGCGCTCATTTGAAGAAATGTTTTTAAAATTCTAAAGCAGCGGTCTTCTGATTGACGAATTTTTTGTACGAAAATTAGCTAAACATTATGGACCGTTAAACCATCAACTTAACTAAAACTACCGCCAAAGCATCAAACAGAAAATAACTAACCTGTTGCATATCAGTCCCTTTTGTAAAACTTCGATCCTTTATATGTGTTGATAAAACATAACAAACACTGTTTAATCCACCCACTAACATTAATAACGGAATAATTTGCACTTATATATAAAATTTTCCCAAATAACACAAATAATTCGTCGACTCAAACAAATAAACATATAAGCATTCTCATATCATACGATAAACGTCAGTTACAGCGCCTAACACACCTGCGCAATAATATCAAATGTTCCGTTACCAGGGCAACGACATACTAGATCTCATATAAGACATTGTCAATTAAACGCGGTGATTTAAAAATAAATGTTTCAAATTTGAATAGCTCAATTTTCTGTAAACGTAGAAATTTGAATTTTGGCACATAGTTGGGTATTTCCCAAAGCAATATGTACACCAAATTTTATCGAAATATCAATGTAATTTTCTGAGAAAAAAAATTTTTCGAAAGAAAACTCAAATTTTTCCCGGAAAACCTTATCCGATTTTCCTGGCTAACGAACCCCTCTAAACTATTAATAAAAGAAAGGCACTTGCCGAGTTTCATCAAAATCGGTTAATTACTTTTTGAGTTATCGGTTGGATACACACACACACACACACACAGATATATATATATATATATATATATATATATATATATATATATATATATATATATATATATATATATATATATATATATATATATATATATATATATATATATATATATATATATATATATATATATATATATATATATATATATACATTTAAAAATCGAAACTGACCCCGGATATGGGTTCTAGGGTCCCAAATTCGCGCTCATTTGCAAAAATTTTTGCAAAGTCTCATCATCGATACCTCTCTATTAGTGAATTTTTTAAAATAAAAATTCACTAAAACGAAGAAATCATCTTTGTACCAGATTTTCAATAACGCTTCAGAGCAAGCCGCCGATTTCACCGATAGAGAAACAGTTCTTGACGATGGTTACTTGATTTGTCGCGTAGTATTGGCAAAGCAACGAACGTTTGGAACCGTTTACACTGCTTACGTCGATTATGACCAAAACAAGGAACGTTTGGAACCGTTTACACTGCTTACGTCGATTATTTAAAACACACTGTGGTGGAAGGGTCACCGTTGTCGCTGATGGATACTCCGACAATAGTAACGGCACAAAGAGTGGTCGAGCGCCAACGACCAATAATGCAGCAAATATCACAGTGGGAAACAGTCGTCATTATGGGACAAGATGTCGATTTGCTGGTCCTTCTCATCGATCGTTCTCCTCCGGATAAAAACATCGTCTTTCTAAAAGAAGAACAGGGCGGCACAAGCAGAAGAAATTACAATTCCCGCGACTTGCTCACGCTTGTTTAGTGGTTGCGCTACCACGTTGGCATTCTTCGGTCAGGGAAAACTCAAACGATTCAACAAAAGTAAGAATGCTTAATACATTGTGTAAGTCGTCAACAACCCTCAAGCAAGCAATAAAAAAATTGCAACCGCAGGAGAGCAAATTATTCTCACCTTGTACAAAGCCCGACCTACCGAGCAGACCCTAAACAACTATAGGTTCGTAGTATTGAATAAAATTATTGGTAAGTCAGACAATACTGTGCTTTTATCAAAACTACCGCCGACGTCTGCTGCTGCACATCAGTACTTCTCCTATGGCGTGATCCTTCAAACACAAGCGTGGAAAAACAAATTATTGGATCCCACAAAACAAACCTAGGAAAAAGTTGGCAGTATCTTGGCGCCAGTTACAACAATGAAAGCACCAGCTCCAGCATCTGTTTTAACACTTATTTCATGCAGCTGCAAATTGGAATGTGGAAATAGATGCGACTGCGTGAAGGCTGGCCTGCAATATTCAACAATGTGCTCCACTGTCATGGACAGGCATGCTCGTATGCTGAAATTACAAAAAACTATCGAACATGGCCAATGATGATGATGTTGACGCTACCGAGGTATTTTTTTTTTTTTTGTTCCCTCAGGGCTCGTCCGCGGCCTTGCCGCCCCGATAGCACCGCAACCCCACGCTACCGAGGTATGCTGAAGTATTCGTTTATTTACGACTATATGAAGACTTGAACCCACTTGAAAAAACGCGCCTTTATCTCTACCTAATGTAATGAGTACAAAATGCAAATAAAAAATACGCATTAGGAGTATTCGACAGCCAGATTTCCGCTCCACAGATTGAGTTCTCATTAATGTTTAGTTAGTGAGTTCTCATGTGTTCTGTCGTACAATTAATAGTTTCTGCATAGATGGCACCTAAAAATCATAGAAAGCAGAGCCCTCCGATAGACACCAGTCTTCACGCTGTATTTGCGCGGATGGTATGTATCCTAGGGAAAAATGATTAGAACATTTTTTGTGTAAACGTAATGAGGAATATCCTTCTAAAAAAGTGCAAAGTATTTTGGGGAAAAAATTAACGGTTTGTCGGATGCACGCGCTAAACCACATAAGAGGGCAGGTTTTGCAGTTTTTAGGGTGGCGCTCCAACAGAAAGAGTACAAGTTCCCAACTTTTCATCAATAAATGGTCCGACGACCGCAGCCATAAAACACGACAACACACACTTTATCAATTCAAGCTGCATATCTTAAACAATAGTTCTGCCAAGTATCAAAACTTTACTAATTTTTTCGATATTATGGCCATTTTAAGCTTATTTGCCTGCACTTAAGGTCTATATCGAATTCCACAAAGATATTGAGGGTTTTGTTGAAGTTGTTATAGAAATAATTAAAAACTTTAACACGCTGTAGTTCAAAAGCTAACAACGTTGAGGACATACTTTTTTTAGAATAACCGCAGCTGTCACCCCCGATTTTGTCACATCATTTTAGAAACACCTGTGTATTACTGTAAGGTCATAACACATTAGCTGTACTTGCGTGTGTTAGTTCCGCGAAATCATTTCATTAGTGTGTTACTTCTTGGTTATGTTACTAATCGCAAATAACTCGACAGAAACTTTATCATTCGCGCAAATTCCCCTTATATCATAGTTTCTGTCTTGTGTCTCATTTATATAACGGGAAGACTCATTTACCAATCCTCTACAAACTCCCCAGCTTAGAGTGAAATATTAATTGGCGCCAATGTGCCTAAATATCTGTATTTAAATAAATACAACATTCCACTACAACAACCAACCATATATTATACAAGCTTAATATACGCTTTAATGCCTCGCTAACATCTTAACGTCACTTATCAAAATGTCATTCGCATAACTTAGTATAACTTATTTTCATAGTAACATTATGGTTTCTATGAAGGCTCGGTATTGCGTTATTACTTATTTCTTACATGAGAATTATAATCTGAAGCAATATTGGGTAAGTAATGAAAAAATATAGTATAACTTATTTTCACAGCAGATTATCTTAGATTCAATGTGAGTGGGCGAGTCCAGTCCCTCCACAGCGATCTTAGGTCTGGTGTGGCTCACTAATTGCTTCAATTTCACCCATAAAATTCATCTCCCAGCGGAAGTGGATATTTTTTATGGGGAAAGTTGGTTTGACATGTGTACTGCCATTTAAGTAAAGTCACTTGTCCGTTTTGAAGCTCACAGAGAGATAACCTCTCTCCGAATTCATCTAAACCCGACATCCATCAGTGTATCTATCAGGGGGGTCCTGCTCTCGAGCCGCATCCAAGCGGGTCCGTTTGCCGGTTTTGAAACTCACAGAGAAGGTCTCAATCTCAGGTGCAATCCACCTCTAGAGATCTCAACTCTCCCCCGGGTTCGTCTAGAGCGGATACCCTTTGCCTTGCTTATTTCGTCGCTCACAGAGAGATAGCCTCTCTCCGAGTTCGTCCGGACCCGACATCCGTCAGTGTTTGACTCGAGACGGTATCATATGGAGTCCGGTACGCGAGCAGCATCCAAGTGATGTCGTTTTCCTGTTTCAAAGCTCAGAGAGGAGGCTTGAATTTCCAGTTGTTATCCACCATTGAAGATACCAGCTCTTCTCCGGGTTCATCTAGACTCAACATCCACCAGTGCTAGGACTCGAGGCGATGTCCCACTCCCGAGCATCGTATGTCCGTTTCGAAGCATACAGTGGATGCCTCAAAATCCCGGTGTATACCACATCTCAGAGATCTCAACCCCCTTCAGGTTGGTTTGAACATGGCACCTGTCAGCCCTTAACCCAAGGCGGTATCATTTCGAATCCCGCTCACGAGTAACAACCAAGCGATGTCTATTGTCTATTTCGAAACCCGCAGTGGAGGACTCAAAATCCGGGTGTATATCACTCCCCAAAAAGGTCACCAACGGCACGTCGGTGGGCAAGGGATGGCAGCATTTGGGTGAGGGTAGGGTCACCGATGAGACGTCTAGCTCTCTTATGAATGGAGTCCACGATAGCGAGTGTAGAAGCGGGAGCAGCACCCCAGATGTGGAAGCAGTATTCGAGGTTTGGTCTTATTTGTGAAGTATATAAGGTATAGAGATTAGCTGGTGAAAAGTATTTGCGAGCCCAGAAGAGGAAACCTTAGTCACCTTTGACAAAAGGCAGGAGTTACCTTGGGCCTATTCTTTTATTTGGTCCCCAAACCCACAAGGCAATTTTCATAGTAGTAAGTAAAATAATTAACATTGTGGCTTCTGTGAAGGATATGCATTTTAGTCAAAAATTACGGTATTTGTGTTATCGAATAAATTTCTAGGCGATATTGGGTAAGCAATGAAGAAAATATCTAGACTAAAATACGTAAACTAATATAGGTTTAGGTAACTAACACTTTTGCAGCATATGGAATAAGCAAATCACGATGGTAACTCTTACGAATATCGCTTTTGCTAAGAAATAATTCCTAGCATAGAATCCGTTGGTAGGTTATTAAATGGAGAACACCAAAGCGACAGTAATTAACAACAAAAAAGTCTGGACGCAGGAAGTGCGTTATGATAGAGAATTTTTGTAAAAATGTTTGTAATGGCATTATGTTTCTTTTTAATGAAAGACATCAAATTTGGTTAACAGTATAACCCACACCGTAGAAACAATGACCATATTTCATCAAAATAACTTTATTCCTTAAAAAAGTACAAAAATTATCCGAAAATAAACATAAAATGTGTTACCTTCTTCTAATAAAAGAACTTTTACCATCAATATGATGCAAGGTATTATGTAGTAATCGGAAAAGCTGTTATCTAAAGATTGGCCTCAACTGGATCTAAATCTGGTTGGTAGTGAGGTCACTATTAGCTGTTGAACTCTAACCTAATGTATCTGGCTATCAGATTTTATTATTTACAAGATAAGAAACACTGGTAGGGTCACAAGATGTTAAGAAATAAAGCTTACTACTTACCTAGTTCTGAATTGTTCTGTCAGAGGTCCCATATTTGTTAGATCCCCTGATCGGAACCTGGTTATTTTTAAAACGGTAGTATATATCTCGGAAAAAGGTAGTCAGAATTATCTATTGAGTCGCCATCAAATATGAGAAGGATTGGTTAAGAATTACTTTTCAATTAAACAGATATGTTAATGTAACACAGTATTAAATTTATTCATATAAATTAAATTTGGAATAGCAAGCAAAATTAATAAACATGGCTGGTAAATCTCAAATGAAGATTAATCATACACAAATAAAAATCAATTAAACAGCAAGAACTTCAAGAAAATAAATTATTATTTCACATACATATGACAAAATAATAAGCTAAAAATGGTTGTATGTCACTAAAATATCAATATTAGCTACTTGAGGTTTATCAAAAGTCAAATGTATTTTACAGCTTAAAAGCAAACACAAATTAGTAGGTAAATTACTTGACGTTTGTCAATCAACTTGGTTAATTCTTCAATAACTTAACTGGCCAGTTCTTTGAGTGAGGATCCATAAAAAATATTCCTACGTGAAATTTCTACATTGATGATTGTAAATGAAATATATTAAAAAGAATGTAAAGGTTAGATATTTTACAGATGAAATTTGCTAATTACAATTTCAAGAAATATGTATTTAAATTCACAAAATTCTAAGATTAAACAGGAAATTTACAGTTATCCTTACAGCACCTCGCTGACACTATTTTGGTTCAAGTTGATTGCGTTATTCTGAAAGTTCAAGTCGTATGGGTTCAAATATTAGATTGCTACTTGAAAAATTCTGCTGGCTTATAAATATAGGATTTATTTCCACTCACCAAGTCCTCCTGCATTGAGTTACCTGATGAAGATGCTTTCGAACTAGGATCAGCTATCAGTGCCTGACACAGGTTCACAGACTTCAATAAGTGAGGGAAGTGGGAAGCTGGAGAAAATGAGTGGTACTTCCCATCAATGGTTATATCTCAGGTGGATTTTGTTGGGTGAGTCAATTTATCCCTTATGTCGATACCCTGAATGAATTTGACGGAAACTTTTTCAAACAACAATTAAAACGCAAATTGTCTTAAATTAAATTCACTGCCAATTGGCTCAAAATTCGGTGATACTCAGGAACTCTTTCTAATTAACGTAAGACATGTCTCAGGTCGGGAACAAAAGAACCACAACTCAACTCGCGTTTTGATGCCACACACGACGTTTATTTAAACTCAAAAACCTCTCAAATGACTTTAAACAATCACTGGCAATTATTATTAGATAGTATAGATAACAGAAAGGCTTTTATCACCCTTTTTTAAGATAATTCTTAGCCAGCGCAACTAAAAGGTATTCACACGGCAACGTGCCAGCTCCGACCCCTCTCGAGATAACGTCTGTTTCTACTGAGATTTAAATTCCCTTCCCCTTAACACCTACGTCCCTCGCCTATAGTTCAGGACGTCCAAGGTTAATTTCACGACAGAGTTGTAGATACATTCTCGAATCCCCTCTTAACATTGAAAATGGACTCGTACCTTACCTAACAAATTTTAAACGAGATGAAGTAATAATTTGTTCTAGAACATTCTCAACCGATATTTTGTTTACTTAAACGCCCTTCCAGGAAAATGCGATATAATATTTACTAACAAAGCTATATTGCGTCTTTAGATATTTGAATTTTAACGTACACA
This sequence comes from Tillus elongatus, assembly GCA_964006375.1. Classification (NCBI taxonomy): domain Eukaryota; kingdom Metazoa; phylum Arthropoda; class Insecta; order Coleoptera; family Cleridae; genus Tillus; species Tillus elongatus. The sequence goes on along the minus strand of OZ023263.1, from coordinate 82,342,606 downwards.
TTTAAAATGCAGTACGGTGTTCAGGGTAGTTAAACATTGAAGACTTTTCATCAAATAATTTTTGAAATCCAAAATTTGAAGTATTTAATATGGATAGGGTTTTTGGTCATTATTTAGATACCTGGGGGCTTTCTAAGTGTTTTTAAACCAATAATGATTCCAGGTAAAAAGTGAATCGTTACAAATGTTCCCGGAAAAAATGGTATGATATATTTATTTACAAAAAGCTTTTTGACAAAAATTTTAAAACAATGTTTGCATGAAAATTTGCAAACGATTTCGTTCCAAAAAGCATTTTTTTACAAACACTGGCTTAGGCTTACACGAACATTATATTTTCTACGAAAATTTGCGAAACGTTTTTTTTTCCACAAAAATTCGAATATATTTTTTTACAATAACTTACTGCTCATTTATTATTGATTACCAACATTTCACAAAAAAATTATACCTAACCACGAAACCACAAAAAAAAAATCTGCGAAAACAAACAAAATTTTTTTACACAAAAATTTGCTGAAAAAATACATAAAATTCAAATAATATACCTAATCTGTAATTAAAACAGGAAAAAAAAATGTCAATTTTGTAACTTTTCGCGGAAATTTGAACTAGTGGAAGTTACAAAATATAGGCGAAAAAATACTCATATTTTCATGTCACAAGTTGTCATAAACAAGAAGTTTCATTTGACACTTGTGAAGCAGTCTATCAACTACTTATATATTATGAAAATGTAAACACAGATAATCCTGCCGAATTAATTAGTTTTTTTGTACCAAAGTTAAGTGAAGGAGTGAATTTTCATTAAAATGTTTTTAATAGCAAATATATCCTTTTATAATGAAGGCAAGCACCAGATTTGGTTACCGGTATATACCTATATTAAGAAAATGTAGACATAGATGATCATATCGAATGAATTAATTTTTTTCTACCAAAGTTAAATTAAATATTTAAATGCCAAATAATGACATAATCTGAGCGGTTATTAAAATTGAACAAAAAACTGAAAAGAATTATTTAAAAGCAGCAAGTGTGTTATAGTAGTGAATTTTTATTAAAATATTTTTAACAGCAAATATGTCTTTTTTTAATGAAGGCAAGCATCAAATTTGGTTACCGGTATAACCTATAATAAACACAATGTACCAAATTTCATCGAAAAAAACTTTATTGTTTGTAAAGGTACAAAGATTTTCCGAGAATAAACTTCAGATGTTTTCCAAAAAACTGGTTCGATTTTTCTGGCCAACGAACCTGTTCAAGCTCACAGATCTCCACATATCACACCGATAACTAAAAAAATAATGGACCGATTTTGATAAAATTTGGTAGGTGCCTTCCTTTTGTAAGTGACTTGAAAAATTGGTCCGATTTTCCTGGATAACGAACCTATCCAAGCCACTTGCAAAAGGAAGGCACCTACCAAATTTTATCAAAATCGGTTCCTTCTTTTTTTTAGTTATCGGTGTAATATATATATATATATATATATATATATATATATATATATATATATATATATATATATATATATATATATATATCACACCGATATATATATATATATATATATATATATATATATATATATATATATATATATATCACACCGATAACTAAAAAAAGAATGGACCGATTTTGATAAAATTTGGTAGGTGCCTTCCTTTTGCAAGTTGCTTGGATAGTTTCGTTATCCAGGAAAATCGGACCAGTTTATTCTGGAAAATTGTGTTATTTGGAGCTGGCGTGACAACATACTACTTGGTTCCGCAACTAGGTGGCGACGCGCTCACCACTCACTTAGTGTTGAAAGGCTGGCTACTTTAGCCGTATTACTTTATAGGTGTATTTTCGCTGCAATTAGAATGCCGTAATGACGAGCACTAATAAGAGTGAAACCGGTATACGGTTCTAATTGTTGTGAGAATGCATCTAGCTTTACATACTTTGTCCCTATATTAGGGTAGAAATTGGCCAGGGCTGACAATTTATTAAATTGTTAGTTGGTTGTATACAGTCTGTATTTTTTAACACTTTGTGTTATTTGGAGCTGGCGTGACAATATACTACTTGGTTCCGCAACTAGGTGGCGAGACACTCACCACTCAGTGCAGCTTATAAAATAATTTGCACAGTCACAAAGTGGCACATAACTCGTTGGTAATACCAATTTTCTGTTTTATTTTTATCGATCACGCTTTATATTATTCCATTTTTGCATTTTCCATCAAAATATAATACATAAACTATGTACCAACATTTGGATCTGTAACAAATGCGGGTTACGCAGAAAAATGTAGCAAGAGGAGTGTTTTACAAACCATTAAGTTTCAGGTTCAACCCATTGTCCTTCATTTTACTAAAATATTTCCAGAAAACTCATTTCAAATAGACCCCTTCTCTGATGCCTTGGCAGTAGTTTTAGGTATAGAGTTTATCGTATAATTTTCGAATTTCCGTAGAAAAAATTCGCTAACGAGCAGACCGCCCCGTTTAAATTTTGAAAAGATGTCTTCAAGGAAGTGCAATCTAGACCCCCTAGGACCCATATCCAAGGCTAGTTTAAGTTTTTATCTGTTTTCATCTATACAGGGTGACGTATTTCTAGGGTAAAGCTCAATATATCCGTTATGATACAAGATACAAGAAAAATTGTATACGTTAATTATAGGGTGTCTTGAGCTGCAGCTTCTAACATTATTTTTAGAATCACAGGGTTGCTAATAAGTCGTTGGTGGTACCAATTTTTTTTTAAGCGAACACGCCTTATAGTATTACAGTTTGGCATTTTCCAGATAAATATAATGTATATTTGCAAGAAAAGAAATTTGGGACGCAGAAAATGAGTTATGATAGAGAATTTTCTGAAATGCTTTTCAGTAGCTCAATTGCTTTAACCGAAGGTTCGTTGGCCAGGAAACCAGTTGTTTTCGGAACATGTTTGTACATTTTCAAACAATAAATTTATTTTGATGAAATATGGTAGATTGTTTCTACTATATAGGTTATACTGGTAACCCAACTTGATGCCTGCTTTCTTTAAAAAACATATTTGCTATTAAAAACATTTCTGTGAAAATTCACTATCATAACACACATGCTGCGTCCAGACTTTTTTTTCTATTTGAAATAGTGTATTTTGTATTTTCACAAAAACTTGCGATGTATTTTGTATTTAATATACTTTCACCAAAGTATTTTATATTTTGTATTTGCAATATCTTGTCAAGGTATTTTGCCCACCCGCACTAACCACCCAATAAAAACAACTAGCTGTAAATTAAAGGTAATATGAGGATTATTTCAAAGTCAGCACTGTGATTATAAACTAAAACATTCTTAAGAAAATTAGTAACAAGGAACATAAAAATGTCAGGTTTATATTTGCAGAACTGTAAAAATCTGAAGGCACTTGTACAGCAGGTATTAACGGAATCGTCGTTAACGGCAACAGACATAAAACGACAATGTAAGTTAGGTCTGCGACAGCATGCCATTCTGATTGTTGTCTTCTGGTAGACTAATTGAATTTATCGTCTAACGCTGCGTAACTACCAATTGTCACTCAATTAATTATGTGATAGTAAAGATGAAGTGAACATCGATTACAGTAAATAGCGAATCCGACAATTAAATTACACAGAATAAGTCAACTAGGCAACTGAATGGTCAACATTTTTTCCTGCATTATCTTAGACAAATAAGTTTCTTATTTAAGCAACTAAAGTTTTTTAGTGCAGTCTGTATGTAATATAGCACACTTTAGTGGAACCTGCTTCACCACAATTATGTTTTTAACACCACATGACCCAGATGATCATTTTGCTAATAAATTTAGTTTCACTAGGTGATGCGATATATCTTTATTCCTCGAATGAAGCTAATTTTAGTGAATTTTCGTAGAAAAATCCACTAATGAGGAGAACGCGACTTAAAATGTCCAGTTTACATTCAGTTATTTGGTTCATTGGCTAGGAGATCAGTTTCACGGAAACATTAGAAGTTTATCTTCGGAAAATTTTTGTACATTTTCAAATAATTATTTTGATAAAATGTGGTACATTGTTCATACTATAAAGGTTATACCGGTAACCAAATTGATGACTGCTGGCATTAGAGCGATATATTTGTAAATAAAAACATTTGTATGTAAATTCACTTCCATAACGCACTTGCTGCGTCCAGAGTTTTTTTAATTTAGACTACTCAATAGTCGCTCGGGAAAATTTTGCCCTTTTAGAATTTGATTTGAGCATTCGCTTGCCACAATCAAATTGAACTCTGCAGTATTAATACAAAAGACTCCTGCTTTGCCCCCGCCATTACCTTAGGCCTAAGGTAGCGCGGCCTGGGTACAGCAGACCAGGCACGCTGTCCAAACGTACCCGCAACTTTACATACCCAGAGGTTATGGCACCTTACAGACCAATGCAGGTCTTACATTTGTGTGCCCCGCCCGGGGGTCCTCCACTTGACCCCTGCCGGCCAGACAAAGCAGATCCGAGACCCGATCACTATAACTACGTGAGAGTCTAATTAGTAACCATATAACTACAGCACACGTGGCTCTTAATATAATTTCTAAACATCTAGCAATTGTCAGTAAATATTTAATCCCCCTGTATAATAACCAATCCAGGTACATTGTCCTAATAATTACTGCTATCTGAATTATATTATTAGGTATAATGAACCAAGACACTTAGCGAGTAGGTACTCACCTGAACTGCAAAATTCAGTTATCACATAAACTAATATGCACTATATTAACTATAATTAATCCTTACTATAAAATGCACTTAATATACAAAACAATATGTTTCAGATGGGTAGCTTTTTCTACAAAAAAAACAACAAAAAAAAACAAATAAAAGATGGACTTGGAAAAGCCCCGATGGGAAAACAAGAAGCGAAATAGACTTTATCATCATAGATAAAAAACACATAATAAAAGACGTGACTGTCCTAAATAGGTTTGCTGCTGGGAGCGACCACACGCTTGTTCGAGCAAAAGTAGCTATTGACATTGGCAAAGAACGACAAAAAATGATCCAAAAGACCAATAGATCAAATTTGCTAATAAATCCAGCAGATGTAAATAGCTTTGTACAATGGATCACCACTAAGTTAGCCAAGGCTGAAATAGAACACACCATTGGTAACGACATCAACAAACTGAATAATATAATCACAACCACAATAACTAAAGCCCAAAGTCGGCACTGCTCAACAAATCAAAGGGAAGAAAAACTAAGCAGGGAGGCCAAACTGCTCATATAAAAAAGAAGGGATATGAGGTTAAGAAGCTATGCGTCTGAAGAAGAATTAAGAGAAATAAATAAACAAATTTTAAAAAGCATCCGACGCGACGTAAGAGCTTTTAGACACAACCAAATCAAAGATACCATATAGAACAACAAGGGTATGAAAGTTCTACGTAGAAAGCTTGACAATGGAAAGAGACAAATAATAAAACTTAAAAATACACAAGGGCACACATCAACGAACAGGAAAGATATTCTAAATATAGTGGAAGAGTTTTATGGAATGTTATATAAAAGCCAAAGTGATATAAGTCTACATCCAGAATCTGACATACTAACCCGTAAAAAAGGTGTGGTTAACCAAGGCTCTGAAATACTGATGGAAATATCACTAGATGAGATTAAACTAGCCCTAAAAAAGATTAAAAATCAAAAATCGCCCGGAGAAGACTGCGTGATTTCCGATGCGATAAAGATTGGTGGTCCTTGCTTGCTCCAAAAATCAAATCTCTTTTCAACCTTTGTATCTTCAATAGTACGATACCAGAAAAGTGGCACAACACCATTGTAATACTGGTCCACAAGAAAGGAGACATCTCGAACCTAGAAAATTACAGGCCGATAAGTCTACTTAGCAACCTCTACAAATTATTTACTAGAATAATTACCACATGACTTGAAAAGAAGTTGGACTTCGCCCAGCCAGTGGAACAAGCCGGTTTTCGAAGTGGGTTTGGAACCAATGATCATCTCCAGAGCGTCAAAACAATGATTGAAAAGACCATCGAATATGGGCGACCTCTTATCCTTGCTTTCGTGGATTTCCATAAGGCTTTCGACACTGTGGAGCTGGACGCAGTGTTGCAGTCGCTAGAAGCATGCTGTATTGACTATCGCTACACCAAACTAATTTACAATATATATATATATATATATATATATATATATATATATATATATATATATATATATATATATATATATATATATATATATATATATATATATATATAAATGCTACTCTTGTTGTAAAACTACATGAAAACACGAATCCTATAAAAATTGGGAGAGGAGTACGCCAGGGAGATACGATGTCTCCAAAACTGTTTATCACCGTCCTGGAATATGTGTTCAAGAAGCTATATTGGGACCAGAAAGGTCTAACAATAGACGGCCAAAGTCTGTCAAACTTACGGTTTGCTGACGACATTGTCTTACTGGCTGACAACTTGGAAGATATTAGAGTGATGCTACAGTAACTTCAGGAGGCCTGTGCAACAGTAGGTCTAAAAATGAACATCGGAAAAACAAAATTTATGACAAACCTCGTCCCTAGTAAAAACCTAATTATTGAAAACTGTGAGATGGAATTGGTAGATAAATACACATATTTGGGCCACGAGATAAGCATATCCAAAGCCAACCAAACATGTGAAATAAACAGAAGAATTATACTCTCCTGGGCGGCTTACGGAAAACTTGGAGACGTTTTCAGAGGCGACCTTCCAATATGTTTGAAAAGAAAAGTTTTCAACCAATGTGTTCTACCGGTTATGACCTACGGCGCCGAAACACTAACCCTTGCCAGCGCTTCTGCTAAGAAACTAAAAGTAGCACAGCGCAAAATGGAGAGGTCGATGCTTGGCGTTTCGTTACGTGACCACAGAAATGAAGAATTACGCAGAAGAAGAGGAGTGACTGATGTGGTCGTACATGTGGTGAAACTCAAATGGAAGTGGACGGGACATGTGGCTCGCATGCAAGATTACAGGTAGACAAAACGATTACTTGAAGGGAGACCCAGATCCGATAAAAGAGACACAGGAAGACCACCAACTCGCTGGACAGACGACATTATAAAAATTACAGAAAACTGGAATCGTAGCGCTCAAGGCAGAAAATAATGGACTCAACTGGGGGAGGCCTATGTCCAGCAGTGGACGCAGAGGACTGATTAATGATGATGATAATGATAAAATGCACTACCAACAAGCCCTTCCTAATTGACTCTCTTTCAACTAGTAAATGGGTGAAACATCTCTAGTTTCAGATGCATTAAACGTTTTAGTTTCTTCATGTTATCTACGCATAAAGATTAGGTGGTTGATACACCCTTAACACACTTGAGTTCCCCTTGGTTAGCAGTGTCGTTAAGTATCATACAAAATATCAGATGGTACAGTTTCTATTAAAGATTATGTTTAAAACTTAGTTACATTTGTTTGATTTTTATAAAGCATCTACGATAATTTGCTAATAAACAGCCTCAATTGGTAGCTTAGAATACGAACTATACGATTTTTCCGTTCTACTGAAAAATAAAAATTTTGGACAAGTGTCGTTCTTGAAAGAAAATTGTCAATTGAATAGAACTGTTGGACAGAGAGTGTTGTGAACTAGATTGTGGGACTTTAAAGTCAGTCTGGCAGCCCTGTTAAGTTGTAAAATACTATCATGACTGACTTGGTATTAATGTTTCATATTTTTTGCTCAGAAGTAGAGAGTAGTCATAGAACCAACATGGATGACATGTAACAGTTTTTTGGTAGATTAATACACATTTCTGTTAAATATTTTAGAAATGCATTTTTGTGTGTTTTAATTTCGAACCGTCGTAGATCAGTAGATGGGTAATCTGTTGTTGACACGACATAGTTTATGGCGTTTCAATCCCCCTACCGCCGCATGGTAGGGAGGATTTTGGGAACGGTTGGTCGGTATTGTGAAAGGACTTTTACGGAAAGTGCTTGGACGAGCATGTCTTAGTTATAAGGACCTTCTTACAGTTTTGTGTGACTGTGAAACTGTCGTGAACAGTCGACCCCTCACTTACGTGTCAAACGAACTCGGTGATTTGGTTCCTATAACACTTGCCATGTTTATGAGAGATTTGCCTACCAACGAACTTCCGGATTGTGACGTAATTGAAAAAAGTGTGTTTTGCCGCAAGTTACGTCATCGACAGAAACTTCGGGAAGATTTACGCACTCGTTTTCGAAATGAATATTTGGGACTTCAAAAAAAGGACCTGCTCATGAAGTACAACTTGGTGATGTAGTGTTTATCGGAAGTGATAACGATAAGAGACTGGACTGGCCATTGGGACGTGTCATAGAGCTTCTTCCTGGGAAAGACAATCGAACACGATTAGTTCGCTTGAAGACTGCCAAAGGATATATGTTGAGACCCCTGCAGCGTTTGTATCCACTGGAGTGCTTAGATGTCAGAGATGCTAAAAGTAGCTATCTAAACGTCATGAATCTGCAGCGTGACGATCAACATGAAGTAGTTCCTTCAGATGCTAATACAGGGCCTATGAAAATTCCAGCATCCCAAGAGGACCATGCTAGCGAAGTAAAGTGCGGGAGTACGGGAGTGTTTAAAAGCAGAGTAAGGTGCCGGCGCGTTTTCTTTAAATCTTTTTATGTTATTTTATATATGAATGACCTTTGTTTTGCTGCACGTCATTCACGTGGGAGAATGTTGTGAACTAGATTGTAGGACTTTAAAGTCAGTCTGGCAACCCTGTTAAGTTGTAAAAGACTGTCATGACTGGCTTGGTATTAATGTTTCATATTTTTTGCTCAGAAGTAGAGAGTAGTCATAGAAACAACATGGATGACATGTAACAGTTTTTTGGTAGATTAATACACATTTCTGTTAAATATTTTAGAAATACATTTTTGTGTGTTTTTATTTCGAACCGTCGTAGATCAGTAGATGGGTAATCTGTTGACACGACACAGAGAGTCATGATTACGACGACAAGGTAACATTTCCTTTACACTGTGATGATGATGACAAAGTAAATTTGCTGATTTTCCTTTCACTCAACAGTAGTTGCACACCATGCTTCACATGACATGCAAAATTTTAAAGAACCATGTGAATAATATGCACTTGTTTAGATATGGAATGTACGAGAAATCAGGTGTATTAAAAACCATGATAAAGTCATTTAGTTTTTTACCTTCACGTCTCAACATCTCCGGTTTGTTTCACAGCGGGTTATTTGGTAGCGCTTATAATCTGATACAAAATCTACATATTAATTTTATCTAACAAAGTATTTATGATTTAACAACATGGTATTCACATAATAAAGATACCGTAACAGCAGTAAGATCAGATAAGTAAAAATGTAGGTCAATAACTCTCCATTGCATCTTAATATTCGCCATATGAATCATAGGAGGCTACTAATTAACACAGTAATTATTTTTTTCTCGAGTTTACAGTACCGTACAAGAACTTAAAGAAATTACATAAGAAGTACTGCTGAAGGCGACCTTGATGTTACAATGTTGATTTATTACACTGCGCTGTTGTATTTTCGTGCGGAACATATATGTTACCTGTATGTGTTAACGCCCCGTATATAAGAGAAAGCTATATTCTGTAATATAATTAAACCGAGCCGTTTGTTTCCTTTAAATCAGCTCGGATTTGTTGCTTTGAACAGGATCCCATTGCCTTATGTGTGATCCCGTGTTAATTTGACCAGTTTTTCAAAACAATAAGCAGGCTGTTAAGAAATCGACTCCGATGTGCGTGTAATTATAAGTATTCATTTTTCTCCTGTGTGGTCTGCAATGTGTGTCAGCGATTTTGTAATTTTTACTTGCTGGTTTGATGGCGCGAGACAAAAAAGCTGAAAAGATTTGCACATAAAAGTTTTCACGAAAATAAATTAGCTCCATATTCGTAAACTATAAATTGAAGGATAATCTATACAGGCTGCTACGTTAGAAATGGACTATTGCGATTCACTACGCAAGAATTGGAAGCTGTGATACGCACTGAATCCCTCACCACAAATTCTTATTATTATATATTTACAAAATGGCGGCATTTCCAGTTATACGGGAAGCGTTACAAATCCTTTCCTGTCGAAAATGCCTTAGACGCTATGGCAAGCTTAAATACAGAGCTTGGTAAGTTAGTCACGACAGCAAAGGATCACGATCTTGCGATTTATGTCAATAAGTGTTGCGTACTTCATTTTGGCAGGAAGGTCAGTAGGAGTAGGGTATATTCTCAAAATATTAATATTTTGATAGATGGGGGTCGCTTGGAAGCAAAACAATCTGCAAAAAATCTTGGTCTCATAATAGATAACAATTTAAAAATTTCTGATCACTTCACTAATCTTCGTAGAGTTAGCTTTGGCCTATTGAAATCTTTTTATGGCCACCGAAATTGCTTCCAGTGAAAGTAAATGCTCTCCTGGTAAACTCAATGATTCCCTCGCGCTTTAACCAAGTTGATGTTGTGCATGGACCTGCCCTTGACAGTTGGGATCGACAGAGTAGAAAAAGTTCGGAAGTCATGTTTACGGTTCATCTTTAATCCAAAAAACAACAGATCGTGTTTCTTATAAATTAAAAGAATTAAACTGGCTGAATATGAGGAATCGCTGGAAAGTACATCTTCTTTGCTTAACTTACAAGATTGTCCTCGGGGAGGGACCTGATGACCTACATCAGAAGCTCTGTTTTCGGAGACAAATACGTTCGCTCAATACAAGACTCGATCACTTGTTTGCCATACCTGAATATTATATGAGCCAATATCGGAGCTCCTTCTCCTATGTTGCACCACATCTGTATAATAAAATACCTTTTGAACATACTTTGTGTTCTCTGCCAGGGTTTCGTAGATATGTTACAGATTTTTATAAAAATAGTCAGTTTGCGTAATGTACTTATAGTAAATCGTATTCATATTCAAAAATTGCTTTCTTTCAGCTAAATTTAAGGCGCACAATTGTCAATGTTTTTGTTATTACATTGTTTTGTTGTTGTTTTGTGTATTACTTGTAAAATTAACTTCGCCCTAATAAAGATATCTTATTATTATTATTATTATTATTATTATTATTATTATTATTATTATTATTATTATTATTATTATTATTGTGTATAGGGGATGGCTTTGGAAAATAAGTTCCATTAGCCACAGGCTTATTTTTATACCAGTTTTAGAAATGGCAAAATGGTAAGATCTGTCGGACTTAAATAGCATAGTGGTTAGAGATTACAAGATAGATAATACTACATATTATAGAAGAGAGGGGAGTATGATATTATTATTATTATTATTATTATTATTATTATTATTATTATTATTATTATTATTATTATTATTATTATTATTATTATTATTATTATTATTATTATTATTATTATTATTATTATTATAAGTGGTTCTTAACTTTGTTATTTTAAATAGGATAACCCTATTTTCAATTGTTTTCTTAGAGTTCCATGAAACATTTTAAGATCAATTTGTAGTAGGTCCCCTATACTTAAACTTTGATGGTAAATTTGGATTGCATAAAAATTAATATGTCTATAACGATCAATGATAGGGAGTTTGATTTTTTCGTGTGAGAACGAGATGATATTGTAGCTACCGCCCATGTAGTAAAATCATAACAATTTCCTGAATGAGTGAAGATTGAAACCTGTGATGAACGCTATTATGTAGAATTTGGAGAAAGAGCATCGGTGGTTCAAGGGCAAGAACGCGTGCCTCTGACCCGAAGGGTACTAGGTTCGATCCCAGGGTTCTCCTTTCACTTTATCAGTACGAACTGTAACATTAACATCAACCGAGGTTCTAGCATTGTATCTGAGCAAGTTGAATGTCTGCACGTTCCGCCCTTCGGAGGGGGCGTAAAGCCGTCGGTCCCGTGTCCATGCGATGTTGGGCAGGTTAAAGATCCTTATCCCCCTTACAGAAAGTCAGGGGTTCGGCAACATTTTCAGGATAGTGAGGTGAAACTGCTCCCTGGCGTCGGTGGTTGGCCATAGTCGCGAAAATAGGCCGACGTTAAAGAAACAAAACACACACACAATTTGGAGAACCCAGTTCATCACAATACAGTTTTTAGAGATTTAGTTTCCCAGGTTTGAACATATATGTTAAACATCATGCAGCTTGTATCTCAAATAGCTTTTGGGCAGAGCTTAAGCTTAACTTAGTGTTCCCTCTTATCAAAATATAAAAGTTTCACTAGCAAAATAAAGGTTTTTACAAAATAATAATGTGATACTTCTAAATGTTATGCTTTTAAAATAAATTCTAGTTTTTTATTTTATTTCAACAACACACCACGAGGGCTTACAGCCTAAATACTATCGTACCGTGGGTGTCGACAAGGAGGAAAGAGGCAACTTGTTAATTATGGACTTCAAGGTTTGGAGGTTCGGGGGAGAAGGAAAAACATGTGCTGGCAAGGAATTCCACAACTTTAAGTCCTCGGGACAAAAGAGCGGGCATAACAAGATGTTCTATGTCTGGTGACCTGGACAGTAAAGGGTGCATTCGCTCTGTTCCCCTGGTAGATCTGTTGGGGACAGCAGGTGGAGGAACTATGGAAGAAAGCTCCTCTGAGCATTGCCCGTGCAGATATCTATAAAAGAGAGAGAGGCCAGGTCAGGTCAGGTCAGGAGCAGTATTCGAGGTTTGGTCTTATTTGTGAAGTATATAAGGTATATGATTATCTGGTAAAAAGTATTGGCGAGCCCGGAAGAGGAACCTAATTTCTTAGCAGCCGCTTCTGCAATTGATGTGACATGTTGGTGCCAATTAAGATTTCGATCCACAGAAATGCCAACCAGAGAAAAGGACTCATTACTTTGAATAACTTGGTTGTTCATTGTGATGGGTCTAGGGCTGGTGTATCTCTTGTGAGAAAGAAAGCAAGACTTAGTTTTGGTGGGGTTGAATTGTACAAGATTTCTACTTCCCCAGTCTAATATTTTTTGGAGATCCACGGAGACAGAACCCTCCATGAGTCTGCAATCCTCATCTAATTGGGCTAAAGAGACAGGCTTAGAATATTGTATATTTGAGTGGAGGGTGCTGTCGTCCGCGTAACTGTGAACTGGGTTGTATGTGCTAGAGAGGATTGATGTACAGAAGAAACAAAGTAGGGGCTAAAGCTGAAACTCCTGCATTAATTGAATACAGTTTAGAGGAATGGCCATCCACGACAATTCAAAAACCCTAAAATTTACATATATCAAACCTATAATAAGAAAGTTTTGACATGACACATCGAAACAAAAATCGACCATGCACAGGGTGTCTCATAAAAAAAGATATCAACTTTATACTGCCCTGATTATTTGGCACATTCTTTACAGTCCAAAATAATTTTAAAATGCACACATTTAGTAGCCATATAATATAATAAATACATCATATGTAAAAGAATTACTTATAAACGACATACTTTACTCAATCGTTGACTCACCTGTAGAAGATTTTAGACTGAGATGATGATTTATAGGTATATATAATACACTCATTGGATGTTCTAATTAAAACTGAAGTAAGTTTTATTAAACTGCTGTACGTACCCCACACTTTAATAGCCCTATCTTAAATGAGATCTAATAACTTATACCATTATTACTTTAGAACAAGAAGATATAAAAATGTAGACTTCAGCAGGTGTGTAATGCTCTTAAACTACAAAGCCAGCCGTGGCAATTACATTTGACAGATAGAACAAGATAATGGCTCTTACACGTTAGTCTTCAACCAGTTCTTTACCGGTGTCATTTCCGGCAATCCATTTCAGATTTATTGTGTAATTTATACAGGGTATATTTTTACAATTTCCAATATAAATTGGATTTTTCGATGCATTCATGCGTGGTTAGAGTCGAATTACAAGCTAAATACCTGTTCTAAATAAAGGAGCCGACATATCTTGTTATATGTGCCTACAAGCGCAAGTGGTTTTAATGATACCGATATCAAGTACATGATAATGAAAAAATTCAGTGTAGCATGTATGAATTTACTTATTTTATTATTTTGTGCAATTTATCTAGTCATGTGTATGATTTATTTTAGACACCATTATGTATAAAGTCTACATTTGCTAAAAAGAGGAACTTTGAAGAACCAGTGTAAAAATTACTTATATATTTAAAACAAAAAACGGTTGGTATTTCCTTGTATTTAAAAAAAGTCTAGACGCAACAAGCGCGTCATATTAATGAATTTTCATAGAAATGATCAATGCAAGTTTTTTACGAAAATTGTACGCGCCAAATATGCGCCAAGAAAATAAAAAATTTAGCAGTAATATTAGTGAATTTTCGCAGAAAAAATTCACTAATGGGGAGATCCCGACTATTGAATTTTGAAAAAAATTGGCAAATGACCGCGAACAAAGACCTGCCAAAGTCAACTGACTTGGGTAATTTTGTTTTATTTGCTGATGATACGACTTTTGTTTTCTCAGATCCAAACATCAATACGGTACACTCTACCATTAGCAGAATAAAAGGTGTATGTCAGGATTGGTTCTCGGCAAATCAGCTTAGCTTGAACAGCCTAAAATCGGAGTCTTTATTGTTTTCGTTAAGGCACAATCTCGTCATTGGCCCTAACACCGAGCCTGTGAAGTTCCTTGGAGTTATGGTCAACAGCAGGCTGATTTGGGACTCACATTGCATCTATGCGTGTCAGAGGGCATCCCATGGCATGTTTTTCCTGCGGAGTCTTTCGGCCCAAGTCTCTACTCCCAGCTTAAAAAGTGCATACTATGGATGTGTGCATTGTATCTTAACTTATGCCATTCTGGTATGGGGGCATTCACCACACTCTGAATTTGTTTTCGCAACCCAACGTAAGGCAATCCGAATCCTGGGCGGTTTGGGGTATAGAGATGACTGCCGTGGCCACTTTAGAAGCTTTCAGATACTTACAATACCCTGTGTCTATATTTTGCAGTGTATTTTATATGTTAAGTGCCACTTCACTAGGCACAGTACCATTCACAGTCATCTTACTCGCGGTAAAGATAACTTCGCAGTCGATTTCACGCGCTTAAAAAGAACAAGGAACGGAACCAACCACTATGGAATGAAATTTTATAACAAACTCCCTCATAATATAAGAAATTTACATTACAATAAATTCAAGTCTGTCATTAAGAACATTTTGATAAGCAATGCTTTTTATTCATTTGATGAATATTTTGCTTATCGCATAAAATAAACGCTTCCACGCCACATGCATGGATATTCTTGTATCGCGTGACTTTTGTTGACTTGTTCTGTTTTGTGCTGTTTTTTTTGTTTTGTTTTTTGTTTGGATGTTAATCCACATTTTATGTTTCTGTATATTCATGCAGGTTTTAATTGTGTGTTTTGACATATGCTGCTGATTTGTATGTATATTTGTGAATAAGATGTATGTTATCACTTTTGTGATTTCGTTTGTACGCATAAGTACATGACCTGTGTAATGCACCACTGTGCAAAGACACCAATAAACAATTATTATTATTATTATTATTATTATTATTATTATTATTATTATTATTATTATTATTATTATTATTATTATTATTATTATTATTATTATTATTATTATTATTATTATTATTATTATTATTATTATTATTATTATTATTATTATTATTATTATTATTATTATTATATGTATGTATCACACCGATAACTCAAAAAATAATGGGCCGATTTTGATAAAATTTGGCATGTACCTTCCTTTTGTAAATGGCTTGGATAATTTCGTTAGTCAGGAAAATCGAACAAGGTTTTCCGGGAAAATTTTGAGTTTTCATTCGAAAAAAATTTTTATCTCAAAAAATAAAAAAGCTATGATAACCAAATTTGGTAGGTAGGTTTACGATATAAAAAGTAAACTATACACCAAAACTTAGATTTCTATGTTACAAGAAGAAAAGTTATAATAAAATATTTCGTGCCAGATCATTTCTATGAAAATTCACTACTGTCACGCACTCGCTGAGTCCAGGCTTTTTAATAGATTTTGTTTATGACACACAATATTTCGCTCTGTAAACCACACTTCTTACCTTCTAAATAACCCGCATTCGCTTCAAAGTCGTTGTTTAAAAATCGACAATTTTGGCCTTCCAAATTGCCACTTGAAACCATTAAAAATTTTACTACTTTTCTGGTATTTTTTACCACTTTTCCGCCAAAAAACTTAGTCTTTGTGTGTACCATTTCATATATTTTGTTAACAACACAAAATATTTTGGTATTTTGCCCTTCTCTGATCACCAGTGGCACCGATTTTTTTTAATGCTTTTGATCATTTTCCGAAAGAAAAACAAAAATTATCCCGAAAAAACTAGTCTGATTTTCCTGGCTAACGAACTTATCCAAACCAGTTACAAAAGGAAGGTACTTACCAAATTTAATGAAAATCAAATTATTTTTGGAGTTATCGGTGTGATATATGTGTGTACAAAAATATTTAAACACATAAAGTCTGGTCACAGCAAGCGCAGTATAATAGCGAATTTTCATAGAAATGGTCTACGCAAATATTTTTACGAAACTTCAAACAATATTTGTCCATAATATTTGATAGATTTTTTATAACACAAAGATTTTGGTTTTGTGTTCTCCTGTGACCTCTAGTGGCACAAAAAACTGCTTTCGTTACATGCTTATAATTTTTTTTTAACTTAGAAACCTAAATTTTGGTATATAGTATACTTTTGTAATAGAAACCCGCATACCAAATTTGGTTGCCATAGCTTGGGTGCTTTCGAAGATACAAAAATGTTCTGAATAAAACCCAAAATTTTAAAAATATTTTTTTCAAACGAGTGCGAACTAGGCGGCTCTGGGGTCAATTTCAGTTTTTACATGTTTAGATATGTACAGGATGGTAAATGTTTACTTAAAGCTCAATATATCAATATTATACAAGATATAGGAAAATATTATAAAAGTTATTTATAGGGTGTTTTGAGCTGCATCTTATAAAACTATGTTGACAATCACAAGGTGGCCCATAAGTCGCTGGTGATACAAGTTTTCTTTTTTTTTTAATGGAACAGCCCATTTATTGTAGCATTATTTCATTTTCCATTTAATTTTAATGCATGCTTGTAAGGAGAAAACATTTATATCGCCCATCGTTTTCGAGTTAGTCCAATTCTCTTTCAACTATTGACATTTTGGAACATCAAAATTGTGACACGGCGTTTTTACCAATAGAAATCGGAGTCCCATGAAAATGAAAGATTTAGGGAGGCTTTCAATTATATTTACCCAGAGACGGGAGAGTCTCATGAAAGTGACGCATTCAGAGAGCTTTTCATGTAATATTATTTGAAGAAAAAATCGAGATGCCGTATACTCTCAAATAGTGACTGAACTTGGAACAATTCGAATTGTCGTAATTCAATTTTTTCAAATTGAACAACTGCCTATACCTACAAACTCTAGTTTTGGAAATAGTTTTTTTTTGCATTTTCCTATTTTTTTAACTTAGTTACATATTAGATATATAATTTGAATTTTATATAATATTGTTTAGGCAAACTTTTTGTAAAAAAAAAATTGTGAAAATTTCGTGTTTCCGTAGAAATGATTGTTTTTAAGATTTTTGTGACAGTTTGGTAATGAATGTTTAATAAGTTATTGTAAAAAAATATTTTCCAAGTTTCGTGAAAAAATTGTTTGCAAATTTTCATATATTTTTTTTGATATATCCGTCAGAAAGCTTTTTGTGAATAATTATACCTTGCTAGGTGGGTAAATAGCTTGAACAGGTTCGTTGGCCAGAAAAATTGAAGCAGTTTTTCGGGGAACAACTTAAGTTTATTTTCGGAATATTATTGTACTTTTTCAAACAATAAAGTTATTTTGATGAAACACGGTACATTGTTTTTACTACATACATTATACCGGTAACCAAATTTGATGCCTGCCTCCATTAAAAAAAGACGATGCGTTCAGACTCTTTTAAATTTAACATTATTCTTGGCCAAATCAAATGATTGGTGGAGAAAGAGCCTGTTTTCTACTTCCACTGAGTTGCAGGCAGATTGATCCCACCCTCGCTAATTAACTGGCTTTGTTAACGAGAGCTAAAGAAGATGTTGAACTGTGGCTGTATTTGAACTGTAGGTACACTGTGTTCTAAGGGGCTTAAAATTATACACTTACCTACACTTTTCGTTTATTTAACTTCAAGTGGTATCGCGAATATTCTGTTTTTCCTTGATGAGAAAAGAGTGAGTGATAAACTTTTATTCTGCAATTAAAACCGTTTGTTTGAGTGTAAATAATCCGCGAATGCAGTGTTTCGTACATAATACAAAAGACATTTCTTTTTTTCGAAACAAATTTAAGCAATTTCAACAATACTTACGGATTTGTGTTCCTGAATAATTCGTCAACCAACTGTGAAACCTCAAATTGTAAACAATTACTAATGTGTACAGATACTTAAGATGAAGACACGCCTGTATTTTCCTTATTTTTAGAGATAGAGATTTCATTTTTTCTACAGACGTAAAACGTCATTAGGCTGTTTGAATAGCCTACCCACTTCAAATGTCAGATGTCAACCCAGCCTACTATGATTTCAGCAATAGGGCCGGTTCACTATTATTCGCGATGCGTTAGAAATATCAAAAAAAGTTACTTTAGAAAGTTATTCAAAATTCAATTTTAACTGCAGATACCGAGTTTTAAGTCAAAATTCGAAGTTTTGCTTTTTTGTAAATTTTTCCATAAGATTTTAACAGGTAGATTGGCATGGAAACAACAAACATCGTCAATATCAAAAGAAAACAATGGTACGTGATTTATTCAACTCAACTTACATATGAACTCTAACAAATGTTCAATTAAATTGAATATAAAATTATTAAATGTAGTCTGCTTCAACTAGCCCACCTTCAAGCCTGATGGATTTTTCGATCCGTTTACGATTAGTGCTGGCAACTTTTCTTAGTTCTGCTATATTTATTTCACGGCAAGCCTGCTTTATTTTCTCGCAAAGTTCCTCGCGACTTTGAGGCCTTTGTACACTTTATTCAGAACCCCAAAAATATAAGTCTAGTGGCGTAATGTCAGGAGACCGAGCAGGCCACTGTTCATAAGGACTATTCCTGCCAATCCATCTTGATGAAAAATGTAGATTTAGCCAATTTCTGACTAACTGAGAGTTGGTGAATGGATGCACCGTCTAATTGAAAATACATATCTTTTCGCACGTTGATAGGCAAACATTCGATACAGTCCCCTAATTCATTATTAAAAAAATGAAGCAATCGATCTGCGTTCAAGGAGTTGTCAAAAAAAAGGACCAATTATTCTATCCCCTAAAATTCCACACCACGTATTAACTTTTTGTGAATACTGGGCTTTACAACTTATGACGCAGTGAGGGTTTTCAGCAGACCAATATCTGGAATTTTGGGCAGATACTATTCCATTGGTAGTGAATGTTGCCTCGTCCGTAAATAAAATTTTACTTAAAAATTTTCTATCATTCAGAAAGTTACCTTGGGCCCAAAGGCAATAATCGAATCGTTTCAGCTCATTACCTTCTCTCAACGAGTGCAGAAACTTTGGCTTGAAAGGCTTTATTTTATGACGCACAAGGCATCTTCTGATTTTTTTTCTCTATTTACATCCAATGCAACAGCCCTTTGACGTAAGCTCATCTGGGGATTGGCTTAAGTTAAAGCCAAGATTATGCTATCATCACTACTTGTTCGATTTCTAACAGCCGAGATA
This sequence comes from Tillus elongatus, assembly GCA_964006375.1. Taxonomy (NCBI): domain Eukaryota; kingdom Metazoa; phylum Arthropoda; class Insecta; order Coleoptera; family Cleridae; genus Tillus; species Tillus elongatus. Next base: position 82,322,775 of record OZ023263.1, on the reverse strand, counting down.
TTGTTCACCACACTTCCCGTTTGAGAAAATCGTGCATTCAGAGCTGCTGCAGTTCGGCGCCTAATTGGATTTCTCTGTGGATGTCTCCGATTGAATTCATCAGCAACTTCTCTGCTATTTCGAACACCATCACCAAACAATCTTATTAATTCAATTTTTTCTCTAACACTGAGACGTTCAACAGGCATTTTGCTGGCAGACTCACAGTTAATGCCAATTTGACATTTATCGCAATATTTTACAAGGTGCTAATTTGTTTCCATGGCAATCTACCTGTTAAAATCTCATGGAAAATTTGGACTGTCTAAAAATTTACAAACAAGTACAAATTCGAATTTTGACTTGACTCGGTATCTGTAGCTAAAATCGAATTTTGAATAACTTTTTAAGACATCTCTAACACACCGCGAAATATAGAGAACCGGCCCTATTCCTGAAATCATAGTAGGCTGGGTTGACATCTGACATTTGAAGTGGGTAGGCTATTCAAACAGCCCAATGATGTTTTACGTCTGTAGAAAAAATGACATCGCTATCTCTTAAAATAAAGAAAATACAGACGTGTCTTCATCTTAAGTGTGTCACATTATATATATATATATATATATATATATATATATATATATATATATATATATATATATATATATATATATATATATATATATATATATACGATCTATTGACGCTATTTACAATCTGTACACATTAGTAATTGTTTACAATTTGAGGTTTCACAGTTGGTTGACGAATTATTCAGGAACACAAATCCGTAAGTAATTGTTGAAATTGCTTAAATTTGTTTCAAAAAAAAAGAAATGTCTTTTGTACTATGTACGAAACACTGCATTCGTGGATTATTTACACTCAAACAAACGGTTTTAATTGCAGAATAAAAGTTTATCACTCACTCTTTTCTAATCCAAGAAAAACAGAATATTCGCGATACCACTTGAAATTAAATAAACGAAAAGTGTAGATAACTCGAAAAAGAACTTGAAATAGACTACTTGTGTTTCAACAATAGATGAAAAGCACGAACAGTGCGAATAAGCTTGAAATAAACCGCTTGAGGTCTGGACACAAACTGTTGAAACTGGTAGAATAAACTGAATTCAACGAGTAATTGAAAAAGAACTTGGGAAGAAGTGAGAACTCAGAAAGAACAGGTTAGACTGAGATCCAGTACAGAACTCGAAGGAGTGAACTTGGAAAAAAGGAACAGCAAAAAAATTAACTGAGAGCTTGTAAGCAACCGAATACTGTTTGGTGAGAAGTGGGCTTATATGGCGCTTACCTCCACTAGAAAGTTGACAGAACGGTATTTACAGGGAATTCCTATAGATTAATTTTCTCAAGATATTTAGAAATATTTAAGAATACAACTAAAACTACTAACTTGAAGAAAAACGTTAACAAGGTAAATATTTAAGGCTTGCCTGGCAATAATCAAGCGGGCAATAAATGCAATACGTCTGGTATCGATGCAAAGGAGATTTGGAGTACAAGAGTTAGTTCTTAGGGCGGTATATGGCTGGGGCAGCTTGCCATTCGCACATTTTTCTGTGATTTTTTAAAATATTTCCGGGATATATCTGAACAATACTTAGTGGGGTAATACGAACATATATAAATATCGATTGTTTGTTTTTTCAGATCACTATGTATTTCAATACATAAATTAATCGTTCTGAGAGGCACTGGATTACAAAAATTGTTTGTTTTTATGTTATACATGTGCACGCACACAAACAAACATTTGTGTTGGATTGAAATTCTTATTAATTTTGTTACTACTATTGCATGTACTTGATTTTATTGGAATAAGACTGGGATATAATCTTCATGCCTTGGGGTCGATCAAGACAACTTTAAAGACACACAAGAGGACCCTGGTAATAATGGGGGGACAGATGGAAAAACGATAGGACTCTAAATTCTGTTTCCCTACATTTTTATTATTTTTAGAGGGTTTTAACACTTATATTATTTGACTCTTTATTAACAGTTTTTACTCCTTTTAACCTAAACACACACTCAACAAAGATATAGGTAAAAAAAGTCAATAAATGAATACTAATAGTTCCATAAGTTGTAAACGGTGAGTGATACAAAAAAAATATTCTACAAAAAAGATGAGAAATGCAATTATCTACAATAAAGGTCATTACCATTTTTGGCCTAAAGTGCACGGTTATGGAGATATAGGCCGAAACGGTTTTTCTTAAAATGGCGGCACTTCCGCCCTCCTAATTTGTAAGGATTTTGGTTTTTACAATCAGTACGTTATTCAGAACCTATCTATCAAAAAAATTACTCCTGTAGTTTAATGCAGAAACAAATTATCTATTGCCTGTACTAAAACCAAATGGATTGATTCAGTTAGGTAGAAGGTTACCAATGAAAACAGTATCAGGTATAGTATCTGAGAGCAGTGGCGTAACAGTGGGGTTTCTCCAACAACGATACTAGTGTAAATATAAATTTAAAAGCGAGCAACTAAATTAAATAACCCCTTTTAAATTTTTAATGCTGTTGGTTAAAATTTTTCACAGCTGTTTTGTCTCTGCTGCGAAGTAACAGTGTATCGCAAAGCCCACTTTCTCAATTAATTGTGATATTTTGTAATAACAATTAATACAGTTGTACTTTTCTTGAAAAAGCAAAGGAAAATGCGTAAACGGTTCATCATTTAAGATAACGCATAAAAGTGTTAACTTTGCGATACAAGCACATAATGTTTAACATGAAAAGATTCACTGGATTTCTTAACAAAGCACTGGATTTGCTGAACTTTCCAGGCTGATGAGGTGAAATGGCTCTTTGACGTTGCTGATTGACCACAGCCGTGAAAGTGGGTCAGGCAAATAAAATCAGATCACAATATGTATTTATTTTTGCTTTTCTTCATATAAGCAACTACATTACTATACAATAATTGAAATGTTGAACAAGCCTTAAAAAATGTAACTCCCAGAATATACTTTATCTAAAGTCAATTATTTACTCTGACATGTCCTAAAGCTAGACAATCGGTCACAGATTAGCGCTACAGATGCTGGTATGCAAAATAATAATTTGTTGTACAATCGAAGTCGGTAGTGACATGTAATTTATGATCCATTCTGTAAGTAAACTCACGCATCGTTGAAGAATAGTTCACCTTCAAGATTTCGATCATACATCAAACTAACCCAGATTGTAATGCGTTAGTTGCCTCCAGGGATTATGGTTTTACTTATAGGAGTGGTACCAATATTGCACAGCCTGACATCTAACCCTGTATTTTTATGAAGTATCTCTCAGTGATGTAACAATGAATTATAGAATTGCGTTATACATTCACTCTGGTATTAATGTCTATTTTATTAACTTCGTGATTTGACACAATAATTTCATTATTGGGTTACACGGAATTGCTACTGTGTGTTGTTTCACTACTTGCAGAGGTAAATGAATTACAAACAAATAAAAAATCACAAAAACTTCTCTAGCGTTTTGTATTATCAACAAAAATTGCCGTCTCTTTATATTTTACTAATAACACTAGTTTACAAGCATTTTGCTCATCAACTAAAACTACTTTACTCCAGTCAAAAAACTTCAAAAAATGACCCAACCCCTGAAAAATCCGAACGTTTTGAAACTTCGCACACTTATTTAGAGGTACCTAAGAATGAATATACCGAAAGTCCTCATGAATATGAGGCGAGCTCTAGCGGAAATTAGCGAAAATAGGGCACTTTCTTTGGTTTTTCGTTAGTATCTCGAGAACCGTTGGTCGGAGGCAAAAGTTGATTATATACATAATTAGGGCTTATCAAATTTGCTACAAAAATGATACATTTTTCTCGTATTCCCAATGACTCCCGAGTAATAGACGCTAAAAGAGAGCATTTTGTGAAAAATCACGCTAGGGCGGTACAATATGGCATTTCTAATAATATGTGACAATGGTTTACCTACATTTTTGTATACTAAGGATAATTGAGGAGATAAACTTCACAACTTTGTATAAAAAGCACGTGATGTATATTACTTATGATGTATATTGATGAGGCACATGATGTAGGTATATTAAACAATGAAATATATGAACAAAAAAAATGCTGAGGTTATTCAAAGGAAAATTTTGTACATAAAAATCAATCAGCTCTGAATCGCTTCTTGGTAGAATGCCCTGCAATTTGATTATCTTGGCCAGCTTCTACACTTGCTGCCTGAAACGATAGGTAAGTATGCATGAGATGAAGGTTAATATTGAGCCATTTTGCTGCCAACCAAAGAGTATCGTATGGATATAGCTGATCAGTTTTCTTGACTATATCTTTCAGATCCTCCACAATCACATTACTAAATCCACCTTGTGATTTTTGGTGAGTTTGTAAAGCAATCACTCCAAGTTTCCCTACTGTCATAGCAGGTGCTACCTTGATGAGGCTTGGTATTGGTATTTCATGTTCGCTTCCAGTTGTGCTTCCAGAAGGCACACATTTGATGACACCCATAGAATGAAATGTGTTGAGACCGTCCAGTGTTCTAACATTAAAGTCCGCGTTGTCAAACACAAATTGTTGAAAAAGAGTATCATTATCAGGTTGAATGTGATGAATTGCTGACATTTCCAGCTGCTGTGCGCTGTGGTATGAAGCACTGAACCTTAAAACTTGATAAAAGGTTTACCAACTTCTTGCTTGCAAATCTTCTGGACACAAACAAAGCAACACTGTTCATTATTGCTGATATAAAAGAGGTTGGACGTATCGTAGAGATAATACTGTGAGCAATAGAAATGCATTTTCTTTTTTTTTGCATTATCTACTTTTTTCATTATCAATGTCTCCAGAAAAACTTGTAGAGTTGAGGGTACACAATAAGCTGCTTCTTTTAAAAAGTTGTTGCCCTGAGGGTAGGCGCTTGTATCATACACATTTTTATGAACATCCTGCCTTATTTTTGCTGCTGCTTGTACGATTCTTAGTCGCTCATTACTTTCATCAGCTTTTCTGTCATCATACCATGAGTTCAAAATTTTGAACCCAACATCATTGAAACAAATGGTTGCATCCCTCCATCCAACTCCCACAGCAATTATAATTCTCTCTCCATATTTGTCTTTGAGTTTGCTTTTAATTGCACCATTTGAAGGAACATCCCCAGATACTGCAGAACGTAATTATTCAAAGGAAAGTTGGCATTCCTCACTATTATCAATGAGAGAGTAACTCTTTTCCATAGTCTTTATAATGTAATCTGCATCGGGACGTCCACGTTTTCTACCCTCTTCTGGAGGCTTGTGGCACACAAATTGTTGGTAGCAGTCCAGGTGGTACACTCCATCAACAGCGACAAGATCGCTAATGCCAGACAGACGCAGCCTAACTTCTTCTACCTTTTTATCATTTCTCCTGTCTGCAGAATTCAATACAGTCAATGCATCTCTGCGGGCTTTTATATGTTTTTTATTTGTTTTTTAAAATACTCTTATCTTGTGTTGATGAAGAAGGGTCTGCCGCAGACTGCTGTTTCAGGAAAGCCTTTATAAACTCATCCCGTGTGTACTGTTTTCGGCACTCAGTGTGTAATCTAATTGTCTCACTACCACGAAGCTTAAAACCCAAATCATCTTTCCTTTGCTCACTAGAGAGCAGTAACGATCTGATTCCGTTCAAACCAACTTTTGGTACACCAGAAGATGAACCAAGAATTTTGTCGCACAACAAACAGTTCTCTTCCATTTCATATGTCTATTATGTAAACACAACATACGTCTACTATGCGAAAAACTACTAAGGCACTGACCGAACAAAAATGGTAAGAACGCACGAAAATGTAATAAAGAAACGAATGACCTCACATCAGACTCATCCAACGATGCGGATAGCAGGAAAACCTGACTGGAACTAACTGCCGCTCTGCCGCTCCGCGTCGGTTTAGTAGGCATTGTAAGTACTATATTTAATTTAGTAACTTATTATTGTCACATATTATTAGAAATGCCATATTGTACCACCATAACGTGTTTCTTTTTTTACAAAACGTTCTCTTGAACCTCGGTGGTTCAGGGGTAAGAACGTGTGCCTCTGAACCGAAGGGTACTGGGTTCGATCCCGGGGTACTCCTTTCACTTTTTCAGTACAAACTGTAAAATTAACACCAACCGATGTTCTGGCATTGTATTCGAGCAAGTTGAATGTCTGCACGTTCCGCCCTTCGGAGGGGGCGTAAAGCCGTCGGTCCCGTGTCCATGCGACGTTGGGCACGTTAAAGATCCCTACCCTCCTTACAGAAAGACAGGGGTTCGACAACATTTCCAGGATAGTGAGGTGAAACTTCTCCCTGGCGTCGGTGATTGGCCATAGTCGCGGAAATAGGCCGACGTTAAAGAAACAAAACACACACACATACAAAACGTTTTCTTTTAGCGGCTATAACTTGGGAACCATTGGGAATCCGAGAAAAATATATATAACCATTTTTGTAGCAAAATTGATAATCCTTAATTACGTATATAATCAACTTTTGCCCCCGACCAACGGTTCTCAAGATATTAACGAAAAACCAAAGAAAGTGCCCTATTTTCGCTTATTCCCGCTAGAGCTCGCCTCATATTCATGAGGAGTTTCGGTATATTCATTCTTACGTACCTTTAAATAAGTATGCGAAGTTTCAAAACTTTCGGATTTTTAAGCAGGTTAGACATTGTTTTGACTGGACTACTTTTATTTTACCAATTTAAGAGCGCTACATTCAAAAATACCGTTAAAAATTTTCCATCACGTCTATATTCTCACATACAGACAACTAAAACACATCTATATTTACCCAACATTCATATATATATATATATATATATATATATATATATATATATATATATATATATATATATATATATATATATATATATATATATATATATATAAGATACAACAAAAGAAAAAACTAAAAACTGACAAACTTTGAGGTGATATTTTTCCTTTTGAACATTTTTACATCGGTTTCCCTTAAAATCGACCAGAAAAAATCACCCATCATAGTTTCATCCCAGGAGCCTTCATATATCCGCTCTAATTCCATGAGATCTTGATGAAAGCGTTCCCCATGTTCGTCGCTCACCATTCCTAAGTTATCTGTGAAAAAATCCAAATGGGAATGTAAAAAGTGGATTTTTAGTGACATATTAACTCCGATTTTATTGTAATTTGTTATCAATTCAGCAACAATTTCGCTATAGGTATCGCGTTTTATATTCCCTAAAAATCCAGCAACTACATTCTTAAAAGATCTTCAAGCTTCAGTTTCGGCATCGGATATGTATTGGTCAAACAGGTTATAATAATAATAATAATAACCTTTATTCCATTTATGATACATAAGTTATATAAATCTATACAAATGCACCATATATTCTCCACTTATATATCTGGAATAGCATGCGGTTCAGTGTGCTAGCAGTGATCACTCACACGCTGCCACTGGTCTTCCATCGCTACTACAGTTAAAAATACATTGAAAAAAAACATATGTACAAACTTTATGAACAAAAAATAAATAATATAATATAATATAATATCACAAACATACTAGTACCCATACCAAACCCATTGACAAATTAACCCAACCCAATCCAACCCATCTTATCACCGCATAATAGTATATGCCTAATCTTATTCTCAAATGCCGACTGGCATTGCAACGCCAACACCCAAGGCACTACACCAGGACATTCTTAAGTAACCCATTGACAAGACAATTTCCGACGGTACCACCAACGGAATCTGTTCACAGAAAGATTTCTGGCCTCGACAGGGAGCCTATTGTAGAATCTCGCCACACCGAACGTGAACGATCACACAAACAACGCCGTTTTATGTAACGGAGGGGTCACCGTAAACTTATGTCTCAAATTCAGTGTGTGCACGTCTGTTCTAAAAGTTATTTTGTTGTAGGGATAGGGAGGCTTATGTGTTTTAATGATCCGATAAAAAAGACATCCTGAATGATACCCAACTCTTCCAGCCACACTCAACCATCCACTAGACCCAAAAGCAGCTGATATACTGTGATACTTCCTTATACCATAGATTAGCCTACTACAAGAGTTCTGAACCTTCTGAATTCTTCAATTCTTATTCTTATCATTTAACAATTTTTTTTTAATTTGTGGACCGACAAATTTACCTTCTTTAAGCTTCGCTTCTGACAACTTTGAGAAAACTTTATGTAAATACTTGAACCATTAAAATCCCTTTTTAAAATTTCTTTCATTGAACCAAGCTTCATGTGCAAGGGAGGTAGAAATAGATTTTTTGGATTTACAAGCGGCTCCTTTTTAATATTCATCTGGCAGGGAATAAAAACTTCTCTTGTAGGCCATGCTCTCCTCCAGTAATGTTGGTCTCTTGCTCTTGTGTCACAAACACAAAAAACAACGATATTTTGTACACCCTCCTTGCAAACCTATTAGGAGAGCCATAACCGCAGATGTGCTAGTCGTATGCATCATAATGAATTAATTGAAGCAAAACTTTCATGTGTCTTACCTATCTTTCTTTAAGTCAGACAGCATGACCCACTGGAATTGAAGGCTTTTGGTTACCAATATGTACAGTTTTCAAACTAGTCTTCGATGAATCAATAAATAAACGCCATTCTTAAGGATTATAAGGTTGATTCACTTCTTAAAATAAACTAAAAATATCACAACAGTAATAAAACAAGTAATTTCTGAATGTCACAACGTCTGGGTTAGACATCTAAGCAGGAGGTGCCTCGACTGAGCTTTGGACATTTTGATGTTTTTAGTTTCTCAACTTTTAGCTTTTAGCTTTGATTTTATTAATGTAACTGTTGTAGAGCATGTTAGCTTTGACTTTAGTTTTTTATTTAGACTTTGCTTGTAAGACTGTTTAGAATTTTGTAACTGCTTGTATCGTGTGATACTTGCCGACCTACCAGAAACTTTGTTTCTGACACAACCACCTTTTGTAATGTTTCAGGAAGCCCCTGAAGATGGCCAGATATATGGGCTGAGACGCGTAGAGCTTTTACTAAATTAATTCAGTCTGGAGTATAGCCTTGTTCTGTTCTTTTTTACCTTGGAAAAAGGTAATAAAACAATCCTTCCTTTCTAAGATATTGTGAGAAAGCCACACTTTTGCTTCGGTAATACGTAACTCTCTTATCAGAGTTGTGAAGGTACCATTGTTGTAATCGAGATGCGAGTAGTCCACTGTTGACGCAAAAACATAATTTTAAGTTTGTGGAAAATTATTCTATTAAAAAAAATTGTCCCAAATAAAGAGAAAAAACATTGTTCTTTCAGTTCTACACATGAGCTCATAAAGCTTGAGGGTAAATTAATTCAAGGGATAGATAAACTTAAACTTCTTGGTATTTAGTAAAGGACAAGAATTAAAGGCTTTTTTCTGTCAGACAATGTTTAGCCTTATCTTGTTTCTTTAATAATGTCAAACCCAGACGTGTTGAGGTTTAGAAATCATATTCTTGGTATTTATTTGGGTCTATCATTAGATTGGAAAAGGTATATAAATTATGTTTGTAGCAAATGTGGTGGTGCGTGTTCTGCAATTAAAAGATTTTGTCAGGTTTCCAATTTTTTTTAAACTGTTGAGATAGATTATCAGTCAAACTTTGAATACATACTTGACTATGGTGTTATTTGCTGGGGTAATTATGTGTGTTCAGAAAGTCTTTTGTGTTGCAGATCGCTTTATTTTTAATCTTTATTATGTTGAAGAATATTTAAGTTAAAGCGCGGCTTTAGATTTTGAAAAAACTTCTTCAAATGAGCACTATTAGGCCCCCTAGAACACATATCCGGAGTTTTTTTCGATTTTTATATGTTTATGTATATATATATATATATATATATATATATATATATATATATATATATATATATATATATATATATATATATATATATATATATATATATATATATATATATATATATATATATATATATATATATACACCACATCGATAACTCAAAACTAATGGGCCGATTGCAATCCAATCTGGTAAGTACCTTCCTTTTGCAAGTGGCTTGGATAAGTTTGTTAGCCAGGAAAATCGCCCCAGGGTTTCTCCGAAAATGTTGTGTTTTCTTTCGGAATTTTTTTGTATCTCCGGCAGTAACAAAGTAATGGCAACCAAATGGTACGCATGTTTGTATTATAAAAAGTTAACCATGTAGAAAAATTTAGATCTGTAGATTAAGAGACAAAAAAGTTATAGCCATTTACAGAAAAAAATTTGGGTTTTCCTCAAAACGTCAAAGTCGCGATTTGAAACCTCAAAATTGGCAACATTTAGACAAACAGCCTGAAACAAATACGGGTTATGTAAGAAAATGTCACAGGAAGAGTATTCTACAAACCCTCAAGTTTGAGCTTCAACCGTCATTGTTCTTCATTTTACTAAAATGTATGCAGTGAATTTATTTCAAATAGACCCTTTCTCTGTTGCTTTGGCAGTAGTTTTAGTTAATTGTATGGTTTAACGGTCTATAATTTTTAGCTAATTTTCGTAGAAAAAAAAAACGTTAATGAGGAGGTCGCGACTTTTGAATTTTTCAAAGATTTCTTCAAATCAATGCAAACTAGGACCCCAGAATCCATATCCGGGTTTAGTTTCAGTTTTTATCTGCTTACATATATACAGGGTGACGCATTTATACGGTAAAGCTCAATATAATTGTTATTATATACAAGATACGAAAAAAAATTGTATACGTTAATTATACGGTGTCTTGAGCTGCATCTTATAAAGTTATTTTGACACAGAATGGCGCATAAGTCCTTCGTGATACCCACAAATTTTTTCGAACATCTCTTATATTATTGGTTTTTGCATTTTTCATAGAAATATGATGCATGTCGGTAAGAAAAAAATCGAGACGCAGTAAGTGCGTTTTGGTAGCGAATTTTCATTCAAGGCTTCCAATTTCAATAATTCAATTTGCTATTAACCTAAGGTTCGTTGGCTGGGAAACCAGTTTTCTCGCAAAATTTAAAGTTCATATTCGGAAAATTTTTGTACATCTTCAAACCAGTTATTTTGATAAAATATGGTACATTGTTTCTACCATATAGGTTATACCGGTAACCAAATTGATGCCTCTTTGCATTAAAGACATATTTGCTATTAGAAGCATTTTTATGAAAATTCACTTCAATAACGCACTTGCTGCGTCCAGATTTGTTTTATTTGACTTAACCTATATCCTTTGTATGATCGATTTAATTAATAAAGGCATTATTCATATTATTATTGATGTTTTTCAAAAAAACACTAATATAACCTATTCTGTGATTTTCTTTTAATCTACTCACATTAGCTCAAAAAGGTTAAAACGATATTCAGCATACGACAACGTTAAATTCGACCAGTGTTTGTTATTGTACTTGTATATTTGCAGGTACAATACAAAAATCATGTTTATTTTCAGATAGCCAAGAACAATTTCACATCCTGTTATTGGCATTTCACCTTGTCAGTACCATTATTAATTTAATATTTACAGACGTATCAATGAAATAACAATAATTCATTTCAAAGTAGCATTCTAATTTACATTTCAGCTACAAAAATTTATTAGTACCTTAAATCATCGTCTGTAAGACTGGAATATTTCAAATTACTGAATCCATTTCGCGGCCTCTAAAATAAGTCAAGAATGTAAGCAAATAAACTGACTCCTCGTCTTATTTTAGCACTGGAGTTAGATGTACAGAGATACAAAATACTAAAGCAGTTGCTCATGACGTTTCACGTTCATTTCCGCTCCATTCACTATAAAATGGTTTGTTTTGTTAATTACACGCAGATCCTTTTGTCCATTACGCACGCTTTGTTCACGATTTGATGAAAAAGATGAAATTTGGTACAGTGACTCATTATTTCCGTTTTTTTTTTTATTTGCTTGTTGTGTGAAGATTCGCAGCTTGTGCAAATCATCATTATCATAGCTTAAAGGTGATGTCGCCCTGTCGCCGCAGCCACGACTCTCCAGCTGCTTGTATTGAATTTTCGGAAATGAGATCTCGACTTTTGAATTTTGAAAAAATTTCTTCAAATGAGCGCGAACTAGGCCTCTTATAAAACTTATCCGGGGTCAACAGGGTGGTTCAACTTCGAGCATCACCATTGGGATCTTCTAAACCGTAAGAGATACGAGGATGTTGCGGTAAAGAAAATTTTGAAAACACAATACTTTTATGAAATATTGGAGTGATTCGAATGAACATTTGCACATAAATAGGAGACGTGATAATATACCTGTTAACCAAAATTCAAATTAAATGGCCCACGAGAAAAGGAGTTATTCGAAAATAAAGATGTTACAGTAATAAACAGTCTAAGATATCACTTCGAATTAAATGAGGCATTTCACACGGTGAATGTTTTCAAGCATGGTTAGACTGTGAATGTGCTATTCTAAGTAGATAATTCAAAATCGACCAAGTCACCTGACAATTATATATAAATGAGCCGGGTTGCCAGATATAATAAAATTTCATTTGAATCTTAAAATGTAAAACATATTATGGTCATAACAAATATTTGTACTACTTATTGATGACAAATAAAAGTTCACAATAAATCAATCCATCCATTAAATGTCGTTTAATATTCATAAATGTTGAGTGACCAATTCCTCGTTTTATTTTCAAAAAACAATTACAATCTAATTTGTACAATATGACATCGTTGCATGCGATGACAGCATAGCTGCGAGCTGCAAGCTGCGTCGAGATACTCGAGACCTAACGTCAGCGTTAATAATCAACTACAACATGGACGTCTTATTTATATTCTTATTAAAACAGAAACCTTATTTTACATTATCGTTATTAATTAAATAGATAATGTGGGATGCTAAAATAATTATATGTTATAACTGGTAAGTAAAATATTACTTAAATAACTTTTGTGTATAATTAGTTTTAATAGTATATCTTACCACTAGTGTACAATTCTTATAAAAATTCCCTACCATAACGTACTTGCCGCGTCTAGACTTTTTAGTTTTTGAATTATTTTAAAAAAAAACGGAAATTTTCAGTCTTAGTTTTTAGCGAATTTTCATTAAGAAAAATTGGCTAACAGAGAAGTCACAAGAAAGCTTTTGAAAAAATTACTTCAGATGAGCGCGAATTTGGGTCCCTAAAACCCAAAACCACGGTCCGTTAAAATTTTTATATGTTTATATATATATATATATATATATATATATATATATATATATATATATATATATATATATATATATATATGTGTGTGTGTGTGTGTGTGTGTGTGTGTGTGTGTGTGTGTATGTGTCTGAGCGATAACTCAAAAAATACTCAACCGATTTGAATGAAACTTGGCACATATCTTCATTGGATTAATACCGCGGACGAGATCGTATATCAGCTATAACGGACATTTTCCTCCCAAAAATATACAAACATATTTTTGAAAACTCCTAAGGTAAAACAAACACGGCCATACTTCCAGACTGTACTTATTGACAAAAGCCCTACTCGTTTAGGCTCATAATACCTAAGCTATCTTTAGGGGCTTCGTGGTTTTTTATAACAGGAACTGAGCTTTATAAGAAATCTATCATAGTTGCTGTTTTCATCGCCTGTCGTCTTTGTTTCCTTGCACTATATGGGTGAAGGCAGAATTAGAAGCATCAAGACCTCAAATCACAGCAATGGATACACGGCAATACAAATAAAAATTTCGCAATCGAAACGGAGGACAGTTCAAAGCATCAAGACCTCAAATCACAGCAATGGACACACGGCAATACAAATAAACATTTCTGTCCTCCATTTCGATTGCGAACATTTTATTTGTATTGCCGTGTGTCCAGTGATGTGATTTGTGGTCTTGATGCTTCTAATTCTGCCTTCACCCATATAGTGCAAGGAAACAAAGACGTCAGGCGATGAAAACTATGATAGTTCAGTTCCTGTTATAAAAAAAAACAGAAAAATGTTATAGGCATTTAAAGCAAAATACTTTGGGTGCCACTGATGACCAGAGAAACGCACAAAGCCAAAATATTTCATGTGGATAACAAAATATATTGCAAACTACACGCAAAGATTAAAATTTTTTGGCGCAAAAAGATCAAGAAATACCAGAAAAATTATTTTTAATATCTTATAATTTTTGCTTCTTAAAACGTCAAAGTCCCGATTTTAAACGTCAAAATTGGCAACTTTTGGGTAAAAAACCTCCCGAAACCAATACGGGTTGTGTAGAGAAAATGTGACAAGAAGTGTTTTTTAAAAAACCTTAAGTTTCAGCGTCAACCGTCATTGGCCTTAATTTTATCAAGATATTTGCATAAAATTAATTTCAAATAGACCCTTTCTCTCATGGTTCGACAGTAGTTTTCGTTATAGAGTTTATAGTTTAATAGTCTATCATTTTTAGCGAATTTTCGTACTGCGAAACTGCGACTTTTGAATTTTCAAAAGATTTCTTCGAATGAGCGCCAATTAGGCCCCATAGAACCCACATCCGGGGTTAGTTTCAGTTTTTAACTGTTTACATATATACAAGGTGACGCATTTCTACGGTAAAGCTCAATATATCCGTTATTATACGAGATAGGAGAAAAATTGTTTACGTTACTTATGGGATGTCTTGAGCCCCAATTAATAAAATTATTTTGACAATCACAGGGTAGTCTATATTTATATCGTTGGTAATACAAATGTGCAATGCATTTTTGCATTTTCATAGATATATAGTGCATGTTCGTAGGGAAAAAATTTGATAGCGTTCATCGTTTACAGGTTATTTCAATTGTTTAGCAAATGTTCACATTTTTGGCACATATGAAAAATTATGATATGGCGTTTTTACCAATAGATAGCAGAGTTCCATGAAGATGGCGCATTCAGAGAAGTTTTCGTTTATATTATTCGTCGAAAAATCAAGATGCCATATACAGGCACTCTCAAATAGTGACTGAATTGATTCAAACTGCCGTGACTTACTTTTTTTCAATGAAACAGCCTGTAGTTTGTACAATAATCTTAAGTAGGCTAGATATAAATTTTACTCGGGTTGAAATGATAGATATGATGGGGATATTATAAGAATGAAAAAAAAACGCATTACTATCAACAAGAGTTTACCATCAACGTTTTCCTGAGATGCGACAACCTACAAAATCAAGCTTTGAAAAACTGTTTAACAGCACTGGTTCAGTTAAATATGAGACGTACGAGGGAACAGATACTGCAGTGACAGAGGAAAGCGAAATCAACGTTTTGTTGGCAGTTACAGAAAACCCACTTACAAGTATTGGCAAAGAACAAGAACTTAGTTACTACTCTTTGCAAATAATTCTTTCTAAAAGCAAAATGCACCCTTACCACATTCAGTTGCCACGATTTAACTGACAGTGATTTCGAGATCAGACTAGCATTTTGTGAATGAGCCCTACAAAAAGATAATTTACAGAGATACTTTTTTGACCATGTACTAATTGGAGATGTTTCATAGAAATGGTTGTGTTAACAGGCACAAAAAGGTGGAAAAAAAGAGTCGCCATTTTGAAAATTCGTATAACAGAATCGCGCAAAAATTTAGGAGCATACTATGCAAGATAAGAGCTTTCAAATGATGGTGATTCAAAAAAAAATTCGATGACGTCATAGCTTTGAGGGCCGCCAATGAAAGAACAAATGAATTAGATGAAAAAGTATGCTAATCAAAAACTAAAGTGACGTGACCGAGCGTTTAAAAAACGTAGTTATTAGGGGAACTACATATTTTTCCCACACTGTACAGTAAAAACAATGTACCATATTTCATCAAAATTTATTGTTCGAAAAACTACAAAAATTTTCCGAAAATATACTTGTTCTCGAAAAAACTCGTCCGATTTTCCTGGCCAACGAACCTCTCCAAGCTATTTACCCACCTGCGATGATATAATTATTCAAAAAAAGCTATTAAACGGAACTCGCAAAAAAAATTATAGAAAATTATGTTACATGCCCAATCTGTAATTAAAATTGAAAAAAAGAATATGATTTTTTTCAACTTTTCATGGAAATTTGAACCAGTCGAGAACCAGTGGAAATAAAGAAAAATATAAGCGGAAAACTACTCATACTTTCATGTCACAAGCTGTTAAAAATTAAGTTACGGCAGTTTAAATAAGTTCAAATTCAACCACCATTCGAGATCGCCCTGTATAAATCGTCTCGATTTTTTTGACAAATAATATAAGCGAAAACCTTTCTGAATGCGTCATTTTAATGGGACTTTGCTATTTATTGGTAAAAAAGCCTTATCATAATTTTTGATATGTAAAAATTTTCGATATGTAAAATATGTAAAAATGCAAAAATGTAAAAAGTTTCAAAACAATTGAAGTAACTCGAAAACAATAAACGCTATCAATTTTTTCTCACAAACATGCATAATTCCATAGAATATCTAAAAATGTAATAATACAACAGTGGTCAATTAAAAAAAATGTTTCACCAACCACTTATGAGCTACCTGTGTTTGTCAAATTAATTTTATAAGATGACATAACTAACGCATATAAGTTTTCTCGTATCTCGTATAATAACGGAGGTTTGAGGTTTACCGTAGAAATACGTCACACTGTGTGTATATATATATATATATATATATGAACAGATAAAACTGAAACTAGCCCCGGATGTGGGTTCTCGGGGGCGTACTTCACGTTCATTTGAAGAAATCATTCCAAAATTAAAAGTTTCGGTTTCTACGAAAATTGGCTAAGAACTATAGACTATTAAACCATAAACTCTATAACTAAAACCACTGCAAAGCATCAGAGAAAGGGTCTATCTGAAATGAGTTTTCTGGAAATATATTAGTAAAATGAAGGAAAATGACGGTCGAAGCTGAAACTTAAGGCTTTATAAAATACACTTATTGCGACATTTTCTTTACATAACCCATATTCGTTTCAGGTTATTTGCCTTAGAGTTGACAATTTTGACGTTTCAAATGGCTACTTTGACGTTTTAAGAAGAAAAACTATAAAAATTTCGAAGTAATTTTTTGACATTTCTTGACTGTTTTGCGCCAAAACACTAAATCTTTGTCTGTAATAAACAATAGATTTTGTTAGCCACACAAAATATTTTGTTTTTGTATGTTTGTCTGGTGATCAGTGGCTCAATATTTTTTTAAATGCCTATAACTTTTTTTTAACTTAGAGATTTAAATTTTGCTACATAGTTTATGTAATGTTATAAAATCCGCGTACCAAGTTATAGTCTGCAAATGAGCCCGTGGGTACCAGAGTTCGCAAGCATTTGAGAAAATTTTCTTAAAAAAAATCACTTAGAAAAATACAAGTATTTAAAATAACTGTTTCCTTTGGATCACTTTATAAAGGTTTCAATAAAACGTGGTGCCCACCAGAAATCAACGTGAAATCGACACCAGTTTATCCTGTTTCAGGGTAAACAGGTCTCGGACTGAATACTCGTTACATGTTTACTTTTAATATCGACGCCAACCTATGGACAAACCACCTATTAGCGTTGGATGACTCATGTAAATTTCACTAATTCAACGTTTCAAGTAGCTTAACACTCCTGTAAAATGGATAATAATAATAAGAACTTTTTCAAAATTTTACTTAATCACGAAAGTACGTAGCGGAATATCTGCAGGGCCGTGCGGTGACATTTGGAATAAGGGAATAATTCGTTAATAATGTCGTCATGTAACTGTGGATTCTGGAACATTTCCTGGACCAGTTTGTTTTCAACTGACAAAATTGAAATTTGGGAAAGTCTTTCCTGTCCTGTTGAATTTCTAACAAAACCCTTGATACGTTTCAATGTAGAAAAATTTCGTTCTACAGACGCACTAGTAGCAGGAGTTGTTGATACTAATTCACATAATTTGAACACTTCAGAATATGCATTTTCCAATTTTGATTGTTTTAAGAAAGTTAAAAGTTCACTAGCGTAAGTTTTTGTGTCATCGTTTTGTAACATCGGGTTCATAAATGACTGTACGTTTTGATCGTAATAAGGCTTTGTCAAAATAATGTCCATAGTGGTTAAATAATGATTTGAATGAATCTTGTGGGAAATGTATCCCTTTAAATCCTTCAAAATTACACAATTCAAGAAATTTCAGGTCACTGAGATGATCAAATCTGCAGTTAATTTGCTGCTGAATTTGATCTATAATTTCGTAGAAAAGGCGGCGGTAAGAAGTTTGAAGGTCTGCCACATTATCATTGCGCAGACGCTTTCTTCGTGGCTCCACTTCTCCTAATTCAATTGTTTTTTCCTAGAACTTATCAAATTCATTCCTTTTTTGAATCATAATGGATTTAAATTCACTAATTTTTTTCAGGCAAAAACCAATGGCATTTGTTTTACATTGCAATATGTTAAATACATTATCTGAAAACGGAAATATTTCCGAAAATATATTAAGTAAAATATTAAAATTAAAGTCTCTTTTCAAACCATCCAAAAATCCTCTAGAACTATTTATTGTTTCTGCATCTGAATTTTTGCTATTTTCTATTATGTTTTCAAAAAGTTCAATTAGCGATTCACGGTGTTCAAATATAGTTCACACAAGTCTGCTGTTGTAGTTCTATCGGGTTGCAGCTACTTTGGGTAAACGTTTTTTAACAATTGAGTCTAAGGCTTGTGTGCGCTTCATAGATTTGGAAAAAAGCAGCCATTCCACTTATGGTAGCAAAAACACCTTACATTCTTTAATATGATTTATGGGATAAAATTAAATTTAATTTATCAGCACAACAGTGTACAAATAGAGCAATGGAGAACGTTTCCCGCACTTACCTTGAAGACCTCCTAAACGTCCGGCCATAACAGCAGCCCCATCATAGTTTTGGGCAATTAATTTATTATCAGCCTCCTCAATATCTTTCATAATATTAAGCACAATTTTATATAACGCGTTAGCGGTACGATCTTCTGTCACATTTTTATTATCAGCCTCCTCAATATCTTTCATAATATTAAGCACAATTTTATATAACGCGTTAGCGGTACGATCTTCTGTCACATTTTTAAAGCCTAAAATCTTTCTTGTACACTCACCTCCAGAAACTACGTCTTGAAAGTTTCCTCTATTTGCAGATGTAATTGTTTCCTCATGACCCCTGAAGCCCAATTCATGCTGCGATCAAGAAAACACATAGCATCAATAAGTCTTTTAAATATGTTTCTGTTTTTATCAACCAGTTCGTTGTGTTGGCGATGAATTTCAATCTGCTTGTCAACGGCGTATTCAATTCGCGTTTTTCCAAAGACACTTAATTTTAAAATGGTCTGTAAATGCGCTTTAGACATAACATGTCTTTGTACTAGTTTATGTAGATTATTCAAGTCGGAAAACCCACGTTTATTCCACAACCCCTTTTCAGTCACAAATAGACTACAAGACCAACAAAACAGTTTATTCCTGTTTTCACAACCCGTTCACCATTCATATTGTTTATGGGTTTTTTCCGCGTTGAAATGTCGAATAGGTGCATGTTTTAATTATTGTATTTAAGTTTTTCATAGTAGGTTTCGGCCTACCTATATTAAAAGGTAAGATGCTTACTGGCAATTAGGCCATTGCTGGCCCTTTTTGCTCATCTAAACTAACCTACCCTCCACCTTGAGCTCGATCTCAACGACGACAGTGATTTGAAAAATCATCCGCCGCCGGTGAGACTCGAACTGTCGTCCCCCGAGTCCGTATTGGAAAGTCTGAATCGACTTTCCCGCACGGCCACGGAGGCCTACCTATATTAATGATAGCAAGTTTTTCAGCAAACAGTAAGGCTGAAAATCCTTTAGTTATCAAAAAACATACAATACAATCACAGTTATTATTACCACTTGTTTGTAAATCCCCACCCCCACCGTCACCGCTGTTAAAAGCTGATCTACTTGCAGCTGCAGCCATATTAATAATCATAAAATGCCAATGTATTTAACTTACTGGATTGCTTATATATACGAAATAATCAGGCACATTCGCTTTGAACGCGCACCCGGCCTTCGTATACAACACGTTCTAAAAACATGCGTACATCGCGCCGAGCCGAGGTTTCTTTTATAAAGTTGCCTACTGACTACGTGTATTTAACTTAAGTCACTGCATGCATCCACTCGTAGTATCAGATCAGGTTCATGCTGTCCGCAATCGGTCGCATTCACCTTGCTAGGAGCGTATGTACAAATACTGTATGCTGCATAATAAATAATTATGTGTGTGAGCTTGCGAAATAAAAATTTTAATAATTAAATTAGTTTCAGAATTTGAAATTTAATATTTAAAACACAAAAGGAATTTTAAATAATGCGGTTTAGGTATGTAGTCGTTAATTTAATTAATTAAATTAATTAATTAATTAATTAATTTAAGGGAAGCAATGCTTCCCTTGCTTCCCGCACGCCACTAAATAACTGTCATAAACTAAAGCCCCGATAAACATGCGTGGTGTTTGTTGACATTTTGACCTGAAATAAACTTAAGTGGACGCCACAGAGAAGACACTAAAATTCTTTAAGCTAATTTAAGAATTGAGTACACGTTTCAACATACAATTTAGCAGTTTTATTTACGGTTGTTCGATCTGTTGAATAACTTCATTCGCAACATTTTGTTATCTGACATTAATAACTGAAAATAAACATCGTAAAATGCAATATAAGCCGACCAACAATAACTACTGCAATGAGCAGTTAACTTTATGAAGTTGTTGCCAAATTTTATTTCATTAAAGGGAAAGTGGTTTATAAAATCAGTGATTTGGTGTTTTTTTGCTTACCAATTCTTCATCTACAATTGTGACTGCCACGCTTCTCATTTTGATATACCGGGTGTCCCGCTAAGGTCGGCTAGCGGTTCTGTCTCGAATCCTGTATGTCCTACAGCTTTCGGGGAAAAAATTATAACAAAAGTCCGGTAAATGGCGTATTGAATCCAAAATAGAGAAATCAGATTTTCTCCAAAAATCGATAATGAAGGTTAGCCACGTAGAACGGTTTTGGACTCTCCTATTAAAACTCTCAAAATGATGTATGTGATAGTTTACCATATCTCTTAAAATGAAAGGGGGGGGGGGGGGTGTAAGGGAGGACTCATACTGCAAAGTACTTGACGCTCGATAGCTCCTGAACACGTTAATCAATTTTATCGAACTTGACCTTGTTTTAAAGCCATTAGATAGCGAATTATAGTCTGTAATAATACTTACGTCTTCATTTAAGCCTTAACCGCCAGATGGCGGTTTTTGGTCGCTTTAGTAGTTTACGCAATTTGCCATGAAAAGTTAAATGGAAGGCTAACCTTTTATTTTACCAGTATTATTACTAGTAAAATTAATTAAAAAGTCTCGACCCAGCAAGTGCGTTATGGTAGCGAATTTTTGTAAAAAGGTTTTTAATTGCAAATATGTATTGTTTATAAAAGAAATACATTTGGTTAGCAGTATAACATATATAATGGTAACAATGTACCATATTTCATTAAAATAGGTTTGTTATTTCAAAAAGTAAATTTTCCGAAAATAAGCTTAAAAATTTCCAGAAAAAAAAAAGGTCAGTTTTTCCTGGCCAACGAACCTCTACAAGCCATTTACGCACCTGCCAAGATATAATTACTTACAAACAGCTTTATAACTAAAATTGAAAAAACAATTATGAAAATTCCAATTTCTTTTACAAAAATTCACCTTTTTTTATACAGAAAATGTCTTAAGTAATGTTAATCTAAATTATGTTTTTCGCAAAAAATGACTACTTTTTTACAATAACCTACTAAACATTTATTATTAATTACCAAAATTTCACCAAAATCTTACAAAAAATGATTTCTACGGAAACATTGAAAAAAATTCTCCGAAAACTTTTCAAATTCAGCCATTATTTGAGAGCGCCTATATATGGCAGCTCGATTTATTCGACAAGTAATACAAACAAAAATCTCTCTGAATGCTTCATTTCCATTGGTAAAAACGCCGTATCATAATTTGTTATATTTGTTTGTGATGTGTGCCAAAAACGTGAAAAGTTGCAAAACAATTGAAATAACTGAAAAACAATGAACGTTATCATTTTTTTCCCTACAAACACGCATTACAATTCGATGGAGAAAAATGAAATAACATAATGGGTGTTCTATTAAAAAAAGTGTGTATCACCAACGACTTATGGGCCACCCCGTGATTGTCAAAATAGGTTTATAAGATGCAGCTCGGAACAACACTAACGGATATATTGAGCTTCATAAATGCGCCACCTGCATATGTGTAAACAGACAAAAACTGAAACTGACCCGGTATATTGCTTTTAGGGATTCTAGTTCGCGCTCATTTGAAGATATCTTTTCAAAATTCATAAGTGTCGGTCTTATTGAATTTGAATTGAATTGAAATTTATACTATAGGTTCCAAAAATTTCAAGGTTTTCTCTTGAGAATTTGCAAACTACATTAATTTTAAAACAAGTAACCTTACTTTTATTAGTTTAGGAACGACTAATACTATATGATGCCAAAAACTGTTGAATTTTGCTTTGAAATACAAAAAAATTTCAGTATTTTAAGTAATAACTTAAATATGAAATATAATATTGACTTTCGGGTTGCGCCACTTTATCAACTTTATAAATAATTTTACGGGTAATAAGACTAGTAAAATAAAAGGTTAGCCTTCCACTAAACTTTTCATGGCAAATGTAGTAAGCTACTAAAGCGATCAAAAAACACAATCTGGCCTTTCAGGCTTAAACAAACACGTAAGTATTATTACACACTATAATTCAGATATCAAATAGCTTTAAAACAAGATCAAGTTGGATAAAATTGATTAACGTTTTTAGGAGTTACCGAACTTTTTCTGCAATACAAGCCAACCCTCCCCTCACTCCTTATTTTCAGAGATAGACCAAAATGTCCAATAAATAATTTTTAGAGTCTTAATAATTACCTTCATTATTGATTTTTGGAGAAAATCTGATTTCTCTATTAAATAAAAAATACGCCATCTAGCGATAACATTTGAAAGTGGAAAATAATTTAGGTGTACTTCTAGGGGTCAATTTTGTCATAAATTATTTTCCCGAAAGCTGTAGGACAAACAGTTTTAGAGATACAGCCGCTAGCCGACCGTAGAGGGACATCCCATCGCGTTATCGAGTATTTAAAATTATCTCTTTGAAACACGCTCAAGCAGGTCGATTGAGGGCTCACATTGACGCGCGAATGTTAATGCTGCCATGGGGTAGCTACCCCCTTCCAAAAGTCTAAATAGTAAGTGATACATCGTTGGAAATGCTACCCAAGTGTTTATTTAATCATGTACTTGGTTTTGAAAATCCTGGAAGTTCTTGCGAAGAAAACTGAAAATCAAAGTAAAAAAGTAAGACCCAAGAAATTAATGACATTGCGGAAAAGAGGGTTTCATTAATAAGCGTGGAACAAAAGAATTCGTTTGCCTAGTAGGTGTAACTTGACTTGAGAAAATGTTGAAAAGAGCCTCTACCAGCCTCCATGCAAAAATAAAATTTTTCTATAAACTGATTTCTTACATTGTCACGAAATTAAGGTGGCCCATGGAGGCCCAAGGAGCCCTGGAGGCCCATGGGCTATGTTGCATTGATTTTGCTTTTTATATGTCCCATAAAATGTTCAATGGTGCTAAGTACGTTCATCTCAGTGGCCATTCACGTCTTCGTATCCATTTGTAGGGAAATCTTCCACCAAAATACTGCCGCACTGTTTGGTTGTTATGTGAAGGAGTACAGTCTTGTTCGAATACCAAGGAGCTTTTATCACTGCTCTCGTTATTTCTATATCTTCTAGAATTATTATTATTATTATTCCTCATCGAATTTATTTAAAGAATTTTTGTCTTTAAGTCTATTTTCCACATTTAAGAGGATTTGAGGAGTTGTCAAACGGCATTCCGCAACAATGTGCTGGCACAAAACCTGCAGGTTCATGGGCTATTTTACATAAATTTTTCTTTTTATATGTCCCATAAAAAAGTTCAATGGTGCCAAGTCCGGCGACCTCTGAGCCATTTAATAAGGCCACGTCTTCCTATTCATCTGTATGGAAATCTTCCATCACAATACTGTCACACGGTTTGAGTGTAATGTGGAGGAGCACCGTCTTGTTGGAATACTAAAGAGTTTTCATCATTTCTCTCCTCATTATTTTCTATCTTCCAGCATTATTATTAGTCGCCATTGACTTTATTTGATGAATTTTTGTATTTTTGTTTCTTTAACGTCTGTGTATTTCCGCAACTATGGCCAGGGAGCAGTTTCACCTAACTATCCTGAGAACTTCGCCCAATTCCTGCCTTCCTTCCCCTACTGGGAGTCGAACCCAGAACCTTTGAGTTCAGAGGTACACGTTCTTACGACTGAACAACCAAGGCTACAAAGATTTTTTTAAATTTCCAATAAGCAGACCAATCTTTAAAATCCCTATCTTAGCTGGATACTTGTACACATAGGGTAGATTTTAAAAACGGCTGGGGTTGAAAAAACAATAAATGTGGTTGTTACAATGTTTAAGTTAATCAAAGCAGGTCCTTAACATCTTTAAGTGGGGAAAATTATAGTACTCTCAACAAGTTAGCGTAACAACAAATTCAGCTCATTGTACGTCATTATATATAGAATGTAGAAGCTAAGGACGCCGACCCGATCAAAAATCATAGCTCATAACCTCCATCAATGGTGTAAACACAGAACAATAGCACGGCATTTAGAGGGGTAGGTATTGACGCAGTAATGTCCAAACTGTTCGTAAACGGAACTATGTACTTACAAATAGTAGTTTCTAAAGAGGTAACACAGAAGGCAGGTGCTGGCTCAAAACGCAGACATTATATTTTTGACATTTATCGCCTCTGAAAGAACTACATTTTAATACTTATTCAACTATAATAAATGGGCAGTGTTCACTGAGAATCAGCTAGAGTTTGGCATATGTGGCGTTTTCTTGAAACTGAACTGAAAATTTTCGATGAAAAATTATGGAGGAGCGTGATAAATATAAACTGAGGTTTATATAGGTATTACATAACAAGGCTTAAAACACAATGGTTGCGTTAAATAGGTGCCAACGGCTCTTTTGTTCACTGTTGATTCAATTCAACAGTTGACAATCTTATGAATGATTGTTGTCTTCAAGCAGTATTTTGACACTTGCGGGTCATTTTAAAACTACGTGATATAGTCTATAGACATAACCCCAAATTTAACATTTAAAACAAGTTTTAAAATCGAAAATGAGATCATAAACAGTGATCAACTAAGAAAATTTATTCTAACAGAATTAGCTGATGACACGTTTGAATCAATATAACAGTGGCGATAGGCGAATTTGCTGAGTCAGTGGATATAGTGACGCCTGAAAGAATCAAACCACTAAGGAATGAAAATTCTTACGAGGATGGAATATTACACCTCAGACGATTTTCATCACCATTTTAGAATGTCTCGAAAAAATTTCCCGTGAATTGAGAATCACAAAGCATGCCGGCGAAAATGGACAAATTCAGAACAGTGGGTGGCTACTTAACTGCGCATGTTTCAGGATTTTGTTAAGTTAAAAAAATATATTTCTGTAGAATAGGCAACAGCTGAGTTTAAGCTGGAACTCAGCGGTACTGACGAACGCATATCCACTCATCTATTCAACTGTTTTGGCGCCTAGTGAACGCACCCAATGAATTCAAGTGAATCAGTATTTTTATGAATAATGATTGGAACCTGTGGTGAGTACTGATAAGCACAATTTGGAGAACCCAATTCATCACAATACAGTTTTCAGACCTGACGATCATTTCGCTAACAAAGTTAGTGTCATCAGAGGGATGAATAAACTAAGCGACTATTTATATGCTACCTGAAAAGCATTTGCGAACAGCCTCCCCTACGAAGGTAAACAGACTAACCCCCAATGTTTAGTCAAAAATCACTATAATTAAAATTATATTACCTGCTTATGTAAAACCGCTTCTCGTTATTAAATATTCCTTTAAAGAAAGAGATACTGATTATGAAGATAACAATTCGAACAACACAGGACCGGACGTATATATATATATATATATATATATATATATATATATATATATATATATATATATATATATATATATATATATATATATATATATATACTTTCGTAAGCGTCTAACTGTCGCGATTGCCAGTGTTTATTAATTTGAGATTTTCTTTATATCTACATGAAGATTATTATCCCAGATATGCTGCGCAAGAGATGATTTATCAATAGAGTCATATAAGTACAATTTGACATTAACAAAGTTAACGAAACGATCGTCAGACTATATGGTGATGAATTGAGTTCTCCAAATTTTACTTAAAAGTGCTCATCACAGGTTCCAATCTTCACTCATTGAAGAGTGCCATATCTCAGTTGCTCTAAACGTCCTTTAAATCCAGTTTCAAGAGGTCTTTTAGTTTAATTTTAGCAACATATTTGAGTTGACAACCTATACAACATATTTCATAGATTCCCAACAGTCTCGTGGTTTTATTTTTATCCTTTGGCCTACCTAGCTAATTTTTTACGGTATTGTTTTGTAAAAAATATTAGCTCTAAATTGGCTTTCCTACAAATGCCATTAAATCATCTGATGTTTCGCCGTTTAAATAGTAAACAGACAACGGTTTTGTCTGTTTTCTCTTTTTTGAAAGTTGTAGATTCCGCTAACATTTTCTTTGTTTTAGGTTTATTGACTAATACTTCCACTAAGCAGACAGAGTAACCGTTGTATATTCTTTATATATATATATATATATATATATATATATATATATATATATATATATATATATATATATATATATATATATATATATATATATATATATATATATATATATATATATATATATATATATATATATCAGTTATTTGTTGCATCTTTATTTATTTGAGGGAAACTGTATCAATCTATTTACCAGAAAAGTTAAACTAGCTGTGGAAAAAGCTGTGTGGAAAACTTAGGTGTGAGTCAATGGAAATGTAACGCAAGGAACTGGTTTTCTTTCTGTGGATCTTAAATTTTAACGTGTCTCTATTTTTGGTAACTAATATATTAAGGAGAGGTAATTTGTAATTAGCTAATGTTCATCGAATTTTTATTTTAAAAACTTCGCGAATAGAGGTATCGATGGCGAGACTTTACAAATTTTTTATGAGCGCGAATTTTTGCCCTTAAAACCCGTTTGGTTTTGCAAAGATTTGTAAAATTTACATATTCTTTGCAGACTACGTTCTTCATTTTTAACAAATGGTCTAAATACGTTAGCGTTTCTTTTATGGGGACACTGGGAAACAACAAGGTTACATCAAACGATATTAAAACTTCGCGTTCAACCATATTGTATTTTTATTAAACGTTTGCGAAATAAGGTATTTACCAGGTCAACTTGCTGAGGAAATGGTTTTTCATTTCTAATTTGATATTTTACAAGTTTAATTCAACGTTACGTATGTATAGTACTTTCACATCGCACAACGTGTGGAAGTCTCGCAATTTTTTTTCGCTTAAACGTCGTAAAAGGGTCAAAACATATAGAAAAGATCATTTGGGAACGATTTTTTTGTCTGTCGGGCTGTGTGTCTGTCTGTTTGTAGCCACGATAACTTTAGAACGAATTGAGATATCGTCTTCAAATTTCGTGAACAGTTGGCACCCGCCAAACTAACGGTTCGGATAGTTTTCGGGCAAAATTGCTCCAGGGGGTAGGCGATAAATGTGGGGTGATTTGGTGAAAATTTACATTTTTTCGTTAAAACTCCAATAATATAACGTTTTTAGGATGTATTTATTAGAAAAATTTAATTTCATCAAACATCTGGTATTCTGTGCTGAAATTAAATTAGGGGTTGAATTTGTGGAGGTGGAATATCGGTGACAAAAATTAGAAAACGGCGTAGAAAGTCTTAAAACATATAGAAAACTGTACTCTGGAACGAATTTTTTTGTCTGTCGGTCGGTCGATCTGCCAGTCTGTTTGTTAGTAGGCGCAATAACGTTCGAACGAATTGAGATATCATCTTGAAATATGGTATCCAGTTAGCACCCGACAAAGGAATGCTTCGAATTGTTTTTGGGTAAGATCACTTAAGGGGGCAGGGAATAAATAAGGGGTGATTTGGTGAAAATTGGCATTTTTTCGTTGAAAATCGAGTAATATAACGTTTCAGAAGTTTATGGGTCCAGGAATACGAATCTTTTTCTTTGTGTTTAAGTCATGGACCCTAAATTAATTGCATGAGAATGTCTTTCTGAGAGTAGGGTATCACAGCTATGTGGAAGTTATGATTCAATTTGTAGCACTATTGATTTTTTGAACTAACTTCGTGTTGATACTTAATTAATAAACAATTAATTATTCAGCCCCGTAATGACGCTAACTTTGTGAGTGAAACAATCGTGAGGTCTGAAAACTGTATTGTGGTAAATTTGTCCTTCAAACTGTACTTATCATTGACTCTCAGAAGTGGCCAACAAATTTAGCCTCCGGAAAAAATATTTTAGTGTAAAAAACGGACGTCTCTAGCTGGCGTAGAAGCTTTACAAACCATGATATATATATATATATATATATATATATATATATATATATATATATATATATATATATATATATATATATATATAAACTGACCTCTTATATGGGGGATATGGGACCCCTGGCAGCTGCGTCGAGTGATAGGGAGGACCTGGGGAGTTAATCCTTGGATCCTTCACTGGATGTACACTGTAATCGTCAGGCCGAGAATCCTCTATGGGGCGTTGGTGTGGTGGTGCGGTGTGAACCAAACTACCACCAGGAAGCTGGCCAAACTTCAAAGGCTGGCAATCCTGGGTATCACAGGCGCTATGAGGACGACACCCTCAACCGCGCTAGAGGTCCTGTTGATGCTGCCACCGCTTCCCATCTGTGTCAGGAGGGAGGCGATGGCGTGGCATCTCAGAATGCGAGACGCAGGAAACTGGTGTGGAGAGGAGGCAGTAATAGGACATTCAAGAGTGGCCAAGGAGGTGGAAAAGGAAATTCCCATTTCCACCATAAAGGTACGGGATGCCGAGGACGATATTAGGTTGACTATCCCATACACCCTCAGGATCCCCAGTAGGGATCAGTGGAGGGAAAATGAGGTTGAATTCCAGCCCGCAAGCCTGGTCTGTTTCACCGACGGATCGCGGCTGGAGGACCAACAATCCTCTGGGGCAGCAATACATAGCAGCAATACATAGAGCCCCTGGGGGTGCGCGAGAGCTATGCTCTTGGCGCATATACTACGGCATTCGAAACATAGGTGTACACTATCCTGTCTGTGGCCAACAGACAGGATGTGAAGAGGAGTCCCGAGAAATGTGTGTACATCTGCTCGGATAGCCAGGCAGTCCTCCACGCAGTCTGCGCGGCCAGAATCAGGTCTACACTGGTTCAGGAGTGCGCTGACGCCCTCAAAGGACTAGCCAGGACGAAGGAGGTGCAACTGGTGTGGGTTCCGAGACACTGTGGCGTAGCGGGGAATGAGGTGGCGAATAATCTCACAAGGCTCGCTTCCCGGCGGCCGTTCTGTGGCCTGGAGCCGGAGATAGGTATAAGTAGGAAGACAGTCTCTGTCGCCTTAGACAGGTGGACCGAGGAAGCAGTGAAGAGGCACTGGGGGTCGGTTGGTGGCTGCAGGCAGGCGAGGGACTTCGTGGCCACTGCGCCCTTAGAAGGCACCTCACATTGATAGGCGTAGAGAGGGATCCCATTTGCCAGGAATGCGGCGAGGATGAAGCAACGTCCTACCACTACCTGTGTGAATTCGAGACTATTGGGAGTCTTCGAGCAGAATTGTTCGAGGACTCTGCAGAGCAATCAGGTAAGTACCGTCCAATTGAAGATCGTCATGGCCTTAATATCGAGGTCGAGGCGGTTTGGCGACGGAACCGAGGGGAAGTAGAGCATGGTTGCTGGGGTTGACAAAAAGGGCCCATGGTGGCCTACTTGCTTGGCGTTGGCCTCCCCACCACTGCTACTACTACTGGGTTCCAAAACCTCAAATTCTCGCTCATTTGAAGACATTTTGTGACAACTTCTCTAAAAGCAAAATTTTCTTTATGAAAATTCGCCAATATACAAAACACACTTGTTAGACTTTTCATTCTAAAGAAAGGAATAATAAATAAGCAAACGTCTACCCCAGATATTTTTGTCTAGACCCGGAAGCTAATTATGCGTGTCATCATAAAAGTATTTTTTAATTCTATATTCTAACAGCGTTTGTTATGCAAAGCTAAAATAAGAATAAAACGTCATTATACTGTCCACAATAAAATTGTTTCTTTCTCTACATCCGCACCAAGAACTGTAATTAAATCAAGAGTATCACATGCGTGAGAGATCAAGACCAGGTAATGTCATGTGGCTAAAACGCCAAACTAAGTATACAGACAGACAAACACACCACACACATACACATAACCATAATGGTAATGATTGTTTCCGCATATCCTCAATTATTAAGGCAACATAAAAATGTCACGCTATATGCTTATTATAAGGAAATTCTACTATCGTATGACTGGCAAGAAACTAACAAGCATCGAGGATGCGAAATCTGAAGTCACATAAAACTATTTCTAGTACTAGTTCGAAACTAAAAATCCGGCTTGTAAGATGCAATACTATTATATGGAGTCGACAGTTGTATGTTGCCAAACACTTGCTTATGAAACTATGAACGTTTGAGTCATCGGTCCACTGGAGAATATGGTGAATTTTTTTAACGGCGACTATGGCCAATCACCGAGGCTAGGTAGCAGTTTCACCCCACAATCCTGAAAATTTTGCCGAACCGTTTTGATTTTGTAAGACGACTGCCCAAGATAGCATGGTACATGAGACCGACAGCTTTACGCCCCCTCCAAAAGGCGGGACGTGCTGACATTCAACGTGCCAGTATGTACTCGAAAATAATTTGACGCTTCTGCTGGGAATCGAACCCAGGAACTTTGTGTCCAGAGGCACACGGCTTTACTACTGGACCATCGAGGCTGCGAATGTTATGGAAAACTGGGTTAATACATCCACAACTGATAAACAAAAGTGCAAAGGTTGCTATAATCATAAAATTTCGTATATTGGAGTACATGGCACATACAAGGGTTTCACTTCTATTGTAGAATATTCTGTGGTTATAATTTCTTTGAACAATATTACTGAGTGAAACATGGGATGGGCACTGATAAGCACACTTTGGGGAACCGAATTTACCGCAACACATTTTTCAAATCTGGCGATCATTTCGCCAACAAAGTTAACGTCAAACTAAGGTAATGAAAACTAGAACTAGTATTTTTACAGTTTTTTTATATTTCAACAACACACCACGAGGGCTTATAGCCCAAATACTATCGTACCGTGGGTGACGACAAGGTTTGGAGGTTCGGAGGAGAAGGAAAAACATGTGCCGGCACGGAATTCCACAACTTGGAAGCCCTCGGGACAAAAGAGCGGGCATAACAAGATGTTCTATGTCTGGTGACCTGGACAGCAAAAGGGTCCATTCGTTCTGTTCCCCTCGTAGGTCTGTTGGGGGCAGCAGGTGGAGTAACTATGGAAGAAAGCTCCTCTGAGCAGTGCCCGTGCAGATATCTTTAAAAAAAAGAGAGAGAGAGGTCACCAACGGCACGTCGGTGGGCAATAGATGGCAGCCTTTGGGTGAGGGTGGGGTTACCGATTAGACGTATAGCTCTCTTCTGAATGGAGTCCAGGATAGCGAGTGTAGAAGCGGCAGCTGCACCCCAGATGTGGGAGCAGTATCTGAGGTTTGGCCTTATTTGTGAAGTATATAAGGCATAGAGCTTAGCTGGTGAAAAGTATTTGCGAGCCCGGAAGAGGAAACCTAATTTCTTAGCAGCCGCTTCTGCAATTGATTGTTATGGTCATAATTTCTTTGAACAATATTACTGAGTGAAGATGGCAAACATGGAATGGGCACTGATAAGCACACTTTGGAGAATCTAATTCACCAGAACACATTTTTTAAATCTGATTATCGTTTCGCTAACAAAGTCAACGTCAAACTAAGGGAGCGAAAATTAAAGCTAGTATTTGTACAGTTGTCCAAATTGGTGGTTGATGTATTTGGATCTCGAAAACTATAGGACATACGAAAATGGTTCAATGAAAAAAGTTGTTGTGAATTCAGTTCTGAGGTTAGATCCGTTTAAAGGAGGGTTGGTTTTCAAGATGTTTTCAAAAACCAAGAATATCCATTTTCGAAAATGGACTGCAATTTTTCTAATTCAAAATAATCAGCAAATCCGTGAGTACATTAATAGGGCTCTTTTTTGCCGCCTATCAATTGGTCTATTCAGTTTTCACTTCAGACGTTTCGGTTTTGAGACAGCATCCACAACTTTTTTCTCACGAAAGTCATTTTGTTTTTCAAAATTAGAAAGAATTTTTTTTCTATTTATACAGATGTATCACACTATGAAAATGATACGTTTTTAATTTCGTATGCATAAAATTCTCGCCAAATTGTTAAAATGCGGTTAGTTCTCCTCCGTTAATAATAATAGATGGCATTCTGTCGCAGAAATTTTCACAGGGCAATGGTCGTTGTGAATAAGAGCCCGTTCTGTTACTTACACTCTTACTCACACTTACGTCAAATAATTGCTTTATTTGCTTAATTTGTTTTAATTTGGACTGGTATTGGTTTTAATACAAAAGGGTTCGGGACGCAGCAAGTGCGTTAGGGTACTAAATTTTCATAAATTATGTATACTTTGAATATAATATCCCGGGCATGGAGCCGATCTAAGGTATGACGCAAGTAAAACCTTTCTTGACGGCGCGTAGCGGTTATCATGCTGGCATCCCACGTAGAAAGTGACGCGATCGAATCCAGCTGGATGCATGTACCTTT
Source organism: Tillus elongatus (assembly GCA_964006375.1). Taxonomy (NCBI): domain Eukaryota; kingdom Metazoa; phylum Arthropoda; class Insecta; order Coleoptera; family Cleridae; genus Tillus; species Tillus elongatus. The sequence goes on along the minus strand of OZ023263.1, from coordinate 82,289,754 downwards.
TTTTAATGTTTTATTTTCACATTTGGAGAAACAATATTTAATACGCTTTGAACAAGATCTCATTTTTGTTTAAAACGCCTAAACAAGTTTGTCACCTTTGAGTCTGATATCAAAATTTTGTTATTGTCGTAATTGTTATTGAAAAAACCGGTTTGATTAGGTTGAGTAAAACGAAATCATACTGGCGATCAATAAGGAAAAATAACTGCTACATTTATAATTTGGCAGATACTTTACTTTTCTAAATATGAATTAAGCTTCCTTCTGGAAATCTTCTGTATAACTTTGATGAAATTTGTAATACAAGTTTCTTTTAAAGAGACTTACACTACCTACAGATATAGCAAAATTTAGCTCTTTACCTTCGTAGAAAATAGAGTTTTGGGCATTTTTTTCAGGAGTTAAAACGCAAGATTTTTTTTTGATAATAGAGAGATATCGATGGTAACACTTTCGAACAAATTCTTCAAATGTGCGCGTACCAGGACCTCTAAAATCGATCTTCAAGGTCTGTGTAAGTTTAAAGTATTAACTTTACTAATATGCCGTATAAAAATAATGTACAATTCTTATGAAAATTCGCTACTATAACGCACTTGCTGCGTCCCGAAATTTCATAATATGTATTTGCCGTGCACCACTGAAGGACACACTGTATTTAAACGACACGCTCGTTTCCAAAAATGTAGTGCCTACTATTTTCAAACTGCACAAAAAATGAAGCCAGGAGTAGTGAAAATGCTCATAAGGTTAAAGATACCACAATTTATCTTATTTATAAACGGAAAAACTGATGGAATCGCATCTTTTTAATTAGATTTTAGATTTGAAAAAATAATATAAAGTATATCTCAAAGTTCTAATTATTATTTCTCCAGTGACTGTAAAAGAGCAAATACTGGTCTGAATACAGCAATATATATTTATTACTCTGTTTTTATTTTTTATATTAAAATGATTCTGCCACCAAAAGTACACCGCAAAAGAGAAAAACAATAAACATGCATTGAAGTGTAGAAAACAGACGCTGGAATATGATATGCTTACCTTACTCTATTAAACTGTTTACTCGTGAGAAAACACGAACAACATGAAACCGGGTTACATTAAATCAGTGCAAAAACAATGCTTTATTATAATCAATGTTGTACGAAGCCTACACTCGATATAAGTAATAATAATAATTACAAACTGCGATAATTATTCAATATGCACTTGTTAACATTTAGTACGTATTCGTTCTGTGTGGGTGATAGTCGTGAGAAACTCAATTTCGCAATGTATATTACAATGTCGACTTTCAAGAAAATTGTGCTTTTGTTGTCATTACTAATAGAGATGCCAGTTTAGCCTAGTTAAAAGAAGAATTGTTAAAAATATTAAATATAGTTATCATCACAGTCAGCGATGTCATCTTGTCGGCGCAACCATGATTCTGTTTCCAGCAGGAACTTTCATTTAACTGTAGCTTATTCAGCACTTCCATCAATGGGGGCTATCGTTTTTGTGCTCACCAGCTGGCGCCACTGGCGGGTAAGGTCCTGTCAGTCGCGAGTACTGTCGCCTTCAAAAGTTTTTGTTAGCGTGGAACCAGGCTATTAGGGTGTTATTTGTTATCCTAAATTTTAAATAATTCAAAACAACCAAATAAATTATACATTGATTATGCCTCAGTGTTACGCAATCCCGTTTTGTTCCGAAAAAAGAGGAGGGCATAAGATAAAATTTACCTTAAACAGTGGTTGGTAGCGATTCGCAGGGATAAATATACCCCCTCAATACATCTGTGTGTTTGTTTAATCCCGACGATTATGCGTCACCCAAGGAACCAGCTACAGAAAATCGTAAGTAATACTCCTGATCGTCAATATTTTTCATTATGTTTATGCTTGCTTAAACACGATCTGACCTAACTTTCAAACAATTAGATATTTATCAGAAAGTACACTGGGCTAGTTATTCACGAATTTCCTTATCTGTTATTATTTTGTTGAATATTTTTAGCTACTCCTTTGCTAAAGCTAACAGCAGTGCATATTAGATTTTCGTGGAACCGTGAAACCAAAGATATAAAGGAAATTAACCAAAAACATGCGCTTTGTTCAAATACAGATCAATGTAAATCTGAAGAATGTGTTGTAAGTAATATTGTTATTCTTATACATTTATTACAAGTTGTCTCAGTACGGCTGTTATCTGTGCTTGTAAGAATATTTGAGTGTGATTACATAAAACATTTTCAATTCCAGACTTTTGAGGAAACATGTGACGAAATAGATATTCAGAACTCAAGTAAAGATGGATCAGTTCAATGCTCTCTATGTAAATGTGATGTAAAGAGCTTAAATGATAGTACCGATTTGCCAGAACTTGGGAGCAATAGAAAAAGTAAATTAAACATGTTTCATATTGAAAACCTTAAATATAAACCTGATATAGTACGATTTTACACTGGCTTTGGCAGCTACAATCATTTTATATTTGTTTTCAACCTTTTATTTGGAGATGAACTGAACAATTTAAATACTAACCATCATTGCAGCCAGCTTGAGGAAAACATACATTGACACCTTGCAATGAATTTTATTTAACACTCGTCAAATTGCATAGAAATATGTCTTATACAGAGCTATCTTTTCATTTTGAAAAAACAAAACTTCTGTGAGTAAGTACTTCATAACTCGGAGGTCGACGGTTCGAGACTCACCGGCAGCGGATGATTTTTCAAAATCACTGTCGTCGTTGAGATCGAGCTCAAGGTGGAGGGTAGGTTAGTTTAGATGAGCAAAAAGGGTCAGCAATGGCCTAATTGCCAGTAAGCATCTTACCTTTACCTTTTTAAGTACTTCATAACTTGGACTAATTATCTTTACTGCAAGTTCAAGGGTCTGAATGTATGGATACCGAAGGAAATGATTGATGAAAATGGAAGATTAATAAATGAACGGTTATTATAGATTGTACATAAACAAAAATTGAGAAACCTCAAAATCCAGTTTCACAACAAGCCACCTATTCTAACTACAAATCAGCCAATACACTTAAAGTACTGGTAGGTGTTTTTTCTTGTTTCTTTTTAACGTCGGCCTATTTCCGCGACTAAGGCCAATCACCGACGCCAGGGAGCAGTTTCACTTCACTATCCTGGAAATTTTGCCGAACCCCTGTCTTTCTGTAAGGACGGTAGGGGTCTTTAACGTGCCCAACATCGCATGGACACGGGACCGACGGTTTTACGCCCCCTCCGAAGGGCGGAACGTGCAGACATTCAACTTGCTCAAATACAATGCCAGAACCTCGGTTGATGTTACTTTTACAGTTTGTACTGAAAAAGTGAAAAGAGTACCCCGAGATCGAACCCAGTACCTTTCGGTTCAGAGGCACACGTTCTTACCTCTGAACCACCGAGGTTCTGTTTAATATGTATGTAGGGCTGTTAGGGAAGAAAATGAGCCAGTCCTTACAATTTACCTAGAGGGCAACCCTGTCATCCATCTCACAATGTTCTTTTGATTGTAATTAAATAAACATTATACATAGTTATGGGAGCCTTAACATTAAAAATAGAAGTAAAAATAAAATAACATAGGAACTTTTATTTATACCTTTACCCTTTCCTATCCAAATTTTGACAGATGACATACTTTGCAATACCTTTACTTAGTACTTTTATTAGATAAAAACAATCTGTTAATCTCTACTGATTTATTATCAATCTAACTAATTTTAAAATTATCTTTGATATATTCCTTTATTCACTGAGATTTATAAGAAACTAATTTAAAAAGTAATTGGTAGGTAAGTATATACCCTGTGCCTATAAGGTAACCCATAAATTCAATAAAATTTAAAGTGACCATTATTAAGGAAAATTGAAAAAAGGTGGATTTTTATTTTAATAAACTTACTTTATGATATAAAAATGTTACCCCTATCCTTATACCACTTCAAAGGGTAGCTACCTCTTCCAAATTTTGAAATTGGATGGTCGGTAATGTGATAAATCTTTTTAAAGCTAACCTTATTCTCTATTCAGAAACACCTTTTTTTTGTAGGAATATAGTAAAGTGAATAATAACATTTTTATTATCAGTAACACCTAACACAAGTGAAGCCTATAAAGAAGTACATAGTTCAGTCTTATCTAATCTAATGTTCGAAATGCCCGCCTTCTTGTGCCTGACAATATCCCAAATGGTCAACACATTCTTGTTGGACTCTATAATCTCTGGAGAAATGTTAGTATATTCAGTTCTAATTCTTGTTTTTAATTCGTATTATTTATATCATAGTCTTTAAGCCTGTGGACAGAAAAACAAAGCTCAAATCTCTACAATACATACTTTTGACAAATAAATACGTTGTAAACACACAGGTACTAACCATTTAGCTGTTCTTTAGGTCCGTTTAATTTGGTACCTCTTTTTCTTAGCTCTTCTTTTAAAGCACTAACATTCATTTAGCCGTATCGTATATCTGCCATAATGATTCAGTAATGGCACAATCTTTACAACAATAATGAACAATTAATAGAAAACAGCGATAAAAAAGACCCAAAAAGTAAACGTTGTGACATTTGATTATCTGACACTTCCAGACCTTACCCTACACTAGCGTCTCTAGCGGTTAATTCAAGCGCGATAGCCCTCATTGGGCCGGCTCTTCCAGAAATTTCCCTATTGGTCTATCTCTTCCCTTTCCCAGGTATGTATCCTTTATACAGTGAGAGCCAAAATGATTTGCTAATTTTTTTAAAGAATTAAAAAAATTCGTGACGCAGCAAGTGTGGTATAGTTGTAAATTTTCATAAGAATTGTACACTATTATTACGGCATATTACTAAAATTAATACTTTTAATTTAACAGACCTTGAAGATCTGTCTTAGAGGTCTTACTAGGCACTCATTTGAAGAATTTTTTCGAAAGTGTTACCATCGATATCTTTCTATGATCATAAAAAATATTTTAATCTAGTGTTCTAGCTCATTTTGAGAAAACACTTTTAATGATCAAATCTCAATTTTCTATGAGGCTATAAAATTCAAATTTGGTATATCTAGGTACTGTAAATCTCTTTTAGTTAATTTTCTTTAAAAAAATTTCTTCAAATGAGCGCTAATAAGGCCCCCCAGAACAAATATCCCAGTTTCGATTTTCATATATATATATATATATATATATATATATATATATATATATATATATATATATATATATATATATATATATATATATATATATATATATATATATATATATATATATATATATATATATATATATATATATATATATATATATATATATATATATATATATATATATATATATATATATATGTATCACACCGATTACTAAAAAAAGAATGCGCCGATTTTGACAAAATTTGGTGAATACCTTCCTTTTGTAAGTGGCTTGGATAAGTTCCTTAGCCAGGAAAATCGACCGAGGTTTTCCCGGAAAATTTTGTGTTTTCTTTAGAAAAAAATTCACATCTCCGGAAATAATAAAGTAAGGGCAACCAAATTGGTACATCGTTTTATATCGCTATAGGTAAATTACCTACCAAAATTTAGCGCTCTAGGTCAAAAAACAAAAAAGTTATGGGCATTTAAAGAAAAATAAATTAGGGTTTTCCTCAAAACGTCAAAGTGACAATTTAAAACGTCAAAATTCGCAACATTTAGGCAAGGAACTTGAATATAATACGGGCTATGGAAAGAAAATGTCTCAAGACGAATGTTTTACAAACCCTGAAGTCTTAGTTTCAACCGTCATTGTCCTTCATTTTACTAAAATGTTTCCAGAAAATTCATTTCAAATAAACCCTTTCTCTGATGCTTGGCAGTAGTATTAGCTATAGAGTTTATCGTTTAATGGTACATAACTTTTGTCGAATTTTCGTAAAAAATCAATAAAGCTCAATATATCCGTTATTCTACAAGATATGAAAAAAAAATTGTATACATTAATTACAGGGTATCTTGAGCTACATCTTAAAAAAATATTTCTACAATCACATAAGTCGTTGGTGATACAAATATTTTTTTTAGTCGAAAACGCCTTATGTTTTTGCATTTTCCATCGAAATATAATGCATGTTTGTAAGTAAAGAAATTCTGGACGCAGCAAGTCCGTTATGGTAGCGAATTTTGATTGAATGCTTCATATTTCAAAAATTCAATTTGCTATTAACCTATAAGGTTGACCAAGAAGCAGATTTTTTCGGTTACACTTTAAGTTTACTTTCGGAAATTTTTGTACGTTTTCAAACAATAAAGTCAATAAAACAAGACACATTGTTTTTACTATATATGTTATACTGGTAATCAAAATCTGGGGAAAAAAACACACATATTTGCTTTAAAAACATTTTAATGAAAATTCACTACCATAACGCACTTGCTGCGTCCAGACTTTTTTTGTATCGGCTATATTGGCTTCGGATGCAGTGTCCATTCGCCTAATTTTCCGTTCTTAAATTCTTATATAAACACGTAGAACTAGAGTGTTAAGGTGAGGAGTCTTAAAAATGCTAACACTTTTTTGTAGTGTTGCAGGAAATATTTTGATTGGAAAATAGCAACGCCAAGAAAAAAGTTTCTGTAATTTCTAATAATTCAAGGTTAGCGCGATCAGCGCCCTCTATCCGCTAGAGCTCAACTGAGAACTAATTATATTGTATCACTATGAAAAACTGATTTGTCCCAAATTTCAAGATGTTAAGTCAAATACTTTTCTAGATATCAAGGATAAAATTTGAATTATTATTTTAACAGTCTGAACACTGGGGTAAGTTTGGTTAAATTCTAATATCTTAATGCCAAGAAAAAAATTCGCTGAAAATTTTAGATTTATAAGCCACAAACTCTATAACTGAAACTGCTGCCAAAGCATCAGGGAAAGGTTCTATTTGCAATAAATGTTCTGCAAGCATTTTATGTAGTAAAATGAAGACAATGACTATTGCATCTGAAACTTAAGGCTTTGTAAAACACGCTCCTTGCGACATTTTCTCTACATAACCCGTATTTGTTTCAGGTTCTTTATTTTGAAGTTGCCAATCTTAAGGTTTCAAACCGCGACTTTCACGTCATAAGAAGAAAAGCTATAAAATTTGCAATGACCACAAATGACACCAAAAAGTTTCTTTTTTAAATGGCCATAATTTTTTGTTTGTTTTAAATTAGAAATTTAAATCTCGGTACATAATTTTTATAATATAAACATGCGTACCAATATTGGTTGCCTTTTGCCTTAGTTGTTCCCGGAGATATAAAAAATTCCAAAAGATAATCTAAATTTTTTCTGGAAAATCCGGTTCGATTTTCCTGGCTAACAAACCTACCTAAGCCACTTGCAAAAAGAACGTACTCACCGAATTGTATCAAAATCTGCCCATTATTTTTTGAGTTGTCGATGTGAATATATATATATATATATATATATATATATATATATATATATATATATATATATATATATATATATATATATCATGGGTCCGCGAATGCTTAGTTTTTAATTACAGCGTGTTAAAGTTATTTGTTTTTGTCAGTTTTTCACGAATAAGTCTGAGTCAAATTCAAATTTTGGCGTGAAAGTTGGCAGCGGGGGTTTTTGAGGGCAATAAATTTAAATATGTTATTGTTAATAACACTGCTGGTAGAGGGCGCCACCTGTAAGACTATGCTTGCATTCAATGGGCTATAATATTTTGACACCCAGTAATATCGACCTACCGTATAGCTACATTGCAGCCCTTATCAATTGTAAGCAAAAAAATGTATATTTGATCCAAATCTCTCAGACACACCATTTTCGAGATATTTCAATTTTTGTATGTCGATGACGCTCAAAAATTAATTTTTCTCAAGTAATGAATTGTATGGTTTGCAAATTTTAACAACAAATAAAAAAGTTTATAACATTTTATGATACCTGACTACAATAAATGGTCAAAATGGCCACCCTCCACTATAATACACTTTCGTATTCTGCGGAGCATACAACGTCGTACTCTGTGAAATATTTCTGGTGTATTTCTGATTTGTTCGCATCCAAGTACAATTCTTTGGTGCAGATCATCAACATTTTTGACATTTGCTTCATAACTAATACTTTTGAGATGCCCCCATAAATAAAAGTCCATAGGATTTAAATCAGGGGAGAGAGCCGGCCATGGCTGAGGTCCACCGCGTCCGATCCATCTGCGTCCAAAAGAATTGCTTAGGTAATTTCTGACATTTAGGGCGAAATTTGGGGGGGGGGGGGTTGGGGCTCCGTCATGCATAAACCACAGGTTATGTCTTATGTCAAGAGGTACATTTTCTAATAACCCAGTTAGTTGGTTTTGCAGGAGTTCAAGATAAGTTGTAGCATTAAGTCTGTGAGGTAAAAAAAAATTGGTCCTATCAAATTACACCCTACAATTCCAGCCCACACATTTAAGGAAAATTGCTGTTGATGATGCCTTTCAAAAACTGCGGGGGGATTTTCGTCAGCCCAAATATGGCTGTTAGGAAAATTGACGTTTCCGTCGCGCCTAAATCCAGACTCGTCAGTGAACAATACACAATTCAACAATTTCTCTACATTATTATGTTGAAGAAACCATTGCCAAATTGTAGGCGAGGTATAAAATCTCTTTCAGGCGATAGTGCCTGCACACGTTGGGTGTGATATGGACGCAATTGTTGCTCGTGAAGAATTCGTCATATCGTTGCATTGGATGCTCCCAGATGATTGGCCATTTCCCTAGTGCTTATTTTTGGATTTTGTTTAACTTCATCCAGAACAGCCTCTTCAAAATCGGGATTTCGTGCACTTCGTGGTCTGCCTCGATCAGCAGTAACTTTATTAAGGGTACCTGGTAATATATATATATATATATATATATATATATATATATATATATATATATATATATATATATATATATATATATATATATATATATATATATATATATATATATATATATATATATTGGAAAGAGACAGATCGATGTATTAGATAATGCAAGTATGTGCCTGTTTCTCGCAGAGGGATGTCAATCCGTTGAAACATCCTTCTGTCTGGAATTCTCCGATTTGGGAACGCTTCTTCATACAGTCGTTTCGCCTCATAACAGTTACCAAAAGCCCGTGAATGCATAACATGCATGTCTGTTAGTTCGTTGTTGGCAAAGAAAATTACGGACAATACAATTAATTACTTAAAAATAGTGAGTAGTCTCAAACGTTAAAGTCAAATGTAGTATATGTCACGACGAAAACGCAAAAGTAAAGTCCTGTAACGATGGAAACCACTTTGTTAAATGTTGTTCAAAGTTTGTTATCATGGATTTTAGTGAATTTTTATTAAAAAAATTCACTAATAGAGAGGTATCGATGGTGAGACTATGCAAAAATTCTTTCAAATGAGCGCGAATTAGGACCCCTAGAACCCATATCCGGGGTCAGTTTGAATTTTTATATGCTTATATATATATATATATATATATATATATATATATATATATATATATATATATATATATATATATATATATATATATGTATCCGTCTGATAACTCAAAAAATAATTAACCGATTTAGATGAAACTCGGCAAGTGCCTTTCTTTTATTAATGGCTTGGATGAGTTCGTTGGCCAGGAAAATCGGACGGGGTTTTCCGGGAAAATTTTGAGTTTTCTTTCAAAAAAAAATTTTTTTTCCGAAAATTTCGATAAAATTTGGGCTACATATTGCTTTGGGAAATACCTAACTATGTGCCAAAATTCAGCTTTCTAGGGTTACAAAAAATTGAGCTATTCAAATTTGAAACATTTCTGTTTAAATCATAAGTATGTGGTTGCTGTTGGTTAGTCAATGCTTTTCTTATTGACTCATGAAATTCATTTGTAGTTTCCGAGAAATGTCAATAATACTGAATTCACTGATTGTTAATCATTGGAAGCATTTACGATTATATATAACCCTATTGTAATATATTATCATTTATCACCTCTGTAGTATAATTATTTTTGCCTTACAACTCGCAGCGTTTTTAGACAATTGTTGTTATTAATAGTCAATAGTTTCTTTCCGAATACACAAACCTTCCATTGACTTCTGCTTCTGCCGCTGTTACGGTCCTTTTATTTAGAGCTAGAGTTCTAACCACTCATACAAACAGTGTTTTTTAACGACGTGGCTGGGCGACTGACCGAATTCATTCCCAGTTGCTGTTGATTTACTCATATTCTCTTAATATGTTTGAAGATGTGGTGTCTACTTCATTCCAAGTCACTATTAACCGACTATTTATGAAATCAAATAAGTAAATTAAATCGATTGTCATAAAATATGTAGTGTATTAAGACAAGGGAAAAAGAAATAAAACATATATAACTGTGCACATTTTGATTATATTTTAGGGTGCTTGAGAGAGGTATTGTCACAGCATAATATCTTATTAAAGTTCATTTGTAAATAGGTTTAATTTTTATATGTTATATATATATATATATATATATATATATATATATATATATATATATATATATATATATATATATATATATATATATATATATATATATATATATATATATATATAATAACTCAAAAAATAATTAACCGATTTCGATGAAACTTGGCAAGTGCCTGTCTTTTATTAATGGCTTGGATGAGTTCGTTTTCCAGAAAAATCAGACGGGGTTTTCCGGAAAAATTTTGAGTTTTCTTTCGAAAAAATTTTTTTTCTCCGAAAGTAACAAAGCTGTTTCAATGAAATTTACTATATATGTTGCCTCAACCTTACTACGTACCAAAATTCAACTTTCTAAGTTTAGAGAAAATTGAGTTATTCAAATTTTAAATTTTCTTTCGAAAAAAATTTTTTTCTCCGATAATTACAAAGTTATTTTAATGAAATTTTGTGGATATCTTGCCTTAGGAAAAACCTTACTACGTATTGAAATTAAACTCTCTAAGTTTATAAAAAATTGAGTTATTTAAATTTGAAGCATTTAATAAAAATTCACTACCATAACGCACTTGCTGCGTCCCGAGTTTTTTATTTTATCTTCATGATTGTGTCTTGTCAGTTCTTTTTTCTGGTAAGATTTTAGTTTTTAATTAGAGAATAAGAAAATTAAGTTTAGACATACTGATAGCAATTAAAATGTGAAAAATGTATTCCTATTTGCCGCAGAATTAATTTTTGAGCGACATCGACATACAAAAATTGAAATATCTCAAAATGGTGTGTCTGAGAGATTCAAATCAAGTATACATTTATTGCTTACAATTGAGAGGGGCTGCAATGTAGCTATACGGTAGGTCGATATTACTCGGTGTCAAAAAATTATAGCCAATTGAATGCAAGACATGTCTTACAGGTGGCGCCCTCTACCAGCAGTGTTATTAACAATAACATATTTAAATTTCTTGCCCTCGAAAACCTCCACATGCCAACTTTCACGTCAAAATTTTAATTTGACTCGGACTTATTCGTGAAAAACTGACAGAAACAAATAACTTTCACACGCTGTATTTAAAAAACTAAGCATTTGCGGACCCATGTTTATATAAAAAAATAGTCTTATTTTTTGTGCTCAATGTGCACCTGTAACATGGACCATCATTTTTGAAACACTTGTATATATATATATATATATATATATATATATATATATATATATATATATATATATATATATATATATATATATATATATATATATATATATATATCTCTGGAAGGCCTAGTTCGCGTTCGTTTGAAGAAACTTTTCTAAAATATAAAAGTCGCGATCTCGCAATGTTCTCCGCGGCTGATTTAGAATGTGTTTTTTGCTTGTCATTATCACAGCACAGTGAGGAGCTCTAATGAGAACGAAACCGGTGTTTCCAATGATGGTCAGAATGTATCTAACCTTACAAATGAATGATATGTTTATTAAAATATCAGCGAAAAATTTCAAGTTAAAGCATCAAAGCATAATTAAGCAACAAAACTTTAAAAACAATGTGGGCTAAAACGGCAAAAAAATAAAAATTAGGAATATCCTGCAATCATCAAGTGGTTGTATTTGAATGCGTTAAAAGGTAAATAGATTTAACATACTCTTAATACTTTTGGGCCTTGGCAATCAATGTCCCTCGTATGTGATCAGGAAAATATTTGATATAATCTATTGTTCCGTAGAAATCTAGAAATCAAGAAACCAGTTTTCTCTGAAATATATTTCTCTTACAGTGCATTTTCGAAACACTGTGTAAAAACAATGTCTAATTAAAACACACCTAGTAGATAAAAATTATGAAGTGCTTTTCAGGAATTTAAGATTTACATTACCATTTGTTTAATAGTTGCGGCCCAAACGGCAGTTTCCGATATGATTAGCACATGTAAAATGCAGAGGTGACTCATTCATAACGAGTGCAAAGAACCTATAAAAAGGTTATGTCCGCAGAACAAAACAGAATCGCAAACACAATAATAAAATGCTACAGGTGTTTAGAAACTCACCTTGCAAACTGAAACCCTAGATACTCGAAGTAATTCTATGTCGATTTAACCTAAACCACTTTAATCCAAAACTGCTTCCTAAGGAAGCTAAAGTCCTCCGAAGATGGGGCCTCCATGTCAGTTTGTTTGAAATATCTCAAAGAACCGTTAATTTAAATGGTCAAATTTGGCATAATGATTAAATTTAATATAAGTACACTTGGAGAACCCAAATCGCCACAACACATCTTTTAAAGACCTCACGATCGTTTTGCCAACAAAGTTCCCGTCATCAGAGTGATGAATAAACTAAGCGAATAAAAACCAGAACTACTATTTCTATATTGGTTCACACGCAGTTGCGAACTGCTTGGTGGTCTGGGTTCTCCAAGTATACTTATCAGTGCTCATCACAGGTTCTAATCTTCACTTAGTGAAATTTACAATAACAAATCGGCCCGTGTATATGTGATTTTTCTATCGCGTTCATAAGAGCAAAAAAGATAAAGATATTTTATTAGCAAGTAAAAGAAGTAGACATACACCGCTTTCATCCTTGTTACTGATGAATCCTAGTAAGAACGAAACCGGTCTATGTCTTTTCTTTTTTACTATCATATAGCAAGTTCCAACAGGACTGGATTGATGCTGGCTAACGAGGGACGTAACCCAACGCTGGGCGTGATATTTGCCAGCGAAGTAGTCGTTTTCGCTAGTATTTTTCCACAGCTTCTTTCTTGTTGCACTGTGGGTACGTGTAAGCTGTCGTGGAAGCCTAGAAGCACCATAAACCCAGAGACGTCGCTTCATGCAAGTCTCCACTGTATGTTATGGCAATGTCTGTCTTAAGGCTGAGTTGTGGGAAGGTAGGTTATAGGCCTAATAAGAACAAAACCGGTGTGACTCCTTTTACACTATGTATATATATATATATATATATATATATATATATATATATATATATATATATATATATATATATATATATATATATATATATATATATATATAGAGAGAGAGAGAGATATCACTACGATAAGTCAAAAAATAATGCAGCTAGTTTTATAAAATTTGGCAGTCGTAAATTGCTTGGCCAAGTTGGTAAGATGGCGAAATTTGACCAGGTTTTCCAGGAAAAATTTGAGTTTTATTTCTTTGTATCTTCGGAAATAACAACGCTATTGCAACAAGATTTGGTGCGCCATATAACGTAGCACATACGCCAAAATGCAGATCTATTAAAAAACTGTTATTAAGCATTTAAAGAAGATAATTTTACTCGCACTGGACACCGAAAAAGGGGCCAGACCAAAATGTTATATGTCGTTAACAAAGTCTGTTAAATATTACAGACAAAGATTACGTTTTTTTGTGGAAAAGTGTCAGGAAATATACAAATACTTTGAAAAAATTTACATTTCTTTTAAAGCACAAAACAAAGGTGGACAACAATCATGCAGTTCTCTCCGCTGGCTCGTCCGCAGTGTCTAATGTCCTTTTCTAAAACTCATAACGCTCTTTGTACTGAAGGGGGTACCCACTCTTTTTCGGGCTAAGACGTGCTTGCTTGAAGGGCTCGGCTTTGCCGGTTATCTCTCCAAGTTGTTTATGAGCCTTCCCAACGGATTTCTTTGTCGGCAATTCAGTGATGCCATTCTGGCCATAAAATCACCTGATTTGTGTGTATTTTTTTGTGAAAAAATTCTCATTATATATATATATATATATATATATATATATATATATATATATATATATATATATATATATATATATATATATATATATATATATATTCTGTTTTAACGAAAGAAATATAATTTTACATTTTACGCTGCTTAGATATTATTAAAAAGATTTTAATTTTAGCGGGAAGTCAGCAAGGTGTTACCAAACAGCGAGTTTTCGTAGTTTTATTTGCCCACTTCAGATCAAAAGGTACAGCGGTCACTGAAACTTCTCACACGTTTTGTAAGCTAATTAAAACTGTACGATGGCCTAAAAGTCGATCGTAACAACATGTCTAAAATTTTATAGCGAGAATTTTTTTTATGTTTGGAAAAATAATGTATTAATCTACAGGCAATGTTATACATTAAATGTGCATTAACTTTTTTCTAAGCCCTCGTATACATCTTTTAGTACTAAAATATGTAATATTGGACATTTTTGAATAAAAAAGGAATACTTATTAAAAATGGCTTTAATCAACCGTTTGTGAGATATTTTTCATTTTATAAATTATCATTTAGGATTTACACCTACAAAAATATTGACGTCCAAAACGGACTTTTTGGTTAAAAAATTCAGAAGTCCGTATTTTCAAATTATGTGTCTAAATGTGACCAAACATGTTTATTAAGCATTAAATTTCCTGTACTAAAAAAACCTTTAAAAGTTATGCTGCTACGGCGACTTAATAGCAAAGCGATCTAGTATACACTTGTTCAAATTGCATAATTTACCTAACTACTGTGTCTTTGGGCCTTTACTTTTCTTAACAAATGCATTTTCTTACGTGTGAAGATATTTGAACTCTACATTAAAGACACCCGTTTTGCGATAACAGGAAAAAATCATTGTTGCAAAATACATATTTATTGTCACTTTAGCAGCAACTATTTGAAGAAAATAACAAAAGTAGAAAAACCAAGAGTCACATAAAACAATAAATACATATTCTGAGAGAACAATTAACTAAGAATTAAAAAATAAACGATATCTTAAAGGATGTTTTCGAAGTGCTTTACATTTTCTTGCATAGTCTAACTCTACATACAAATGATTTTAAAAAAGTCCGTTTTAGACGTTAATATTCTTGGAGGTATGAATCCAAAATACTACTTTATAAAATGAAAAATATCTCATTAACGGTTGACTTTATAATCTTAATAGTGAATGGTTATTTTATTTAAAATTCAATTTAACAAGAGAATTCATAAAATTTTAACTATAAAGGAGTGTTATGTGGCTAGTCAGCGGAACGTTAATATTTAATGCAAATTTAAAAAATGGGTGGGTACAGGCCTTATAATTTAGGTGGTGTAGGCACACAAATGAAAATCAAGACTCAGTTAATGTTATTTATTGATAAAAAGGTGAATTTATAGAATGCAAAGTATTATATGTTATGATGATGCCTTGCAGCAGTTATAAATGAAATTTTGAATATAAACAATGAATGCAGATGAACGATGTACTTAACTTTCGTCTCTGATGTGGCGTTCCTTGGGAGCCCAGTGGAGATGCGGAATCCTGGAGCTATCTATGGCTAGAGAAACTACTCAAAATACTATGGGGGTGACTCAAGACTGTCTGGACCGTTGAAAAACTTTGGTAGGAGCTCTGCTTGGTTGCAATAAAAATGGCAAGGGAGCGCTTTAAACCACGCTGTAGGATGGTCCATTGTCGCCGGTCTTATTCCATTTTAATTAACAGGAAGGTGTCTTGATCCATAATTAACAGAGAACACAAACGGCAAACGGGAAAGGTGTCTTCATCCATAATAACCAGGAAGAACGTACGGCAAACGGAACAAAATGGGGTAGCTAGAAACAATTAAGATCAGCTGGGTACTTTGTTGTATTTGAGGTTACTCGGTGGTGATTGCATGGTCTTCACACAAGGACAAGGTTAATCTGCGTTTTAATTTTAAAAATATCAATCTTTAATATTAATGAAAGTGTACGTGAACACCGCTGCAAGCTATCACAAAATAGGACAAGCATTAAACAGAGCCCTTTATTAAAGGAATTACGTTACAATCTAGCTAGCGTTCAATTAACATTTAATTTATCTGACTTACCTCATATGGGCATGCTGCCTTTTTTCTTAGCCTATGACTGCTGTCGACATTTTACACGTTGTCAAAACCTTATTAAAAGAGAGCTTTTGAGTTGTTGCAGCGTCTTATAAAGACTCTGTTATCTATCAAGTAAAATGAAGTACTTACTGTCACTCTATTCATACGAACTGCAGGATAGATATCATAAAATGTGTTGGTTTTCTATGGGCACGGATTTAACTGGATCGGTGAGAGCAGTAAATTTTCATTGACTAATGTGAGTAACAAATCTCATCCACTAACAAAATAATATGATCATTGATTGAGTAAATAATATAATTATGTACTAATGAACGTTATAACGTGAATATAGGTTGTAAAACGTGTAATCCGTTACAACTTAAGCCATTTTCAATAGGCAGATACATATTTTTTGTTCAGAAAAGTCCAATATTCCATATTTTGTTACTGAAAGATGTATACGAGGGCTGAGAAAAAATCGAATGTTATTTAGTGCATAACATTACCTGTAGATTGCGCCCCGTACGCGAAAGCCATAAATGAATATCATACTATTCTTGAAAATCTGAAAAAATGTCTCTCCTTAAAATTTGTGTAAGGAATGTATTTTCTCACCCTGCTCATAAGGCTATTTTATTATGAAAATTCTCTGTAGGTAATAAATAGACACGTTCTTGGGTGAATACGTTTCACTAGTCGGAGTATTTCCATTAAATCTAAAGTGTAGGCATCTGGCCATCGTTGCTTGTTTAAAATCTTAGCTGGACGTAAGGGGAGGTTTAAGTGCGAGATATCTCATCTCAAGTCAACGTTAGGGGAGATTGCTTATCGGGCATATGGTTCATCTAAAGAAGGCATTAGCCATTGTATCGTTTAACGTGTTGGTTGCAGTAGAAAATTTTGTGTGGTGTTTATTGTTTTCTGTAAATTTACAGTGCACGTTATATATACATTTATTCAGGTGAGTTATTGCTCATTGGACATGGCTGGTTCGTTTATTGTACCTGCTCTTATTTGTTTAAGTTATACATTGAGAAATAATTTCAATAAGTATTTGATTGAGAATGGTTTCAGGAAAAATCATGTAATAACTAATTTATATGAAAATAAATTGTAGCTAGAGTTCAAAGTCAGTTTATTATTTATACGAGGCTAAGTTTTAAATTGAGAAGTAATTATCATATTCAAATAAAGGAGCTTTAGGAAATAATTTGAGAAATAGCAAAGCTAGATTACATTTATTATTTATACGAGGGTAAGTTATAAATTGAAAAGTAATTATCGTATTCGAATAAAGGGGCTTTATAAAATAATTTAGGTATTAGCCAAATTTACATGAGGGTCGTTACTTATACGAGGTTAAGTCAATATTCATAAATTAAGTAAGAGTTGAATTATGTCACTTTGTTTATAGTAAATAAAGTAGAGTCTGTTTGAAAGTAAATTGATGATAGTTTGGAAGGTGTGAGGGACACCTTCGCTGTTTGCTCACCCAGTAGGGCGTCATACTGGTAGAGGCGTTTGGGTTTAGACCCAGGTTACGTAACCACAACACGGTGGATTTTTGTGGCATCGTCACAGTATGGTGGGGGTACAGCAGTATCCATTGCACCCGCCCGTGGCGATGCGGTGAATATTGGAGTAGGGCACATTGCTGTGTTCGCCCTTTGTGTCCATTGCACTTTCTCAGTATTCATGTGTGTGAACCGTTGTTGTATTTGTCGATCTGGTAGCTTGTCCGAGACACTGTGGCCAGTCCACCCTTACATTTGAAACATTTGTGACTAAAAGTTTAGAAATTATTAAGGAAAAACCATTTCTCTGACGCTTTGACCCCCCTGTATCTCTTTTATTATACGACTTTGGAGACAGGTATGTTAGGTTAAATCAACTTATTTTCACCTAGGGGCTCTCTGGTATCATTTGTGTTCATTTAAATACATCCTGTATAGTTCATAATTTTACTAAAATACCTTTGATATTTTAGAAGATACAAAATTTTAGAGGAAGATGTAAAATTTTCACAGAAAAACATATTTCATCGGGCTGGCTATCAAAGTGATCTAAACTATCTACAAAAACAAGGTACCTGCTAAATTTATAATTTTACCCCCGTTAGTCGCTTGTGCTAGTTCGCCAGCCAACCCAATGAAACCTGTTTTTCAGGGAAACACGTTTATATTTGCGAAACTATTTTGTAATTTGAAACATTTTAATGAAAACTTGCTACCATAATGCACTTGCTGAGCCCAATTTCTTTTAATATTATTTGATTTGTTTCCAGATCATTATTTTTCAATTTTTAATTTAACTGTTTTAAATTATTCTTTGCAGATTGTTAATTTTTCGACACATATGGGGAGGTTTTCGTTTGATTGGTTACTCCATATAAATAATGAGCAATGACATGACAGTAATTAACTGTTAAAAAACATAGCAAAAGAAATCATATTTTTCGCAATTAGTGTCAAAAAGTGAGGTACATAATATTCGTTTGGTGAGTCATGTAATAACAATAATGCCGTGCTCGTTCATTAAAATGAACATAAGAAATGACTGTATCCACCAAACATCATCAAAACTACAAAGAACGACACAAAGAAGATGCCGAGACTTATTATTTACATTAGTATAATCGGTCTGTTACGTGAGTAAATAAAAATGATGTGGAAGTAGGTACGTTTACATGCCGAACTGCCTACAGCAGTTCTGTAATGCCAACGAACTATTCACTTTACTGTTCTTCACATGTATTTATTATAATAATGTGCAAGTCTCCAGATCAGTTACTTCTTCCCAATTACTCGGTATAATCTTGACGATCTTCCAGAGCAGCACCGACAACAAACGAAGAAGGCGTGTAAAATTTTAGCTTTTATTGCTCTCCGTCTACTCAATTTGTGCTTAATATGGTACATTAACAGACATTCCTAAATAATTAAAAATATTATATTAACTGCATAAATTCTATTTTGTTAATTATACTTTGAGGCAACTTATTTTGTTTA
Source organism: Tillus elongatus (assembly GCA_964006375.1). NCBI lineage: Eukaryota > Metazoa > Arthropoda > Insecta > Coleoptera > Cleridae > Tillus > Tillus elongatus. The sequence goes on along the minus strand of OZ023263.1, from coordinate 82,270,443 downwards.
TTGATATACAAATTAGGTTGGATTAAGTCAGATCAGTTCAACGTAAAGGCAGGTTACTAAGGTAAAGTTAGGCAATGTGATATGGATAAAACCTCACTTGGTTTGTATCTGCTTCGACTTTTAGGGTTTACCCCAACAACATATGTCAACATGTCAAAAAGTTTTGATGTTCATATCGGCGTTTCTGCCACTTTTTAACAAACAATTCAAACTCTCCATGGATAATAAACAGCCCGGTCACAAGGCCATAATTCGACAAACTTTAACCCGCACTGGCATGAACCACTGTTGCAAATACACGCGTTAAAATTCATCTGATCATCCAGAATTTCCTGGATTGCCAGCGACGATCCGATCTACGTTGATGTAAATAATCTCACTAACTTAAGTGTCCACTCTCAAAACCAAGCTGGAAAAGGTGATTAATACCACTAATTGGAAGATACAGCATAATGTCAGCAGAAAACAAAATGCTAATTACAAAACTGTAATCAGATCAGCTTTGACCAACAGGATTCCACCATGGGGACACGAAGCCAAAACTTACCTTAACTTAATATAAATAGTCCAAAACAAACGCTTACGACTCAACTTTAATGCTTCATGGTACATCAGGAATACTCAACTACACAGAGCCGCTGATTTACCAAATATAAAAAGTCTGGACGCAGCAAGTGCGTTATGGTAGCGAATTTTTTAAAAAATATTTTTAATAGCAAATGTCTGATGAAATCCGGCATCAAACTTGGTTGCCTATATAGTAGAAACGATGTACCATATTTCATCGAAATAACTTTATTGTTTGAAAATATATAAACATTTTTCAAAAGTCTTGATACAGCAATTGTGTTATGGAAGTGAATTTCCATTAAAATGTTTTTATAAGCAAATGCGAGCACTTACTGCGTCCAGGTTTTTTTTTCTTACAAACGCATCATATTTTGATAAAACGTGCAAAAATGCATTAACGAATTTGTTCTACGAAAATTATCTAAAAGAAATTATACACCCCTACTCACTCCTGGTCCCGTAACTTCCTTGGGAGTGTGAACAAGAAATTTTTCTTGCGGTTTGTGGATCTAGATGGGGGGCGGGTGGTGGCTAGACAGGTTTCTGAAAACAGTTTTTTGAAAAGCGTTCGGGTGCTAAACTGCAAAATTCGCTACCAAAACGCACTTACTGCGTCCAGATTTTTTCTTACAAATGCATCATATTTCGATAAAAATACAAAAATGGATTAACGAATTTGTTCTACGAAAATTAGCTAAAAAAAATTATAGACCGTTAAACCATGAACTTCACTAAACCTACAGCGAAAGCATCAACTTAACTAAACCGACAGCCAAAGCATCAGGGAAAGAGTCTATTTGAAATGAATTTTCTGTAAATATTTTAGTAAAATGAAGGGCAATGACGGCTGAATCTGAAATTTAAGGGTTTGCAGAACACTCTTCTTGCAACATTTTCTTTTCAAAATCCGTATTTGTTTCCAGTTCTTTGCCTAAACATTGCCAATTTTGACGTTTAAAATTGCGACTTTGACGTTTTGAGGAAAACTCCAAAATTTGTTTCTTTAACTGCCCATAACTTCTTTGTCTTTAAAGACCTAAATTTTGATACAGAGTTCACTCTTTATAATACAAACACGCGTAACAAATTTGGTTGCCCTTACTTTGTTACTTCCGGAGATATGATTTTTTTTATAAAGAAAACACAAAATTTTCCGGGAAAACCTGGTCCGATTTTCCTGGCTAGCGAACTTATCCAATCCACTTGCAAAAGGAAGGTACTCACCAAATTTGATCAAGATTGGTCCATTATTTTTTGAGTTATCAGTCATATATATATATATATATATATATATATATATATATATATATATATATATATATATATATATATATATATATATATATATATATATATATATATATACACAGATCTCCTCATTAGCGAATTTAAAAAAACGCTAAAAGGATACGCCAAGTCAATCGCCGAAACAAGATACAGAAACTTTGAAAAACCACGACAATCCGCTGGTAGAAGAAATTGCAAGCAACGACCCCAACACCGAAACAAAATATAAGCGACCTGACTCAATCTTGTTAAACTAACAAAACAATTAGAAATGTGAAGTTCGGGCCACAAAACCATACACAATAACGAGCAAAGTCAAACCACGGAAAATTCAGACAAACGGGCATATAGACATAGTCTGGCCCAAGATAGCCATACAGTTCATGCTCATAGTCATGTCCACCCTCTCGGTCTGTCAAAGCCGTATCTCACCGAAGCGCTCTATACGTATGACTACTGACTGTGATGAGTTTCTCTAAAGCGTGAGCGACCAAATCTTATCCTGATCCGCTAAGCCCCCGTGGCTTAATTGCATGGAAACATTCAAAATTACAAACCATGTGTGTAATTCTTCCAATAATACATATTATGGACTAAGGTCAGGAAGTCCAAACTGCAAGGGGACGGGTTTACGTGGGTACAAGTATCACATTACATAAAACTCCCACATCTAAAGCGTGTGACAAGGAGGTGTCCGTAAGATATTTTCCTTTTATTGTTCCAATAAAAATCTGCTGTGCTTTTATATGGCTTTTATAATCCTTAAAAACCACCTTTTACTTCGAACAGGTATACCCTGTTCAACACTTTTACAGTATTAGCCCTGCGGAGAAAACCGAACGTTCTATTAGATCATTCCTTGGAAGGACAATACGAAATAGCTAGGAGTCATTCTAGACACTAAGCTTACATAGAAGTACCATGTAGGAGCAACTGTTTCAAAAGCCTAATCGACCGTGGCGGTTCGATACCTGCTGTATCATAGAAAGAGTAAGTTGAATCACATTAATCATCACATCTAAAGGCGAATTCAACCTTCCGCAATCGCGAGTCGCTTGCGCACTACCTCGCTTTATCCAGTTTTTTTTTAATTTTCCTCTTGGTCTGCCTTTCGCCTCTATTCCAACAAAGCGTCCTATTAATATTGTTCTTAGAAAGTTATTATTATGTCCAACAAATTTTGCCTTCTCTTAGTCTCTTTCACTAAACATCTTTTTTCTTCCACTTCTTCTAAAACTTCTTCTAATAATTCACTTGACTATCGCAGAGTAAGAACGTATTCCGTATCCTTTGAACAAGCGCGGAAGGAAAAAGTGACCACCGATAAAAACGAATTACGGTAGCGAATTTTCATAGAAATGTTTTAATGGCAAATGTGTCTAAGAAAAGGCACAAAATTTGGTATAACATATACAGGTGTCTTGCAAACTTGTATCACCAACGACTTGTGGGCCAACCTGTGATGGTAGAAATAATTTTTTAAGATGTAGCTCAAGACACCCTATAATTATGGTATACAATTGTATCTCGTATCTTGTATAATAACAGTAATTGTAAATACCACGTGTATTTATTTTATAATGAATAACAAAAAAAAACAGAACAAATAGGGCACTGACAATAAGCAAAGTTACCTACCTTTATTCTCCAATAATGCAGGAACATAAGCTTCGTTTTTCTGTATTCACACACAACACCTCTAGGGACCTCGTGTCTCCCAAAGGACTTACAAACAAATGGATATTTAGAGACCTCGTGTCTCTTCAAGGGGTTGAAAGCAATTCGCTCTCTCGAGACCTCTTGCCTCTTCAAGGACTCAAAAACAAGTGGCAGAGGGATGCAAGCTTCTCTCCCTTCTCTCATTCTTCTTCCCCCTCTCTGGTCTTCTGGCGGAAACCATTAGTAACACTTACTCTATGTCAGTGTAGCGCGCGACATTTGAATTTAAAAGTGACAGAACAACGAGCATGAACATTCCGCCCACCAAAATAAGGATTTATTTTCACAATTATATTGTTTCTCAAATAAACAAACAAAACAAAAATTTACAATAAGCACAAAAAACAAAAAACTGAAGCTATTGGATTTATAATTAACTGTACAAAAAAATTTCAAGGCAGACGTATTACTGCGATGGCAACAGACATAACTTCGTCAGAGGCCTATCAAAAGTGCCACTACTAGTGCGAACTTGAGCTACCCGAGCTATACCATCACGGCCTGGGTATAGTTGCATAATGCGTCCGAGCTTTCAAACAAGAGGTGACGAAGTCTCATCTTTAATCACAACTAAAGCTCCGATCGGGGGGGACGTTTGCACAGTATTCCACTTACCACGCTGCTGCAGTGTATGCAGGTATTCGTTCTTCCAGCGGCGCCAAAAGTCCTGGTGGATCCTTTGCACCAGCTGCCAGCGTGACAAGCGATTCATACTTAACAAAGTCAAATCAGCATCAGGAGGAGCACCTAACGGTTCCATTGTAAGAAAATGTCCTGGGGATAGGGCTAACAGATCATTTGGATCAGTACTCGCACTACACAATGGTCGAGAATTCAAAACTGATTCCACTTGAGCAAGCAACGTGGACATTTCCTCAAAGGTCAGAATCTGCAAACCGATCACCCTTCGCAAATGAGTCTTGACTGAGCGCACTCCTGCCTCCCACAGACCTCCAAAATGCGGAGCTGATGGGGGGTTGAAATGCCACTTAATGGTACAAGCATCTGCTGCCCCCTTTGCATAGTTTAAGAGCTGCTTATTTGAGCCGACGAAGTTGGTACCTCTATCGCTATACAAATTGTCACATCTTCCTCTGCGAGCCACAAACCTCCGAAGAGCTGCCAAGAAGGCTTCAGCTGAAAGATCAGACACTACTTCCAAATGGAGGGCCTTCGTTGCCATGCACACAAACAAACAAATATATGCTTTCACCTTTCGGACACCTCGATATCTGCCCTGTGTCACAAAAACTGGACCTGCAAAATCAACTCCGCTGTGTGAAAACGGCTTCAACTGAGAAACCCTGGCAACTGGCAAATCAGACATCATCGGTGCCATGGGAGTAGGATTCACTCGAAAGCAACGATAGCACCTTGACAAAACATGATGAATAGCTCTCCGAGGGGACAAAATCCAAAACTGTTGCGAAAGCAAATGAAGCAATGTGCGAGGACCAGGATGAAGATTGACATGGTGTGTGTGTGCAATGATTAACTCGGTGAGACGATGTGAGCGGGGCAACAATATAGGGTGTTTCACTTCAACTGGAACATCAGCTTGACGAAGGCGACCGCCCACCCTGAGGATACCCTCTGTATCCAGAAAGGGGGCTAACTTATTTATTGCCCTCGCACACCTCTCACCTTTAACCAAGGATGCTATTTCCCTTTGAAATACTTCACCTTGAGCACATTTGATAAGCATATGAAGCGCCTCCTGTAATTCGGTGGCTGTCAGAGATGCAGTAGTTCGGTCAGATGGAGACACCCTACAATTTCGCACAAACCGCTGACAATATACAACAACACCCTGAATTTTCCGTAGATGCGAAAAGCGATTCAAAAGTTTACTGAGCCACTCCTCATTTGCCAAAGTAACTAGTACGGGGAGAGTTCGTTGCTCCGCCAGGCACTCTTCTGGCGGCTCAAAACGCAACGACTTGGGCCAATTTTCTCTTGCCAATTTTAGCCAGGCGGGTCCCGCCCACCATAGTGGATGCTCACAAAACCCAGAAGGTAACATGCCTCTCGATGCACAATCAGCTGGGTTTTCTTGTCCACTTACGTGATGCCATGACTCTGGAGGAATCTTCTCTTGTATGCTTGCTACTCGATTCCCAATAAAGGTCTTCCACCTATTGGAAGATGATTTTATCCAGGCAAGTGCCACCATAGAGTCTGACCAAGCATACATAGAGTTAAACTCAAAACGACCTTCATACACCCGACACACAAATTCCAGAAGCTTTGCCAACAATAAACACCCACACAATTCGAGACGTGGAATCGATATTCTTTTTAAAGGTGATACCTTGGACTTGGCACACAGAAAATTGATCCAAACTTGACCCTCCTCTGATACTTGTCTTAAGTAAACAACTGCAGCATACCCTCGCTCCGATGCATCACAGAACCCATGGAGTTCTGTACTGATGATATTATCGTGTTTTACGCCTCTGGGAATTGATAAACCTGCTAGCGCACTGAGTTGTGATTTATACTGAGACCACTGACCAACAATATCCTTTGAGGGCTTATCATCCCATCCCACTTTTTGCTCCCACAAGCACTGCATAAGATATTTTGCCAACAGGGTAACAGGAGACAAAAAACCCAGGGGGTCATAAATTCTTGCCAATTCCGAAAGAAGATTTCGTTTTGTGCACGGACGATCAATAGGTTCAACATTAAAAGAGAATGTATCACCTATGGGACACCACTGCAATCCTAAAATTTTCAACACTGATGGATCATTTAAATCTAACGATCGAGGTTGCTGACTATCAGCTGATACTGTGGACAACAGTTTCGAATTATTGCTGGCCCACTTCTTCAATTCAAAACCCCCCTTAGCAAACAACCCAATCAATTGCCGTTGCAACTCAAAAGCCTCTGACAATGAGTCGACTCCACTGACTACATCATCCACATAGAGATCGGACCGAACTAGCTTTGCTGCCAATGGAAAAGATGATTCCTCATCATCACAAAGCTGCATCATTGTTCGGATTGCCATGTGTGGGCTTGAGGAGACCCCATATGTGACAGTATTAAGGCGATATTTCTGTACAGGTTCCCCCTTTGAGAACCTCCAGAGAATTCTTTGATAATCCCTATGATTATCTACAACCAAAATTTGTCGATACATTTGCCGAATGTCAGCAGTAAATGCAATTTTGTTTGAGCGAAATTTCAACAACACAGTGGCAATATCTGTCAGCAACTTCGCTCCCACTAACAACGTATCGTTCAGAGATACACCATTCGTACTTTTGGAACTAGCATCAAATACCACCCGCAGTTTGGTCGAAAGGCTGTGAGGACGCAACACACAATGATGGGGAATATAGTATGCATCAGATGATTCCACAGCTACATCTGATACCAGAGACATATGGCCAGACTCATAATAATCCCTGATAAACTCCGAATAGGACTTGTGCAACGCTGGATCCCTACTAAGACGTGCTTCCAGGGAGTAAAACCGCCTCAATGCAACACTGAAAGATTCTCCCAAACACGGAGTACCCTCACGAAAGGGCATATTTAAAATATATCTCCCAGCACTATTTCGGTGCTGAGTCTTCTTGAAGATTTCCTCACATTTTTTATCTTCCGGAGACATAACTAAACCTTGTGGTACCTGTTCCAAGCTCCAAAACTGTTTCAAGGTATGATCCAAGTCGACCAACGTGCATAAACTATTCACAACAGAATGAGACTTTGACTGTTCTACACTGCCCATAAGCACCCAACCAAAAACAGTATTGATGGCCACTGGTGCACCTCGAGGCCCTCTCTTTATTCCAGGTCTAACCACATGAGCATAAACGTCAGTACCCAACAAAATTTCAATGTCCCCTGGTATACCAAACTCTGAATCTGCCAACTCTAAGTTCTGAATATGTTGCCAGTGGCACTGCTCAATTTTAGCAGAAGGGATCTTGGAACAAATGTTCGGAATCACAATCATGTCCAACTCTAACTTTGTTGGCTCATAAATGGACTCTACTCGACATTTGAGAGTGCCTTGGCTAGCAAGCGAGCTCATTTGGTTCAAGCCTTGAACCATCACTGAACGAGATGAGGTGTTGAGCCCCAATTTTTCAACACACTGCTGCGAAATGAAATTAGCCTCACTCGCACAATCCAGGAGAGCTCGACATCTCCTAACCTTTCCATTTTTATCTCGTACTAATAGCATTATAGTTGCCAGTAACACGGACTGTTCCCTTTTTACCACACTTGCCAACACACGCAATTGCTCTGCACCTTGTGGCTCTTCCACAGGTGGCTTGTTTGAGTCACTCTCATCTCCCGATGCCGGTGCTTTTGGGAAGTGCAATAATGTATGATGGTGTTTATTACATACACGACAACTTGATGACTTGCACTCCCTGCTGGCATGCGAGTTTGATAAACAGTTAAAACAAAGATTTTTTTTTTTTGCGAACGTATACCGTTTATGAGAGGATAAAGATAGAAATCCATCACACTTGAGCATGGGGTGCTCCTCCTTACAATAAGCACATACAAGCTTTGTGCTGGTAACAAAGGACGAAGCGGGCCTAGCAGTGGTTGCTGAAACATGCTGCCTTCTATTAGTCACATAATTGGAAGTTAAGGCAGTTGTCTCCATTGCTTTACACTGCTTTTCCAAGAATCTACATAAACTACTAAAACTGGGAATGTCCGATTCGCAAAACTCAAGCTCAAATTTTTGCGACTCATATCCACCTTTTGCAGCAACATGTTGAATTTAGTGAAATCCCACATGTCATGTTCAAACTGCTTCAACGCTTCCAAATTTTCACTGAATACAGACAACAACGTTCGTAGGGAAGAAGCAGATTCACTATTTGCTTTGGGGGCCTGTACAATACCCTGCCAATAATTGGTCAACAAAACCCGGGTATTGTGATACCTTGAGACCAGAGACTTGAATGCAATCCCATAATTGCTTCCCGTTAGCGGTAAATTCTTGATTAGGCCAGCTGCATCCTTCACTAACGAAGCACTCAAATATTGGAACTTTTCAATATCTGACAATGATTCGTTCTCATGAATCATTGTTTTAAACAGATCATAAAAGGTTGGCCAGTTTTTCCAATTTCCATCGAATTTTGGCATTTCGATTTTCGGTAACCTCAAATGTCTGTTTAAATTTGAAGTTGACATAATCGCGTTTGCGTTCGTTACTTCCTTTTCACTGAGAGATCGAGCGTTCGATGATTTGACCGAACACCGCGACTTACTCGATGCTCGACTCGATTTCGAACTACCGTGAAAAACGGATCGAGCTTGATTCTCAGCGGCTTTATTTGCATAACCTCTCAGTTCTCGATAGATAGTTTTTATAGAGTATTGCAGTTCATCGAATTTGTTCTGCATTTCATGCTCGCTCTCCAACTCTGATCGATCAACTACCGACACGATGTCCAAATGCAATGAATCAAATAGATTGACCAACTCATTCAACGCCTCAAAACGAACCTCAAATCTATTCAACCTATCTAAATCCACTACTGCGTCTATTTTGACCTGTTGAGCCACGTGCAATATGGCTTCTACTCGTGTATAAACGCTTTCGCGCTTATTTTTTAGCTGAGTCAACTCCATTGTTCAACGCAAAAAAAAATTCCTAAACGCGATTTAAACAATATGCAAACGTGATTTCAACAATATGCAATTCGAGTATGTACCTAGTTATATACAAGCAATAACGTCACCTTGAAATTAAATGACTCAACACGGCAATAAACAATTACAAATTTACTAGACTAAAGGAAACAAGTAAAATTACTTCAAAAAATGGACTGTATCAACTAATAACAAAACAAAACAACTATAAAAATCCGGTCGATGGGCCAAATGTAAATACCACGTGTATTTATTTTATAATGAATAACAAAAAAAAAACAGAACAAATAGGGCACTGACAATAAGCAAAGTTACCTACCTTTATTCTCCAATAATGCAGGAACATAAGCTTCGTTTTTCTGTATTCACACACAACACCTCTAGGGACCTCGTGTCTCCCAAAGGACTTACAAACAAATGGATATTTAGAGACCTCGTGTCTCTTCAAGGGGTTGAAAGCAATTCGCTCTCTCGAGACCTCTTGCCTCTTCAAGGACTCAAAAACAAGTGGCAGAGGGATGCAAGCTTCTCTCCCTTCTCTCATTCTTCTTCCCCCTCTCTGGTCTTCTGGCGGAAACCATTAGTAACACTTACTCTATGTCAGTGTAGCGCGCGACATTTGAATTTAAAAGTGACAGAACAACGAGCATGAACAGTAATATTGAGCTTTACCGTAGAAATGCGTCACCCTGTATATATGTAACCAGATAAAAACTGAAACTAACCCCGGATATGGGTCCTAGGGGACCTAGTTCGCGCTCATTTGAAAAAATCTTTTTAAAAGTCAAAGCTGCGGTCTCCTCAATAGCGAATTTCTTGTACGAACATTTGCTAAAAATTATAGAGGAATAAACCATAAACTCTACAACTAAAACTTTTGCTAAAGTATCAGAGAAAGGGTCTATTTGAAATTAATTTTCTGGAAACATTTTAGCAAAATAAAGGACAATGACGGTTGAAGCTGAAACTTAGGACTTGTAAAACACTTTTCTTGCAACATTTTCTCTACACATCCCGTATTAGCTTCAGGTTTTTGCCTAATTTTGCCAATTTTGACGTTTGAAATCGCGACTTTGACATTTTAAGAGGAAAAGTGATCAAATTTTGAAAGTAATTTTTCTGGCATTTGTTGACCTTTTTGCGCCAAAAAACTTAGTCTTTGTCTGTAACATACAATATATTTTGTTATCCGCACAAAATATTGTACTTTTGTATATGTTGTGTAAAAACTGGACTGATTTTCCTGGCTAACGAACTATTTGCAAAAAGAAGGTATCCACCAAATTTGATCAAACTCCATAGAGTTTGATATCTACAGAAAACCCACTCAGACCGACCACCTTATCCCGTACAGGTCTTGTCATCACATGTCACACAAAATGGCTTCTATCAGATTCTTGATCGATAGATTCTTTAGAATCCCATTGTCTAGAGAGAATTTCGAAAAAGAGCTATATCTTATCAAACAGTTAGCTGCTAACGAGTATCCACTGAGGCTGGTACAAAAATTAGTCGATAAGAAAAACCGCCAGTTGTTAAGGTCAATGAGTTCAAGTTTGCCTCCAGAACAATCAGAAGGACTTTCATACATTCCGTTTACTTTTTGTCGCTCCATCACCAATACTGTTACAAGAGCACTCAAGAGAGAAAATGTCAAGTTCTCGTGTAGATCCGCAAACACTGTAAAAAGTTTGTTTATCCAGAATAAAGACAGTGTCCCAGTTCTCAAGAGGTCCGGTGTCTATTGTTTAAAATGTGGTGAACCTGATTGCAACACGGTCTATGTCCGCAGGACAGGGAGAGCACGGAGTTTGAGGATTGCTGAACATCTAAGAAGATGAAATTAACCCAATAACAACACTTCTATTTTTGGTTGTCATTTAAGGGAGTCAGGCCACCCTTTCAACAAAGAAAACGACGCCAAAATTCTGCACCCTTACAGTTTTGGCATTGAACAGTTCGTTGTTGAAGAGATGAAATTTACAAACATATCAATTGTTCAAGTAAAAATGTGCTAAATGTTTCTAATACAGACTTACAAGTTTCTCAACTTTATACAGTCAACTATCAAATCACCAATCCATACATCAGTCAAATAGACCATGAATTTACTCTATGAGATGGTCTGCCCCGTGGTTTCCATACCTGTCATTCGATTTAGAGACGTCTGTTTAATTTCAATTTTTGAGAGTTAAAGCAAAATTCGTTCTTGATTTCAATAAGAGTTTCTTCCTTTCGGGTTATTAACACCTCTGACTGGATGGATCCATCCTACAACAACAGATGAAGCAGATTCCTTGGGCATCCAACTGTTTTTTAGTCCTGTTGAATGAACAAATAAGTACAATGGCCATCTTGGCATTTTTATGTTTCATAAAAAGATAAAAATTCACTTCTGTTTCACTCTTATTCCGTTAATAGGTTTAATATTCTCTGAAAGTTTCTTCTCAGCTGCATGGCTTGCTAATGTTTGTGCTGTTTGCTTTCGCTCCGATTATTACCTTCAGCTTAACCTAAAACCCTTCTAAGGGGTAGCCTTTTTGAGATTTTTAAGACTTCTAGGAGTTTTAGATTTAGATTCATTGTAAGTTTTAATTTGTCAGGACAAAAAATTACCTTTTTCACAGCTCAGTTTAACTTGTATTTGTATTTTATTGCATGTAGTGGTGTATGACTTTGATTTTAATGCTTTTAATCTTAGATAGCTGTATAGTTAGACAGTTTTAGCTTTTAATTTTTGACTTAGTGTTGAGGCTAACTTTATGTCGCCTCATTTTTACCTTGTATTCTGTATTGTACCTGTGCAGTAGTAGCCTACCGGAAAACTCAGTTTTTCTGACAAGCCTCTTTGTAAATTCTAGATTGACTGAGGATGACCGATTAGAAAGGTCGAAACGCGCCGGGAAAAGGAATAAAAAATTGTTTGGAAAGAAAAATCCTTTTATTCAACACACCCAAAGGTGTCAACCCCAAACATTTTGACGTTTAGGAACAATATACTACTACAAACTACGAATTTCAAAGTTTTATTTTTCTCGTGATTTTTGCAACGTAGTAATTATAATCGGCTGACCCATACTTAAATAGTCGTTGTTTTTTATTAGGGATATTTATTATATTTGCGCGAGGGGAAACAAAAAAAAATTCGATCGATTTCTGATTTGAAATTTTAATGAATTTCTCAGTATGGATAATCCGAAACACGGATAAACCGCATCCGAATAATCATTCGTATACTGTACATGTTAAATCAAAATAAACGAATAACAATCCTTGTAAATATTCATCTTCAGCCTGTGTTTAAAATACTCTCGTGTAATTACAATTAAGTGTTAATTTAAATTACAATTTTTTACACTTAATTGAGTAACTATATAATGTCGTCTTAATAAATTAGCTTCGTTACTTTCTCATTTCATAGGAATTAAAACGAAACCTTATAAAATCGTGATATTCCTCGATTACACAAACATTTATTGTTCTTCCCACATCATCAGGAAAAGGTCATTAAAGAGCCAATTATACAAACTAATAGATCGGGATACGCCTGTGTTACGGATTGTGCCTTTAATAATTCTGCGATCTAATCCGTTTAACCGGATTAAACTGCAATGATTGACAGCAACGTTTTCCTTGTATATGAGAGAAGCAAAGAACCTTGCAGGTGGCACAACCGATATGTTGCTAATAGATGCTAAACATCTAATTTTATATTCCAGTCTTACAAACCGGTGTCGGATATACTTATTTTTATTAACGAATTTATAACCCAGTCACAGATATGACGTAGGCGCAGGGCAGTCGATAATTATTTGCGACAAATAATAGCTGAATATCAAAGCACACAATGGAATTACATTACTAGAAGAATATATATGAATATATATATATATATATATATATATATATATATATATATATATATATATATATATATATACATACAGTGCGCGTCATATGTATGGACCGGGACTTATAAAATCTAAAGTAAGCGGCCAAAAAAATTGAAATTTGATATGCGCATATGGGACGTATCTTCGCATATGACGTAATTTCTAAGTATTTCCCCCTTTTATGACAGAATATACAGGGTGTAGGTCATTTTTTTAAAATGGTAACAGGGCAAGTAATTGTTCATTTCTGCTTCTAACAATGTAACACAAGATGGGGGTTGCATTAGAAAAAATTACAGGAAAAAAAATTAAATGTGAAGTAAGACACGAATACGAACTGGACAATAATTATCCGTATTTTCCACAAATATTTTAACTTTTTAAAATTTTATTGTTGTCTACAAACATTAGTTGTTGGGGTATAAAAACAAAAAACTAAGTTTCCAAATTTTTATTTTCATCGAAACAATCGCATCAGATAATTGTTATACCAAATGTTCGAACTGTTGGCCTTCTGCTGTAATACAATGGCCTAATCTGTCCATAAAAGAATGATTTTTTTTTAATTTTGCTTGTTGGTATTAAGATCATGTATTTCCTCGGAATATCGATTTTTCAAATCATCAAGATCATTTGGCTTACTTTTGTAAACCTTGGTCTTGAGGTATCCCCACAAGGAAAAATCTAACGGAGTTAGATCTGGCGATTTAGCCGGCCACTCCAATGGACCACTTCTACCAATCCATCCCCCAGGAAATATATCATTTAATAATTCACGAACATTTCTCCCATAATGTGGTGGTGCACCGTCTTGTTGGAACCAAATTATTTCGTGAATGTTTCCATTGTTTCCTGGATATAGTCTTGCAAGATATGGTAATATGGAGTTATTTAGAAGTGCTAAATATTTGTCGCCATTTAAATTTCCATCTATGAAGAAAGGCCCAACAATATGGCGCTCAATAATCCCACACCAAACATTAACCTTTTGAGGATGTTGAGTATGACTTTCCCTCATCCAGTGAGGATTATTATCAGACCAATACCTGCAGTTTTGGCGATTTACAGTTTCATTTAAACAGAACGCTGCCTCATCGGAGAAACAAATTTTATAAATAAACTGGCGATCATTTACACACCATCATGACATCACAAAATTCTGACCTATCAAAATCATCATCAGATAATTCCTGCACAAGTTGAATTTTATAGGGATGGTATTTTTCTTTTTTCAATACCATACGAACCGACGTTTGCGAAATCTCAAGATCTCGGGCTACTTGCCTAGTTGAGACATGGGGAGATTCGGCAATAGCCAATAGTGTATCTAGCTGTTTCTCCTCAGTTGTTGCATACTTTGGTCTACCAAATTTTGGTTTATTTTTAACAATGCCCGTCTCTTCTCTCGACCAGTTCGTATTCGTGTGTTACTTTACTCAATGTTACTTGACCAATTAAGGCGGAAGCACTCGTTGTCAACTTGACTGTGACAGTAAATTAAAATTTTTATTATCTTATTAAGGTAAAAAAATATCATTTATAAACCATCCCCAGTAAGACAAAAAACGGAACATTGTACAAGCTGATAAGCTTGTAATTTATTAAGACCAGTCGACCAGTTCGTATTCGTGTGTTACTTTACATTTGATTTCTTTTCTGGTATAAAAGACAAAAAACGGGACAATGGACAAAAAGTACAAGCTGATAAGGTTGGAATTTATTAAGACGAGTCGACCAGTTCGTATTCGTGTCTTACTTCACATTTAATTCTTTTTCTGTAATTTTTTCTTATGTAACCCCCATCTTGTTTATGTATTGTTAGAAGCAGAAAAGATTGTACTTTCAGAAATTAACAATTACTGGCCCTATTACCATAAAAAAATAACCTACACCCTGTATATTCTGTAATAAAAGGGGTAAATACTTAGAAATCACGTCATAATATGCGAAAATACGCCCCATAAGCGCATATCAAATTTCAATTTTTTTGGCCGTTTACTTTAGATTTTATAAGTCCCGGTCCATACATTTGGCGCGCACTGTATAATTAAAAAATACTTTGATAGCTGTCACAAGCTTTTCCGAATTTCAAGGCAGGGGATCGTGGTGATCCATCAAACTATAAACCCATAGCCATACTGTACAGAGTGGCCCATTTCCCTGTAATACTGCAATTACTCGAAAACGACGAAAGATACCAACTCAATAATGCCACATCAAACATTAACCTCTTGAGGGTGTTGAGTATGACTTTTCCTCATCCAGTGAGGATTATTATCGGACCAATACCTGCAGTTTTGGCGATTTACAGTTTCATTTAAACAGAACGCTGCCTCATCGGAGAAACAAATTTTATAAATAAACTGGCGATCATTTACACACCTATCCATCATGACATCACAAAATTCTGACCTATCAAAATCATCATCAGATAATTCCTGCACAAGTTGAATTTTATAAGGATGGTATTTTTCTTTTTTCAATACCCTACGAACCGACGTTTGCGAGATCTCAAGATATCGGGCTACTTGCCTAGTTGAGACATGGGGAGATTCGGCAATAGCCAATAGTGTATCTAGCTGTTTCTCCTCAGTTGTTGCATACTTTGGTCTACCAAATTTTGGTTTATTTTTAACAATGCCCGTCTCTTCAAATCTCTGGATAGTTTTGCCCACAGTTCTCCTACTAATAGGGAGTCTTTCGGGATACAATTCATTAAATATCCAACAAACCTTCTTGTGAGGTCTTTGTCTGTCTCCATATCCTCATATAATTAAAATTTGTATTCCCTGCTTTTCACTTAATTGATCCATATCTTATACGACAAATTGAAAAATTACTTCAGAAACACTTAAATATTACTTGACCAATAAAGGCAGAAGCATACGCTGTCAACTTGACTGTGACAGTAAATTAGAATTGTTATTATCTTATTAAGGTAAAAAAATATCATTTATAAACCACCCTCAGTAAGACAAAAAACGTGACAATGTACAAGCAGATAGGCTTAAAATTTATTAAGACCATTCGACCAGTTCGTATTCGTGTGTTACTTTACTCAATATTACTTGACCAATAAAGGCGGAAGCATTCGTTGTCAACTTGACTGTGACAGTAAATTAAAATTTTTATTATCTTATTAGGGTAAAAAAATATCATTTATAAACCATCTCCAGTAAGACCAAAAACGGAACATTGTACAAGCTGATAAGCTTGTAATTTATTAAGACCAGTCGACCAGTTCGTATTCGTGTGTTACTTTACATTTGATTTCTTTTCTGGTATAAAAGACAAAAAACGGGACAATGGACGAAAAGTACAAGCTGATAAGGTTGGAATTTATTAAGACGAGTCGACCAGTTCGTATTCGTGTCTTACTTCACATTTAATTCTTTTTCTGTAATTTTTTCTTATGTAACCCCCATTTTGTGATGTATTGTTAGAAGCAGAAAAGATTGTACTTTCAGAAATTAACAATTACTGGCCCTATTACCATAAAAAATAACCTACACCCTGTATATTCTGTAATAAAAGGGGTAAATACTTAGAAATCACGTCATAATATGCGAAAATACGCCGCATAAGCGCATATCAAATTTAAATTTTTTTGGCCGTTTACTTTAGATTTTATAAGTCCCGGTCCATACATTTGGCGCGCACTGTATAATTAAAAAATACTTTGATAGCTGTCACAAGCTTTTCCGAATTTCAAGGCAGGGGATCGTGGTGATCCATCAAACTATAAACCCATAGCCATACTGTACAGAGTGGCCCATTTCCCTGTAATACTGCAATTACTCGAAAACGACGAAAGATACCGGAGTTTCTCTTTTACTTTCGTGGTTATTCCGTTCTTGTCCACATCTCAAAATTATTCTGCACTATACAAGGTGTAACGTAATTCCCTGACAGGCTCAAAAATTCGTTATTTTAAATACAACACCCTGTATATTTATGCATTTTTCTATTCTTTAATGCATTGTGAGCAACAAATTTTCAGGTAGTGGTGGTCAAAATCTCATAGTTTTTTAGTTATTTGAAAAAGTTTGGACGTTTGGTCAGTTTCTCGTTGAAAAAGAAAGATCAATATCTCATAAGCTGAACAAGATTGATTCTTGAGATTCGGAAGAAATATGGAACGAGTCAAGAAATTTCTGCACATGCCTCTCTAATGTCAAACTCTACTGGGTCCTTTAAAAAGAGTTGCTAATTTAGGAGAATATAAACATCAATAACATACTTTTTTCAAATAGAACACCTTGTATATTATAATGAAATCGAATGTGGAATCTAATATCCTTTATGATAGTATCAGTGTTCCATATACCTAAACATCGTCGTTTCCGAAATATTCACTTTTAACGTTTAAAATTATACGAGTATGTTGCAAGAGTTAGAGCCTCAGTGGTTCAGGGGCAAGAACGTGTGCCTCTGAACCGAAGGGTACTGGGTTCCATCGCAGGGTACTCCTTTCACTTTTTCAGTACAAACTGTAACATTGACATCAACCGAGGTTCTGGCATTGTATTTAAGCAAGTTGAATGTCTGCACGTTCCGCCCTTCGGAGGGGGCGTAAAGCCGTCGGTCCCGTGTCTATGTGATGTTGGGCACGTTAAAGATCCCTACCCTCCTTACAGAAAGGCAGGGGTTCGGCAAAATTTCCAGGATAGTGAGGTGATTGGGCATAGTCGCGGAAAAAGGCCGACGTTAAAGAAACAAAACACACACACATGTTGCAAGAGTTGTAATTGCATGTTATCAAAGAGTTTCAAAATGTATCACGGGGAACTGAATACTAATCAGTATTGTGAATAAATGTTCATGACAAGATAAACTATCAGCAAAGTCAAAATAAAGACTTGCTAGTAGAGTTATTTGTTTCGACATTTATCAGTTTACTGTTTCGTCACAGCAAGCATGAAATTCCGAAATAAGCGATTTTCAAGCGCCAGTATTCAGTAAAGTTTGGCTATTTTAGCCAACCTATCATGATGAGAAAAACATGCCTGCGATCAGCTCTCCGAAGTCAATTGTGAAACTGCCTTTTATGCAAGCGCTACATATAATAGTTCGCGCTCATTTGCAAAATTTTTTTCAAAATTGAAAAGCCGGGATAATCCCGTTAGTGAATTTTTTTTACGAAAATTCACTAAAAACATTGTCGATAGCGTAATCCCACGAAAAATGACAGATAAAAACAATCAAGAATATAGAATATGTATTATTATCATTATTATTATTATTATTATTAATATTATTACAAAGCTCATATTGAGTTGATATTGGCATTTTATTTTGTGAATTCCATTGACAAAACACAATTCCATTGATTAAACACAACTTTTCATGATGAAGGGATAAAAGAAATACACCGGACAGAAACAAGGTATATTGTTATTTTGAGAACTGTCATTCATATCAAACTGCTGTTATTCGTTTGCATTTACGTTGCGTATAAACTAATTAAATATTCATTTTCTTTGTCAGTAAAGGCAATTATGAATTTTTCAATGGTAGAAATTAAAAATATGATCTACTGTACCAGCAAAAGTGATGGAGATTGTACAATGGCAGCGCATTTATATTGTCAAGTGCACCAGAATTGTACCCAACCTCAAATCTATTCACTCAGAAAACTGAAGGAAAGATTTGATGCGAATTCATCAGTGAAATATCCGATCCCAAATAAACAAAAGTGCGTCTTGAAGTCAGAGGACAATCAACGCAGAAACAAATGTGACGAGAAGTTCGATACAGAGATGTTTAAAATCCAACAACTTCCGTGCATCTCAGGTAATGCAATAATTGAGGGGACCATTTTCCATCTAGATTGCAGTTCTGCCAATGGGGGTTTGGATAGAATGCACTTTTTAGAAATGTGGGACCCCAAATCGAAGAAACACGCATTACTATTCCGATACGAATCCCCATTTTAAGATTGAGAAGAGGTGTCAGAATAGGTGGTCATTAAATGTCTGGGTAGGCCTAATGGGATAGCGCATAATCGGTCCTCACTTTTTGGAGGTCACCTAGATGGTCAAGTTTTTGAGGCGTTTTTACAGGAAGACTTACCGTCATTGCTTGATACCTTACCAAGAGATAGACTACCAGGAATTTGGTACCAACGGGACGGAGCTCCGCCGCATTTCACACAGCCGGTACGTGTGATGAAAATGATTCAAACCATTGGATTGGCAGAGGTGTGCCTATAAGTTGGCCAGTTCTAAGCTGACCTTTAGTGTATCGAATTTGGACCACGAAATTATAATGCCTATTTGTAAGAAAAGAAGTTCGGGACGCAGCAAGTGCGTTATGGTAGCGAATTTTTATAAAATGCTTCAAATTTGAATAGCTTAATTTGCTATTAACCTATAAGGTTCGCTGGCAAGGAAATTAGTTTCTTCGGGAACATTTTATGTTTGTTTTCGAAAATTTTTTGTACATTTTCAAACAATTGTTATTTTGTTGAAATATGGTACATTGTTTCTACTATATAGGTTAAACTGGTAACCAAATTTGATGCCTGCTTTGTTTAAAAAAACACATATTTGCTATTTAAAACATTTTACGAAAATTCACTACTATAACGCACTTGCTGCATCCAGACGTTTGTCTTTTAACTCGCAGATCTAAATCTTGGTACATAGTTCACTTTTTATTATATAAACCCGCGTATAAGATTTGGACGTCATAACGTATTTCCGGAGATATAAGCATTTTCCGAAAGACAACACAAAATTTTCCGGGAAAAACGAGGCATATTTTTCTGCCTACCACTTGCAAAAAGAAGGTACTCCTCAAATTTGATTAAAACCGGTCCATTATTTTTTGAGTTTTCGGTATATATATATATATATATATATATATATATATATATATATATATATATATATATATATATATATATATATATATATATATATATATATATATATATATATATATATATATATATATATATATATATATATATATATATTGAAACTGACCCCGGATTTCTGTTTTAGGGGGTTTAGTTGGCGCTCATCTCGAGACATTTTTTCAAAATTGAAAAGTCGGCGTCTCCTAATGATTGTGTTTGCATTTAATAGATGCATGTATGTACAAGTCTGAATTGAGGCAAATCGATATTAATTCTATATATGTATAATTATAGTTCACCAAACGCAGCTACAAAGCGAGTCAAAATAATAGAGGGATAATAGTCTGTGGGTGATAAAAATTCAATTTACAACCATCCTAACACGCAACACACGCACAGACAGACTTAGCGTAAGTCACAGATATTTTAGAGCAAAATGATAATTGGTTTACACAAAGAACACGTCCTTGACAAACGATAATTGCAAATAAATGTACAAACTTGAATAATTTCACACATCGATATATTTACAATAGCAATTAACGAACTGAGAATCTATTATTGGTTTACGACTTCACACTGTACTGTCAATTATATTTAACTTAAGGATGAAATTAACATAGCCTTGAAATAAAACAGATTATGTTATTATTATTATCTATATACAGCGTGGAAAAAAAGGATGGACTATCCCTAATAACTACATTACATTCTTCTTTTTGAAAACCTCTCGAACGTGTCAATTTAGTTTTTAATTAGCCTACTTTTCCATCTAATTCATTTGCTTTTTCATTGACGGTCGTCTAAGATATGACGTCATAGAGATTTTTTGTGAATAAGCAGTATGCGGCTTGTGATACATCATTTAAAAGCTATTCTCTCGGACAGTATGTCTTGAAGTTTGGTGCGATTTCCTCATGTATTTTCAAAATGGCGACCTTTTTTCCAGAAAAAAAATTATTCAACTAAGAATAAATGACTAATTTCTATAATTTTATTGTAAAGGCAACTGCTGAATATGGTTTAAAATTATCAATATCAGTACATGCTCTTCAGTACATGTTCTCTAATTTGTTATTAAAAAAAAAAGTACTTAACATATCCCTAAATTTTGACGAACAGTTTAGTAGTTTTGACAGAGTATGGAAACAAACGTCAAACATGAAAAGTCAAAATTGACAGTAGTGATTACATTATATTCTCAAATCTTTTTCTTGGTATTGCGCTGTCTTGTCCTTAAAAAATCTCCTTTCCAAAATCGATAAATGTCTTTCCGTGATAAAGATCGTGTTGAAATTTAGTGATTGTTGGTTATGGAGATCGTCATAGATTGACTAATGAGGTACGGCAACTCCTTAATCAAGTCCATCCATATCGAACGCGGACTTCACAGTCCACACTTTTTAAGATGTTAAGAAAACATAAATAACATAGCTTTTTTAAAATTTTGTCTAAAAGGGGAAGAATACGGCAGATAAATACATTCAGATTGATGGCCTACTGACTGTTCAAGAAAATACGCAAAGTGTCGCCAAACAGCTCATAATATGGGAATAGGTCTGTGCAAGCAATTTTTTCCAAAGAAAAATACTAGAATACTAACCATATAAAGTTAAGTCTGCTTGGTATATGAATTAAATAATGACGATTTCGACCGAAAACTACAATTTTGTGAAATTATACAAACAATTTGTCATCGAAATCCAAATTGTGCATCACGTTAACGGAACGGTGAATATGCCAACTTGTTGATACTGGTTCAAAGAGAATCTACGATGGATTCCAAAAGCTCATAGCCAATCAGCTGCGAAGTTTAATGTAGGGGCAGACATATTAAAAGACAAAGTGCTAGGGCCATTTTTCTTTGAAGGGAATCTTACAGGTGAAGCATACCTGATTTTTTACTATTCGACCTTCTGTCAGCTTTAATTACACTCTGTATTGATTTAAATAATCTCGATTTACCCAGTCCAGAAATCTGGCTACAACAAGATGATGCTTCAGCACATTATGCAAGAGAAGTTCGAGCCTACCCTTATCTGGCATTTCCGGAAGAATGGATTTGTCGACAAGGCCCCATTGAATGGCCAGCAAGATCACCAAATCACACCTCTGGACTTTTTTGTGGGGTTATTTCAAATCCAGTGTTTTTAAATCGTCCAAGAAATATTGATGACATAAAGTGTCGAATAAGAATTAAAATGATAAAATTTTTACCGGAAACCAGGCACAATGTTCAAGAATAGTTTGTTTGTAGATTTGGACATTGTCAAGTATTTAACGGACAATACTTTCAGCTCTTTTTTTCCCATAGGGCTCGTCGGCGTCTTTGCCGCCCCGATAGCACTGCAGCCTTTGGCTTATTGTACATGCCCTTTGTCTTTTCTACTCCACTCATTCCAAAATCACTGTGTCTTGAACTAGTCTGTACAGCAATTGGTAGGGTAATGGATTCCCTGGCAGTGCTCTTCGTCACGCCCAGGACCGGTTCTGGTTCCATAAATGGTTCTGTTGACCCTCTCTTCGCGAGACTGTCAGCTTCTTCATTGCCTTTGACCCCCCGAGTGACGCGGCACCCAGATGAGGGTGACCTCATTCTGCTCAGCCAGGACGCTTGTCTCGTGTCGGCATTCACTTACCAGCCTGGAATTTACCCGTGGGCTACTTAGGGACTTAAGGGCTGCCTGGCTGTCTGTAGCTATGAGGATCCGCTTGTTGGTGTAGTCCCTCCTCTTGTTCGCTCGCACGTAGTGCAAGATGGCGTACATTTCGGCTTGAAAGACCGTTGCATGAGCTCCGAGGGAAATACTGTGAACTACCCTCGGTCCTATCGAATAAACTCCTGCCTCCGTCCCACGCTCCCCGCCCGATCCGTCCGTTGACCAAACGAGCGCGTCTCGTGGTAGGCCCGGCGTCTCCCCCGCCATGCCTCGCGGTCAGGGATTTCCACTGTAAACTTGTTTTCGCCGCAGATTCGCGGGCTCGCGAAGTCTGACCTCATTTCAAGCATGGGCTCCTTCACGATCTCCTGAATTTTACAGTGACCCCCTGCAGCCTGGGTTGATCTTCAGTCTACAATTGCAGGCTAGTCTGTATAGTCCTAGCCTGGCCTCCCCCATGATAACTAAGTGTAGGGGGCTTTTCAGCACTTGCTGAAATAAATTATTCATTTATTAATCCCCGGTTATTCCTATTCTTATTGGCATTAATTTATTTAATTCCATTTGACCTATAAATATGTACTATTGAACATGGTTTTAAATTATCAATGACACTAAAGCAAAGTAGTACTAGTACTATTATGTTACAAAGTAGTACTAGTACTACTTTGCTTTAGTGCAATTGATAATTTAAAACCATGTTCGATAGTTTCCTTTAAAGAAATAAAATCACAGAATTTAGCCATTTATTCTTGGTTGATTAAAAATTATTTTCTGAAAAAAAAACAAGGTTGGAGCATACTGTGCGATATAGGAACTTTCAAATGATGTATCACAAGCCGCGTGCTGCAACTCAAAAAAAAATGTCGATGACGCCATACCTTTGACGGCTGTCAATGAAAAAACAAATGAATTAGATAAAAATAGGCTAATAAAAACTACATTGATGTGTTCGAGCGTTTTTATATATATATATATATATATATATATATATATATATATATATATATATATATATATATATATATATATATATATATATATATATATTGTAATATCCCCCCCCCCCTTTTTTCTTTATTTTTACAAAAAAACATACCTATTGACATATTGACAGACTTATGGTATACAAAGGCTACATCATATATTGTAATGCCCAATTTAAACACTTTGTATTTTAAAGAAAAAGGCATATTAGTCTGGTTTGCAATGTTAAATTTTATGCAATTAAATCTCTGACCACATTAAATTACTACAGGTGACCTGAAATGTACTCACTTACCTTACTTTAAAGGCCTCTACATTTGCTTACTAAGAATAACTAATTTTCTGGGCTACCAGGATAAATATTAAGGCGTGAAAATCTAGGGCTAGGACCAGGTTGTGTTTGTTCAGGCTATGAGTTGGAACATTGTGAGAGAAACGCTATAATTCGTAAACACTTAATTTATTTGACAATGTTTCTAGTTTGACCAATACAGTGAAACGGACAAGAAGGCACAGACATCTAGGCACCGTTCGCTACGAAAAATCACACGGCTGGGGTTAATCTCAAACATATGGGGAGTGCACTAGCATAAATAATTTGGATCGCTTGGGGGGGTAGATGACTTGGTGTGTATCGAGATCCCCGACGTCACTCTCAGTCTCCACAGTGGCGTAGAATAAAAGATTGATATTTTCATTTCAATATTCATTGTTTAGATTTTTCTGGTTTCATGGTTCGCATTTCAGTTTTGGTTTGTCTTTGCTTTATTACTGTGGGACTGATTGAGCAACACCGCAGGACAGGACACCACACCCAGGCATATATTTGAGGCTTACCGACACTTTCCTCTACGTCTCTCATATGGTTATTAATCACTAGGAAATGACGCATTGCGCATTTGGGTTGCCTTTTCCACAACCATTGTGCCATAGTTAAGGTTTTCACGAGCCCTTCTTGGACTATAGCCTCAATTGGAGGTCTTTGATTTTCGGAGGTTTGGCATGTCAAGAAGTAGAAGGTTCACCCAAATACCGCTTGCAAATTATCTTGTTTATGACCTGCAGGCTGTACGAGACCAAGGGAAAGGTATCATTGTCATTTAGGCCAGATTACTGTTTACTGACTAAGCGGAAACGAAAACAAACCTACTATTACTTCACCCAACATTATGACGTATATCGCAAGGCTTTAAACTAACTACTGACCTTCAGGTTGCCCTCTCACAGCACTCATGCCGAATTTATATATATATATATATATATATATATATATATATATATATATATATATATATATATATATACACATATATATCGCGAAGCCTTCAGGGCTGGCCTGACATCTCAGGTCTTTTTTCGGAAATTGGCACTTCATGGAGCGAGACTTCACCTGAATGTCATTCTAGACATCAAGAGAATAATTACATAAATTTGTCAGAACACCGGGGGAAGTACTTCATTTACTTAATGTCCCTTTCCTTTCTTTTCCGAACCGTCCAGTGCACACCACATACACTCACATTTCAAGTTTCAGTTTAATACACAAAGGGGAGCCAAGATGTCTGTTTCAGGTACAAAACAATGAGATTCCTAACTTCAAATTTCAGTTTCAAAGTGCATTAGAATGGTGCCACATTGTTTTAACTTCAAGTTTAATTTTCAATATTTACACAAAAATGGAATTACATACTTTCAGTTGTAAGTTTCAGGTTTAAAGTTACATTATATAGAGCTAGTTACTTCCGATTTCAAGTTTCAGGTTAAAATTATCTTATATAGAGCTAGGGACCTTTTGTCTTCAAATTTCAGATTCAAAATTATTTTATAACGAACTGCATGCGATTCAAATTTAGCATTAAGCTATAAAGAGCCACATGTTACTGGTTTCACTGTCCGAATTTAAATTATATTATAAAGAGCTAGATACTTATGTTTTCATGGTTCAGATTTAAGTTATATTATAATGAACTACATAATTCTGGCTTCACGATTAAGATTTAAATCATAGTATAAATGAGCTACATGTTTCTGGTTTCATGATTCAAATTTAGCATTATGTTATAAAGAACTACATAGTTCTGGTTTGGCCATTTTGATTTAAATTAGGCAAAGCTCCATACTTCTGGTTTCATGATTCATATTTAAATTGTATTATGAGGGGCTACATAATTCTGGTTTCACGATTTAGATTTAAATTATATTATAAAAAGCTACATACTTCTGGTTTGACAATTCAATATTAAATTATAAAGAGCTACGTAATTCTGGTTTTACGATTTAGACTTAAATTGCATTATAAAAAGCTACATACTTCTGGTTTCATGATCAAGAATTAAATTATATTATACAGAGCTACGCAATCATAGTTTCACGATAAATATTTAAACTATATCATAAGGAACTACGCAATTCTGGTTTCACGATTTGGATTTAAATTATATTATAAAAAGCTACATACTTCTGGTTTGACAATTCAATATTAAATTATAAAGAGCTACGTAATTCTGGTTTTACGATTTAGACTTAAATTGCATTATAAAAAGCTACATACTTCTGGTTTCATGATCAAGAATTAAATTATATTACACAGAGCTACGCAATCATAGTTTCACGATAAATATTTAAACTATATCATAAGGAACTACGCAATTCTGGTTTCACGATTTAGATTTAAATTATATTATAAAAAGCTGCATACTTCTGGTTTCACAATTCACATTTAAATTATATTATAAAGAGCTACGTAATTCTGGTTTCATGATTAATGTTTAAACTATATCATAAGGAGCTACGCAATTCTGGTTTCACGATTTAGACTTAAATTGTACTATTAGGAGCAACAAAATTCTGTCTTCAAGTTTCAGATTCAAAAATAATTTCACTAAATAATACAAAAGCTAGTAATATTCCCGACTCCAAGTTCCAGTTTAAATATTATTAAATGGGAACAAGATTTCATTTTCAAATGCAACGGACTTTCATTAAGTACTGAATGAGCTAGTAACGTTTTTAATTTCAAGTCTCAGTCTAAGTATCATTAAATTTGGCAACTTTCAGAGGCGAAAGCAATTCTCAAAATAATACACAAATAAATTAAGATTCCAGGCTTCTAGTTTCAGTTTAAATATATCAACTTTCGCAACACTTCACTGCACAAAATAATTTATTTATACAATATAAACAAACAAAATTCCAAATTTCAAGTTTAGTTTAAATATATTAACTTTGGCAACGCCTAAATGCTCAGGTATTCTCTCTACACTATATGCAAACAAAAATTAAATTCCAGCCTTCGAGTTTAGTTCAAATAAAAGAATTTGGCAACATTTAAACGCACGAATGATTTCTCTGCAACAGTATGCAGATAAACAAAGTCCCAGCTCTCAAGTTCTTAAGCCTATCGAATTTGACAACCTTATATGCCCAAATAATATCTCTACATGATCTATAAACAACTAAAATTCTAGATTTCAAGTTCAGTTTAAATATAACAAATTTGGCAACATTTAAAATAATTTCTCTGAATAATACGCAGACAATTAAACTTCCGCGGTTCAAGTTTTGTTCAAGTATATAAAATGTGGCAACATTTGAATGCACAAACAATCTCTTTAACAACATAAAACTTCCAGTTTCAAGTCTAGTTTATAAATATCAAATTGAACAACATTCAAATGCACAAATAATTTCTTTAAATAATATGCAGACAAATAAACTTCAATGGTTCAAGTTTCTGTTTAAATATATTAAATTTGGCAACATATTACGGATGGCTACTTATACTACCCCTATTCTTGAATAGCACTGTTGAGGCACGCAAAGCATTTACTTGGCCGTGCAATTTTGAGACACCCGATAGCATATGTCAGTTTAAAGGTACACTCACCGTTTGTTGAACTGCTTTCCATCATGACCGGCTGCTGCTCCGGGGTCTCATCTAGGTGTGTGGACGGTTCCCACATCTTGGATTTCCTGGCAAAGCGGGCCGAGTTCGAAATGAGCCCGCGTGCGGGGTTTTTCCGCTCTGGGGAACCGTGAAAATTTCCGGGGGAAGGTCCCCGTCTGCGCGCGAGATTATGGCGTTCAGTGCTTGGTACAGATCTTCTCCGTTAGTTGGGGAGGATGTTTGGACCGCGATATCACCAGCAGATTTCCCTTGTTTCGGCATTCGCGCTCGCAAGTCTGGCGCTTAATGCTTACTACAAGTTCTTTCAGTTGGTCAGGGAGGAGAAACCGCGATGTGACCAGCAGCTTTCCCTTGTTTCGGCATTCGCGCTCGCAAGTCTGGCGCTTAATGCTTACTACAAGTTCTTTCAGTTGGTCAGGGAGGAGAAACCGCGATGTTACCAGCAGATTTCCCTTGTTTCGGCATTCGCGCTCGCAAGTCTGGCGCTTAATGCTTACTACAAGTTCTTTCAGTTGGTCAGGGAGGAGAAACCGCGATGTGACCAGCAGATTTCCCTTGTTTCGGCATTCGCGCTCGCAAGTCTGGCGCTTAATGCTTACTACAAGTTCTTTCAGTTGGTCAGGGAGGAGAAACCGCGATGTTACCAGCAGATTTCCCTTGTTTCAACATTCGCGCTCGCATGTCTGGCGCTTAATGCTTACTACAAGTTCTTTTAGCTGGTCAGGGAGGATTGGGGAGATCAGACCGTTTGAAAGCTCAAACTAGATCTGCCCCGTCTGTACAAATCCACGTTTCTTTTATATGAATTCGCTCCACCTCCGCGTGGAATAATGAAAAACAGACATAGTCGTTATGGTTGACGAGACATCAACTATGTACACAATTATCGACCTAACGCTGCGTACGTGCCAGTTTACACGGCCTGATCACATACCCCACACAAGAAAAACTTTATGGATACTGCAGTGCATTGTAATATGTTCTGTTTTAATTAAAAATTAACTTTACTAATCAATTACTCCATTTATGACAATTATTCTGTGACTGTACCTGTGCATCACTGCTTTGTTAGTTGCCCTTTTATTGTTATCAGTACATGTACACAAGTTGCATTACTACAGGTACTTGTTAGTCACCGAACAGTAGTGGTAATCTAAATGCAATTTAGAAATATTACAAAAATATTCATTTGTGCCGGGTACGCGATATTACGTAAAACATTACATTTTTTTTTAAAACAGTGCCGAATTATTCTGGCAATTCCGTTTCAAATTGCATACCAAATATTGTGTGCATCTTTTATATACCTGCTTGCCACGAAGCTGCAAATAAAATGTATTTATGTCTGCCAGTTTAAAAATTCGCATATACAGCCGACAATTAATTCTCAATACCGTTTGTAAGGTGGAAACTTGATTTTTACTTTACAACATATTAAGTTTACTTAAAATTTAATCAGCCACGAGATTCTCTATGCAAAGCATGTGTAATAATTACCCTAGTTAAAACAAAAACGACTGCAGTTAAAATAAGACGAGAATGTGCAAATACATATTTTTTTGCGAGTCGCCTGACATCTAATTCTAATTAATTACGTTACTTCACAAGGAATAGTGTATATAATTATAATATTCATAACTTGCATTGATTATTGCATATTGGTGGCATGAAGGTTTACATTTCATTGTCAATTTCTTATCTGTTTTGTTTTTATGTAACGATGCTCGATCTAGATGACACAGGAATAAGAATTTCTCACGATATTGGGGTGTCTGTTTCTGCTTAATGGTCTAAACCTCTCAAACTCTTGAGATATAAGTACAAATATACACATCGACACTCGCTTTGTCATGTTCTTTCAAGAATAATGAGACCCAGACTAATAAATTATCGTATCTGCAGGAGAGGACCGTGTGACCTAAAGCATGACATTCTCAATATGAGTTTACGTGAAACAACCTCTTCTCTTTAAATTACTTCGTCCAGATCGAGCTGTAGCTTAATTTCTATTTTATACAGGGCGTAGCAAATACAAAGATATAAACTTTCAATCAGCATTGCACCTGTGGTATGAGAATTACTTACTGAAATAATTTATAAAAAAATTTAGATGCCAATGAAATCACGAAAACTTGCAAAGTAAGTGTTGAGGGGTCAAAAATAAATGTTTACTGACAAAAGTTAACTGCTAATATACCAGAACCTTATAATATATATATATTGTGACGGGCCGTACTTTTGTTTAGTGAATAATTAACCACACTTACCAGAAAGTAAACTCATATGATGCAGAAATACTGTTACATACCTATAACAAAAAGAAAACTAAATTAATCTCTACAAATCTATATTTTCAACGAATTTTCATTTTAAAATGGTCAAAAAGTAACTAACCGATTTTTATGAAACTCGGCAAGTATCTTTCTTTTTTTTTAATAGCTTGGATGAGTTCGTTAGCCAGCCCGACCGGACCAGTTTTCATTTAAAAAAATTGATTTTTCCGAAAAAAATTCGTATCTCAAAAAGTGAGACAGTTATTTTGATGGAACTTGGTGGGTATGTTCCACTCGTATATACCTTACTACGTACCAAAATTCAACTGTGTAGATTTATAGAAAATTGAGCTATTCCAATTTGAAACCATTAAAATGAAACTTCGCTAACATAACGCACTTACTGCGCCCCAAAAATTTTTTAGATTTAAAGAAGCATCAGGTCCACGCTGGGTAATTCTGTCAACAAATGTCTTACTTCAATGTAAGTTGCAAACTACTTATAACTATACTGGGTGGACAGATAAATGTGATTCGTTTCTTGTGCGTAAAAACGCCCACGAAAAATACCAATATTTGTATAAAATTATTCTTAAAATACACACAAATATAAACTTATTTTGCTTCGGTTCGAAGATAATTTCGATTTTTTAAATAAATTGTATGTTTCGTAAACGTTTAAGCGTTCATTACTAAGCTTCTGATAGCCTTCAAATTATTTCTATACCCCTTTCTTATCCAGGTTAGATGATAATATAAAAGTGCGTTATGGTAGTGAATTTTCATTAAAATGTTTTTAATAGCAAATATGTGTGTTTTTTTAAAGAAAGCAGGCATCAAATTTGGTTACCAGTATAACCTATATAGTAAAAACAATGTGTCATGTTTGATCAAAATAACTTTATTGTTTGAAAATGTACAAATATTTCCGAAAGTAAACTTAAAGTGTTCCCGATAAAACTCGTTTCTTGGTCAACCTTATAGGTTAATAGCTAATTGAGCTATTCAAATATAAAGCCTTTGATCAAAATTCGCTACCATAACGCACTTGGTGCGTCCAGAATTTCTTTTCTTACAAACATGCATTATATGTCGATGCAAAATGCAATAACATAAGACGTGTTTGATTAAAAAGAAAAGAGAATTTGTATCACCAACGACTTATGGGCCAACCTGTGATTGTAAAAATATTTTTTAATATGCAGCTCAAGACACCCTATAATTAATGTATACAATTTTTTTCATATCTTGTATAATAACGGATATATTGATTTTTTAAGAAAATTCGACAAAAATTATATACCATTAAACGATAAACTCTATAGCTAAGGCTACTGCCAAGCATCAGAGAAAGTGTCTATTTGATATGAATTTTCTGGAAACATTTTAGTAAAATGAAGGGCAATGACGGTTGAAACTAAGACTTCAGGGTTTGTAAAACATTCTTCTTGAGACATTTTTTCCCATAGCCCGTATTAGATTCAAGTTCTTTGCCTAAATGTTGCCAATTTTGACGTTTTCCATCGCAACTTTGACGTTTTGATGAAAACCCCAATTAATTTTTACTTAAATGCCTATAACTTTTTTGTCTTTTGACCTACAGATCTAAATTTTGGTAGGTAACTTACATATAATGATATAAACCCGCGTACCAAATTTGGTTGCCCTTACTTTGTTAATTCGGGAGATATACATTTTTTTCGAAAGAAAACACAAAGTTTTCCGGGAAAACCTGTGCCGATTTTCCTGGATAACGAACTTATCCAAGATATTTGCAAAAGGAAGGTACTCACCAAATTTAATTAAAATCAGCTGATTATTTTTTGAGTTATCGGTGTGATATATATATATATATATATATATATATATATATATATATATATATATATATATATATATATATATATATATATATATATAACATATAAAAATTGAAACTGACCCCGGATATGTGTTGTGGGGGGCCTAATTAGCGCTCATTTAGAGAAATTTTTTCCAAATTCAAAAGTCGAGATCTCCTCATTAGTGATTTTTTTTAAAGAAAATTCACTAATAGATGTGTAACCTCAAATCTGTTACCACATGATGTCAAAAATGCTTACATTATTATTCAGTCCTACATACTTAAAATAGAAAAATCTACATCTTCTCCGACAGTCAGGCAGTACTAAAGACTCTGAAATCTTTCAAAACAGAGCCTGGGTTTGAAAAAATCTTTGAAGCAACTACCTACGAACAACAAAGTAACTTTGATGTGGGTACCAGTGCATCAAAGCATTGATGGAAATGAGGAAGCAGATATCCTTGCAAAAAGGGCAGCAACAACACCATTCTATGGTCCAGAGCACTATTGTGGATTAAAAAAAGCCATGTAAGAAATGAACGTGATACTTGCGAGAGAACGTAAATGCTGTCCTACTGGAAGAAAACGCCAGGCTTAATGCAGGCAAAACGCTCCATCACCATATCTACATAGAAGTCTGAACTGTTTCTTGAATTAAACAGGAGCGACTTGAGAATAATCACAGGAGTTTTCACAGGACACTCTCCAGTAAGGGGACTTGACATTACACCAAGAAAAACAGAAAGGATAATTATATTTAGTGAGCCCACATCCATGACGCAAAGAGACCTTGCTGGTGAGTGTTACGTGAGTTTTGAAGTTGTAAATAAGATAATTAAACAAAAGTCTGGACGCAGAAAGTGCACTATGGTAGCGAATTTTCGTAAAAATGTTTTTAATGGCAAATATGTCTTGTTATTAAAAGAAAGACATTTGGTTATCAGTATAACCTATATAGTAGTAACAAGGTACCATATTTCACTAAAATAGCTTTATTGTTTCAAAATGTGCAAACATTTTCCGAAAATAAACTTTAAAAGTTCCAGAAAATACTGGTCCAATTTTCAACGAACCTCTTCGAGCTATTTACACACCAGCCAAGATATAATTATTCACAAAGAGCTTTAGGTCAAAAGTTGAAAAAATTCACCATTTTCTTTTACATAAATTGCCTTCAGTAATATTACACTAAATTATAGTTTCCACAAAAATTCCACCTTTTTTTTACAATAACTTACTAAACATTTATTATTAATTACCAACATATCACAAAAATCTTACAAAGACGATTTCTAAGGAAACACTAAAAACATTTCTGCGAAAGCTTTTCAAATTCAGTCACTATTTGACAGTACCTGTATACGGCCGCTCGATTTTTTCGACGAATAATACATACAAAAAGGTCTCTGAATGCGTAATTTCCATGGGGCTCTGCTATCTAGTGGTAAAATAGCATGTCATAATTTGTGGTGTGTTTGTGATTTGTGCCAAAAACTCGAAAAGTTGCAAAACAATTGAAATAACTCAAAAACGATCAACGATATAATTTTTTTCCTTACAAACATTCATTACAATTAGATGGGAAATACAAAAAAGCAATAACATAAGGGGTGTTCTATAAAAAAGAAAGTATGTATCACCAGCGACTTAATGGCCACCCTATTATTGTCAAAATGGGTTTATAAGATGTAACTCGAGACACCCTATAATTAACGTATGTAATTTTTTTCTAATATCTTGTATAATAACGGATATATTGAGCTGTAACGAAGAAATGTGTCAACCTGTATATGTGTAAACAGACAAAGACTGAACCAGACCCCGTATATGGGTTTTAGGGGTTCTAGTGCGCACTCATTTAAAGAAATCTTTTTAAAATTCGTAAGTCGCGATCTTCTCAATAACGTAGGGTATATTAAGAACGTGGCCGAATATAACATATCACTGTGTGCCTAGTGGCGAAATTAATTAGCAAACAGAAAACAAACAAAATGTTAGCGGAATCAACGACTTTTAGAAGAGAGAAAGCCGAAAAACTTTGCTTACCATTTGAACCTCGAATTACGAGGGGTTTAGATAGCATTTTTTAAAAAGCCAACTATGTTTTTCGACAAAAATACTTTTAAAAATTTGCTAGGTAACCAAAAAGGCAAGGAGAGGACCGCTTAAATGCCGGTAATTTATTAAATCAGTTGTAAAGATTGTGATCTTAAATAAGTCAGACAAACAAAAACATCTATTGAAACTAGACTTAAATAACACTTAGCACAACTAATATACGGTACTACAGATAGATCTTCCGTTGCCCGGCATATCTGGGATAAGAATCTAAAATTAATAAAAAACGTTAGACAATCAGGCCAGCTAAACGCCTTCGAATATATATATATATATATATATATATATATATATATATATATATATATATATATATATATATATATATATATATATATATATATATATAACTTTTAATATGATTTTCAGAACTACAAAAAGTGAAAAAGTAGAGTTCAGTTTATTTGGCCTACGCATATATGCAATTACCAGTCAATATTATTGTTATTGAATATTTAATATTTTTTGAGCTAAAAAGATAAGGAAGCTAACGTTTATGAAGACTGTTCTAAAAATGAAGCAGATTATTAAAAAGTGGACAAGCAACAAAATAAAACACAGTCATAATAATGTCACTCAAGCAAGCAAAGACGAATATAAATATACATTTAACAACGCGATTTAATTAATTATTTTCAGTCTAAATGTCAATTAGAGATATGACATAACATAACAGGAATTCCGGTTCCAGTGAAAATATTTAGAAATAGAAACCATTAGTTTTCACCACCAATTATAAAATTAATTTCAGATGTGCTATATAAAACGGTAAGAATATATCGCTACGAGAAAAGTATGTTACATAGTTTTCTAATGCCAATAATTTATTTGTTCACATCGGGGGTTTTTCAGACAAAAAAACGTTCCTCTCTGATGTTTTAAATAGTTGCTCTAAGAAAAAACATGCCTCTTCAACATCTACATGCTGAATTAATAATGAAGCATTAATTAAGTTTGCTTTTAGTAATGTGGTAGTACTTTCTTCTATTTAAAAATTAAAAATATGGCTATATATTTCGTTAATCAGAATAGTTTTCTGATTGTATCGGCATTAGTATAAGAAATTGTTGAAGTTAAATTTTTTTGTTGATAGCCAAAACTTATCCTTATGCATTAATTAATGCCGTTCTAAAATAAAAGATAATTGGATAGGTGGTATATGTATTTATTATGATGGCGACCATTTAAGTTTTTTGTTAAGACTCATTAAACAAGACAAACCGAAAATATTTTCCAAACGTATTTCTTGCATCTGTTGATGCAACATCACTTATTTTCACCACAAGTAATTACTTCAACATCGTTAATACGTTGAAATCGACGACAAAAGTTTCAATTTTTTTTTCGATTAAACGTCAAAACATATAGAGAACATGATTTTGAAACGACTTTATATTGTCTGTTGGTCTCTATGTCTGTCTGTTAGTAGCCACAATACGTTTAGGAACTAACTGAGATATCGTCTTCAGATTTGGTATGCAGTGACACCCGACAAACGAACGGTTCGGATTATTTTTGGGTAAGAACGTTCCAGGGGGTAGGGGATGAACGGAGATGACTTGGCAAAAATCGACATTTTTTCCTTAAAACTCGACTAATATAACGTTTTAGGGTTTGTTTGTTAGAAAACTTTCAATTTCATCACACATCTGGTATTTTGTGCTGAAATTAAATTAAAATTTGAACGTGTGGGGGTGGTTTTTTTTGTCTGTCGGTCTGCCAGTCGGCCAGTCTGTCGGCCTTTACGTCCGTTTGTTAGTAGGCGCAATAACTTTCCAACGAATTGAGATATCATTTTCAAAGTTGGTATACAGTTAGCAACCTACAAAGGAACGCTTTGAATTGTTTTTGAGTAACAACGCTTAAGAGGGAGTGACCATCTAAATTAATTTCATGAGAATGTCTTTTGGAGGAGAGTAAATTATCACAGCTATGTAGAAGTTGTGATTCAATTTGCACCACTATTTTTTAGTGTATCGCTAAGCCATACGAATCGCTTAAGTGAGATAAAAAATGCACAGAGATGGAAACAACTCAAAACAAGTTTTAAATTTTCATTTATTTATCTACTTCAAAAAATGTTTTGTTGTTTCGGCCAACAAATTTTAATTGGTAAACATAAATGATCTTAAATACGTCAGGCAAACTAAAAGATCTGTTGAAATTAGATTGAAAGAACATTTAGCACAACTAATATATGGTAGTATAGATGGATCATATATATATATATATATATATATATATATATATATATATATATATATATATATATATATATATATATATATATATATATATGAGTGAGAGAGAGAGAACTACCGGGAAACTGCATCTATTGATTATGGTAAAACCATTATCAGGAAATATCTCAAAAATTATTTTTTTATTATATTGTGGGACACTCGGCTAAAATATTTTTCAGGCTAGTGATATTTCCGGTTATATAAGTATATTTCCGGAAGTAGATGTCAACTTTCTTATGACAGCTCATCTACAGCAGATCCAGCGAGAACCCGAGGGCCTGCATTTTTGTCAGGGAAGGGATATAGTTTCTGTCTTTAATGAAATTCTGTTCCAGGGACCTGGCAACGATTAAAATCTGATGTGGAGGAGCGGATGCGCCGTTTATATATATTGAATAGAGGTAATAAACCGACTAGGGAAAACAACTTTACAGTGGAAATCCCCGACCGGGAGGCATGGCGGGAGGAGACGTCTGGTTCACGGACGGATTCCGCGGGGAGCGTGGGACGGGGGCAGGTGTTTATTCGGAAGGACTGAGGGTAAGTCATAACCCTCGGAGTCCATGCAACGGTCTTTCAGGCAGAAATGTACGCTATCCTGAACTGTGTGCGGGAGAACAAGAGGAGGGGCTACACCAACAAGCGGATCCTCATTGCCACATACAGCCAGGCAGCTCTTAAGGCCCTAAGTAGCCCACGGGTAAATTCCTGGCTGGTGAGTGAATGCCGAGACGGGACGAGCGACCTGGCTGAGCAGAATGAGGTCACCCTCATCTGGGTGGCGGGTCACTCGGGAATGAAGAATCTGACAGTCTCGCGAAGAGAGGGTTAGCAGAACCATTTATGGGACCAGAAACCGCTTTGGGCGAGATAAACAGCACTGCCAGGGGGGCCATTAAGTCCTGGGTCAGAAACCAACACAAGGTGTACTGGGCAGACTGTCCAGGGCTCAGACATGGGAAGTCAATAATTGAGGAACCCAGTTCAAAGAGAGCTGTCGAGCTGCTAAATCTCAGCAGAGGACAGCTCAGAAACATAACAGGTCTCTTGACGGGACACATGGCTGTCAAGAAACACCTGCATAAAATGGGGCGGTTCAGGGGGCACCTGGCATGCAGACACTGCGACGAGGGGGGAAGAATCAGCCCAGCACATCTTGTGCGAGTGTAAAGCTCTGGACCGCAGAAGACAACTGATCTACGGTCAGTCTAAACCGGAGACAGAGCATTATAAAACTTCACCCTACCAATCGCTGTGCAGACTAGTTCAAGGCTTTGGGGTGAGTGGAGTAAAAAGACTAAGGGCATGCAAAATAAACCAATGGTTGCAGTGCTATCGGGGCGGCGAGGCCGCGAACGAGCCCTCAGGGAAAGAAAAAAAATAAGCTCAGAAATTTTACAGGTGGGGATGTAGGGGCAATCTAGTAGTTATATTCATAATCTTGGTTTTTTCGTTATTCAGTTGTAGATAGTTTGCATTGAACCACTTATTAGATTCGTTCAGTGTATTGCTTGATTGTAGATTAATTTCAGTTAGACTATTGCCAGTGTTTATAATAGTGTCGTCGGCATATAGGCGAACTTACTTTGCCGTCACATTTTGTGATAAATCGTTGATGTAAGTCGCCACCAGCAAAGGTGCAAGGATTGAACCTTGAGGCAAACCAGAGTTTATCTTTTTCCAACTTTAATATTTGCAACCAATCCTGACACTTTGATATCGTTCCCTGAGAAGGCATTCCAGCTTTTTAGAAGAACTGTGTGACAACGGAGTCAAATGCCTTTTGTAGGTCACAATAAATGTATTGAGCTATAATACCATATCTAACGCCCTGGAAATTTCAGATGTGACTTCCAATAAAGGTGTTATGGTGGATCTACCGGTAATAATAATGACAATAAAATCATTAAAATGCGGAATACCAAAAAGATATAATATAATAAGAACATATCGAAATAAAACAACACATAATTTTCTTTGTATTTTGGGTACACCCACATACTAATTAGAATCTACTGACTTGCATCTGTCGATAAACATACACCTACTATAGAAAAAACGCAAATAAAGAGCCCATCTAAGTTGATTTTCTTATACATCGACTCACCAATATAGAGTGGGACCAAAAACCGCTGAAGAAAAGAAGTGAAACCAGAACGACAAAACATTACCACCTATTGGCACAACGACAATTATAGACAAAAATGGTCTAAAGAGAAACTGTTATTGTCCTAACGGCAATCAATAAATAATAAATAAGACATCATTAATCATATGGCCAAAATAACGATATATGTTCTGTCTTCACTGATGAAGACGTGTAAAGCAACGACAGAACTATAATTTAAAATGAAACTAATTGAACCGAAAACAATAAAACTCAACATTAAACGTTTTCTTTAACTGTCTATGGTATCTCATACAGTAATCTATGATAAAGTGAAAGAAGCTATGTCCAAAGGCAGTTATATGTAAATTATTTCACATGCCGTATATGGATGGCAGGACCTTCACACTTAAATACAACTATGAATACCTATTAACATATATAACAAATGCGGTCATAATAAAAAATCTTCTGAAGTTGTTTATCACGTAATTTGTTGGTATACATAATTGGTTTTTTTTTATATCATTTCATCTATGTGACTTCCGTGTTTGTATAATAATAATAGTAGTGCCTTTTTTTCGAAAGTGTTACCATCGGTATCTCTATATTGTAAAGAAAATTGCTGTGTCCTGATGAAAACGCACTCCCTACGTCAGCATATGCCTTCTTTTGTTTTGAACTGCACGGCGAAGATTCTTTAAAATCTGACAGTAGCGATCAGCGTTTATTGTTGTCCAAGTAGGCATAAACTCGCACCAGATATCCCCTTCCTGTTCCAAAGTACAGTCGCCAACGTTTTGCTGGAAGACAATGTTTGATTAAAAAATATAGGCGTGGCACTTTAATGTACGAGGGCGGGTTAATAAGCCCGTGACTTTTTCAATTTTCCGCCTATTCGCAAAAAGGGCAACACTGCTCCTGTCAACAAGCATATGTCAGTTGACCCCTGTCAAATTTTGAACAAGCTGCGTCATCTAGTTTGTGTTAGATAGCCATTGAAAGCAGACAACCTTTGAGTTATAACAAAAATGGAAAAAAGTGAAATTCGTGTGCCCATCAAACATTATTTTTTGCGAAATAAACCATCACTCAAGCCAAGGCTAAGCTTAATAAATACTATGGGGACTCTGCACCATCAATTTCCACGGTAAAAAGTGGTTTACTGAATTTCGTTGCGGCCCTACATGCACAAATGACGCCGAACGTTTTGGGCGGCCAGTTGAGGTCGCTACAATTGAAAAAATGCATAATATGGTGCTGACCGATCGGAGAATGAAAGCGCGCGAGATTGTGGAAGCCATAGGCATATCACATGGCTCAGTGGTTTCGATTTTGTATGATCACTTGGGTGTGAGAAAGCTATCCGCAAGATGGGTGCCTCGTTTGCTCACAATCGACCACAAACGCAATCGTGTGACAACTTCGAAGGAGTGTTTGGCGTTGTTCAACCGCAATAGAGACGAGTTTTTGCGCCGTTTTGTAACCGTGGACGAAACATGGATTCACCACAACACACCAGAGACCAAGCAGCAGTCAAAACAGTAGGTTTCTCCGTGATAATCGGCGCCGAAGAAAGCCAAGGTGGATTTGCCAGCCAATAAATAAAGTCATAGCGACCGTTTTTTTTTTTTTGGAATGCACGCGGTATAATCCACATTGATTACCTTCAAAAGGGAAGAATAATCAATGGCGAATATTATACCAACTTATTGGACCAATTCGATGACGTTTTGAAGAAAAAAACGACCGCATTTGGCCAAGAAAAAAGTTATTTTCCACCAAGACAATGCAAGGGTGCACACATGTGTAGTCTCCATAGCGAAATTGCATAAATTGGGCTACGAATTGCTCCCTCATCCATCCTATTCTCCGGATTTAGCCCCAAGTGGCTATTTCTTGTTTCCAAACTTAAAGAAATGGCTCGGCGGAAAGAGATTTGACTCCACTGATGAAATCATCTCACAAACAAATACTTATTTTGAGGACCTCGACAAATATTTTTTTTTGGAAGGGATAAAAAAATTGTAGAAACGTTGGACGAAGTGCATAGAGCTCAAAGGAGACTATGTTAGGAAATAACATGATTTTTGGTCAAAAAAACTGTATTTCATTCAAAAAGTCACGGACTTGTTGACCCGCCCTCGTAGGTACGTGCACTATTTATTGATTATGTTGCGCACTAACACTTTTTTTCAATCAGATTCGGTGCAAAATGCATTACGAAACCAAAAAAATCGACAAACTCTCAGAAATCCTGAACACAGTGGAATAGAAAAAGAATTATACTGTTGGTTCATTCGCCAGCGAAATAGAAACGCACCACCATGAGGTTTTGTCTGAGAAGGCAAACATGCTTTTTCATAAGCATGGGAGCAATCCTAATTTCACTGCAACTCGGGGATGGAAAGTTAAGTTCAAAAAGGGGCAGGTTATAAGAAAATTCGAAATTTGTGAAGATAAACTGTCAAGCAACACAGAAGCAGTTGGTCCATTTGTTAAGCAATTATGAGATGAAATAAAACAGAATGGTTTACTACCATCACAAATTTACAAATGCTCTTTATTTCAAAATTCTTCCAGATAATACACTGGTACATTTAAGAGAGAGAGAGAGAGAGAGAGAGAGAGAGAGAGAGAGAGAGAGAGAGAACTGCACCTGGTAGGAAAAACTAGCAAACAGGGGGTGACATCTTCAGCTTGCAGTAACGCAGATTGCGTTCACAAGCTGAAACTTTCGGTAATTGGCAAATCACAAACCCCACGAGCGTTTAAAATTGTTCAGCTTCCAGTACAATACCATGCAAAAACGCATGGATGACATCTCTTATATTAACTAATTGGTTTCACAATTTATTTGAGGTAAAGGTAAGAGCTTTCTTGAAAGATAACAAGTTTTCAGAAAAAGCTATTTTCTTACTGGACAATGCCCGTTCTCAAAAAAGTGGAGGCAATCTGCAAAGTTCTGATGGAAAAATGGTCGTCGACGGACCAAAATATAATCAACTTGACTAACATTTATACCACAAAGGGTCATTTGATGGAAATCCTTTGGAATGAGAATGAAAACATTATTGTTTTGTTGAGAACAATTAATTTATTCCAAGCAGTAGTCATGCTACACAACGCTTGGAAAATAGTAAAACCAGGTGCAATACAAAAATGTTGGTGTAATCTTCTGACATCAGATTTGAAGACCATGGACCAGTAGATTTGATACCTTTGAGCGTCGTGACAGAAAACCTAAATTGTACTGCCGAAGTACAGTAAATGGCCAACATGTTCATAGAGATCAACCCAAGACGTAAACAGTGGCTTCTTGAAGATCAGTGTCCTCAAACAACTGCGAAAGTAACGATGAAGATGTTGGAGAAAGCGAAGAAAACAGACCCAAAATACGACATGAAGAAGCAATAAAAGCATTAAGCATTGCGTTTAAGTGGGCGTCATATGTAATCAAGGTGTCAGTTTCAGATTTGTCCATATTAGTAAGATTGAAGAGACTAGCATTTGAAGAATTTAAAAGGAAACTTCGTCAAGCCAAAATTACAGCCTATTTTAAACAGTTACTATCAACAATTTTATTAACTTTTTTTAGTTTTTAACATTTCCAATTATTTTTCCAAATAATCTTAT
This sequence comes from Tillus elongatus, assembly GCA_964006375.1. Lineage (NCBI taxonomy): Eukaryota > Metazoa > Arthropoda > Insecta > Coleoptera > Cleridae > Tillus > Tillus elongatus. Next base: position 82,228,698 of record OZ023263.1, on the reverse strand, counting down.
CTTTATTTGAACTGCTCCTAGAATATATAATGTTTTATGGTTAATTTTTGACAAAATATGTCACTTTAAAATAAATTAGTTACATGTTCACAGCGCGACTTTTTTACACACGAAAATCCGGATTCGCCCAGTTTTAACTGATCCGGATTTTAGCGACGGTACTGTATTACTTTTGGGCTACCCTCTATATTATCTAATTTGTTTTGTTTAAAGTTACGCGGTATCGGAACCTGTAAGAGGCAAAATCTCCAATAACTAGATACAATTTCCATCTACAAATATAAACTATATGACAGATATATCAAAGATAGCTGTAATTTAAATTTCTCACGTTATATATTCCGGCCAGCAAAATAATGTTTTGCAATACGAATAATGAAGCACATGATGACAATGCAATGGTTCGACAATCCTTAGCAGATAAAGATAAAAACAGAAACAGCTTCTTGAAAAGGCAAAGCGCTGACAAAGCACAAAAAGTGTTAAGCTTGTTGCATGGGCAGATAGGACCCATCGTCTTAAAATATATCATATACTCAGATCGTTCTTTTTACTCTTAGAATGTCTCAGCATACATAATATGAAAGTCAAAAACGATAATTTATGTGGTTAATAAAACAAATTTTATGTCGATGTTTCTGGATTGTATAGGTTGCAATGAACCAGACGTCACTTTTACTTTTTATTTAGATTTTAAAAAGCATAAATACATTTCGCTTCGAGAAGATATAATGCACTGCCATTCTGAATAAAATCATTTAAGAAAACCACATTATGTCTTATGCTGATTATACTAATTAATTAAACTTGCTTAAAAGCGTAACTAAAAATCCATACCGTTGTTTGGTTATTGGTTACTTTTGTTAAGGAATGTCATTTGCGAACATTATTTACTTATACGTATAAATTATTACCACATGTTAAATCTTTGGTAGTAGTTTTTTTTTTGGTAGTACTTTCTTCTGTAGTCAGAAGGTTATTACTAGCCTGCTTGGTGGACCAAGTCATTTGATGTGAGAAAGTCACTCGATGTGTTATATTTGGATTTTTCTAAGGCATTCGACCGCGTTCCCACTCTTCAGCTTCTATGCAAACTAGAGACCTAAGGAATTCGTGGATATCTACTTGCTTGAATTGGGAGCTTCTTATATAATATAAGAAGCTCCCAATTCAAGCGAGTAGATATCCACGAATTCCGTAGTTTTTCGTAAGAGTTGGTGAAGCAACATCTAAATGTCAAACGGCTCTGAGCGGTGTTCCGCAGGGCTATGTTCTCGGCATTTTGCTCTTTCTTGTGTATACCGCCGACTTGTCTTCCCTGCATAAATCGGAGTGTTTGTCAACAACCTTAAAATCTTCTAGAACCCGGACACAAATCGTGACGACATCACAGCTGACTTAACAATTTATAATTGGAGCAAAGATTGGATACACCCATTAAATATCGATAAATGCTACGTGCTACATTTGGGACATAACAATTCATGTTTTACCTACAATACCTATAGTGACACAGTTAGGGTCATAACGATCATGGGCTGTTGGTTACGAAAGATCTATCATGGTCCACACACATAGCTTCAATAACATTCAAAGTTGCTCTATTTAATGAATAACGCATTTAGAGGTTGCTCCCAGAGACTTTTACTACTCTCTACAAAACCAATTCGGCACCCATCCTGGGGTATGCTGGCATTGCTTGGAGTCCTGTTCTCGTCAGAGATGGTCTTCTACTGGAGTATGTTCAACAAAAGCCACCGGTCTCCTTACGGTCTCTTCCGTCTCAGTTGTGAGGACACGCTGGGGCTAGCCCGCTTGAAAACGTGAGAATTATTTCTAACTTTAATGGTTACTTTCTTATTTGTTTCATTGGATGTTAGAATTATTTCTAACATCCAATGAAACAAATAAGAAAGTAACCGTTAAATCAAGCTCTGTGCATCAGATGCAGATTCTTAATCAATGCATGTAGGTACTGTATTAGCAAAGCGAAACAAAATTATTTCAAGAAGACATATACCTACCTCAAACTAATACAGTAAGTACTTATAATATCTAGGTACTTATTGTTTACTTTTAGTTTTTACTCTTCTTGTAGTGTATGGGAAATTTGAAGTAAATGAAACTACATAATATCATAAAGTAGGTTAAATTATATAAACAGATGTTTAGTGTAAATTATTAAAATTAAAATTTCAAAATTTTGTATTTATATTTATTTTTTTCATTTTCATAAAGTATGGATACAGCAATAGTAAATAAGTGTTGAAAAGAGTTTCAATGTAGCAAGTGCGCTATGGTAGCGAATTTTGGTAAAAATATTCAAATGGTGATAATTCAATTTCCCATAAACTAGAATCTTCAGTTTTGATACATAGTAAAACATACATAAAAGGAGGGTGGGTACAAAATTTAAATAAAACATAACACAATGAGCTTCACAGGCCACTACAAATTTGTTTTAGAAAAAACTTTTTTGTTATTTTGTTTGCGGAAACTGGTTCGATTGAGTTGACTAAAACGGATCATCCGAGCGACTAATACCTGTCACGTTTATAATTTGGTAGGCACATTCCTTTTGTAAATAAAAATTAAATTTACAGTAAATTTGCAGATTAGCACACGGGGGCTTTTTAGAAAAAAAATCAGAGACATGCTTAGAACTCCTTGTCGATATACAAACCACAAGAAAAATCTTGCAAACAGCCCGCAAGAAAGTTACGGGACCAGGAGTCAATATGGGTGCTAAGCGGGGAAGAATATAAAAAGGAAATGTGAGCGGAAAGTGCGAAAAAACAGCTTAATTGGACCTCTTTAAGCTTCCTCTATCCCATTTTGCAGCTATGCGTCCTTAAAATCCTGTTTACCCCGCACAGGACCCATATTCACCACATGTCCCGCAACTTTCTTGGGGATTGTTCCCAAGAAATTTTTCTTGCTTACATTCTTCTTGTTTATGCATTGAGTGTGGTTGTAGGCATGCAGAAGGGGAAGGAGAACCGCTGCGACATTACATTAGCTATATTCGACAGAGAGCTTTTATTACCTAAGATACTAAGTGTATGAAAATGTCCAAGATAATTTCAATTAATTATGTACTTTGATCATAATACAGAAAAACATATATGAATTTGTATTAAACTAATAACATATTATGTCCGGTGCGTAAAAGACAAAGAGACAAAGACCAATTTCGTCACCGTCCTACATATTGCAAAGTGGGCATTGATTTCCCTGTTTTAAAGCAGTATGTGACCGACGTGGATATGACAAGACAAATTGATAGTCATAATAAAGATGAGACGTTGTCTATTTATATCATGCATGTGTTATGTTCTTAAGCGCATATTGCCTCCCATAATATGGATAAGAGATAAGTAGCAGCAGGGTCAGTGTTTTTACTGGTCTTTCCCTTTTTAGTTGTTTTGTAGTTAGAATGCTATGATATTTAAATCGCATTTTACAATTAAATTGCTGGTAAAAAGCACAATTGCCTGAAAAAGCCTAATTATAAAGACTATACGGGAAAAATGGGCATCACTGCCAATGTTGACCAAAGGCTAGCTGTTGAAGAGCTTTAGGCTATAACAGAAAATAACATTAATTCAACAGATTATTTGTTCCAAGCACAGCTACTTTCTACTAAGGTGAATATCATCTGCTAACATAATACTGTAATCTCTTCTCTGAACGTTGATTTATACGGGCACTATACAGGCGTCCACGATATACTAATCATGAACATTTGAAATATTCAAAAACAACAGTGCCGTTTGAATAAAGTAATATAATAAGTAAAAAGTCTGGACGCAGCAAGTACGTTATGGAAGTGAATTTTCATTAAAATGTTTTTAATAGCAAATATGTCCCTTTAGTGCAAGCAGGCATCAATTTGGTTACCGGTATAACCTATATACTAGAAACAATGTACCACATTTCATCAAAATAACCTTATTGTTTGAAAATTAAGGTTTGAAAATGTAAAAAAAATCCAAAAATAAACTTTATATGTTTTCGAGAAAACTGGTTTCCTAGCGAACGAACCTTGGGTTAATAGCAAATTGAGTTATTGAAATTTGAAGCATTTAATGAAAATTGGCTACCAAAACGCACTTACTGCGTCTCGATTTTTTCTTACAGACACGCATCATATTTCGATTAAAAATTCAAAAATGCAATAATATAAGGAATGTTCACAAAAAAATTGTAGGAATCACCTTCGACTTATGGGCTATGCTGTGATTGTCAAAATAATTTTATAAGATGCAGCTCAAGACACCCTATAATTAACGTATACAATTTTTTCTCGTATCTTGTATAACAATTATGTAAACAGACAAAAACTGACACTAAACCCGGATATGGATTCTAGGGGGACTAGTTTGCACTCATTTGAAGAAATCTTTTTAAAATTTACAAGTCGCGGTCTCCTCATTAACGAATTTTTTTTACGAAAATTATCAAAAAATTATAGACCGTTAAACCATCAACTTAACTAAAACTACTGCCAAAGCATCAGAGCAAGGGTCTGTTTGAAATAAATTTTCTAGAAATATTTTAGTAAAATGAAGGACAGTGACGGCTGAAGCTGAAACTTAAGGGTTTGTAAAACACTATTCTTGCGACATTTTCTTTACATAACCCGTATTTGTTTTAGGTTCTTAGCCTAAATGTTGCCAATTTTGAGTTTTCAAATCGCGACTTTGACGTTTTGAATAAAACCCCATTTTTTTTTCTTTAAATGCCTATGACGTTCTTTTCTTTTAACACACATACCTAATTTAAGTACATGGGTCACTTTCCATAATACAAACACCCGTACCAAATTTGGTTGCCATTACTTTGTTATTTCCGGAGATATAAAAATTTTCCGATAGAAAACACAAAATTTCCGGGAGAAGCTGGTCCGATTTTCTTGCCTAACGAACTTATCCAAGCCACTTGCAAAAAGAAGGTGCTTACCAAATCTGATTAAAAACGGCCCATTTTTTTTTGAGGTATTGGATATATATATATATATATATATATATATATATATATATATATATATATATATATATATATATATATATATATATATATATATATATACACACATATATATATATATATCCTACGGTCACACCTAAGTTTCTAGAAATTTGTCGTACACTAATATGTGGATTAGCAGTAACAATAGCAACGGCAACGACATTAGTAATGTTTTCTTCATTTATAATCCTACGAGCTCTGACTTGTCTCCCGGTGCGTCTTACAGATCCAGTTTCCCGCATATATCTTGCAATGCGACTAAACACCTCTCTTGAGTAATGTCTTTTTTGGGGGTATCTTAAAGCATATTCTCGTGATGCGACAACAGGATTCCGAGAACATTGAAAATAAATTTCAAGCATATCGAATGCTTCCTCGTTGGAATAAGAGATTATGAAAACCTAAAACACTAACTATTGATAAAAAGCACCCAGAAACACTACAATTAATTAATAAGACCAGTAATAAATTGAACATAAGATTTTGACGTTTATAAAACAAATTGTTTCAATTTCCTTACCTTCGTTTACAACCCATGGACTACATTGATTAAAGTACAAAACTGCATATGAATTTCACATGCGCATTAACAAGTGTTTAAATGATTTTAGACATTGGTTGTTTTATTGTTGTATTATGATAAAGATATATATGGAATGAATTTTCAAAATAAATACTGAGCATTTTCTCTAAACGCCTAATGAAAAGTGTTTCGTTTTCATAATATCAATTAATTTTTTCATGACTTCTCCATTACTTCAGTATTGTAATTTTATAATAAACTAATACATTTATTTCATTTTAAAGTGATTACGTAAATGCTATTGGTAAGTACGTTAATTTGTATAACGATTGTAATGAAGTTTGAGTTCTATCCGTGTCCATGTCCACTTGGCAGACATGGTATTCTAATTTAAAGTAGATACCTTCAAGGATATAATCTAATAATATTTATCGTATTTTGTTTTACTGCCTAGGGTGTACAGATGTAAAACATTCAAAATTCTGATGCCGGTACTCGGCGGATTATGTTCTGAGCATAGATGAACCTGCTCTGTGTTTCTGTGTGCCGGTATGCGCGAATCGCAGTTACGCGATTTAGTCCAATCACAATCACTGACGAGGTAACTGTCACATTCGACAGTATCAAAATTTCCTATTCACGCAAGGAAGTGTTCTGTGTTCACGCATTAATCATACATAGTTTATTTTCAAATTGCCTCTACTCGTCAGAGATTAGTTAAATGCATGATACAAATAACCAGAGATATGGTAATGAGACTACCTATTTTTAGAACAGTCACGCGCATGGTGTCAAGTGGTGAGTTCAATGCAACAATAATATGCTGTCGTGCAGTGGGGTTTGACGTTTCATCACAACCTCTTAACAAATTACGTATTTTACTTACCTTGTGCGTATATATATATATATATATATATATATATATATATATATATATATATATATATATATATATATATATATATATATATATATATATATATATATGTGTAATATAAAAATGAAAAAGACAATATAGGCGACGAACTTCAACCGCATTAAACTGACGTATAGAAACTTTTTGATTGCGAATGACTCACCACGTGACGTCATTGGAGGGGGCGGGGCATATGCGCAATATCATATCTCTTCTAAGTCATTATATCATGAGTTAAATGTATACATAAAAACGGACAGCAGCTTGAACATTTGTAAATAATAAAATATTAGTTAAATTTTAGGTTTTTTACCTTCATATAGCTTCGTTCTCATAATATAATCACTTAATTTACGAATACAACCTTAAATTCGATTCTTGGCTCTTGTATCTTAGTTTTATGATAAGGTAATAAATTTACTTCATATTAAAGTGATTAATTGTTATTGGTAACCATGTTAATTTGTATAAAGATGCCTGAAAATTAATATTCCATAGAGATTTTGCTATATTCATATCTTATTTTGATAAATGGGATAATAAGCACCAAAATAGCTAAAATTGGAGTTTTCTCTGAAACGGAAAAACATATTCGTTTTGGGTTTTCACTGAGTTCTTTCTAACTTCATCCACTTTTTGATAGTTATATTATAATACTATGTTGCTATTTGAAAATTTTCCAAAAAGTTAATAAAACTAGACTCCTCTACTCTAACGCCTTCTGTATTTTGTGCATGTGTGACTGTGGATTTAAAATACTAATACGTGAAATTTCGTATCTTTCCAACAAGCCAAAATTATTGAAGTTATGCCTACTAGTTATCAAGTTATAGGCATTTGTTTATAAAATAAAAATCCTCGCCTCCTACATCCGCCACTGGTCCATATGGATTTTTTTTAACAGAAGTTGTATATAAGTGAACGTTGATTACAAATTACCTAAAACCAGCTTACGTTATGCGTCAATATTTTCGAGAAATTAAAGAATTTAGATAAGCCATGGCATTTTCGCCACCTAGCGGCATATTTAGAAATCTGAAAATAAGTTCTAACATTTTCTCATGGCCTCTTTACTTATGCATTTTTTTTTCCGAAAGCTGCAGCTGTGACGGTTTGCGAGATATAGCCGGTCCGTGTCCTTATTTGAACACCCTGTGTGTGTGTGTGTGTGTGTGTGTGTGTGTATATATATATATATATATATATATATATATATATATATATATATATATATATATATATATATATATATATATATATATATATATATATATATATATATATATATATATATATATATATATATATATATATATATATATATATATATATATATATATATATATATCTGTGTGTGTGTGTGTGTGTGTATGTATGTATCACACCGATAACTGAAGAAATAATGGGCCGATTGTGATAAAATTTGGCAGATACCTTTCTTTTGTAAGTAGCTTGGATAAGTTCGCTAACCAGGAAAATCGGACCAGGTTTTCCGAGAAAATTTAAGGTGTTCTTTCTGAAAAAATTTGTATCTTCAAAAATAACAAAGCTATGGTAACAAAATTTTGTACTTTGGCTAACCTTATTAAAAGTAAACCACACACCATAATTCAAATCTCTATCTTACAAGAAAAAAAGTTACAGGCATTTATTTAAGAAAAATGTCAATTTCTAAGAAAATTCACTACCATAACGCACTTGCTGCGTCCAGACTTTTTTAAAGAATTGTTTGACCAAAACATCGTAACGTAGTAAAGGAGTTTTATTTGTAGTTGTCATGAATTCAAATTTAATTTTCTCCTGTCTGATCATGCTGTCTAATAGCAAAACGGGTTACAGAGAAGAAAACAAACATTTGTCGCGCCGGAAAAGTAGTCTCTACGTCTGTATTTATTAAATACTTTCTCAAACATGATTCTCCATCAAGCGCCAAACGAAATTCACTTTCTCACATTTAGATGTTACCAGCTGGATGGCCGGATACATCTCGGACACTTCTATAAGAAAGACAATATTTTACATGCAGATTATTTAAAGGTATGCTTCCACCTTTATAGACGCAAACAACAAACCTGACAACGCAATAAAACAGAGATCAGATGGCAAAGCTGCCACTATTATATGAGAAAACTTTAATTGATTAGCGGTATACTTTAACAGAATAGATCGTTCGCAAACAACTATTATAGAATGCTTTGGGACATATAATAGTGAAGATATTTGCAATGTACTACCATCTTCTTCTTTTTCTTAGAATTAACTGAACCTAAAGCAAATCACCTGAGGATGTAAATCGATCAATTATAGTAATTGTTCTCAGCCAAGGAAATAGGAGTACAAAAACAAAAACCATCAGATTAGAGAGTATACAAACAGTATTTATTGCATCAACCGCAAATGGGAATTATTTATAAGACATTATGCAAATCAGTGTAAATAAATATACTATAAATAATAAATGTATAAATTAACAGTAAAATACGATATAAGTACAATTTGGAAAACATAATTCATCACAATACAGTTTTTAAACCTGATAAAAGTTAGTCTCATCAGAGGGACGAATAAACAAAACGAACGAATGCATTCCTCCGATGACGCTAACAAAGTTAGCGAAACGACTGTCAGGTCTGAAAACTGTATTGTGATGAAATGGGTTCTCCAAATTGTACTAATTAGTGGTCATCACGGGTTCCAATCTTCACTCATTAAAATACGATATACAAGTATTAGTACAAGTAATGACTGCAACCTTACTCATCACGCAAAGAGGAGTCCCGAGAAATGTGTGTACATCTGCTCGGATAGCGAGGCGGTCCTTCGGCCAGAATCAGGTGAACACTGGATCAGGAGTGCGCTGACGCCCTCAGAGGACTAGCCAGGGCGAAGGAGGTGCAACTGGTGTGGGTTCCGGGACACTGTGGCGTAGCGGGGAATGAGGTGGTGAATAATCTCGCAAGACTCGGTTCCCGGCGGCCGTTCTGTGGCCCGGAGCCTGCGATAGGCATAAGTATGAAGACAGTCTCTGTCGCCTTAGACAGGTGGACTGAGGAAGCAATGGAGAGGCACTGGGGGTCGGTTGGTGGCTGCAGGCAGGCGAGGGACTTCGTGGAGGGGCCGGACAGAGATAAAGCTGTCTGGCTACTCGATAGGAGTCGACCTACGCTTCGCCGCATCCTTGGGGTGCTGACAGGCCACTGCGCCCTTAGAAGGCACATCACATTGATAGGGGTAGAAAGGGATCCCATTTTCCAGGAATGCGGCGAGGATGAAGAAACGTCCTACCACTACCTGTGTGAATACGAGGCTTTTGGAAGTCTACGAGCAGAATTGTTCGGATCAAGGACTCTGCAGAGGAATCAGGTAAGTACCGTCGAATTGAAGACCGTCACGGCCTTCATCTCGAGGTCGAGGCGGTTTGGCGACGGAACCGAGGAAGAGTAGAGCATGGTTGCTGGGTTTGGCAAAAGGAGCCCATTGTGGCCTACTTGCTTGGCGTTGGCCTCCCCACCACTGCTACTTATTACTCACCACGCATACGACCGAATCGTTGTTAAGGTGAATAAAAGTCTGGACGCAGCAGGTGTGTTATGGTAGAAAATTTTCATAAAGATGATCAAATCTTTCTAGGAAAATTATATACATTGATTGTTGTTGCCCTTAATTGGTGTAACTGGTCCTTGTTATATGTAATACTTAATAGATTTTTGCCCAGTTTCACAAAGCCCATTTAATATTTAACGGATGGTTAGTGAATCAAGGGTTAATACGACTAATCACAGGTTGTGATTCTGGTTTTTGCGATGACAACTAAATATTTTGAAGGTTTGATTGGTTGTATTAAGCCTTGATTAACTAACTAAATATTTAATCAAGCTTTGTGAAACTGGGCAATAGTATAATCCACAAATATACGAAAATTCACTAACTCAATAAAAGAACAAAAAGTCTGGACGCAGTAAGTGCGAATTTTCAAATTCTTTACAATCCCAAATATTCAACTTTAAAAAGTTGTGTCTTCGAAATCATGTTGGTTTGATGAAATTTTGTACACAAGTTGCCTTTATAAATGATTTGTTATATACCTAAATTGAGCTTTCTAGATGAGTATAAAAAAGTTCGGGACGCAGCAAGTGCGTTATGGTAGTGAATTTTTATTAAATGCTTCAAACTTGAATAACTCAATTTTCTATAAGCTTAGAAAGTTTAATTTTGGTTCGTAGTAAGGTCTTTCCCAAGGCAAGATATCCACCAAATTTCATTAAAATAACTTGGTAATATTCGGAGAAAAAAAATTTTTCGAAAGAAAATTTAAAATTTGCATAACTCAATTTTCTATAAACTTAGAAAGTTGAATTTTGGTACGTAGTAAGGTCTCTCCCAAGCCAACATATCTAGTAAATTTCATTAAAACAGCTTTGTAATTTTCGGAAAAAAAATTTTTTTTCGACAGAAAACACAATTTTCCCGGAAAACCTGTCCGATTTTCCCGGCTAACGAACTCATCCAAGCCATTAATAAAAGAAAGGCACTTGCCGAGTTTCATCGAAATCGGTTAATTATTTAATTATTTTTTGAGTTAGCGGATATATATATATATATATATATATATATATATATATATATAAACATATAAAAATTGAAACTGACCCCGGATATGGGTTCTAGGGGTCCAAGTTCGCTCTAATTTGAAATTTTTTTTGCAAAATCTCACCATCGATACCTCTCTAAAAGTGAATTTTTTTAAATAAAAATTCACTAAGTAAGGTATTAAATAGGATTTTTTTCTAATAATGTGCTATCAACTCATGTGCTGCGTCCGAAGATTTTTTTTCTTTAACGTTGGTCTATTTCCGCGACTATGGCCGTTCACCGACGTCAGGGAGCAGTTTCACCTCACCATGCTGGAAATTTTTCGAACCGCTGCCTATCTGTAAGGTGAATAGGGACCTTTAACGTGCCCAACGTCGCATGGACAAGGGACCGGCGACTTTACGCCCCCTCCGAAGGGCAGAACGTGCAGACATCCAACTTGCTCAAATACAATGCCGATTTTTTTTAACACTTTATGTTATTTGGAGCTGGCGTGACAACATACTACTTGGTTCCGCAACTAGGTGGCGACACGTTCACCACTCACTTAGTGTTGGAAGGCTGGCTACCATAGCCGTATTACTGTATAGGTGCATTTTCGCAGCAATTAGTATGCCGTACTGACGAGCTCTAATCAGAGCGAAACCGGTCTACGGTTCTAATTGTTGTGAGAATGCATCTAGCCTTACATACTTTGTCCTTATATTAGGGTAGAAATAGGCCAGGGCTGACAATTTACTAAAATTGTTAGTTGGTTTCTAATTTTGTAACACTTGGTGTTATTTGGAGCTGCCGTGACAACATACTACCTACTTGGTTCCGCAACTAGGTGGCGACACGTTCACCACTCACTTAACTTAGAACGCCCTGAAACACCAGCAACACTTGTATGAGGCATGTTAGGCTGAATAGTCATATTTTTGTTGTCTGTACCTCCAGTTCCAAGATGTCTTATTCTTCATGAATCACCTTAAGAGTTAGAAATCGTGAAGAGATCAGTATGAAAAGAGTGTACCTATATTACTGACAAATTCATAATTTCCATAAATTAAATTTACTTCTTACTTTGATCTGTTTGTAGCATAGAAACAACTTTTATGCACAATCGGCTACCCACAAATCCTTATCTGTGTTACGCCTACAGTACAAATAAAAACTTTTACATTCACAATTGCCAAAAATATAATAAGAGTTCCTCCATAAACATCATAATAAATAAAATAATCGACGGTAAAATCGCCTAGCCTGGTAACAAGTTGTTTGGTATTCATGATAGCTGGCCCACGCCTGAAAAACGTGGCTAAAAATAAAACTGCAAGGAAAAGTTTGAAGATTTAGCTGATATATTCAACCCGGCTACCAACTTAGATCGCTATTATCCTTAACATGAACTTGAGGGAAGCACATCAATAATAAATGAGTCATATAAAGGTGTAAGTTTTTGACAAGTACATTCTAAAGAGCAATTCCGTGCACCTGACTAGATTACCGAGCCGGTTCGCACGCTCAAGTCAAGGTTGTTCACAATAAGGTCGCATGTCTTTATTGCAAATATATGCGAAGATATTTCTATTTATATACTTAACTATCTCAAATTCCAGCATGAAGCTGTTCTTAAAGGACTAGCTGGATATTTTCTGTGGAATAATTGGTAATAAAACGAATTATCAAAACATTCTTGTTTTTCTTGGTTTAAGTAGCAGCTTCTAAAAGCGAAACAAACAAAAAACCAGTGTAAATAACCTGGGTTCACAGAAATTTTTAGTGAATTTTCGTAGAAAAAAATAACTAATGAGATCGCGACTTTTGAATTTTGAGAAATGTCTTCAAACGAATGAGCCCCCTAGAACACATGTCCGGAGTCAGTTCAATATTGTACAATTCAACCCCACCAAATAACTGTCTTGCTTTCTTTCTCATAAGAGATACACCAGCCCTAGACCCATCACAATAAACAACCCCGTTATTCAAAGTAATGAGTCTTTTTCACTTGTTGACATTTCTGTGGATCGAAATCTCAATTGGCACCAACATGTCACATCAATTGCAGAAGCGGCTGCTAAGAAATTAGGTTTCCTCTTCCGGGCTCGCAAATACTTTTCACCAGCTAATCTCTATACTATATACAAATAAGACCAAACCTCGAATACTGCTCCCACATCTCGGGTGCTGCTGCCGCTTCTACACTCGCTATCCTGGACTCCATTCAAAGCGAGCTATACGTCTCATCAGTGACCCTACCCTCACCCAAAGGCTGCCATCCCTTTCCCACCGACGTGCCGTTGGTGACATCTCTCTCTTTTATAGATATCTGCACGGGCACTGCTCAGAGGAGCTTTCTTCCATAGTTCCTTCACCTGCTGCCCCCAACAGACTTACAGAATATCAGAGTATGTAGACAAATTCTTGTAGCATAATGTTAATGACTTCTGAAGGTATATCACCCATTTCTTGGAGAATTTTTCTTCAGATGATCTAGGTAAATTGTGAGACCAGTTTTTGTAAAAATAGAATTCTAGATATCCCCATAAGAGGAAGATCCATAGGGTATTATCACGAGACCCTGGTGGCAACTCTTCTTCCAATCCACCAAGTCTGAGTATGTCCAAACACGGGCTGCGTAGTGTGAAGGCGCTCCATCCTGCTGGAAAAATATATAATCAGCTGGAAGGTCAGGTGGTCATTGGTCTAGGTGTATGGATGCCATGGCCGGAATAAATCTACCTAAAGGAATATTCAAATATTCATTGGTCTAGGTGTATGGATGCCATGGCCGGAATAAATCTACCTAAAGGAATATTCAAATATACTTCCCCTGCCAGCGCCTGATAAAAAAAATAAGGACCTATGATTCCACCATTCACGATCCCACACAGACATTTGTTTTAAAGGATGGTGTATACCTCCGCCATTTACCTAGGATATTCTGTAGCCCAGTATCGGAAGTTTTGTCTATTCACTGTACCGCTGACGTAAGAAGTTGCCTTGCCTCAAACGGTTTTTTTTTCGAAATTTAGAATCATAATAGACATCGTATGTATTTGTTCACAGAACCGATTCCTGCGTTGTCATTATGTGGCAGATCTGAATATAAGGTCACCATTACATTTCCAACATGGTGCCCCTTCGCACTTTAGCCTCCGAGTGCGAAATTTCTGGAACGATTGTTTTCTTTATCGTTGAATTTGCAAAAGTGGTCCCCAAAATTAGTTACCAAGGTCACCTGGTCTTAATCCATTGGATTATTTACTGTTGTGGGGACAAACTCATTGGTTTATGCAAGAGTAGAAACAAGTGAAATGTTAAATGATCATAATAATAGTACCGCAACACGAAATAATAGTCTTTCAATTCAACCTCAGCGGCGCAGTACAGATAGGTGTCGACGTTCCTTATTGGAGTTAAGTAACTTCTTGGATGGATAACCGGGTGATGACGATGATCTCATCCGGGTTTCATATGTGTAAAAAACATTTTTAGGTTCATTTTCCCACAACAACAAAAATTGTAATGATTTTTTAAAAATACTTTTTAGCGAATTTTCGTAAAAAAATTGGAAATTTCTCATTGGCAAATATTTTTGATAAGCGTTCTAACTTTTTTCAGTAACCTCTTAAAGTTAGTTTTTTTAGTATTTGTTCGTAGAATTTTTGCGGATTTTCGTGATAACGTCTGCGTGAATTTTTCTTTCGAAACATTCTTTTAATGAATTTTTCCAGAATTTGTTTTTTGTCAGGAAAGTTTAATACATTAACCTATTAACCTTGTGCTCTATTTTGATCTCCTGAAGGAAACTAGTGCTGCAAATTGAATTATAACTTCCACATAGCTGTTAGCTACTCTCCTCAGAAAGGCATTCTCATGAAATTAATTTAGGGTACATGACTTGACCGCAAAGAAAATATTCGTATTCCTGTACCCAGAAACGTTATATTTGTCGAGTTTTAACTAAAAAAACACAGTTTTCACCAAATCACCCCTCTGTTATCCCCTACTCCCTAAAGCGATGTTACCCAAAAACAATTCGAAGCGTTCCTTTGTCGGGTGCCAATTTGAAGATGAAATCTCAATTCCTTGAAAAGTTATTGTACCTACTAACAGACAGACGTACATGCCCACAGACCGAACGACAGACAAAAAAATGTTCGTTCCAGAATCAAGTTTTATATATGTTTTGAGGCTTTTCACGCCGTTTTAGCAAAAAAAATTCGGAATTTCTGTCACCGATATTCCACCCCCACACATATAACCCCTAATTTAATTTTAGCACAGAATACCAGATGTTTGATGAAATTGAAAGTTTTCTAATAAACAAACCCTAAAACATTATACTACTCGAGTTTTAACGAAAAAATGTCAATTTTCACCAAATCGCCCTCCATTCTTCCTCTACCCCCTGGAGCGGTTTTACCCAAAAACAATCCGAACCGGTCGTTCTAACATACAGACCGACAGACAAAAAAATGTTAGTCCCCAAATCATGTTTTCTGTATGTTTTTGCACTTTTTACGACCTCTAAGCGAAAACAATTTCTTGAAATTATTGTCACCGATGCCATTATACTTCCACACGTATTGACGATGTGGAGTAAAAATATAGATAAATGCCTATAACTCAATTTTCTATAAAGCTAGCAACTTAAAATTTGATATGTGGTAGTCTCTATTAAGGCAACTTGTTTCCTTCGTTAATCGCTTGGATGAGTTCGTTAGTCAAATCAATGAAAACACTTTTTTCGAAAAAAGTTTTTTCTGGAAACATTTTTTTTTTCGTGATTTGAAATATTTTTATGAAAATTCGCTACCATAACACACTTACTGCGTTGAAACTTTTTATTTATTTGCCCTGTAAAAAATATAATCCTGAAAAGCTTTCAGTAACTGAAGCCCCAATAAAAGTCAAAATAACACTAAAAACTAAAAAAAATTTCGGAACGCAGCAGTGCGTTATTGTAGTGAATTTTCATAAGAATAATATATTATTGTAATTTAGTCTTATATTAGAAGTTATAAAACGTTACTTTATTTAATTAGGAACGGTAAAAGAAGGGCAAGCAAAAACATGAACTCTAACATAAATATTTATACAGTAATTTGGATACAAAACTCAAACAACGAATTGGATAAACAGGAAATATACTCAACAAAAAATACACTAGTAAGCGGAACATAAAAAGATTCCTGTGGTTCATGCATTAAGTGTGATTGTAGGCATGCAGAAGGGGAAGAAGAACCCCCAGGACGAAGAGGGTTTCTGCCCCCTCATCCAAAAACACGAGGGGGTCCCCTCCCATTGTGCATACATAAAACTACCTTCAAAGCATTAAGCGCAAGAAAAATTTCTTGGGTGCAACCCCCAAGAAAGTTACTAGGCCTGGGAGAATATGGGTATTGTGCGGGGCAGCCAGGGTTTAAAGGAGGTATTGCTGCAAAATGTGAAAAACGCATCAAAGTCCGACTAAATGGTTTTTTTTTAGCATTTTCCGCTCAGATTTCCTCCCCGTTCAGCAACCCTATTCATTATTGGTCCCCTAAGTTACTTAGAGATTGTTTGCACCAAATTTGCCTTGTGCATCCAAGGGGGGTTCTCAGCATATTTCTGAAAAAACCCTCCTTGCCGTAAACTGTAAATTTACCGAAACGACATTCCACACTGTCGCCTACAGCTTCTTTTTCAGATAATGTCGAATACAGCACTAAAATAAATAAATTCACTTGCTGTGTCACTCCGTTTTTATTTTTATATTACATATATCAGCACAAGATAAGTAAGTATAATAAAGGGGGGGGGGGGGCTAATTAACGCTGGGGCTACACAAACTGAAAACTGGAGAAGACATTTAGATCGTGTCTGTGTGCACACAAAAGTTAGTACAATTCATTTATAAAATCTAACAAAAAAACAACAGTTTTACGATCTTATTTTAAATAAACCAATAGGAATACGTTTCGCTGCTATTTCGCAATTCGCGAGTGTATGAATCTAGCTTTTCTACACTGAAATCCGGTCGACGACGAAAGCAAGTACCTTTTAAATTAAGCTCGACGCTTAACAAACGTAGGTATGTCTAATTTTAAGTGGGAGAGTGTACCTGAAACGTACTATATGTGAAATACAGAAATACGCTTTAAAGTGCTATTTACTAAACCAACCTGCGAAATCATCGATAATAAAAATGATGTATCTAGTAACTTATCTATCAGTATTGTTCTCATTTTGTGAGCAGGTTTTGATACTTGTAAAGAGCATTGTCGCATGCTAAAGTTTAGCTCTTTTGAAAGCAAACATTGTCCCGGTATTATAAAAGAAATGGACCAAGTTTGACAATTTACAAAATTGTTAGTTGATTCTACACATGTCTCCATCTATACCATTTTGTGTTCACTAGAGCTGTTGTGACAACATAACCTGGTTTCGCACCGAGAGGGCGTCCATGTCGTACATCTTGCAATAATACTTGTAACTTCCATTGTTTACATTTTTATCCACAATTTATTTAAATAGCGTAGCAGTACAGGTAACATCATCTGTCTTTGTCCAACATTGTAGATATTGCATTACATAATTTGAAGTGATGTCGGGGGTTATTTCAATTTTACTTTCGAATAACTTTATTTTTCTTTGATCAAAAGACTTGAAAATTGGTACACAACCATGTCGGTCTGTGTTCTTTTAGGATGTAAATTTTTGTTTCAATCACTTAACGAATTTGAGAGATATTGTGTTTTAAAATATTTTTTTTAATTTTTGTTAAGAACAATTGGGCGTTAAGATCTGATGAACGAACTTATCCAAGCCATTAACAAAATAAGGGTAATTCCCAAAAATGGTCCAAATCAGTAAAGTATTTTTTGAGTTATCATTTGGATACATATATATATATATATATATATATATATATATATATATATATATATATATATATATATATATATATATATATATATATATATATATATATATATATATATATATATATAGGGTCGCGCATTGAAAACGAAACAGACCGATTTGCGTCCAGAGAATTTTTTTTAAGAAACGCTGAAACACGTCAATTTTAATATTGAGTGGGACATGTTTTGACATAAAACTCAACTTTGTCACATCAACCCCTTAAGGGTGGTGATAACAACCCTTATATTTTAAATAGGAAACATGAGTCGAGTGTTACATCATTTGAAAGCTCTTTCTTTTCTGAATTCAGCACACTATTTTTTTGGAACTTTTTATCAACTCGTTAAAAAATTATTCACAGTTGGAGTTGCAAGAACGTATTTCATTCATTGTGATAAGAAATGCACTAATTAGTCAATTTTTCGTTAAAAGAAACTAAAAAAAACGTTCAAAAATGTTTATTCAGTTAAGTAAGTGTTCAAATTGTTAACCACCAGCTTCCATACAAAGTACAAATTTTGTTCAAAACGAGCTCTGACATTCTGGAGCATTTGTGGGTTATTTGACGACATTCTTGTGGAGTTATTTGACAATGCGTCGTGCAATTCTTCCAGAGACTTCGGTTCTGTTGCGTAAATTCTACTCTTTAAATGGCCCCATAGAAAGAAGTCTAAAAGAGTTAAATCCGGTGATCTAGGGGGCCACCCAATAGCACCTCTACGCCCAATCCATTGTCCTTGGTAACTCTCTGTTCAAAAAGTCCCTAACACGTTGTGAAAAATACGCAGGAGCTCTATCTTGTTGAAACACTAATTGATTTTCTTGATAGCGATCATCATTTTCAACAATGTCAATTAGTACAGGGTAAACGATATCTTCTAGTAACTCCACATACGTTTCGCCACTCAAATTGGCATCAATAAAAATTGGTCCGATTAAACGGTCTCCAAAAATGCCAGTCCAGACATTCAATTTCTGTGGAGTTTGAGTGTGGACTTCGTGAAAATTTCTTGGATTATTATCTGCTCAATAACGACAATTATGACGATTGACTGTAGAGTTTAATAAAAACGTACACTCGTCTGAAAAACAGATATTGAACAGAAAGTTCCCGTTATTAGCTATTTGTGTAGTCATAACTTCACAAAACTCCAGCCGCCGATCAAAATCATCTTCATTCAGTTGTTGTACAAGATGAATTTTATACGCGTGAAATTTATGATGCTTCAATATTCGCTGAATAGTTCTTCTTTTGATGTTTGAAACAGTGGCCAATTTTCTCGTGCTCAAAGTTGAGTCTGCAGCAATTTGTCCTAAAACTTCAACTCAGTAGTCTCATTTCTAACCGGAAATTCACGTTCAAGATTCCGTTTTTTTTTTGGGCTACTGAACCACTTTGTAGAAACTTTGCAATTAACTCCAAAATGTATTTTCTGTTAACATGTCTGTTCGGATGTCGTTCATTAAACAAATTTGCGGTACGGTTGGCACAGTCATCGTTTTTGAAAAAAAGAGTTGTTATTTCAACTCTTTCTTCTACAAAATACACCATCGTGAAATTAATTTTCGGTAATACTATCAAGTATCAAACCGACAAATAATAAACCGCATTTCTCTCATTCGGATAAGAAATGTTCTGATAGTCAATTTTTTGTTTACAAACCAACAAAACATTGACTATCAGCACACTTCTTATCGGAATGGGTGAAATGCGTTTTTGCATCTTCAACTGTGAATAATTTTTAAACGAGGTGATAAAACTTCCAAAAAAATTAGTGTGCTGAATTCAGAAAAGAAAGAGCTTTCAAATGATGTAACACTCGACCCATGTTCCCTATTTAAAATATAAGGGTTGTTATCACCACCCTTAAGGGGTTGATGTGACAAACTTGAGTTTTATGTCAAAACATGTCCCCTCAATATTAAAATTGACGTGTTTCAGCGTTTCTTAAAAAAAATTTCTCTAGGCGCAAATCGGTCTGTTTCGTTTTCAATGCGCCACTATATATATATATATATATATATATATATATATATATATATATATATATATATATATATATATATATCATTCGCGCTCATTTGAAGAAATTTTCCGAAAGTCTCACCATCGATACATCTCTATTGGTGCATTTTCTTAATGAAAATTCACTAAAAAATAGTTGTTGATAAATGTTTTGTGTCTCTAACAGAACATTACAATGAAGAAACTGCTGACATAAATCTTACAATCTAAACAAGCTTCCGACAGTTACATATTGTTGTTCTAATTAATTAAATCTAATGACGACTGGCTTATAATAGCAATATAAATACTGATTGTAAAAAAGGGAAAAATTTCACAAAAGTAGGCTGTACCTGGCAATTAATATTAAAAAATAAGAGACTAATCATCTTCCATATGTTAAAAGTTTTTCTAGCCGTGCTGATTTCCGCATAAATCAAGAACACCATTCTGATTTCTTTTATACATATTGCTGATCTGAAGCCAGATACACCGTCCTAACATTACATTGTATCAGTTACCACGATATTTAGCCCGGCTATAAGTAACACAATGTCAAACAAAAAGGCAATTATTTACAAAACGTAAGTTGCATTAAAATAAACCATAGTAGCGCTGGTCCAAAATTATAAAAGTCGACGCAGCAAAGAAGTTATGGTAGCGAATTTTCATAGAAATAATTTTTGACGATAATTATATATGCGTCAGGAATATAATATTTATCTGTAATAGTACGGGATCCGGCTGCTAAATTAGTACATTAATAATGTAGATTATCAAGATTTAATTTTTAAGTATTTTTACAACTAGGAGAAGTCACTTTTCATCAGGTGCCAATTAAAAATTACCCGCCAGTATTATTAATTAAAATATAATTAATTTACTTTTAGAGAAACATTTCGTTAACATCTTACGGAAATAAAACCTACACAACTTCACAACAGTGTATTTAAAATATCTGAAACGTCATAGTTGCTGCTGATTGCTTAACCGCTACCTCTACGCAGCCAGGTGTAAACAGGTATAATTTTATTAAAACTTTTCGTTCTTAACGTACACTCATTTCATTTATACCACATTAAAGCTCATTTTTTTCTGTAGTTAATGATATAAAGGTGCCTATATAAAAAAAACCGCAAATCAAAGTTTCCTACCCTAAAAGATGCTAGGTATGAAAAATAAAGTGACAGAGAGTGATTGGGCGACGCTACTTGTTAGACAAGGATGCTCAATGCCAGCTGAACGTATTTTTTGAGCTATTGCGCATGCTCCGATAAATAGGGTTCTCAACCAACGATCTAAGTAGTAATAAAAATCTCGGGACGCAGCAAGTGCGTTATGGTAGTGAATTTTCATAAAACTATTTTTTAATAGCAATAATGTGCGTTTTTTTAAGAAAGCAGGCATAAATTTGGTTACCAGTATAATCTATATAGAAAAAACATTGTGTCATGTTTCATCAAAATAACTTTATTGTTTGAAAATGTAAAAAAAATTCCGAAAGTAAACTTAAAGTGTTCCCGAAACAACTCGTTTTTTGGCCAACCTTATAGGTCAATAGCAAATTGAGCTATTCAAATATTAAGCATTTGATCAAAATTCGCTACCACAACGCACTTACTGCGTCCAGAATTTTTGTACTTACAAACAAGCATTATATTTCGATGGAAAATGCAAAAATGCAATAACATAAGGCGTGTTTGATTAAAAAAAAAAGAAAATTTGTATCACCAACGACTTATGGGCCACCCTGTGATTGTAGAAATAATTTTTTAAGATGTAGTTTAAGACACCCTATAATTAATATATACATTTTTTTTTCATATCTGGTATAATAACAGATATATTGAGCTTTATTGATTTTTTTTTACGAAAATTCTACAAAAATTATATACTATTAACGATAAACTCTATAGCTAAGACTACTGCCAAGCGTCAGAGAAAGGGTCTATTTGAAATGAATTTTCTGGAAACATTTTATTAAAATGAAGGACAATGACGGTTGAAACTAAGACTTCAGGGTTTATAAAACATTCTTCTTGAGACATTTTATTTCCATAGCCCGTATTAGATTCAAGTTATTTTCCTAAATGTTGCCAATTTTGACGTTTAAATCGCAACTTTGACGTTTTGTGAAAAACCCCAATTTATTTTTGTTTAAATGCCTATAACTTTTTTGTCTTTTGACCTACAAAGCTAAATTTTGGTAGGTAACTTGCCTATAATGATATAAACCCGCACATAAGGTTACTTGCCTCTAATGATGTAAACCCGCGTATGAAATTTGGTTGCCCTTACTTTGTTAAATTTGGAGATATAAATTTTTTTCGAAAGAAAACACAAAATTTTCCGGGAAAACCTCGTCGGATTTTCCTGGATAACGAACATATCCAAGCCACTTGCAAAAGAAAGGTACTCACCAATTTTGACGTTTAAAATCGCGATTTTGAAGTTTTGAGGAGAACCCATATTTATTTTTTTTGAATGCCTGTAACTTTTTTGTCATTTAACCTACGGAGCTAAATTTTGGTAGGTTACTTGCCTCTAATGATGTAAACCCGCGTATGAAATTTGGTTTCCCTTGCTTTGTTAATTTTGGAGATATAAATTTATTTCAATTTTTTTCGAAAGAAAACACAAAATGTTCCGGGAAAACCTCGGCGGATTTTCCTGGCTAACGAACTTATCCAAGCGACTTGCGAAAGGAAGGTATGTGCCAAATTTTATCAAAATCGGTCCATTATTTTTTAAGTTATAGGTGTGACACAAATATATATATATATATATATATATATATATATATATATATATATATATATATATATATATATATATATATATATATATATATATATATATATATATATATATATATATATATATATATATATATATATATATATATATATATATATATATATATATATATATATATATATATATATATATATATATATATATATATATATATATATATATATATATATATATATATATATAAACATATAAAGTCTGAAACTGACCTCGGATTTGGGTTCCGGGGGTCCTAAATAGCGCTCATTTGAAGAAATTTTTTCAAAATTCGAAAGTCGAGATCTCTTCATTAGTGAATTTTTTTAAGAAAATTCACTAAAATGACTGGACTCAGATGCTTATAGGAGCATGCGCAATAGCTCAAAAAATACGTTCAGCTGGCATTGAGCATCCTTGTCTAACAAGTAGCGTCGCGCGATCACTCTCTGTCACTTTATTTTTCATACCTAGCATCTTTTAGGGTAGGAAACTTTGATTTGCGTTTTTTTTATATATAGGCACCTTTATATCATTAACTACAGAAAAAAATGAGCTTTAATGTGGTATAAATGAAATGAGTGTACGTTAAGAACGAAAAGTTTTAATAAAATTATACCTGTTTACACCTGGCTGCGTAGAGGTAGCGGTTAAGCAATCAGCAGCAACTATGACGTTTCAGATATTTTAAATACACTGTTGTGAAGTTGTGTAGGTTTTATTTCCGTAAGATGTTAACGAAATGTTTCTCTAAAAGTAAATTAATTATATTTTAATTAATAATACTGGCGGGTAATTTTTAATTGGCACCTGATGAAAAGTGACTTCTCCTAGTTGTAAAAATACTTAAAAATTAAATCTTGATAATCTACATTATTAATGTACTAATTTAGCAGCCGGATCTTAGACTATAATAGTTAATAGATTTTGTTTAACACGCAAATATTTTGGTTTTGTGCCGTCCTGGACCTTCATTGGCACCCAAACTTTTTTTCATTAAATGCTTATAACTTTTTTGGATTCTAGCCTAGTGTTGTGTTCCAATATTTTTGAATACTTGTGCCTAATATCCCCAGAGTCCAACCCTGTCCATCACTACACTGAAAACCTCGCTTAACACCTACCACGGCCATCACGTGGGGCCATGGGATAAATGTCTTCAACCATGAACAACAGAGAAGCAGCTAGATTGAATCCAAAACTCTGTCACTTCTTCGCCATCCAGCAGCTAGTGTGGATCATAGCAAAATCGACCGACCCGTTACCGTTAGTAATAGTTTAATATGCTGTGCTCATATAACATCTAACTTCGTCGTCGTCCAGCGGCCTGTAAGCGTCGTAGAAAGAACGACGTACCCGCGACCCGCAGTCAACACGAACTCCTTCACTTCACCGTCGTCTAGCGACCAGAAGTCTACAGCAACCCACAATTGTCTAGACCTTCGCTGTGACCACGTGTAAGCGACATCAAGAGGAAGAGATCCACATGTACCACCTGGACACGTAAGCAGCTCCCTTTGACGATGCATCGAACATGTAACGACAATTTTTTCACAATAGTCATTAAAAAAAAAGTTTATCAAAAGGGTCCAATATTTTTACGAAAATTCGCTACAAAATATTTAAACCAAATTGACTAAAAAAAATTCATTCAAAAAATCTTTCTAGACCTGGACGAAATCACAAGCCGGATATCCAGGAACTGACCATCCAGACACGTCAACAGGTATCAGGTAACTCAGATTTGCACTTAACAATTTGCCAACAATGACCGCCAACTAAAGTTTACTTTATTGTATTTAGTCATAGTTCTTCGGACTAATCTGGTTAGGACGTTCAAATTTGTTTGTGGCCAACTCAGTATTCCGAACTTTAAGGCTGGGATAGACGAGGTGTTGATTGCCTTTATTTTGTTTTTGGCTATAAGTTCCATTCTAAAGATTTTATGCAAACGGCTTTTAAATTTTACATTGACTTGTTCTTTCAAGTGTTTATTATGCTTTGACTGTAACCAAAATATTTATAGGTATCTTCGATGCCAATTGCTGGGAAAATTAAAGTTGTTAAGTATTAAGGGTACCGTCTGTGTTTCCTGTACTTTTCCACGAATACTGTTTAAGCATGCACACTTGTCCATACCAAAATTCATTTCAATGTCTGTGCTAAGCTGTGATGTATTATTAAGCAGCATTGTCAGCTCGTTTTTATAGCTAGCTTAAAGCTTAAGATCATCCACATACAAGAGATGATTAATATAGTGTTTTAGTGAATTTTCTTTTTAAAAAAAATCACTAATGAGGAGATTCAGACTTTTTAATTTTGAAAAAAAATCTTCGAATGAGCGCTAATTAGGCCCCCCAGAACACATATCCGGGTTCAGTTTCAATTTATATATGTTTATATATATATATATATATATATATATATATATATATATATATATATATATATATATATATATATGGGTATCACACCGTTAACTCAAAAAATAATGGGCCGATTTTATTCAAATTTGGTAAGTAGCTCCTTTTGGCAAGTGCCTTGGATAAGTTCGTTAGCCAGGAAAATCAGTCCAGGCTTTTTTCAATAATTTTGTGTTTTCTATCGGAAAATTATATATATATATATATATATATATATATATATATATATATATATATATATATATATATATATAACACCGATTACTCAAAAAATAATGGGCCGATTTTGATTAAATTGGGTGAATACCTTCCTTTTGCAAATGGCTTGGATAAATTCGTTCTTAGCTCTGTAGGTCAAAAGACAAATAAAGTTATAGGCATTTAAATAAACATAAATTGGGGTTTTCCTCAAAACGTCAAAGTTGCGATTTAAAACGTCAAAATTGGCAACATTTAGGCAAAGAACTTGAATCTAATACGGGCTATGGAAAGAAAATGTCTCAAGAAGAATGTTTTACAAACCCTGACGTCTTAGTTTCAACCGTCATTGTCCTTAATTGTACTAAAATGTTTCCAGAAAATTCATTTCAAATAGACCCTTTCTCTCATGTTTGGCAGTAGCCTTAGCTATAGAGTTTATCGTTTATTGGTTTATAATTTTCGTAAAAAATCAATAAAGCTCAATATATCCGTTATTATACAAGATATGAAAAAAAATATTGTATACATTAATTATAGGGTGCCTTGAGCTACATATTAAAAAAATATTTCTACAATCACAGGGTGGCCCATAAGTCGTTGGTGATACAAATTCTCTCCCTTTTTTTAATCAAACACGCCTTATGTTATTGCTTGCATTTTCCATCGAAATATAATGCATGTTTGTAAGAAAAGAAATTCTGGACGCAGCAAGTGCGTTATGGTAGCGAATTTTAATAAAATGCTTCATATTTGAATAGCTCAATTTGGTATTAACCTATAAGGTTTACCAAGAAACGAATTTTTTGGGAACACTTAAAATTTACTTTCGGAAATTTTTGTACATTTTCAAACAATAAAGTTATTTTGATGAAACATGGTACATTGTTTTACTATATTTTAATATATGTATCGATATTTCAAATTTCCCGGCTTTCTGACTCACACAACTCAAAGAGTATTAGTGAATTTTCTCTTTTTTAGTGAAAAAAAAAATCACTAATGAGGACATCGCGACTTTTTAATTTTGACAAAATTCCTTCAATTGGGCACTAATTAGGCCCCTGAGAACACATAGCCGGGGTCAGTTTCAATATATATATATATATATATATATATATATATATATATATATATATATATATATATATATATATATATATATATATATATATATCACACCGATAACTCAAAAACTAATCGGCCGATTTTGATCAAATTTGGTGAGTACCTTTCTTTTGCCAGTAGCTTGGATAAGTTCGTTAGCCAGGAAAATCTGCTCAGTTGAAATACATTAAACAATGATTTGTTTTAATTAGACATGCAATTTCGACCACGAAATTATAATGCATGTTTTATAAAAAAATAAATTCAAGACTCAGCAAGTGCGTTATGGTAGCGAATTTTAATTGAATGATTCAAATTTGAATAACTCAATTTGCTATTAACCTATAAGGTTCGTTGGCCAGGACACCCTCTTTCGGGAAAATTTTAAGTTTATTTTCGACAAATTTGTGTAAATTTTCAAACAGTAAAGTTATTTTCATGAAATATGGTACATTGTTTATACTATATACATTATACTGGTAACCAAATTTGATGTCTGCTTTCTTAAAAAAAAACACATATTTGTTATTTAAAACATTTTTATGAAAATTCACTATCATAACGCACTTGTTGCGACCAGACTTTTCTTCTTTGACGTGACCTTAAAGCCTGTGTTACTGTTATTCAGCATATTGGATAATGGATTCAGAGCCATGCACAACCACAGCAAACTAAATGTATCTCCCTGGAAAATACTTCGCCTGATGGGTACTTGGTCGGTTCTAATAGTACGTTTGTTCATTGTTAGAACTATTTGTGTACGCCAGGATGACATCAGGGTATTCAATAAAGATATTATTTTGGGGTCTATTGTATAAAGCTGAAGAACTTTTTGAAGCCATATCAGACACTGAGTCGTAGGCTTTTTGGTAATCTATCCATGCTACCGATAGGTTTCTTTTTGTGTTGTAATGACTGTGTCGATGATAACTTGTTCTTTACAGCCTCTAGAGCTCCTGCGACAACCTCTTTGTTCTTCTAGAATTATATTATGCTGTGCTACGTGGTCACTTATTTTATTGGTTATGAAAGATATGACTTTGTATATGGCGTTTAAACATGTTCACATCACCAAGTTTGACCGCGACCGATTTCAACATATATTTTTCGAATGCCGCAGAAGACTTGTTAAAGACCGTACCTAAAAGTTCAAATTCCTATAAATTTTATATATCTAAAATAAAGGCCGATGATAAAACTAAAAAAAATTCGTTCAAAAAGGTCACATATATCGAAGTATTGGATATAATATCTGGATTAAAAAACACGTGTTTCTTGGATGGTTTCAATATAAATACGAAAATTTTAAAATGCATTAAATATGCTATAATAGTCCCACTCACAAAGTTGATTAACATTTGTTTATCTAGGAACATATTTCCGGATGCCTTGAAACTGTCTAGGGTCATCCCGGTTTTCAAAAATGGAGATTGGGAGTTATTGGAAAATTACAGACCAATTTCTATAATTGCATATTTTTTTTCCAAAATATTTGAAGTTGTGTTGTAAAAGCAAATTAGTTCATACCTAAGAGGATAACAACTTACTGTCACGCTCACAATTTGGTTTTAGGAAAAATCAATCTACATCTCTAGCAGTAAGTAGCCTGGTGGATGATGTTTGCATGGGCTTCGAGAGGGGTGAGCATACCAATGCACAGTTTCTCGACCTGTCTAAGGCATTTGACTGTGTCTCTCATGATATTTTAATAAAAAATGCTTCAGTTCTACGGCTTCGATACCGACAGTACCACTTTTTTAAAATCATACCTGGAAGACCGATCTCAGTTTGTGTCAGCTAATGGTGAAAAATCACCTACATTAGATCTAAAATACGGTGTGCCACAGGGATCGGTCCTTGGGCCTATTTTATTCTTGATATACATCAACGACCTACCAAAATCAACTGACTTGGGTAATTTTGTTCTATTTGATGACTTTTGTTTTCTCAGATCCAAACATCAATACGGTACACTCTACCATTATCAGAATAAAAGATGTCTGTCGGGATTGGTTCTCGGCAAATCAGCTTAGCTTGAACAGCCTAAAATCGGAGTCTTTATTGTTTTCGTTAAAGCACAATCTCGTCATTGGCGCTAACACCAAGCCTGTGAAGTTTCTTGGAGTTATGGTCGACAGCAGGCTGATTTGGGACTCACATTGCATCTATGCATGTAGAGGGCATCCCGTGGCATGTTTCTCCTGCGGAGTCTTTCGGCCCAAGTCTCTACTCCCACCTTAAAAAGTGCATACTATGGATGTGTGCATAATATCTTAACTTATGGCATTCTGGTATGGGGGCACTCACCACACTTCGAATTTATTTTCACAACCCAACGTAAGGCAATCCGAATCCTGAGCGGTTTGGGGTATAGAGATGACTGTCGTGGCCACTTTAGAAGCTTTCGCGTACTTACAATACCTTGTGCCTATATTTTGCAGTGTCTTTTATATGTTAAGTGTCACGAATCAGACTTCACTAGGCACAGTACCATTCACAGTCATCTTACGCGCAGTAAAGATAACTTCGCAGTCGATTTCACGCGCTTAAAATGAACAAGGAACGGAACGAACCACTATGGAATGAAATTTTATAACAAACTCCCTCATCATATAAGAACTTTACAGTACAACAAATTCAAGTCTGCCATTAAGAACATTTTGATAAGCAATGCTTTCTAATCATTTGATGAATATTTTGCTTATCGCATAAAATAAACGCTCCCACGCCATGCATGGATATTGTTGTATCGCGGGACTTTTGTTGACTTGTTCTGTTTTGTGCTATTTTTTTTTGTTTTTGTTTTTTGTTTGGATATTAATCCACATTTTTATGTTTCTGTATATTCATGCAGGTTTTAATTGTGTGTTTTGACCTATGCTGTTGATTTGTATGTATATTTGTGAATAAGATGTATGTTATCACTTTTGTGACTTCGTTTGTACGCATAAGTACATGACCTGTGTAATGCACCACTGTGCAAAGACACCAATAAACAATTATTATATGCGCCTCTAACTTTTTGGCTCGTGTGTACCTGTCCTTTTTTGGCTTTAAGTAAGCGATAGCTTGCCTCAAAATGTAGGACGTTTATCTGAATTGTCGATTATTTTGTTTGTCATTTTAGCTAGAGATGCATGCAGCGCTGTGAAATATTTTCACCAGAAATTATGCAGGCCCACAGGTCTAGCTGCTTTCCAGTTGTGCAGCCTCTTGGTTGTACTTTGGACGTCTACCATTGTTATGTTTGGTTCGTTTCATTTATACAACTCCTCTTCCTTTATTCATGTAGCCCAGTTGTTATGCTGAGCTAGTGTTTACCATAGTGCTCATCAAAACTGGTCAATCTCGCACAGGTTTGGGAGGTTCCCTTTTATTTGCTCTTCTGTTAGGTTATTATAGAATAGTCTTTGATTTACTTGTTACTTATTCTCCACCAATGTTGAAAGGCGTTATGTAGCATACATTTTTACACGGCAGTTCTGAAAAATATTATGTTCTGTTATATATGATTTGTCCGTTTAATGTGATATATATTTAGCAACTCCGTTTTGGCAAAGATAGTAGGCATTTGATGTCAGATTAACAATTCGTCAACAGTTCGCTATGAATCACCATTGTTTTGTCGATGATAGAATACTCACCCTGTTGACATATTTCCGGATAAAGTTCAATCCGTTGCAAAAGCGAGTTAACATCAATTTTGTGGCACAACAATTAGTTGTAAAACTTTCGAGACATGCAGGTTCTGGTTGTCATTAACAATATCAAAAAATGTGCCAGTTCCATTTCGAAATTACTACAACAAAATATAATAGGTTCATTTTTTGTATAGATTAACGTCATTTTTCTTACAATTTGTTGATAATAGCAATCATTTATCACCTAGTTTATTATTTCCACTATATTTACCAATAAATCGCTGCAATTAAAGACAAAGACCTGAACTTACAAAATAAATTCAATCAACTAGATCAGTAAACATTTAGAGTAAATCTGGTTATAAATGAATCCTCGGGTCAATTATAAATATTATTGTTATTTTTACCACTTCTCGTGGAAACTCATTTTTGGATGAGTGACAATTTAATTGAGAATCTAAATTAAGTTTCAAGTAACGAAATCTTATGGTTTGTCGCTTCCAGTAATATCTTAGTGAAGCAGAAAAATGTTGAAATCAGTGCCAACTTTCACAGTATTGATTCTTATATTCCTGTGTGTTTTCCGGTCATAACAGATCAATACACATAAATTAACAAATAATGAAAAATTATCACAAATAATCATCAATTGTTTGCCAGTTTAGAAAACAATAAAGAGAAATCATTTTTAATCGAGGCTCAATTTTCTATATTGTTTTGATGTTAAAGTTCAATAGCTAAATATTATAAACGCCTCAATACACAATCAAAGGTTTAAAACACAGGAAATATTCCAAGAATGATGAAAAAATATATTGTGTATATACAGGGTGCCCCACGTAACAATCAACAGCATGGGGATCTCAGAAACCACAAGAGATAAAATGTTGGTCAAATTAAGTCCCCGTTCGCAGAAATCAATTATCTTTTCGGGCCTTCTAGAGTTTTGAAAAAACTGATTTTTTTAATTTTCGTTTTTATTTTTTCTGAAGTTAATCGAGAAGATATCAAAAAACAAATAGCAGATGGTGATTGCCACTTTTTAAACTCTAAAGGGTAGCATTAACACATTTTGTTTTTTTCATTTGGTTTGTCAGAAACCACCATTAACTAAATTTTTTTAAATACGGTCCTGAATTTTTAAAGTAGGATTTCGGAGCCTTTTTTATTCTTTTTTCAACAACACATGGCACTGAATTGTTTTGTTGAGTTTTACGGCCCTGCTTTACCAATGTTAAACTGGGGGATTTAACGAAAGACATTCTCCAATGATAGACAAAAACTACAGTTGACGATAGTAAATAAAATGTCTGGACGCAGCAAGTGCGTTATGGCAGTGAATTTTCATTAAAATGTTTTTAATAGCAAATGCGAGCAGGCATCAATCTGATTACCGGTATAGCCTATGTAGTAGAAAACAAGGTACCATATTTTATCAAAATTACTTATTGTTTGAAAACGCACAAAAATTTGCCAATTTTGACGTTGTAAACTGCGAGTTTGGCGTTTTGAGGAAAACTCCAAAATGTGTTTCTTTAACTGCCCATAACTTCTTTGTCTAGCTAGAGACCTAGATTTTGGTACAGAGTTCACTCTTTACAATACAAACACGCGTACCAAATTTGGTTGCCCTTACTTTGTTATCTCCGGAGATATACATTTTTTAGAAAGAAAACACAAAATTTTTCGGAAAAACCTGGTCCGATTTTCCTAGCTAACGAACTTATCTAAGCCACTTACAAAAGGAAGGTACTTACCAAATTTAATCAAGATTGGTCCATTCTTTTTTGAGTTATCGGTCGGATATATATATATATATATATATATATATATATATATATATATATATATATATATATATATATATATATATATATATATATATATATATATATATATATATATATATATATACACATAAACACAGATCTCCTCATTAGCGATTTTTTTTTTAATTCGCTAATTCGCTAATATACCTAAAGAGGGTCTCCAGATGCAATGGTTTTCAAAGAAAATATGTTAGGTTAGTATTTATTATAAAAAAGTTTCATCAAAGCACAGTCATTGATATAAATAACTCATCAAAATAATAGGTTCAATAATAATAAAAATAATAATGCTTTATTGTCATCCAGAAATACATGACATGTGACATGTCTCAAAAAGTGTATTGCTACCCGATCTTAAAAAGCAATCATATAATGACCACTGACAACAAACAAAAGCAAAAAGGTAACTTCATATGTCCAAGACACACACCAAAACCTACAACGCACTCAACAAACGTACAATTTAAAAATCCTCGACATAATACGTCGAATTATGAAATATAAACATAAACAAATATATAAAATACAACAGCAACAATAACAAATAAAAGAAAAGTCAGTACTATACTCACAAATTGAAATATTCGTCTAGTGCATAAATTGTTACCTTCAGTAAATATTGCTTTACTACTTGTTTTAAAGTTATGTTGTCTAAATTTTTATAAGAATCGGGCAGCTTGTTATAGATGCTAGCCCCTATCTAATCAATTCCTTCTTGTGTCCGCCTCAATCGATGCAAAGGTGTTTGGAATGGCTTCCCATTTCTGGTTTTGTAGTCATGGTACATATCATTTGTTGCAAATTCATCTATATGTCGATGCACGTATATCAAACAGTTATATATAAACAAAGATATAACAGTCAATATTCGAAGTTCTTTAAATCAATCCCTACATAAATCAAGCCA
The DNA here is from genome assembly GCA_964006375.1 of Tillus elongatus. Classification (NCBI taxonomy): domain Eukaryota; kingdom Metazoa; phylum Arthropoda; class Insecta; order Coleoptera; family Cleridae; genus Tillus; species Tillus elongatus. The sequence goes on along the minus strand of OZ023263.1, from coordinate 82,195,841 downwards.
ACCGAGACCGCACAACACTCTCACTGCTCTTTTCTGGAAAACAAAAACACTATAAGCTTCCAAAGACATTCCTCAGAACACAATCCCATAGTTTGCAGCACTGTAAAAAATATACAGCGTGTTCATTTTGAAGAAAGTTATCTTTTTGAGTTTCAGATTTCCCAGGTTTGAACATTTATTTAACATCCTGTAGCTTTTATTTGAAATATTTTTTAGACAGAGTTTGAACTTCAACTATATTATTCTCTCAATCATAATGTAAAAATGTTCCTAGCAAAATACAGGTTAGTACATAATAAAGTGATACTTGTAAATGTGATTTCTTTGATAAAATTCTAATTACATATTTAGACTCGTTTACTCACACATGTTCTTTTTTCTGAAGAAGCTACTTTCCATAGTTGTGGGCAGATAGGAATTTAACTTCTTTTCCTTGTTTTCTTTTAAAGGTAAATAGATACACTGGGCGGCGGAAAATTCTCACTGGGTAAGAACTCTGCCAAATCCACATCCATGGTTAATTAATGTTCGGTGTGGTATAATCTGAGACAAAGTTATTGGTCCGCATTTCTTTGAACGGTATTTAAACGGAAAATGTACACAATTTTTTTAAGAAACCAATTACTTCAAATATCAAACCAAAACATAACCCCAGACATGTGGTTTCAACAGGATGGAGCTCCACCCCAATATGCAATACAGGCCCATAATCATTTGATGGAATATTTTAAAACAGGTGGATTAGCCGAGCAGGTCTGGTCAACAGTCCTGCTAGGTCCCCGGATTTGACTTCCCTTGATTACTTATTTTGGGAGGATTCATTGTCCTGGTTCACAAAGCTCTATCGATTATTTAACGGTCGGTTAGTTAATCAAGGCTAAATGCAACCAATCACAGTTTTAAAATATTTGGTTACCATGGCAAAAACCCGAATTATAGTCTGTGATTGGTCGTGTGACGCCTTTACTAACTAACCGTCCGTTAAATGTTTAATCGAGCTTTGTGAAACTGGGCATAACTATTACTTCCACATCGTCAATACGTGTGGAAATATGGCATCGGCGACAAATATTTCAAAATTTTTGTTTCGCTTAAACGTCGTAAAAAGTGTCAAAACATATAGAAAACCTGATTTGGGAAAGAACATTTTTTGTGTCTGTCGGTCTGTATGTCTGTTTGTAGCCACGATAGCTTTAGAAATAATTGAGATATCGACTTCAAATTTGGTATACAGTTAGCACCCGAAAAACGAAAGGTTCGGATTGTTTTTGGGTATAATCGCTCCAGGGGGTAGGGGATAAATGGGTGATGATTTGGTGAAACTTGACATTTTTTCGTTAAAACCATAACGTTTTAGGGTTTGTTTATTAGAAAACTTTCAATTTCATCATACATCTGGTATTCTGTGCTGAAATTAAATTAGGGGTTGAATGTGTAGGGGTGGAACATAGGCCGACCGAAATTTCGATATTTTTTTGCTAAAACGGCGTAATAAGTCCAAAACACATAGAAAATTTGATTCTTGAACAAAAATGTTTTTGTCTGTCCGTCGGTCGGTCTGTCGGTCTGTACGCCTGTATGTTAGTAGGGTCAATAACTTTCGAACGAATTGAAATTTGGTATTCAGTTAGCACCCGACAAAGCAACGGTTCGAATTGTTTTTGGGTAAGCTCGCTTCAGGAGGTAGGGGATAAATGAGGGGTGATTTGGTGAAAATTGTTATTTTTTCGTTAAAACTCGAGTAATATAACGTTTCAGAAGTTTGTGGGTACAGGAATACGCATATTTTCTTTGTGGTCAAGTCATGGACCCTAAATTCATTTTAGGATAATGATTTTTTAGAGGAGAGTAGATTGTCACAGCTAGTGGAAGTTGTGATTCAATTTGTAGTGCTATTTTTTATGGCAATAAATGTTATGATTGTTCATACACCATTATCTCAACAACCTGCACCACAGGGGTGTTTTGGTCGAAATCCCCAATAATGTTTGTATTCAATCATTTTGTATGTAACTGTTCTTAAATGGCAATTAAATTTAGAAAGCTAGATTTCCTTACTTGTCAAAATTAGATACTCTGATGCACCTATTACCTTTTGACCTTTCTTTTCATTCAATTGTTTATTGCAGTGAATGTAAAATTTAGAACAAAATATCACTTTAATTTCATTCAACTCACAGCACACTATCAGCGAAATAATCAAATTAGATTCTCATCCTTCTAAAACATTATTACACAACAGTGATTCAGTGAATCATTATCCATGTGTCTTTAGCGGTACAAGTGAAAGGCAAAGTGACAACAATAACTCCTTACATTGCAGATAAATATGAATAATGTTGAATGAAAGAATCCATTTACCCATTATCATAGATCGTGTCTGAAGAAATACCATAGAGCTCAGCGTGCTACCCACATGTAATACGACCATTAGACCAGGTAAATGCAGGACTGTTGTTATGTGATTGACGGGATTTTTCCAATTACAATGGTAAACATTCGAATTATGTAAAATTTTACTGTCGATATTATACCTGTAGACATGCAATAATGGATAGTAATGTCTGTGTCTTTTACATGCGACTGCTTCTGTGAGAACGGTTGGAGGACTCGCGGAACATGGAAACCGTGATGTTATTCAAGATCAGATTTCTCTAACTAGTTCTTGTAACGAGATGAGAAATTCTCTAAAACGAAACTAATATGCAGTCAAATAAATATGGGAGACAATTTCGGAGATAATACCTGTCTATCGTGGGAGATAATATGTTAGAGTATTCTTATTTTTCAAGAGTATTAAGTATCTAACTCATAATCAGTATTATATTTCCTTAAGTTTAGATGTAATGCAACGCCTTTATCATATGAATAATAAAAGGTAAAAGAGAATTGACAAGCTTATAATCGGCTGGAAGAATAGTGACGTAGTAAGTAGACTGTCATAGCATGTTCTGAGGTGTGCGTTTACTGTAGTTCTGAGGTTGACCGCTGCGATGACAGCTAAATCCAAAATCCGGTGGAATAAACATTGGAAAATGATGAACATGTTTTTGCTGTAATATTACGCAAAACTTGCAGCCTCGGTGATTCAGTGGGCGTATTCTCCGACCACGCCCAGTACGGGATAGCCAAGTTTCTAACTAGATTTTATTGATTCCCAGTTCAGCACGATAATTGAATTGTGCCGTCAACCTTACCTGACATTTGTATCTACGTTTCCTAGATTCCTACTTTTAGGTTAGAATGCATTTCCTTGTAAATTGAATACTCTACTCATAAGTACACTTGGAGAACCTAAATCACCACAACACATTGTAAAAAGCCCTGAGGATCGTTTCATTAACCAAGTTACCCGAATCAGAGGATGGAAAAAATGTCTTCTTTTTCGTGTGACGACTACAACTTTGTTTACATTCTGTGCAGGTACTGGGTCTTAAAAGCTTGAGCGTGGTTCAAACAAACAAACTTTATTTCCTGTTAGCCGGAAATCCCTGTATCCTAATAATAATAATAATAATAATAATAATATTAATATATATATATATATATATATATATATATATATATATATATATATATATATATATATATATATATATATATACTTTAAAAAGTGCTTATATGTCCGGGTTGCGGAACATTTTCGGGTAACTTTAGATTCTCTTTATCTACGTGGTGATTTATCCCAAATATGTCGGGCCACGCATGAGGTATATCCATAGTACCGTATCTTAGTTGTGCTAAATGTTCTTTAAATATAATTTCAATTGATCCTTTAGTTTGCCCAAGAGCCTCGGTTGTTCAGTAGTAAGAACATGTGCCTCTGAAGCGAAGGGTATTGGGTTCGACTTCAGGGTTCTCCTTTCATTTGTTCAGTACAAAGTGGAATATTAATATCAACCGACGTTGTGGCATTGTACTTGATCAAGTTAAATGTCTGCACATTCCACCCTTCGGCGTTACGCCGTCGGTCTCGTGTACATGCGATGTTGGGCATGTTAAATATCCCTACCCTCCTTATAGAAATTCATGGGTTCGGCAATATGTCCAGGATAGTGAGGTGAAACTGCTCTCTGGCGTCGGTGTTGGCCGTAGTCGCGGAAATAGGCCGACCATAAAGAAACAAAAACACACTCAATTTTCCCGACGTATTTAGGATAAAAATCTTTACAACTTTTTTCATAGATCCCCGACATTTCCGTCCTAATATCCTTGTCTTTTGGTTGACCTAGCAATTTTTTTAAGTATTTTGTTTGTTGAAAATTATTGTTGTAAATTGGCTCTTAAAAAAATTAAATCTAGACCCCCCGTATTTCGCGGTTCAAATTGTTTCTAAAAGTCAAGTTTTTTCAAGGTCATCATGTAGTGATTTGGGTCGGTATTTATATGATTAAAAAATGTTTGTGACGCAGCAAATGCGTTATTGTAGTGAATTTTCATAAGAATAATATATCATTGTGTTTTAGCCTTATATTAAAAGTTAGAAAACGTTACTTTATTTAATTAGGAACCGTAAAAAATAAGGTAAAGAAGGGCAAGCAGAAACATGGCCTCTAACATAAATATTTATACAGTAATTTGGATACAAAACTCAACAAAACAGTTGATAAACAGGAAATATACTCAACAAAAAATACACCAGAAAGATGAACATACAAAAAATTCCCGTGGTTCATTGCATCAAGTCAATGTTTTTTAAGTGGGAGGTTCAATACACTATATTTGCCGCTTGATGAACGGCCCCAATTAAAGTTTGAGACTGAAAATGTAGCATATAGTGTAAAGATCAAGGTTTAAGAGAGGAAACAAAGAAATATTAAGGGAAATATCGCCTTTATAAAGAAAATATGACGTTTTTGCTAAATCATAATTTAGTTTCAGTTTCATACATGAAGACACGAAAAAATGAAATATATATTCTAAACAAAATCGGCTCCAAATATTACGTAAACACACCATTTATCATCGTATCTCTGGTTCAATGGTAGCATGTCCGGCGGGTTCGCGACGGCCCGGGTTCGATTCCCGCCCGGTGTATGTAACATTTTGTTTTGTTTCACTTTAATATTTGGTAGAAACAATGGTGCACAGAATGTTGCTAAGGCGTTTTTAATAAATTTAACATTGCCAGGTATGAAGAATATTAATAACTTTTTCTGTCTTCTTTTTAATTGATACCGTCCAAAAAAGGCACTGGAATTAATCTTGCTTGCTTTCTCATTACCAGGAATGAAGTTATTAATTTTTTAGTATGTTTTGGCGAGATTGGTCGATCAGATGAATTTCTTTTTTTTACTGTTCATTTTTCCAATAATGTTAAAATGATAGTAATTTTGAATAGAGAATAAAAACTATTTCAAATGCGGTATCACAAGCCCCTACTTCCTTTTGTAAGGGTCAACTTTTTTTTTCATATATATTGAATAATAGTGAACGCAACCCTTCGATGACACAAGATTACAACCCTCTTAGTAAACAATAGAGGTAACCTCTTATATTACTAACAATCGACTAACGGTCACATAATATAATTACATAGCTCAACAATCAATCATCAGTTGATATATTACTTAGCAGTTGTGTTATCTACTTAAGAGTAATCATGCAAAAGGCAAAAGGTTTATTACGTGTCAGAATGATGGCGAAGCCTTAATGTACGGGCGTAATGAGTCGGGCGAGCGGGTGCCAAAAGTGTCCAGTAACAACATCACTAACATGTAATTAAAAATATAGCTGAACACACCATTGTTCATCTAAAGCACAACCTAACATATATACAAGGGGCATTCAATTATTAGTTTATCAATCATTTACCAATTACACGCTCCACTGAGCGACTTGCCATCAATAACTATTTATACTCAGAGCTCCACTGAGCAACCTAACATTAAGATCAGTTTCGACATAACGCTCCACTGAGCAACTCCAACATTAATAGCAGTTCATACTCAAGGCTCCACTGAGCCACATTATAATCTCTCAACAGCGCACATCAGTGCCTCAGAATTGCTTCTCAACAATGTCTCTAAATGCTCAACCATTAGGTTCTCAAACAATAATTACTCAGACAATAATTGCCGAAGTAGTTACTCACACGATAGTTACTCAAATAATAATTACTCAACCAATAATTATTCAAACATTAGTTACTCAAATAATAGTTTCTAAAACAATAGTTTAGCCTGTGTGTTATGTTGGGCGCTGTACCCGAACACTAGGTCCGTGCCGGCTTCCAGGTGTGCAATGAGGCACAGTTCAATACCTCACCTAGAGTGCTCGTACTGACAGAGTTGACTACCGAGACGCGCAAAGGGCACAATGGACTAGCTCTACACTGTGTCCTTCTCCGAGTACCGCAACTCCCCCACTGGGACTGACCGTGCAATGAGACCAACGGGTGAACTGGCCACAGTGTCTCGGACAAGCTACCAGATCGACAAATACAACAACGGTTCACACACGTGAATACTGAGAAAGTGTAATGGACACAAAGGGCGACCACAGCAATGTGCCCTTCTCCAATATCCACCGCATGGCCACGGGCGGGTGCAATGGATACTGCTGTACCCCCACCATAATGTGACGATGCCACAACAATCCACCGTGTTGTGGTTACGTAACCTGGGTCTAAACCCAAACGCCTCTACCAGTATGACGCCCTACTGGGTGAGCAAACAGCGAAGGTGTCCCTCACACCTTCCAAACTATCATCAATTTACTTTCAAACAGACTCTACTTTATTTACTATAAACAAACTGACATAATTCAACTCTTACTTAATTTATGAACATTGACTTAACCTCGTATAAGTAACAGCCCTCATGTAAACTTGGCTAATACCTAAATTATTTCCTAAAGCTCCTTTATTTGAATATGATAATTACTTCTCAATTTATAACTTAACCTCGTATAAATAATAAACTGATTTTAACTTGGCTATTTTTCACAAATTATTTCATAAAGCCCCTTTATTTGAATAAGATAATTACTTCTCAATTTATAACTTATCTTCGTATAAATAATAAACTAACTTTGAACTCTAGCCACAATTTATTTTCATATGAACTAGTTATCAAATGATTTCCTAAAACCATCCTCAATCAAATACTTATTGAAGTTATTTCTCAATGTATAACTTAAACAAATAAGAACAGGTACAATAAACGAACCAGCCATGTTCAATGAGATGAACTCACCTTTTATGAGGTTATATAATGTGCACTGTAAATTTACAGAAAACAATAAACACCACACAAAATTTTCTACTGCAACCAACACGTTAAACGATACAATGGCTATGCCTTCTTTAGATGAACCAGATGCCCGATAAGCAAGCTCCCCTAACGTTGACTTGAGATGAGATATCTCGCACTTAGACCTCCCCTTACGTCCAGCTTTATGTAAAGATTTTAAACAAGCGACGATGGGCCAGACGTCTATACTTTAATTTAACGGGACCACAAATGTTAAACATAATGTGAAACTTGTTCACATAATGACGAGTCTAATTAATACCTACAGAGAATTTTCATAATAAAATAGCCTTATAAGCAGGGTGAGAAAATACATTCCTTACACTTTAAAAAAAAAGGGTTGCAACTGTCACTTGAATGTAGGGGTGAAGTTTTTACGTTGCATGTCGCTTTTTAATCTAAAATTGAGAAGTTTCGGTATTTTCAATAAATATGCACAATAACTGAAATATTCGGTTTATTTCATTTGGCTGTTCCACACTGTAGAGGGACAGAGCATAACGATCCATCCTCGTTATTTAAGTAGTTTCGAAAAAGAACAAATTAAATATCGCCGAAATATCTACTAACACGAGAATTGAAATGCACCTTCGATATGAGTCCTAGGGACTCTAATCATCCGCATTCGTTCAATGAAATCCTCCTAAATTCTTACAGTTCTGGTTTCGTCAAAAACAAATTATATCTTACGGAAATTCGCTAAAAAGTAATTACAGATAAATAAGTTCTTTAAAGGAGAAACTGTCCAAAATTAAAGTGTGACGATCAGAAATCAAAACGGTTTTCGCAATCCTTAAGCAATTCATTCAATCAGCTCTTCCAATTTCACAGTCTTTTAACCACCTTCGTACATACATATGAAATGAGATCATTCGATTATTGTTCTTTTTTATGGGAGAATTTCACAAGTCGAACGTGAACGACCTCGCGAACGGCCGAGAGAGGCTGAGGCTATCTGTGTTGATGTTGATCGTACGGTACATCGAATATATGCTACTAGATAAAGAGAATGCCGCCGCCATTGATGCCATTAGGCGGCGTGAATAACAGTAGAAGAACGATAAATAAGCTCTATTCAATTGTACCACTATAGCAGATCCTATAAATAATCCGTAAAGCTATTCATAATCATGAAGTGTGGAAGCAAAAAAATCTACGTAATGCTCTGACACAGACAATTCAATTAAATGTTGTATTGCCGTGGCAAATTTGGCATTTTAGTTGTTTACTTCAGGTATCCAATCGGCTGTAGATAACGTGAGGAATATGGATTTGATACAGTTTTAATAATCGATAGAAGATTGAAGTGCGATTCTATTTTTACTGTTTTTGTAGCATTTTTACTATTTACATGCTCGCTTCATTTAAATGTTTTTATTATCGATTAATTTTGGTTTTTAATATTCACCTGTTTTTGTAACTATCATTCTACTTTCATAGAAATTACACTTTAGTTGTTACAGTTTCTGGGGGTTTCTAGAGAAAACAGAATGATGTTATTTTAAAGTTGGTAGGTTTTCACTCGTCACCTTAACTCTTTAGACCTCCTGCGTGAAATATATACAATAAAAACCAACAATGCAAAGATAATGATGAATATTGAAACATATTTTTTGGCAGATTTCTTTACGTAATGTACAGTTTTCTCCTTTAGGTTAGTACATAAAAAATTAATAATAATTTAATCCATAGGGTAATAAATATCTATGATTCACAACTGTTATCTACTTTTAGATGTCGAAAATGTGTGGTATGTTGTTCGGTGTTTTGTGGATATCAAGAGTAATTCGTTATTATGACATAAAAACTGTTGGAAATTTTGATAATATTTCAACTGTCGTGGCCGTGTTTTATGCTTTTAGTGAATTTTCGTCGAAAATATTCACCAGTGGGGAGAAATGTCAAATGTGCGCGAACCAGGATCGCTAGAATCCATATCCACGGTCAGTTTCAATTTTTATATGTATATATATATATATATATATATATATATATATATATATATATATATATATATATATATATATATATATATATATATATATATAAATTTAATAAACTTAAACTACCCCTATTTATATTTCCTAGACAAAAACAAAAAACAAATTCAATTAGACAATAGTTAGCTTTATATGTCAGTTTGGCAATTTTCGACTTCACTCAAATTTATAAAAAAGTTTTTTTCATGTTTGTTATTAAATAATTATTTTAGTCAAACTCACGTTATATGTAAGTATTTTAAACTTTTATATTTTTCCTATGTAAATTGTAAACTTTTTTCTTTCCATGTTGTAGCCTTGAGAATGGAATACATTTTTCTGAAAGCTCGGCATTTAATAAAGAGTTTTATTTTGCAACTGACGGCTTTCCCACAATTTTTTGATAAATAACACAATTACCGTTACAAAAACTTAATACTATTATAAAAGGTTGCACCAGGGTTTTCCCGAGAACTTCGGAGAATTTCGAAAAACCTAAAACACGTCGATTTTCGTTGCGAGGGGGACTCTTGTGTGAACCCTCTTAGTTTGAATAAGGCAAGTAGGTCGGGTGGCACTTTTTTGTAAAGCTTTTTTGATTCTCTGTTTAATGCTGCAATCTTAAGATCTACCGATTAGTTTTTAGTTATTCGCTTTTAAAACTTCAAAAAATAAATAAAATCGGGACGCAGCAAGTGCGTTATGGTAGTGAATTTTCATAAAAATATTTTTAATAGCAAGTATGTGGTTTTTCAGAAAGCAGGCATCAAATTTGATTACCAGTATAACATATATAGTAAAAACAATGTGCCATGTTTCATCAAAATAACTTTATTGTTTGAAAACGTACAAAATTTTCCGAAAGTAAACTTAAAGTGTAATCGAAAAAATCCGTTTATGGGTCAACCTTATAGGTTAATAGCAAATTGAGCTTTTCAAATATGAAGCATTTAATCAAAATTCGCTACCATAATGCACTTGCTGCGTCCAGAATTTCTTAACTTATAAACATGCATTATATTTCGATGGAAAGTGCAAAAACATAAGGCGTTTTCGACTAAAAAATAATAATATTTGTATCACCAACGACTTATGGGCCAGCCTGTAATTGTAGAAATATTTTTTAAAATGTAGCTCAAGACACCCTATAATTAATGTATACATTTTTTTTCATATCTTGTAGAATAACGGATATATTGAGCTTTATTGATTTTTTACGAAAATTCGACAAAAGGATAAACTCTATAGCTAAGACTACTGCCAAGCATCAGAAAAGGGGTCTATTTGAAATGAATTTTCTGGAAACATTTTAGTAAAATGAAGGACAATGACGGTTGAAACTAAGACTTCAGGGTTTGTAAAACATTCTTCTTGAGACATTTTCTTTCCATAGCCCGTATTAGATTCAAGTTCTTTGCCTAAATGTTGCGTATTTTGACGTTTTAAATTGTCACTTTGACGTTTTGAGGAAAACCCCAATTTATTTTTCTTTAAATGCCCATAACTTTTTTGTCTTTCCACCTACAGCGCTGAATTTTGGTAGGTAATTTACCGATACCGATATAAAACGATATACCAAATGGTTGCCCTTACTTTGTTATTTCCGGAGATATGAATTTTTTTCTAAAGAAAACACAACATTTTCCGGGAAAGCCTTGGCCGATTTTCCTGGCTAACGAACTTATCCAAGCCACTTATAAAAGGAAGGTATCCACCAAATTTTGTCAAAATCGGCCTATTATTTTTTGAGTTATCGGTGTGATATATATATATATATATATATATATATATATATATATATATATATATATATATATATATATATATATATATATATATATATATATAAACATATAAAAATCGAAACTAACCCGGGTTCTAGGGGCCTAATTAGCGCTCATTTGAAGAAATTTTTTCAAAATTCAAAAGTCGGGATCTCCTCATTAGTGAATTTTTTTTAAAGAAATTTCACTAATAGTAGCATTTATTTCGTCTACACCATCGATTAGTTTTTGAAAACTTATAAAATCTTTGGTGGTCACTGCATATTGGAAAAAACTTGTTATCTTTTTTGTGTTTTCGTTAATAATTTTAGTGAATTTTCGTAGAAAAAAATTGACAAAATCTTTGGCACAAGATTATTTTGTCATGTTTTCTTTTACTTTGAATCTAATGTGAATTGGTTTCAATAATTTTTACTTCCACATAGTCTATACGTGTGGTAATATGGCATCGGCGACGAAAATTTCATAATTTTTTTCGCTTAAAAGTCGTAAAAAGTATCAAAACATATAGAAAACATGATTTGGGAACGTACTTTTTAGTGAATTTTCTTAAAAAAAATTCACTAATGAGGAGATCCCGACTTTTGAATTTTGAAAAAATTTCTTCAAATGAGCGCTAATTAGGCCCCCCAGAACACATATCCGGGGTCGGTTTAAATTTTTATATGTTTATATATATATATATATATATATATATATATATATATATATATATATATATATATATATATATATATATATATATATATATATATATATATATATATATATATATATATATATATATGTATCACACCGATAACTCAAAAAATAATGGGCCGATTTTGATTAAATTTGGTGAATAAATTCCTTTTGCAAATAGCTTGGATAAGTTCGTTAGCCAGGAAAATCGGTCCAGGTTTTCCCGGAAAATTTTGTGTTTTCTTTCGAAAAAAATTTATATCTCCGGAATTAACAAAGTAAGGGCAACCAAATTTCATATGCGGATTTATTTCATTATAGGCAAGTTACCTACCAAAATTTAGCTCCGTAGGTTAAAGGATAAAAAAGTTACAGGCATTCAAAGAAAAATAAATTTGGATTATCCTCAAAACGTCAAAATTGCGATTTTAAACGTCAAAATTGGTGAGTGCATTCCTTTCGCAAGTCGCTTGGATAATTTTGTTAGCCAGGAAAATCCGCCGAGGTTTTCCCGGAAAAATTTGTGTTTTCTTTCTCAAAATATTTATATCTCCAAAATTAACAAAGTAAGGGCAACCAAATTTGGTAAGCTGGTTTATATCGTTATAGGTGTGCCACCTACCAAAATTTAGCTATGTAGGTCAAAAGACAAAAAAGTTATGGGCATTTAAAGAAAAATAAATTGGGGGTTTCCTCAAAACGTCAAAGTGACAATTGAAAACGTCAAAATTCGCAACATTTAGGCAAATAACTTGAATCTAATACGATCTATGGAAAGAAAATGTCTCAAGAAGAATGTTTTACATACACCGAACTCTTAGTTTCAACCGTCATTGTCCTTCATTTTAATAAAATATTTCCAGAAAATTCATTTCTAATAGACCCTTTCTCTGATGCTTGGCAGTAGCCTTAGCTATAGAGTTTATTGTTTAATGGTATCTAATTTTTGTCGAATTTTCGTAAAAAATCAATAAAGCTCAATATATTCGTTATTATACAAGATATGAAAAAATATTGTATACATTAATTATACGGTGTTTTGAGCTACATCTTAAAAAATTATTGCGACAATCACACGGTGGCCCATAAGTCGTTGGTGATACAAATAATTTGTTTTTGTCGAAAACGCCTTATTTTTTGCATTTTCCATCGAAATATAATGCATGTTTGTAAGTTAAGAAATTCTGGAGGCAGCAAGTGCGTTGTGGTTGCGAATTTTGATTAAATGCTTCATATTTGGAGAGCTCCATTTGCTATTAACCTATAAGGTTGACCAAGAAACGGATTTTTTCGGTAACACTTTTGGTTTACTTTTGGAAATTTCTGTACGTTTTCAAACAATCAAGTTATTTTGATGAAACATGGCACATTGTTTTTACTATATATGTTATACTGGTAATCAAATTTGATGCCTGCTTTTACTATATAGGTTATACTGGTAACCAAAATTGATGTCTGCTTTCTTAAAAAGAAAACACACATATTTGCAATAAAAACATTTTAATGAAAATTCACTACCATAACGCACTTGCTGCGTCCCGAGATTTTTTTTTGTCTTATGTGTCTGGGAATAAATGGGGGTGATTTGGAGCAAATTGACATTTTTTTCGTTAAAACTCGAGTAATATAACGTTTTAGGGTTTGTTTATTAGAAAACTTTCAATTTCATGAAACATCCGGTATTCTGTGCTGAAATTAAGATAGGGGTTGAATGTGTGGGGTGATAGAAATTTTGAATTTTTTTTTTGCTAAAACGACGTAAAAAGTTTCAAATCATATACAAAACTTGATTCTTGAACACAAATGTTTTTGTCTGTCGGTCTGTTGGTCGTTGGTTTGTCGGTCTGTCGGCCTGTACCACTGCCTGTTAGTAGGCGCAATAACTTTCTAACGAATTGAGTTGTCATCTTCAAATTTGGTATCCAGTTAGCACCAGACAAAGGAACTCTTCGAATTGTTTTTGGATAAGATCGATTCGGCAGGTAGCGGATAAATGAGGGGTGATTTGGTGGAAATTGAAATTTTTTGGTGAAAACTCGAGTAATATAACGTTTCGGAAGTTTATCGGTAAAGAAATACGAATATTTTCTTTGTGGTAAAGTCATGGACCCTAAATTCATTTCATGAGAAAAGCTTTCTGAGGAGAGTAGATTCTCACAGCTATGTGGAAGTTATGATTTAATTTGCAGCACTATTTTTACTAAATTTGTTTCATCTTGAAGTTTTGAAACAAATATCTAAGAAACTAATCAGTAGATTCCAAAATTGCAGCTGGTGAGTTTCAATGTTTTTATATATACAGGGTCACATCGGTGTGAGGGCCAAACATGGCTCTCCACTGAGGCGATATTTTAAAATTAGGTTTCTCGATGCAACAGATGTTTCACGAGTGCACATTTTTAATTTAATTCTATTCATACAGGGTGTTAATAGACAGAGTATTGCACCCAACTTTTTTTTAATTGAACACCCTAAATATTATGGTATTTTTGGAAAGCCGGATGCATGCTGATTAAACTGATACAATATTATTGTGGGTTATTTCCAACCGTTCTCCAACTACAGGTAGTTAAATGTAAAAAAGTGGTCTACTTTAGACGTTTGTATCCATCGACATGTTTGAGATATTAATATCGGGTTTTGTCATAATAAGTGGGTTTTTTTTAGTGTAAATTGCGTTTATGCATGATTATGATAACAATTTATTTTTAAATATACAGGTTATCTACCTTTAGCGAAATCTAAAAATACTTTTTTTTCAAATGCCACACCCAGTATATTTTGACTTTCGTAAATGCAAATTCTCATAAGCTTTCTTATGATACCATATTTGTATAAGTTAAATTAAATACGAAATGAGGTAGAGCTGTTCAAAGTTTTTATTTTTATTGAAATGTGTTTAATATCATTACACGTTATTACCGAAATCACAGTGCCCCTGGAGAGAAGTTAAAGTGTAGACAAAAGAATAAAATAGATATTTGACACATCGTACCGTTGACGTTTGGTAAATAATACTTTTGTTAGCTAAGTTTTTTATTATTTTGGTGTTTATCGTTAATACTTTATCATCGTTTGTTTATTATTCGGTGTTTATTGTTCGTTGTTTATTATTCTATTTATTTACTTAACGTTAATTTCAAAAATTAATTTCACTGTTGAAAAGTTAGTAAACACGATGTACGCTTTGGAAGAGGCTGATAGAAACTGTCTATTGGCGTCCAAAATTTACAGGAAAAAATATTCTTTAGCCCAACATCCAAAACCAGAGGCATTTAAAAAAGTAGAACACATTTTGGAGGAAAATTGTAAGCCAAAGTACAATGCAAAATCCTATGAAAACGGTGATACAACGAATGAAGATGCAGAATTCCAGGTTTTGTTAGCGATTGAAGAGAACCCGCATACAAGTACAACACAAATTGAATGTATTCAGTGTATAAGCAAATCCTCAGTTAATAGGATAATTAAAAACTCTGGACGCAGCAAGTGCGTTATGGTAGTGAATTTTCATAAAAATGTTTTTATTGCAAATATGTGTTTTCTTTTTAAGAAAGCAGGCATCAATTTTGGTTGCCAGTATAACCTATATAGTAAAAACAATGTGCCATGTTTTATAAAAATAACTTTATTGTGTGAAAATGTACAAAAATTTCCAAAAGTAAACTTAAAGATTTCCCGGAAAAACTCGTTTCTTGGTCAACCTTATAGGTTAATAGCAAATTGGGCTATTCAAATATGAAGCATTTGATCAAAATTCGCTACCATAACGCACTTGCTGCATCCAGAATTTCTTTTCTTACGAACATGCATTATATTTCGATGGAAAATGCAAAAATGCAATAACATAAAGCGTGTTTGATTAAAAAAAATATATTCTATTACCAACGACTTATGGGCCATCCTGTAATTGTAGAAATATTTTTTTAAGATGTAGCTCAAGAAACCCTATAATTAATATATACAAATTTTTTTCATATCTTGTATAATAACGGATATATTGAGGTTTATTGATTTTTTACGAAAATTCGACAAAAATTATATACCATTAAACCATAAACTTTATAGCCAAGACTACTGCCAAGCATCAGAGAAAGGGTCTATTTGAAATGAATTTTCTGGAAACATTTAATAAAATGAAGGATAATGACGGTTGAAACCAAGACTTCAGGGTTTGTAAAGCATCCTTCTTGAGACATTTGCCTAAATATTGCCGATTTTGACGTTTTAAATCGCAACTTTGACGTTTTGAGGAAAACCCCAATTTATTTTTCTTTAAAAATATAACTTTTTGTCTTTTGACCTACATAGCTAAATTTTGGTAGGTTATAAACCCGCGTACCAAATTTGGTTGCCCTTACTTTGTTAATTCCGGAGATATAAATTTTTTTCGAAAGAAAACACAAAATTTTCCGGGAAAACCTCGGCAGATTTTCCTGGCTAACGAACTTATCCAAGCCATTTGTGAAAGGAATTTATTCACCAAATTTAATCAAAAACGGCCCATTATTTTTTGAGTTATCAGTGTGATACATATATATATATATATATATATATATATATATATATATATATATATATATATATATATATATATATATATATATATATATATATATATATATATATATATATATAAATAATATATATATATATATATATATATATATATATATATATATATATATATATATATATATAATTGAAACTGACCCCGGATATGTGTTCTGGGGGGCCTAATTAGCGCTCAGTTAAAGAAGTTTTTTCAAAATTCAAGAGTCGGGATCTCCTCATTGGTGTTTTTTTTTAAAAGAAAATTCACTAAAAACACAAAATCTCTTCCCTATCATTTATGTCTTCATCAATCACTTACTGGCCAAAATAAAGAAAACCGAATCCATTTTGTAACATATTTTCCAATATAATTAAAGAAATTCCCTTTTATAATATTGTTCATTTTAGTGACGAAGCAACTTTTAATAATATCGGCGTAGTTAACAAACATAATATGCATTATTGCGCTCGAAAAAATCGACTTTGGGTACGTCAGGTGGATTTTCAGCATCAATGGTCCTTGAATGTGTTGAGAGGAATTATAGGCGATAAAGTTATCGAGCCACACCTTTTTGAAGATCGACTTAATGAAGAACGCTACGGCAGATTTCTAGAGGATGATTTACCCAATGCAATGGAAGATGTCGATCATGAAACATGTCGAATAATGTATTTTCAGAAAGATGGTGTTCAGGCTCATTTTCACCGAAACGTAAGGCCATATTTAAACCACTGGCTGGAAAACCAGATCGAAGAGGTAACATTCGATGGCCAGAAAAATTGCCCGATCTAACCCCATTATACTTTTTCCTCTGGGGATCTACAAAGCAGACAGTATATCGAGAATTACCAACAACTGCGGAAGACACGAAAAATCGTATACAAACGGCTTTTAGAAGTATTACCTGGCCGATGTTGAACAGAGTCAAAGAAAACTTGGCAACTTCAAGTGTGCATTCAGGAAAGCGGAAATATCTTTGAAAATGTTTTACAAATTTTAATTATATCTTGCACTTAATGTTTGATTTCTTAATGTTTTCATCCATTCAAGTAAAATAAGAATTCTAGTATACACAAATAAAAACACCTGTACCTCCTTTCGTATTTAATTTCACTTATAGAAATATGGTATCATTAAAAAGCTTATGAAATTCTGCATTCACCAAAGTCAAAATATACGGGTGTTCCAATATACGGGATGTTGCATTTGAAAAAAAAAGTATTTAATTGTTCAAAAAATTAATACCCTGTATATTAAAAAACAATTTGTAATCATTATCGGGCATAAACGCAATCTACATCAAATAAACACTTATTATGACAAAGCCCGATATTAAAATCTCAAACATGTGGATGGATACAAATGTCTGAAATAGACCACCTTTTTTACGTTTAACTCCCTATAGTTGGAGAACGGTTGAAAACAACCCAAAACAAAATGGTATTAGTTTTATCAACATCGACGTGGCTTTCCAAAAATGCCATGATATATAGATGTTCCATTAAAAAAAAAAGAGTTTGGTGCAACACTCTGTATATTAACACGCTGTATAAATAAAAATAATTTTAAAATGTGCACTCCTGTAAGATCTATAGCCTTGAGGAAACCGTATTTTAAAATATAGCCTCAGTGAGAAGCTATCTTACATCATCACACCGATGGGTCACCTGTATATATATATATATATATATATATATATATATATATATATATATATATATATATATATATATATATATTATACTAATTGGCTTTAATATTTTTAATTATATTTATTTTATTAATTAATGCCCCAATGTTGGGCTCCAATTATTCTAATTGGCTTTGAATTTTTATATTATATATTTTATTTAATGCCCCACTGTTGGGCGTCAATTATACTGATTGGCTTGACTTTTTATATTATATTTTATATTAATTAATGCCACACTGTTGTGCGCCAATTATTCTAATTGCTTTACTTTATTTTTTTATTATATGTATATTATATTATATATTAATTTTTATTTTCTTTAATGCCCTATTAAAATGATATTTAAAAAGATAATGATATTACACCATGTGTTATGGGTGACCCTGTATATTTTGTAATGTAAAATTGTATCTGAATAAAGTGTTTATGACTCTTGTGTTTGAAATTTAATATGTGTGGGTTCATCAAATGAAAGCTAGCTCAGTGTTATATGGGTTGCCTACCCTTATACTATATGTTTACGTCAAATAAATTATAATCAAAATATCTTATTTACTTACTTGATCTCAGTGGTAGGTTCTGCTAAAATAGGGGAAAGAAAGATAGCCTGCAAATATTTATATTTATCGTAATTTTATCTTATTATGGGTTTTTGTTTCAAAGAATTATGTTTTTAGCAAATTTTTTATAACAACTTTTATTGACAGAGTTTTATAAATTTTAAAGCTAAACGGATCCGTTGTTATAAGTTTTCAATCTTACTATTAGAATACAATGATTAATATTAATATACCGAGTTTTCGACTGCTTTTCAATTGTTTGTAATACTAAATATGGATCCTGACCTGCACTCCTAACTCCCTCCACATTCGTAAATTTGAATTATGGTAATATGAAATAAGATTTCTTTTTATGCATTAAATCTTATTTTCCCATAAACGCTTTTGATTGACGTTTAATCGACAGAAAATATACTGTCTTTTAAACTAAATTTATTGCCTCCTTGAGTTGATTTTGATAAAATAATTAAATCTCAAACCTTGGTTCCTCGCTGCTGGTGGTGAGTATCCTTTAATATATGTATTCTTGATATATTTACTGTTTATCTTGTAATTTGTTACGTTAAAACTTGATATAACCTTTGTTATTTCTTTCAGTTGAACAATAGATCTTCTTTACACAATATGTACTTTAAAATATTTATATTTAAAATGGGAAGCAAGAATGACGCTCTCTGGCATCTCAATTTTATTTAACAACCAACAATAAATCCTAACAAAAGCGGAAATGTTGCCCAAATTCATCTAATATTTGATATCAAGGCATCCTTTCTTGGCATTAATTAATACATATTTTGACATCTATGCTTCCGGTAAGTTGAAAAAAAATCCTTATTCTTAAAAATGACATTTGGCCTAACCTTACTTTTTTAATCTAATCATAGTCAATAACAAATTTATAAATTCATTAAGTTCATATGCTGCAATCTTGATTTAAAAGTTCCACAACACAAACACTGTCTTTGGTAAATTTCAGTTCATTGTTCACATAAATAAAATAATAAACTTACATCTAAATACATCATAGAAAGGGTTTTTTCATTACCTTTAGGTAATTGATTTTATAACATAATTCTTTGGTATTTATTACATGCTTAAGAGTTTAATCTATTTGCAGATAGGTTTTTGGCTCTTTTAAATTCTTTTAAACTGAAATGCTTTCCAAATTTGCTAGTTATAAATTTTAAGAATTATAATTAATGATCATTTCAACAAATTATGGCATTATATCTTTCATTGCTTATCCAAATAACACTGACTAACAATAATAGTGAATGTGCTTGTATATTAATGTTATTATTTTGTTTTCTGTTTTAGTGTACAGTAAAATATGTCGAACAGGTATACAATATACAGATAACCCATATGCATTACGTGTTAACCGTAAGTACTTTACTTACTACTGACCAGTGGTACTACTACTACCCCCCATTACTAATCTGATTCCCCAATTTTGTAGATCTGACCATCTACTTTATTGAAATAATAATCGAAACTTAGCTTTGTCATACTAGTTTCCGTCAGGGTTTTCATTTTTGTTTTTATAACTTTATATGGCCTTTGCAATTCTCAGCACAATATATATATATATATATATATATATATATATATATATATATATATATATATATATATATATATATACACAGTGTGCCCGAAATTGGTGATGCATGTATTGCGATCTGCGAAACTGTTAGAGATAGGAAAGCGGTTAAATGGGAAAAGTTTAAGACAATTCTGTTTGTAATTGAATGCCGTTTAGTTTACGATTTGATCTCTTTTGGTTTTTACGATATTTAAAAAAAAAACTAAAATGACGCATTTTCGAAAATACCCTGTATTTTCTTTATTTATGAAAATTTCTGAAATCTGTAAAAACTTTCTCATAGCAACTTTTTACGTAGGAAACGCCTGTGTAGTCAGATTTCATTTTCAACGTTTCGATATTTTGGAACCATCATCAACATTGTTTTTTCATATGAGCGCCATATTGGATTTTCACGATTTTGAAAAGTCCCTGTTTTTCCCTTTACGAATATGTATCACACTTCGTGAAAAAAGATAGGTTATGTGTTGAAAAACGAAAAAATATGATTTTGTTACGAATTTGGCAACGTCGCACAATAAAAAACTCACACGTAAGGTGTTTCTACAGCATTTAATCTCTTAACTACATTTAATAACAACATATCCTTATAAGTAATAGTTTCTCCTATGTGAAAATCTTTTGAAATCATGGAAATAACCCATTTTGAAATTTTAACACAAAAAAGAAGGGAAAAAACAATAATGTCCAAATGACATAATAATTACCAAAAGAAAATGTATAATTTAACGTTCAAAATGCGACCCATTTGCTTCCATATATTTCGCATTTTTTTTATCACCGATCTGGTAACTTGAGTAATTGTGTTACAGTTAACATTGTTTATGATATATCACACTCGTACCGTGCAACAGAAAATAACGTCAAAAAAGCCATAACTTTGGAGAAATACATGAACGAATTGAATTATTATTTCTCAGGACACCAATAGGACCCCAAAATCATTTAAATATTCGGAATAAGCAAAAGTTCAGTAAATAATTTGATGAAATATATTTATCCGTGATACATTAATGCTCTAGTAGGCTTTGGATTTTAGACGAATGAAAAATTTTAAATCTGTCACGACTTCTGTCAGAACTGTGAACGCTTGTCTTTATTTAAACGCGTTTTATGTCTTGACTCAGGCCTAGTGTTGAGAATGGCAGAAAATTTCTCGAATGAGGAAAAGTTTGATATGCATGTATCATATATTAGAAATGAAAGGAATACGGATAAGGCTGTCAACAATTATCTGGAAAATAAGCCGGATACACGACAACCCAACAAAAGGTATTTCTCTAAGCTTGTAATGAATTTACTTGAATTCGGAGCGTTTGGGAAACCTCTGTCTAAGAATTATGAGAAGGATAGTGAAAATCGTGACAGAAGTATTCAAGAATATTTTCCTGAGAATCCTATGTCCTCTACAAGGATTGCTGGCAGGGAGTTACATATTGCTAAGTCAACGGTTCAACGGTTCGCGACGTTTTGAAAAAACAATATTATCTTCCGTATAAGCCCACCATCGTACAAGGACTTCGAGAAGGTGATTTTAACAGAAGAGTAACTTTTTGCAATTGGTACCAGGGAAAATGTCAAGATAATTTGAACTTTGAAAATAACATTGTATGGAGGGACGAAACTTATGTTACAAATTGCGGAATATTCAACAAGCATAATCGCCATTACTGGGCTACCGAAAACCCTCAGCTGCGGGAACAGCGTAGATTGCAGGCTCGATTTGGCTTTAATGTTTGGTGCGAAATGTATGGTGATATATTTTTCGATTTATTCTAAAAGATAATTATTCCTCTATCCTTTGATTTATTTTAATATTCATATCGTAAGAAGAAATTAAACTATTTTATTTTAATAGGAAATCAACAAACTGGGTCCTTTATTTATGATCAAACATTGACAGGACAAAGATACCTTGCAATGTTGCAAAATGAAATAGTACCAGCAATTATGGAAGTTTCTCCCAGATAATGAGTTCCGTAATGTATGGTGTCAACATGACGACTGCCCCGCTCATAATTCCAGGGAAGTACTTTTTTTTACCTGAGACATTTGGTGAAATAATGAAATCTAACAGTGGTCCGGTGCGGTGGCCTGCGAGGTCTTCAGACCTCACGCCATTAGACTTTTATTTGTAGGGACATGTTAAAAACGAAATATATGAATTTGATCCTCCAGAAAGCAAAGAAGTCCTCGAACAGCGAACGCGGGATGCTCTGTCCAATGTTAACCGTAACACAATTCATCGAGTTACCAAATCGGTGATAAAAAATTGTGAGAAATGTATAGAAGCAAATGGATCGCATTTTCAACTTTATATTAGATATTTTGTTTTGGTAATTATTATGTCATTTTGTGTTAAAATTTCAAAAAGGGTTATTTCTATGATTTCAAAAGATTTTCACATAGGAAAAACTATTACCTATAAGGATATGTTGTTATTAATTGTAGTTAATAGATTAAATGCAGTAGAATCACCTTAACTGTGAGCGTTTTATTGTGCGACGTTGCCAAATTCGCAACAAAATCACTTTTTCGTTTTTCAACCCATAACCTAACTTCTTTTACTAAGTGTGATACATATTTGTAAAGGTAAAAAAAGGAACTTTTCATACTCGTGAAAATCCAATATGGCGCCCATATGAAAAAACAATGTTGATGATGGTTCCAAAATATCGAAACGTTGAAAATGAAATCTGACTACACAGGCGTTTCCTACGTAAAAAGTTGCTATGAGAAAGTTTTTACAGATTTCAGAAATTTTCATAAATAAAGAAAATACAGGGTATTTTCGAAAAAGCGTCATTTTAGTTTTTTTTTTTAATATCGTAAAAACCAATAGAGATAAAATCGTAAACTAAACGGCATCCAATTACAAACATAAATGTCTAAAACTTTTCCCATTTAATCGCTTTCCCATCTCTAACAGTTTCGCAGATCGCAATACATGCATCACCAATTTCGGGCACACTGTATATATCATTTTCTTAAAAAATGTGATCATTTCTATGAAAATTTGCTACCATAACGCACTTGCTGCGTGCAGACTTTCTTATTATCATCAACAATTATAAATTGTATACCCGCCAGTGAGCTAAATGGTCCATGCAATTTTTTAAAAACCCAATTTCACAGTAAGATAATGCCATGCCACATAAGCTGTAACTACCAGTCTTGAATAGAGACCTAAACTATTTTTTTTCCCATTTTAAAGAGTATCAACTTTTATTTTTTTTGGCTCAAAAGTGGGTAACTCTTAGAAATATTATGTTGTCTTTCCTTTCCTTAATTTAGTGTCTATAAAATAATTGTTTAAAATGTGTAATTGAATTACATAGATGTTCTCATTTGTGTTAAAGGTATCTGTAATTACTAACAATTGAAATATTGCCTCAACAAAAGTACAAATTATTTAACACTTGTGTATACATTACTCACAGTGATAATCTTTTAAGTATCTCATTACTCTAAGTAGTTTTGTCTACATAATATCCTGTTTCCAAGAAGATGCGGAAAATTTATTACAAGTAACTTAAAACCAGGATTATAATAACACTTGTCTAGCTTCACACATAACTGAAGATCACAGTGAAGACACGTAAACAGTACTTCTAAGGGTGCGTTTAAACTTATGCCTTTCCTAATACTTAAAATATTTCTATTGTATTTCGTGTCATAAGTTGTTAATTTACTAGCAATACTAAACAATCTAACATGATCATAAATTTGTTTTAAGTTCTATTGAAAGGGTACATAAGATTTGCTCATCAGGAGAAAATAGTAATGCTATTTTTGAAAGGTTCTTTACAAAATCATTGATGGGGTCAAAACGCAAAACTTGATTAACATGTTTATAACGATATGACCAACCAGCTGACTATGCAAGAAATTCGAGTCGGAGCCAATGCGTAATGGTAGCGAATTGTTATCAAATGCTACAAATTTGATAACTCAATTTGCTCTAAACCTAGAAAGTTAAGTTTTGGTATATAGGAAGGTCTTTACCGTGGCAACTCACCCGCCAAAATTCATTAAAATAAATTTGTTGTTTTTTGAGTTTTTTCAAAACAATCTATTTTTTTTGTTGAAAACTAGTCCGATCGGGCTGGCTAACAAAATTGTGTAGACTTAAAATAGTCATATGCCATTGACAAACATTTATGCTGCTGGCTAAATCCGCAGCAGTCAATTCTTGCACCGATTGTTGGTGGTAGGGGTATAAACGATTATCATAAGCAATCTTCCAAATTGTGGCATCAGAAATATTGTACTGTGGTGACAATTTCATTTTACTTGTCTCAGGATTGTGTTCTAAATTAACTTCTTCAAGATCTAGATTGCGAATCAGAGGTCTTCTTCCAGTGCATTCACATCGAGGTTGAAGTTGTCTGTTTTCTCTAAGTTTTGTTTCTATCGCGGCAAAAGTTTTTCTACTAGGAACAAGGTGATTAGGATATCAGGCCTGATAAAGTCTTAAGGCAGCACCACAATTCTTGTAACATTCAAAAAATGCTTGCAACATATCTACATACTCCTCATTGTAATTTGCCATTTCATTCAATTCCAAACCTCTTTAATATTGAAGTAGAAAGAAATAAATTCAATTAACACATAATTTCTTCACCTGATTTTGAATTATTACTATTTGTTATCAAATGACATTTACCTACTAGATATCTCTGCTATTAAGTCACCACAGCAGGTTTATTTTATCTGAATATCTTAATAAAAAAGTCCTAGAGGTATAATCCGAAATACCAATTTATAAAATCAAAAATATCTCCCCAGCGGTAGCTCAAACCATTTTCAATAAGTTTTTTTTTTAATTTCAACAACACACCACGAGGGCTTACAGCCTGAATACTATCGTACCGTGGGTGTTGACAAGGAGGAAAGAGGCAACTTGTTAATTCTGGACTTGAAGGTTTGGAGGTTCGGAGGAGAAGGAAAAACACGTGCCGGCAAGGAATTCCACAACTTGGAAGCCCTAGGGACAAAAGAGCGGGCATAACAAGATGTTCTATGTCTGCTGACCTGGACAGTAAAAGGATGTATTCGCTCTGTTCCCCTGGTAGATCTGTTGGGGGCAGCAGGTGGGGGAACTATGGAGGAAAGCTCCTCTGAGCAGTGCCCGTGTAGATATCTATAAAAGAGAGAGAGGTCACCAACGGCACGTCGGTGGGCAAGGGATAGCAGCCTTTGTGTGAGGGTAGGGTCACCGATGAGACGTATAGCTCTCTTTTGAATGGAGTCCAGGATAGCGAGTGTAGAAGCGGCAGCTGCACCCCAGATATGGGAGCAGTATTCGAGGTTTGGCCTTATTTGTGAAGTATATAAGGTATAGAGATTAGCTGGTGAAAAGTATTTGCGAGCCCGGAAGAGGAAACCTAATTTCTTAGCAGCCGCTTCTGCAACTGATGTGACATGTTGGTGCCAATTAAGATTTCGATCCACAGAAATGCCAACAAGAGAAAAGGACTCATTACTTTGAATAACTTGGTTGTTCATTGTGATGGGTCTAGGGCTGGTGTATCTCTTATGAGAAAGAAAGCAAGACTGGTATTTGGTGGAGTTGAATTGTACAAGATTTCTACTTCCCCAGTCTAATATTTTTTGGAGATCCCCGGAGACAGAACCCTCCATGAGTCTGCGATCCTCATCTAATTGGGCTAAAGAGACAGGCTTAGAATATTGTATATTTGAGTGGAGGATGCTGTCGTCCGCGTAACTGTGAACTGGGTTGGATGTGCTAGAGATGAGGTCATTGATGTGGAGAAGAAACAAAATAGGGGCTAAAGCTGAACCTTGAGGAACTCCTGCATTAATTGGATACAGTTTAGAGGAATGGCCATCCACAACAACAAAAATGCTCCTGTTGGAGAGGAAATTTGCTGTCCAGGTACAAAGTTTTGGTGATAGGCCATATGCCGGAAGTTTATTAAGCAGCGCTGCGTGCCAGACCTGGTCGAATGCTTTGGATATGTCTAGAGCAACAATATGGGAATCACCGTGTAGTTCCATAGACTTGTTCCAAGAATGGGTGACAAAGGAAAGGAGGTCGGCAGTCGATCTGCGCTGACGGAATCCATACTGCCTGTTGTGGATTAGACTGTGTTTTTCAAGAAATTGTAGTAATTTGGTATTTATATACTTTTCCATCACTTTAGAGACGACTGAAAGGAGAGAAATAGGCCTGTAGTTGCTAGGAAGCGCTTTGGATCCTTTCTTGGGGACGGGTTGTACTCGAGCAGTTTTCCAGTTACTAGGGAATATGCCTCTATTGTAAGATGTCTGACGAGTCAGGAAAGGAGCAAGTTCTGGTGTGCATTTGCTGGGATCTCGTCAAGGCCAGAGGCTTTCTTGGTATTACGTTAAAAGTCAAATATTTCCTGTTTTGTTACTAAAACAAGGCTGCGAAAAAAGTTAATGCACAACATTGCCCTGTAAAGTAAGTGAAAAAGTGTCTCGCTATATCATTTTGTACATGTCTGACTAAAAATTTGGAAATTATTAAGGAAAAACATTTTTTATTTGTCATATTGACACCCTGTATCTCTTTTATTATGCGGTTTGGAATGTAGGCATGTTAGGTTCAATCAGTTCATTTACACCAAAGGAATCTCTAAAATCATTTGCACCCCTTTATTTAAATACACCCTGTATAATATTATTGAAAACCAGCAATTGACATAGTTTAGCAGTAGAATTCTTAACAAAATGAAGATATGTGCCAAGCTTTGTTCAAATCTGTTTCAATCCAATAATAATAATAATAACAATAATAATAATACCTTCAAAGTTTACAAGGCATGTATACATTTAAAATATACATATAAACAACACACAATAAGCAAACAATAAATGAAAAGTCTGGGTGCAGCAGGTGCATTATGGCAGTGAATTTTCATAGAAACATTTTTTTATTAAATGCTTATAACTTTGTTATAACATAGAGATCTAAATTGGTATGATATGTAGTTTACCTTTTATAACATAAACCTACGTACCAAATTTAGTTACCATAGCTTTGTTGTTTTCGGAGATAAATTTTTTTCGAAAGAAAACCCAAATTTTTTTCGGAAAACCTGGTCCGACTTATATATATATATATATATATATATATATATATATATATATATATATATATATATATATATATATATATATATATATAGTGTGACACACTTAAGATGAAGACACGGCTGTACTTTCTTTATTTGTAAAGATAGCGGTTTCAATGCTGTTGCATTGGATGTAAGTAGAGAAAAAATCAGAAGATGCCTTTTGCGTCATAAAATAAAGGCTTTCAAGCCAAAGTTTCTGCACCCTTTGAGAGACGATGATGAGCTCAAGGGATTAGATTATTGCCTTTGGGCGCAAGGTAACTTTCTGAATGATAGAAAATTTTGAAGTAAAATACGAGGCAACATTCACTACCAATGGAATAGTATCTGCCCAAAATTCCAGATATTGTTCTGCTAAAACCCGTCACTGGGTTATCAATTGTAAAGCCCAGTATTCGCAAAAAGTTAATAGGTGGTGTGGAATTTTATACCGATTGCTTCATTTTTTAATAATGAATTATTGGGCTGTATCGAAGGTGTGCCTATCAACGTGCGACAAGATATGTATTTTCAATAAGATGGTGCACAACTCTCAGTTAGTCAGAAATTGGCTAAATCAACATTTTTCATCAAGATGGATTGGCAGGAATAGTCCTTTTGAACGGTGGCCTCCTCGGTCTCCTGACATTACGCCACTAGGCTTCTATTTCTGGGGTTATGTTAATAATAAGGTGTACAAAGAAAGGCCCCAAAGTCGCGAGGAACTTTAAGAGAAAATTAGACAGGCTTGCCGTGAAATAAATATAGCAGAACCAAGAAAAGTTTCCAGCAATAATCGTAAACGGATCGAAAAATGCATCAGGCTTGAAAGTGGGCTAGTTGATGCAGACTACAGTTCATAATTTTGTATTCAACTTAATTGTACTTTTGTTAGAGTTTATGTTTAACTTAAGTTTAAATAAATCACATACCATTGTTTTCTTTTGATATTGACGATGTTTGTTGTTTCCATGGCAATCTACCTATTAAAATCTGAAAATTTATCAAAGTAAAAATGCGAATTTTGACTTGAAACTCGGCATTTGCACTTAAAATTGAATTCTGTAAGTAACTTTTTTTGATATCTCTGACGCATCGCGAAATATAGAGAACCGGCCCTATTCCTGAAATGATAGTAGGTTGGATTGACATCTGACATTTATGTGAGTAGTCTATTCAAACAGCCTAATGACGTTTTATATCTGTACAAAAAATGAAATCGCTATCGTTACAAATAAAGAAAATACAGGTATGTCTTCATCTTAAGTGTGTCACACTGTATATGTATGTATGTATATATATATATATATATATATATATATATATATATATATATATATATATATATATATATATATATATATATATATATATGTATACATATATAGTTCTAGGGACTCTAATTAGCGCTCATTTCAAAAAAAAAATTCGAAAGTCGTTACCTCTCTATAAGCAGAATTTTCTTTATGAAAATTAGCTAAAAATAGCAGTTTACAAAAAATTGTATTATACAAGCTTTTCATTGAAAAAAACTAATGTTTGGTCTGTATCTTAAAATCGCGATTTGCAATTGTTTTTTTTATGTGGATTATATCTAAAATTAAGGTGTACAAAAGATAATATTTTACAAGCATTAAAAATGGTTCATAAAAGTTGCAACACCTTGAAACCAGTAACGTATTCTCTCATTACATTACCAAATATGCAACTGAAAATGCAATGTGTAACCTTGTACCAAAACTGTTAATACGGTTTATGTTTCTGGAAATAAACCAAATATGGCCAGACGATAAGAGATTATTGTACATTTATAGCGTAATAATAAAATAATTTACCATCTCAGTGTGGCCGGCTAGTAACAATGTTTATTTATAAAACATTTTCGTAATAAGTGGTTTGGTATTTTAGGAAAATTTGTATCTTCTAAAAATTTCGAAATTAAAACGAAAAAGCCACCTATAATTTTAAAAAATTCGGGACGCAGCAAGTGCGTTATAATAGTGAATTTTCATAAGAAAAAGTAATATTTTAATTTAAACAGACGTCGAAGATCGGGTTTAAAGGTCCTAATACAAGCTGATTTGAAGAATTTCTCTCCTTTTATTATCACACAAAATATTCAAATCTTGTGTTCTAGCTCATTTTTAGAAAAAAACTTTGAATGCCCAAAACACAATTTTCTATGACGTAAGTCTTTTTAAAAGAAACTTGTAAATCATTAAAGTTACAAAAGCTTATCAGAAGGAAACTTAATTGATACCCAAGAAGTCAATTCATTATTCAAATAACTTACCTACTTGATTCTGAACAATTAACCAACGAATATTAACGTTAATATTCCGAATCTCTGATTTCCAATTTTAGAAACCTATAGTCATTTTCTATTTAAACTCAAAACAGAAGTGTCAAATCATAATAAATAAACAAAACACGTTAGTATTCTTTACCTTCTAATTTTAAAAACATAATATAGGTAGAAATTGTTTATCTATTTCAATGACAATCATTTACTACTTAACCTCAAAACAGAGCTGTCAAAATATAATAAATAAACAAAACACGTTATAATTTTTCAGTTTCCAATTTTAAAAGCAATACAATCATTTACTTAACCTCAAAACAGAACTGAGAAACCATAATAAATAAAGAAAACATACTATACCATCTGGTTTTTACTTCAAGTAGCTGGTATAAAACCAACTTATTTTTCCATACAAATTCGCGCACCCGAATATACTCGAATGCGGTCATTGGAGTGGGATCGCCACAGTTCGGTTGTGAGCGTTATCCTTGCATTATGATTTATGCCTGTGGTATATGTATCAATCTACGCGTGGCAGGTGACTACTCTGTCTTTGTCTGGCGTCATCGTCTGACCACTTAAGTTGCTTCAGTTCATGTCTTTCAGATTTTATTTGTAATTTGGAAAAAACTCAAAATTTTGTGAACCAAATTACTAAATTCACAACAGACGTTTATTCACTTTATTGGTAACCACATGTAAAGTCTCACTCCAGTTACTTTAATATTTTCCAAAATGCAGCGTATTCAAGAATATGTTTGTATATTTTTGGGGGGAAATCCGTTCTAGCTGATTGACAAACTCGTCCGCGATTGTAACGAAATGAATGCATGTGCCAAGTTTCGTTCAAATCAGTTGAGTATTTTTTCAGTTATCGCCCGGCTACATATATATATATATATATATATATATATATATATATATATATATATATATATATATATATATATATATATATATATATATATATATATAGCCGGGCGATAACTGAAAAAATACTCAACTGATTTGAGCGAAACTTGGCACATGCATTCATTTCGTTACAATCATATATATATATATATATATATATATATATATATATATATATATATATATATATATATATATATATATATATATATTCAAACCGACTTGGATATGGGTTGTAGGGGCCCTAATTGGCGCTACTTCAATTTTTTTCCGAAAGTCTCACCATCATACCTCTCTATTTATGTATTTTCTTAATGAAAATTCACTAAAACTACATAACACATGAGACGCAAGATGGCCGAGCAATTTATTCCTTAATGTGTACCCCTAATCGTTAGTTGTCAGAAACGGTTGGCAGTTATCTTCAGTAAATAGATGGAACCACAGTGCAAATGCTAATCTGGTAAACTTTGGGTTATACTAGGAGGCATTAAAAAGTATTTAGCCTACAATAGGAAATGCAATAATTCTTTAAAACAAAATTTTATATATTCGGCATAATATTTCCTAAGACTTACACATTGAGCACAACCTTCATAGGGCAATTCTGAACCCTTTAAAAAAGTTATGTATCTTGGTCTTCAAATCACTCAACGGCACATATGACTTGCTTGTTTGTCGAAAATCCTTTACCTTACAAATGTTTTTTTACCTTTGTCAATAAATAATAGTCTGATGGTGCCAAGTCCAAAGAATAGTGCGGTTAGTCAACAAATTCAAAAACAATTTTGTAAATTGTTTAAAGTGTAATCATCGACTTTTGACCAGGGGCGTTGTCTTGCAAAAAGAGCACACCTTTCGCCAGTTTTCCGCGCAGTTTTTTTCTACAATTTCCTTGCGCGACTCAGTCAGAAACTCACTATAGTATGCTCCCGTGATAGTTTCAACCTGTTTCAAAAAATGTAGCAGTATTATCTCACCTTTGTTCCAGAAAATTTAAGCAAAAACCTTGCCAACCGATTTTTAAATACAGAATTTTTTAGGTCGTGAAAAACCGGAATGCTTCGAACTCTTTCAGTTGTGTTTTGGTCTCTCGATCATAGTGATGGATCCATCTTTGGTCCATAGCTACAAGGCAACCCAAACGTTTCAGGAATCTTTAAAACGAGGGCACATTCCTTCGACATTGTCACGGGAATGTGCTTCTAATCAGCGTTCGAGCACTTCGTAATCGATTTTGCCCCAAGAGTTCTTACTCCCAAATCGTGATAAACAACGTGAAATACACGTCCATAGGAATTGTGCAATTTTTCTGCTATACGTTTCAGCCCAATTGGTCTATTTTCTAAGATCATTTTATAAACAAAATCAATGTTTTCTTGAACGCAACCCACTTTTTAATAGTAGCATACCAAGCGCATTGATCACGGAAAATTTCTACTATACCAACAAAAATTTCTCTGCAAATCACTCTTTGAAAAAAAAACTTAATAACTGATCGAAACTCTATTTCCTCAATATATTGCTTTTGTCAGACATGCCATTTTCAAAAATTCACCGCTTTGTCAGTATTCAACCTTTGGATGTCAAACTTTGACACCTTATAAAACATCATTGTTGTTACCATAGCAAGTAAATTCAAGCCCGCTTACTGGAAAGTTAAGATATCAATATACGAGAAATTATTGCATCAACTTTGAGTTGGCAGCCTCGGTGGTCCAGTAAGCACGTGTGTCTCTGGACCCAAGGTTACTAGGTCCAATTCCCAGTAGAAACTTCAAATTATTTTTCAGTGGATACTGTACAATTAATATCAACTGAGACTGTGGTATTGTGTTTGAGCAAATTCAATGTATGCACGTTCCGCCCATTGGAGGGGTCGTATAGCCGTCGGTCCCGTGTACCATACGATGTTGGGCAGGTAGTGAAATCAAACTACCCACTGGCGTCGGGGACTGGCCATAGTCGTTAAATAAAAAAAACGTAGAATTAAACTTTCGAGTTGCATTCGAAGTTGCCGAATTCTGACTATCTATTTGACGTTTATTAGTAAAGTTGACCAATTAAATTCCGTTTGAAGCAACTTTTTCTAATTTTGTGATTGTGTTCTAATAGCACACAGTACGTGCTAAACAGTTGCAATTTTTAGAGTGGGTAAAGCTCAAATTCATATGAGAGATTATATTTGTGCAAAATCAACAAAAAGTGCGTTGTGGTAGCGAATTTTCGTAGAACTGTTTTCAATGTTAAATACGTTTTTCTATAGAAAGATATAAAAATTAATAGATAGTGGAACCTTTATAGTGGAACCTTTATAGTGGAAACAATGTACCATTTATTTGAATCATAGGAGAGATTATATTTGTGCAAAACAAAAAAAAAGCCTGAACGCAACAAGTGCGATGTAGTAGCGAATTTTCGTAGAACTGTTTTCAATGTTAAATATGTTTTTCTATACGAAGATATAAAATTTAATAGATAGTGTAACCTTTATAGTGGAAACAATGTACTGTATTTCAGCAAACTAACTTTTTGCTTGATAAATTACGAAAATTTTTCGAAGATAAATTTCAAATTTTCCCAAAAAACTAACCTGATTTTCCTGGCCAACGAACCTACCCACGTAATTTACACAAAAACTACACCAGCCAAGATACATGTAATTAATCAAAGAAAGCTTTTAGACATAAATTTTAAAAATGTTTACGTGAAGATTTGCAAACAATTTGTTTTATGAAAATACGCTATTTTTGCAAAGACTAAGTTAACTTGCACAAAAAAATACATTACGAAAATTACTAAAAAAATGTACACGAAAATTTGCTAAACAAACTTTTTTCACGAAAATTCGAAAACATTTGTTGACGTGAATTCGCAAAGATTTTTTTACAATAACTTTTTTTACAAATATTTTCTGAAAAATATGCAAAATTGTAATTATATACCCAATCTGTAATTAAATTTGAAAAAAACAAATGAACCAGTCTAGGTAAAGAAAAAAATTCTGGACGTAAAGTTAATACTTTAAACTTACACAGACCTTGAAGATTGATTTTACAGGTCCTAGTATGCGCACATTTGAAGAATTCTTTCGAAAGTGTTACCATCAATATATCTCTATTATAAAAACAATCTTGCGTTCTAACTCATTTTGAGAAAAATGCCCAAAATGCAATTTTCTATGAAGCTAAAGAACTAAATTTTGCTATATCTGTAATGTAAGTATCTCTAAAAGAAACTTGTATTACAAATTTCATTAAAGTTATACAAAAGATTTCCAGAAGGAAACTTAATTCATATTTAGAAAAGTAAAGTATCTGCCAAATTATAAACGTAGCAGTTATTTTTCCTTATTAATCGCCAGTATGATTTCGTTTTAGTCAACCTAATCAAACCGGATTTTTCAATATCAACAATAACAAAATTATAATTTCAGACTCAAAGGTGACAAACTTATTCAGGCGTTTTAAACAAAAATAAAATATTGTTCAAAACGTATGAAATTTGTGAACTATTGTGTCTCCAAATGTCAAAATAAAACATTAAAAAAACATTCATCGAGCTAGATTCGATCGCGTAACCTTCTGCTTAGAAGACAACGACGCTGTCTCTGTGTCATGTAAGCACACGTTAGCTAACGTTTTGTTTACGTGATACTCCAGATCAGCTTAATGCCCGGAATATTATATTCAAAGTATACGTAACAATTAATTACAGAATAAGCAGAATTATCATTAAAACACATCCACGACAGTTTGGTCTTATATGACGTCTTAGGTTTAAGTTTAAAGATAAAAGACGCTATTTTAGAGTCATTTTTATAGAGACTTGGCTTGATTTTGTTTACATTTCTACTATATTATGCGACAGCCCTAATATAGACAAAGTACTTTGTCCCTATAGTAGGGTAGAAATGGGCCAGGGCTGACAATTTACTAAGTTGTTAGTTCGTTGTGTACAGTCTCTAATATTTAACACTGTGTTATTTGAATCTGCCGTGACAACATACTACTTGGTTCCGCAACGAGGTGGCGGCACGTGCTTCTTGTCTGATATCTCACTTAGTGTTGGAAGGCTGGCTACCGTAGCCATATTACTTTATAGGTGTATTTTTGCTGCAATTAGTATGCTGTACTGACGAGCTCTAATTAGAGCGAAACCGGTCTACTGTTCTAATTGGGGTGAGAATGCATCTAGCCTTACATAGCTTGGGTACTAAATTTTATTAACCGATGAGCAGAGTGTCATTAGTGTTAGTTACTGTGTTTGTATACCACTCCTACCACACATACTCATACTCATACTCATTTATTATTGGTCAAAATTATACATTATGCCTTACAAAGAAGCTGTGCTTGTGCTTGTATAAACATAATTTTCGTAAAATCCTCAAATAATCAAACTGTCAAAACAATTTTATTTTAATGTCACTTTCTAAATTTTGATCGTTCTTGCTTTTTCTTCTCTTTCTTCTTCCACAAATATTTCTATAGCCGTTACAAAGATTTATCTTCACTCTTGCCTCACTATTTCTCTTTATTTCAACCACACCTTCTGTGAAAAAACATAATTCTTTAGCACAGAAATTTTGACATTTTACATTATGACATACATGTCTCTATTATTAAAACTAATTCTTTAAATGCTTATAAAAATTCGTTACTAAAACGCATTCTGCGTCGGGACTTTTTAGTGAATTTTTATTAAAAAAATTCACTAATAGAGAGGTATCGATGGTGAGACTTTGCAAAAATTCTTTCAAATGAGCGCGAATTAGGACCCCTAGAACCCATATCCGGGGTCAGTTTGAATGTTTATATGTTATATATATATATATATATATATATATATATATATATATATATATATATATATATATATATATATATATATATATATATATATATATATATATATATATATATATATGTATCCGTCTGATAACTCAAAAAATAATTAACCGATTTAGATGAAACTCGGCAAGTGCCTTTCTTTTATTAATGGCTTGGATGAGTTCGTTGGCCAGGAAAATCGGACGGGGTTTTCCGGGAAAATTTTGAGTTTTCTTTCAAAAAAAAAATTTTTTTCCCCGAAAATTTCGATAAAATTTGGTCTACATATTGCTTTGGGAAATACCTAACTATGTGCCAAAATCCAAAATTCAGCTTTCTAGGGTTACAGAAAATTGAGCTATTCAAATTTGAAACATGTTTAATTCGTAAGTATGTGGTTGCTGTTGGTTAGTCAATGCTTTTCTTATTGACTCATGAGATTCATTCATCAACCTTCCATTGACTTCTGCTTCTGCCGCTGTTACAGTCCTTTTATTTAGATCTAGAGTTGTAAGCACTCATGCAAACAGTGTTTTTTAACCACGTGGCTGGGCGACTGACCGAATTCATTCCCAGTTGCTGTTGATTTACTCATATTCTCTTAATATGTTTGAAGATGTGGTGTCTACTTCATTCCAAGTCACTATTAACCGACTATTTATGAAATCAAATAAGTAAATTAAATCGATTGTCATAAAATATGTAGTGTATTAAGACAAGGGAAAAAGAAATAAAACATATATAACTGTGCACATTTTGTATCGATGGTGACTTTGCAAAAATTCTTTCAAATGAGCGCGAATTAGGACCCCTAGAACCCATATCCGGGGTCAGTTTGAATTTTTATATGCTTATATATATATATATATATATATATATATATATATATATATATATATATATATATATATATATATATATATATATATGTATCCGTCTGATAACTCAAAAAATAATTAACCGATTTAGATGAAACTTGGCAAGTGCCTTTCTTTTATTAATGGCTTGGATGAGTTCGTTGGCCAGGAAAATCGGACGGGGTTTTCCGGGAAAATTTTGAGTTTTCTTTCAAAAAAAAATTTTTTTTCCGAAAATTTCGATAAAATTTGGTCTACATATTGCTTTGGGAAATACCTAACTATGTGCCAAAATTCAGCTTTCTAGGGTTACAGAAAATTGAGCTATTCAAATTTGAAACATGTTTAATTCGTAAGTATGTGGTTGCTGTTGGTTAGTCAATGCTTTTCTTATTGACTCATGAGATTCATTCATCAAGCTTCCATTGACTTCTGCTTCTGCCGCTGTTACAGTCCTTTTATTTAGATCTAGAGTTGTAAGCACTCATGCAAACAGTGTTTTTTAACCACGTGGCTGGACGACTGACCGAATTCATTCCCAGTTGCTGTTGATTTACTCATATTCTCTTAATATGTTTGAAGATGTGGTGTCTACTTCATTCCAAGTCACTATTAACCGACTATTTATGAAATCAAATAAGTAAATTAAATCGATTGTCATAAACTATGTAGTGTATTAAGACAAGGGAAAAAGAAATAAAACATATATAACTGTGCACATTTTGATTATATTTTAGGGTGCTTGAGAGAGGTATTGTCACAGCATAATATCTTATTAAAGTTCATTTGTAAATAGGTTTAATTTTTATATGTTTATATATATATATATATATATATATATATATATATATATATATATATATATATATATATATAACTCAAAAAATAATTAACCGATTTCGATGAAACTTGGCAAGTGCCTGTCTTTTATTAATGGCTTGGATGAGTTCGTTATCCAGAAAAATCAGACGGGGTTTTCCGGAAGAATTTTGAGTTTTCTTTCGAAAAAATTTTTTTTCTCCGAAAGTAACAAAGCTGTTTTAATGAAATTTACTATATATGTTGCCTCAACCTTACTACGTACCAAAATTCAACTTTCTAAGTTTAGAGAAAATTGAGTTATTCAAATTTTAAATTTTCTTTCGAAAAAAATGTTTTTCTCCGAAAATTACAAAGTTATTTTAATGAAATTTTGTGGATATCTTGCCTTAGGAAAAACCTTACTACGTATTGAAATTAAACTCTCTAAGTTTATAGAAAATTGAGTTATTTAAATTTGAAGCATTTAATAAAAATTCACTACCATAACGCACTTGCTGCGTCCCGAGTTTTTACTCTCCAGTTAGGAGAATGTCACTTGAAACGCAACAAAATACGAGAGTCATAAGAGCAGTGCGGAAGCGGCAGAGCTTTGATAATAAGTCCAGACAATAATCTGAATAATCTCTTATCAAAAGGAACACTTAGCAAACACAGATGTGTTCTCTCCTGGAAATAATCAAACCCACACAAGAATTCTTAATTAATTTAGAGGCACACAGACATTTTTATTGCCGTTCAATTGAATGAAATTTTAAGTACTCTTCTTAAAAGGAATAAACTAAAGTATGTTTATTCAACACATACTTGTCTGTTGAGGTGTTCAGATAGACGATTAAATATTCTCAGCGTTAAGTAGTTATGAGAAACTGTTTATGAAATTTTATTTTACGAGTGTTGACTAATAAGTGTTTTTACTAGGAATGCACTTGTAGCTTTAAATTTTTCCAGTGATACATGATTGCCAATATTGAAACTACAAGGCCTCTTTCAGTCACCACTTCGTTAAAAGAAATTCACTTTATAGAAGTGCAACAGCGAAAAGCACACATATAGGGCGGTCAGATATTATTTCTTTTCTAAGATAAACAAACATAATCAGTTGACTCCACTCACTGCCTTATTTGATTGAAGAGAACAGCCTGCTTGTAGTTTCGTAACATTTGCAATAAAAGAGAAAATCCACTGAAATGTCTAGTTCAACATTGTCTACAATAATATCCCATTTAAATCAGAGCATGTTTAACCCCTCTCTGCACGACGTCGGGGTCCTTCTTGACCTGTGCCATTCAAACAAAGCACCTATACAAACCATATGCGTGGTCCCTAATATAATTTCGGTGAATCTTCAAATCAGCTAACGTAGGGCTTTTAGAAAAATGGGATAAAGACAACTTATACAGGTTTTTTTTTTCTTCTATTTTTCGTTTATACTTCCTTTTTATCTTCCTCGTCCAGCACCCCTGTCCTGGTCCCGTAAATATCTTGGTGGTTGTTTGCAAGAAATATTTCTTGTGGTTTATGCATCCAAGGGGGGTTCTGAGCCTGTTTCTGAAATATGTTTCTAAAAGCCATCCGTGAGTTCATCTGCAAATTTGCCATAGTTTTTAAATACCTAGCACTCACCAGTAAATATTTAAACCCTCTGCATAATACCCAATCCATGTGTATTTTCCTCACAATCTACTACCCCCTGAATTATCTTATAAACAGATTTATCTTATACAGAGAACCAGGAAACTTAACGATTAGGTACTCACCTGATTTGCAATGTTCTATTGACATATACAGTAACATTGTACTGAATATTATTAAATCTTTTGCCATAAAAATACACTAGGCATGACACAAAAGTCTTTCTTAATTGACTCAACTAATAAATGGGAAGAACGGCTCTAGTTTCCAAAGAGTTCCACTTATCGGTTTGTTTATGTTATATATGTCAAAGGACTAGGTTGATCGAACCTAGATATATACTCCACTTGAGTCTCCCTAACAGAGTCATAAATTATCATAGAAAATACAAGATGATACAGGTGAGTCAACGACTGAATAAAGTAAATTTATCGCTTATAGGTAAAATTTTAAATAAAATGTGTATATATAACTAGCTCAACCCTTTTCAAAAAATCCTATATGATCTTATCAAAAAGTTTACGGTTTTGACGATATTCACAATTATAAGAAAAAAGTGAAAGATATCTTATTTAAAGGTATTTTGCTTCCCAACGTGCAGGAAAAACCTTTCCGGAATGTGGTTTTTGTGCACGTAAATCCTCAATAATGGCGTTATCGAATCAATCTGAAATATTTTTTGTTATTATTTAGAAAATCTAAAAAAATCATTAAAACGGACTTTTTCTTCCCCATTTTTTTTAATTTCGAATAAACCTCTGTACTGAAAAAAATTATAATAAAATTTACTGGCTCATAATTTCGAAAATTTCCCTCTTTTATGGAAATTCTAAAATGGTATAAAATATCAATATCTCTGAAAATAATTCACTGTCGACTGAAAGTAAATTAGGAAGTGAAATCAGGTAGCTAATAAATAAAAACAAACATATTGTGACATTTACAACAATT
Source organism: Tillus elongatus (assembly GCA_964006375.1). NCBI lineage: Eukaryota > Metazoa > Arthropoda > Insecta > Coleoptera > Cleridae > Tillus > Tillus elongatus. The sequence continues at coordinate 82,156,319 of OZ023263.1, read as the reverse complement.
ATTTATGTCAATGTGAGTAAGTTTACTAGTTTGTACTGGAAAATCGAGTTAATTACACCCATCAAGAGTATGCGGACATGCATGTTATTTATGGAGAGATTCGATACCTGCCGTTTTTTTAATAGGGGTGCTTAAAAGATAAGGTTTATGAAAAACCACTTCCTAAAAGTCCGCTTAATTTTTTTTCTTCAGATTTTCTGAATAATAACACAAAATATTTTTGATTAGATATCGCCATTATTAAGGATTAAGATGCACAGAAATGACAATCCGGAAATGTTTTATCGCATGTGTGTGTGTGTGGGGGGGGGGGGGGTCTAAAATATTAAAATTTGAACATTTTGATTTTTTTTTTTCATAAAATTGTCAATATCTTGAAAACCGTAAACTTGTTGATAAGATCATATAGGGTTTTTCTGAAACAGCTTGAGCTGGCCTATCTTCGTGTGACGTTTGATTCGCGATATATATATATATATATATATATATATATATATATATATATATATATATATATATATATATACATACATGTGTATGGAATAATGGTTATAACTTTTTTTAAATACTGTGTATAAAACACTCCGTCTGAGAAAAACATTTTTTAATCTATTTTTCTAGACCTTCTGGTACGTTTGCATTTTTTCTGAAGGCAGTAATTTCGTTGCGATGGTGACCAACTTTTTTTTTCAAATGGCAACATATTATTTTCTGCTCTTATTTGGGATCAACTCATGTTTTGCCGCACGTATGTGTAAAATTTCTATTGGGTTGCATTACAAAATTTTTGAAATAACCTCAAAATTAAGTACAAATTCTGAAACACGAATTTAGGAACGTTATCGAACAGAGGGTCGTGCCTACTACTATTACATTATCTCTTATAGGTCCTAGAACATATGTAGATCTACAAATACACCTACAAATACATAACAAATACATAAATGGCTCCAACAGCAACGTCCTCAATGTTTCCTGTACGAGTGCCATGAACTTTCCTTTCATATACAGGCAACTGAGAGAATGGTGTTTTTGCTCAGTGATTTTTGATTCCCACCATGGAGCTAAACATGCTTGGTTTCGTTGCTCTTTGGTTTCTGCCCATATCATTAACAGGTTGCCTTCTTGCCTGTGCCATCTGTCAATTCTATCACCTGTCGTTTTTGTTTTAATAATCCTTCCAACTGTGCAAGATTTGTTTTTATACGTGCACAAACTCCATTTTGCTGATTTTTTCAAAAATAAGCGTCGGTTATAGTCATCCTCTCGCTGCTTCAAGTCTGGAGATGGTGTTGTTCTATTCTTCGATGTTAATTTTGTCTCTAAACCTGAAGACAATAGATGAAATTCGAACTTTGGCAACTTTCCATGCAGTGCAGTTTTTGTAATACAAACAGAAAAGTAGCCCCTTTATATTCACTTGTTTCCGAATTTGATTTGTTCAGATGTTCTCAGGAGGTTCTTTTCAGCTGTGCAGCCTGCTAAGCTTTTTGTGTTGTTTGTCTCATTTCTTTTAAATAGTTTGATTATTGACTTTTATCTTGTATTCGCTCCTTCAGAGTGTTATCACCGGAGGACTTAATCCTAATTTAATATGTAAAAATGGTGTTTTAACTCCTGACATTCTATCAGCTTAATTCGCATGGCCTTCAGGTTTAGGTTTTTATGTTTGACAGTAGCTTTTGTGGACCTTTGCGTTTTCTGTAGCTACTAGATGTTTTTGCTAACCTGTGTAATGCTCGCATGTAAAACCTACCAGAAACATAGTTTCTGACAACCATCTTTTTGCGAATTTTCGTTAAGAAAAATTCGCTAATAGAGAGGTCACGATGAAAAGCTTGTGAAAAAATTTCTTCAGATGAGCGCGAATTTGAGTCCCCAGAACCCGAAACCAAGATCCGTTAAAATTTATATATATATATATATATATGAATCCGAGCGGTAACTCATCAAAAAATACTAAACTGATTTCAATCAAACCTGGGATAAATCTTGTTTGGGCAAAAACCGAGGTCGAGTTCGTTAATCAGCTTTTATGCTCAAGTTTTTCCGGTGGAAAATCGGGGAAAACTTTTTGAAAACGCTATATTTTGTAAGTATCAGAGTAACTGAAATGATACTTTACATGTGGCTAGAAATGGTGCAAATTAACATATGAATTTTAAGTAATTTGGTCCACAATATTTAGACTTTTTAAAATTAAAAATAAAATTCCAAAGACATTCGTTGAAACGACTTAATGGTTAAAGTCGAATGCCTGACAGACAAGAGTAGTAGTTAACTGCCACGCGTTGATTAATTCATACAACGGGTATAAACCATACAGCAACGGTAACCAAACTTAATATATACCAGGTAGAAAACATAATACCCGAACCCACAATCGTGAAATCTCGGCCGCAGTTATGGAAAATGACAGACGACATGAAATTAAAAATTTGCCAAGTGATTGTTATGTAACTGGGCGATTCAATCAATTATTAAAATGCACTATATTTGTAGCTTTATTAACGGCCTCAAATACAGTTTTAGCGCAGCATAGATATATTATTCTGTCGCATAATAAAGTGGCAGAAATTTAAACAAAATCAAACCAAAATGATTCTAAAATAGTTTCTTCTATCTTTAAACTTAAACATGAGACGACATATAAGACCGACACAGCCGTGGGATGTGTTTCAATGGTAATTCTACTACCTAACTTTCTGTAATTAATTAATTATGTATGCTTTATATATGATATCCCGGGCATGGAGCCGATCTAAAGTATTACGCAAATAAAACCTTTGTTCACGGGTGGCCAGATAGCGTAGAGGTCACCATGCTCGCATCCCACGTAGAACGTGACGCGATCGAATCCAGCTGGATGCATGTATCTTTTTTTAATGTTTATTTTCACATTTGGAGAAACAATAGTGCACAGATTTCATACGTTTTGAACAAGATCTCATTTTTGTTTAAAACGCCTAAATAAGTTTGTCACTTTTGAGTCTGAAATTTTAATTTTGTTATTGTTGTAATTGTTATTGAAAAAAAAAACCGGTTTGATTAGGTTGACTAAAACGAAATCATACTGGCGATTAATAAGGAAAAATAACTGCTACGTTTATAATTTAGCAGATACTATACTTTTTTAAATATGAATTAAGTTTCCTTCTGGAAATCTTCTGTGTAACTTCAATGAAATTTGTAATACAAGTTTCTTTTAAAGAGACTTACACTATCTACAGATATAACAAAATTTTGTTGTTTACCTGCATAGAAAATTGAGTTTTGGGGATTTTTCTCGAAAGGAGTTAAAACGCAAGATTTTTTTGATAATAGAGAGATATCGATGGTAACACTTTCGAAAGAATTCTTGAAATGTGCGCGTACCAGGACCTCTAAAATCGATCTTCAAGGTCTGTGTAAAAAAAGTAAAGGTAAGGTGCTTACTGGCAATTAGGCCATTGCTGACCCTTTTTGCTCATCTAAACTAACCTACCCTCCACCTTGAGCTCGATCTCAACGACGACAGTGATTTGAAAAATCATCCACCGACGTGAGTCTCGAACCGTCGTCCCCCGAATCCGTATTGGAAAGTCTGAATCGACTTTTCCGCACGGCCACGGAGGCGCTGAAGGTCTGTGTAAGTTTAAAGTATGAACTTTACTAATATGCCGTCTAATAATAATGTACAATTCTTATGAAAATTCGCTACTATAACGCACTTGCTGCGTCGAAATTTATTTACATTATAGGTTTTTAACCCCCGAACATTGTCTGGTAGAAAAGGCCTTGAATTCTTGTTCCTTTAATCATGTCAAACCCAGACGTATTGACGTTTAGAAATGACATAAATGTTGAAAACTGACACCGAATTTGCGTTCTAAAGAGCCCAGTTCGCGCTCGTTTCAATTATTTTTTTTTAATTCGAGAGTCTCGATGTACTCATTGGTGAATGTTTTCTACTAAAATTCACTAAAAGGACCCGGAGATGGCTATGCACAACCTGCGCACATGGGAAGCACTGGACAACAGAATATAGTGCTTATTTGAGAAAACAATAATGGTACCAGATGACTATCTTTCATATGTTTGGATATACCCGTACCAACTGGTACATTCCTCACTACGTTGAGAAGAGTATTTTCAACACGGCAAGCGCTATATGCCACTACGGCTGCAGTGCATCCACAACAAATTTATAGACGGACCCCATGAGAAAAACTACCCAGGAACATTGTTTACGAATTTCGTTTTGAATAATAGGCATCTTTTTACCAAAATGTAATAGGTAAATGTGATACAAATGCACAATAGGCCAAGGGCTACAGTGCTATCGGGGCGGCAAAGCCGCGGACGAGCCCCGTGGGAGAAAACAAATGTGATAGGATGATTATTAGTGTAAAGCAAGTAACACTGCATACAACTGATAGATCAAAACCGAGCATAAAACTGTCATAATTCTTAGAAATTGAAGACTTAAAACGCTGAACTAATAGAGGTTTAATTTTAATACAGAGAAAAAAAATCCTCCAAAATCATACAAGGCAATGATTAAATTAGAAGCAATCAAATTTCACCAGTGAGAGTTGCTAAAGAAAGCGTTCGACACCTGAAAATGACGTTAGCTAATAAAAGAATAACTTGGCGTTCCATGGCCAACTTCAAATATAGATGTAAATGAACACTTGTTAGACGCGCAGCATCTAGATCCATTTTTAATACAAGTCATTAGCAAATTAAATATCAGAGTAACATAAGCGTTTTTGTCGTACACCTATAACTAGCTATATGAAAACCATTAATTAAAATGTTTCTCCTAGCAAAAGCTTTCAAAGCCATGCCGATAAAACCCAATATCTTTAACATTTAATTTATTTAATTTTGCACACACTAGTCTCTTAATTATCTAGTCTACTGAATAATGAAAAAGTTATTTCCCAGGCAGTTTATTGTTAAGTGAAATTAAACATTCCACTATATTGCAAATTAAAAAAACAAAAAAAGAAAACCACGTTTAAATTAACATCGTGGGGGGTCACATGAAGTCGCCTCGTATATTTTCTCGCCGCTGCTTTGGCTTACGCATTATGCATACTAAATTGAAATATAGCTTTATTACTCACGTGCTGTAATCAAATAAAGCATCATCTAAAGGGCTGAACACCAACAAAGATTTAAACATTTTACGAATTTTTTAAGCTAAATATAATATCTTTCGAAATTTTTCTATTGATTATATATTTGAAGAAAAACAAGTAACGTCAACATTTTCATTTGAATATGTCACATAGGCAGATACTGATTTTTGGCCAGATAATTAAACTTGCTTGATCAAAAACTCTCAAATGGAGCGAAATCATCTTAATTGAAAACAGTTAATCAAAAATTCTCAAAACCAGTCATTTGCTTAATGAATAAAAAATACTAAAATTAGATCTTTATTCCGCATAAGGTCTGGTAAACTGCTTGGACGGCCAGGAAAACAAAAACCAATATAAACTCCCGTGGTGCAGGTTGTGAGGTGTCAGCCAGTTGGGGGTGTGGTCCCTTAGCCTGGTCGTGCGCTGGTCGTTCTCTTGATTGATCGACGCGTGACTTAACTACTGGACTCCTAGAGGCTGGCTCCACGTGCCACCCCTGGCGTGACTGTCGGCAATGGGAATAACGCCCAGGGCTGATGGTCTACTAAAGTCTCGCTCCTTCTATTTGCAGGTGGTAGTGGTATTTTCCTTAACGTGATAGTAAAGGTTTTTCACGCCCAAGGAGGTACCACCCCATGCATCAAGGGGCCGGTAAAGTCCCAACGGGCGTTTCCGGTTCTGGTGTATGAGTCGGTTTCCCTTATAAGCAAAAATGATGATTGCTCCTCCTTGTACAAAAGATTCCGGAGATAAAATACCCCTCCATTCGGATCTCCGGGAGAGGGGTCTATCCTTCTCGAATATATGTGGCCTAAATTCTAACCTGAACTCCGTCCATCATTTCCTCCAGGCTAACAGGCCCCAACTCCTCTTCCTCACCGAAACCCAAATCAGTGCCAAAACAGCCACCAATCGCCTTAATTTCTCGGGGTATGAGCTCCTTAGTTCCTTTAGATTGCATGGAGGTGTGTGCGCATACGTCCGTAGCAATCTACCCTGGACCAGACTCCCCAATTTAGAAGCTGGAAGAAAAGACATACTGTGGATAAAACTCTCTTTCAGGGCTGCAACCTAATTCATCTGTTGCATTTACCGGTCACCTTCTGACAACTTTGTCCAGCTCTTTGACCTTTCTGAAAAAACCGACCATCTGATTTCTCAATATCCTTCCTGCGAGGTCACTATTCTTGGTGACTTCAATGTCCATAATAAGGAATTGCTAGGATCTTCAAAAACCGATCCACAAGGGAGAGCAGCGGAGGACTTTGCAGTCAGCAACTCTTTAGCCAATATGGTTCAGCAACCTACTTACTTTCCTCACATCCCAACACCCAGCTCAAATCCCTTGGATCTCCTTACTACAAATCCTGAATGCTATAAGATATCAGTCACCGCCCCCCTCGGTCGCTCAAACCATGGCATGGTTACCGCTTCCTGCGCAATGCAACCCGAGGTCACACAGTCATCACACCCACATATCGTTTGGCACTACAACTCCGCGAACTCGGACAAAATGCGAGATTACTTTTCCTCATTTCCATGGACGTCTGTCTGCTTGTCTCATCCTGACCCCTCTGATATCTCACAAAACGTCACCGAAATTATCCAAGCTGGTATGGAATTATTTATTCCACGTACACAGAAAACCTCTCTAGCCACTCAAAAACCCTCGTCCTCTAAATCTTGTTACAAGGCCAGACTTAAAAAGGTCAAAGCTCACAAAACGCTTCTACACAATCCCAGTCAAGAAAACCGTCAAGCATTTAACGACGCAAGAAACCGCTATGTCCGCATTCTTTCTGAGGCAAAAAACTCGTTTAATAACCACATCAAAAACAAAGTCCTCTTAAGCTCCAAGGGCAGCAAACCCTTCTGGACTCTTTCTAAATCTATTGGGAATAATTTCTGCAAGAGCACGTTCCCACCTCTTGTCTCAGGGGGTGCAATTGTTTCTACCGCCCTAGGCAAGGCTGAACTTTTTGCCTCGTTGTTCGCCGGCAATTCTACTCTCAACCCACCTCCAAATGTTCAACCACCAACAGTCCCCAATGTCGTGCATAAAATGACGGATATTATTTTCAAAACTAAAAAGGTACGAAAGATGCACTCTTCTCTTAATACCAGGAAAGCCTTGACGAGATCCTAGCAATTGTTCTCAAAAAAAGAGCACAAGAACTTGCTTCTGTCCTGACTCGTCTGTTTCAGACATCTTACAATAGAGGCATATTCCCTAGTAACTGGAATACTGCTCGAGTACAACCCGTCCCCAAGAAAGGATCCAAAGCGTTTCCTAACAACTACAGGCCTATTTCTCTCCTTTCAGTCATCTCTAAAGTGATGGAAAAGTATGTAAGCACCGAATTACTAAAATTTCTTGAAAAACACAGTCTAATCCACGACAGGCAGTATGGATTCCGTCAGCGCAGATCAACTGCACACCTACTTTCCTTTGTCACCCATTCTTGGAACAAGTCTATGGAACTACACGGTGAATCCCAGATTGTCACTCTAGACATATCCAAAGCATTCGACCAGGTCTGGCACGCAGCGCTGCTTAATAAACTTCCGGCCTATGGCCTACCACCAAAACTCTGTACCCGGACAGCAAAATTCCTCTCCAACCGGAGCATTTCTGTTGTCGTGCATGGCCATTCCTCTAAACTATATCCAATTAATGCAGGAGTTCCTCAAGGTTCACCTTTAGCCCCTACTTTGTTTCTTCTCCACATCAAAGACATCCTTTCTAGCACCCGGACGACAGCACCCTCTACTCAAATATACAATATTCTAAGCCTGTTTCTTTGGTCCAATTAGATGAGCATCGCAAACTCATGGAGGGTTCTCTCTCCGTGGATCTCCAAAAATATTAGACTATAGAAGTAGAAATCTTGTACAATTCAACCCCACCACATCTCAGTCTTGCTTTCTTTCTCATAAAAGATACACCAGCCCTAGACACATCACAATGAACAACCAAGTTATTCAAAGTAATGAGTCCTTTTCACTTGTTGGCATTTCTGTGGATCGAAATCTCAATTGGCACCAACATGTCAATCAACTGCAGAAGCGGCTGCTAAGAAATTAGGTTTCCTCTTTCGGGCTCGCAAATACTTTTCACCTGCTAATCTCTATACCTTATATACTTCACAAAGAAGGCCAAATCTCGAACATTGCTCCCACATCTTGGGTGCTGCTGCCGCTTCTACACTTTTTATCCTGGACTCCATTCAAAAGAGAGCTATACGTCTAATTGGTGACCCTACCCTCACCCAAAAGCTGCCATCGCTTACCCACCGACGTGCCGTTGGTGACCTCTCCCTCTTTTATAGATATCTGCACGGGCACTGCTCAGAGGAGCTTTCTTCCATAGTTCCTCCACCTGCTGCCCCCAACAGATCTACCAGGGGAACAGAGTGAATGCATCCTTTTATTGTTCAGGTCACCAAACATAGAACATCTTGTTATGCCCACTCTTTTGTCCGGAGGACTTCCAAGTTGTGGAATTCCTTGCTGGCACATGTTTTTCCTTCTCCCCCGAACCTCCAAACCTTCAAGTCCAGAATTAACAAGTTGCCTCTTTCCTCCTTGTCGACACCCACGGTACGATAGTATTTAGGCTGTAAGCCCTCGTTGTGAGTTGTTGAAATAAAAAAAGCCTGCAAAGCGTGAGGTCCCGGATTCGGTACTGGGCGATCAAACGCGAAGTTAACCCTGTCTGGAACTTTTGAAAAATAAATACATAAGAAATGAGCAATTGCGATAACGGCGCAAGATGACACAGTCATTAGATAATATTTTTTTAAACTAGATAGATTTCGATGTATTATTCATTGTATCAATGAGTCGCTTTAAATTTATGGATTTTTTAATAAATTACCTAATAAACATTAATCGCAATGGTTATGATGTCTCCTTGTCTGATCCCACCGCAGATCTCTCAACGTCCTTTTCAAATTACGGCCGATTTACTTCGAAAATATCAAGCTACCGAAGTAAGACTCAAAAGTCAAGCTTCCTCAATTTTATGATTTACCAGCCGCAACGAACTGTAGCTTTTTATTATTGTAAGGCATAGAACCACTACTTAAAGTCTTCCTTTGTATAGCTTTCAGCCTTTATCTTTTTCTGCGAATAAGTAGAATTTCAACCTCCTTAGGCCTTTGCATTACCAATCACCAATTAGTTGTATGTCCTTGAGACAATCAAACATATAAAACGGGAGATGTCATCTGGTCCAGATGGCATACCTGCGTTAATTATTGGGGACTGTGCTTCTGTTGCGCGACCTCTTTCTGTGCTTTTTTCTCTGGCTTTGGAGTGCGTTTTTCCGGAGCGATGGAGCACATCAGTGGGTTGTCCGATACACAAGGGTGCAGACGTTCATTTGGTGGAGAGCTACAGGCAGATCTCACTAATGTCGGGGTTTGCTAAAGTGTTCGAACTTGTACTGGCGAATGTTATATCTAGCCATATATCTGCAGCTATTTTGGAGAGTCACCATCACTTCGTTAGACATCGATCGGCGGTCACCAACCTTATTTCTATTACACAGTACGTGGCCGAGCTGCTTGAGAGGGCCGGACAGGTGGATGTTATCTACCTGGACTTTTCCAAGGCGTTCGACCAGGTGGATCACGAGGTACTGATGCAGAAGTTGTATGTCTGTGGTTTCTCTTCGTCTCTTGTACGCCTGTGCCAATCGCATCTCAATGAGAGACTTCAGTGTGTGAGGGTAAATGGGCATAGATCATCTCATTTTGCTGTGACAGCTGGTGTTCCTCAGGGGTCAGTCTTGGGGCCCTTGCTCTTTTATATATTTCTCAATGACATCACATCTAAGCTGAGATGTGAGTGTCATATATGCGGATGATCTAAAAATATTTTGTATGGTGGGTGATGCTAGCCAATGTGATAGGTTCAGGGAGATGTTTGCTTGGAGGAGTGATGCAGTAGGAGTAGGTTACAGCTTAACCTTAAGAATGTAGCGTTGTCACATTTACTAGAAAGATCCGATCGATTGTACTTCCTTACTCAATTGGGTGTTATCCGTTATGTAGCTCAAATAGTTCAAAGACCTGGGTGTCGTTTTTGACTCAAAACTCACGTTTGCCCATCCTCTTTCTCAAATGGTCTCTTCGGCATATAGGATGCTGGGGTTTGTGTGCCGGAATTCACGAAGTTTTACATCTCCAGCTAGACAATTGTTATTTAATGCTTTTGTCCGCTCACGGTTGGAATACGCGTCGATCGTGTGGTCGTTGCATTGTCAGGTCCAAAATATGGAAATTGAGCGGATACAGCAGTCCTTTCTTGAATCGCTGGCTTTTTCTGAGGATGGAGTAGTCACAGTTGCTTTATATCGTTTAATAATATTTCGCACAGTATATTGCGGTCAATTAGGAGTCGGAGATTTGTGCAGCATTTCTTTTGAATGCAAGTGAATCATCACTTTCCTTGTTTCCTGAGAAACAGCTTTACCACAAGACATTTTTTTGTCAATAACAACGAATACACAAACATGAATGGAAATGTCACTATCGGCTTGCTTACAGATAATGAATCGTCAAATATTATCATTTATTTTAGAGAGCCTGGTCCATTTCAAGGAAGAGAGCATCCACCTTAAAGATTAGAAAGCCATATATGGCAAACGAGCAGCCATCCAAAAAAAAATAATCAAGGTTCCTGTACGTGCCAGACCAACTGACGATAAAGATGTGATTAAATAGGATATTTCCAATATTTTTAGAAAAGGGAAGGTGCAAATGGCCAAACACAGTTTTTTAGTCAAAAATTTAATTTGCCGTTGTGCATTGTGACCGGAAACAATTATAGAAATTATTTTACTATCTACCATATATGAACGACCTATGAACGAGCATTGTATTTTGGGAAATACGCACTGATTTTTTGCTGTTCGATTAGATAAAAAAATCAAGGTTCCTCTACGTGCCAGACCAACTGACGATAAAGATGTCATTAAAGAAGGTATTTCCAATATTTTTAGAAAAGGAAAGGTGGAAATGGCCAAACACAGGTTTTTTAATCAGAAATTTAATTTGCCGTTGTGCATTGTGACCGGAAATAATTATAGAAATTATTTTACTATCTACCATATATGAACGAGCAGTGTATTTTAGGAAATACGCACTAATTTTTTGCTGTTCGATTATATATATATATATATATATATATATATATATATATATATATATATATATATATATATATATATATATATATTCTAACGTTTACCACATACGAAATGTAATATTTTTGAAAATTACTTTTTTTGTTAAAATAAAAGTTTATCCGTGTGAATATACAAAGTATTTGGAAGTTATGCCAAAGCAAATGTTTTTTTGTGATCACTTATATCACTCATATATATATATATATATATATATATATATATATATATATATATATATATATATATATATACATATATATATATATATATATATATATATATATATATATATATATATATATATATATAAAGTTAAACTCTGTATTATAATGCCCAGCTTTCAGAAATATTTATTCCATTCTCAAGGCTACAACATGGAAGGAAATACAGTTTTAAATATACAGTGTGTACATAAAGTAAGGAATAAATTCGATTAAAATTCAGGGAATTTTCTTTCCGAAATTTTTTGAGTTAAAATTTAAATATACAGAGTGTCCCAAAAGTTATATACAACGCTCAAGTTGAAATCTTCAAATGAGAACCCCCATTTTTTGTTGAAATTATAGATTCTACGTAAAATTCTGAGTATTTTTCATGTAGCATTCAGCTGTTTTAAAAAAAAATGCGTTAAAAAATACTACTGCTACTACTATTTTATTTCTGGTAAAAGATAACATGGTTTTATCGAAACATTTTAATTAATAAGGAACAATAATTATTTACTTAATTAAACGCTGAAACTTAAACGTTTCTTGTGCCTGGCAGTATCCCAAACGATCGATCATCATGCTGGACCCTATTTATTGTTTCTTGACTAATGTTAGTACATTCTCTTCTGATTCTACTTTTTAAGTCCTCAATCGATTCAGGTTTACTTTTGTATACAATATTTTTGAGGTGACCTCACAAAAAATAATCCAAGGAATTGAGATCGGGATACGTCGGTGGCCATTCAATTGATCCACCCCTTCCAATCTATCTGTTGGAAAATGCTACTTCATCGAGATATTGCCTAACCTGAACTGCGTAATATAGTGGTGTACCATCTTGCATGAACCATAAAATTTCGTCATATAACATCGGGTTATTAGCACTGGGAAATAAATTTCCTAAATCGGGGATAAGATATTGTTGTAATGTCTCTTGAAAAAAGACCCGCTGATTTGATTTTTGGCAATTCCTGCCCAAACATTAATTTTTTTCAGGATAGTGGGTGTGTTGTTCTATCACCATCTGAGATTTTCTTTTTGTCAGTTTAGTCTATTAATTTGCAGCGCTGATGTAAAAGTTGATTCATCTGAGAACAAAATATTTTCAACATGTCGAGAGAAATGGTGGCACATATCCATTAAGGTTTGAGAGAATTGCGTTCGTCGGTCTGGATCGTCTTTATTTAATTCGTGTGCCAGTTGTATTTTATAAGGATGCCACTTTTCTAATCGTTAAACCTTATGTACAGATTTAAATTTTACGTCAAAAAATGCGCGTTAAAAATAACAAGATAAGTGTCCAGGCATTTTTCTGAAAGAAAATTTCCTGAATTTTGATCGAATTTATTCCTTACTTTATGTACACACTGTATATAATTACGCTATGTACTTTTCGCTCAGAATCACCTGTATGTACTTTGACTCTTAAAGACGTTTTGTGTGTTTTTGTGTGTGTGTTTGTTTTGTTTCTTTAACGTCGGCCTATTTCCGCGACTATGGCCAATCACAGACGCCAGGGAGAAGTTTCACCTCACTATCCCGGAAATTTTGCCGAACCCCCGCCTTTCTGTAATGAGGGTAGGGATCTTTAACGTGCCCAACATCGCATGGACAGGGGGCCGACGGCTTTACGACCCCTCCGAAGGGCGGAACGTGCAGACATTCAAGCCCAAATACAATGCCAGAACCTCGGTTGATGTTAATGTTACAGTTTGTACTGAAAAAGTAAATGGAGAACCCTGGGATCGAACCCAGTACCCTTCGGTTCAGAGGCACACGTTCTCACCTTTGAACCACCGAGGCTCTAAGACGTTTAATGTTCTCCTTACATCATAGCTGAACACGTGCATTTCTAACATTAATTATTTTGTGACAACTTCATACGACCGTGCTTTCTTTATACAAAAACGTTGTTATTAGTTAGCAAACTACATTTCTTGTACTTTCTCAGTTGGTGCTTTTGCACTGTAGAGCTAATTGAGTAATTATGATTGAAAAAAATTCCTGCGCACTTACTATACCATTGTCAATTATTATTATAAACCTGAAACAAATACCCGCTGTTTTTTGAATAGTTTTTTTTAAATTATCTGTTGTAAATATTTTTACTACGTCGATTTGTTGGTTAGGTCGTTTAATTATAGCGGTATGACATTTTGCAGAAAAATGTGTCTTTGCATTAAACAGTTACATAACATATTTACATATTAATAGTATGAAATGCGTAATGATTATCTGGTAATGTTTTATTTCTACCGTAACAACATAAAATGGATTATATAAATCTATCCACAGAGTGACAGTAGTGATCTATTGTGTTTTTATTACATCATTCTTGTTTGATATTGTTTATTCAGCAGACGCAAATACGTCCATATTCAATGCCGCATAGTATAATTTGTACGAAGGAATGTTATATTTTTATTAATGCCTATTACGCAAAGTATAAGAAAAAAGTCTGGTTGCAGCAAGTGCTGTATGGCATAGGATTGTCATAGAAATGATCCCCACATTTTTTCGCACGAAAATTCGCTAGGAAACCTTTTTCAAGCAAAAATTCAAAAAGTTAATTTGTTATATCTACTATCGTGGGGGTTTGAAAACGAAAAGTTTTTTCCTGTGCAACGAGAAAGAATTTTAGTTTTCAAAAATACACATTTTTGCATTATATTTACGTTTTACCCACTTCTGATTTTCAATTATGACGTCATCGACATTTTTTCTTAAATTACAACGTGTTGTTCTTTTTAGCGATTTTTTTTTAATTCGCCACTGAGGAGATCTGTGTTCATATATATATATATATATATATATATATATATATATATATATATATATATATATATATATATATATATATATATATATATATATATATATATATATATATATATCTCCGACCGATAACTCAAAAAATAATGCACCGATCTTGATAAAATTTGGTAAGTACCTTCCTTTTGCAAGTGGCTTGGATAAGTTCGTTAGCCAGGAAACTCAGACCAGGTTTTCCCGGAAAATATTGTGTTTTCTTTTTAAAAAATTCATATCTCCGTAAATAACAAATTTGGTACGCGTGTTTGTATTATAAATAGTGAACCCTGTACCAATTTAGGTCTCTAGCTTTAAGACAACGAAGTTATGGGCAGTTAAACAAACAAATTTTGGAGTTTTCCTCAAAACGCCAAACTCGCAATTTTAAACGTCAAAATTGGCAATCTTTAGGCAAAGAATGTGAAACAAATACCAATTGTGAAAAGAAAATGTTGCAAGAAAAGTGTTCTGCAAACCCTTAAGTTTCAGATTCAACCGTCATTGCCCTTTATTTTACTAAAATGTTTACAAAATAGCCATTTCAAATAGACCCTTTGTTTGATGCTTTGGCTGTCAGTTTAGTTAAGTTGGTGCCTTTTTGGATATTTACTTGTAGGTTTAGTGAAGTATATGTTTTAACGGTCTATATTTTTTTAGCTAATTTTCGTAGAACAAATTTGTTAATGCATTTTTGCATTTTTTATCGGAATATGATGCGTTTATAAGAAAAAATCTGGACGCAGTAAGTGCGTTTTGGTAGCGAATTTTCGGTAAATTTGCAGATTAGCTCCCGAACGCTTTTCAAAAAACTGTTTTCAGAAACCTACCTATACCCCCCCCCCCTGAATCCACAAAACCCAAGAAAAATTTCTTGTTCACACCCCCCAAGGAAGTTACGGGACCAGGAGTGAATAGGGGTGCTGCATGGGCGGGGTAGGTAGTAAAAGGAAATATGAGCCGAAAATGCTAATAAAACGGGCTTGAAAGTTGTCTTTTTCACATCTTGAAGCCATAGTCCCCTTAAACCCTGCCTACCCCGCACAGCACCCCTATTCCCCCAAAAAATTTCTTGTTTACACTCCCCAAGGAAGTTACGGGACCAGGAGTGAGTAGGGGTGTATAATTTTTTTAGCTAATTTTCGTAGAACAAATTCGTTAATGCATTTTTGAATTTTTTATCGAAATATGATGCGTTTGTAAGAAAAAAATCTAGACGCAGTAAGTGCATTTTGGTAGCGAATTTTCGGTAAATTAGCAGTTTAGCTCCCGAACGCTTTTCAAAACACTGTTTTCAGAAACCTGCCTAGGCCCCCCCCTGGATTCACAAACCCCAAGAAAAATATCTTGTTCACACTCCCCAAGGAAGTTACGGGACCAGGAGTGAGTAGGGGTGTATAATTTTTTTTAGCTAATTTTTGTAGAACAAATTCGTTAATGCATTTTTGCATTTTTTATCGAAATATGATGCGTTTGTAAGAAGAAAAACTGGACGCAGTAAGTGCGTTTTGGTAGCGAATGAGGTGGGGTCCTAGTAATGTTTTTAAAAACAATTTGTTGTAAAGCGTTCGGGAGCTTATCTGCAAATTTACCGAATTTTCATTAAATCCTTCAAATTTCAATAACTCAATTTGCTATTAACGTAAGCTTTGTTGGTTAGAAAACCAACATTTAAGTTTATTTTCGGAAAATTTTTGTATATTTTCAAACCACAGGTAATTTTGATAAAATATAGTACATCGTTTCTACCACATAGTCTATACCGGTAATCAGATTGATGCCTGCTCGCATTTGCTATTAAAAACATTTTTATGGAAATTCACTTCCATAACACATTTGCTGCATCTAGACTTCTGAAAAATGTTTATATATTTTCAAACAATAAATTTATTTCGAAGAAATATGGTACATTGTTTCTACCATATAGGCAACCAAGTTTGATGCCTGCTTTCATCAAAGAAAGACATTTGCTATTAAAAATATTTTAAAGAAAATTCGCTACCATAACGCACTTGCTGCGTCCAGAGATTTTTTTTTAATTTGATAGATAATTGAATTATCTGCATGGTACCACAAAATGTTGATACCTCACATTGTTAAATTTCCGAATGAAAGTCATTTAAAGAGTGGAAAACATAAACTCTATTCAAAACAACGAATAAGATAAGATTATTTCCAGTAAATAAAATGTTCAAAATTGTATCCACAAGTAGGCATTAATCAATAATACAGAAGAATCATGTGTACGTCATTGTCAAATGAACCTTATTGTTAATAACATAAATCTTTTTTGAGAGTTAATAAAGTATGACACTATAAGTAAAACCCAGCGTATCGAAATTTTAATTCTTGTTGGATGCGGTGATAAAACCAAAACACAGCAAGAAGTGTGCAATTTGTCTAATGCAAAATATCCTGTTAGACGTATCAGCCAATCCACTATGAGTAAAATCGAGAAGATATTCAGAGAAACTGGACATGTTAAACACGTGCAAAGTGCAGGGCGTCATAAAAAAATGCATGAAGACGTAAGACTTGATATTTTATTAAGAGTGGGTCTAACATTAACGTGACTTGTATTAAGACATGGTGCGACCTTCCAGGAATTCACTTCATCTAACCAGTCAAGAGCCAGCAGAGACGATTCAGCATCCCCCATCCGGCATTGCAGGGTAGAACGCTTAAAACGATAGACGATAGATGTGCTTACAACTCCATTGTGTGAATTCCAAAGTTATTGTTAATATTTGTTCTAGAGTTAAAACTAGTGTAAATTGATTAACCTACTATTAATCAACAATATAAGGTGATTACTTATTTTCAAAAGCAAAAAAACCCTAACACTTTGAATAAATGATGTATAGTAAAAAAAACTCTTCGAAAAGAAAAGAGAAACCATTCAAAGTTTCGCTGCATTACTAACCATAATTTATCACTATATTTTTTATAAGGCAGTATCTTTTTTGATATTCCTTTTTACGGCTACCACTACGTTGTTACATAACAACACTACTCATATGGTATAATCAATTAGTGTAAGTGTTTTCGGTACATTCTCGTCAGCCATTGTCTTTGTATTATACGGGTGACTTCTACTATCGTATGGTAATGAACCGGAAGTATATGTAACTTGGTTCCTCTTCAGACAAGTGAAGTTATACGTAAAAACGGATATGTTAATAGCCACTCACCGCGAAAACAAAGAGTATCTACTATTCGCGTTATTCTGGCTCTTTGTTGATTAGATCAGATTCTCTTGGAAGTGCATTTCACAATGGATACTTAATGGCAATGACCCTATGTATCGTTGCAAAAGTGTGAAATAATCTCATATTAATTATTCCCCTATCAGATTCTATTCGGAGTCTAACGTCCATGCAAACATTAAAGTAATAAATCATTGGCAATTACACATTTGTACGCTTTAATAAGAGAAATGTATAGGTTTGCGATAACAAATACTATAAAAGCATTTCAACAAAGTTTTATGGCGATCTAAAAATTCCAACAAAGATAACCATCAGGTGCCTAGAAACAACTGGACAACTAATTAGCCTATTTTGCATTCTAAATTAATCCTTTTCTTTAAATGAACGGCATACCATACAAAAGATAATGGCACACTTGAATTTGCCTGATCTAAACCTAGTTATATCAACAATATTTAACAGTTAATATAGAGCCACAACATTTTTGTAATACAGGGTACCCAACAGAAATAAAATACCAAATTCCCTGACATTTCTAGGCCCAAGTGATTTTTTCATAATACTCGTAAGGAACAACACACATCTCTGAATACCTTTTGTTAAAAAAAAAATATGTTTTTTTAATCATTATCAAAAACATAAATATGGTTAATTTTGTTAAGTAATGCAGAAACGTCATAAATTTCTACCTGTCAAATTACTAAATTACTACTCGTTTCTTCAGTACCTACTTAACAAAATCATGATATGAATTATTGAAAGTTCCGTCAGCTTATCGTTGATTTCTATATTTCCCACTTCTCATAATTTCGTTACACTATCCTACACAATGCGTTGCAATGATTAACTTTTCTCTTCTGGATTACAATACAAATGCCCAGATACAAATGCCAAATATTTACACTCCAACTTCAACTCTATGTTACATGATCATAAAGTTTAATATATAATAAACACATTCACGCAGCTTTACGCCGCCAATAGCTAGAACGCACTTTGCATTTTATGCATTCAAGGAAGAGCATTCCAAGTGAGATAAACGAATGAGACATGTTTGCGATACATAAAGAACACAATATAATATATTGCGGTACGACATGTCGCGCGTTCATCGGCGGTTTCAATTAATGTACCAAACAGCAGCCCTATGAGAAAACATTTATGTAAAAAAATTCATATAACATAAATATATGAAATCAAAATAGGAATAAATCTGCTAGTGACACAATTTTACAAATATATAATTTCCAGGTCTACTTTAAAAATTTGGTGTGTAAAAATTAAAAATATTCTGAAACGTAATTGAGAAGAAGACAATTTGGTTTGCCATGCAATGATATAGAAATTCCAGCGATGTATAGGAACTATTGGTTACAGGAAAAATTATGGGCAGTTAATTCAATAAAGATTTGGAAAACCAACATTAAAGGTTTGTCAGTGTCAAGAAGATTTCGAGCAGTATTTCACTTTTGTATTAGATTCGAGTCCAAATTGCATCAATTGCAGCCACAGGTTTATTACTTCTTGTAAGATGCATTGTAAAATTGATACACAAATAAACTAAACTAAAACTAAACTAAACTAAACTGAACGATTTCCATGACATTTAAGCAAAATCACGAATTTCCCTGACATTTTAGGGGTTATTTAAAATTCCCTGATTTTTTCAGGTTTTCCCGGTTCTCCAGGTCGCAGGGTACCCTGTAATAACAAGCGCAAACTTGACTTTTTAAAGCTTTAAAAATAATTAAACACATATACGACAACTGCCAGGTTGTAGAAGAACTAGCTTATTTGATGCCCTTTCTTGGAAATTAAATATATCAAACAGAATACATCTAGTTATATTAAGAAGTCTGACTGCAGCTATGCGTTATGGTAATGAATTTTCATAGAAATAATCTGGCACCAAACATCTTTTTTAAATGCTTATGACTTTTTTTCTTGTGAAAACTACCTAAAAATAGTTTTAATAATGTAACAAATTCATGTATGTAGTTATTTTCGTGAAATAGAACCTACTTTTATTGCTTTTTGATGAAATTTGACACGTACCTTCCTTTTGTGAGTGGCTTGGATAAGTTTGTTAGCAAAGAAAATCGGACCAGGTTTTCCGGGAAAATTGTAAATTTTCTTTCGCTTATTTGAAGAAATTTTTTCAAAATTCAAAAGTCAGGATCTCCTCAATAGTGAATTTTCTTCTACTAAAATTTACTAAAAATAGTTTTAATAATGTAACTAATTGATGTATGTAGTTATTTTCGTTGAATAGAACTTTCTTTTATTGCTTTTTGGTGCAGTTATCGACATTTTTTGAAGCACCCCTTTTTTGGAGGGTGACAAACCCTTCCATGGAAAACATTTTCGAAAAGTCTATTCAGCGTACTTTTTGATGGTATTGTTTATATTACCTTTGGCAAGAACGAAAACAATCGGCTTTTCTTAAAAATAAAAAGTCTCGACGCAGCAAGTGCGTTATGATAGTGAATTTTCAAACAAATGTTTTAAATAGTAAATATGTGTTTTCTTTTTAAAGAAAGCAGGCATCAAATTTGGTTACCAGTATAACCTATATAGTAGAAACAATGTACCATACATCATCAAAATAACTTTATTGTTTGAAAATGTACAAAATTTTTTCGAAAGTAAACTCAAAATGTTCCCGAAAAAACTAATTTCCTGGCCAACGAACCTTATAGGTTAATAGCAAATTGAGCTATTCAAATTTGAAGCATTTAATAAAAATTCACTACCATAACGCACTTGCTGAGTCCGGAATTTATTTTCTTGCAAACATACATTATAATTTCGTGGTAGAAATTCCATACATTTAAGGTCAGCTCAGAACTGACACTGACCAGGAAATCCATCTGTGTAATTAAAAGAAAGCATTGATTAATCTATTTCAACTGAGCATATTCTCCTGGCTAACGAACTTATCCAAGGTACCTTCAAAAGGAGGTACTCACCAAATTTGATCAAAATCGTCCCATTCTTTTTTGAGTTATCGGTGTGATACATATATATATATATATATATATATATATATATATATATATATATATATATATATATATATATATATATATATATATATATTGAAACTGACCCCGGATATGTGTTCTCGGGGGCCTAATTAGTGCTCATTTGAGGGAATTTTTTCCAAATTCAAAAGTCGAGATCTCCTCATTAGTGATTTTTTTAAAGAAAATTCACTAAAATGAAGTAAAGTACAGGGTTATGAACGCTAGGTAATGTTTGTGCACCAACATTACATATAGCCTCGTCAACACAACACACAGAAATTTCGGGACGCAGCAAGTACGTTATAGTAACGAATTTTCATAAGAATTGTACACTATTATTTTATACGGCATATTAGTAAAGTTCATAATTTAAACTTACACAGACTTTGAAGATCGATTTTAGAGGTCCTAGTACTCGTACATTTGAAGAATTCTTTTGAAAGTGTTACCATCGATATCTCACTATTATCAAACTCATTTCGATGAAAATGCCCAAAACTCAACTTTCTATTAAGCTAAATAATTAAATTTTGCTATATCTGTAGATAGTGTAAGTCTCTTTAAAAGAATTTCATTAAAGTTATACAAAAGATTTCCAGAAGGAAACTTAATTCGTATTTAGAAAAGTAAAGTATCTGCCAAATTACAACGTAGCAGTTATTTTTCCTTATTAATCGCCAATATGATTTCGTTTTAGTCAACATAATCAAACCGGTTTTTTTCAATATCAACAATAACAAAATTAAAATTTCAGACTCAAAGGTGACAAACTTATTCAGGTGTTTTAAACAAAAATGAGATCTTGTTCAAAACATATGAAATCTGTGCACTATTTTTTCTCCAAATGTCAAAATAAAACATAAAAAAACATAAATTCATCAAGCTGGATTCGATCGCGTAACCTTCTGATTAGGAGGCAAGCGCGATATCCATGGCAACATCTAAGTATGCTTCAACTAGCGTTTTAATTGCGTGATACTTTAGATCGGCTTTATGCCCGGGGTATTATATTCAAAGTCTACGTAATTAATTACAGAATTAGTAGAATTACCATTGAAACATGCCACGACTGTTATATTACGTCTTATGTTTGTTTAAATATAAAATAAACTATTTTAGAATCATTTTTATAAAGACTTGGCTTGAGTTTGTTTACATTTCTAGTATATTACACGACAGCAAATATATCGATGCTCACCAAAACTGTATTTGAGGCTGTTCATAAAACTACAAGTATAGCGTCTTTTAATAATTGATTGAATCCCCCAGTTAAATAACAATCAGTTGGCAAATTTTTAATTTCATTTCGTCTGTGATTTTCCATAATTGCGGGCGCGATTTCGCGATTGTTGGCATTAGACTTTAACGACTAAGTTGTTTCAACCCATGCCTGGAATTTCATTTTTAATTTGAAAAAAACTCTCAATATTGTGTACCAAATTACTTAACATTCACAACAGAGGTTTATTTGCACTATTTCTAGCCACATTTAAAGTCTCATTCCAGGTACTCTGATACTTACAAAAATATAGCGTTTTCAAAAAGTTTTCCCCGATTTTCCACCGGCAAAACTTGAGCATAAAGGCTGATAAACGAACTCGACCTCGGTTTTCGCCAAGTTTGATTGAAATCAGTTTAAAATTTGTTGAGTTGTCGCTCGGATACATAAATATATATATATATATATATATATATATATATATATATATATATATATATATATATATATATATATATATATATATATATATATATATATATATATATATATATATATATATATATATATATATATATATGTATATATACATTTATATGTATATGATCAATAGTAAAAGTGCGGACACGGCAAGTAAGCTATTGTAACGCATTTTCAAAGACTTTTTTTCTCAAAAATTAATAACTTAATTTCTTCTCAACCTGGAAAATTCAATTTTGACAAGTAGTACAATATTTATAAGGGAAACATGTATACCAAATATCATCTAACCAACATTATTATTTTGGGAATAACAATTTTTTGGAAAATTTTTTTGGATTTTATGCCAGATGTTTATGAAAATTCTCTACCATGACCACCATCGCTACGTCCAAACACTTTTTTTTAATATATACTGAATTAGTTCATTGTTAAGGTTTAGAAAATGACAGGATGCAAACTCTGCGTTTTTTTGCAAGCGAGCCGAAATTTTTTACGCTGCTCTACTGACACGCCACAAAAACACTTGAGTTTATTCAGAAGTTGACAAACATGCGAAAAATGTATGGTATTTATATAAACCAGGCGCACAAAAGGTGCAGGCAACCAAGGCTTGTAAATCGAGTTAATTGTTTATTATTTATAGACAAGTTATAATTATTATTAGTTGTAGAACTCTTACCAAAATGTATCTTAACTGTAGAAAAATTCTCCTAGAGAAACGATCTCTGTTTACACCTCACTTTAAAAAACTCACCTGAAAATAAAGAAAGTGTCATTAAAATCTAGTCTAATTATTACAGTTAACAAAATAATACAATATTTAAGACTCTTAGTAACATACAAAACAACCAACATAAAAAAATTAGCAACACGTAAAAACTTATTTATTTGAATATACAAGGGGAATCCTTATGCTCCCTCCGTAACCCATTTAGAGGTACTTTATACGTGGTTATAATATTTTTACATTTCAATGCTAGATATGTATTGACATTCATATCCTGATCCAGATAGTAATCAATCTGCAAGAGCTCAAGTGAAGTAATCTCCTGGATATGGACGGTGTTGAATAGAGAACGATGATTAACTGCCTACAAAAAAATTATATGTCCAGCTCAAATTCGAACTCAAATCACCACGACACATTTTAAAAACCTGACAATCGTTTCACTAACCAAGTTAACATCATCAAATTTCTGTGGATCGAAATCTCAATTGGCACCAACATGTCACATCAATTGCAGAAGCGGCTGCTAAGAAATTAGGTTTCCTCTTCCGGGCTCGCAAATACTTTTCACCAGCTAACCTCTATACTGCATACAGACTTTGAGAATACTTCTCTGGCTGCACTGTAAAGCCAGAGAAGTATTCTCAAAGTCTGTATGCAGTATGGACAAGTTACACCAAGTAAGGGCAACAACAATCAATGAATTTAATCTCTATACCTTATATACTTCACAAATAAGGCCAAACCTAGAATACTGCTCCCACATCTGGGGTGCTGCTGCCGCTTCTACACTCGCTATCCTGGACTCCATTCAGAAGAGAGCTCTACGTCTCATTGGTGACCCTACCCTCGCCCAAAGGCTGCCATCCCTTGCCCACCGACGTGCCGTTGGTAACCTCTCTCTCTATTTTATAGATATATGCACGGACAGTGCTCAGATGAGCTTTCTTCCATAGTTCCTCCACCTGCTGCCCCCAACAGATCTATCAGGGGAACAGAGCGAATGCACCCTTTTACTGTCCAGGTCACCAGACATAGAACATCTTGTAATGTCCGCTCTTTTGTCCCGAGGACTTCCAAGCTGTGGAATTCCTTGCCGACGCATGTTTTTCCTTCTCCTCCGAACCTCCAAACCTTCAAGTCCAGAATTAACAAGTTGCCTCTTTCCTCCTTGTCGACACCCACAGTACGATAGTATTTAGGCTGTAAGCCCTGGTTGTGTGTTGTTCAAATAAAAAAATAAAAAAATCAGAGGACGAAAAATTCTCAGAATTCCTATGATGACGCTAACTGGGTTGGTGAAAGGATCGTCGGGTTTTTTAAAATGTGTTGTGATGATTTAGGTTCTGCAAGTGTGCTTATGAGTGCTCATCACATGTTCCAATCTTCACAGAGTGTAATATCTTATAATGTGGTCACATGTAAGCATCGGAAATTCAGATGTGGTAGGCTATTTTCGAAGATGGGCCTAGCAGTCACTACTTAAGATAATTCCGAAAAAAGTCCGAGGTCTTGTGCTGCATGATTTACGCAATAGGATCAGGCAGACAGCAGAAGAAACATGCTTGTTTTACCGTACAGAATACAACGTTTAATCAAAACAAACTTATATAAAAAAAATGGTGGGCAAGATGGGTTTCACGAATGCCAACAAGCGATCAAATGGGGTACCGTGTTTTGATTTGAAGCCGGTTATTAGAGAAGACAAATTATACAAAGCCGTAAAAGGCGAAAGATAAGAAAAGAGCACTTGTGAAACCAGAGAATTATTTACACCTGTAGTATGAAACATTTTCACGAAGTGAGAAAACAACAATAAATGAAGTTAAAAAAATATTCTAATCTTTCTCATCATAGATATAGAAAAAAAAGTCTTTTTTATTATGCTTGTAACTTTTTTTTCTCATAACATAAAGATCTAAATTTTGGTACGTAGTTTACCTTTTACAACGTAAACGTACGTACCCAATTTGATTGTCACCGCTTTCTTATTTTCGGAGATAATTTTTTTTAGAAAGGAAACCCAAAATTTTCCCGGAAAACCTTGTCAGATTTTCCTATCTAACGAACTTTTTCAGGCCACTAACAAAGGGAAGGTGCCTGCCCAATTTCATTAAATTCGCCATATATATATATATATATATATATATATATATATATATATATATATATATATATATATATATATATATATATATATATATATAGGGCTTTTCCAAAATCTTACTTCTAGACGTAGCCTTTATTTGAGAAGGCACGTTCTGAGTCACCTCTGGTCGCACTTCTCTCGCCATCGGCTCCTTAGTACCCACATGAACAGTTTTTCTTTCAATTTCAAGGTCGTAACTATCAAAATCTCCAGAGGCCTAATTTTCCGGTTCAGGCAAAAATACTGGAGTCGAAGGGGCGCTAACTGATCTTCTCACTGGTAGAGGTGGTTATGTGATTTATTCGGGCTTGTTTACTTCATCTAGTTGATCTGGGAAATAACGCTGACCATTTATATACAGCTTATTCTTTCTAATGTATGCTTTGTAATGTTGAACCTTAGCCATCTTTAGGTGATTTCTCAATTTCTTGTTATCATTATCAATATAAATTTTCCTCTCACTCAACGCCTGTCTGCGCTCATATAGCCTTCTAGAACCCTTTGATTTGTCAAAAACGTGGTAAATTCAGGCAATATTGTGGTAAGGAGGTGTTGGATTTAGGGCTTTCCAAAATGGGATCAATAGCCAGCATTTTAATAAACCTAGGGAAATACGCAACAATATTTCAAGACTAAATGACCGTAATACAACGTTGCGCAAAAGAGAATATTAAGAAAAAACAATGAAAAAGTCAATTGCAATATACTGATAGCTAAGCGGCGGTTAAGGCACTAGATTCCATGGAAGTACCTTCATTCTGTAAGTGGCTTGTATAACTTCGTTAGTCAGAAAAATTGAACCGATTTTTCCGGGAAATCGTTGGGTTTTCTTGCGGAAAAAAAGCGATGACAACCAAATTTGGTACGCAAGTTTCTACTAAGTGAAGATTGGAACCTGTTATGAGCACTGATAAGTACACTTGGAGAACCCAAATCACCACAACACATTTTTAAAAACCTGACGATCGTTTCACTAACCAAGTTAGCGTCATCAGAGGATGAAATATCCTAAATACTTAAAAAACTAACATCAACTTATATACCAGATCTCAGGTAAAGCGATCGAACCGACATGAGACAGTAGTCGTAGGCAAATTCCAAAGTGTATTGTATTTTTATCGCCGGACAGGGTCCTTGCGCTATCCCTACTGCTTTATCTAAAAAGTCTCCATCTGTAATAGTCTTGAGAAAGTTCAACGACAGCTAAATTAACAACGATTCCTTTGGCGGCAATAACTGTATACTTATGTTATCGGTAAAACGTGCCGAAAACGTGGGAATTTTATTTAGCAAAGCAATCGATCAAGTGACTCGTAATTGGCGCTGTTGAAGTGTTCATACATTTTTTGTTGTAACTATATTTCGCAATATATACGCTCTCGAACCCATTTAGCTGTCCTGGTTTTCTAACATTTTTTATTAATTTCAGATTATCTTTATCAACGTGATCATTATTATCCCAAATATGTCGGGCGACGGCAGACTTATCTACAGTACCGTAACGTAATTGGGATATGTGTTCTTTGAATCTGATTCCAAAACAAACAAAAAGATCGATTGGAATCAGATTCAAAGAACACATATCCCAATTACGTTACGGTACTGTAGATAAGTCTGCCGTCGCCCGACATATTTGTCATCCTCTGATGACGCTAACATGGTTAGTGAAACGATCGTCAGGTTTTTTTAAATGTGTTGTGGTGATTTGGGTTCTCCAGGTGTACTTACGCAAGTTTCTATTATAAAGCGTACGTACCAAAATTCAAATATTTTGTGTGATTAACAAAATCTAGTAAATATTACAAAGATTAAGTTTTCTTGGCGCCAAAAGGCCAAGAAATACCAGAACAATTACTTTGAACATTTTATAGTTTTTCTTCTTAAAATGTCCAAGTCGCGACTTGAAACGTCAAAATTGGCGATTTTAAGACAAAGACTATAAAACGAATACGAATTATATAGAAGAAATGTCGTTAGTGTTACAAAGCCAGACGTTTCTGTTTCAACCGTCATTTTAATTTATTTTACTAAAATATTTGAGGAAAATTCATATCAAATAGACCCTCTCTCTGATGCTTTGGCAGTAGTTTCAGTTATAGAGTTTGTGGTATAATAGTCTATAGTTTTTTGAAAAAATTTGCAAATGAGGAGATCGCGACTTTTCAATTTCTCTATTAGTGTATCTTGCTTTTTGTGTAACAGATTTCAGCTCTACATAGTCTTATTTTATCATATTCAATCATGCAGCTTGTTATTTTAGAAATCTGGGATGAATGCGAAATAAAATAGGATATTTTTCTTCATATAAAACATTAGTATACCAAAAATTTCTGCTAAATGAAGGCACGAACTGGAATGTAAGAGACGAAAGAAAATATAAACTTTCATTTTGGTACAAAATTTATCAATATAGTAAAGCGTGTGGTATCCCCAAATATGTATGTTCTCTGGCCTAATCTAACCTGAAACGTGAGTACACTCTAATTATAAATATAATTTCGTAGCAAAAAAGTACAAAAACAATGGAATATTTCTGGTTCACTTACGGACATCAGAAGATAAATTCGCCTGCAAGAACTAAAACCACCAAGCATGATTCCGGGTTACCTACCGCGTCTACTAAGTGTACCCGCAGCCCAAGACCATTAACATTTACTTTGTGAAAAAGCTTAAAAGGGTATGTCATTCAACTTTGTACGACGACTAAGTGATTATAAACCTTCATTTAGAGACAGCATAAAAAATATATTCAAATAGACAAGGATAAAACAATGAGTTACTGAAAAAGATTTGCCACTGAAAAATTGCCAGTCATCTATTAAATACTGATTTTACGGCGAGGATGCCAAGAAACAAATTAATTAACTTTTCAATTAATGGGGAATCAAATAAAATGATTACTGGGTACTTGCAAAACCAACCGATGTTTTAATGACTGTTAGCTTTATTAATGAATCTTTAGACACGTAGAAACATTTATTACCCCTACGATAAATATTATGTAGTGTTAGAAATACCTTACATGCAATAGAATCGAGAGGTTAGTTTTAGGTCTCTTGAAATACTTTAATACATGTATAGCTCCCTAAAATCCTGTTGACCCCGCCCACAACCCCTACTAGCCCCAGGTGCCGTAACATGGTTTTTTTTTTCCAAAAAAATGTTGTTTATGCATTGAGGGTGGTTATAGGTATGCACAAGAGGAAGAAGAAAAAGATTCTCAAACAAATACGACTTCTGGAGAACAAAATATTGTGTGACATGTATTTAATAAGTTCTTAATTTTTGTTTCTTAAAGAGTCCGCGTTTATGTCACAGTTTTGGCGGATTCTATTAAAGTTTGTTAAAATGAAATACAGGAGGATCCTATCATTAAATTGGACCAAGCCCAAGGACAGTAAAATAAGCAAGAAGAACGAGCATTTTACCGAGGTACCAGAAAATTAATCTGGGATAAAATGTTTGAAGAATCTACCCTGCAATGTAGCAGATCGTATAAAAACTTTAGTGACAACGTTACTCTGCGATTAAGTTGTGACCTCTCATCAAAATAGAGTAGCAAGTCTTGCTGCTCGACACTTCTAGGCGGGTACGAACCATTCATTTTAAAATACAGGTACTTGAGAAACTCTCGTTGAACTAACGCCAGACTGGATACATATATGCTCCACGCCAGACAACAGTACTCAAGCCTCGACCTAATGTAAGCATATACTGGGCGGACTGTCCAGGGCTCAGACATGGGAAGTCAATAATTGACGGACCCAGTTCAAAGAGAGCTGTGGAGCTGCTAAACCTTAGCAGAGGACAGCTCAGAAACACAACAGGTCTCTTGACGGGACACATGGCCGTCAAGAAACACCTGCATAAAATGGGGCGATTCGAAGGGGACCTCGCATGCAGACTCTGCGGCGAGGGGGAGGAATCAGCCCAGCACATCTTGTGTGAGTGTATAGCTCTGGATCGGAAAAGACAACTGATCTACTGTCACTCTAGACCGGAGACAGAGCAATATAAAACTTCACCCTACCAATCGCTGTGCAGACTAGTTCAAGGCACAGTGATCTTGGAATGGGTAGAGTAAGACTAAGGGTATGCACAATCAACCAAGGGTTGCGGTGCTATCGGGGCGGCAAGGCCGCGGACGAGCCCTGAGGGAACAAAAAAAAAAATGTAAGCATAGTATAGCGTTTTTAGAGACTGCAAATTGACAAAGTTCTTGCAATTCGTTATCAAAAAGCCAAGCATGCTTAGAGCTGATAAAACTGTCTGCGAAAATTGGTAACTAAAGGAAAACTGTGGGTCTAATACAACCCCCAAATCATGTCGCTGCAACGTAGAATAATGACATCCTAGTACGTATAGGTAAAGAAGGTGGGATTTTTTCCTAGAAAAACTCATTACCTTGCACTTAGAAATGTTCATGCTTAGAAGATTCCGATGACAGTACGCATACACCCTGTCAACATTTGCCTGGAGGGCACAGCAGTCTTAAACAGAACCAATGCGCGCATACAATTTGAGGTCATCCGCAAACAGGAGCTGATCACACCGAAGATCATGGGGCGGGTCGTTGATAAATATTATAAACAGAAGGGGCCCCAGATTTGACCCCCGGGGTACACCGGAGGTGGCAGTATACTCCTCGGAACGATGTCGCTCATACACAACATACCGCTTTCTGTTCGACAGATATGACCCAAAAAGTTGAACCCTTCTTCAACTCCAAATTAAAATGACCCCCGGGGTACACCGGAGGTGGCAGTATACTCCTCGGAACGATGTCGCTCATACACAACATACCGCTTTCTGTTCGACAGATATGACCCAAAAAGTTGAACCCTTCTTCAACTCCAAATTAAAATGTTTATTTTTAAAAACATTATTTTCTCTATTGACTGCTCGCTTCGTCACAGCGTTCCCCCTTTTCAGTTATTTGCTACATTTACCACCATCCCTAATAATACCCCCAAGGTACGCAAACATGTCTACTTGTTCCAAGTTGTTGAATCTACAAAAGCGATAAACATAATCTTTTTCTCGAGCACTGCTTCTCTAGTTTCCAAAATGCATCAAATTTTCCCCTGGTTCTATTTTCACCATCAGTAGCAGAATCTTCGCCAGATAACTCTGTAAACTTAGGGTTCTGTACTCGCGTGTTTACTATTTTTGGAATAAAATTAGCTTCACTCTTCATAAACTCACTGGGCTGATCAACGAGTCTATAAAACTTCACGATTTGCTCAAACATTTCCTGAATATTTTTTTCAGAAATTTTTTAAAAAGTGTTATTGTATCTACACCAGGACTTTTTTTGCCTAAGCTCTAATATGCCATTTTAAATTCTTCTCTTCAAATTGGCGAGTCCAAATTTTTTTTTATCTCCTCTGCATAACTTTCACAATTGATTTCCTCTCTAGATACGGATATAGAGACTTCTCATTTGGCTTTACAAGCATTTGTGAAGCCATATGAGTCTCTACATCTGTATTTTGTATTAAATGGTTTCACTAAATAACAATTACTAATTTCCTCTCCATAACATATTTCTTCCTGATAGATTTGAAATGTTCAACAAAGTCTTCCTCTTATAGATTAGATCCTAATAATAAAATACAGCTGTAAACGTAAACTGTTAAGTTAGCAGTTTAGAACAAGAGGATATTTAGCTATAAATAAAATTGTTCTACAGATTAGGAGAGACAAACTTTTAATTAGAGCCGTTGACGCTGAGTTGGTTTGTAGACGTCTGTTCTTTTATTTTATTATTTCAACAACACACCACGAGGGCTCACAGCCTAAATACTATCATACCGTGGGTGTCGACAAGAAGGAAAGAGACAACTTGTTAATTCTGGACTTGAAGGTTCGGAGGAGAAGGAAAAACATGTGCCGGCAAGGAATTCCACAACTTGGAAGTCCTCGGGACAAAAGAGCGGGCATAACAAGATGTTCTATGTCTGGTGACCTGGGCAGTAAAAGGGTGCGTGAGCTCTGTTCCAGTGGTAGATCTGTTGGGGGCAGCAGGTGAAGGAACTATGGAAGAAAGCTCCTCCGAGCAGTGCCCGTGCAGATATCTGTAAAAGAGAGAGAGGTCACCAACGGCACGTCGGTGGGCAAGGGATGGCAGCCTTTGGGTGAGGGTAGAGTCACCGATGAGACGTATAGCTCTCTTCTGAATGGAGTCAAGGATAGCGAGCGTAGAAGCGGCAGCGGTACACCAGATGTGGAAGCAGTATTCGAGGTTTGGCCTTATTTGTGAAGTATATCAAGCATAGAGATTAGCTGGTGAAAAGTATTTGCGAGCCCGGAAGAGGAAACGTAATTTCTTAGCAGCCGCTTCTGCAATTGATGTGACATGTTGGTGCCAATTGAGATTTCGATCCACAGAAATGCCAACAAGTGAAAAGGACCCATTATTTTGAATAACTTGGTTGTTCATTGTGATGGGTTTAGGGCTGGTGTATCTCTTATGAGATAGAAGGCAAGACTGAGATTTGATGGAGTTGAATTGTACAAGATTTCTACCTCCTCAGTCCAATATTTTTTGGAGATTCACAGAGACAGAACCCTGCATGAGTCTGCGATCCTCATCTAATTGGGCTAAAGAGTTGACGCAAATTCGGGTCCCAATACGATACAATAAATTTGTTTAAGAGTCACAATCGTGTTAGTTCACACCGTTCTATTATTGTTGATCGCGCTAATAGCCAGAGATGTTGATGTGTTTCATCAAAAATAATAGTTTAAATAATTTCTTAAAATATGGTTTGATAACAAAGGGAACGCATTAAAACTAACCCAATTTGCACTTTAAAATAAGAAACATGTCAGTAGATCAGTAAGCATAAGGCTTATCTACTATGTGGGGTATCCTAGGTTCGAATCATCACTCGGTCATTCCTTTTCACGGATATACAATTAGACAGTTAAGCCAACAATTGTCTAACAAGTGGTCATCTTTATTGGCTAGGCAAGGACGGACAATCCCAACTCATTTGACATTTGAGTGTATAAGCAACATTAGATAGTTTTATCTGTGAAATTTACATCTTATTATATAATAATATAATTTCTTTTTGTACTTTAACGTCGGTCTATTTCAGCGACTATGTACAATCACCGACGCCAATCGAACCTAGCACCCTTCCGTTCAGAGGCACACGTTCTTGCCCCCAGACTAAATAAGTTAAAACATAACAGAGTTGAACGAAATGAGGCCAGGAACTGAAATTTACAACTAGAAAAAGGTAGGATCCATAAAATTATCACTACTCAAAACGCAAGATCTAAGTTTTAGGTCGAGTCTTTTATGTATTTCAGCTATAACAGCCTTCAATCTCCTCCCAAAGGCAGTAAAAACCTATGGGTAGATATTACATGCGAGTTCTTACTCTAATTTAATTTTTTTGAAAATTCGTAAGTTTGCAATAAGTAGCGCAAATGCAACGATTTTCTACGTACATACGCAGTTCTTACGAACCCGACCTCCCAAGGAGAAAGGTACTGTGGCCAGTTTTCACAGATCATCTTAAAAACACCCTTGGCAATAGTCCGGTTATCCGCAGCATCCCCGAACTCGAGGGTGGATAATCTACAGTTCAAAATTCAATGTTCTATCGAACATGCATCAAGGACCTACCCAGCCCCAAGCAATCTGCCGCCATTTCCGTCCAGTATCAGAGAAATGATACTCGAAAAGAACCGCCTGCGTAGACTAGCTCAACGCACCGGAAACCCCACTGACAAACGAGACGCAAACAGACTCATCAAACAAGTACGATCCGCCCTACAAGAACTCCGCAACAACCGTTGGGAGGAACGCCTGCAAACCCTGTCTGCCCAAGACAATTCCATCTGGATAATGGCAAAAGCCCTTCGCTCCCAAAAACGTCCGATATCCCCACTTCACGGCCGTAACGGTGTCGTATACATGAATGCGGAGAAAGCAAGTGCATTCGCAGATCATCTGAAGTTGCAATTCAGCCCGAATTACAACAACGTTGATATGTCGCACGTAGCGAGAACGCACCGATATGTCAGGAGTGCGCTTCGCTCCACCCCAGACACAACTATCGAGCCCGCAACTTTCGAAGAATTTTCCCAAATAATCAAATCATTAAACAATAGGAAAGCTCCGGGATACGATAGAATCTCCAGCGTAGCCCTGAAAAACCTCCCCCGCAAAGCCATGGTATTCCTAATTAGGATTATGAATACCATGCTGCGATTCCAACATTTTCCTTCCATGTGGAAACTTGCCGATATTATCATCCCGAAACCCGGCAAAGATCCGCTGTTTTCTCAGAACTACAAGCCCATTAGCCTACCACCAGTCATTGGCAAAATCGCGGAAAAACTGATTCAGAAAAGGTTAGCTTCATTCACCTCTGAAAATCATATCCTCCCAGACGAGCAATTCGGTTTCAAACACCAGCACTCCACCACAGACCAAGACCTTCATGTGGTGGAAAACATCATCGAAGGATTTAATAAAAACAAGTCAACTGGTGCAATATTTCTTGACATTGCTCAAGCCTTCGATAGAGTTTGGCATGCAAGCCTCATAAATAAACTTCTATCATTTAATTATCCTCTCCCTCTGATTCTACTAATCAGGTAATACCTGCAACAGAGGAAGTTCCAGGTCAAACATCAGGGAGCCAGATCTACAACGTACTCAGCTACGGCTGGTCTCCCGCAGGGTTCTGCTATTTCCTCTCTGCTGGACAATATATTTGTCGCAGATATTCTGACAGCGCTCCTAAATGTGACGTACGCAGACGACACTACCATCCTCAGCAGCTCCTCTCAGCCGAGGATAATAACCGAACGACTTCAGACCGCCGTAGTCGAGCTGCAAGGCTGGTATAGAAAATCCAGTCTAGCCATAAAACCCGATAAATGTTCAGCAGTCCTATTTTCCAAGAGGAGACACACACCTCACGAACACGTACCATTAGACAACCGTCTGATTCCCTGGCAAACCCTGTCTGCCCAAGACAATTCCATCTGGATAATGGCAAAAGCCCTTCGCTCCCAAAAACGTCCGATATCCCCACTTCACGGCCGTAACGGTGTCGTATACATGGATGCGGAGAAAGCAAGTGCATTCGCAGATCATCTGAAGTTGCAATTCAGCCCGAATTACAACAACGTTGATATGTCGCACGTAGCGAGAACGCACCGATATGTCAGGAGTGCGCTTCGCTCCACCCCAGACACAACTATCGAGCCCGCAACTTTCGAAGAATTTTCCCAAATAATCAAATCATTAAACAATAGGAAAGCTCCGGGATACGATAGAATCTCCAGCGTAGCCCTGAAAAACCTCCCCCGCAAAGCCATGGTATTCCTAATTAGGATTATGAATACCATGCTGCGATTCCAACATTTTCCTTCCATGTGGAAACTTGTCGATATTATCATCCCGAAACCCGGCAAAGATCCGCTGTTTTCTCAGAACTACAAGCCCATTAGCCTACCACCAGTCATTGGCAAAATCGCGGAAAAACTGATTCAGAAAAGGTTAGCTTCATTCACCTCTGAAAATCATATCCTCCCAGACGAGCAATTCGGTTTCAAACACCAGCACTCCACCACAGACCAAGACCTTCATGTGGTGGAAAACATCATCGAAGGATTTAATAAAAACAAGTCAACTGGTGCAATATTTCTTGACATTGCTCAAGCCTTCGATAGAGTTTGGCATGCAAGCCTCATAAATAAACTTCTATCATTTAATTATCCTCTCCCTCTGATTCTACTAATCAGGTAATACCTGCAACAGAGGAAGTTCCAGGTCAAACATCAGGGAGCCAGATCTACAACGTACTCAGCTACGGCTGGTCTCCCGCAGGGTTCTGCTATTTCCTCTCTGCTGGACAATATATTTGTCGCAGATATTCTGACAGCGCTCCTAAATGTGACGTACGCAGACGACACTACCATCCTCAGCAGCTCCTCTCAGCCGAGGATAATAACCGAACGACTTCAGACCGCCGTAGTCGAGCTGCAAGGCTGGTATAGAAAATCCAGTCTAGCCATAAAACCCGATAAATGTTCAGCAGTCCTATTTTCCAAGAGGAGACACACACCTCACGAACACGTACCATTAGACAACCGTCTGATTCCCTGGCAAGAGTCCGCCAAATACCTCGGGGTTACACTTAACATGGCCCCCATGTCCAACACGCCCGATGAAAAGCCTCGAAGCTGTTCCCACTTCTAAATAGAAATTCCAAATTGTCCATAAACAATAAATTACTCATGTACAAAGTCATCATCCGGCTAGCCATGACCTATACATCCTATACATCCCCTGCATGGGCCACCGCGGCCGCAACACACACCAAGACCATTCAAATCATCGAAAATAAAATTCTGAGAATGGTTACCGGAGCGCCATGGTTTGTCAGAAACAGTCAGATTCACTCTGATCTGGAAATGCCTTCCATACTTGAGTTTATAACTCAGCTATCCACAACTCAGTTCTCAAAAGCCGCTGCTCACCCAAATGCTCTTCTCCGCAGTGCCACCGCATACGATGAGCAACTTTCACATAAGCATAAGCGTCCAAAGGTTATACTTATCCGCTAACGCCCCCGCGGTAAACACGGAATGGAAACATTCAACCCAAACGTCATTGTGTGAAATCTTTCCGACGGAGGTAGGGACTAAGGTCCGGTACTCCTAAGGAGGGAGTTTTAGTGAGTATGAGTCTCACAGTACCTCGATATCCCACGCACTACGGTGTCGTGAATGAGGTCTGCATGAGGCATTTCTCCCTCCTGTATCCAAAAAAAAATACGCAGTTATTCACGGAGAATAGAATTTTGGAGAAAAAACACCATTCCATTTGATATTTATAACGTGACACCGGCCCTTAAAAATGAGGAGGAAGAGTAAATGTCAAAAATATTTCAAAATGTATCCTCCAGCCTACTTGTCACCTCACCAGATTTTTAGCGAAATATTCGGCGCGGTTTTTTAGATATTCGATTGTAACACTTTAAAATCCTCACATGAACAACATGGGCGACATTTTGTTATTTAGTTTTATTTTTCAATACATTTTTAGTTAATTTCATATTGTTTATTTTTGTGCTACAGATGTTTTGCGTAAAAATGTCCAGAAATTGAATGTAAATATTCATTTTCGCTATTATCCATGCTATAACATATCAGTAGAGAATAAAATTCCATGTCGAATGGACTGAAATTATTATGGTCATTCGATTTGAAATAAGAAAGTTATTGGCATTTATAGTGACAAAAAAGTGACCGGAAATAGCAGACACGCAATATAATATTTTGGAATATTATTAATGGCTCCTGATAGGACACTCCTTTGTTAACGTATTTACCAAGAATAAACTTTTCAACGTTAAAATTGTAAGGCTAGATGCATTCTCGCAACAATTAGAACCGTAGACCGGTTTCGCTCTCATTAGAGCAACATACTACTTGGTTCCGGAACTAGGTGGCGGCACGTCTACGACTCACTGAGTAACGTTACAATTATTGATAATAATGACATTTTCGTTAGACACTCCATCTGTCAAAATGCGTTGAAAAAATTAAATATCTCAAAAACTTATATTAAACTAAAATTATAAGTAGGAAAACGATTCAAAATGCAACCGCTTCAGAATTTCACGTAGAATTTGAAAAGTAAAACATATTTATACATTTCTGTTTACAAAAAAGTCAATGTCACTTCCGGTTCAACCGGAAGTTACAGCGCATTGAAATTATAGAAAAATAGATCGCATCGTATTATAGCTGCAACCAAAATTTAAGATTGGTGTGTCTTCTATTTCCCTATAAACTTCTAATGAATCAGTTAGATAAATCACCTTGTATATATTATTATTATTATTATATTTATTACCTTAAATTATACAATATGTTTATACAATAAGTTAAAACTTGTGCTATACAATAACATTATACAATAACATAATTTACTATATATATATATATATATATATATATATATATATATATATATATATATATATATATATATATATATATATATATATATATATATATATATAATTTCTACACACATTCAATAAAAATTATAGAAGCCAAACATTGTGCCCATACCTACATCAGAGCCATAAATAAAATGTCACCTTGCATGGATAAACCAACATATAAATCCATTACAAAGCTAAAAATACAGGTGAATTCAATGATAGTATCAGCGACGAACTCTTACATTTATAACAAATGCAAAACCTTGGACTCGGCCATAAATTCAATGATTCACAGTTACGTATTAAATTTTAAAAAAAATTAATACGAATAGGTAACATATTTACCAAAGTTTACAAGTTACACACTTTCAACAAACGTATGCTACTTAATTACCCCATACTATATTCCAAAGTATCAGTACTATATTTCAAAGGCCGAGAACTGCATGTTCACTCGCATACATCAAGATTACGATCCTAATAAATCTTTGCGACCATTTATGTACATAGTTTGCCTCGAACTGTACCAAGGTTTAAGTATACGCGCTCTGCATAATTTAATAAATATAAATTACAAGCATGAAGTACTGTTTTCTGACGACAACAAAAATTTATTATCCGCTTCTTTGTAGCCTCTAGTTATTGAATATATTGTGCAAGAACGTGAAGGATGTGCGTGAATAACGCTCTTGCATTCAATTTTTATAATTTGTACGCTCTAATGCATTAAATCCATATTACAGAAAAGGTCAATTTAGTCCCGGATATATTAGAACGGCGAATTAATGCGATTTTAAAGCCCAGCCCATCACGAAGCGTTTCATTAAAAAAACGATTATAGCAAATAAAATCCACCTTTATTATACTATGTATACATTTCCATCACTTACTGTGAAACATACCGTTTGTTAGTGACTCGCTATCTATTGCTTTTTACTCTACCTCAAAAATGTTAGCAAATTCGGATAACTGTGGGAGGGTTGAGAGTAAATTTTATAGTTGAAGGAGTAATCAAAGGTTTGTACTTCCAGTCAGAATTTTTTAAATAAAAATCCTAGGTGTTTTAGCTTTATCAGGCCATCTTCAGGGGTTAAAACCAAGAATACAAAAGTTGGTTTCAGAAACTAGGTTTTCGGTAGCATGTGAGTGCGACACCATTTAGCAAAGCATCTAGCAGCTAGAGAAAGAGCAGACGTCTGCCGAGCCAATGTCGAACATTAAAAGACTAAAGGTACATTACACATAGCCAAGCAGGCCGCACAGCTGAGCAGAGCTTTAGAGAACATTTTAGCAAACCAATTTCAGAAAAAAAAAACCTATCTGGCTAGTAATACTCACGTTCTGCTTTTTTACAGAAACTACACCGTGTGAGAAATTATCAAAGTTGAAATTTCATCTATTGTCTTCAGTGCTCCATACTATTGGAACAACAAAGGATACAAGTTAAAATTAAAAAAATAATTGAAAACCGACTTGATTAAGGATAACTCAAAAACTACTGGGCAGATCTTGATCAAATTTATATAGAACCACATGAGAAGCGCCAGCTTTCAAATAAAGAAAGAATCATCAAAATCGGTTCACCTAGAAAAAAGTTCTGAGGTAACACACATAAAAAATACAGTCGAATTGAGAACCTCCGTCTTTTTTTTAAAGTCGGTTAAAAATATCAGTATATCCAGACTTGAAACAGTAAAAGGATGGATATAAAACGATGCGTTATTTAAAACAGCCAAAATGCAGCCGTGCTCACAGCTAAAAGTAAACTTGCAAAGTGGAAGAATGAACTAAAACAGAAGTCAACAAGTAGCAGAACTGACACGTGACACATACGAAAGACAAGAGTCCAATGACATGGAAGGAAGAGCAACTAAATCAAGTAGGCCAGCTCCATGGCCAAATTCAGCCTTCATTGTGCAAATAACACAACCTACTCTATTAGTTGTCTATATGTAGAAGGAAAGTTCAGGACATTGTTGCTGGAGCTATTGGTGTATTTGTAGGTCTCCATCTCTTCTAGGACGAATTGTTCGATGCCAAAACTGGATGGATGAAGGATTCTTGCATGGATCTCCTTATTAAAACTATGACCTCTCTCCCTCTCACACACACACACTCACTCAGGTGGCAGCCGAAAACTGAAGTGGTATTGTCAGCGTTATTTTACTTCTCAGATGTTCAGAGAGCGCTAGGTACCAGAGTCTCTGATCATCTGAGAAGTAGAAATAACGCTGACAATGCCGCTTCAGTTTTCGGCTGCCACCTAAGAGAGTGGTCATAGTTTTGATAAGGACACCACTGCCAAAAACCTTCCTCCATCCAGTTTTGGCAACAATTCATCCTAGAAGAGATGGATATCTACAAATCATCAATGGCTCCAGCAACAATGTCCTGGACGTTTCTAGTACCGGTGTAATGAATTTTCCTAACTAATAGAGTACTTAGTGTTATTTACTCAATGAAAACTGAATTTGACCATGGAACTGAGACTACTTGATTTAGTTGCTCTTTGGTTTCCCTTCCTTGTCATTGGTCTATTGTCTTTCATATGTGTCATTTGTCACTTCTGTTAGCTATTGACTTCTGTTTTGATTCATTCTTCAACTTTGCAAGTTTACTTTTAGCTGTTCACAGGCCTTCATTTTGGCTGTTTTAAATAACGAGTCGCTTTATGTTGCTGTTTGAAGTCTGGAGATGCTGATGCTGATATTTTGTCCTTTGCTGTTGCCATTGTATGGAACACTCAAGACAATAGATGAGATTTTCACTTTGACAATTTCTCATACGGTGTAGTTTCTGTGAAAACAGATAGGCTTTTTTGTGAAATTGGTTTGTTAAAATGTTCTCTGAAAGATGTGCTCAGCTGTGCGGCCTGCTTGGCTTTGTGTTGTATTCGTCTCTAATATTTTAAATTGTATTTGCTCCTTTTGAGCGCCATTATTGTACGACTCAATTCTTTTAATATGCTAACGCTTTTTAGTCTTTGATTATTGTCAATTAAATTTTTTGCATGATTGTAATAGACCTCGGTGTTTTGATTTGGAATTGACATGCGTCAATGAAGGAGGAATATAGGTTCCACGCCTAATAAGAAAATTTCAATGATGGAGTTGGCTCATCTTCTGCGATTGTTATTTCAAAACCAAACATCTGCCCAAGGAAACGAAGAGTAAAAATGTCTCAATTCGTCTTAGTCACCGTATAATGTTAGATTTGTTAAATGTAAAACAAACAAATGTAAGGTTAGCACTATATTATTATTAGAGGTCAGCAGTTTCGTAACGATGTAGCTTCTTTAGATACAATTGTAAAAAATTACGATTTTTTACTTTTATATCTGAAGAAAGATCGCAAAGTAACAGCTTTCATCCGATAACAAAAAAAGGCTGGAGGCAGCAAGTGCGTTATGGTAGTGAATTTTCATGGAAATGATCTGGCACCAAATATTTTGTATAACTTTTTTTCCTGTAACATAGAAATATAAATTTTGGTATAGGCTTTCCTTTTAATGTCATAAACTTGTGTACCAAATTTGATTATTATAGCTTTTAGTGAATTTTCTTTAAAAAGAATTACTAATGAGGAGATCCCGACTTTTGAATTTTGAAAAAATTTCTTCAAATGAGCGCTAATTAGCCCCCCGAGAACACATATCCGGGGTCAGTTTCAATTTTTATATGTATATATATATATATATATATATATATATATATATATATATATATATATATATATATATATATATATATATATATATATATATATATATATCAATCACACCGATAACTCAAAAAATAATTGGCCGATTTTGATTAAATTTGGTACATAAATTCCTTTTGCAAATGGCTTAGATAAGTTCGT
The DNA here is from genome assembly GCA_964006375.1 of Tillus elongatus. Taxonomy (NCBI): domain Eukaryota; kingdom Metazoa; phylum Arthropoda; class Insecta; order Coleoptera; family Cleridae; genus Tillus; species Tillus elongatus. The sequence continues at coordinate 82,115,319 of OZ023263.1, read as the reverse complement.
TAGCCAGGAAAATCTGCTCAGGTTTTCTCGGAAAATTTTGTGTTTTCTTTCGAAAAAAATTTACATCTCCGAAATTAACAAAGTAAGGACAACCAAATTTGGTACGGGGGTTTATATCCTTATGCGTAAGTTACCTACCAAAATTTAGCTATGTAGGCCAAAAGTTATAGGCATTTAAAGAAAAATAAATTGGGATTTTCCTCAAAAGGTCAAAGTTGCGATTTAAAACGTCAAAATCGGCAACATTTAAGCAAATAACTTGAATCTAATACGGGCTATGAAAATCAAATGTCTCAAGAAAGATGTTTTACAAACCCTGAAGTCTTAGTTTCAACCGTCATTGTCCTTCATTTTACTAAAATGTTTCCAGAAGATTCATTTCAAATAGACCCTTTCTGTGATGCTTGGCAGTAGTGTTTATCGTTTAATAGTATATAATTTTTGTCGAATTTTCGTAAAAAATCAATAAAGTTCAATTTATCCGTTATTATACAAGATATGAAATATATATATATATATATATATATATATATATATATATATATATATATATATATATATATATATATATATATTAATTATAGGGTGTCTTGAGCTACATCTTAAAAAAATATTTCTACAACCACAGGGTGGCCCATAAGTGGTTGGTGATACAAATTTTCTTTTTTTTTATTAAACACGCCTTATGTTATTGCATTTTTGCATTTTCCATCGAAATATAATGCATGTTTGTAAGAAAAGAAATTCCGGATGCAACAAGTGCGTTATGGTAGCGAATTTTAATCAAATGCTTCATATTTGAATAGCCCAATTTGCTGTTAACCTTTAAGGTTGACCAAGAAACGAGTTTTTCCGGGAACACTTTAAGTTTACTTTTTCACACAATAAAGTTATTTTTATGAAACATGGCACATTGTTTTTACTATATAGGTTATACTGGTAACCAAAATTGATGCCTGCTTTCTTAAATAAAAAGAAAACACACATATTTGCAATAAAAACATTTTTATGAAAATTCACTACCATAACGCACTTGCTGCGCCCAGAGTTTTTTATTTTTGGAGATAAAAATTTTTTTCGGAAGAAAACCCAAAATTTTCCTGGACAACCTAGTTCGATTTTCCTGGCTAACGAATTTATCCAAGCCACTTACAAAACTAAGGTACGTGCCAAATTTTATCAAAATCGGCCCATTATTTTTTGAGTTATCGGTGATATGGCGCTCATTTGGAAAAATGTTTTCAAAATTCAAAAACCGGGATCTCCCCATTAGTGATTTGTTCTAAGAAAATTCACGAATATAAATAATACAACCATTTCTTTTATATAAAATTTGAACCTTATTTAAAGATTTCTCATAAGAAAATTTGTCTAATTTTAAGACGATTCGTGTAATTTAAAAATAAAGCAACAAAGGTAAATGTTTGAATTTCATGTTTATAATAAAGTAACAGATTAAGTAATTGCAAACGACAAGTGTCCGCATATAAACTAAGGCAATTAATTAAGAATGTTTAATCAAAAAAACCACAATACTCGTTGATTTGTTTACTATTATTCAATTAAACCATTTCTAATTATTTTTTCTTAGTTGCAACATAAGCTGCATAAAATTATAACACAAATAAATCAGTCAGTACAGTAATGTCAATAATTAAGATAGAAATCAATGGAATGGTGACATAATAAAACTTGCAATGTATAGCAAGTGTCCTCGTTTGAATTGTCTAATTATAACGTTCGTTTCGCCACAAGAATTGTTTCGAATATCTTATGCGGAAGTGCCAATCTATAAAATGCACTTTTTCTTCTTCCTGTAAGCGACATTATATAGCCAGTTATAATAATATATTACCTTATCTAATTATACATCATATAAGTTTATTGTTGCCTATTTAAGGAAATTTATTATTTTAGAAGTCAGTGTCACAAAATATGTCACAAAATATGAAGAGATGTAAAAAGTATTGACGCAGCAAGTGCGTTATGGAAGTGAATTTTCATTAACATGTTTTTAGTAGCAAATATGTCTCTCTAATGTAATCAGGCATTAACCTGTTACCTGTATAGCCGATATAGTAGAAACATGTACCATATTTTATAAAAATAAGTGATTGTTTGAAAATGTATAAACATTTTCCGAAAATAAACTTTAAATGTTTCCGATAAAACTGGTTTCCTAGCCAACAACCCTTAGGTTAAATAGCAAATTGAGTTATTGAAATTTGAAGCATTTAATGAAAAATCGCTACCAAAACGCACTTACTGCGTGTCGATTTTTTTTCTTACAAACATGCATATTTCGATAAAAAATGCAAAAATGCAATAATATAAGGGTGTTCGAAAAAAGAATTGTAGGTATCACGAACGACTTATGGGCCACCCTGTGATTGCCAAAATAATTTTATAAGATGCAGCTCAAGACACCCTATTAATTAACGTATACAATTTTTCTCGGATCTTGTATAATAATTATATTGAGCTTTACCATAGAAATGCGTTAACCTGTATATATGTAAACAGATAAAGACTGAAGGTAAACCCGGATATGGATTCTAGGGGGCCTAGTTTGCGCTCATTTGAAGAAATCTTTTTAACATTCAAAAGTCGCGATCTCCTCCTTAAAATTAGCTAAAAATTATAGACCGTTAAACCATAAACTTAACTAACACTATCGCCAAAACATCAGAGGAAGGGTCTACAGCAAGTCCTCGCTTAACGTCCTAGTTAGGATATACCAATAGCGAAGTTAAGTGAAACGACGTGAAACGAATCATTGGGCAATAAATATAATGTACATAATAATATGTACATATTTGTGACTTTAAAGTGATTAAAAAACAGCATTATCTACGTATGTATTATGTACATGCCTACACATTATATTATCTAATCCTTTTAGTGAATTTTCGTAGAAAAAATTCACTAATGGGGAGATCCCGACTTTTGAATTTTGAAAAAAAAATTGCAAATGAGCGTGAACTAGGACCCTAGAACCCACATCCGGGGCAGTTTCAATTATATATATATATATATATATATATATATATATATATATATATATATATATATATATATATATATATATATATATATATATATGTATCACACCGATAACTCAAAAAATAATGGTCCGATTTTGATAAAATTTGGCACATACCTTCCTTTTGTAAATGGCTTGGATAAGTTTGTTAGTGAGGAAAATCGGTCGAGGTTTTCCGGGAAAATTTTGAGTTTTCAATCGAAAAAAAATTATATCTCTGGAATTAACAACGTAAGGGCAAGGGGTGTGCTGGTTCATATCGTCATCGGTAAGCCACACACCAAAATTTAGCTCTGTAGGTAAAAGGACAAAAAAGTTACAGGCATTTAAAGAAAAATAAATTTGGGTTTTCCTCAAAACGTCAAAATTGCGATTTAAAATGTCAAAATTGGTAATATTTAGGCAATGATCCTGAAATTAATATGAGCTATCGAAAGAAAATGTCTCAAGAAGAATGCTTTACAAAGCCTGAACTCTTAGTTTCAATCGTCATTGTCCTTCATTTTACTAAAATATTCCCAGAAAATTAATTTAAAATAGACCGTTTCTCTGATGCTTTGGCAGTAGTGTTGGCTATAGAGTTTATCGTTTAATGGTTTATCATTTTTGTCAAATTTTCGTAAAAAATCGTTAAAGCTCAATATATCCGTTATTATGCAAGTTACGAAAAAAAAGGTATACATTAATTATATATATATATATATATATATATATATATATATATATATATATATATATATATATATATATATATATATATATATATATATATATATATATATATATTATATAATTGAGCTACATCTTAAAAAATATTTCCACAATTACAGGCTGGCCCATAAGTCGTTGGTGAATCAAATTTTCTTTTTTTTTTAATCGAACACGCCCTATGTTATTGTATTTTTGCATTTTCCATCGAAATATAATACATCTTTGTAAGAAAAGAAATTCGGGACGCAGCAAGTGCGTTATGGTAAAGAATTTTCATTAAATCCTTCAAATTTGAATAGCTCAATTTGCTATTAACCTATAAGAGGTTGACCAGGGAACCAGTTTTTTCGGGAACAATTTAAGTTTACTTTCAGAAATTTTTGTACATTTTCAAACAATAAAGTTATTTTGATGAAAAATGGCACATTTTTTCTACTATAAAGATTGATGCCTGCTTTCTTAAAAAAACATGTTTGCTATTAAAAACATTTTAATGAAAATTCCCTACCATAACGCACTTGCTGCGTTCAGAAGTTTTTTACCTACTATTTTAGACTTTTTTTATAATCACAACGTTATACCGAATCAGTTTCAACGTTAAACGAGAGATTTGCCTACAACAAATTGCGACTCTATAATGAAACAACGTTAAATGAGACTACGTTATGCGAGGACTTAATGTATTTGAAATGAATTTTCTGTAAATATTTTAGTAAAATGAAGGACAATGACGGTTGAAGCTGAAACTTAAGGACTTGCAGAACACTCTTCTTGTAACATTTTCTTTTCAGGTGCTTTGCCTAAATATTGCCAATTTTGACGTTTCAAATGGCGACTTTGACGTTTTGAGGAAAACTCTGAATTTGTTTTTTTTTAACTACCCATAACTTTTCTGTCTTTAAACCTACAGACCCGAATTTTGGTACATGGTTCACTCTATAATACAAACACGCGTACTAAATTTGGTTGCCCGTACTTTGTTATTTCCGGAGATATAATTTTTTCCGAAAGAAAACACAAAATTTTCCGGGAAAACCTGGGCCGATGTTCCTGAGTAACGAACTTACCCAAGCCACTTGGAAAAGGAAGGTATTCACCAAATTTTATCGAAATCGCCCATTATTTTTTGAGTAATCTGTGTGATACATACATATACATATACATATATATATATATATATATATATATATATATATATATATATATATATATATATATATATATATATATATATATATACATACATATATATATATATATATATATATATATATATATATATATATATATATATATATATATATATATAGCTTATTAGTGAATTTTCTTTAAAAAAATTCACTAATGAGGAGATCCCGACTTTTGAATTAAAAAAAAAATTCTTCCAATGAGCGCTAATTAGGCACCCTAGAACACATATCCGGGGTCAGTTTCAATTTTTATATATATATATATATATATATATATATATATATATATATATATATATATATATATATATATATAAATATATAAAAATTGAAACTGACCCCGGATATGTGTTTTAGGGTGCCTAATTAGCGCTCATTGGAAGAATTTTTTTTTTTAATTTAAAAGTCGGGATCTCCTCATTAGTAATTTTTTTAAAGAAAATTCACTAATAAGCTGAGTCGTTTATCAAATAATTTACAATGAGTAAAAAGAGAAGGTGTACAACAAATGACCCATTCCCACAATTTTAATTACGCTATAATTTCCTATCATGATTAACACATTACGTAGTGGTGTTGCAAGCATGACTTTAGCCTACCTCTAAACAAACTAAAATTTTCTCAGCTTTCCTTTGTTTATTACAATCACTAAACTAATCCCAGGAAAATGTGTCTGCTCAAAGTTGTATGCAACCAAAAGACATCTGAACACATGCTGTGTTTAAGCAATGTAACTAATTTCGTACTTTGCAGCATATTATTTTCGCATCATTAAAATTTCTTACAAGGTTGATAGTATTAAGCAACCGTTATATTGTTGTGTCATGTGGATTCTTACAAAAGAAAGTTAAAGACGTTAAGTCAAACCTCTCATATTATGTCGGTATCTTTAAGCTTTTGTACATTAAGCCCGCGATTATGAATGATCATGCATAATCGTTTCAAAAGCTAACGGGTCTCTAGATTTCGTGAGCTTTTCATCGACATATCGCACCCAACATCTACAGTACTTAATAATTATATCTTCCAGTTATATTAATAATTATAATTAAATCAACGAGTACAATAAACCTTATCACATGAAATGTTAATTGTATATACGAGCAGTAATCGTCTCTATCATTTTGGAAGTGGTTTGACATGTTATCAATTTTTTACTGCTTGCTGTTTCGCAGTTTGTAACTAGTTTCATGAATGATGATATAAAAAGTACTTGTAACTTTCTTGCAATAATATGGGACAATGGGTAGAAAGTTTTAGAACTAAGACAAAGAAAAATGATTCTTATTATTTTTGAAAGAATCAAATTAGAAACATTTTTAAACATAATAAACCCTTTCTGCAGAAAGGAAAACGAAAAACTCACTAATGAGGAGAAGAGTAATAACAATTTAAAATTAAATTCCCCATAAAATTAAATAATTTTTTTTTAATCCGCCAATAGGGTAAAAAAAATTCTATAACATTTTAAGGGTGAATCATTTATGCACAATAGGCCAGGGGCTGCTATACAGGCTGTCCCACGTAAGGCGTGCATTAGAAGTTTTCGAATTAATATTGGGATTTGGAATCTGAAAATTTGCAACTGGATGTATCACCATCCGATCATTATAACTAAAATATTTTGATGACTGTAGCACTTCCGATTGTACCGGAAGTTGCCAACAACTTTCTTAATTCTAATAGAACACCCCATATGTTATTGCATATTCGGAATGAGCATGCAATTCTGAGGAAAATGATATGCCACTTGCCTATACTGGTGTCAGCCGTTCTCAAGATATTCGATTTTCTATTGTTTTTCCGTCATAAAGTTGCAAATCTTTGAAATGGCAATTCTCAGGCATCAAGTAAGCTATGATTTTGAAGCTTAGCATAACTATAGTCCTAGTGGTCAGAATTCTTCTCATCGTGAAAAGATTACAAAATAGATACAGGGTGTTGTTTAACAAAGTTCAAATATCGATGTTTTCAAACACGAAAAAGTATTTTTTTCCAAATGAAACACCCTGTATATTTTCATCGCATATTGTTTGGAATGATATTCTGCTTCGATCTGTATCAGCATTCCCTATACATATCTCGGGTGATTCCCGAGTTATGATGGGAAATATGTGAATTTCGTATTATGCGAGATAATACTCTTTTCTTTTCTTTGTATTGATAACAATAATAATAATAATAATAATAATAATAATAATAATAATAATAATAATAATAATAATAATAATAATAATAACAATAATAGTGATAATAGTGATAATAAGTATTATTATTATTAGAATCACAATAATAAGAATAAGAATGATAATAATAATAACTCGTAACTATACAACGGTATCAGGGGATGTTAATAGATACCACTAGTAAGCTTTGGGTATAGAGCAAAGAGAACCCAGAATTTTTCATGTAGGTATTCCATTCATATTGTGGACGAGAAGAATGAAAACCTGTATTAGGTTTTATTATATGTGAGCTTTAATGTCGTGTGTTCGTGTGGGCACGCGCGCGCGCCTGTGGGTGTGTGTGTAATTTTTTTAACTGTGGGGTATTAATGTCGCTCTTTAGATTAATTGAATCACTCTCAAGAAGTATTCTTTCCGTTTCATTTTTTCATTTCTGGGTGTTCGAATACGTTTTCACCTCATACCCTTTAAAAAGAAGACATTCCGATTTGACGTGCACTGTTTGATAAATTATAAATCCTCTACTCAGACATAGTGAGGGATGTTTATGAATCGCCCTGAAACTTAATTACTAAAAATGAAAACAAGTTATAGAACCATATATCAGTACGAAAATATATCAGTGAGTTTTAATACAGAAAATAATCAACGAAACAGTGATAGAATTAATTTTAAAAATGCGTATGAGTTTTAATACAAAATATGCTCTATATGACCACCATTGACTTCAAGACACTTCAATAATATGATTTGCAATCCAGAATTAGTGGCCCTTCGGATCATTTCTGGAGCGAGATCATTAAAAGCTTTTCGCACTTTAGCCTCCAGTTCTTCTCGGGAGGTTATTTGACTGGAATAAACTTTATTTTTAATGTAACCCCATAAGAAAAAGTCCGGTGGAATGAGATCTTGTGAGCTGGCAGGCCTAAGCCATGGACCGCCGGGTCCAATCCAACGATCCTCAAACATAGAATGTGCTGGAGCGCCATCTAACTGGTACCAGAATTCTGCATTAGGCAAACCAGTCAAGATACCAACAACAACTTCGAAGTATTTTACGATAACTTTCTGAGGTCAACATTTCCTCGTATATATGGAAAAAGCTCTTCAATTTCCAATAAAAGCGGAAACATTGAAACTGAATTCTTACTGGAAATGCGCTCCACGCATAAAGTGAGGATTTTCATTTGCCCAGAAATGACATCGGTTCCAATTGATGATACCTTTTCTTGTGAATTTTCATTCATCCATCCATAAAATCCTATCTAAAATATCTGGGTCTTCCTGGATCGGTACCATCAACCATTAACAAAATGCAACCCTTCTAATGTGGTCACCCTCCCGTAATCCATGCACTGTCCTTTGGGCATATGCATGCCATCCATACTTAGAAAGAATTCTTTGAATTGATGTTCGAGTTAGTCTTAAATCTTCTACTGCCTGCCTGATGGAAGCATGTGGATAGGCCGTGAAATAACCCAACACATTGATTTCATTTGTGTCATTGCCGGTTATGTTACTGGAACGATTTCTATTTAAATTATCATTCCAGTTATTCCGAAAATTTGACTCGAGTCCGGAGAACTTTGTTCTATTCATAGGTGGCAAATATGGAAATCTCTCATTGAACAAGCGGCACGTTCCACTCACGATTCTCCTGCATTCTCCGTGAATGTAAAATAAATTTAGAACGTTGTCAGCAGAATATTCTTCAACAATATTTTCCATTGTGTACCTCACAATACTTTCAAATAAATAGATCACTCTATTGCGATGACAACTAACGAGACTAATAATACATCTCTTTCACATTAGTTTTCAAATTATGTCCAAAACCTACTCTCCGACTAGGTAGATTCCCAATTTTGTAGTACATTCCCGTTTTATTTATATTCCTTCTTATAACTCAGAAATAATTCAATATAGGTATAGGGAATTCTGATACAGATCAAAGCAGAATATCATGCCGAAGGATATACGATGAAAATATACAGGGTGTTCCATTTGGAAAAAAATACGTTTTCGTGTCTGAAATCATCGATATTTGAACTTCGTTAAACAACACCCTGTATCATTTTTGTAATTTTTCTCGAGATGAGATAAATTCTGACCACTAGGACTATAGTTGCGCCGAGTTTCAGAACCATGACATACTTGATGCCTGAGAACTGCCATTTCAAAGATTTATAACTTTATGACGGAAAAACAATAGAAAACCGAATATCTTGAGAACGGCTGACACCAGTATGGACAAGTAGCATATCATTTTCCTCAGAATTGCATGCTCATTCCGAACATGCAATAATAGATAGGGTATTCTATTGAAATTAAGAAAGTTGTGTGCAACTTCCGGTACAACCGGAAGTGATACAGTCACCAAAATATTTTAGTTATAATGAGCCGATGGTGATACATGCAGTTGCAAATTTTCAGATTCGAAATGCCAGTACTAGTTCGAAAACTTCTAATGCACGCCTTACGTGGGACATATACATACATACATACATATATATATATATATATATATATATATATATATATATATATATATATATATATATATATATATATATATATATATATATATATATATATATATATATATATATATATATATATATATATATGAACATATAAAAATTCAAACAGATCTTGGATATGAGTTCTAGCTACCTTAATTCGCGCTAATTAAAAAAAAATCCGAAAGTCTCACCATCGTTATCTCCCTATTAGTGAAATGTCATAATGAAAATTCACTAAAAAGTAAATAAAGTTGGTACAAAACAGTCAAAATTAATATTGTTCCCACCAAAAAGAACACCATGTAAAGCATCCATTAATGAATTTAAATTACGTTTGATAGCAAAAGCTCTATTCGGCTTTTAAAGTGTTTCTACTGAACCATTAGAAAGTTACTAGGAAAACCATTTTCGAGTTGCTATCTTTTGAAGTCCTATGCCTTGGAGGAAGTGCATTTTTAAATACATACCTAAGCTGCAACACAAAACAGAACATTTTGGGACAGCTGTATAATACTTACCAACATACAAACAACACATTGACGGAGAAAAGACAATGTAATAATAACAAGTAATCGCCCTCTGGCGATGAAATTTATTGTTATTAAGTATACAAGAGATTCGTGCAGGAATTCGTAAGTAAAAAGCTGACCGTTTCTAATAAGGTACATTTGTTTTTTGGTAGACAATTAATAGCTTGAATGAAATATTGAATGCAAGAGTTTCTATTTATACGATAACTTAAATAAGAAACATACTGGTCAACGACCAATACAAAGTGAATTGAATTTGCCGCAATTCATTGATTGTTGTTGCCCTTACTTGGTGAAACTGGTCCATACTACATACAGACTTGGACTCTGTAGGTGAATGACGTAGCCAGCGCATAAACTAACTGGAACAAACGGCCCTTCTGAATTCCAGATGTCCTAGGATGTTCTTCAACATTTCTGTGACTAGTGTCGCTGCTTGACAGCATCCTGGGGATGCAGCGAAACTAGTCACAGAAACGTGGAAGAACATGCTAGAACATCTAGAATTCAGAAGGGCCGCTTGCTCCAGTTAGCTTAAACCAAACAGTGAATCCAGAGAAGTAGTCTCCATGTCGGTATGGATTTACTGCCTTTTGAAGTAGAAGCTGAATGAGGTAATTGGTCCGATGAAAGATCCTCGACATGTATAAGGTCTTCGAATTCATCATCATTGTTAGGTACCATATTTTCGTTGTCGTTCAAGTTTGATTCGTCATCAATTTCATCTGGTTTATTGGTGCAGGACGCTCCTCTGCAATTATAGCATATTGGGGAACATTTCATCGCTTGTGTCCTGCAACCACAAGCATTTTGGTCTGCGGGGCTTGTTCGGCTGTTGATTGTAATGGGAGTAGCGCATGCTTAGTAACCTTCTATCCCGATTGAACTGGGTGCATCAAATAACCATTCCACAAATTAATCTGTAGGAAAGCCCTGAAAAGATTGAAGCAACGATCCGGCATACAAAGCAGCAATTACTTTTTTTGCCGGCAGCACCGATTCGTCTGCAGCCGCATCACGGTTTTTAAATATCTCCACAGTCCTTTGTACCTCCGCATCTTTGTCGAGAAGCTTTGCTAATTTCATCCTTTCCCTGTATGCAATTAGCAAATGTTAAATCGCATCCGCTGAAAGCGCAAAGAAATAACATATTTTCTTTAACTTTATATGACATTTTGAAGCGTGTCGCAGAATAGAAGCCGGTCTCGGAATTTCTTTCTCCATACTTGATCAAAAACAACCGATCGCTATTAGGAGCTAATGCAGTAATAATTACTAGAAGATCTATGTATTCTCCTACCACAATCACACATTCAGGGGGTGTAGAATTTTCAATATCCATTCTGACAATCGTTGTGTCGGCATCCTCTGCAGCCTGTTCGACGGCGATGTTTTCATCAGCAAATTTTTGAATTAGTATTGAGATGAGCCGTTTTGTTCCCTTCATTTGAGAGAAATTTATCTTTCGACATTGTTTCATTAAATTCAATGTTTGCTGCAAGTTATTTCTTCTTATGCGTTCTGCAGAATTTGTTCTCTTCTCTGTAGGGTCTTCTGGACAGCCATCAAATACTATGACTGATCGCGGCCCGAAGTATTTTTTTACATACCTATTTGTTGAGAACTGAAGAGAACTTTTCTCTTAACTCCCACGGTATACGGTGAAGTAGAACCTAGCCGTCAATCACATAAAGAGCACTTCCGATATTTGACGGGGTGTCCACTGGTTCAAACAAATCATAGTAAATAGATTTACGTGATTTTCTCATAATTCCTTGTTCATTAAATAAAGATGGTGGGCAATGTGCTAGTTCATATGTAAAGTAATTTCTGAGTTCCGTTCTGTTTTCTTATGAAATGCAATTCTCCTAAAAATGGTTTATGGGTCTACTTCGTCGTGCAACTTCAAACTGCTGATGAAACCTCGCATTGGTAACACTCTTTTCGTCCTGGAGAACTTAACTTCACCAAAATTGCTTCCGATAATACTTTCGAGACTGGAATTTCCGATTTGGTCAGACAGATGGCAATTAACGTTTTCATCCCCCACAACTCCGGCAAACAGTGATATTACGGACTTCCCAATTCGAAAGGGATGTGTCAAAGGAACCAATCCATGGCCGTCACTATTATCTATAGTTATTCTGGATAACCTTGCGCCTACATGTTGTTCAGTAGTGCATAATGAAACACCACAAAAGCTCTCCACCTGGTGGGATACCTCCATAACTGTATGCATAGTCGCAACCCATTTAGCCTAATTAGCGTTATTCCTCTTCCGTGAGTTAAACCACCAGTGCTTTTCATAGCCCTCATCAAGATTTGTTCAATGGTCTCATCAGACCACAGCACTGACCAGAATTTATCAGATCTTCTGATAGTCAAAAATGCTGGACGCACCAAGTGCGTTATGGTAGTGAATTTTCATTAAAATGTTTTTAATAGCAAATATGTGTGTTTTTCTTTAAGAAAGCAGGTTACCGGTATAACCTATATAGTAGAAATAATGTGCCATGTTTCGTCAAAATAACTTTATTGTTTGAAAATGTACACAAATTTCCGAAAGTAAACGTAAAATGTTCCCGAAAAAAACTGGTTTCTTGGTCAACCTAATAGGTTAATAGCAAATTTAGCTATTCAAATTTAAATCATTTAAGAAAAATTCGCTACCATAACGCATTTCTTTTCTTATAAACATGCAATATATTTCAATGGAAAATGCAAAAATGTAATAACATAAGGCGTGTTCGATTAACAAAAAAGAGAATTTGTATCACCAACGACTTATGGGCCACGATGTGATTGTAGAAATATTTTTTAAGATGTAGCTGAATACACCCTATAATTAATGTATACAATTTTTTTTCGTATCTTGTATAATAACGGATATATTGAATTTATTGATTATTTATGAAAATTCGACAAAAATTATATACCACTAAACGATAAACTATATAGCAAAGACTACTGCCAGCCAAAGCATCAGCGAAAGGGTCTATTTGAAATGAATTTTCTGGAAATATTTTAGTAAAATGAAGGACAATGGCGGTTGAAGCTAAGCCTTGAGGCTTTGTAAAACATTCTTCTTGAGACATTTTCTTTCCATAGCTCGTATTAGTTTCAGGGTCTTTGCCTAAATGTTGCCAATTTTGAAGTTTTAAAGAAGAAACCCCCTTTTTTTTTAAATGCCTAAAACTTTTTTTATAACCTACAGAGCTAAATTTTGGTAGGTAATTTACCTATAATGATATAAACCCAAGATCCAAATTTGGTTGCCCTTGCTTTGTTATTTCCGGAGATATACATTTTTTCGAAATAAAACAAAATTCTGCGGGAAAACCTGTGCCGATTTTCCTGGCTAACGAACTTATCCAAGCCACTTACAAAAGGAAGGTATTCATGAAATTTATTCAAAATCGGCCTATTATTTTTTGAGTTATCGGTGTGACATATATATATATATATATATATATATATATATATATATATATATATATATATATATATATATATATATATATATATATATATATATATATATCGTTTGGAATGTTGCACTACACTGTAATCACTTTTAAATATACACCTTATTTGTTTGCTGTACTTTTTGTGTTTTTTGATTGGTTTGCGTGGACTGCAGTTTCCAACCATCCCGGTTTATCATCAGCACGCTACTGACTGTGTTCGCTCCTGTGTGGTCTACGTCTGAGATTGTACGTGGCGCCTGCGCGTTGAGCTTCTATTGGCCGGTTTACTGTTCTCTGATTGGTTGTGCCTTCGGATTGTGTCGTGTGTATCGGTCTCCTGACTTGATCACTGTGGTTTGATAATTTGTCTATTTGTATGGCCTTTATTCAGTTTTGTTTAAATGTTTGTACTTGGATTTGTTATGGCATCAATTGTTTCTTATTGTTTGTTTGTTGAATGTAGTATTGTTCCCAGATTTTCATTTTTTGTGGTCTTTAACGTGTTTCATTAGTTGTAATTGGGTGATATTTGGTTTTTGGTGTTTTGTGTTGTGAATGTGTCATTCCTATATATTTTTTATTGCATGTGTTACATTCTATTTGATATAATCCGTTTAATTCATGTGGGTTGTGTTCTTGTTTTTTATTTATTTTGTTTATTATTTAGTTATTGGTTTTGTAGCTCATTTTTGCGTCATATTGTTTGAGTGTTTGTTATTTTTTTGATGTGGTGGTTATAAGTGAATGTTGTGTATTTTGTGTTTGTTTCTGGTGCTTTGTTTTCGGTTTTGTTGATTTGTTTGTTTTTGATTTGTTTTACTAGCTTTTCTATTGTTTTATTGTTGTATCCATTTCTTTGTGGTATTTGTATTATGATGTTGTACTCCTTTTCTTGTTCGTCATTATGGAATGGTACATTTAGCATTCTGTTTATTAAGTATCTGTATGCGGCCATTTTGTGTGTGTGTGTGTGGGTGTATTGAGTGCTTAGGTATAGTGATGTCTGTTTGTGTAGGTTTTCGGTATATTTTGTATTCAATCTGGTTTTCTTTTTTGATTAGTGTTAAGTCTAGGAAGTTTATGGTGTTGTTTGATTCTTTTTATATTGTAAATTTTATATTGCTGTTGATTTGGTATGTTGGTTTTTGATTGTCGTATATTATTAATATATCATCGACGTATCTTATCCATTTGATGTTTGGGTCTGTTTCTTTTATGATGGTGTATCTTCCAACTGTTGTATGTATATTTTTGCCATAATGCTTGATAGTGGAGATCCCATTGGTAGTCCGTCTTCTTGGATGTAGTATAATCCGTTGAACTCAAACTAATTTTGCTTTCTCTATTGAAGTATATGTTAGCTGTGTTATAATACACAACACAAAACACCAAAAACCAGATATCACCCAATTACAACTAATGGAACACGTTAAAGACCACAAAAATGGAAATCTGAGAACAATACTACATTCAACAAACAAACAATAAGAAACAGTTAATGCCAGTACAAACATTTAAACAAAACTTAATAAAGGCCATACAAATAGACAAATTATCAAACCACAGTGATCAAGACAGGAGACCGATACACACGACACAATCCGAAGGCACAACCAATCAGAGAACAGTAAACCGACCAATAGAAGCACAACGCACAGGCGCCACGTACAATCTCAGACGTAGACTACACAGGAGCGATCACAGTCAGTAGCGTGCTGATGATGAACCGGGACGGTCGAAACTGCAGTCCACGCAAACCAATAAAAAATCACAAAATGTACAGCAAACAAATAAAGTGTGTTTATATATATATATATATATATATATATATATATATATATATATATATATATATATATATATATATATATACATATAAAAATTGAAAGTGACCCCGGATATGTGTTCTAGGGAACCTAATTAACGCTCATTTGAAGAAATTTTTTCAAAATTCAAAAGTCGGGATCTCCTCGTTAGTGAATTTTCACTAAAAAGCCGTTTGTCATACACATTTAATGATTCTTAGGAGTGAGATGGAAACATAGTTCCAACACATGCTGAAGGTATAAATAGCATGATTTTGCGAATAAAAATGCCCACTGGAATGAAAGTAGGGCAGCATTTATGTTATGTCTTGGAAATGCAGGCATCAATCACCGGATCTTTCAGCTTGGACAAATTTCTTGATTATCGTTACCATTTTGAAATACTGTTTCGCGTCCAGACACCAACACCTCAAGTTTGTTTTAAAATTCCTGCAGAGGAAACAAGATCAGTATCAATTTGAATTCTAAAAACAACAACATTACTCAATTCATCATGTTTTCTTACTGTTTTGGCTGCATCGGTAATATTTTGTTTGAAATAAAAATTAGCCATTTCATTATCTTTTTCTGGTTGTGATTAGTTTAATTTTTGTTGTTGTTAAGTTTTATGTGAATTCATGGGAGGCATCTTTTCCACAAAACAAACAATGTCTCTTGAAATAAAACAACGGTTCATTCCATCTTCTAAAGGTGCTGGTCGCAGAAGACTGCTCAGCTACGGCAGCGTCAATGTATGACTGCCTGTTGTAGATTTTTCTGCATTTTTCATGAACAGTTACCGAAGTTTTATCCTTCAACAAAACGTGTTTCATATCCTTTCTTTTTTTACTGCTGTCAATGAAATTTAGAGTACGTTTTTCGTTTACTGTCATCACTGTCCTTGTGAACTATCACCACAGAGAAAACACTGTGAATCCGCCATACTTTTTAAAAAAAGGGCATTTCAACGCACCCTGAAAAAAAACACATCAAATCACAATTTGCCTCATTTACTTTATATAATAAATTTTACATTGCGAAAATGAGGCTTAAAAATCCAAAACATGATTAAAAAATGTGAGAAAACTGTCGTTTTTTGAACTCCCATATCTTCTTAACAACGTTACGTAATTTCAAACACGTAGTGCTCACTAGACGCAGAATTTTGTGTACTTCAATTTATAAGAGAGTAAAATTTTCCTAGAGATGCATCGTTTAGGAGTTAATAGTAAAAAACTTGAAAAAGTCCGAAAATTTCAAAGTTTTTTGGACACCTTATACAGCACAAGTAGAAAATTGGTGCAAACTTCAATAAACTCTTTTTAGATGCAAATGAAGAGATTAAAACCGTTTCCAGCTTTCCGAGAATTAATTAGACTCCACCTCTTTTTTGTCCTATATTGCCTGTCCTAAAACTGTAAAA
This sequence comes from Tillus elongatus, assembly GCA_964006375.1. Classification (NCBI taxonomy): domain Eukaryota; kingdom Metazoa; phylum Arthropoda; class Insecta; order Coleoptera; family Cleridae; genus Tillus; species Tillus elongatus. The sequence continues at coordinate 82,098,442 of OZ023263.1, read as the reverse complement.
CGTTATAAAGGAACGAACGACTTCATTAGAGGTGAATATTTGAACACGAACTTTTACGGGTCAATTTAGTTTCAGGTGTCTCAACCAGGTCTGTAATTTTCAATTTCTGAAACTACGTAATTTATTCTGTAACAAAACCTTCCGATCACGATTAAGAGTTACTGCTCCATTGCTCAATTCAACAACAATCACCAATTAATATAAGCCTCACTTTGTCATAAATTTAATTGAACAGGCGTCCTTGCTCGCGACTAACATTTTATTTTTAATCCTAATGAACATAATTACGGAAAAATAATGCGTAAAAAATTGCAGTATATATTATAACAACCATCAGGACTGAACTGATTGTCATTTCAAACGTTCAGCATTGTTCTTATTGTTATGTAAATGTGCCGTTATTACAACAGAAATCCAATATTTGAACTAAAAATATCGTGACATGCACCGCATACTGGGTATACAGTTACGAAATTCTATCTCTGCCGTATCATAGATACTTCTTGCCTCTTAGAACATGATAACCACTCAGAAACAACAAGGAGTGATTCATATCAAAGAGGCACCGTTTGATCGTTCACGAAATATATTTAGATTAAAAGTTTATCAGGCCATGCAAAGTGTGTGTCTTCAATAAACTGATAGAAAGAATAATTACATTTTACTAGAGTTGCTCTTACGGAAACTGATTTAGGAGAAAAAAAACTGGCTGTAGCGCTTAACACGATATTTATACAAGCTTCATTCACATAATTCCAACGTAAATGATTTATATATATATATATATATATATATATATATATATATATATATATATATATATATATATATATATATATATATATATATATATATATATATATATATATAGGATGGCGCATAGAAAACGAAACAGAACGATTTGAGTCCAGAAAAAAAAATTCTAAGAAACGCTGAAACATGTCAATCTTAATATATATTGAGGGGGACATGTTTTGACATAAAACTCAACTTTGTCACATCAACCCCTTAAGGGTGGTGATAACAACTCTTATATTTTAAATAGGGAACATGGGTCGAGTGTTGCATCATTTGAAAGCCATTTCTTTTCTGAATTCAGCACACTAATTTTTTTGGAAGTTTTATCAACTCGTTTAAAAATTATTTACAGTTGAAGATGCAAAAACGCATTTCATTCATTTCGATAAGAAATGTGCTGATAGTCAATGTTTTGTTGGTTTGTAAACAAAAAATTGACTATCAGAACATTTCTTATCAGAATAAAAGAAATGCGGTTTACTATTTCAGTTTGTCGGTCGGTGTGATACTTGATAGTACAATCGAAAATTTATTTCACAATGGTGTATTCTGTAGAAGAAAGAGTTGAAATGATTACTCTTTTTTTCAAAAACGATGACTGTGCCAACCGTACTGCAAATTTGTTTAATGAACGACATCCGAACAGACATGTTAACAGAACATACTTTTGGAGTTAGTTGCAAACTTTCGACAAAGTGGTTCACTAGCCAACAAAAAAACGTGATCCTGAACGTGAATTTCCTGTTAGAAATGAGACTACTGAGATTGAAGTTTTAGGACAGATTGCTGCAGACCCAACTTTGAGCACGAGAAAATTGGCCACTGTTTCAAACATCAAAAGAAGAAATATTTAGCGAATATTGAAGCATCATAAATTTCACCCGTATAAAATTCATCTTTTACAACAACTGAATAAAGATGATTTTGATCGGCGGTTGGAGTTTTGTGAAGTTATGACTGCACGAATAGCTGATAACGGGAACTATCTGTTCAATGTCTGTTTTTCAGACGAGTGTACGTTTTTATTAAACTCTACAGTCAATCGTCATAATTGTCTTTATTGGGCAGATAATAATCCAAAAAATTTTGACGAAGTCCACTCTTAAACTCCACAGAAATTGAATGTCTGGACTGGCATTTTTGGAGACGTTTAATCGGACCAATTTTTCTTGATGGCAATTTGAGTGGCAAAACGTATTTGGAATTACTAGAAGATATCTTTTACCCTCTGCTAATTGACATTGTTGAAAATAATGATCGCTTTCAAAAAATCAATTAGATCAACAAGATGGAGCTCCTCCGCATTTGTCACAACGTGTCAGAGAGTTTCCAGGATAATGGATTGGGCATAGAGGTGCTATTGAGTGGCCCCCTAGATCACCGGATTTAACTCCTTTAGACTTCTTTCTATTGGGCCATTTAAAGACTAGAATTTACGCAACAGAACCGGAGTCTGGAAGAATTACGACGACGCATTGTTGAACAATGCCGTCTAATAATAACTCCACAATGCTCCAGAATGTCAGAGCTCGTCTTGAACAAAATTTGTACTTTTGTATGGAAGCTGGTGGTCAACAATTTGAACACTTACTTAACTCAATAATAATTTTTAGTTTTTTTGAACGAAAAATCAACGAATTAGTGCATTTCTTATCACAATGAATGAAATACATTCTTGCAACTCCAGCTGTGAATAATTTTTAAACGAGTTGATAAAACTTCCAAAAAAATGAGAATCAGAAAAGATAGAGCTTTCAAATGGTGTTACACTCGACCCATGTTCCCTATTTAAAATATAAATATATATGTTATCACCACCCTTAAGGGGTTGATGTGACAAAGTTGAGTTTTATGTCAAAACATGCCCCCCCTCAATATTAGAATTGACGTGTTTGAGCGTTTCTTAAAAGAAAAAAAATTCTCTGGACGCAAATCGGTCTGTTTCGTTTTCAACGCGCCACCCTATATATATATATATATATATATATATATATATATATATATATATATATATATATATATATATATATATATATATATATATATATCACACCAATCTCAAAAAATAATTTTAATAAAATTTAGTAGGTGCCTTCCTTTCGCAAGTGGCTTGGATAAGTTCGTTAGCCAGGAAATTCGGACTAGTTCTTTCTGGAGAATTTTGGGTTTTCTTTCGAAAACTTTTTGTATCTACGAAAATAACAACGTTGTTAACCAAATTTTGTACTTAGGCTTACACTACATACCAAAATTCAGATCTCTAGGTAGAAAGAAAAAAATATATTAACATTTAAAAAATATTTTTGTGTGACAAGAGAAATGCACAAAACCAAAATATTTTGTGTGGATAACAAGATCTATTGTATATTACTGAGAAAGATTAGGTTTTCTTGACGCAAAAAGGTCAAGAAATAACAGAAAAATTACTTTTAAAATTTTATAGTTTTTCTTTTCAGTCGCAATTTGAAACGTCAAAATTTGCAATTTTTAGATGGAGAACCTAAAACAAATACGGACTGTCTAAAGCAAATGTCATAATAAATGTGTTTTACAAAGCCGTTACAGTTTCCACCATCATTGTCCTTAATTTTACTTAAATATTTGCAGAAAATTCATTTCAAATAGACCCCTTCTCTGACGATTTGGCAGCAATTTTAGTTATAGAGTTTGTGGTTTAATAGTCTATACTTTTTCGCGAATTTTCGTAGAAAAAAATCGTTATTGAGAAGACCTCGACTAAATATTTCTTCAAAGGAGTACGAACTAGGCACCTCCGGGGTCCATTTCAGTTTTTACATGTTTGGATATACACTAAATGGTCCATTTTTACCGTAAAGCTCAATATATCGGTTATCATACAAGATACAGGAAAATATTATAAGTGTTATTTATAGGGTGATGTAAGACAGGAAGCACGTGCCACCACCTCGTTGCGGAACCAAGGAGTATGTTGTGACGGCAGCCCCAAATAACACAGAATGTTAAAAAATAGAGTCTGTATACAACCAACTAACAATTAGGACATTGTCAGCCCTGGCCCATTTCTACCCTAATATAGGGACAAAGTAATATCAAATACTTTGTCCCTATATTAGTCTAGACATGGGTCAGGGCTAACAATTTACTAAATTGTTAGTTGGTTGTATACAGTCTTGATTTTTTTTTGTCTTTACTTAATATAATAGGTCAAATACATTTTGTACTTTAGACTAACGATTTAAAGACTAAATCATTTTGAAACGCAATTACTCACATTTCTGTTGCAGCGATGTCTTCGCCAAAATTCTGCATGACACAAAATTCTACATAACACAAGTTGCAAACTGTTGGATATCAATTTCCATGAAGGGTGGAATAACAAATTGCGCCATTAAAGCCATTTCGTTGAAATCCTTAAAACGTTTTTGAAGTTATCATTCAAGTTAGAAACTATTTCTACCTGGTACTCGTATTTACCGTCATAGGGTTCTAAACGATTTTGAGATATATTTTCTGAAAGAGTAGGAAAATGCTTGGCATCGCGGTTGATTAGGTTTCGTTCCCAAAACTCAAGCATTTTGGTAAATGCTTTTATATTAGAAATAATTTCCGCTAGTTCTTTTGTCTCTCCCTTGAAGCTGCAACTTAAGTTGATTTAATTTTTCTGTAATCTCCTCAAGAAAACCAAAATATCTAAGCCAGATGGAATGTTTCAGTACCGGAATCGGTTCATCGACTGTGGCCTGTCAGCACCCCAAGGATGCGGCGAAGCGTAGATCGACTGCTTCCGAGTAGCCAGACAGCTTTATCTCTGTCCGACCCCTCCACGAAGTCGCTCGCCTGCCTGCAGCCACCAACAGACCCCCAGTGCCTCTCCATTGCTTCCTCGGTACACGTGTCTAAGGCGACAGAGACTGTCTTCCTACTTATGCCTATCGCAGGCTCCGGTCCACAGAACGGCCGCCGGGAACAGCCTTGCGAGATTATTCGCCACCTCATTCCCCGCTACGCCACAGTGTCCCGGAATCCACACCAGTTGCACCTCCTTCGTCCTGGCTAGTCCACTGAGGGCGTCAGCGCACTCCTGAACCAGGGTTGACCTGATTCTGGCCGCGCAGACTGCCCGGAGGACCGCCTGACTCTCCGAGCAGATGTACACACATTTCTCGGGACTCCTCTTCACATCCTGTCTATTGGCCACAGACAGGATAGCATACACATCTGTTTCGAATGCCGTGGTATATGCGTCAAGAGCATAGCTCTCGCGCACCCCCAGGCCCTCGATGTATATTCCGGTCCCGGAGGATTATTGGTCCTCCAGCCGCGATCCGTCGGTGAAACAGACTAGGGTTGCGGCCTGGAATGCAACCTCATTTTTCCTCCACTGATCCCTACTGGGGATCCTGAGGGTGTATGGCCTAGTCAACCTAGTATCGTCCTCGGCGTCCCGCACCTTTATGGCGGAAATCGGAAATTTCATTTCCACTATGGAAGATAGTACATCATTAAAACGTTTCAGCACTCGTCTTCTACTTAACCATTGAGATTTCACACATTCAGGGGACTTTAGACTGAAGAAGTAGCTCCCCTTGTATTGACAGTCAATTTCATCGGTCAAGGTTTTTAACAATCTTCTTTGTAACGCTTGAGCTTTAATCTTGTTCACAATTTTTACAACCAATTTCATAACCAGAAATGCCTTTGCGAGCTACCGGTAGCTCGAGATGGACAGGTTGGTAACCATTGATCTAAAGATAAACATCAAGTGAACAAAAGATAGCTAAGATAATACAACTCAGTTAATTCAAGGAACTCACAATCACTTCTAAAATTGTTGTCCATTCGCTTTTTGACCATATCTAAGTCGATTAACAGAAGCGCCCAATGCATTCTGGAGATATACTGGAGCAATGTCTGCGATCGCAATTATAATTTGCACTTTTATTTCATCTAATATGGTTGGCCTATTACAATGCACAACACTTTTCAAATATCCTCAAAAGAAAAAGTCCATGGAAGTAATGTCTGGAGACATAACAGACCATTCGATCGGAGCCCTACGTCCAATCCATTGTCCTGGGAAATTGTGATTTAAGAATACGCACGAACTTGCTGACCGAAATGAGGTGGAGCACAGTTCATTGACAGGCATCTTAGTGCAATGCAAGGCTTGCAACCTTATTGAATTTGGTTTAATCTCTTTTATTTTTGTTAAAATATGATTTTGTGATAATTCCAAGTAACCCACAGATGTTAATGTATCATGTATAAAAAACGGACCGTCCAATATTCCACACCAAAGTTAGGTTTCTCTGGACATTGTGTGTGAATTTCCAAGTTGACATAGGGATTATCAGGGTGCAAGTATCTACAGATACAGCTGTTTACAGAACCATTAACATAAATGTAGCTTCGTCTGAAAAAACAATGTTTCGCACAAAATGTTGATCAGCTTCAGTTCTTTTAAGTGTAGAAGCGAAAGGAGGTATGATTTTACTAAACGAGTGAATTAGAAAGAAATGCTACTGTAAAATATTTTTAAATAACGCTAATAAAAATATCGTAAGGTCAGTCAATATCTATTGTAATAGCGTCCTTGTAGACATTTGTATAATCAAACTTTATTATCAATGCATAGAATATTAGATTTCAAAGGCAAAAAACTATGTAGGTAGCAACTATGTGGAACGTTAATTCATAATGTCATGAGATAAAATCTGGGGGAAAGTAAAATATTTATTGCTCCAATCAAGTATATTTATAACATTAAGGTGAGATTTAATATGTATGTTTATATTGATTTCATTTATATACATAGAAGTAGGCAATTATTTAATTATTTCCTATCAGCACCATATGTTACTGTGATTGATTTAATCAACTAATTTCTATACGGTATCCACATGTCAGAGTTACCTTGGTAGCCTTGGATTTAGCACTTTAAAACTGATTTAGTACCCCAATAAAAAGTTAATTTGGCTAAAACACTGCAGCTGGTTTTACACTTTGACATAAAAATGATTAATATGATGGTAAAAGTATTTAAAACTTTAAAAGTACATTTTACCAATGTGCGCAATATCTCGTCATACACAATATAGTCTATCATACTTTTTACATCACCCCTTTGCCAAGTATACTTATGGGTATTTTTGTCCTTAAACCGCGTAGTCAATATGAAAACGCCTTCTTCCAGACACATATTAACAGTCTCCATTCTCATTAATTCCTGCATTTCCGTACGGTCCCACTACTTTATAGGTTTCAACAAACCTAAGACACGGAAATAGGCAAACCGATATCGCCATTTATCGCAGACCTTTTCATGAGTAGATCTGAAACAGATCTTGAAAGTGAAAGTGAGTATTTTCCTAGAGTATGTTTTCGTTACGTGGATGATATTTTCGCAGTGTTTAACACAAACATTTGCAGAATAGAAGATTTTATTGCCAAATTAAACAATAAAGTTGATTCCATAAAATTTACCCACGAATTAGAAAATAATAATAAATTACCCTTTCTAGATGTTCTAGTTATCAAGAATAAAGACACTTTAGAATTCGATGTCCATAGAAAAGAAACCACCACTGTAAGCTACATTCCGAATGACTCACATCATACGTACGCACAAAAAATGCCCAGCCTGAATTTTTTAGTAAACAGGTTAATTAATTTTCCTTTAAGTAAAAGTAGATATACCAAAGAATTAAATTATATTAAGAACGTGGCCGAATACGGATACACTGCATGTCTAGTGGAGAAATTAATTTAACAAACAGAAAACAAAGAAAAAGTTAGCGGAATCAACTACGTTTAGAACAGAGAAAGCAGAAAAAACATTGTTGGCTTGCCATTTAAACCTCGAGTCACGAGGGGTCTAGACAGCATATTTAAAAAAGCCAACTTGCAATTAACATTTTCGACAAAAAACCTGCTAGATAACCCAAAGGACAAGGATAGTACGGCCAAAATGTGGGAAATTTATAAAATAATTTGTAAAGATTGTGATCATAAATACGTCGGACAAACAAAAAGATCTATTGCAATTAGATTCAAAGAACACTTGGCACAATTAGGATACGGTACTATAGATGGATCTTCCGTCGCTCGACATATTTGGGATAATAATCACCACGTTAATGAGGAGAATCTAAAATTATTTTAATATGTTAGAAAACCGGTACAGCTAAACGCCTTCGAGAGTATATATATATATATATATATATATATATATATATATATATATATATATATATATATATATATATATATATATATTGCTAAATATAGCAGTAATAAAAAATGTATGAACCTCATTCCGCCACCCATGAGCAGTAGCCTGATAAAATTTATAAAATAAATACCGACAGAAGCACGTCCAATAGATAATAAAAGATTACTTATATTTCCGACAAACGAAAATATATTAATTTAGGTGTCGTTGAACCTCCCGAAATCGCTAGTGACTGATTACCTGCAGAATTGCAGAAGAATATAAATTGAGTTGAGGATATAAGATATTTAGAATTATTCATCCTCTGATGACGCTAACTTGGTGTGAAACGATCGTCAGGTCTCTTAAAATATGTTGTGGTGATTTGGGTTTTCCAAGTGTGCTTATCAGTGCTCATCACAGGTTGCAATATTCACTTAGTTTATAGGTTTCTTGTATCTTTACTCCTATCCGCCCATTCATGTCTCCCGCAACAATTATTTTTTCACCGGGTTCATATATGTCAAGTGTTCCATCTCTCCTTCACAATGGCCGTTTGTGGGTGCATAGCAGGCAACCAAAAACACTCTACGTATATTCGTTTTTATCCCTACCCATATTATTCTTGCGAAAACACATTCATAGTTTCGTAGCATTATAGCGACTTCCTGGCTACATTTTCTGCAACACTCGACCATATGCATAGGTGCTTATCCACTAGTTCCCCATCGCGTTCCTTTCCTTTTGACTCACTCCTCAACCTTTCGTGCATTCATCTCTTGCAAAATCTCATTTCCTTCACCTCTCACACGCCGTACATTCCATCACGTGATGGCCCTAGTCTATTCAGTCCCCGTCGCCCGTTATGACTTTGGTTGTCCGAGCATTTATTTGGGCTTTTCTTAGTGCTTAAATATGTGTAAGTGGGATGAGTCACGAGCACATTCGTACTACGGGCTCCCGCTTTTTAGCACTAACGATGGAGCCATCCACCGATGCATGCTGGCTAATTTTAACAGCCGCGGTACAAACAATGGCCGTGATCCCAGGTCACTTTCTGGCACGCCGACGTTATTTCTGATCGGCCAGTGTCTCTGCTGCAGAGACTACCCTACAGGCCACCACTGCGTTGCCCATCAGCGCCACTACGAGGCAAAACCGAATATTAATGCACTTGGTGACTACTTTAGACATTTTATTAATGGTTCTGTAAATCGTCATAACATGCACTATTGCGCATTAGAAAATCCATTTTGGAGCCGTCAAATGCAGAACCAAAACGACTAATCTATAAATGTTTGGTGTAGTACTCTTTACAACATAATATTTTTTTAATAAACTAGTCGTAATTATCTTGAATTCCTTACGTAAGCTTTGTCCCAGCTTAGTGATAGTGAACGTCAGAAAATGTGGCTGCAAGGTCCGCGTATATTTAGACGGAAATTATCGTTAAAAATCACCTATTCAGTGCATACTGTACAATTAACATCAACCGAGGTTCTGGCATTGTATTTGAGTAAGTTAAATGTCTGCACGTTCCGCCCTTCGGAGAGGGCGTAAATCCATCTGTCCCGTGTCCATGCGATGTTTGGCATGTTAAATATCCCTACCCTCCTTACAGAAAGGCAGAGATTCGGCAAAATTTCCAGAATAGTGAGGAGAAACTGCTCCCTTGCGTCGGTGATTGGCCATACTCGTGGAAATAGACCGGCGTTAAAGAAACCAAAAAATCCTTAAAAATGGATTGGGCGTGGAGGTTTTGTTCAAGGGCCCCAAGGTCATGCGACCTTACCCATTAGATTTATTCTCATGGGGTTATGTTAAAGTACGGGTATATGTTACACCGACCATTACAAGGAAAGAAAACTCTAGACGCAGCAAGTACGTTATGGTAGTGAATTTTCATAAGAATTCTACACTATTAGTAAGATATATTATTAAAACTAATTCTTTAAATTTAAATGGATCTTGGAGATCGGTTTTAGAGTCCCAGTTAGGGATTATTTGAAAAAAATTATATTTTATATGGAGCTACTAAATTAAAATGTGGTCTTAGATATAATATGTAAGTACTGCAAGTGCCTTTAAAAACATGTGTTACAAATTTCATTAAAGTTACAAACGTTTTTCAGAAAAAAATAAATGATTTACAAAGGGAATGTACCTGTCGAATTATAAAAATATGTAAGTACTGCAAGTGTCTTAAAAAAGTGTTACAAATTTCATTAAAGTTACAAACGTTTTTCAGAAAAAAATATTTATTTACAAAGGAATATACTAACTGTCGAATTATAAATATGACAGGTATTTTCCTATATTAATTGCTTGGATGGTTTTGTTTTAGTCAACCCATCAATTTTTGCAAACAATAAACAACAAAAAAGGTTTTTAATGTTATGGTAGAAAATTTTCGTAAAAATATTTCAAATCCGATAGCTCAATAAATTTCCTATTAATCCAGAATCTTCAATCTTGAACTTTAGTAACACCTATGTAATCGCACGTGGGTAATAAATTAAAGAAAAATAACATATTAAGCTTCGTTTTGTTTTAAAAAACCTTTTTTGTTGTTTATTGTTTGCAAAAACTGGATGGGTTGACTAAAACAAAACCATCCAAACAATTAATAAGGAAAAATAACTGTCATATTTATAATTTGACAGGTGCATTCCCTTTGTAAATAATTAATTGTTTTCTGAAAAATGTTGTGACTTTAATGAAATTTGTAGCACAATTTTTTTAAAGACACTTGCAGTATTTACATATTATATCTAAGACTAAATTTGAATTTAGTAGCTCCATATAAAAAATATTTTTTTTCAAATAATCGCTAACTCGGACTCTAAAGCTGATCTCGAAAGTCCATTTAAATTTAAAGAATTAGTTTTAATAGTATATCTTACTAACAGTGTACAATTCTTATGAAAATTGACTACTATAACGCATTTGCTACGTCCCGAAATTTTTGTGATACTGGAACCAATAAGTATAAGTTAGTATTTCTTTCACTTGCCAGGTTATTAAAAATATTGAAGAACACAAATAACGATAAGCATGTGCTACTTACATTTGATCAACAATTGTGTCAGAAACTTTAGGACCAAATCAAAAGAACACTTTTTAATAACAACTCTAACATAATATGTAGAGATATAATAATAAGGAGCTTTATAACAATAAACGTGGCGCTAGTCTCTAACACTCTATTATAAGGATGCTTTGCAAAATAAAACCATAAACAATAATGATATTTAAAAGTTAATAGATTTCTGGATTATAATGCTACTGGCGCCGAAGCGTCGGAAATTAGTACTGATCTTATAGTTTTAAACCATTTCATTGAAGTGAAACTTCTATTTGGTATATTCTGTAATATAACAAAACATTTCAGTTTTAATATATGTAAATAACACGTTGAGTGTCTCGCGTTTCGGCGTCGGCAGTCGGCGGCTCCCGTTTCGCGATGACAGTTGGCCTACCATGCAACGGTGTCAGATTGAGTAAATTAGAATTTATGATAAATCGAATGAGAAATTATTAGTAACTCAACATTTATTATTATTAAGCCACATTTATTGGTTGGATTAATTTTTTGACAAACTTTTATTTCTCATGAATAAATACCAATATGTGTTATTACCATATGTTTTACATTTTAAGATTCAAATGAAATTTTATTAAATCTGACAACCCGGCTACTTTATATTTAATTGTCAGGTGACTGTTTCTATTTGAATTATCTACTTAAAATGACGCTTTCACAGTCTAATCATCCTTATCAACATTAAACGTGGGAAATGCTGTATGAAATTTGAACTCATATCTTAGACTGTTTATTCATTAATACTTTTGATTTTTTAATAACTCCTGTCCTCGTGTGCCATTTAATTGGAAATTTGGTTAACAGCCATATTGTAAATTTCAAATTGTATATCTCAAAAAATATTGCGTTTTCAAAATTTTCTTTACATTTTTTCTAAAAATTAGACGCACGGCGCCCATATACGAACTCATCCAAGCCATTAACAAAATCAAGGTAATTCCCAAATTTTGTCGAAATCGGTCAAGTATTTTTTGAGTTAGCGGTTGGATACATATATATATATATATATATATATATATATATATATATATATATATATATATATATATATATATATATAACATATAAAAATTGAAACTGACCCCGGATATGAGTTCTAGAGGCTAGAGAAACGCTTGCAGAACCATTATAGATGTTTGGAAACGTGAGACAAAACATAATAAAAAGATTTAATACGTGCAATCAGAAAAAGAAACACCTGTTTGAACATATTTAAGAAGACACAATCAGTAATTGTTGCATTATTTATGAAATTAAAATTAATATAATATTTTCCCTTAATAGCTAGTTGTTATTATTATTATATATATTTTATGTTGTAATTTGTATCCTTGCCAATGTTTGATTTAGTATTTATTACAACCTTTTGTCTCTCTTGTTTTCAGATTTCATGGCTACTACGAATAACAAGGAATATATTGAATAACACATGACTACACAAACACTAACCATTTGATTACTCGTCAATTAGAACTTCACTTATTGCTACTCTCGAGGAGTATTGTCTACAAACTGAAAATAATTAAGATGATAAACAATATTAAATCTTCAGATAGATAAAAAATGACACCCACCTATACGCGTTGTACCTAATTAAATTATATCTAGAAGGAAATCATTAAAGTTAATTGATTTCTTACTAAACACCATTTAAAACATAGTTAACATTCACGTGTGATAAAAAAAGTTCAATCACTTTCGGAGAGGCATATCTTAATTTATTCTTCTATTCTTCAAGTGCGTATAGAAATGAATGAAATTACTATAAGGGGTAATAAAATTTAATTGAAGAATGCAGGTCGATGTTAACTGGACTAGCTGAGTTTTCTAAAGTCTACTAGTATATTTACCTGACGTTTCATCTACAGCGGCAGATGACACTGTCAAATATACCACATTTGAGTGGTGGATATCAAAACCAAACAAAAAGTCTGGACGTAGCAAGTGCGTTATGGTAGTGAATTTTCATTAAAATGTTTTTAATAGCAAATATCAGTGGTTTTTTTTAAGAAAGCAGGCATCAAATTTGTCTACCAGTATAACCTATATAGTAGAAACAATGTGCCATGTCTCATCAAAATAACTTTACTGTTTAAAAATGTACAAAAAATTCCGAAAGTAAACTTCAAGTGTAACCGAAAAAACTGGGTTCTTGGTCAATCTTATAGGTTAATAGCAAATTGAGCTATTCAAATTTGAAGCATTTAATGAAAATTCGCTACCATAACGCACATGCTGCGTCCCGAATTTCTTTTCTTACAAACATGCATTATATTTCGATGGAAAATGCAAAAATCCAATAAATCGATTAAAAAAAAAAGAGAGAATTTGCATCACCAACGACTTATGGGCCAGCCTGTGACTGTAGAATTTTAGTGAATTTTCTTAAAAAAAATTCACTAATGAGGAGATCCCGACTTTTGAATTTTGAAAAAATTTCTTCAAATGAGCGCTAATTAGGCCCCCCAGAAAACATATCCGGGGTCAGTTTCAATTTTTATATGTTTATATATATATATATATATATATATATATATATATATATATATATATATATATATATATATATATATATATATATATATATATATATATATATATATATATATGTATCACACCGATAACTCAAAAAATAATGGGCCGATTTTGATTAAATTTGGTGAAAAAATTCCTTTTGCAAATGGCTTGGATGAGTTCGTTAAGCAGGAAAATCTGCCTAGGTTTTCCCGGAAAATTTTGTGTTTTCTTTCGAAAAAAAATTTTATCTCCGGAATTAACAAAGTAAGGGCAACCAAATTTGGAACGCTGGTTTATATCCTTATAAGTAATCTACCTACCAAAATTTAGCTATGTAAGTCAAAAGACAAAAAAGTTATAGGCATTTTAAGAAAAATAAATTGGGGTTTTCCTCAAAACGTCAAAGTGGCGATTTAAAATGTCAAAATTGGCAACATTTAGGCAAATAATTTGAATCTAATCGGGCTATAGAAATAAAATGTCTCAAGAAGAATGTTTTACAAACCCTAAAGTCTTAATTTCAACCGTCATTGTCCTTCATTTTACTAAAATATTTGCAGAAAATTCATTTCAAATAGACCCTTTCTCTGATGCTTGGCAGTAGCCTTAGCTATAGAGTTTATCGTTTAATGGTATATAATTTTTGTCGAATTTTCGTAAAAAATCAATAAAGCTCAATATATCCGTTATTATATAAGATATGAAAAAAATTTGTATATATTAATTATAGGCTGTCTTGAGGTACATCTTAAAATAATATTTCTACAATCACAGGTTGGCCCATAAGTCATTGGTGATACAAATTTCCTTTTTTTAATCAAACACGCCTTATGTTATTGCATTTTTGCATTTTCCATCGAGATATAATGCATGTTTGTAAGAAAAGAAATTCTAGACGTAGCAAGTGCGTTATGGTAGCGAATTTTGATCAAATGTTTCATATTTGAACAGCTCAATTTGCTATTAACCTATAAGGTTGACCAAAAAACGTGTTTTTTCGGGAACACTTTAAGTTTACTTTTGGAAAATTTTGTACATTTTCACACAATAAAGTTATTTTGATGAAACATGGCACATTGTTTCTAATATATAGATTATACTGGTAACCAAATTTGATGCCTGCTTTCTTAAAAAAAAACACATATTTGTTATTAAAAACATTTTTATGAAAATTCACTACCATAACGCACTTGCTGCGTCCAGAATTTTTTCTTTAAGATGTAGCTCAAGACACCCTATAATTAATGTATACAAATTTTTTTCGTATCTTCTAAGGGATATATTGAACTTTATTGATTTTTTACGAAAATTCGACATAATTATATATCATTAAACGATAAACTCTATAGCTAAGGCTACTGCCAAAGCATTAGAGGAATAACCAAAAAGTGGTGATATTGAATAGGGAAACAGTGGGCTCCATTATAAACACAGGCAATTACAGACGTGTTTGCCAATTATAAAGTGCTCTGGTTTCAAATGATATAATTGAGGTAATAATTTTGGTTACAAAGAGATCTTAATATTTATACAGTTAAAATTTAAAGAGTTGCCTTTTCTTAGCATTTTCGAAAAGGCCATCCAGTCGGTCTTTAAATAATTATATCTCCCTTCAGACTTTCAGACACAGGTGAAAATAAAAGCAATTAGATGAGGTTTCTAAAGATATCTCAATTATGGGGGTAAGAAACAGTAAACCTAAGATATTGGACAGGGCGAAATGGAATAGTGTTGTTGAGCAAGTCAACCTCCAAAGGGCGCTGTAATGATGTATGAGGAGAGGTGCCTTAGATCAAAATCAAAACAGTTCTACAATTAGAACCGTTAATTTTTGTGTAGTTTAACGTCGGTGTATTTCGCCGACTATGGCCAATCACCGACGCCAGGGAGCAGTTTCACCTCACTATCCCGAAAATTTTACCGAACCCCTGCCTTTCTGTAAGGAGGGTAGGGATCTCTAACGTGCCCAACATCGCATGGATACGGGACCGACGCCTTTACACGCCCTCCGAAGGGCAGAACGTGCAGACATTCGCTCCCTCAAATACAATGCCACAACCTCGGTTGATGTTAATTCTACAGTATGTACTGAAAAGGTGAAAGAGAAAGCCTGAGAATCGAACCCATTACCCATTGGTTCAGGGGCACACGTTCTTCTTAAAATGTCAAAACATATAGAAAACATGATTTCGAAACGAAATGTTTTTGTCTGTGGGTCTGTCTGTTTGTAACCACGATAACTTTAGAACAAATTGAGATGTCGTCTTCAAATTTGGTACACGGTTAGCACCCGACAAACGAACAGTTCGGATTGTTTTTGGGTAAAATCGCTCCAGGTCTAATATTTTTGTCTGTGGGTCTGTCTGTTTGTAACCACGATAACTTTAGAACAAATTGAGATGTCGTCTTCAAATTTGGTACACGGTTAGCACCCGACAAACGAACGGTTCCGTTTGTTTTTGGGTAAAATCGCTCCAGGTATAATATTTTTGTCTGTGGGTCTGTCTGTTTGTAACCACGATAACTTTAGAACAAATTGAGATGTCGTCTTCAAATTTGGTACACGGTTAGCACCCGACAAACGAACGGTTATGATTGTTTTTAGGTAAAATCCCTGCAGGTACAATATACTCGAGTAATATAACGTTTTAGGGTTTGCTTATTAAAACAACTTCTGTGCTGAAATTAAATTAAGGGTTGAATGTGCGAGGGTGGGATATCGGTGACAGAAATATCGATTTTTTTTATAAAACGGCGTAAAAAGTCTAAAAAAATATACAAAACATGATTCTGGAACGCAATGTTTTTATCTGTCAGTCTGTCTGTCGGCCTGTACGTCTGTCCGTTAGTAGGCGCAATAAGTTCCGAACGAATTGAGATACCATCTTCAAATTTGGTATCCAGTTAGCACTCGACAAAGGAACGCTTCAAGTTGTTTTTGAGGAAGATCGCGCTTCATGGGATAGGGGATAAATGAGGGGTGATTTGGTGAAAATTTAAATTTTTTGTTAAAACTCGAGTAATATAACAAGTTTATGGGTACAGGAATACAAATATCTTCTTTGTGGTCAAGTCATGGACCCTAAATTCATTTCATGAGAATGTCTTTCTGAGGAGAGTTGATTATCACAGCTATGTGGAAGTTGTTATTCAATTTGCAGCTTCATTTTTTTAAAACCTAGTAAATTTTCCAGATGAGTTAATTATTATTATTATTATTACCTTTATTATTATTACCTTTATTGCTTAAAATCATGCAACATGTTTATTCAATAAGTCTAAGACTTGTGGTGAACATTAACATAATTTTATACATAGTTGCATCCAACACTGCTTGACAACACTCCAAATTCAACAACTTAAAATTTTGAAATTCCAAAAAATTTATTTTCTCTTCCATTTCGTTTTTCTAATGTTTCACCTGATACCTCCATTTGCAATGAATACTAATCACTCCATAATACTTTTCCAACTGCAAATCTTTCTCAACTGCCCATATTTTTGCCGAAATTATAAATTTTGTATCAGACCAAAAAAAAATTGACGATGCTGTTAAAAATGTCTGAGAAAAGATTTCACTAAACTCTTGTTTTACGGCTAACTGGCCATAGGCGACATTTCTTTGGATGACTGACTTTTATACGTACGTACTTTAATATAATAACGATAATTAAGATTACTGTACCTATTACAAAATCAATGCCAATTGTCTAATGATTTTAAACAGACTAAAATACAAATTATTGGCTAAATTCGTTTAGATTACTTAATTATAAGTGTCACTTATCTTGTGTAATTAACCTGTGCTATTTTCAACATGGTAGTGGTATGGTTTCCTAAAAACAAGTGGATGAAAAAGCCATATATTTCTTTCCTTGGCGAAAGTGTAAATAATTGATTTTATATACCTTGTTTCAGAGATATATTCGTTATTGTCTACTATTATTTTAAGGTTCACGAGATGATTTACTGGTTGGCCTATTCATCGATATTTTATGTTACGGCTTTTAGAGATTTTTTAAAATTTATAACATAATGAAAAAACTATAAGTTTTTTATCAAATGCAAATAATTTATTATATATTCTTGGAAGCTTGATAACAGGGATAGTTTACGTTAAATATAAACTATTTTTCACTAGGTTTTAGACCCAAAAATCATTCGAGAAGCAATTAAAAAAATTCTGAATGCAGCAAGTGCGTTATGGTAGTGAATCTGTATTAAATGCTTCAAACTTGAATAACTCAATTTTCTATAAACCTAGTAAGTTGAATTTTAGTATGTAGTAAGACCTTACCTGATGCAACATACCCACCAAATTTCGTTAAAATAACTGTTATTTTCGAAGAAAAAATTTTTTTTTTTAAAGGAAAATTCAAATATGAATAACTAAATTTTCTATAAACTTAGAAAGTTGAATTTTTCTGTCCACGTACAGAGTTTTGGTGGTAGGCCATAGGCGTTATCTCCCAGCTGCATTGGAATTTCCCAAACACTCACCCAAGGTTAAAATCTAATCAACTTGTTCAGCATACGTATAATTTGCCACTTTTTAAAATAAATAGATAACAGAAATAATAACGTGACATTTACAATCCGTCAAACAATGTCAAGCTGACATGCCGCTCATTTTCTGAATTCATATCATGGCCTATTTAAAAGATTTTCGAAGGCATTTTGGACAAATGATTTCTAGAGCTTGAAAAACACAAATTACACGAAAACGGTCAACTGTAAATCATTTTAACAAGAATACGTGTTTTATGTAAAGTAAATGAAACTTTGATATTTTCGATAAATGTATTAGATAAAACCACGCACGAAGAGATATGGAAATTGAACCATTCCCAACCCGCTTGTAAGTTACGCTTCTGAATAAAATATGAAGATTCTTACAAATTAGTAATATGTCTCATAAAAAACTACATTCCTGTAAAATTTCATTAAGTTACCTGTAGTAGTTTTGAAGAAAATGCCAAAAAACAGTTTTTAGAGTCTTTTTCTGGGACCTGTAGCTCCTTAGGGGTGCATTTTATGAAATAGTTTTACAGAATAAACCACTTATTTTTTGATGTAGTATACGTCCTAGAAATTTTAGCAGACATTTTTTAAGCACCCTGTATGTATGTATGTATGTATGTATGTATGTATGTATGTATGTATGTATGTATGTATGTATGTATGTATGTATGTATGTATGTATGTATGTATGTATGTATGTATGTATGTATGTATGTATGTATGTATGTATGTATGTATGTATGTATGTATGTATGTATGTATGTATGTATGTATGTATGTATGTATGTATGTATGTATGTATGTATGTATGTATATATATATATATATATATATATATATATATATATATATATATATATATATATATATATATATATATCATATACTTGATTCTCGGGTTGAACCGCATCCAGAATTTATTAAAACTCGACGTTTCGGCTCCTATTTTGGAGCCATTGTCAAGAGGTAAAGGAAATATGTAATGACATGAACTCTAAGGCCTCAATCTGCCTACTCCTTAGAGCGGTGGAAAAAGGTGGGTTTGGTTGTTTTAGCTCGATTACGGGGCCTTAATCTGCTTACTCCCCAAATCGCGCCGGAGATCGTCTCTAAGGTCTCAGTGTGTTCAACCCTAGGCCTAAGAGAAATATCTCTCTTAGTTTATCATTGTCTTGTGTATTAGTTACGTCTAAAATAATTCGTTCTTCATTATACAGGTCGTTCAAAATTTGTGATTTTACCGATGGATGCAAAAATGGTGAAAAGTGCATTTTTTAAATGGAACACTCTGTATATCATCAAATATCCTGAAGGAGAATTAAAGTTCCTTTCAAGTGATGTACCACGTTTCTATACCTAAAAAGTCAGGTTTAAAAGCAAAAATCTATAAATATCAATTTATTTTGTGATGGAAAAGTATATAAACACCAAATTACTAAGATTTCTTGAAAAACACAGTCTAATCCACGACAGGCAGTATGGATTCCGACAGCGCACATCAACTGCCGACCTCCTTTCCTTTGTCACCCATTCTTGGAACAAGTCAATGGAACTACACGGTGAATCCCAGATTGTCGCTCTAGACATATCCAAAGCATTCGACCAGGTCTGGCACGCAGCGCTGCTTAATAAACTACCGGCCTATGGCCTACCACCAAAACTCTGTACGTGGACAGCAAATTTCCTCTCTAACCAGAGCCTTTCTGTTGTCGTGGATGGCCATTCATCTAAACTGTATCCAATTAATGCAGGAGTTGCTCAAGGTTCAGCTTGAGCCCCTACTTTGTTTCTTCTCCACATCAATGACCTCCTCTCTAGCACACCCAACCCAGTTCACAGTTACGCGGACGACAGCACCTTCCACTCCAATATACAATATTCTAAGCCTGTCTCTTTAGCCCAACTAGATGAGGATCGCAGACTCATGGAGGGTTCTATCTCCGTGGATCTCCAAAAAATATTAGATTGGGGAAGTAGAAATCTTGTATAATTCAACCCCACCAAATCACAGTCTTGCTTTCTTTCTCATAAGAGATACACTAGCCCTAGACTCATCACAATAAACAACCAAGTTATTCAAAGTAATGAGTCCTTTTCACTTGTTGGTACCTCTGTGGGTCGAAATCTCAATTGGCACCAACATGTCACATCAATTGCAGAAGCGGCTGCTAAGAAATTAGGTTTCCTCTCCCGGGCTCGCAAATACTTTTCACCAGCTAATCTCTATACTTTATATACTTCACAAATAAGACCAAACCTCGAATACTGCTCCCACATCTGGGGTGCTGCTGCCGCTTCTACACTCTCTATCTTGGACTCAATTCAGAAGAGAGCTATACGTCTCATCGGTGACCCTACCCTCACCCAAAGGCTGCCATCCCTTGCCCACCAACGTGCCGTTGGTGACCTCTCTCTCTCTCTCTCTCTCTTTTATAGATATCTGCACGGACACTGCTCAGAGGAGCTTTCTTCCATAGTTCCTCCACCTGCTGCCCCCAACAGATCTACCAGGGGAACAGAGCGAATGCACCCTTTTACTGTCGAGGTCACCAGACATAGAACATCTTGTTATGCCCGCTCTTTTGTCCCGAGGACTTCCAAGTTGTGGAACTCCTTGCCGGCACATGTTTTTCCTTCTCCCCCGAACCTCCAAACCTTCAAGTCCAGAATGAACAAGTTGCCTCTTTCCTCCTTGTCGACACCCACGGTACGATAGTATTTAGGCTGTAAGCCCTCGTGTGTGTTGAAATAAATAAAAAACAAAAAATTATTTTGTATTAGTATGAAATATCATGGAACATCCCATTATAAAAATTTCACAATTAGTGCACCAAGAATATACCGTTTGCACGTTTATTGACGAAAATTTGATTTCACAAGAATTAATATGGAAGGTAAAACATATTCAAATAAAATTTTGATGAAACTGTGTATTCTCCATGGTCAATGTGTTCATATTATAGCAAGAACATGCACACTAATACAAAATATGACAAAATAATCTGATTTTTATAAAAACTTGCTTTTATTTCGGTAACCTAACCATTTAGGTATAGGAACATATAGGGTGTCCCGGTTAAAAAATTGCAATTTTCACCATTTTCGTACCTATCGGTAAAATCACAAATTTTGAACGACCCTGTATAATGGAGAACGAATTTCCTTAGACGTAACTAATACACAAGACAATGGTAAACTACACCAAAAATTTCGTATCCAAATACCGCAGTAGGTAATAAACATTTAATTGTCGTTATGTTTTGCACAAAAAAAAAGGAATTTAATTAATTTCTCGAAAACCACTGAAGATAGGTATAGGGAAGTATTATACAAAAATAATTGACATATCAAAGCGAAAAATTCATTAATATATAGGGTGTCTCATTTAAAATATCACACTTTTAATATAAGCGGCAACGGATTATTTTGAAAATTTGGTATCTTGGGTAATTAGTTCTGCTCTATCGATCTTAAATATTTTTAGTGCTGCGGCGTTGCCGCTTATATTAAAAGTCGCAACAACTGTGATATTTTAAATGAGACACCCTATATGTTATTGAATTTTTCGCTTTGAAATGCCAATTATTTTTGTATAATACTTATAATATAATAATACATATATATATATATATATATATATATATATATATATATATATATATATATATATATATATATATATATATATATATATATATATATATATATATATATATATATATATATATATATATATATATATATATATATATATATATATATATATATATATATATATATATATATATATATATATATATATATATAGGTGGCGTATTGAAAACGAAACAGACCGATTTGCGTCCACAGAAATTTCACATCAACCATTTAAGGGTGGTGATAACAAACCTTATATTTTAAATAGGGAGCATGGGTCGAGTGTTACATCATTTGAAAGCTCTTTCTTACAAAAGTACAAAATACAGAATTCAGCACACAAATTTTTTTGGAAGTTTCATCAACTCGTTTAAAAATTATTCACAGTTGAAAATGCAGAAACGCATTTCACTCATTCCGATAAGAAATGTGCTGATAGTCAATGTTTTGTTGGTTTGTGAACAAAAAAATTGACTATCAGAACATTTCTTATCGGAATGAGAGAAATGCGGTTTATTATTTCAGTTTATCGGTCGGTTTGAGACTTGATAGTACTACCGAAAATTAATTTCACAATGGTATATGCTGTAGAAGAAAGAGTTGAAATAAATACTATTTTTTTCAAAAACGATGAGTGTGCCAACCGTGTAGTAAATTTGTTTAATGAACGAGATCCGAACAGACATGTTAACAGAAAATACATTTTGGAGTTAGTTGCAAAGTTTTGACAAAGTGGTTCAGTAGCCAACAAAAAAACGGGATCCTGAACGTGAATTTCCGGTTAGAAATGAGACTACTGAAATTGAAGTTTTAGGACAAATTGCTGCAGACCCAACTTCGAGCACGAGAAAATTGGCCACTGCTTCAAACATCAAAAGAAGAACTATTCAGCGAATATTGAAGTATCATAAATTTCACCCGTATAAAATTCATCTTGTACAACAACTGAATGAAGATGATTTTGATCGGCGGCTGGAGTTTTGACTGCTCGAATAGCAGATAACGGGAACTTCCTGTTTAAAATCTGTTTTTCAGACGAGTGTACGTTTTTATTAAACTCTACAGTCAATCGTCATAATTGTCGTTATTAGTCAGATAATAACCCAAGAAACTTTCACGAAGTCCTCGCTTAAACTCCACAGAAATTGAATGTCTGGACTGGCATTTTTTGGAGACCGTTTAATCGGACCAATTTTTCTTGATGGCAATTTGAGTGACGAAACGTATTTGGAATTAATAGAAGATATCGTTGACCCTCTACTAATTGATATTGTTGAAAATGATGATCAGTATCAATAAAATCAATTAGTGTTTCAACAAGATGGAGCTCCCCCGCATTTTTCACAACGTGTTAGGGAGTTTTTTAACAGAGAGTTTCCAGAGCAATGAATTGGGCGTAGAGGTGCTATTGAGTGCCCCCCTAGATCACCGGATTTCACTCCTTTAGACTTATTTCTATGGGGCCATTTAAAGAGTAGAATTTACGCAACAGAACTGGAACCTCTGGAAGAATTACGATGACGCATTGTTGAAGAATTCCGTCTAATAACTCCACAAATGCTCCAGAATGTCAGAGCTCGGTTTGAACAAAATTTGTACTTTTGTATGAAAGCTGGTGGTCAACAATTTGAAGACTTACTTAACTGAATAAACATTTTTGAACGTTTGGTTTTGTTTTTTAGTTTTTTTTTAACGAAAAATTGACTAATTAGTGCATTTATTATCACAATGAATGAAATACGTTCTTGCAACTCCAACTGTGAATAATTTTTAAACGAGTTAATAAGACTCCCAAAAAATGTAGTGTGCTGAATTCAAAAAAGAAAGAGCTTTCAAATGATGTAACACTCGACCCATGTTCCCTATTTTAAATATAAGGGTTGTTATCACCACCCTTAAATGGTTGATGTGACAAAGTTGAGTTTTATGTCAAAACATGTCCTCGTCAATATTAAAATTGACGTGTTTCAGCGTTTCTTAAAAAACAAAATCTCTGGACGCAAATCGGTCTGTTTCGTTTTCAATGCGCCACCCTGTACATACAATCTCCACAACTTGACCTGGAAAATCTGACACAATTGATGAAGTGTGGAAGCTACCACGAAATGAAACGAGCTGCTGGAGACAGAGTCATGGTTGCGCCGGTTCGGCCTTTAGACTGTGATGATTGTAATATATTTCCTAATAATTAACCTTTTCATATTTTCGTTTAACTGAAACGAAGTTTACTGGGTCTATTATACAAACCAACCTATACTTTATCCGCGAGCATCACTGTAACAAGCCTAAGTTCAAAACGATCACACATATTCGACAAGCAAATATAAGATGATCAAGGCGAGGAAATATAACAATTCACAAGGATTATTAAAGTCATGCACTTATTGTTCCTCTGCAAAAGTGCATTTCTCATAACAATATATTTCATTTAATTGAAGTCCTCAGTCAAATAAAATGCCGCGACTTTCCTTTTGTTCGTGCTCGGAAGAGTGACCTTATTAAATTGCATAACAATATACCTACATTTTATTCTGGTTAATTTACAAACTGCAGAACGTGAATATGAAAGTTAGCTGTAGAAAACTCGTAAACAAATTATCATCTTCGAATTAATCGATTCGTTCTAACGATGTTTAAGATTTATCGTGGTTTTTGTCCAATGTTAAACGGTGGTTTAATAGCAGAAAGTGTCAACCAAGGGATCAGACTGAAAGCGATACATAGATAACTGAAATTCGGTACGCCAAGGCGATACCTGTTTAACTTTTGGTCAACCACGTGCTTTTTAGCAAATTTTCGAAAGGAAAAGGTCGCTAACGCCGACATTTCAGCGTTAAAATCTCCAAAAAAATTCCACACGTATTAGAACTCCAATGTCAGTTTTAGTTTTTATGTTTAGCGAATCTAAACAATTAAGCGCTTTTAATCAAATAGTTAGCACAAATTGCCAGCCCAATCAGACCATTTTACAGAAATTATATATTAAAAATTTCGGGACGCAGCAAGTGCGTTATGGTAGCGAATTTTCTTTAAAATATTTTTAATATCAAATGTCTTTTTTTGATGAAAGCAGGCATCAAACTTGGTTGCCTATATAGTAGAAACAATGTACCATATTTCATCGAAATAAATTTATTCTTTGAAAAAATATAAGCATTTTTCAAAAGTCTGCATAAAGAAAGTGTATTATGGAAGTGAATTTTCATAAAAATGTTTTTAATAGCAAATGCGAGCAGGCATCAATCTGATTACCGGTATAGCCTATGTAGTAGAAACAATGTACTATATTTTATCAAAATTACTTATGGTTTGAAAAAATAAAATAAAAATCCGAAGATTACGTTAATAGCAAATTGAGTTATTGAAATTTGAAGGATTTAATGAAAATTCGGTAAATTTGCAGATTAGCTCCCGAACGCTTTTCAAAAAAAAAAAATTCAGAAACATTACTAGGACCCCACCTGGATGCACAAACCACAAGAAAAATTTCTTGTTCACACCCCCCAAGGAAGTTACGGGACTGGGAGTGAATAGGAGTGCTGGGCGGGGTAGGTAGTAAAAAGTAAATATGAACAGAAAATGCGAAGAAAACTGCTTAAAAGCTGCCTATTTTAAGCCATATCCCTATTAAATCCTGTCTACCCCGCATAGCACCCCTATTTGCCCCAGGTCACGTAACTGCCTTGGGGGGTATGAACAAGAAATTTTTCGTGCGGTTTATGCAACGAGGGTGGTTGTATGCACACGAGGGGGGAAGGAAAATGTCTACGACGAAGCAGACTCCCCACCCCACCGTTCGACTTGCTTCGTCGTGGAGATTTTGCTTCCCCTCGCGTGCATACAACCACCCTCGCTGCATAAACCACAAGAAAAATGTCTTGTTCATACCCGCCAAGGAAGTTACGGTACCTGGGGGGATAGGGGTGCTGTGCGGGGTAGGCAGAGTTTAAGGGGGACATGGCTTTAAGATGTGAAAAAGACAGCTTTCAAGCCCGTTTTATTCGCATTTTCTGCTCATATTTCCTTCTGCTACCTACCCCGCCCAGCACCCCTGCTCACCCCTGGTCCCGTAACTTCCTTGAGGGGTGTGAACAAGAAATGTTTCTTGGGGTTTGTGGATCCAGAGGGGGCCCTATGCAGGTTTCTGAAAACAGTTGTTTGAAAAACGTTCGGGAGCTAAACTGCAAATTTACTGAAAATTCGCTACCAAAAGGCACTTACTGCGTCCAGATTTTTTTCTTATATACGCACCATATTTCGATAAAAAATGCAAAAATGCATTAACGAATTTGTTCTACGAAAATTAGCTAACAAAATTTATAGACCGTTAAACCATAAACTTCACTAAACCTGCAGCGAAAGCATCATCTTAACTAAACTGACAGCCAAAGCATCAGAGAAAGGGTCTATTGAAATGAATATTCTCTAAATATTTTAGTAAAATGAAGGGCAATGTCGGTTGAATCTGAAACTTAAGGGTTTGTAGAACACTCTTCTTGCAACATTTTCTTTTCACAATCGGTATTTATTTCACATTCTCTGCCTAAACATTGCCAATTTTGACGTTTAGAATTGCGAGTTTGACGTTTTAAGGAACACTCCAAAATTGTATCTTTAACTGCCCATAAATTTTGGTACAGAGTTCACTCTTTATAATACAAGCACGCGTACCAAATTTGGTTGCCCTTACTTTGTTATTTACGGAGATATGCATTTTTTTTAAACAGAAAACACAAAATTTTCCGGGAAACCTGGTCCGAACTTATTCAAGCCACTTGCAAAAGGAAGGTACTCACCAAATTTGATCAAGATCGGTCTATTATTTTTTGAGTTATCGGTCGGATATATATATATATATATATATATATATATATATATATATATATATATATATATATATATATATATATATATATATATATATATATATATATATATATATATATACAGATCTCATTAGCGATTTTTTTTAATTCGCTAAGAATTAGGAGTTTTAGTTGAAAAGGAACAGCCTTATAGTCAGCAGTCTTTGTGAAGGGAGGTTTATAGTTAAGGAAAGCATGAAATGTTAAAATGTTCAAGAAATGAGAATTGCAATTTATCATGTCTTGTGTCTTTTTGTGTCTTTACGTCGGTCTATTTCCGCGACTATGGCCAATCACCGACGCCAGAGAGCAGTTTCACGTCACTATCCTTGGAATTTTGCCGAACCTCTTCCTTTCTGTAAGAAGGGTAGGGATCTTTAATGTGCCCATCATCGCATGGACATGGGACCGCGGCTTTACGACCCCTCCAAAGGGCGGAACGTGCAGAGATTCAACTTGCTCAAATACAATGCCACAACCTGGGTTGGTGTTCATGTTACAGTTTGTACTGAAAAAGTTAAAGCAGAACTCTGTGATCGAACCCATTATCCGTCGGTTCAGAGGCACACGTTCTTATCACTGAACCACTGAGGCTCTAACTTATCATGTCAATATTAAAAGTGTCAAGGTTTGGACTATAATATTTATGTAATGTTTGACTTATTTTAAAATCATGTTGATGTACCTACTACACAAGTCTTGTGACTTTTGTACAGACATGTTGTATGAATTTATCCAATAAAGGCTAATAATATATACAGAGTGGTGCAGCGAAAAAGTAACAGACCCGATTTTTCATGTTTCCTGTTATTTAAAAAAAAAATCGCTCGCACACGTCAATTTTTAATTCGAGGGGGAAACCTTTCGTCGCTATTTTCAACCCTATCAGTTCATCCCTCTATCGGGGTGAGTTTCAGGCCTGGAATTTTAAATCGAAAGCGCTATTGAGTGACACCTCATTCTGAAGCTCATCAAATTGTTTTTTAAACGTAACAGTTTTTGAAAATCGTTTAATTAGCTTTTGAGAAAACGCATTTCAAAGTGTTGCCTGCCAAACAAAACAAACAGGCTTCTTATATTATTTCTACTTCCACATCGTCAATACGCGTGGAACTATGATATTGGTGATAAAAATTGCAAAAAAATGTTTTAGCTTAAATGTCATAAAAGTGTTAAAACATATAGAAAAAGATTTGGGAACGAAATATTTTTTGGCTGTATGTCTGTTAGTAGCCACGATAACTTTAGAACGATTTGAAATATCGTCTTCGAGTTTGGTACACAGTTAGCACCCGACGAAACGACGGTGCGGATTGTTTTTGGGTAAAATGAGAAATTTTTGGTTCAGATACCGACGAACGGCTACGGTATAGTGTGGAGGTGCTCCGTCTTGCTGAAATATCAATTATTTCATTGTAACGTTTACTTTGTATACAAATTTCTACTAGCGCTGGATCAACATCTTCCAATCAATAACTGTTAATACATTTCGTCCTAGAAGATGCGAATTGGGCGAAGAGGAGCAATAGAACGGGCTGGAAGGTTGGCAGATTTAAACCCTTTAGGCTTTTTTTGTGGGGCCACCTGAAAAATAAAATTTGCACTACACTGTCAGAAGGTCTAGATTTAAGCCAACGCATCATTGCCTAATGTCAACAAATTCCACCTGAAATGCTTCGCAACGCACGAAACCACTTTGAACAATACTTGTATTATTGCATGGAAGCTGGAGATCAACATTTCGAACATTTAATACACTAATATGTTGTCAAAAGGTAATAAAAAATAAATGTAAGAAACTTGTTTGTTTGGTTTGGCAGAAAAAACTTTGAAATGCGTTTTCTCAAAAATCAATCAACCTATTTTCAAAAACTGCTACTTTTCGAAAAGAGAATCTGATTAGCTCCAAAATGAGGTGTCACGCAATAGCCTTTTCCACTTGAATTTTCAGGGTTGAAACTCAACACCACCAACACACAACACAAAAGAAAAAACGACTGGACGCGGCAAGTTGTTTTTAAGCCTTTTCAACTTAATTTTCCATGCAGCTAGAATTTTCAATTTGTTAAAATGTCTGGACGTGGCAAGTGTGTTTTTGCGAATTTTTATTAAAATATTTTAGGTCTCTTCAAATTAATTTTACATGCAGCTAGAATATAACAGTCTACATAACAACATGCGTACCACATTTCATAAAAATAAAAATTAGGTTCCGAAATACAAATATATTTTGAGAAATAAACTTTATCATTTCGAAAAATCTCTTTTGATTGGGTGGGCTATAACGAACTCATCCAAGCCATCAACGAAGGGATATTTACAAATTTAGCAGGTACCTCCCTTTTCTAAATAGCTTGGATAAGTTCTTTTTTCTAGGATTATTTCACTTTTTTTTTCGAAGAATATAATATAAAAAGAACTGAGTTTTTTTTAGTAAAAATTCTATACACAAGTTGCTTTGTAGTGACTAGTTCATACAAACTTTTAAATTTCTGGCTTTATAACAAATTGGGGTATAGGCATTTGTTAGCGAATTACATTAAAACAAATCGCTGATCAAAACTCTGGCTAAAACTTGCCAGAAGTGTTAGTTACTAAAAATTCTGCCTTCAATCTTTGGCGTAAAACCCCGATCAGCGAAACTCACACCGCCTTTGTATCAGCAAGGAACAGGTGTAAATAGACACTCGATCAAAGCAAAAATAATTTCCACCAATCAACATTGGACAAAGTTATCTCTTGTCAAAACAATACCCTACGCTTCTGATCTATGGCAAAATTAAAGGTATAAATTTCACCACCAGATCTTTTTCTCCCCTGGCTTCAAACGATGCACTATTCGCTGTATCACCTAAAGAAAGGGTCGATCTATTAGCTCACTGTATTTGCGCAGGGAAACGGACCACAAACTTTTCCAACTATAAAATGGGAGAACTATTTTTCAGACATCGTACTGTGAAGCACAGATTGGGAAATTTAGACATTAAAAAGGCATCAGGTCCCGATGGAGTTCCATCAATAGTTCTCAAAATGTATGCTCCTAAACTGACTTCAATTTTATGTGGGCTCTTTCCGATGTCCTATAAGATATGGGGTATTTACATCTTGGAAACAAGCTCGAGTTGAACTTGTCGCTAACAAGGAAGACAAATCCTATGTGGGAAACTATCATTCAATTTCCATTCTATCAGTTTTGTTTCAAAAAGTTATGAGAAAGTTATCAATATAGAGCTTATAAAATACCTCGAAAAACCAAACACCCTAAGTAATCGCCAATACGGCTTTCGTCAAAACCAATCTACTGGCGATATTCTACTATGTGTTACTCATCTTTGGAGTACTGCTCTCAAAAAATTTGGAGAAGGTCATGCACTTCTGCATAAACATCCATCATACGAATTGTCCTAGGCCTAGGGATGTCTAGTTTTCTGAAGAAGCGTTACTTGTATGTTGTTGTTGATGGTGTTTTATCGGATGAATTAAGAATTACTCCGGGTGTTCCACACGGTTTTATTTTGGGTCACGCACTTTTTCTTTTGCATTTAAATTATCTTCTGCCACCAACTAACGATCCGATCCACAGCTTCGCTAATGATAGAGTACCCTTGACAGCACGTTCTCATGGACTCGCCCAAAAGCTGATTCTAGCTCCTCCTCAATGAGAGTCGAAGTAACCAACTCCCTAAATGATGACCGTTCTAAGATTATCAGCTGGGGCTCTCCAAATGTGATTATGTTTAATGCCTGAAAAACACAATTTAGATGGCTACCAAAATACGGCCCAAAAAAACCACAATTGAGTATAAAATTTTTGGTGGCACTTAGATGTTTCCAATATTGCTAAAATAGCAGCAAAATGCTTGGGTTTCTGTGTCGGGTTAAGAGTTTGTTTTCATCACAGCAGCTTTTGACACCGCAAACCACAGATTCGGCCACAGTTGGAACATTGTTCTCATGTCTGGGGTGCCGCCACAAAGATCACCTTGTCCCTCCTAGATTATATCCAGAAACGAACTGTCCACGTTACATCTCACAATCTTACAATCTCACTTCTCTCTACCACCAAAAACGTTGAAGATCTCTGCCTCTTCTAGGGATATTTATATCAACACTGCTTCGTTGTTAGTACCTTGCTTGTGTCAAAATAACCACCTGTCGAACGGCTCGTAATCAATCATCGTTCTTTCCTAGAGCTTCCAAGCTTTGAAATGCCCTCCCCGCAGACATATTTCCGAAGACATATAATCTCCAATTAATCAAGTAGTGAGTTCATGATGTTTTAGAGACACAGATCTCCTATATTATTTCAACAACAAAAATGTCCTGCGACACAATTATCGTCCTTAAGTTACTGATTTGATCTAATTTTAAGTTTCCATAACAGTTTTGACAAGTTTTCACAAAAAAACTAATTGATTCTGTGTTCAAGTTTTTGATCTGGCAAGATTATCACCAGAATAATATTAGTACAAATCCGATAAGTGAGTTACATAACTGCTTTAAACTTCCAATACTGTTAACTGAAAATTACACCTGTCAACCGCAATGTTTTCGTTACTAAACGACATATTTAAAAACGACTGTATCAATCTCGTTAATTATTTGTCACACCTCGTATATATAATACTAATTTTTGCTATATTTATATCCAAATGAGACTAATTTCTGGCAAACCTCCTGACATCTTTATTTTTTCAATATTTACCTCTGACGTGCATATTTATGACTCTTTGTGAATGAAATATACGAAACAAATTAAGACAGCAGCTGTTCACTCCTGCAATAAAAGCTCAAGCAAAGTCATAACAGTATGTTACATGTTTCCGGCAAATGTGGTTGGGAACATTTGGGGGAGTTTGCTATTATTTGTTAAAGCGTTACAGGTTAGATACCTTCTACCAGAGCAACATAGTTTTTTCAGAAAACAAGCAGAAAGAAATAAATTTAGCAGTAATAAAAAACAGTGAAGGACTAACAGTAACAGAAAAACAAATATATAGACCTGGTAGAAACACACATTGAACCATGGATTGATATTAGACAAAATCTTCCTGCTAGAAAATGTAAACAAACAATGCATTAGACACGTCCTTCAGACACATCATAGTCTAAAGGCGATGTCGCCTTGTCATTTTTTTCCCGAAAGCTGTAGCACAAATGGTTTTCGAGATACAGCCGCTAGCCGACCTTAGCGGGACACCCGTATATATATATATATATATATATATATATATATATATATATATATATATATATATATATATATATATATATATATATATATGAGACACACTTGGTTCTCGGGTTGAACCGCGTCCAGAATTTATGAAAACTCGACGTCTCAGCTCCTGTTTTGGAGCCATTTTCAAGAGGTAAAGGAAATATGTAAGGACACTCTAAAGCCTCAATCTGCCTACTCCTTAGAGTGGTGGACAAAGGTGGGTAAAGGAAATATGTAAGGACACTCTAAGGCCTCAATCTGCCTACCCCTTAGAGTGGTGGACAAAGGTGGGTAAAGGAAATATGTAAGGACACTCTAAGGCCTCAATCTGCCTACTCCTTAGAGTGGTGGACAAAGGTGGGTAAAGGAAATATGTAAGGACACTCTAAGGCCTCAATCTGCCTACCCCTTAGAGTGGTGGACAAAGGTGCGTAAAGGAAATATATAAGGAAACTCTAAGGCCTCAGTCTACCTACTCCTTAGAGTTGTGGACAAAGGTGGGATCGTCTGTGAGGTCTCAGTCTGTTCAACCCACAGATCTCTCTGAGGCCTAGGGTTGAACACACTGTGACCTCACATACGATCTCCGGAGTGATTTCGGGAGTAGGCAGATTGAGGTCCCGTAATCGAGCTACAACAACCCAACCCACCTTTGTCCACCGCTCTAAGGAGTAGGCAGATTGAGGCCTTAGAGTGTCCTTACATATTTCCTTTACCTCTTGAAAATGACTCCAAAACAGGAGCCGAAACGTCGAGTTTTCATAAATTCTGGACGCGGTTCAACCCGAGAACCAAGTATGTCCCACATTAAAGACCGCGGAAATCTTTCTGAATATATATATATATATATATATATATATATATATATATATATATATATATATATATATATATATATATATATATATATATATATATGTATATATATATATATATATATATATATATATATATATATATATATATATATATATATATATATATATATATATATATATACGGGTGTCCCTTTAAGGTAAGAGCGACAACTCAAAAAATACTAAACTGATTTAAACGAAACTTGGCACATATCTTTAAGAGAGCGGATGAGTTCGTTAGCCAGCCCTGTCACACACGGTTTTTCAAAAAAAAATCTTAAACATAACACCGCTATTCTGATGAAATTTGATATAGTATATATGTTCCCCCGGTAAAGAGCTTACTATACACTAAAATTCAATTCTAGACTTATAGCAAATTGTTTTATTAAAATTTGCAGCATTTAATAAAAATTGGCTACCATAACGCACTTGCTCCGTCCCGAATTTTATTATTCTTGTTTTTGCTTGTCTAAATTTGTAAATTTCTTCTTTGTGCACTATGTAAAATGGCAACTGCGTTAATAAATGTTATTATTATTCAGTAGCGGCTCGTGCCTTAATGCATTGGGGGTGCGCAAGAAAAAAAAGTTCGGGACGCAGCAAGTGCGTTATGGTAGTGATTTTTTATTAAATGCTTCAAATTTGAATAACTAAAGTTTCTACGAACTTGGAAAGTTGAATTTTGGTGTATAGTAGGGTCTGACCCAGGGCAACATATCCACCAACCTTCATCAAAATAACTTTGTAATTTTCGGAGAAAAATTTTTTTTTAAAAGAAAACTCAAAATTTGAATAACTCAATTTTCTAAAAATGTAGAAAGTTGAATTTTAGTGTGTAGTAAGGTCTTTTACAAGGCAATATATTCACCAAATTTCATTAAAATACCTTTGTAATTATCGGAGAAAAAGTTTTTTTTTTTAAATAAAACTGAAAATTCTCGCGGAAGACGTTATCCGATTTTCCTGACTAACTCATCCAAGCCATTAATAAAAGAAAGGCACTGGTCGAGTTTTTTCGAAATCAGCTTAGTTTTTGGGTTATCGGTTGGATACACACACACACACACACACACACACACACACACACACACACACACACATATATATATATATATATATATATATATATATATATATATATATATATATATATATATATATATATATATATATATATAAACATATAAAAATTGAAACTGACCCAGGATATGGGTTCTAGGGGTCCTAGTTCGCGCTCATTTGAAATTTTTTTTGCAAAGTCTCTCCATCGATACCTCTTTATTAGTTATTTTTTTTAAATAAAAATTCACTACAAATGAAGGGCCCGCCTATTTTTTTCTCGAAAATGTATTATAAAAAAACCTACTTACTAAAGTTAATAATTATTAACTACTTACCAAGTTTTCCTTTAGTTAGTTATACGTTATAGTAGTTAAAAAAGTTAACCTTTAAATTTATAATATTATCCACTGAATTAATCACAGTATCACAATTATTTTGTCCACTTATTAAGCAACCGGAAGTAGTAACCATAATAATAATAATAATTGTCTTGTTAGAACATGTAAACAACAACGAAATTATGTAATTAAAAATCAATCCGACGCGAAGACGAAAATTACTACGTAGTAGGTACACACGCTCTGCCGAAAGTCCAGTACAAACTGGAAGTGTGTAATTTTATAGCGCACAACAGATTGCTTATTCGGTCGTTTTCGACGATGATCAGCGATCATTTCGCACTGAAGTATCGCATTTCCTGAGAGCGCCGAAAAATACACACCGCCGCCCGACTGCTTTATATGGATATGGATGTATATAAAGTCTGCAAAGATTACCACTATACTTATTCTGATTCTGTATTAATGGCTGCCGACTCTCTGCGATCCTCGATATACTAATTTTGTTTGTTGAGTGCAGGAGGTAAAAAAGTAAATAAAAATTTATTAAAATATAGCATAGCAAAAATATTATTTTTTCCACGGCAGGCGGCAGTGCGCGCGCACGGGAGCACTTATTGAGGAGCCGCCCCTGTTATTATTATCCTTTTCTTAAGGCAGTAAGTACATTGCGAACTCCGCGGTGGTATCGATCGAGGGCTTCAAACGTGGTGTTTGGTCATCATAACCAACATGCTACAATCGAAGAAAGTATACACGGAGGTAATTAAAAATTCAATTTTAGTTAGCTAATTAAAGGTTAAACTGAATACACAGCTAATATCAAAAACACACATAAAAGTTAAACCGAATGAGCTTACAAGATGAAGATGTTGTCTGATCAATGAGAAAAGTTTCTCAAGTTTGTAATTGCATTTTGTTTGCAGCATTTATAAAACAAACAATTCACATGACACAGGCCAGAGCATTCTCTCGACCCCGTCGTCATTATGTTCAAAACAATGCACCACATTGTGACTTTCGGATCTCATTCTCTGAATGAGTGGAGAAATTCTTGAACACCCGACACATTTATGTACGTGTTCTTTTTGTATTTCTAAATTTACACACAGAGAGACATATTTCTCGGTGAAATAAGAGATATTCCGTGTGTTTTCTTAACAGATGAATACGCGCATCGTCTCTGGTAAGTGCTTATTTTTTACGGTAGCTGCAGCAGCGATCTATGTTTCCTGTTTACAAACGAGTCAAAGGAGGCTGATGCCATCGAGTGTGACAATTCTGATGTCCTACATTAATGATTTACAAGTTTTAATTAACCCCTTCGCTCTATAATTAAGGTGACAAATGAGAATTACGGTCGACGCGAGGGTATGATTAATTATATGATGCAGAAGTAGGAACAACTGGAATGCTCTTGGAATATTTGTTTAAAACCTTGAGTGTTATGTAAAGTAACAAAAAAATATCTGGACGCAGCAAGGGCGTTATGGTAGTGAATTTTCATTAAAATGTTTTTGATAGGAAATATATTTTTTTTAAGAAAGCTTGCATCAAATTTGGTTACCAGTATAACCTATATAGGAGAAACAATGTACGATATTTCATCAAAATAAGTTTATTGTTCGACAATATACAAAAATCTTCCGAAAATAAACCTAAAATGTGCCCAAAAAACTGGTTTCCTGGTCAACGAACCTTAGGTTAATAGTAAATTGAGCTATCGAAAGAAACATTTTATGAAAAGTCGCTACCATAACGCAGTTGCTGAGTCCCGAATTGATTTTCTTACAAACATGCATTATCTTTCAATGGAAAATGCAAATATTGTAATACTATAAGGCGTGTTCGATTAGGAAAAAAATTGCATCAGCAGCGACTTATGGGGCACCTGTGATTGTAAAAATAATTTTATACGATGCAGCTCCAGACATCGTATAATTAACATATAAATTTTTTTAGCATATCTTGTATAATAATGGATATTTTAAGGTATACCCTAGAAATGCGTCACCCTGTATATATGGAAACAGATAAAAACTGAAACTAACCCGGATATGGGTTCTATGGGGCCTACTTCGCGCTCATTTAAAGAAATCTTGTCACAATTCAAAAGTCACTAAAATTTTATCCAACTCTATGAGTAAAATTGTGATGGCCAAAAATAAATATGATTGTAAGAAGAAGAGCATGTCTACATTTGTATTACAAATGTCAGAAAACAAAATATTTATTTACATGTCACTTTGACAGTAGATCTGACATTTATCAAAATAATTTGTCAGTTGAATATGACATGTACTGTTGCCGTGGACTATCATTATGCACTATTGTATTACGCCTTATAAGAATCTTGTTGTTTTAGTGAATTTTCGCAGAAAAAATTCACTAATGGGGATATCCCGACTTTTGAATTTTGAAAAATTTTTTGCAAATGAGCGCGAACTAGGACCCCTAGAACCCATATCCGGGGTCAGTTTCAATTTTTATATGTTTATATATATATATATATATATATATATATATATATATATATATATATATATATATATATATATATATATATATATATATATATATATATATATATATATATATATATATATATATATATGTATGTATCACACCGATAACTCAAAAAATAATGGGCCGATTTTGATAAAATTTGGCATGTGCCTTTCTTTTGTCAATGGCTTGGATAAGTTCGTTAGTCAGGAAAATCGGACGAGGTTTTCCGAAAAAATTTTGAGTTTTCATTCGAAAAAAATTCTTATCTCAAAAAATAATGGGTCGATTTTAATAAAATTTGGCATGTACGTTCCCTTTGTAAATGGCTTTGACAAGTTTGTTAGTCAGGAAAGTCGGATGAGGTTTTCCGGGAAAATTTTGAGTTTTTATTCGAAAAAAATTTTTATCTCAAAGAATAATGGGCCGATTTTGATAAAATTTGGCATGTACCTTCCCCTTGTAAATGGCCTTGATAAGTTCGTTAATCGAAAAAATCGGAGGAGGTTTTCCGGAAAAATTTCGAGTTTTCATTTGAAAAAAATTTTTATCTTAAAAAATAAAAAATCTATGATAACCAAATTTTGTAGGTAGGTTTACGATATAAAAAGTAAACTATATACCAAAATTTAGATTTCTATGTTACAAGAAAAAAAAAGTTATAATAAAATATTTTGTGCCAGATCATTCCTATGAAAATTCACTACCATAACGCACTTGCTGCGTCCAGGCTTTTTTGGAATACGAAAGCTTATTTTACTGTAAAAACTTTTTCCATCCCTTAACCTGAAATGGTTGTCCTTTCATTTCACTTTGTTTCCTTATAGCGTCACAGTAGGTTTTAAAATCTAGAAATTATTCTATGTTGTGTGAATTTTTTCGTTGCATACAAATTGTATTTTCCTTTAATTATAAATGATAATTTTAAGTTAATTCCTATATTTTCTGTGCCCAATGTGTTGAACGGATGCGAAACGGGAGCAGGAAATTTCGTTTAAAGTTAAAATGACCAAGAGAAGTTTATTCCAGGCACGTTGTTTCCATTTTTTTAAATATTAATAACATTTATAGGTAAATTAGCAGATTAGCGTATTGTTCGTTTTTTGAAAAAAAATATTCAGAAACCTGCTTAGAGGAACCCCTTTATGCATTAACCATCGGACAAATGCTGTGATCTCAACTCCACAATACATTAAGAGACCTAAAGTCAATTTGAGGTTCTGTGCAAGGTAAACATGCTACAACGGAGCTAGAAATGCAAACTGTAAAAAACTAACATTGCAGGAGTCCATAGAAAGGAGAAACTACTTACTAACACCGTTTCTCCATAAAAAAACTTCCACATTGCACAATTGAAAAAAAAACGCTACATAATAAGCGTAATCTGATTCCTTAAAATTAAATAAATAACTGAAACTGCTACCAAAGCATCACATAAAGGGTCTATTTCAAATTAATTTTCTGCAAATAATTTAATAAAATAAAGAACAACGAAGATTGTAGCTGAAAATTAACGCTTTTTAACTTATTTTATGACATTTACGCTTCATAGCCGTTCATGTAAGTTCTCTATCTAGAACATGTCAATTTTAACGTTTAGAATCGCGACTTTTTTGACGTTTTAAGAATAAAAACTTAAAAGCTTATAACTTTGTTTTATTTTAACGTAGAGATTCAAATTTTGGTGCATAATTCTCTTTTTATGATATAAACCTTCGCACCCAATATGGTTGCCCTAACTTATTTATTATTTCCGGAGATATAAATTTTTTTCGAAAGAAAACGTAAAATTATCCGGGAAAAACTAGTCCGATTTTCCTGGCTAACGAACTTATCCAAGCCACTTGCGAAAGAAAGGTACTCACCAAATTTTATCAAAATCGGCGCATTCTTTTTTGAGTTAGCGGTGTGACACATAAATATATAAACATATATATATATATATATATATATATATATATATATATATATATATATATATATATATATATATATATATATATATATATATATATATATATATATATATATATATATATAAAGTCTGAAACCGAACTCGGATTTGGGTTCCAGGGGTCCCAAATAGCGCTCATTTGAAGAAATTTTTTCAAAATTAAAAAGTCGGGATCTCCTCATTAGTGAATTTTTTTTAAGAAAATTCACTAATAAGTGACAAAATATCAGCCATTTTTTAGCGTCCAGCTAATCACTAGAAAATGCTTTATGTGAGCAAGAATTTGTACGTAGATCAGCAGGAGCACTAAAGCTAATATTTTGATTTACTCTTCTTATTTTGTTGTATCAGTTGAAGGCAATCAATGTCGTGATCTCGTCATTACGATTTTTTCTATGCAAATTCGATAAAAAAAAAGTGTTTTCCGCGAAAATTTATTTAAACAATCCAGAAGAATGTGCTAAAAAATGTATTTACAAAAATGCACTAAAAAATTTGTTCTATGAAAATTCGCTAAAAAAATTGTCCTACACTTGGTTGAAAAAATTTTACGGAAAAAATTCGATAAAGAATTTATCACAAAACATTTCGTTTGCACGAGAATTCATTAAAAGATTTTTTCACGAATTTCGTTAAAACAATGTTCCATCCAAACTCCGCTAAATATTATTTGACCAAAAATTCAAAACAATTTTTTCTTTCAAGAAAATTTGAACCCAGCTTTTCTTTCAAGGAAATACGCTAAAAATTTTGTAAGAAGGCTTGCTATTACACGAGCGTTTTGTACATGAAGATTCGCTAATAAAATGAATAAAAATTTATACAATCAGTTCTAAATACAGACAGAAAATTTTCTGTTTCCTGATGATGCCGTAAAACCGAAACAGGCCGCAGAGAAGAAAACAAGCACTTATGAAGCCACAGAAAAAATATATACGGCTGTATTAAGCATGTAACGGTCTCACCAAGTTAGAGCAACAAAAACAACCGGATCTGCTATGAAAATTGATTTAAAAGTCTTAAGAGTTCTCAGCTTATCAAATTTGTTGTATAAAAATTCGCTAAAAATTCATTGCAATTACCTTATCAGATTATAAACCGTTAAAAAAATTAAGAACAAGTTAAAAGATTTAACAGAAAGTACACAAACCTCTAGGATTTGAACCTGCGTCAGCCATGAGTTTGAGTTTGATACCCACCGCTTAACCAACTCGGCTAAGGAGCACATGACAGATTTATTGTAATGAACGGGTTATGAGCTCGTTTCTACGCTTTAGAGTTGTTCATAGCAAATAATTTCTATTTCAAATAGATTTTTTGCAAATACTTCACTCAAATGAAGAAGAGTAACACTTGAAACGTATATCTAGGACTTTGTTAAAGACATTTCATTTAATATTTTTCATGCAACCTGCCGAGAACTATTGTTAAAACTCACCAGTTTTGAGGTTTTATATCGTCACTTTGACATTTTCAGAAGAAAAACTCTAAAAATTTTCAATGTATTTTTCTCGTATTTCTTGAACTTTTTGAACCAAGAAGAAATAGCCTTTGTCTGTAATATTCGATAGATTTTGGTTAGCACACAATATATTGGTCTTGTGCGTTTCCCTAATCAACAGTACTACCCAAATTTTTTCTTAGAACTTTTTTTCCTTCGAACTTAGAGATCTAAAAGTTAGTGTGTAGATCTCCTTTTATAATATAAAGTGTACCAAATTTGGTTGCCATAGCTTTGTTATTTACGCAGATACAAAAATTTAAAAAACACACAAATTTTTCCAGAAAAACTGGTCCGATTCTCCTGACAGTGACGATTATTTTTTGAATTGCCAGTGTAATACACACACACGCATGCGTGCGTGCGTGGCTATGTGTATAAACATATAAAATGAAACTGACCCTGAATATG
The DNA here is from genome assembly GCA_964006375.1 of Tillus elongatus. Taxonomy (NCBI): domain Eukaryota; kingdom Metazoa; phylum Arthropoda; class Insecta; order Coleoptera; family Cleridae; genus Tillus; species Tillus elongatus. The sequence continues at coordinate 82,057,958 of OZ023263.1, read as the reverse complement.
GGTTGTGCGGACTCATTTGAAGAAGTTTTCTCAGAAATCAAAAGTTGCGATCTCCGGATTAATGAATCTTTTCTACGAAAATTCACTTAAGGCAACAACCTTGTCAGCCAACTTTTGAAGACGGAATTGTTTGGGTGACGGCGAACTGGAATGCTTTAACTCTTTCGATTGCTCTTTGGTCTCTGGATCATGGTAATGGACCCATGTTTCGTCTATAGTGACAGGGCTACCCAAAAAGTTTGCATAATGTTCTTCCAAACGGTGATATTTATTGGCAATCACCAAATCTATTTGATGCCTTTGATACTTTCCTGAATCCGCTGGTGTTTTCCATGTATAGCGTCTTATTTTGGGCAAACATGGTGCTCGATGTAATTAGACCATTTTCCTCATAGATATCCGTTATCTTTTCTCCTCTTTCATTCATTTCTTCTAATACAAAATTTCCAGCTACAGCACTTTCTACTACCGCATTAAAATCCCCCATTATAATTATGTGATACCGTTTCGTCGCTTTCCTACACATTTCTTTTTATTAAAATACATATCATCCACTTCCTCTTCCTCCCTTTGTGGTGTCGGAGAGTACACTTGTATTATCGAGATTTGCTGGGGCGTTGCACCAATTTTTAGTATTATATCGTTAGCATGGTATGTGACCACTTCAATGGCGCATTTGTTGCGTAATACGATTGCGATTTCATTTATTCCCGAACCTTCTCTTTCACTACATATCATTATGCCATTATCACTTATGAAGCCTCCATTTTACGGTCATCTTACTTCCGACATGTGAAGTACTATATCTATATCAATTTTTCCATTGCGGTCTTTCCTAAGAAAGAGCATTGTTTATAATAGCTAAAATTGTGCCAAAAATACCAAAAAAGACGCCATCGTAGCGCAGATTGCTATGCGTCAGCTTGCAAAGCGAGAAGTCTAAGGTTCAGCAGTAATTTCCGCCATAAAGGTGCGGATTGCCGAGGACGATATTAGGTTGACTAGGCCATATACCCTCAGGATCCCCAGTAGGGATCAGTGTATGGAAAATGAGGTTGCATTCCAGCCCGCAAGCCTGGTCTGTTTCACCGACGGATCGCGGCTGGAGGACCAAAAATCCCCCGGGGAAGGAATATACATCGAGGGCCTGGGGGTGCGCGAGGGATATGCTCTTGGCGCATATACCACGGCATTCGAAACAGAGGTGTATGCTATCCTGCCTGTGGCCAATAGACAGGATGTGAAGAGGAGTCCCGAGAAATGTGTTTACATCTGCTCGGATAGCCAGGCTGTCCTCCGGGCTGTCTGCGCGGCCAGAATAAGGTCAACACTGGTTCAGGAGTGCGCTGACGCCCTCAGAGGACTAGCCAAGACGAAGGAAGTGCAACTGGTCTGGGTTCCGGGACACCGTGGCGTAGCGGGGAATAAGGTGGCGAATAATCTCGCAAGACTCAGTTCCCGGCGGCCATTCTGTGACCCGTGGCCTGCGATATGCATAAGTAGGAAGACAGTCTCTGTCGCCTTAGACATGTGGACCGAGGAAGCAATGGAGAGCCACTGGGGGTCGGTTGGTGGCTGCAGGCAGGCGAGGGACTTCGTGGAGGGACCGGACAGAGATAAAGCTGTATGGCTACTCGGAAGGAGTCGACCTACGCTTCGCAGCATCCTTGGGGTGCTGACAGGTCACTGCGCCCTTAGAAGACACCTCTTATGATAGGCGTAGAGAGGGATCCCATTTGCCAGGAATGCGGCGAGGATGAAGAAACGTCCTACCACTACCTGTGTGAATGCGAGGCTTTTGGGAGTCTTCGAGCAGAATTGTTCGGATCGAGGACTCTGCAGAGGAATGAGGTAAGTACCATCCAATTGAAGACCGTCACGGCCTTCATCTCGAGGTTGAGGCGGTTTGGCGATGGAACCGAGGAAGAGTAGAGCATGGTTGCTGGGGTTGGCAAAAAGGGCCCATTGTGGCCTACTTGCTTGGCGTTGGCCTCCCCACCACTGCCACTACTACAACTATTATTTATTTATTGGCAAAGCCATGAATCATGTTTATGCATGAAGTTTTAGACTTGTGCTGTATAAAATAACATAATTTATCGACTTTTTGATGGGCAAAAGGAAAACGTCAGATCCTATCACCTTGACAGCTAGTACAGGCGAGGTCATTGGTGACCCGAAATTGCCAGCTGAAAAAATAGTCCACATTCCTCAAATAGATGTTCAAAATGATGGTCACATTTTTAATAGGACACGTGGCAATACCATTTCTTAGAGCCGACTACAGAGCACAAGATTTTCAACACCATGAAACTCCCAAATAAGTATTCATCAGGTACATATGATGTCCCTGTATTTATGTTAAACATGTAGCCAAATTGGTGAGTACACCCTTCAGTCACCTGATGACTGTTTTGAAAATGCTTGATTTCCCGATGATCTAAAGCTGGCAAAAATTACACCTCTGCATAAAAAGGACAACAAACGGGAAGTCCATAATTATTGTCATCCAGTTTCACTACTTTTTCCTCTCGGGGCACGACCGCGGCCTCGCCGCCCCGATAGCACTGCAACCACTTTGCCTTGAACTAGTCTTCACAGCGATTGGTAGGGTGAAGTTTTATAATGCTCTGTCTCCGGTCTAGACTGACCGTAGATCAGTTGTCTTCTGCAGTCCAGAGCTTTACACTCGCACAAAATGTGCTGGGCTGATTCATCCCCCTCGCCACAGAGTCTGCATGCGATGTCCCCATCGAACCGCCCCATTTTACGCAGGTGTTTCTTGACAGCCATGTGTCCCGTCAAGAGACCTGTTATGTTTCTGAGCTGTCCTCTGCTAAGATTTAGCAGCCCACAGTTTTCTTTGAACTGGGTTCGTCAATTATTGACTTCCCATGTTTGAGCCCTGGACAGTCTGCCCAGCACACCTTGTGTTGGTTTCTGACCCAGAACTTAATGGCTCCCCTGGCAGTGCTCTTTATCACGCCCAGAGCCGGCTCTGGTCCCATAAATGGTTCTGCTGACCCCCTCTTCGCGAGACTGTCAGCTTCTTCATTGCCTTTGACTCCCGAGTAACCCGGCACCCAGATGAGGGTGACTTAATTCTACCCAGCCAGGTTGCTCGTCTCGTCTCGACACTCACTCACCAGCCAGGAATTTACCCGTGGGCCACTTAGGGCCTTAAGTACTGCCTGGCTGTCTGTGGGTATGAGGATCCGCTTGTTTGTGTAGCCCCTCCTCTTGTTCTCCTGCACACAGTGCAGGATGGCGTACATTTTGGCCTGAAATACCGTTGCATGGACTCCGAGGGAAATACTACGACCTACCCTCGGTGCTTCCGAATAAACACCTACCCCCGTCCCACGTTCCCCGCTGGATCCGTCCGTGAACCAGACGAGCGCGTCCCTCAGTCTTTTGTTATAGGTCGTTAGGGCCTGTCTTGTTCATCCCATGTTCCCGACCTTTTGGCCGTGTTAAACAGCTTCGCTACTTATTTCGGTATCAAAGATATTTAAGAGAGCAATATACAACAGATTCCTGAATTTTGTACACAATTTAAAATTATTTGCTGAACATCAATCTGGATTTAGGCGTCAAAAATACACAAAATCGGCAATGTATAACACTATAGAATTCAGTAATGAAAAGGTCGCTTCAAAAGCCTTCGATGCCATAAACCACGGTATTCTGCTACAGAGAATGGAGGCATATGGGGTAATAAGGGGCAACTGCGCTGCTCTCATTGAGTCATACTTGTCACAACGACAGTAACATTTAGGGCACTATTTTAGATCCTTTGCTCTTCCCAATCTATATCGACGGTCTTTGGGACACTGTGACTTCAGACATGACTGTCAAATCGCTGATGACACAAGGGTAATATAATCTGGTATAAATATTCAACTACTCTCAGAGAACTACACTCGTACAGCTGACCAAATGAGTACTTGCTGTTAAACCAATTGCATCAAGTTAAACATGGAAGAAACGGGACTAATGCTGTTTGGCAAACTTCCAGCTCTCAATCATTCACTTTACGTAAATACTGATAACGCTGTGATTCCTATTGTAAATGGGATCCTTCTGGGAGTCAACTTAAGACAAAAATCTCAACTCGGAAACACATGTAAGTAAGATCAGAACAAAAATAAATAAGTTTTAATCCACATGATTAATTCGTGGACTAGATCAAATTTTCACTCAAACCTTGACGACTTTCTACTTTCGACAGTGGGTGCCTATGGAATCATTTTCTTGTGCGGAAGTGAAACTGCCATTAACGTATTTATAGCATAAAAAGGGTATAAGATCCATCTATGGATTACTCCCAAATGACACTTGCAAGTCTTTCTTCGAGAGTCGAAAAATTCTGACAGTGCCGTTACTATATTTCTTATCGTTGGTCCTATTTGTGAGAAAAACCTTGAGTTGTTCGGGAGAAATTTGGATGAATATGAATATTACAACTAGGGGTGGGGAGACTCTTAGCGTTCCTCTTCACGCCACTACATTATTTGAGAGAGGCCTAGCAATAGAGGCATAACGGCATATAATATGCTACCCAAAGACATGTGTCGGTTGAATAGCTTGCGGACCTTCAAACTAAGGGTTGACGAATGCTTGCTGGGCATGTATTTTTACTCGTTTCTGTTCATATAGTCAAACTCTCATGTTATTTTTTTAATGTATATTCTAGACAATGATCTTATAAAACAATTAGATGCGCCGTAAAGAGAGATATGTGACTCCAACACAGATGTGAAATGGCGCTATAATAACAGCTGTTCTTTGGCAATGGTGCTATTTTGTTATTTTAATACGTTTAGAGAATGGGGGTATGCACATGTGTTCGTCTTCTTCTATATATTAACCATCGTTTACTGACGTTTTATAAGTAGTAACAGTGTTATACAGACATACACTTCCCAACACACAGCTCAAATCCCTTGGATCTCCTTCTTACTACAAATCCTGAATGCTATAAGATATCAGTCACCGCCCCCCTTGGTCGCTCAGACCACGGCATGGTCACTGCTTCCTGTGCAATGCAACCCGAGGTCACACAAGCATTACAGCCACGTATCGTTTGGCACTACAACTCCGCAAACTGGGACGAAATGCGGGATTACTTTTCCTCATTTCCATGGGCGTCTGTCTGCTTCTCTCATCCTGACCCCTCTGATATCTCAGAAAACGTCACCGAAATTATCCAAGCTGGCATGGAATTATTTATTCCACGTACACAGAAAACCTCTTCAGCCACTCAAAAACCCTGGTTCTCTAAATCCTGTGACAAGGCCAGACTTGAAAAGGTCAAAGCTCACAAAACGCTTCTACACAATCCCAGTCAAGAAAATCGTCAAGCATTCAACGACGCAAGAAACCGCTATGTCCGCATTCTTTCTGAGGCAAAAAACTCGTTTAATAACCACATCAAAAACAAAGTCCTCTCAAGCTCCAACGGCGGCAAACCCTTCTGGACTCTTGCTAAGTCTATTGGGAATAATTTCTGCAAGAGCACGTTCCCACCTCTCGTCTCAGGTGATGAAATTGTTTCTACCGCCCTGGGCAAGGCTGAACTTTTTGCTTCGTTGTTCGCCGGAAATTCTACTCTCAACCCACCTCCAAATCTTCAACCACCAACAGTCCCCAACGTCGCGCATAAAATGACTGATATCATTTTCAAAACTAAAAAGGTACGAAAGATGCTCTCTTCTCTTAATACCAGGAAAGCCTCTGGCCTTGACGAGATCCCAGCAATTGTTCTCAAAAAATGCGCACCAGAACTTGCTCCTGTCCTGACTCGTCTGTTTCAGATATCTTACAATAAAGGCATATTCCCTAGTAACTGGAAAACTGCTCGAGTACAACCCATCCCCAAGAAAGGATCCAAAGCGCTTCCTAGCAACTACAGGCCTATTTCTCTCCTTTCAGTCATCTCTAAAGTGATGGAAAAGTATATAAACACCGAACTACTAAAATTCCTTGAAAAACACAGTCTAATCCACGACAGGCAGTATGGATTCCGTCAGCGCAGATCTACTGCCGACCTCCTTTCCTTTGTCACCCATTCTTGGAACAAGTCTATGGAACAACGCGGTGAATCCCAGATTGTTGCTCTAGACATATCCAAAGCATTCGACCAGGTCTGGCACGCAGCGCTGCTTAATAAACTTCCGGCCTATGGCCTACCACCAAAACTTTGTACCTGGACAGCAAATTTCCTCTCCAACAGGAGCATATCTGTTGTTGTGGATGGCCATTCCTCTAAACTGTATCCAATTAATGCAGGAGTTCCTCAAGGTTCAGCTTTAGCCCCTACTTTGTTTCTTCTCCACATCAATGACCTCCTCTCTAGCACATCCAACCCAGTTCACAGTTACGCGGACGACAGCACCCTCCACTCAAACATACAATATTCTAAGCCTGTCTCTTTAGCCCAATTAGATGAGGATCGCAGACTCATGGAGGGTTCTGTCTCCGTAGACCTCCAAAAAATATTAGACTGGGGAAGTAGAAATCTTGTACAATTCAACCCCACCAAAACTAAGTCTTGCTTTCTTTCTCACAAGAGATACAGCAGCCCTAGACCCATCACAATGAACAACCAAGTTATTCAAAGTAATGAGTCCTTTTCTCTTGTTGGCATTTCTGTGGATCGAAATCTTAATTGGCACCAACATGTTACATCAATTGCAGAAGCGGCTGCTAAGAAATTGGGTTTCCTCTTCCGGGCTCGCAAATACTTTTCACCAACTAATCTCTATACCTTATACACTTCACAAATAAGGCCAAACCTCGAATACTGCTCCCACATCTGGGGTGCAGCAGCCGCTTCTACACTCGCTATCCTGGACTCCATTCAAAAGAGAGCTATACGTCTCATCGGTGACCCTACCCTCACCCAAAGGCTTCCATCCCTTGCCCACCGACGTGCCTTTGGTGACCTCTCTCTCTCTTTTATAGATATCTGCACGGGCACTGCTCAGAGGAGCTTTCCTCCATACTTCCCCCACCTGCTGCCCCCAGCAGATCTACCAGGGGAACAGAGCGAATGCACCCTTTTACTGTCCAGGTCACCAGACATAGAACATCTTGTTATGCCCGCTCTTTTGTCCCGAGGACTTCCAAGTTGTGGAATTCCTTGCCGGCACATGTTTTTCCTTCTCCTCCGAACCTCCAAACCTTCAAGTCCAGAATTAACAAGTTGCCTCTTTCCTCCTTGTCAACACCCACGGTACGATAGTATTTAGGCTGTAAGCCCTCGTGGTGTGTTGTTGACATAAAAAAAAATACGAAACACGTGTCTTATATCTCACTTAGTTTTGGAAGGCCGGCTACCATAGCCGTATTACTTTATAGGTGTGTTTTCGCTGCAATTAGTATGCCGGACTGACGAGCTCTAATTAGAGCGACTCCGGTCTACAGTTCTAATTGTGGTGAGAATACATCTAGCGTTACATACCTTGTCCCTATATTGGGGAAGAAATTGGCCAGGGCTGACAATTTACTACATTCTTAGTTGGTTGTATACAGTCTCTATTTTGTAACATCCTTTGTTATTTGGAGCTGCCGTGACAACATACTACTTGGTTCCACAACGAGATGGCGACACGTGTAAAAATGTGTTTTACATCTCACTTAGTTTTGGTGGACTGGCTACCATAGCCGCATTACTTTATAGGTGTGTTTTCGCTGCAATTAGTATGCCGTACTGACGAGCTCTAATTAGAGCGACCCCGGTCTACGGTTCTAATTGTGGTGATAATACATCCAGCCTTACATACTTTGTCCCTATATTGGGGAAGAAATGGCCCAGGGCTGACAATTTACCAAAGTATTAGTTGGTTGTATGCAGTCTCTATTTTTTAACATTCTGTGTTATTTGGAGCTGCCGTGACAACATACTACTTGGTTCCGCAACGAGATGGCGACACGTGTAGAAACGTGTTTTACATCTCACTTAGTTTTGGGAGTCTGGCTACCATAGCCGTATTACTTTATAGGTGTATTTTCGCTGCAATTAGTATGCCGTACTGACAGGCTCTAATTAGAGCGAAACCGGTCTACGGTTCTAATTGTGGTGAAAATACATCTAGCCTTACAAAATTGCTGTTTGCCTAAATTTTCCCCCTTCTAGCGCTTTAACCGTCACTATTATTATTATTCATATTAAGTCACTACTTTTTTACATTGTCTTCCTTATTACATTATTTCAAAACAGTTCACATGTTCAAAATTTCTAGTTTTATAAGCAACCAATAAGTGCCAACTGAATATTTAGTATGAATTCTTAGGGTTGTCCGATATATTTGAAAAAAAATCTGTGACACAAAAGATGTGGGGCGGACACATAAAAGAAGACATTTTATGTGAAAAATAGTTTTTATTTTGCGATCGGGCAAGACAGACATAACGAACTTTACGATTAGACATAACGAACTTTACGATTAAATAGGGGAAACCTGTCTGGCTACCCTGCCCAATTCATGGATCACCTAATTTTACCATTATATTCCTAGTTTGAGACTTCGTTCGTTTCTCGCGTCAACGCCTTCTTAGATGATACAGACTGCTAAATTACATGTAATTACAAAGTGTTGCACTTTAGATTCAAATTAGCATACATAAAATATCTTTAAAACAATTCCGTCCATACGTTTTTGTTTGGATTGTTCCTCTTGAGGTACCGTCTAAACTCATGGTCATTAAAATCCGTTGATTCACCGGAAATAACTCTTTCCCCGCTTATAAAAAATCCGGGTTTGATAGAGAATGTATACTATGAGGCTATCTAGCTGTCTCTGTTTTTTGCCTGTCGGCTGGTTGCGTGCAGACGAGGACATAATTATCGTGACGTGTAGTTTATGGACCGCCGATGTGAGGTCTCAGTTGGCTTGTTCAGTGACCATGGTTCCGGCTGGGGTGGTTGCTGGTTAGTTGTACACGTATTTCACGCTGTCTGACAACCAGATTGTACAACGTTCGCAGGCCAGGCCACGACGATTCACCTATCTACTCCTAGTTAACTTTGAATATTCATAAAGTAAAATCTATCTTTATTCTACAGGTTGCTGTTTGCAAATTTGCACCGTTTTGGTCTACATAAACTATCATTTTAACGTAGATGTTGTATTAAGTTACTAATTGTAACTTAAAATGTCGGTTCCATTTAATTACAAACGATGGTTTCTGAAAACTGTTATTATTGTTTAATTGAACACAGAAAATAACAATCGTTGGAAAAGTCCGAAAATAATGAAAATAACAAAATAAGTGATATTGGAACATAAATATACCAATAATTTACAAGAGCACATTTACTTTTCTTCTGATATATACAGTGTGGCCCATTCAAGATGGAAACAGCCTGTAACTTTTGTATTTATAATTCGATTTTGATGAAGAAAAAAACTAAAGATTAAAGATGAAAAACTATAAATGGTGTAAAAATTGTTCTCTATATCACCTGATCAGTGCCTACTAATGCAGTTTTTCTATGTCGAAAAATGGGGGAAAAGGCTGGGGCCCTTTTTAGAAAGACAATAAGTACGGCACTGCATTTGACATCCGTCAAAATAGAATTTCTCCAAAAAAGAAGAATTATTAACCATTTCAGAGAAGTTTATTTGTGTGACCCCTCTAATATGGAAACAGCCCTGTAACTTTTGTATTTATAACGCGATTTTTTAACAAGACAACGAAAGTTAGAAAATAAAGAAGTTCCTGTGAAAATTGTTTTATGTGCCATTCAATCACTGCTTACTAAAACTATTTTCATATGTCAAAAATGATACAAAAGGTTTAGGGTTGGTTTTAGGAAAAAGTAAGTACGTCACTGGATTTGCCATTCTTCAAACCTGTTACCTATCAAATTTTATCAAAAAATAACTATTATAACGAACTATGAATGTTGACCGTAAACCTCTTTTATAAATTTTCACATATGAAAATAGTTTTAGTAGGCAGTGATCGAATGGCATAGAACAATTTCTACCATTTATATAAATAGCATAGCAGTGCAGGTAATGTCATCTGTCTTTGTCCAACATTGTAGATATTGCATTACGGAATCTGAAGTGATGTCGAGGATTATTTTAATATTAATTTCGAATAACTTTATTTTCCTTTGATCAAAACACTTGAAAATTGGTACACAACCACGTCTGCCTATTCTCTTAAGTTGTAAATTTTCGTTTCAATCACTTAAAGAATGATAATGAACGAAGCCATCCAAGCCATTAACAAAATAATAGGTCAGTCCCAAATTTTTGAGTTATCGGTTGGATATATATATATATATATATATATATATATATATATATATATATATATATATATATATATATATATATATATATATATAAACATTTTAACTGACCATGGAAATGGGTCCAGAGGCCGTAATTGCCGCTCATTTGAAGAAATTTTCTGAAAGTCTCACCATCAATAGCTCCCTATTAGTCAGTTTTCTTAATGAAAATTCACAAAAAAAAGGCTGGACGCAGCAAGCGCGTTATGGTAGTGAATTTTCATTAAAATGTTTCTAATAGCAAATATGTGTGATTTTTTAAGAAAGCAAGCATAAAATTTGGTTACCATTATAACCTATAGAGTAGAAACAATGTGGCATGTTTCATCAAAATAACTTTATTGTTTGAAAATGTATAAAAATTTCCGAAAGTAAACTTAAAGTGTCCCCAATAAAACTGGTTTCTTGGTCAACCTTATAGGTTAATAGGAAATTGGGCTATTCAAATTTGAAGCATCTGATCAAAACTCGCTACCATAACGCACTGTCTGCGTCCAGAATTTCTTTTCTTACAAACATGCATTATATTTCGATGGAAAAAGCAAAAATGCAATAACATAACGCGCGTTCGGTTACAAAAAAAAAAAGAAAATTTGTATCACCAACGACTTATGGGCGACGCTGTGATTCTAGACACCCTATAATTAATGTATAAAAAGATTGTTGTATCTTGTATAATAACAGATATATTGAGGTTTATTGATTTTTTACGAAAATTCGACAAAAATTATATACCATTACACGATAAACTCTATGGTTAAGACTACTGCCAAAGCATCAGAGAAAGGGTCTATTTTAAATGAATTTTCTGGATATATTTTAGTAATAACTCGTATTAGTTTCAGGCTGTTTGCCTAAATGTTGGCAATTTTGACGTTTTAAATCGCGACTTTGGCGTTTTGAGGAAAACCTCAATTTATTTTTCTTTAAATGCCTATAGCTTTTTTGTCTTTCAACCTACAGAGCTAAATTTTGGCAGGTAATTTACCTATAATGATATAAACCAAATTTGGTTGCCCTCACTTTGTTATTTCCAGAGATATACATTTTTTTCGAAAGAAAACACAAAATTTTCCGGGAAAACCTGCGCGAATTTCCTGGCTAACGAACTTATCCAAGCCACTTGCAAAAGGAAGGTATTGACCACATTTAATCAAAATCGGCCTATTATTTTTTGAGTTATCGGTGTGATACAAAATTCAAAAGTCGGGATCTCCTCATAAGAAAATTCACTAAAAAAACCTAAATTGTTGCAATAAATTGTTGGCATTGGTAACTGGTGATTGAAATAGGCACTATAAATGTAACACTTGTTTATATACTTTTTAATAGTGAAAATAGTAACTAGAAGTAGACTAAGTGAAGATTGGAACCTGTGATGAGCACTTATAAGTACATTTGGAGAACCCAAATTACCTCAACACATAAAAAAAACCTGACGATCGTTTCACTAACCAAATTAGCGTCATCAGAGGATGAGTAATTCGAAATGTTTGACGACTACAACACGTACCTGGCTTGTAGGATTGAAGGTGGTTCTGACAAAGTAAAAAAATTGTGTTTCCTGCTTGCCGGAAGTTTACCTCTACCTGAATTCGGTTATCAACACTCCCACGTTCCGATTGTTGGTATCTCTAGTAAAGTAGTCAATCAACAAACTGGACATAGGCGGCGAGGCCGAATTCATATAATTTTTGTTATTATATTTAGTAATATATATATATATATATATATATATATATATATATATATATATATATATATATATATATATATATATATATATATATATATACAGGGTGCTACAGATTCGAGGCTCACCATGGGTATCTTCTAAACCGTAAGAGATACAGGATAGGTTAAATTGAGGCAAATATGCGCAATTATGAGCCTTGTAGCATGCCATCTTAAAATTTGCTAATTTCTGAATACTTCCGAAGATATATGAAAAAAACCTAAAAATGTAATTTCCGTTTTTATTTTTTTCTGAAGTTATTTGAAACGACATAAAAAAACGAAAGGCACTTCTTCATTGTCACTTTTTCTACTCTATAAGATGTAGTAAAGAGATTCTCAGTACAACGTTTCGTTTCGAAGAAAACATCATCAACTTTGTTTTTTCACATGGCTGTTAAAATAAGTACACCCTGTATTAGAAAGCATATTTCATTGCAAATTCAATGATGTATAGCACCATAAGTTCCTTATGTTGTTTTTTGCATTATTTAAATTTCCAACAATTTCCAATGCGTAGCAGGCGATGGAGACGAAAAAGTTACGATGATTGTCGAGTCAGACATAATCAACACCATGATAAACAGTTAAGAGAACATGGTTCAAAGATACAGCCCTTTAATGGTAGGGCGGACGGACGGACGGATGGCGTACCTACTCGTATTAGTAATGGGTTTCCGTTTCTGTATGAAACCCTAAAAATACGGCCCAATAATCTAATCTGCACTTTATTTAAATTTGATAATTTACAATGGGTGGGCTTTGGACATGAAACAATAGTACAGCTGTCAAAATTCAAAATGCATAGAAACTCAACAATCAGACAGGCGCCAGTTTTGCATCGTTTTGCATCTCAATCACGTTTAATTAATATCATTATTAATAAAATATTTTATTTGACGTTTTGATAATCTTGATTACAATGCAGTCTTGAAATTAAGAGCAAAGTTACATGTTAATTTTTTTTATTTGTGCCACAGAAATGCGGTTGGTGCTACAGATATGTATTTCCAACAGTATCCCCAGCGAAGTCAACTACATAGAACTGATTTTGCTAGAGTGGATAAACACTTAAAAGAACATAGTTCATTCAATAAGCTTCGAATGCAATATGGAAGCAAAGTACGTAATGAAGAAGTGTCTGCAACTAAATAACTAATATCTTAAGCTTAGGTGTTAATGGGGCAAATGCTCAAATAAATTGCCGTTTACTTGGATACATTTCATGTCCAAAGCCCACCCATTGTAAATTATCAAATTTAAATAAAGCGCAGATTAGATTAATGAACCGTATTTTCAGGGTTTCATACAGAAACGGAAACCCATTACTAATAAGAGTAGGTACGCCATCCGTCCGTCCGTCCTACCATTAAAGAGCTGTATCTTTGAACCATGTTCTCTTAACTGTTTATCATAGTGTTGCTTATGTCTGACTTTACAATCATAGTAACTTTTTTGTCTCTATCGCCTGCTACGCATTGAAAATTGTTGAAAATTTAAATACTGCAAAAAACAACCTAAGGAACCTATCGTGCTACACATCATTGAATTTGCAATGAAATATGTTTTCTAATACAGGGTGTACTTATTTTAACGGCCATATGAAAAAACAAAGTTGATGATGTTTTCTTCGAAAGGAAACGTTGAACTGAGAATATGTTTACTACATCTTATAGAGTAGAAAAAGTGACAATGAAGAAGTGCCTTTCGTTTTTTTATATCGTTTCAAATAACTTCAGGAAAAAATTAAAACGGAATTTACATTTTTCAGTTTTTTTTCGTATATCTTCGGAAGTATTCGGAAATTAGCAAATTTTAAGATGGCATGCTACATGGTCCATAATTGCGCATATTTGCCTTAATTTAACCCACCCTGTATCTCTTACGGTTTAGAAGATACCCATGGTGAGCCTCGAATCTGTAGCACCCTGTATATATATATATATATATATATATATATATATATATATATATATATATATATATATATATATATATATATATATACTGTCGAAAGCGTTTAGCTGTCCTGGTTGCCCAACATTTTTTATTGGTTTTAAGTTATTTTTATTTACTACTTACCTTAAAAAACTTGCTAGGTGACCCAAAAGACAGGGATAGTACCGGTAATGTCGGGGATCTATGAAATAAAAAATACGTCTGGCAAACAAAAAAATGCATTGAAATTAGATTTAAAGAACATTTAGCACAATTAAGATACGGTACTATTGATAGATTTTGCGTCGCCAGGCATAATTATCACCACGTAGATAAAGAGAACCTAAAATTAATCAAAAATGTTAGGCAACCAGGACAGCTAAACGCTTTCGAATATATATATATATATATATATATATATATATATATATATATATATATATATATATATATATATATATATATATATATATATATATATATATATATATATAATATATAATAATAATACACAATAGGCCAAGGGCTGCAGTGCTATCGGGGCGGCAAAGCCGCGGACGAGCCCTGAGGGAGAAAAAAATATAATAGTAACAAAAATTTTATAAATCGACCTCGCCGCCTATGTCCAGTTTGATGATCACTACTAGAAATACCAACAATCGAAACGTGCGAGTGTTGATAACCGAATTTAGGTGGAGGTAAACTTCTGGCAAGCAAGCAATAAAAAAATTGAACCACCCTTAATCGTACAAGCCGGGTACCTGCATCGAATATATACACTGTTGTAGTCAGCAAACATTTTGAATTGTTCATCCTCTGATGACGCTAACTTGGTTAGTGAAACGATAGTCAGGTTTTTTTAATGTGTTGTGGTGATCTGAGTTCTCCAAGTGTAGTTATCAGTGCTCATTACAGGTTCCCATATTCACTTAGTCCACCTCTAGTTACTATTTTTCACCATCAAATTAGTATATAAACAAGTGTTACATTTTAGTACCTATTTCAATTACCAGTTTTTAAATGCCAACAATTCATGGGAACAATTTACAAACACTGCTACAAGTCAATTCTATTTTCATGATAAATATTGACATACATCACGTCGACATTTTATAAACGTCACCTGTCATTTTTATTTTGTTTTTTTTTTAATAAATTTTAACGTATCAACGGATTTTTATTTAGAGTTGTTATAAATGTTTATAAAGAAATTCAATTTTCTCTTGTCTCACAATGGCGTAAAACAGCGAAACCGGTTACAGAGAAGAAATCAAACCCTCGTGAAGCCTGAGTTGTAGTGCCTACATCTGTATTTCCCATCTATAGTCTTATTGTTGTAGTAAGATAACTGAAGAAATTCATAATATGTAAAACAAGATCAATTAAGCTGAAGCGCTACATTTCTCTTAATGTGGGATATAATTCAAAACTTATAAATTATCATTCTTTTCACGATTATTCTAATTAATAGTCATTGTGAACGTATGTGCGAATGTTTCGCATATGTTTGATAAGGTTTCACATTCTAACATCCTCAACATGTGCTTGAATGATGAATTTATAATTGTCACTTTCTTCGGTTCTGTGCGCTGTTAGATCTAATATTGAAAGTAAATTAAATTTTTATGTAAGTTCTACCATTATCTCCTCCGCAGTTTCCTTTTAATGCTATTAGTTATACTTTCCCAAACAAATATTACATTATATCGCGATAATACTTAAAGGCAAACCCAAAAAAAAAAACATATCTTCTCTCCTCACATTACTGCTTCCTTGTTGTTTTTTACAAGCTACGGAAGTTGTTTAATAATTTGGATACACTTATTAGAAATGTGTTTCAATTTTCTTTGTACACCACAGTAAATGTTGAATGTGTTACTTTTTTAATTGTGTGTTTTGTTACAATACATGCTTTTAATATTTAATAATAATACTTAATTATCCCCACAGTTAGCTAGATAATATTTAATAATAATACTTAATTATCCCCACAGTTAGCTAGAAGACTACTAAGTAGTATACTATTGCACAGGGAGCGTAGTAATCTGGCAATTCTGATTATGTACTAGGTACAGATGTACATAGATACTACTTCGCTGGTTTCACAAGAGCTTGTGTTCTTCTCTATAGCCAGTTTCGCCGTTTACGGCCTCACCAGACAGTATGGACGGTTTCACCAAGTAAGGGCAACAATACTTAATGAATATTTATTTACTTGGAATCTCTTAAGAAATAGTACGATTATTAATATACAAAGTTATCATAAAGTAAGCGATATATTTCAGCTCATTTTTAGCGAATTTTTCATAAAACGAAAAATTCACTAATGAGGAGATCTGTGTTTATATATATATATATATATATATATATATATATATATATATATATATATATATATATATATATATATATATATATATATATATATATATATATATATATGTATCACACCGATAACTCAAAAAATAACAGGCCGATTTTAATGAGATTTGGTACGTACCTTCCCTTTGTAAGTGGCTTGAACAAGTTCGTTAGCCAGGAAAATCGGACTAGTTTTTCCGGGAAAATGTTGGGTTTTCCTTCGGACAATTTTCGTATCTCCGAAAATAACATAGCAATGACAACCAAATTTGGCATATACGTTTGTACTGTCCAACTTACCCGACCTGCGTTGAAAGGATCAAATTCGCTAATTAAATTGCGGTAGGCTTTCCTTTGACAGGGCCCTGTCATTTTCGCCAATAGCTTAATTTCTTTAAATTATATAAGACTAAAGTATACTCATTGCTTTATAATGTTTAAATAATTATTATAAAAGATTTTTTGAAACGGGGAGCCCCAGTGTGGTATATTTTATTGAATCTTCATAGACTGTGAGTAAGTCTTAAGCAAGGAAATAACAACATCTCTTCACTGCCTTATGTGTAGTTTATTGTGCATCATAACATACAGACGATGTCGCCTTATCCTAATCGTAACCAAGATTAGGTCAAGGGCGGTTCCCTTTATTTTGTTATAGCTTCTCCGATTCATGAACTGGGCCAGGTTTTCCACAAGCTTTTCTCTTGGTCTCATGAAGAGTTTGTATTTAGGCTTGGACGAGGAACTAGAGAAGCAATTCTGGCACTTAAAAAATAGAAGGAAGGAGACTTAAGCAAAATAGAAATACATGTATTGATGTATTGCTTTTTATAAATCTGGCAAAGGCATTCGATAAGGCGGATTGGAAAATATTATTTCATATAATGAAGAGAGAGATTGGATTGGAGGGATCAGTGTATAATTCTCAATCTATAAAAAAATCTAGGTACCATAATAGATATTCACGTATATGAAACTGACGCCAGGATGCCCATATCGCCATATTTGTTCAAATTAAATAAATGGATAACGGTTCCACTGCATAAGACACGCAGATGACATCAATCTGATAGCAGAAACATAAAATTAATTACAAATGATGCCAATTATGCTGGTTAGTGTATTAAAACGAATCAAATTAAAGATAAATATGGAGAAAACAAAAATAATAAAGATAAGTAAGGATAAACAGAAAGCTAAACGGCCAACAACTTGAACAATGTTCACGCACTTGAGAGTATTATCGCGGATGATAGTAAATATAGCAAAGATCTGAGAAGCATCGCGATGGCAAAGCAATTATTCAATCAACAAAGTATATTTCAACTTGGACATGAGGAAAAAGTCGTACGAATAAAGTGTGGTAGTGAATGGAGCGAAAACTTGTACTATGACTAAGCAGGGCATGAAGGGAAAAAACTGTTGAAATGTGAACATGGGGAAAAATGACAAAGACACGGTACACCGATATAAAGACGAATAAAAGTGTGTTAGAAGAGGTGACAGAAGAAAGATGTTTGCTGAAAGAAATTAGACGAAGGCAAAATTAATTGGTCATAGTCTAATACATAATAACTTTCTGACAACATTGCTTGAAGGATACGTATCTGGAAAAAATGGAAAAGGTAGACCAAGGAGAAAACATCTGGTGAACCTGGCACAACTGATGAAATGTGGAAGTTATAATGAAATGAATCGAGCTGCTGGAAACAGAGTCACGGTTGCGACGGCAGGGCGACACTGGCCTTAGATTGTGATGAAATTGTTATAATAATGACTCTTAAAATAAGCTTTTTTAAAGCTCTATAAAAACTTCGAAACGATTCCACTGCCATTACCTCCAATATATTAATCCAATTGATCGTGGCTAGTTACAGTATAAATTTGTCAATATTTGTGTTTAATAATTTTAGACTATCACGGCTCATTGCTTGAAATACCAAATAATTTCCGGGCCGTTTTGCCGTGGTCTTACTTAGGGGATTGCTAGACGTTTCCCCAACCGTAGCTGCCATCTTCCTAAGTAGCTGCACTGAAACTAAACAGACATCGTTCTGGTACCTGTGGATGATGCAATCACCTGTATGAATCAATACAAGCGATTACATCACCCACGGATATAAGAAAGGCTACTATACCGATCCCTGCTCAGCTTCAGTGCAGCTACTGAAGAAGCTAGCAGCTATGGTTCGCGGAACGTCTAGCAACCCACTAAGTGAGTTCGACCACGGCAAAACAATCCAGAACTCATTTTGATTCCAAATATTTGTCTTCTTTATGGAGTACTAAGAAGATAATTCTCTTTCATTTACAGGCGTTGTTGCTGATACAATTTTCTGGAAACAAATAATCTGACAAGAGTGAATCGAAAGTCTGTGAATTGTAATTATCTTTTTGTACATTCTAAAATACGTTATTGATGAGTCTCCAGGATGTGCCAATTTGCTCACTTGTAAAGGGAAATTCCTGTTTCTCGTTGAGATAGGCGAAAACTGATGTCTGTTACTGAGGCTCAATTTTCATGCCTACGTTAACGGTAAAACCGCATAACGATGTCTATTACCTTTTCAGGGATATGGGTGTTTTTCGGAACTGTGCATTTTTGGAAAGTGGCTGACTTTTTCCTACTGATTTTTTTTATTTTTATGAAAACATTTCGTGAGCACTGTTTTACGTAGAATCCAATGGTGTAGATTAAATTTTTTTAATTGATATTTTTGTAGTTTTAAACAGAATCAATTTTTTAAATGTGCCAGTGTATTTTAGTTTATTTGAGTAAACACTTGATGTTCTGCACAACTCTTCTTTGAAAAATAGAACATTTTTTTACGCATACTTTGTAAAAAGCGCTGTGACAAGTGGCCTTTGGACGACGTGGCGACAACATAAGGTGCTACTGTTTGTCGCCAGTTGTCAAATTTTGAATCAGGTGAGAAAGACGCTGCTTTTTGGGTGTTTGTCGAGGTTTTCAGCAAGACGGGACACCGCCTCACAACACAGTAATTCTTACCAATTTTAGTGAATTTTCTTAGAAAAAATTCACTAATGAGGAGATCTCGACTTTTCAATTTTGAAAAAATTTCTTCAAATAAGCGCGATCCAGGACCCCTAGAACCCATATCCGGGGTCAGTTTCAATTTTTATATGTTTATATATATATATATATATATATATATATATATATATATATATATATATATATATATATATAATAATTATTAAGTTTAGTAAGTAGGTTTCATTATAATACATTTTCGGGGAAAAAATAAGCGAGCCCTTCATTTTTGGTGAATTTTTATTTTAAAAAATTCACAAATAAAGAGGTATCGATGGAGAGACTTTGCAAAAAATGTTTTCAAATGAGCGCGAACTAGGACCCCTAGAACCCATATCTGGGGTCAATTTCAATTTTTATTTGTTTATATATATATATATATATATATATATATATATATATATATATATATATATATATATATATATATATATATATATATATATATATATATATATATATATATATATATATATATATATATATATATATATATGTATCACACTGATAACTCAAAAAATAATGGGCCGATTTTGATAAAATTTGGCATGTACCTTTCTTTTGTAAATGGCTTGGATAAGTTTTAGTCAGGAAAATCGGACGAGGTCTTCCGGGAAAATTTTGAGTTTTCATTCGAAAAAAATTCTTATCTCAAAGACTAATAGGCCGATTTTGATAAAATTTGGCACGTACCTTCCTTTTGTTAATGACTTTGATAAATTCGTTAATCAAAAAAATCGGACGAGGTTTTCCGGGAAATTTTTGAGTTTACATTCGAAAAAAATTATTTTCTCAAAAAATAATGTGCCGATTTTAATAAAATTTGGCACGTACCTTCCTTTTGTACATGGCTTTGACAAGTTTGTTAGTCAGGAAAATCGGACGAGGTTTTCCGGGAAAATTTTGAGTTTTTATTCGAAAAAATTTTTTTTATCAGAGAATAATAGGCCGATTTTGATAAAATTTGGCATGTACCTTCCTTTTGTAAATGGCTTTGATAAATTCGTTAATCAGAAAAATAGGACGAGGTCTTCCGGGAAAATTTTGAGTTTTCATTGAAAAAAATTTTTATCTTAAAAAATAAAAAATCTACTATAACCAAATTTGGTAGGTAGGTTTACGATATAAAAAGTAAACTATACACGAAAATTTAGATTTCTATGTTACAAGAAAAAAAAGTTATAATAAAATATTTTGTGCCAGATCATTTATATGAAAATTCACTACCATAACGCACTTGCTGCGTCCAGGCTTTTTTAATGTTCAGAAAATGGGCCGTTGGTGAATAAGCACAAACGTCGACATTTTAAAAACCTCTTGAACTAGGTAATTACCCCCATTGCTTGCAAAGCGTGTCCCATTGAGATAATTGATTTTTCTGCTTATAACTACAAAAATATAAATGTGAAAAAATGCAATCTACACCATTGAATTCTACGTTGAAAAGTGCTTTACACATGTTTTCACAGAAATAAATAATTTCCAATAGGAAAAAATTTATAACCACTTTCTAAAAATGTACATTTTCTAAAAACACCCCGTATCTCTGAAACGGTAATAGATATCGAATACGGTTTTACGATTAAGTTTGTCATGGAAATCGAGTCTCGGACACCCACAATCAGTTTTCAACATTAAGTCTTTCCGATGGAGGTTTATAAACGACCAGGATGATCATATTTTGCTAACGTTTTCTAACTGCATTCTAATTACAGAGATAAAACAAATATAATTTTTTTTTCATATAATGGCTTCAGTCGTTGAGTCATCAACACAATTATCAAATAATAAAAAATGAACTAACCAGTTTCAAAACAAAGGTGCGTGCAAATACAATATGAGCATTTTTCATGCCTTTAAGTCAATAACACTTCACTAAATATCAATTTTCAGGCAACCAAATTACGCTACCAAGAAGATATAATTACGTTATGTGTGACGAAAAACTCAACGTTTCATGAAGTGAAGTAAGAGGAAGTTGTAAAACATTAGACTTGTTGAAAAATGATGTATAACATGATCATTAATATGCTTTATTACGATATTAAGCGCAAACATTCACGCACTAAAACCAGTAAATTAATTTTAATTATTATTAATAAATATGGAACTTTCACTTCTCACGACCCCCGCATAAGTTTGTCTGAGAAAACGTACAAACGAAAGTGACGCTTTTGTTCCGACAATTTGGTAAGAGCGAGGCAACTGCATATTTAATTAAGGTGAGGAGCAGAGAGAATTGTCGCATCGTCTACTGGCAGCGGCAGCATTTCTATTAGCTATTCGCGATCATTCCTACATGTATACTGTATACAGCAAAATAAATACACCACTCAGTTATTATTATCTTTTTAATCAGAAACAGAAGCAAGATTTTAAAAAAGTAAGACGTAATCTGAATGGCCATCACGATCACCCTATATTACACTCAGGAGCTCATGAAAGACGATTTTGATAGAAGAACGCCTTTTTGTAAACAAATGATGGAAATGTTATATGTTATCCAACTAGAACATGTGCCGTTTTCTGATGAGTGCAGTTTTACACTTCACGGTCATGATAATCGTCAAAATTGTCGCTACCGGTCTAAAGAAAGTCCAGACTGGATGAGAGAAGAACATACGCAATACCTTGAAAAAGTTAAAGTTTTGACAGGAATAGTTGTAAACTGAGACATTGGTTCATTTCTCATTTATGGTAATTTGAATGGAGATGATTATTCAGGACTGCTCCAAAATAATGTTGTGCAGACTTTCGCAAACTTATATCTTAATCGAGCAAACCCGTAAGTTCCAGCGAATGTGATATGGTTTCAGCAAGATGGAGCACCAGCACACTACCAAATCAATGTCTTGCACTACCTGGACTTAATATTTCCAAATCAGTTAGAAGTGTCCAAGATAAAATGTTAATTAGTGAGAAGAAAAATAACTGCCAGTGGGAAAATAAATTACCTTGACATTCAATAGTTAACACGACAATTAATTAAGCATCAAAGTCTACTAATATACTTTGTGTTCCTAGAGAATGCATTTTTTAACTACCGGTAGCCTGATTTTTTTTAAACCATGAATAACTCATACCTTTTAATAAGAGATGGATTTTAACATCTATAAATGCCACTATTATGAGAACATTTTTTTACTATCATAGCCCCGTTGTAACCAAATATCATTATAAAAAAAATAAAGAGACTACCTTTCCCAATCTACCTCAAGTGTTCAGATTCTACGATCTTTAACGGGGATTTCATTATTTTCAGGGGCGGCTCCTCAATAAGTGCGCCCGTGCGCGCGCACTGCCGCCTGCCGTGGAACAAATAATATTTTTGGTATGCTATATTTTAATAAATATTTATTTACTTTTTTACCTAACTAACCTAACCTAACAAAATTAGTATATCGAGGATCGCAGAGACTCGGCAGCAATTAATACAGAATACAAAATCAGAATAAGTATAGTTTTAATCGTTGCAGACGTTATATACATCCATATCCATATAAAGCAGGCGGGCGGCGGTGTGTATTTTTCGGCGCTCTCCGGCAATGCGATACTTCAGTGCGAAATGATCGCCGAATCTTGATGATCTTCGTCGCAAACGACCGAATAATCAATCTGTTGCGCGCTATAAAATTACACACTTCCAGAATAGGTGGACAAAATAATTGTGATACTGTGATTCAATTCAGTGGATATTTTAAATTTAAAGGTTAACTTTTTAAAGGACTTTTTAATTACTGTAACGTATAACTAACTAGAGGAAAACTTGGTAACTAGTTAATAATTATTAAGTTTAGTAAGTAGATTTTATTATAATACATTTTCGGGGGAAAATAAGCAAGCCCTTCATTTTTAGTGAATTTTTATTTTTAAAAATTCACTAATAAAGAGGTATCGATGGAGAGACTTTGCAAAATTTTGTGTGTGTGGTTGTGGGCTTTCATATAAAATATATTTCTTTTCTTGTTAACTAAACAAAGACACATTTTTAAGTTCATTTTTTATATAAAAGCCCACAACCACCAAAAATGTATGGCCATCTGAAAATTCATCAGCCCCTAGAACCCATATCCGGGGTCAGTTTCAATTTTTATATATTTATATATATACATACATATATATATATATATATATATATATATATATATATATATATATATATATATATATATATATATATATATATATATATATATATATATATATATATATATATATATATATATATATATATATATATATATATATATATATATATATATATATATATATATATATATATATATATATATATATATATATATTTGTGTGTGTTCAGAAAGATTTCCGCGGTCTTTAATGTAAGACATACTTGGTTCTCGGGTTAAACCGCGTCAAGAATTTATGGAAACTCGACGTTTCGGCTCCTGTTTTGGAACCATTTTCAAGAGGTAAAGGAGATATGTAAGTACACTCTAAGGCCTCAATCTGCCTACTCCTTAGAGTGATGGACAAAGGTGGGTAAAGGAAATATGTAAGGACACTCTAAGGCCTCAATCTGCCTACTCCTTAGAGTGGTGGACAAAGGTAGGTAAAGGAAATATGTAAGGATACTCTAAGGCCTCAATCTGCCTACTCCTTAGAGTGGTGGACAAAGGTAAGTAAAGGAAATATGTAAGGACACTCTAAGGCCTCAATCTGCCTACTCCTTAGAGTGGTGGACAAAGGTAGGTAAAGGAAATATGTAAGGACACTCTAAGGCCTCAATATGCGTACTCCTTAGAGCGGTGGACAAAGGTGGGTTGGGTTGTTGTAGCTCGATTACGGGGCCTCAATCTGCCTACTCCCCAAATCTCACCGGAGATCGTCTGTGAGGTCTCAGTGTGTTCAACCCTAGGCCTCAGAGAGATATATCTCCATCACTCTAAGGAGTAGGCAGATTGAGGCCTTAGAGTGTCCTTACATATTTCCTTTACCTCTTGAAAATGGCTCCAAAACAGGAGCCGAAACGTCGAGTTTCCATAAATTCTGGACGCGGTTTAATCCGAGAACCAAGTAGAAAATTGAGTTATTCAAATTTTGAGTTTTATTTTGAAAAAAATTTTTTCTCCGAAAATTACAAAATGATTTTGATGAAATTTGGTGGATATGTTGCCCTGGGTAAGACCCTACTATACACCAAAATTCAACTTTTTAAGTTCGTAGAAACTTGAGTTATTCAAATTTGAAGCATTTAATAAAAAATTAACTACCATAACGCACTTGCTGCGTCCCGAACTTTTTTTTCTTGCGCACCCCCAATGCATTAAGGCACGAGCCGCTACCGATTATTTTACAATTATAACGCTGTAATTACCAAATATTATTATAAAAAAGTAAAAAGATTACATTTCCCAACGTCGCTTTAGTGTTCAGATTTTACTTAAAACAGTATAAATGAATTGAAATGTAGGTGGCTAAGATTGCCGAGATCATCTTGATCATAGTGATGTCGCCATAG
The DNA here is from genome assembly GCA_964006375.1 of Tillus elongatus. Taxonomy (NCBI): domain Eukaryota; kingdom Metazoa; phylum Arthropoda; class Insecta; order Coleoptera; family Cleridae; genus Tillus; species Tillus elongatus. The sequence continues at coordinate 82,033,079 of OZ023263.1, read as the reverse complement.
TGAAAATCTTTCATCCAAATTTCGAAAGCTCAAGACGCTTCAATTCAGTAATGTCATTTGCTACACCCAGTTCGTTAAAGGTTTTGACCGTTACATAATCTGAATGTAACGAGTGTATTAGTTTACTCGATTGTTCATGACAGATGTTGCTTGATATGAATACCAGTACGACTGTCTTCATCTATATTACAATAGTATCAAGTCATATAATAATCACCATCAAACGTGTTATTGATAATAATTGTACAACACGGCTTTGGTAAAAATAGCTTTCGGATTTTTTTTCTGGTGGGACCTATAAAATGTTATTATTTTGAATAAGTTTTAGAATGTATTTGTGAAACGTAAATTACCACATCCTTAGAATAAAGTTTTTAATTTATAAATGGTTTCAGCGAATTTTCAGACAAACATTTGGTAATAAAGAGATTGGGACTTTGGAACATTTGAAATCCCTATGAATGAATCGATATTTAGGACTTGTTAAGATTTTTATAAGTCCATATATGTATATATATATATATATATATATATATATATATATATATATATATATATATATATATATATATATATATATATATATATATATATATATATATATATATGTATGTATGTAATATAAAAACCCAAAATATCATTAGTAGGTATCGACCTCTTACAATAAAAAAATTAAAGTTCTTAGCTAAAACACGCTGTGTATTTCGGATCTTCTTTAACGCTTCTTCACCTTTTTGGACTACATCAGCCTAAAACGATTTAATGTGGAGCTGTCTACTCCTAGCGGGAGAAATGCATTTAGGGCGTAGTTTCAGGGTTTCAGACACCCTATCACCTATCAGGTAGTTTAACAACAACAAAATTAACCAGTCACGAATCTTGAGTAGCTATATATTGGACCTCATCTTCCCAGAGATAGTTCAACTCCCGAATGTTGTCAGATTTGATCCCTTTGAAAACAATATTATATCTAGAGATCTCTATAAACTCAAACTCATCGACAATATGTGCAGGAAGAAGCTGCCTTATTTTTATCTAACCGGGTTGAAAATTTATGAAAAGACTTTTCAGTGGTTTTAATTTCTAGATAGAATTTTGAAGCTTCAAAGTAGATGCGAAATATAGAGCATGTTTTGGCAAGGAACTTGCATTTTCCGACCCGCTTGTAAGAGGTCGATAGCCCTTAATGAGATTATGAGAGCTTACGTTCATAGCAAATTGAGTTATTGAAATTTGAAGGATTTAATGAAAATTCGGTAAATTTGCAGATTAGCACCCGAACGCTTTTCAACAAATTGTTTTCAGAAACATTACTAGGACCGCACCTGGATGCACAAACCACAAGAAAAATTTCTTGTTCACACCCCCCAAAGATGTTATGGGACTGGGAGTGAATAGGGGTGCTGTGCGGGGAAGGCAGGGTTTAAGGGAAATATGGCTTCAAAATGTGAAAAAGGCAGCATTCAAGCCCGCTTTATTCGAATTTTCTGCTAATATTTCCTTTTTACTACCTACCCCGCTCAGCACCCCTACTCACTCCTGGTCCCGTAACTTCCTTGGGGGGTGTGAACAAGAAATTTTTCTTGGGGTTTGTGGATCCAGGGGGGCCCTAGGCAGGTTTCTAAAAACAGTTTTTGAAAAGCGTTCGAGAGCTAAACTGCAAATTTACCGAAAATACACTACCAAAACGCACTTACTGCGTCCAGTTTTTTTTTACAAACGGATCATATTTCGATAAAAAATGCAAAAATGCATTAACGAATTTGTTCTACAAAAATTAGCTAAAAAAATTATACACCCCTACTCACTCCTGGTCCCGTAACTTCCTTGGGGAGTGTGAACAAGAAATTTTTCTTGGGGTTTGTGTATCCAGGGGGGCCCTAGGCAGGTTTCTGAAAACAGTGCTTTGAAAAGCGTTCGGGAGCTAAACTGCAAATTACCGAAAATTCGCTACCAAAACGCACTTACTGCGTCTAGATCTTTTTCTTACAAACGCATCATATTTCGATAAAAAATTCAAAAATGCATTAACGAATTTGTTCTACGAAATTTAGCTAAAAAAAATTATGCACCCCTACTCACTCCTGGTCCCGTAACTTCCCTGGGGGTGTGAACAATATATTTTTCTTGGGGTTTGCGGATTCAGGGGGGGGCCTAGGCAGGTTTCTAAAAACATTTTTTTGGAAAGCGTTCGAGAGCTAAACTGCAAATTTACCGAAAATACGCTACCAAAACGCACTTACTGCGTCCAATTTTTTTTTTTTACAAACGGATCATATTTCGATAAAAAATGCAAAAATGCATTAACGAATTTGTTCTACAAAAATTAGCTAAAAAAATTCGACACCCCTACTCACTCCTGGTCCCGTAACTTCCTTGGGGAGTGTGAACAAGAAATTTTTCTTGGGTTTGTGGATCGGTAGGGGGGGGGGGGGGCTAGGCAGGTTTCTGAAAACAGTGTTTTGAAAAGCGTTCGGGAGCTAAACTGCAAATTACCGAAAATTCGCTACCAAAACGCGCTTACTGCGTCTAGATCTTTTTCTTACAAACGCATCATATTTCGATAAAAAATTCAAAAATGCATTAACGAATTTGTTCTACAAGAATTAGCTAAAAAAAAATATACACCCCCTAGTCACTCCTGGTCCCGTAACTTCCTTGTGGAGTGTAAACAAGAAAATTGTTGGGGGAATAGGGGTGATGTGCGGAATAAGCAGGGTTTAAGGGAGATATGGCTTCGAGATGTGAAAAAGACAACTTTCAAGCCCGTTTTATTCGCATTTTCGGCTCATATTTCCTTTTTACTACCTACCCCGCCCAGCACCCCTATTCACTCCTGGTCCCGTAACTTCCTTGGAGGGTGTGAACAAGAAATTTTTCTTGAGTTTTGTGGATCTAGGTGGGGCCCTAGGCAGGTTTCTGAAAACAGTTTTTTGAAAAGCGTTCGGAAGCTAATCTGCAAATTTACCGAAAATTCGCTACCAAAACGCACTTACTGCGTTCAGATTTTTTTCTTATAAACGCAACATATTTCGATAAAAAATGCAAAAATGCATTAACAGATTTGTTCTACGAAAATTAGCTAAAAAAATTATACGCCGTTAAACCATAAACTTCACCAAACCTACAAATAAATATCCAAAAAGGCACCAACTAAACCGACAGCCAAAGCATCAAAGAAAGGGTCTATTTGAAATGGATATTTTGTAAATATTTTAGTAAAATGAAGGGCAATGACAGTTGAATCTGAAACTTAAGCGTTTGCAGAACACTCTTCTTGCAACATTTTCTTTTCACAATCGGTATTTGTTTCACATTCTTTGCCTAAACATTGCCAATTTTGACGTTTAAAATTGCGAGTTTGACGTTTTGAGAAAACTCCAAAATTTGTTTCTTTAACTGCCCATAACTTCGTTGTCTTTAAAGGTGGAGACCTAAATTTTGGTACACAGTTCACTCTTTATAAAACAAACACACGATCCAGGGGGGGGGGGTCCTAGGCAGGTTTCTGAAAACAGTTTTTTGATAAACGTTCGGGAGCTAAACTGCAAATTTACCGAAAATTCGCTACAAAAACGCACTTACTGCGTCCAGATTTTTTTCTTACAAACTTATCATATTTCGATAAAAAATTCAAAAATGCATTAACGAATTTGTTCTACGAAATTTAGCTAAAAAAATTATGCACCCCTACTCACTCCTGGTCCCGTAACTTCCCTGGGGGGTGTGAACAAGCAATTTTTCTTGGGATTTGTGGATTCAGGGGGGCCCTAGGCAGGTTTGTAAAACAGTTTTTTGAAAAGCGTTCGGGAGCTAAACTGCAAATTTACCGAAAATACGCTACCAAAACGCACTTACTGCGTCCAGTTTTTTTTTTACAAACGCATCATATTTCGATAAAAAATGCAAAAATGCATTAACGAATTTGTTCTACAAAAATTAGCTAAAAAAAATTATACACTCCTACTCACTCCTGATCCCGTAACTTCCTTGGGGTGTGAACAAGAAATTGTTCTTGGGGATCCAGGGGGGGAGCCCTAGGCAGGTTTCTGAAAACAGTGTTTCGAAAAGCGTTCGGGAGCTAAACTGCAAATTACCGAAAATTCGCTACCAAAACGCACTTACTGCGTCTAGATCTTTTTCTTACAAACGCATCATATTTCGATAAAAAATTGAAAAATGCATTAACGAATTTGTTCTACGAAAATTAGCTAAAAAAATGTATACACCCCCTAGTCACTCCTGGTCCCGGAACTTCCTTGGGGAATGTAAACAAGAAAATTGTTGGGGGAATAGGGGTGATGTGCGGAATAAGCATGGTTTAAGGGGGATATGGCTTCGAGATGTGAAAAACTTTCAAGCCCGTTTTATTCGCATTTTCGGCTCATATTTCCTTTTTACTACTTACCCCGCCCAGCACCCCTATCCACTCCTGGTCCCGTAACTTTCTTGGGGGGTGTGAACAAGAAATTTTGGTGGGGCCCTAGGCAGGTTTCTAAAAACAGTTTTTTGAAAAGCGTTCGGGAGCTAATCTGCAAATTTACCGAAAATTCGCTACTAAAACGCACTTACTGCGTTCCGATTTTTTTTTCTTATAAACGCATCATATTTCGATAAAAAATGCAAAAATGCATTAACAGATTTGTTCTACGAAAATTAGCTAAAAAAATTATAGGCCGTTAAACCATAAACTTCACTAAACCTACAAATAAATATCCAAAAAGGCACCAACTAAACTGACAGCCAAAGCATCAAAGAAAGAGTCTATTTGAAATGGATATTTTGTAAATATTTTAGTAAAATGAAGGGCAATGACAGTTGAATCTGAAACTTAAGCGTTTGCAGAACACTCTTCTTGCAACATTTTCTTTTCACAATCGGTATTTGTTTCACATTCTTTGTCTAAACATTGCCAATTTTGACGTTTAAAATTGGGAGTTTGACGTTTTGAGGAAAACTGCCCATAACTTCGTTGTCTTTAAAGGTGGAGACCTAAATTTTGGTACACAGTTCACTCTTTATAATACAAACACGCGTACCAAATTTGTTATTTACGGAGATATGAATTTTTTTTTAGAAAGAAAACAAAATTTTCCGGGAAAACCTGGTCCGATTTTCCTGGCTAACGAACTTGTCCAAGCCACTTGCAAAAGGAAGGTACTCACCAAATTTGATCAAGATCGGTTCATTATTGTTTGAGTTATCGGTCGGATATATATATATATATATATATATATATATATATATATATATATATATATATATATATATATATATATATATACACATATCTCCTCATTAGCGAATTAAAAAAAAATTTAGCTAAAAACGATACATTCATCGACCGGGAATCGATCTTAGAATCTGCTGCGTGGGAGACAACCACAGCCGAGATACGTTAACTAAAGCTTTGTTTACCTGATACTTCACGCCGACTTCATGTCCCGGGATATTTTATATTATGTTAAAAGTAAACGTAACAACTAATTACAGAATTAATAGAATTGTCACTTAAAACACATTCAACGACTGTTTCGATCTTAGATGACGTCTTACGTTTAAGTTTAAAAATAAAGGAACAAACTGTTTTGGTACAGAATTCACTCTTTATAATACAAACACGCGCACCAAATTTGGTTGCCCTTACTTTGTTATTTACGGAGATATGAATTTTTTTAGAAAGAAAACACAAAATTTTCTGGGAAAACCTGGACCGATTTTCCTGGCTAACGAACTTGTCCAAGCCACCTGCAAAAGAAAGGTACTCACCAAATTTGATCAAGATCGGTCCATAATTTTTTGAGTTATCGGTCATATATATATATATATATATATATATATATATATATATATATATATATATATATATATATATATATATATATATATATATATATATATATATATATATATATATATATATATATATTATATTAAAAGTAGACGTAACAACTAATTACAGAATTAATAGAATTGTTACTTAAAACAATTTAACGACTGTTTCGATCTTAGATGACGTCTTACGTTTAAGTTTAAAAATAAAGGAACACACTGTTTTAAAATCATTTTATAGAGACGTGACTTGATTTTGTTTACACTTCCACTATATTATGCTACACTTTCAGTCTAAAACTGTAACTGGGGCCGTTAATTAAGCTACAAATATAGTGTATTTTAAAAATGGATTGAATCCCCCAGTTAAAAAACAGTCACTCGGCAAATTTTTCATTTCATGTTGTCTGTGATTTCGGATATTTATGGCCTAGATTTCACGATTGCTGGTTCAGGTAGTATGCCTGTTATTTAGATTATTTGGTTACCGTTGATGTATGGTTTATACCTGTTGTATGAATCAATATACGCATGGAAGATAAGTACTCTATCTTCCAGGCATTGGACATTAACCACTAAGTCGTTTCAACTCATGTCTTTCAGGTTTAAGATAGGTTAATTTACACCAGTTCTAGCCACATGTAAAGCCTCATTCCAGTTACTCTTACACTTTCAAAAACATAGCGTTATCAAAAATATTTTTGTATATTTTTTGGGGAAAAATGTCAGTTATAGCTGATTTACGAAGTCGTCCGCGGTCTTAATACAATGAAGATATGTGCCAGGTTTCGTTGATTTGAACGAATCACGACGGTTTCACAAATCAGTTGAAGCCATCGCTCGGACACCACACACACACACACACACACACACACACACACACACACTATATATATATATATATATATATATATATATATATATATATATATATATATATATATATATATATATATATATAATATTAACATATAAAAATTCAAACGATCCTTGGATACGGGTTCTATGAGCCCTAATTCGTGCCCATTTGAAAACATTTTCCGAAAATCTCACCATCTTTACCTCTCTGTTAGTGAATTTTCTTAATGAAAATTCATTAAAAGTTAATCCAATAGGCGTTGCCATCGGATTGGCAAAAGCATGGGAAAATATCAGGCCAGAACTTATTCAAAAATCTTGGAGTTAACTTCTAACCCAAGTTGGTAAAGGTTGGATTAAAGATGATAACCTTGTAGCGTCACAGTGGACGGATAAATAGAGTTAGAGGGTATAAAGGAATAAAGTTACTGTATTAATAAATCGCATTTCTTGAGACGTTGTAAGAAAATAAATTATTGACAAGAAAAATCGTGGGAATCCTTAAACGATATGGATATTTCTTAGCATATTCAAAATGAGTCCAGCTCGGATGAAGAAATAGAAGTGATACCACGACGTGTAAAGCACGTAGAGGCAGTCAGAAGCTTTTAAACATGTTTGAAATGGGCTGAAGAAAATGCTGAAGCGGAACATAACATTCCAGTTCTATTGGAAATGAAGAAACGTGCGCAAAAGGCAGCAGTTACAAACATTAAACATAACAAAACTACTTTTTCTTACCGTAACTTAGATTTACATAGATATGTTATATTTAGCAAAAACATAACATGTAAGGTTTTCCACGTTTCTTTTTTTTTTTTTTTCTATACCTAATCCGAAAATTTCGAAGATCTGGATCAACCAGTGCAATCATTAGTTCGGATTAAGGAGGTTGTACTGTAGCTGAATTTATTCCAAGTTACAAACTGTCACTGTATATCGAGTATTCGTGTACCGGAAAGATTTTGGGTTTTACGTACTTATAAAATATTTATGTTTAAATAAAAGAATTTAGTTTGGTAACAAGTAATTTAGCTGCGGCAATATATATATATATATATATATATATATATATATATATATATATATATATATATATATATATATATATATATGCGGGCAAGATTATTTACATGGTTGTAAAGTAACAATCGGATGTTAAAGAAATCTAATAATTTGACCTCCCAAGTTATGGACATATTTTGTGATATTCGCACAAAGTTTAAGAACCGCTTCATCAAATTCATGTCAAAACACGAGGCAATTAAAGAAAAATATATTATATACCTTACGTCACTTTCTTTGATATATCGTTCAATCAAAATGCTAGACCTACACTACATAATTAATATCTAATTTTAATTCCCTTCCGTGCCTCAGTTTTTATGTAAAACAAATAGCTCACCTTCCATTTAAAGCATCTAACGAGATTAAATTTTGATCAAGTTAATTTCGGCGATAGATAACTGACTGACATTAATTGTATTATAATTAACATTATACAGGAATCGATTTCCATAAATTATTTTAAGTGCTGTTTACCACAACAACTGGTCTGATATAAATTAAATTACCTAAACCCGATAAGGATCTCTAAAAGAATTCACCTCAGATTGAACCACCTATCCGTCTGCGTTAATCGTCGGATATTTAGAATGATTGTTTTGCATTGTTTCTAGTCTTCAGGAGATGTCCACAAGTATTTTAAATATTAGACGTCCAAAATTAGAAGCCCGTCTAAAATAGAAATAAAAACATAGGATGGTGTGGCTGCATTTACTACACAAATAAAAGAAGGGAGTGAGGAACTTATCCTCTTATAAACATAGTTGTCTGTTCTAACGTGTCTCACCAGATAAATCAACATTAATTAAATGATTTTCAGAACTAAATAATTAACTCTCTGGCTGTTTGCAAAAGATAACCGGTTCATGTATGTGCCGAACTGCAGTCTAGAATGTAGCACCTTAAGAATCACATACAATAAATGAAACAAACGTGTTTTTGACACCACAGAAAAATGTCTTATGTTTATACTGACTCACATGAACACGTTTCATCCTATTAGCGAAATTTTGTAGAAAAAAATCGCATCGCGACTTTGCTATTGAACACTTTGTTCTCTAATGAGCGTGGCATATGACCCCTGTAACCCATATTCAGAATCAGCTTATATATATATATATATATATATATATATATATATATATATATATATATATATATATATATATATATATATATATATATATATATATATATATATATATATATATATATATATATATATATATATATATATATATATATATATATATATATATGAAAACGCTGAAACACGTCAGTTTTAATATTGAGGAGGACATGTTTTGACATAAAACTCAACTTTGTCACATCAACCCCTTAAGGGTGTTGATAACAACCCTTATATTTTAAATTGGAAACATGGGTTGAGTGTTACATCATTTGAAAGCTCTTTCTTTTCTGAATTCAGCACACTAATTTTTTTGGAAGATTTATCAACTCGTTTAAAAATTATTCACAGTTGAAGATGCAAAAATGCATTTCACTAATTCCGATAAGAAATGTGTTGATAGTCAATGTTTTGTTGGTTTGTAAACAAAAAATTGACTATCAGAACATTTCTTATCGGAATGAGAGAAATGCGGTTTATTATTTCAGTTTAATCGGTCGGTTTGATACTTGATAGTACTACCAAAAATTAATTTTACAATGGTGTATTCTGTAGAAGAAAGAGTTGAAATAATTACTCTTTTATTCAAAAACGATGACTGTGCCAACCGTACCGCAAATTTGTTTAATGAACGACATCCGAACAGACATGTTAACAGAAAATACAATTTGGAGTTAGTTGCAAAGTTTCGACACAGTGATTCAGTAGCCAACAAAAAACGGGATCCTGAACGTGAATTTCCGGTTAGAAATGAGACTACTGAGATTGAAGTTTTAGGACAAATTGCTGCAGACCCAAATTTGAGCACGAGAAAATTGGCCACTGTTTCAAACATCAAAAGAAGAACTATTCAGCGAATATTGAAGCATCATAAATTTCACCTGTATAAAATTCATCTTGTACAACAACTGAATGAACATGATTTTGATCGGTGGCTGGAGTTTTGTCAAGTTATGACTGCACGAATAGCTGATAACGGGAACTTTCTGTTCAATATCTGTTTTCAGAAGAGTGTACGTTTTTATTAAACTCTACAGTCAATCGTCATAATTGTCGTTATTCGGCACATAATAATCCAAGAAATTTTCGCGAAGTCCACACTCAAACTCCACATAAATTGAATGTCTGGACTGGCATTTTTGGAGACCGTTTAATCGGACCAATTTTTCTTGATGGCAATTTGAGTGGCGAAATGTATTTTGAGTTACTAGAAGATATCGTTTACCCTCTACTAATTGACATTGTTGAAAATGATGATCGCTATCAAGAAAATCAATTAGTGTTTCAACAAGATGGAGCTTCTCCGCATTTTTCACGTGTTAGGGAGTTTTTGAACAGAGAGTTTCCAGGACAATTGATTGGGCGTAAAGGTGCTATTCAGTGGCCCCCTACATCACCGGATTTAACTCATTTAGACTTCTTTCTATGGGGCCATTTAAAGAGCAGAATTTACGCAACAGAACCGGAGTCTCTGGAAGAATTATGACGACGCACTGTTGAAGAATGCCGTCTAATAACTCCACAAATGCTCCAGAATGTCAGAGCTCGTTTTGAACAAAATTTGTACTTTTGTATGAAAGCTGGTGGTAAACAATTTGAACACTTACTTAACTGAATAAACATTTTTGAACGTTTAGTTTTGTTTTTTAGTTTTTTTAACGAACAATTAACTAATCAGTGCATTTTTTATCACAATGAATGGAATACGTTCTTGCAACTCCAACTGTGAATAATTTTTAAACGAGTTGATAAAACTTCCAATAAAATTAGTGTCCTGAATTCAGAAAAGAAAGAGGTTTCAAATGATGTAACACTCCACTCATGTTCCCCATTTAAAATATAAGGGTTGTTATCACCACCCTTAAGGGGTTGATGTGACAAAGTTGAGTTTTATGTCAAAGCATGTCCCCCTCAATATTAAAATTTACGTGTTTCAGCGTTTCTTAAAAAAAAAACTTCTCTGGACGCAAATCGGGCTATTTCGTTTTCAATACGCCACCCTGTATATGTATCCATCCGATAAATCAAAAAATAATTATCCGATTTCGATGAAATTCGGCAAGTGCCTTTCTTTTATTAATGGCTTGGATAAGTTCGTTAGCCAGGAAAATCGGACAGGGTTTTCCGGGAAAATTTTGAGTTTTCTTTCGAAATTTTTTTTCTCCGAGAATTACAAAGCTGTTTTAATGAAATTTACTAGATATGTTGCCTTTGGAGAGACCTTACTACGTACCAAAACCTCTGTAGATTGATAGAAAATTGAGTTATTCAAATTTTGAATTTTCTTTCGAAAAACATTTTTTTCTCCGAATATTACAAAATTATGTTAATGAAATTTAAGTTTATAGAATATTGAGTTAGTTTGAAGCATTTAATAAAAATTCACTACAATAACGCACTTGCTGCATCCCAAACTTTTTTAGTTTCATTAACTAATTAACTACGAAACTACAATGCCTTTCTGTATGTTGTTAATTATTATGTGAAACTAAATTGTCGACATTCATGATAATTATGAGTGGATAACGTAAACTTTTTTTTTGACATATTATTATCGACTCATTTGCTGGTTTACGTTTACGGTGTAACATAGTTAAATTTATTATTAAAAGTTAGACTGGTAGAATACACGACTAAAGTAATATACAAAATAAATAAAAGAAATTAAGCATGTACATACCTTTCTCAGCTTAACTTCTGAAGTTTGTGCAGATGTCAACGATCTGTTAAACGATGTCTGAGCTTGCTCGAAAACATTTTTTGCAGCATTCATATCTTTTTCCGTGACAGGCGCCTCCTGCGGTTTTGTTTGTTTATACTGCGAATTAACAGCCACAGAACGTGCGAAATAACTCTTGTAGTTACCCTCCTCCAGTTCCGCACTTAAGTCAAATTTTACCTTATCCGACACCATATTTATAATAAATATAATAAATTTATATAAAGATTTAATATATGTACACAAAGACCGTAAACTATATACACAAATTTGATAAAATTGAAGCTGTTTAGATCCCGTCAAACACACCAAACATCAAACTTGAGTGCACTGGATGGACGTAAACAAATACATTTTAACATATCAACACCACATTTACCACCTGACCGGCCGGCACTGAATGAATTCAAGAATGCATTTCTTTCTTTGAAAGTATTTTGATACGCGCCAATGGACGTTTGCCTACGCTTGCGCAAATATGGAGTATCTGGTGTGTATTTCTGGTTGCATACGCTAAAGCATATTCAGATTCAGAATGTGGTTGCTGAAACCACAGGTACACACCACAAAACTAGATTTGGTCAATTTTTCAGGGAACAAAAACTATACCACTTATTCTTAATTCCTTTATGAAGAAATATAACATATAAGGGCCTTCGAGATAATATGAAAATTTTCGGGACGTAGCAAGTGCGTTTTAGTAGTGAATTTTCATAAGAATTGTACACTATATTATAGGGCATATTACTAACATTAATACTTTAAACTTACACAGACCTTAAAGAATGAGGTGTTGCTAAACTTATTAAAATATTAATTACCATTCCTGTGTTAAGGGCTTCAAACAAAATAACATTTTCAAGTTGAAGAAGGTTGAAAAGATATTTGATGAACACAACAGGAGATTATAGGCTAAATGGTTTAGCACTTCTCAACATTTGCAGATAAATTTCTGAAATTGATGAATGGCTAAATAAAAAATAACAAATCGGGACGCAGCAAGTGCGTTATAGTAGCGAATTTTCATAGGAATTGTACACTATAATTATACGGTATATTAGTAAAGTTAATACTTTAAACTTATACAGACCTTGAAGATCGATTTTAGAGGTCCTAGTACGCGCACATTTGAAGAATTCTTTCGAAAGTGTTACATTGTTATCTCTCTATTATCACAAAAATCTTGTGTTCCAACTCCTTTTGAGAAAAATGCCAAAAACTCAATTTTCTATGAAGCCAGGAAATTAAATTTTGCTATATCTATAGATAGTGTAAAAGTCTGTTTAAAAGAAACTTGTATTACAAAAGCTTTCCCGAAGGCAACTTAATTCATATTTAGAAAAGTAAAGTATCTGCCAAATTGTAAACGTAGCAGTTATTTTCGTTATTAATCGCCTAACTGATTTCATTTTAGTCAACCTAATTAAACGGGCGTTTTCAATATCAAAAATAACAAAATGTCTGCTGAAAATTATAATTGCAGACTCAAACTTATTCATTCAAAATTGAGATCTTGTTTAAAACGAATGAAATCTGTACACTATTGTTTCTCCAAATGTCAAAGTAAAACAAAACAAAAACCATAGATTCATCGAGCGGGAATCGATCTCCGAACCTTCTGCGTAGAAGACAAGCACGCTACCACTGAGATATCTTAGGATACGTTAACTAACGTTTTGCTTACATGACACTTAACGCCAGCTTCATGCTCCGGGAGATTTTATAATATATTGAAAGTTTACAAAAATTAATTACAGGATTAATAGAATTGTCACTTGGAACACATTCGACGACTGTTTCGATCTCAGATGACGTGTTATGTTTAAGTTTAAAGATAAAATAAGACACTATTTTAAAATCATTTTTATAGAGACTTGACTTGATTTTGTTTACATTTCCACTATATTATGCTACACTTTGAGTCTAAAACTGTATTCGGGGCTATTCATCAAGCTACAAATATAGGGTATTTTAAAAATTGGTTGAATCTCCCAGTTAAAAAACAATCACTTGCTTATTTTCATGTCGTCTGTCATTTGCAATATTTGTGGCCGAGATTTCACGATTGTTGGTTCGGGTAGTATGTTTTGTGTCTGTTATTTATTGTTTTGGTTACCGTTGATGTATGGTTTATACCAGTTGTATAAATCAATGTACGCCTGGCAGTTAACTACTCTGTCTGCCAGGCATTGGACTTTAACCCATTAGTGCATAAAGTTTACCAGACTTAAATTTGCTAATTTGTATCCACAATATAGTCTCAAATGGATCAAATAAAAATAAAAAACCTTCAACTCATAAAAATGTATTGAAAAAAAATATATATATATATGGGATGTCCCTTTAAGGGGACACCATGTACACAGAATTATTTCGAGTGATTTTGACGGTAACAACTTTTGGGGTGCAAACATATGTTACACTTGATAAAAATTAAGTTTGCCTTTTTGCCACATTCAGCACATCTTCTATCGGTGGCACAGTGGTCGACCAAGTGGTTTTTCTCGTCATAACGTATGTCGGCCAACGGCTTAGCGGAAGTTTTTCCTCTAGATGATTGCATCCCGTATTTTTCTAACAAAATAAAGAGTCATGTTTCTTCTGAAACTTAGCAAATTTTTACAAACAGGATTCTGAGGCTGACATTCTCGCATGAGTAACCAAGAGTTGACCACAGAAACATCAAAGAGATAAGCAAAAATCGGCCACCACCATTTGCGTTGTCGCATACGGATCCTGTATGCTACAACTATATATAACTATAACTTCTGGTACATTTGCTTTCGACTTCTTTTTCCTGGAATAACGTGCTACACTCTTTGCTTCGTTGCCATCGAAATTCGTACCAACGCTGACTATTTTATTGTCCTTCCATTGCACTACTGCCACCTTTTCAGAGTTGCAATATTTATAATGGCCTCTGTCTTCTTGTTTCCACTTGCCAGTTTAGCCACTATTTTTTAAAGGGCAATCCCCTACAAGATTATCCCGAAGGGTTCCGCTAGCGCAAAATTCTAAATCAGCTAAATGTGATAAAAGTTCTACAGAAGTGAAGTATTTGTCAAAAAAATCTTATAACCAGCATGTCATGGTATTGAAGCTTGATTAATTAAAGAAAGAACAACGTGACCTCCTAATCCAAAATAATGTTGTTTATTAGATTTACCAGTATATATTTCAAAATCCAGCATGTAACCATTAGAAGTACACAAAGCCCAATTTTTGAAACCGAACCTAATAGGTTTTCCTTTCATGCACTGCTTGGCATAATGTTTGCCATAGTATGGTATCATGCTTTTGTCGATGCTCAAATGTTCCTGCAGACGTCCATATTTTCGGAAATCGACATTCAGCTTATGGATTAAGTGGTCTCAGCTTGTACAGTCGGAGGCGGATGTTTCTCAAAATTGACTCCAATCTGTTCGAACAGATACTATTATTGCTGTATTTTCCGTACCCGGACAGTAACAAACCACCAAAAGAAACGTACAGCTCATTGATTGTCAGATGCAAAGGCATACGCGCATTTGTCCACAATGTGTATCTATTGCTTTCCTCAATAATTATGTGGACAATTTCCTGGTCGAAAAACAAGAAAAAAAGTCAGCTGTAGACTGTTTCTCAGAGAGACACTGAGGTATGCTTTCTGATTCACAATTTTTGATTTCTTCCTCAGAGCTCGTCTGCGTCTTTGCCGCCCCGATAATACTACTGCCTTTGGCTTATTGTGCATGCCCTTTGTGTTTTCTACTCCACCCATTCCAAAATCACTGTGCCTTAAGCTAGTCTGCACAGCAATTGGTAGGGTGAAGTGTTATATTGCTCTGTCTCCGGTCCAGGCTAACTGTAGATCAGTTGCCTTTTGCGGTTCAGAGCTTTACACTCTCACAGGATGTACTAGGCTGATGCCTTCCCCTCGCCGCCGAGTCTGCATGCCAGGTCCCCCTCGAACCGCCCCATTTTATGCAGGTGCTTCTTGACGGCCATGTGTCCCGTCAAGAGTCCTGTAATGTTTCTGAGCTGTCCTCTGCTAAGATTTAACAGCTCCACAGCTCTCTTTGAACTGGGATCCTCAATTACTGACTTCCCATGTCTGAGCCCTGGACAGCCTGTCCAGTACACCTTGTGTTCGTTTCTGACCCAGGACTTAATCGCTCCCCTGGCAGTGCTCTTTGTCACACGGTTCTGGTCCCATAAATGGTTCTGCTGACCCTCTCTTCGCGAGACTGTCAGCTTCTTCATTGCCTTTGACCCCCGAGTCACCCAGCACCCAGATGAGGGTGACCTCATTCTGCCCACCCAGGTCGCTCATCTCATCTCAGCACTCACTTACCAGCCTGGAATTCACCTGTGGGCTACTTAGGGCCTTAAGTACTGCCTGGCTGTCTGTGGCTATGATGATCCGCTTGTTGGTGTAGCCCCTTCTCTTGCTCTCCCGCACACAGTGCAGGATGGCGTACATTTCGGCATGAAAGACCGTTGGATGGGCTCTGATTCACAATGCTTTTTTTTATATAAAATCGGGGTCTTCGTTATTCCAGATTTTTTCTCTAGTTACCTTTCTCTTTTTGAAAGGTGGATTCGGCTTCTTACTTTTCGTCTCAGGAACAGTATTTGTTACCCTTTGTTGAATGAGCAAAGGAGAATTGTTTTGTTTCTGCCCATACAAAATTGCTTTACTTTCAGCTTTCAATGTAGCAGAACCTAAATGGTTTATGTTTCCATCATGCTCGTCGTCAGATCCGTCACTATCTTCATCTGTTTCCTGACAATCTTACGGCGGTGTGATAAAAATATGAGCGGAATCAACGTCCTCTTTCTCTAAGGCGGCGATAGGTTCAAGAAGTGACAGCCTAAAAAACAAAGACGTCTGATTGCAACTTTGACAATAACGAATCGTCGTGCATAGGGTCCCTTAAAAGGGACATCAATTAAATTACTAAGTTATAACTACTTCAAATAACAATATGGTATTTGTGAGTACAGGTACTGTACTACAATATTTTGAGGTTAAGAAAATGTGTGAAGCTCGAATTGATAGTGACTAGCCTAGTGTTGATGTAATTTATTAGCAGAAGACTTACCCGCCACGCCTACTGCTATACTGAGATGGGTCCATTGGCACTCACCAAATACAAAACATATGTACAAACTATTTGCAAAACAATTTGTTTACAAGCAAGCTGACACTCGAGGGATTATGACATGGCCATTTTGAGGTTAATTTATGTGTCACATTGTACCGTTACGCGATCTAGAATGGATGTCCCCTATAAGGGACATTCACTAATGGGTTAATCACCAAGTCGTTTTGACGCATGTCTTTCAGATGTTATTTTTAATTTGGAAAAAACTCTAAATATTGTGAACCAAGTTACTTAAAATTCACAACATAGGTTTATTTACACCATTTTTAGCCACACGTAAAGTCTCATTCCAGTTGCTCTAATACTTACAAAAATATAGCGTTCTAAAAAATATGTTTGTATATTTTTGGGGCAAAAAAATGTCCGTTATAGCAGATTTACGAACTCGTCCGCGGTCTTAATACAATGAAGATATTTCGTTCAAATCAGTTGAATATTTTTTCACACACACACACGCACGCCCACCAACGCACGCACGCACGAGCACCACACACACACACACACACCCAAGCGCGCGTGCGCTCGCGTATAATAATTCAAACAGACCTTCGATTTGGGTTCCATGGGACTTAATTCGCGCTTATTTGAAAAAATGTTCCGAAAGCCTTACCATCGTTACCCCTCTATTAGTTAATTTTCTTAATGAAAATTCACTAAAATACAGTAATAATGCAGATTTAACAAACTAGTCATTTGGCTCATCGTAAGAGACTTAGGTGTAATTGATTGTAACTCACTCAATATTGGAACATGTGATGTGCACTGATCAGTACACTTTTGGAGAATGGAGGACCCAATTCACCACAGTCCTGGATCTGAGGGGGGGGGGGGGTCCCCAGTTGCAAATTGAAGTGGCACACCCACAGAGTTCATCAAATGATACACCATCAAAATCTGGTCTTTACTGCCATCTGTCAACTATCTCCCCAATTAAAAGTTGTTGCATATCTGCAACAATAGGTACATGTTCCATCAAACACTGGTACAATGCAGTTTTCCCGGCAATTTTTTAGTCGGTAGCCATAACTGCTTCTAGTGTCAAGTGCTGCTGGTGGTTTAGTTACTATTAGTTATTAGATGTTTTTTTTTGCCTCTTTAGATCATCATTTACACTTTCAATAAATTTTAGGACACAACAGTAACTACATGTCACTTTTATAGCTTTTCAGGTTTTGTTTCAAAAGTTATGTCATTTTTGTTGCTTTATTTACATATATCATTGATGATAGACCATGCGTTCGTTGATTACTTTGAGCATGATAAATGTATGAGAGGTAGATAAACATGTGTGACTTTAGAACTGCATGAAAAAGTTTTCTGAAACACAATAGTTTTTTTTTTCAGAAAATGAGTCGTTGGTGGGCCAATCACTAAAAAAGTAGACCTCGAACTGATACTGAACTCCTAGGAATCATCAGCCAAATAGCCGGAGAGAGCAAAGATTGGCTTGATTTTGATGAGGATGACGAAGTTGCAGATCCACCTGTTGATCCTGAGAATCTAAGTTCTTCTGATGATGACGAACAAGACAGAGAAATTCAAGTTTTAACCCATCAAGTGAATCACCTGATGAAGCTGTCCTTGAAGAAATTTCAGCACCAAATGAAACATCTTCGGCAATCAAAAATAGCAATGACAATGGGCAAGACTCAAATCATATGGAAAAAGCGTAATCTGCTACTTCTTGAAGAGAATCTAGAGTTTAGGGGTAGCGATGATCTTCCTCAAAACATATTAAATATGGAAACACCTAACCAATTTTTTAAATATTTTTTTCGACAATAATTCACTTGAGAAAATTGCAAATGAATCTGCGCTTTACAGTACTCAAACTAACCCTAATCGACCTGAGAATGTGACAGTGGAAGATATTCAAAAATATTTGGGTATATGCATATTTACATCTGTATCATATTGCACCAATACGAGGGACTACTGGGCTGACATTACAGGATCCGACTACGTGTAATGCCATTGAATCTGTTTGTAAGAATTCCATTTGTTATGCATTGTAATTACAATCAAAAGCAAATTCCAGCTGGCTAACCAGGATTTGATAAATTATATAAAATCCGACCAGTGATGGACAGTCTCCAAAAATCATTTTTATCAATACCCATGAGAGAAGGTTTGAATGTTGATGAAAAAAGATGTTCTACAAAAGTTAGGTACCACCTAAAACAATATATGCAAAACAAACAACACAAGTGGGGATACAAATTCATCTTTTTTTGTGGGGTAAGTGGGTACACATACAAATTTGAGATTAAACAGGACAAGAAAATGATCCAAGTTCGAGACTTCCCCATGAAGACCTTAGTGCTAGCTCCAATGTGGTAGGTAGTTCGTTTGACACGGGATGTTCCTATGCCTTAAAATCACAAACTGTACTTTGACAATTTTTACACATTCGTGCAGCTTATGGTGCATCTTCACAAGAGAGGTATTTTGCCCTTAGGAACAGTCAGACGGAGCAGAGTTCTTAACTGCAGATTTCCAACCGACAAGAAGTTCAAAAATCAGCCTAGATGTACATCAACTGAATTCGTCGCTGTAGATAATGTTGATATTTGTTGTCTCTCATGGAAAGATAAGAAAATTGCCAACTTGATGTCCACTTTTTGTGGTCAAATACCCGGAATCATTAGTTAGGAGGTTTGATAGAAAGTTGAAGTGAAGTTATGACTACACGAATAGCTGATAACGGGAACTTTCTGTTCAATATCTGTTTTTCAGACGAGTGTACGTTTTTATTAAACTCTACAGTCAATCATCGTAATTGGGCAGATTATAATCCAAGAAATTTTCACAAAGTCCACACTCAAACTCCACAGAAATTGAATGTCTGGACTGGCATTTTTGGAGACCGTTTAATCCGACCAATTTTTCTTGATGGCAATTTGAGTGGCGAAATGTATTTGGAGTTACTAGAAGATATCGTTTGCCCTCTACTAATTGACATTGTTGAAAATGATGATCGCTATCAAGAAAATCAATTAGTGTTTCAACAAGATGGAGCTCCTCCGCATTTTTCACGTGTTAGGGAGTTTTTGAACAGAGAGTTTCCAGAGCAATGGATTGGGCGTAGAGGTGCTATTGAGTGGCCCCCTAGATCACCGGATTTAACTCCTTTAGACTTATTTCTATGGGGCCATGTAAAGGGTAGAATTTTCGCAACAGAACCTGAGTCTCTGGAAGAATTACGATGATGCATTGTTGAAGCATGCCGTCTAATAACTCCACAAATGCTCCAAAATGTCAGAGCTCGTTTTGAACATAATTTGTACTTTTGTATGGAAGCTGGTGGTCAACAATTTGAACACTTACTTAACTGAATAAACATTTTTGAACGTTTGGTTTTGTTTTTTAGTTTTTTTTAACGAAAAATTGACTAATTGGCGCATTTCTTATCACAATGAATGAAATGCGTTCTTGCAACTCCAATTGTGAATAATTTTTAAACGAGTTGATAAAACTTCCAAAAAATTTGTGTGCTGAATTCATAAAAGAAAGAGCTTTCAAATGATGTAACACTCGATCCATGTTCGCTATTTAAAATATAAGGGTTGTTATCACCACCCTTAACGGGTTGATGTGACAAAGTTTAGTTTTATGTCAAAACATGTCCCCCTCAATATTAAAATTGACGTGTTTCAGCGTTTCTTAAAAAAAAAATTATCGGTCTGTTTCGTTTTCAATGTGCCACCCTATATATATATATATATATATATATATATATATATATATATATATATATATATATATATATATATATATATATATATATATATATATATATATATATATATATATATATATATATATACACTACTGCGATTTCCAAAGTTCTGTTATAATAGACAGTCTATATTGTAATTTCTAATTTTTTTCTTATCTTTTAGATGCATCTCTTGAACTAACTTATGATGCACCCATTATTGGCACTTTCTAAACTGGAATATTTCACAAGTTCCAACTGACCTATGTTTTTTTCTTTCTTCCTAACAATAAGTTAGCAGCTATAAAGCGACATCGACGCCAAACTAAATAAATTAATACTTTCTTTAACCATCATATAGATAAAGAATCCTACTAATCTTGTAATGTCTCAAGTAAATACTTACTAAACGAAAATGACACTGGCAAGCATGCACACAGGATGATAATTATTATTGTTAGATATTGCTTACACAAAAACTTAATATAACCATAGATTATAATACTCTGGTTTCCTATAACATAAAACTTCAAAATATACAAACTGCAGTGGCGTCTCCTGACCAAAAAGTTCGGGTGTGCGGTAACGAGTTGCTGTTAGTGGTGGTTTTAAAAATTATTAACACTAAATGTATATATATATATATATATATATATATATATATATATATATATATATATATATATATATATATATATATATATATATATATATATATATATATATATATATTGTACCTATATGGGAATAATAGGTAGATAAATAAATTAATCTCCCACCGCAACACTAACAAATTAAAAAGTCACTTAAAACTTTAAAACATGAAAAGAACATGGAATTACTATACAACTTCTTCTCTTCACACAAATTTGTGTTAGCGTTAGCACTGTCCGGAACGGGGTGAAAACTGAAAACATTAAAAGTAGTTCAATGTTAATATGGTACTAAATAATAAAATGTGTAAAAAGCCTGGATGCAGCAAGTGCGTTATGGTAGTGAATTTTCATAGAAATGATCTGGCACAAAATATTTTATTATAACTTTTTTTTCTTGTAACATAGAAATCTAAATTTTGGTGTATAGTTTACTTTTTATATCGTAAACCTACCTACCAAATTTGGTTATCATATCTTTTTTATTTTTTGAGATACAATTTTTTTTCGAATGAAAACTCAACATTTTTCCGGAAAACATCGTCCGATTTTCCTGACTAACGAACTTATCCAAGCCATTTACAAAAGGAAGGTACGTGCCAAATTTTATCAAAATCGGCCGATTATATTTTGAGTTATCGGTGTGATACCTATATATATATATATATATATATATATATATATATATATATATATATATATATATATATATATATATATATATATATATATATATATATATATATATATATATATATATATATATATATATATATATATATATATATATATATATATATATATATATATATATATATATATATATATATATATATATATATAAACATATAAAAATTGAAACTGACCCCGGATATGGGTTCTAGGGGTCCTAGTTCGCGCTCATTTACAAAATTTTTTTCAAAATTCAAAAGTCGAGATCTCCCCATTAGTGAATTTTTTCTACGAAAATTCACTAAAATGTATTATAGTTTTTGATTCTAGAATACTGCAAGCGCAGTCGTAATGTTTGGAAATAATGCTATCACAACGTTGGTTAGACCGGGGTTCCTTTCATTTGTCTTGAGCTATATTTTTACAGCTCACTCCAGTGTTAAAATCAATGGTATTTTCCTCACTATTTTAAATACATGGGTGGGGGAGTGCATTGTATATCAATACCACTCCATCGACTGAAGTTGTTTGGAAATATTAACAGACACCTAACCCGAATTCATTCCCGGTTGCTATTGACCTACTCATATTCTCTGAATATGTTAGAATACGTGGTACCTACTTCATTCCAAGTCACTATTAACCGACTATTTATGAAATCAAATAAGTAAATTAAATGGATTGTCATAAAATATGTAGTGTATTAAGACTAAGGGAAAAAGAAATAAAACATATTTAACTGTGCACATTTTGATTATATTTTAGGGTGTGCGGTGCACACCTAGCTCACTAGGAGAAATCGCCACTGATTAACTGGCATCAAACATTTATCACTTGTCAATGAAACTGTTTACTTGCAGTATTCCCACTCCACAGATTTAAAATTAAGCGAATTCGCGAGAAATTGAGACATTTCAAGTATCAAATTTGCTACTGTCATATGATTTAAAATGGACCAATAGGAATTAGTTTCGCAATTCGCGAGTGTGAACCCAGCTTTACGTCTGGTCTGTACCTGAATAGGAAAACATGTTTTTAGCCCAACAGTGTTTATGCAAAACCTTGGACCTCAACGAAAGAAAAGAAAAATAAAGAAAACGAAACATGTCAATCCTATTATTTATTTATGTAAACAAATAGTAACCCAGCAACAATTTATAAACATATATTTGATAAAAAATATATAACAAAACAATAATTTATTTAAACTGGTCTATGTCAATCAAAGACATTGCTATGTCGGTAGAGGTAATTCTAGAGTACACCAATGTACCTTCTTCGATACTATCATCTAACATAGTAGAATAATCACAGGTCCTTGAAGAATTTGATGTCTTGTTAGAACTGTGGGGTGATGTCTTATACTCATCAATTATATTATCACAGGAAATCAGAAACGCATTCAAGTCCTGTAAATAGCATCATATAATAAAAAGCTTAAATCAATGATTGCTTTAACTCATTTTATTAGAAATTGATTTTTTTAAATAAATTAATCAATAAACTAAAAAAAAACAAATACACATGAAAAACAATTAAAATTAAAATAAAATAAATATAACGTAACTAGTTAACTGAGAAGTTAACACACGTTGTATAAAAAGGGTGAACTAATGTGAGTAACAAATTTGGGAAACAATATTGTCTGTAAAAAACAAAAACATAACACTACAACTACAAAAAGCTTACAAATAATAAAAATATAAATCTAACAGATCTGAGGCCAAACAACAGTTGGTTTCGGGTTATGAGCTTTTTGTGCCTTAAATAAGTTCCATCACAAATAATTACTAGTATGTCATTCAAATCATATAGCATGTTGTAGCACTAGTAGTTTATTGCATGAAAAAATCTCTTGGATTAGCTTCAAGTTCGAAATGCTTGGGCAGTACATGTTTCCGAAAACATTGAAAGCCTGATTTTAATAAATTATGTGCAACCTCTTTTTTTATTTCCATTACTGCAGTCATCAACACATCGGAATTTTCAGATTTAAGTTTAAACATAAAAATTACAAGTATGGCCTGTAAGTGATTTTAAACATTCATCCAATATTGTACACTCTAGTATTTTGATATAACATCTGATATCAACTTTTTGTAAAGGAGATCAATGAAATGTGTTATTTCAGCAACTTCAGCGTTAGCCTCATATTAGCTATTTCACCATCATAAAATCTGTTTTGGTAATAATATTTTCACAGCAGCAACGATGTCTCTTAAACAAGCGTCTTTTGACAAAACTTGCAAATGGGCTTCGAATGGTATATCAATTATATATCCTTTTACAAGTAATACAATACTATTTTGACGAACACACTTTATCAAAGGTAATCAGAACAGTTGTTAGTTAGGGCATATTTTTACTGCAAATAGAAAAATGTAAATAGCTGTTGCTACCTTATTTTTTTACCCCAAGTAGCCCTATTATTAGGTGAATTAAAGTTTCCTGGATAAGGCACTTCACCAATCTTAACAGGGGATACCTTTTATCAAAGTGTTTCCTAAGGCTGCGATATCCTAGACGAAGAAGTACCTCCGACAAAGATAGAAAATATTATCCCGTAAAGTGCTGCTGAACATCTTGAATTAACGCTTTCCTTAAAAACTGTATGCTTTTACCGAAAGTCTTACTAAGTTGAGCTACTTCTCAGAAGGTGTCGTCAGTTTCGCCTTCGTATTTGTAGAAAACTGGTAATAATTTTGCCTTTGAAAAAATGCTACGTTGTCGGTTGTCTGCTCTTTTGTTTATATTCCATGCTTCTCGGAGCGGAGGGCGGAGGGAGATGGAAAAGATCAGAATTCTATTGTATGCCTTTAGATGAACTTGAAACAGGCAATATTTCTGCCTATAACAATAAGCGGTCGACCGTTAGGGGACAAGTGCTTTTTTTTTACAGCATTACCCAGCATAACTGTTGATTATGGCATTTATCAGAACATACATTCACATCATGGATTGAGGTCCGGTCTAATCTTATACACAATACAGTGTTCCAGCAAATTTTCATAAAAAAATTGATTATGTAGATCAGGCCTTTAAGCTCTCAAAACATTTCTTCAAATGAACGCAAATTAATTTTGATTAAACGTCGACACATTAGTCTGCTCAATCGGACCAATTTAAAAACAAATAGATTTGTATTGTTGAAACATGTAAATCTATTTTGTTAAAACTTCGTTTATTTGTTGCCTTTTGTGTACCAAAATTTAAGTTTCTAGGTTAGTGGAAAATTGAGTTATAAAAATGTACAAACTTTTACTGAAAATAAGCTACCATACGGCACTGCCTGCGCCCGGACTTTAATATTTTGGTGTCACTTTCTTAAAAACAGGTACTGCTTTGGAGATGTTTTTCAAATTTATCCTAAAAAAATAGTATTCTATTTTGTTTCTTTACCGTCTGCCTATTTCAGTGACTATATATAACATAAGTAGATATATGAAATTGTAGGCAACAAGTGTAAGGGAAAACAGTTCCGTTTTGTTTTTCTCGTACGAAATGTATGTCTGTTGTATTGCTACTTTTCGGCCTCTTAGCCCCGAGTGACTCTCTTTGGGTGTGAAAACAAAAACTTCATTTATCATACACAAAGTTTGAGTCCTTGTATCCTTCTTTGGTCTCCTGGGGAAAAATAGTTATGATCTTGACTCAAATTTTCGTTTAGCTAAAAACTTACAATTTGGTTAATAGTATTATAGCCTCTGTCAATGCAATTTGCCTACCAAGTTTTATTTCTATAACTGTACTATTTTCAGGGATATATTTTCCATAAAAGACACGTGAAAATATAATATTATATAAGGACACGTGACAAATTTTAAAAAAAAATGGACGCAGCAAGTTCATGATGGTAGTGAATTTTCATTAAAATGTTTTTAATAGCAAATGTTTTTTTTTAAGAAAGCAGGCATCGTATTTGGTTACCAGTATAACCTATATAGTAAAAACAATGCGCCATGTTTCATCAAAATTACTTTATTGTTTGAAAACAAACAAAAATTTCCGAAAGTAAACTTAAGGTGAGCTTTTCAAATATGAAGCATTTAATCAAAATTCGCTACCATAACGCACTTGCTGCATCCAGAATTTCTTTTCCTACAAACATGCATTATATTTCGATGAAAAATGCAAAAATGCAATAACATAAGGCATGTTCGACTAAAAAAAAAATAATATATATATATATATATATATATATATATATATATATATATATATATATATATATATATATATATATATATATATATATATATAAATGTATCACCAACGACTTATGGGCCACCCTGTGATTGTAGTAATAATTTTTTAAGATGTAGCTCGAGACATCCTATAATTAATGTATACAAATATTTTTTTTCATATCTTGTATAATAACGGATATATTGAGCTTTATTGATTTTTTAGGCAAATTTGACAAAAATTATATACCATTAAACGATAAACTCTATAGCTAAGACTACTGCGAAAGGGTCTATTTGAAATGAATTTTCTGGAAACACTTTAGTAAAATGAAGGACAATGATGATTGAAACTAAGACTCCAGGGTTTGTAAAACATTCTTCTTGAGACATTTTCTTTCCATAGCCCGTATTAGATTCAAGTTATTTGCCTAAATGTTGCCAATTTTGACGTTTTTAATTGCGACTTTTACGTTTTGAGGAAAAGCCCAATTATGTTTCTTTAAATGCCTGTAACTTTTTTGTCTTTTGACCTACAGAGCTAAATTTTGGTAGGTAATTTATAAACCCGTGTACCGTATTTGTTTCACGTTCTTTGCCTAAACATTGCCAATTTTGACGTTTAAAATTGCGAGTTTGACGTTTTGAGGAAAACTCCAATTTTTTTTTCTTTAACTGCCTGTAACCTTTTTATCTTTATTTATAATACAAACACGCGTACCAAATTTGGTTGCCCTTGCTTTGTTATTTCCGGAGATATAAATTTTTTTTGAAAGGAAACACAAAATTTTCCGGGAAAACCTCGGCTGACTTTCCTGGATAACGAGCTTATCCAAGCCACTTGCAAAAGGAAGGTAGTCACCAAATTTAGTCAAAATCTGCCCATTATTTTTTGAGTTATCGGTGTGATACATACATACATACATACAATACATATACATATATATATATATAATATATATATATATATATATATATATATATATATATATATATATATATATATATATATATATATATATATATATATATATATATATATATATATATATATATATATATATATATATATATATATCTGTGTGTGTGTGTGTGTGTGTGTGTGTGTGTGTGTGTGTGTGTGTGTGTGTGTGTGTGTGTGTGTGTGTGTGTGTGTGTGTAATTATATGTATAAACATTAAAAAGCGAAACATATAACCCATACATTTGCAGTCATATCCAATCTCTTAGTGCAAAATTAGTAGATATATTGTACTGACTTATTTACGCCTACCATAATATTTGTAACATTGTAAAGGCACTGGCAACTAAGAACTGGTGGATGAACCATTAAAATAATTTAATTTAATTATGTTATTTTTTACTTCAATATAATTTATAACATTGTTAATGTGATTCGGTCATAATAAAAGTGTGAGGATATTCTTATATCCTTTTTTATAGGTAATTTTATAAGTATAATTTTCTTTGTAGAAAGCTTGTAAGCTTATTGCACGGAAATCATAAAATGCTTTATTTGAGAAACGAAAAGTGAATGTTTAAGCACGCGATTAAATTTTGTTTGGCAAATAATGCATTGTAAAATTAATCTCAATGGCAAATTTTACCGTTATTTTCATCATTGTTAACCACCTCATTTATTTTAGGTTGTCAAAAGCTTATTGTTATCGAAGTATTCAATTTCAGTGAGTTTTTATAACACTGACAACACTGCTTAGGCCGCAGGTAGAAAGTAATTGGATCCAATGGGGACGGCATCTGTTATAGAGTTGCCAAACTTGTGATGTCTCAGCTCAGTGACAATACAGTTGCACTTCTACTGAATTTGCCTCGGGCAGCTGTAGAAAACGTATTCTGTGTACATTTAATAAAAACGTAATTAAAAAAACTAGAAGGGCTACATACTTAGATTTTATTGGGATTGAATCTTTACATGTTCCTGCAGGTAATGAATAGTCAAAGTCATTTCTTTTGGAACATGTTCGTATATATAATCCTATCTAAATCATTGTAATATTTAAGTGAATTTCAATTAATTGTAACTAATAACACAAAACATTTTTTGAAATTTGCGAACATTCATCACCATTTGTAGTTTGTCTAGATTATGCAGCTTTTTAAATTGTTCCCGTAGACCTACTATTTCTTGAGATAATTACAATTTAAGGAGGCCTTGTTTTCCTATATTACAATAATAGCTAAATGCCACCCTTAAAGACATAATTTTATAATATTATTCAATTATGAATTTTACTAAGAGTTATACACTGTGTATTGTCCATTTATTCATCATTCAGCTGTTAATGCAGTCTTATTCAAAGAGAGTAGTTAAAATTAATCAATAACTATAAAGTATGTTTCTTAATTTTAAAATTAAACTAAAATAAAGCTTTCATACCTTTGGCATCTGTTTCTGAAAAGATGCCAATCCTTCTTGCAAATGTTTGTGCTGTGGGTAGCTTGAGAAGACTGTAAAATGGTTAGCCATAGCTTGTCCAACTTCACCACGTGAATCACATAGAACTAAATTACTACAGCATATTGTTTGGCCTTTCTTCAGGCTGTCAAACAGAAGGCAAGTTTTTGGTCCCTCAACTACTTTTATATATAAGAGCCTTAAAAAAAAAACCAAAATGATAAATTTGTTCTGCAACTTACTTTGGATACATTAATAAATAATACTATTCTATATAGCAAAATGTAATAAAGTAGCTTGTATGCTATTTAAAGCTCTTGAGAATATAACTGTCAAACACAAAGGGTGGAGTTTGGGTAGAAATTATATATCAAAATTGCTCTACCACTAAACACATTTTTAAACGTTTTTGAGAAATGAAGTTTATAACGATTACGTTTTTACTTGGCATCGTTATGCTTTTAGGAAACATATAGAAAACCCCAGGTAACCTTATCTCTATAAAGCATTTAAAAATTTGGTTCGAAAATTATTTACTGAAAATTCACTAATTTCTTTAACTACTCTAAAACCCGTGCTGCATTGTGTCCATATACGTTGTAATTTAAATATCGAAAGGCGGAATATTTTATTAAGGAAAAGATTGTTACATTCTGGAACATTCTCGATGAAATGATGTCATTTGAAATTCCAGAAAACAGGTGGACGCGTCCATTGAGGGGAGTCTCGAACGTTGAAGGGCTACGCGCCACGTATCGATCGTGCTGTTACGCATAAAAAACTAGTTCTGAGCATTATCTTATCACATGCCAACAGCTAGAAAAGGAGCACAATTAAAACCGTTGAAAATGCGCGCCAAAAGCCCGCGGAGGTTTTCGTTCAACATGCTCCAGTCGAGAGAGTCTACTGCAAGCGGCCATGCTGTGTACATCCTTGAAAGTATCGGGGCATTTTTGTTACACTAACAATGTGTAATATCTTACCTTTTGCTCGTAATATCGCTTAATATGGTCATCAGTGGTTGTTAAAAGTGTTTGGAGCTCAATTTGAATTGAAATTAATAATCCGTTTTGGCGAAAACCGCGAAGTAGTGGTGATGCTTTGTTCTCTGAAATTGTAACGTCTCTGATGTTATCACAAATGCCTATTTAAATTTTCCGAGCCCTGAGCTAATCAAGTTTTGAATCCATATACCTTCACTTGCATTTTAAACCGCAAAGAAAGTTTTGATTAAATTACCTGAGGAATGACATCATCACTAGAGCTGTCTGTTTACAATACGATTTTACCGCCCATCTGGCAACGCAATGGTATGTACAATTTGCCTGCTTATAACCCATCGAAGTGCATTGCATTCTTCCTAATTTTCTTTCTCCTGTGAGAAATTGAAACCTGTGGCGAGCACTAATGGTTAGTGTCTACCTGGAACATCATTGACCAATCAATAGGTGACTGTGGGGTATTTAATTCCTTCATATAGCCCAGTTTTGGTGAGGTTTCTTCTTAGTTTTATCTGTGTCTTGACTATCAAACTTTGTTGCGGCATTTAAAATTTCGAATATTTGTAATATGAACTTTCAAGTCAACTGAACTAAATTAGAACTTTCTTCGTATCAGTGGGATGTGTTTGAAAATTACTGTAATTTATTATCTATTTCTTAACATTTTGTCAATAACGCAAATTCAGATGTATCACTTTCTAATTTCACATAAATTAATGTAGTTTATCAGTTATCTAATCAACAGAATATTTTGAGTACTTCACTTGTAATCTGTAAATTAGGAATTTGATTTTACATTCTTGGAGCTTTACTCAGGGGTCTTTATTTGAAGAAGAAAATTAAACTGACCGGTTAAGCATCTAGGTATTTCATTTATTATCTCATCTAAGATCTCAAGAATATTAGGGGAACTAAATGAAAAACGAGACTTATACCATTGAACGTTTATTTTCGTGTTTGTAAAACATTATACTTAATTTAGTTCCATTTTATATGAAATATATATATATATATATATATATATATATATATATATATATATATATATATATATATATATATATATATATATATATATATATATATATTGTAATTTAATATCAGCATTTTATCCTGCCATTGACAATAGTTGATTTCTTTTCTGGGACATGTAATATTTGTTTTGTTTTATTTTCTTTGATGTTATGTTCATTTGAAATTTACCGAAAGTATCACATTAATTTGTTTCAATCACAATTCTTATCAATAAATTTAAATATTTCTTTTTCTATATATCTGTTTAATTGAAGAATAATTCCTCCCTAAAAACTTTTAAATTTGATGACAACATGATTTAAAATTCTACTAAAATAGAAATAACCAGGCTCTTGTCTGGGGATCCAACAAATATAGGACTTCAGGCAGAACAACTCAAGAGAAAAGTAAGTATTAAGCCATCTTGATATCTCCTGACCTAATGTAGTGTTTCTTATCTTGCAAACAATAAAATCTGATAGATAGATACTTTTAGGTTAGGGTTGATGGGCAATGGTGACGTCACTATCGACCAGACTTGGGTCCACTTGAGGTCAATCACACCATATTACTTCTTTCTCGCGCTTAATTTTCGGAAGGTTACAAGTTTTTATTTTATTTTAGAACCATGAACAGGTACAGATAATTCTGTGTTTGCATAAATCGGTGG
Organism: Tillus elongatus; assembly: GCA_964006375.1. Lineage (NCBI taxonomy): Eukaryota > Metazoa > Arthropoda > Insecta > Coleoptera > Cleridae > Tillus > Tillus elongatus. The sequence goes on along the minus strand of OZ023263.1, from coordinate 82,002,001 downwards.
TGATTTTTAATCAATTGATAACACCTGCTGAACAAACTACATAGGCTTAAAAAAGGGTTGCCTAGCAGCTGATGCCAAGAGGCCAACTATGTTATACAACCCAAAATTACCAATGTTGCTTTTAACTTTGACTAAAGTTTTATAGATGTAATAGTAAATGAATATGCACAATCAACCAAAGGTTGCAGTGCTATCGGGGCGGCAAGGCCGCGGACGAGCCCTGAGGAAAAAAAATAGTCAATGACACATCAAAAGATAGGAAAATTGACAAGTTTTTAACCATGCCATCACAAATGTTTGATAAAAGCTCTTTGCGTCACATGTTATAAGGTAGTCCAGTTAGGTCCACACCTGGTTAAGTATGTCCCTAGCATTGCTGTTCACAGCAGCAGTCATGTGTTCTTAGGGTTGACCTAATTTTGTCCCCATTGGTAACAGATAAACGATTTCTTTAATGTATTCCCACAGAAAAAAAATCACAAACTGTCACATTGTGGGAAGCCATCTGAACAATACCAAGTTCTCATAGCACATCAACCAATCCGAATGTGGGGAGTTCCTTCCATAGATAGCGATACACTGCATTATGCCAATGATATGAAATTCCTTCATGTTAGATTATGAAGATGTTAAAATCCTGTGTCAGTTGCAGAAAGAACCACAACTGCAACATATCAAGGTATGTTATACCTGTCTCTGTCTTTTCATTGAAGACAAGTGAGCGGTTATTTTTTACAATTACAGTTACATAAGAGTAGAGAGAGAGTTGTGTTTTCTGTTGTCTATCTTTGCATTTAAAAATCTTTGGTTTAGAGTTGAAATTAATTAGTGAAAATTGTACAGTCTTGCAGCTGAGAAGATGTAGTTTCTGACAGTGATAGTCTAAAGTGAACCATTGTGATTTTATTCAACTTGTTTTAATTAGAAAGTTTGGTATTCTTTTAATATTAAAGAATTAGCCTTTATATTTTCACATTGCCATTTCTTATCTTTGTGATAAGCTGTTATCATCCAAACAAACACATTCTTATCTTTGCTTTTTGCTGCCTCTTTATATACCCTATGATCTGTTTACTTTGCTAGAGATGGATAGCTGTAAAAAATGCAATGTCAAGCTGAAAAGGAGGAGACTTGCTTGTTGCAATAAGTGTGGCACTTTATTATGCAAAGATTGCTCTGGCCTCTCTGAGTCAGAGATGAGATGCATGCCAATGAAGAGAAGAAAAATGCGGTATTTTTGTGACGATTGTGATGGTGTTGATTCCCAGTCAGCAGGATTGACCGATGATGATGACATTCTATCCTCTGCTAGTGTTGAAAGCTCCAATTTTATCTCCCAGGATGTTTTTACAGCTGAAATACGCAAGCTCTTAGCGGTTATTGGTGAATTAAGGGATGATATAGCCACATTGAAGAACTCTAATATAGATCTGGTCAGATGCATCACCAGCCCTGATTTCTCCAGCTCTGCAGTATCTAAGTCTATCGCTCGTTCCCAGGATGCTGGTGTCCACAGTGTTCCAACGTTTGCACAGTCTGTTGCAAGAGGAGCTTCTGTGTTTATAAGACCTAAGGATGACACTCAATCTGCTGCTGTTACTAAGGCTGATCTGTATCAGAATGTCAATCCCGCGGCAACTGATATCTGTGTTTCTAAAGTCCAAAATATTGCTAAAGGTAGCTTGATAGTTAGCTGTTCATCCAGGAAAGATGGGGAAAAATTCAGGTCTTTAGCTGAGAGCAGCCTTTCTGGTGGATATAGTGTAAAAGAAGTTACGCATCAACACCTGCGAATACGTATCGTTGGCCTCTCTGAAAAGATTGAGAGGGATGTATTAATAAGACTTATTAGGCTTCAAAATGGAAACATCTTTGGTGACTCTAATGTTAAGTTAATCTCTACTGATCAGCTAAGAAATAATATTAGAATTTATCAGGCGGTTCTGCAAGTTGCTTGTGTTTCCTATAAGTCGGCTTTAGATATTGGTCAGATTTTTATCGGGTTCGATCGCTGCTCTGTTTACGATGGAATTGATATTACGCGATGTTTTAACTGTTCTGGCTTCCACCACACTTCCAAATTCTGTAGGGGCAAAACCACATGTCCTAAATGTTGTGGTGACCATCCTCTGAAAAACTGTGTGGCTTCTCCTCTTTGTTGTGTGAACTGCTTCAATGCTGCTAAGGTAAAGGCTGGGATTGCCTATGATCATGCAGCCTGGGACCATAACTGTGTGATTTACAGGCAAAAGCTGCAATCGATGAGAGCAGAGATTTTGCAGATAAAATAGCAATTACCACAATGCCATGTTGAGGTAGACACCCAGTCTCCTAACAAACCTGTTGGATCTGTCTCAAATTTTAGACATAATCATCATTCTTCTTTTGCCTGTTCAACAGAGAAGCAATTTAACATATTTTATCAAAACGTCAGGGGCCTTCGGACACGAACTAATGATGTTTACTCTTTTGTTTGCTCGAGGGCATACCCTCTTGGCTGTTTTGCTTTCACTGAAACTTAGCTGGATAGTGACATTTATAGTAGCGAACTGTTTGATGATCAATATATTGTCTATAGATCAGATAGGGATTTTTTTTCCTCTTGCAAGGCTATGGGAAGTGGTGTTCTGCTTGCTGTGCACGCTCGCTTTGCTACTCGTCGCCTTGATATACGGGGGGACTGTGGCGGATTTGATGCTCTTTCTAATATTGACATTGTGGGAGTCAGTCTCAGATCATCTGGCCTCACTTAATGTTTTTGTTGTTTATATACCTCCCAATACTCCAATGAATGACTACTGCCTCTTGTTTGAAGCTCTCGAGTCCCTGTGCATAAATTATGGTCGCGAGAGATTCTTGGTTGGTGACTTTAACATGCCTGAATATGTTTATTGTCGTCAGAACAACCCCTCCGCTCGTGTCTGCTTTTCGCTATTTCTGTAATCTACTACTCCTTGGACAGTTTAATCATGTTGAGAATATTAACAACCGGATTCTTGATGTGGTTTTGTTTGCAGGCACTTGCTTGGTGGGGGAGGCTCTTGATTCGCCCGTGATTCCTGATGGTCATCATCCCCCCTTAATCATAGAGTTTATGGTCGGGGGTTCAGTGGTCTCTTCCCCTGTTGGTAACACTGGGCAGAGATCATATAATTTTCGAAAATGTGATTTTGTCAGATTGTATGCGGAGCTGGGCGGCTTGTGCTGGGATGGCATAGATGGGCTTTAGAATGTTGATTATATGCTTGACTTTTTCTATTCCAGAATTTACGATTTGTTTGATCTGTGTGTTCCCATAACTGCTCCAAGAGCATGTAATAGGTATCCCCCGTGGTTCTCTAAAGAAATTAAGGTTAGTATCAAATATAAAGATTCATTATGATGTAAGTTTAAGAAGTCTGGAAATGTGGAGTTTCTGGATAGATTTAGGGAGCTGAGACAAAAACTTAAGAGAGACATTTATCTTTCTCAAGTAAACTACTTTCAGAGGGTTGAAAGAGAGATTAGGTCTAATCCTAAAAAATTCTGGAACTGGTCTTCTCGGCGCCGTCAACACTTTTCTATTGGGAATTCATCTAACCAGCAACAGGCAGTTGACAGTTTTGCCTCTTATTTTGCGGGATGTTCTGGTTCCACCTTCACCTCATCACCTACAGCCGCCGGCCTGGCTTCGGGTGACATCACAAGGTTTTTTGTTGATGACTTTACAGATGATGAAATTATTACAGCTGCTAAGAGAATTAAGGCTAACATGTCCTGTGGACCTGATCTAGTTCCTGGCTTCTTGGTGCGCGACTGCTTATATGCTTTCTTGACTCCACTTAAGAAAATTTTTAAACTCATTCTTAGATCTGGAACATTCCCCGTGATTTGGAAGCTTTCACGGGTTTTCCCTGTCTTCAAGGCGGGGGCTAGTGGTGATACATCAAACTATCGACCAATAGCCATGCTATGTGTCTTCTGTAAGATTTCTGCGAATTCTGTTTCACATCAAAAACATACTCTCTATTTCTCAACATGGTTTCATTCCAGGGAGATCGACTGTAACGAATTTAGTTGACGTTACACAGTTCATTGCATCCGCTCTTCACAGGTTGATGTTGTGTACACCGATCTATCTAAGGTCTTCGATTGTCTAAATCACTCTGTTCTGATTGACAGGATGAGGGCTATCGGATTCTCCGAGGGCTTGCTTGGCTTATTCAGATCTTATCTGGATGGAAGGAGGCAATTTGTTGAGGTTGGGGGCTTCAAATATAACATCTATCACATAACTTCGGGAGTGCCGCAGGGCTCCATACTCGGTCTATTACTGTTTAATATATTCATTGACCCAGTTAAACATGTTTTACATGTTCCTTTTTTAATGTATGCAGATGATATTAAGATTTTCGGAAATATTTCGAGTGTTGATGACTGTTTGCAGCTCCAGAACTGTCTTCAGATCCTTGATGAATGGTGTTGTCGGAGTGGTCTTTCTATGAATGTTTCCAAGTGTTGTGTGATATCCTTTACTCGAAATAAGCACTTTCGGGTACAATATAAGAGGGCTTCCACTTGATCGCCCCGGGACAGTTAAGGACCTTGGAATTGTTTTTGATGGTACCCTATCTTTTAAACCACACTATGAGCAGACTGTTAGTTCTGCTTACAAAACTCTTGGGTTTCTGATAAGAAACAGCAAAAATTTCTCACAGACTGACACCCTCCTCCTGCTCTTTAGTTGTTTGGTTAGGTCCCGACTTGAATATGGCTCAGTTGTGTGGACTCCTACTTATGAGATACATGTGGCAAGTCTAGAATCAGTGCAAAGGAAATTTCTAAAATTTCTTAGCTTTCGTGAGGATGGTCGATATTCTTCTGTTGGTTTTCCTCAGGAAAGTTTACTTCTTCGCTTTAGTCTGCAGAGTCTGTCGATGCGCAGGCAGTGCAGTTTCGTTATATTTTTATACAAACTGGTTAATTCTGTGTTCGACTGCCCTAATCTGCTTCAGCAACTTAATCTCAATGTGCCTCGTGTTGCAGCACGTTTTCCAGGCACATTCTATCTCCCGACTGCTCATACGTGATTGCTGCGATCGTCTCCAATTTACCAGATGTGCAATGATTACTCTGTACTGCAAGACCGCCTAGATATCTTCTCATGTAATATATCACAGATAAAAATGTTTTTCAAAGCGATCTAATTTGTGACTCTCTTTTGTATAGTTTGTTTGATTATTGTTTGTTATTATGTTTTGTATATTGGCCCATCCTTAATTTGGCTTTTAAGCTGTTAAGATGGTGTATGAATAAATAAAAATGAATAAATAAATAATGCTAAGTACGTGTTCCTAACTAAGCATTTGACATTAAGTTTGCAAACAAGTGTTTTAAAATTAAACATTTTTATTTTTTGTGTGTGTCATTTAATATCATATCTGTAAAACCTTGTGAGATCTAGCCTGGTCTAAAATTAATAGCACACAATGCGGCAGTATATTCTTGGCGTCAAAATATTACGATTTAGCCAAATTTATTAAGAGAGATACAGGGTGTTGAGAGGGGCATTCAATGAAATGTTTAAAATGCACTATATCTTATTCCCACATGAATTATAGTATTATAAAGCAAGACCTCATGTGGCTTTTGAGTAGGTGTTTTAGGCACTTAGATATTTTTCACAGTTATAGCTTAATACTATCGCAGTAGGGAATGAACATTCTTGCTGCAGCAAGTGCACCATGGCTTAGTGCATGTACTTAACTCCTTATCCCTTAGCCGATGTCCAGAATCTTTAACTGACAACCCTTCACACCCTCCTGCAGTCGGGTTGTAGAAATCACCTGTATATTTAATACCACAAAATATACTACACATTCTCGCGAATATAAACTTCTGATACCCCTGATGCATTCTATAATCATAGGAGACCATATCTATTCGATGCGATAATAAATTCTCCTCAAATCAACACAATTATATTCCGCTGAAAACTATATTACAAACACACGCTTCACGCTATAAAATAAATATAAACCACGATATCTTTCTAGCATCCAATTTCCCACTTAGTATCTTACCAATACCGCACCAGGAACCGATCAAATAAACTCACCTGGCTTGCTGGATCAGTTCGAGCAAGATAATACTGTAACGATGGAATCAGAGTCTTTAGTATGTCTCGCAGCTGCCGGCTGTATTTATGGAGATGGTAATAGCACTCGTCTCAGCTCGTCGCGATTCGAAGTTCCGATGCGCGAATAAACAACTCGATCGTGTGTCGGACCTCGCTGCCTGTCAACTTTCATATCAAATATATTCTGATGCTATTCTACTTAACGCAAATTTAAAAATTAAAGAAACATACTAGAAATGCCCAGTTCATTACACTAAGCTTATGATTTTTCCGGATGTCCCTTTAGAAATCTGTTAGCGAGGATTCAGATCCACATCAGTCACAGCATAGTAGTTACAAATAACCAATCAGGAAAAGATATAAAATTCGTAGTCGGGGAGTCTCCGATACTACCTGAATAGGTCCGTATTTTATTAAAATAGTTTCGGAACATTAAAGACAGGTTACATATACATTTCTACAGTTTCATCCGAATGTGGAAAAAAGAAACTACCTCTAATATTTATTTCAGAATGAATTTTCCATTCATCTGCAATACCATTCAACTTTATAAAAAAATTTCTTTATCGTCCCCTCTTTCAGTTTCGGTAAAATTATGCCAAACTGAATTTTTGAAAAAATATTCCTCTCCAGCCAATAAATCGATAAACGGATAAATCATAAATAGTCTGTAATAAAGGTGCGGATGCAGGTGATATTCGGGTTTTAAAAGGTTTTTATCGAAATTCGTAACCATAATTATCTGTGTCCAGACTACTTTTCCGTTATCTTTGAATCGGGACCTTAAAAAGGAGTATTCCCAATTTTCTTAGTATGTATTAACAATTTGTCCATTATTAAACCCTGTTCATTAAAAATACTCTCACATAATATATTATAGAATAATTTGTCATAACCCTATGGGTACTATATAATAATAATGTATTTTCCATAACTGTGCCTCATTTATCCAGGGTATCCTAATTTACACACTAGATTAAAGAACTAAAAAATAAATGACAATATGCACACTTGGAGAACCCATATCATCAAAACACATTTTTTTAACGACCTGACGATCGTTTTACCAAGAAAGTTAGCGTCATATCAGACGATGAAAAATCTTTAAAAAGATGTGTTATGGTGATTTGGGTTCTCGAAGTGTACTTATCAGTCAGGGTTCCCACTAAAAACGGCATATCAATTTCCCTGACTTTAATATTCTACAATATACCCCCAAAATGTGTAACACACTACTACAGAGTACAGATAGGTCTTTGCCTTATGCCGGAAAACACACTTCCCCAAAACTACATTTATAAAACATACACAATTTTCCTTACAAATAAACGAAAACACTACTTATACAAATATGCACCCAACTTTGTGTCTTAATTATTTATCATAAAACGAAAACAAACAATGTTTCCATTGCAAGGACAAAACTTCCTGACTCTTAGTCAATTTTCACAATTCTTCTTAATTTTTTCCTGATTTCCTTGACAACATTTTTCCTTCTACTTTCCGGTTTTCCAGACGAGTGGGCACCCTGTTAGTGCTCATCACAGGTTTCAATCTTCACTTAGTGACTAATGATGAGTTCTTTTTTAACTCTGAACTAGATTCGATATACAAATTCATAAGTACAGCGGTAATTTTAAACTATAGTGTAACGCGTTAAAATTCAAATCAAATTAACTGTCAATTTGAAAGTGGGCGGTACAATTACTGGTGCTGAATTCCTAATCTGGTTTCTGATTGGTTGCCTGGTAATATGTATGCTGTGGCTGATGTGGATCTGAATTCTCGCAATCTGTTATACTTGATTTTACATGGGATCAAATACGATGTTCATGTATGAAAAATGTGTTGTGGTGAATTGGGTTTTCCAATTTAAATTCCTCGCTTTAACACGTATTCTTTTAATTTTGACTCTTAGACTAAGATAAGCTTGACTAAATCTTAACATCTTGATTCTAAAAACCTACTGCTGTTCTGTGTATCAATACTTTTTAGCCTCTATATGTTTAGTACCCCCGATGATTATTTTTTAGTAACCCTGCCTTAATATTCTACTCTTATATTAGCTTACCTCTGATTGGCATCTGCTAACCACAGTTCTTGAGATGTTATATTTACATTTATTTGCACAACAATACCCACTGTATCAAATTCATTAAGAAACAGTTTTTGACAATTAATCTCTGCTATGGGCAACATCACCCTCTGTAATATATCAGGTGGTTTAGATATATTTGGTATATATTCAAATTTAGTTTTTGCACTGGTGCCCAGGTCTCCGTTTCTCCTGAAGAAAATTAAGACTCAGATAAGAAATAGATAGTACGTTAATTCTTATTGCTCTTATCTGGTGAAACTGTTACATACTAAATACAGATGTAGAAACTTCTCTGGCTACAACATGTTTCGCCTTTTGCAGCCTCGTAAGGCAGGAAAAAATTGACACTTATGACACGTATAAGAGAAAGTCCGCTGCTACCTTAGGATATTTTGATCAAAAACTTCCTTGAAAACAAAATAAAAACGACAGAAGACATATATGTGATGTATGCAATATTTAACATGAATATAAAATAACAAACTAACAATAACCGCAATATAAGCATGTTCTATGTAATAAAAATATCGACATACATCGAGTTATTAGACTATTACAACCATTTTTAATACAAGTAGATGTATTCTGTTTGATATAATCAATTAAAAAAGTCGGGACGCAGCAAGTACGTTATAGAGAATATAGAGTTTTGTAATAATAAACCATAAATGAAAAAAGGGAAGTCGTACAAACAAGTCAGTAAAAGTATTTACAGAATAGAAGCGTCCTAAAAACGCTGCAATTTTGACAAAATTGATAGTAACAATTCCAGAAAGTTTTATGCATTTATTGAATTAGGTGTTACATCTGAAACTAAATTGTGTCTCTTACATACATAGGTGAAAGCTCATTTGTTGTGTGTTTTTGTTTCTTTAACTTCGGCCTATTTCCGCGACTATGGCCAATCACCGACGTCAGGGAGCAGTTTCAGCTCACTATCCTGGAAATTCTGCCGAACCTCTGCCTTTCTGTAAGGAGGGTAGGGATCTTTAACGTGCCCAACATCGCATGGACACGGGACCGACGGCTTTACCCCCCTCCGAAGGGCGGAACGTGCAGACATTCAACTTGCTCAAATACAATGCCAGAACCTCGGTTGATGTTAATGTTACAGTTTGTACTGAAAAAGTGAAAGGAGTATGCTGGGATCGAACCCAGTACCCTTCGGTTCAGAGGCACACCAACTATAGCCTCTTGCAAAGAATTAATATCTGGGTGGCGGGTTTTGTATATTTTGTTCTTCAGGTGACCCACAAGAAAAAATCACAAGTGGCCAAATCAGGAGATCTTGGTGGCCAATTTATGGCACCACGTACCACCACTATCAATCCAGTGATTTGGATATGTCATTTAAAAAAGTTCTTACATCTGTTCAAAAATGTGCAGGGCAGCCCTCTTGTTGGAACCAGATTTCCTTATTTTCCCTTGTAACTGCATCAGTGCAGGTCCTACCTTCATTATTAATACATCGAAATAGTTGTGCATTCTGATTTTCCTCAATTCTAAATGGTTATTAAATATTGCAGCCCAGATATTAATGTTTTGAGGATACTGAGTTGTGGTAGAAATAGTAATTCTCCGATTTTCCTGCACCCAATGTTGTGTATTATGGACTATTGGTTTGTTGTTTAAGGTGAATGTGCACTCATCAGTAGAATTTTATTAATGACAGAGAGCGGCGATTGTTGTTGGCACGCTCTTGCATTTCGTAACAGAATGCGCTCCTTTTTTCTTCATTGACAGCAAATATCGCCTGATGACACTGTGGCCTATAGGGATGATACCTGTACTTCTTGAGTATCTTCCACACCTGTTATTTGGAGAAACTTGGATCAAGAGATATTTGCCATACACTTAATGGTGGATCCACATTTATCATCGCCAAAATGTGTTCTTCTAACCTATCAGCTATCTGTCGATTACCTATCATATATTTTGCAATATTGCTGTAGAAATTAAATTTTTTCTTATTCACCACCCCTAACTTCTTGTTCTACAGAAATATTTGCACAATTTTGAAATTTCTGTAGATACTTTTAGATGGTACTTGTAGAAAGTATTGGTCTTCACTTTACAGCAAACAAATCACAAACTATTCGCGAACTAACGCCACTATAAAAGGTTAAAAAATAAAAACCCTTTCTTTGTTTGTGTATTTATTCATTTGTTTGTGTATTTATTCCTTTTTAGAGTATTATGCAAATTAACAAAAAACTATTTTGTGACAAGTCAAACAAAACAATGATTACTAATTTATTTGACAAGAACTGTCAAAATTAATTTCAAGTCTTAACGGAAAATTTCAATCTCAAAACATTTTAAATCATTATTTTCAAATTAAAAATTAATTCCCAGCATTACTTAATACATAATGATGCAAAATTATTTTATCTCTATTGATACGATTATTAGAGCCACTACATTTCTATAGTGACAAGTGCAAACTTAATTTTTGGAGCTTTGGGGGTAAAAAAGCACATACAGAACAACAATTGCCCTGTTTTAAAGGAGTAAATTGATTTGAGGGATAACCCTTTCTTGCAAACGCTTTTTAATCAAATATATCAAACAGAATAACTTTAAACATAATAAAACAAGTGGTAATTATGTAGTAAATAAGTTGATGTAAATTGTTATTTTCATTATATGGAACACGTTTTATTGCTGTTATTGTTAACTAGTTATTTTATTTTTGTGATTGTTGTTGAGGCATTTCAAGGTATTTCAGAGAGCCTCGGTGGTTCAGTGGTAAGAACGTGTGCCTCTGAACCAAAGGGTACTGGATTCGATCTCAGGGTTCTCCTTTCACTTTTTCAGTGCATACTGTAACATTAACGTCAACCGAGGTTGTGGCATTGTATTTGTGCAGGTTAATTGTCTGCACGTTCCGCCCTTCGAAGATGGCGTAAAGCCCTCGGTCCCATGTCCATGCGATGTTGGGCACGTTAACTATCCCTACCCTCCTTACAGAAAGGCAGGGGTTCTGCAAAATTTCCAGGCTAGTGAGGTAAAACTGCTCCCTGGCGTCGGTGATCGCGGAAATAGACTGACGTTACAGAAACAAAAATACACAAGATATTTTCAGAATAGCGTATGCATTTCCTGCTTCAGGGTGTGCAATTTTACAAACTGTAATCGTGTGTGTGCATATGCCCCACTCAAGGGTTGGCGTCAAGGGAATACTGTGCAGAAAACAAAAACACTTCGCAATGATATTTCATGTGGTTATTCCTGAAATGCATTAGTTTGTCAGATTACTATATTAATTATTCAAAAATAGTAATGTAGTAAATTGTAAATATACAGCCCACAATCAATGGTGTAAATAATTGTTGTTATGGTTATTATTGTTATAAGTTGAATTTATTTTCTTATTTTCATGTTGTTTAAGGAAGTAAGCGAAATGTGGGTGAAGCTGGTGTATTTCTGTAACACGCTGTATGTTAGTGACTGGATAACATGCGAGTAACAAACTTATTTTAATGAGAAGAACAAAACTTAATAACACAGAGGGATTACATACTTTAAATGGCTGATTGAGAACAATAAGGAAGATACACACACTTTAAGTGATTAATTGATAATAATAATTTCTAACAAATAACATCTACAATATGCAAAAATCTTGCAATATTGCTTAAGTTTCTAGATATTTTTTTATTTTTTTATTTCAACAACAACACCGCAAGGGCTTACAGCCTAAATACGATAGCTGTGGGTGTCGACAAGGAGGAAAGAGGCAACTTGTTAATTCTGGACTTGAAGGTTTGGAGGTTCAGGGGAGAAGGAAAAACATGTGCCGGCAAGGAATTCCACAACTTGGAAGTCCTTGGGACAAAAGAGCGGGCATAACAAGATGTTCTATGTCTGGTGACCTGGACAGTAAAAGGGTACATTCGCTCTGTTCCCCTGGTAGATCTGTTGGGGGCAGCAGGTGGAGGAACTATGGAAGAAAACTCCGCTGAGCAGTGCCCGTGCAGATATCTATAAAAGAGAGAGAGGTCACCAACAGCACGTCGGTGGGCAAGGGATGGCAGCCTTTGGGTGAGGGTAGGGTCCCCGATGAGACATATAGCTGTCTTCTGAATGGAATCCAGGATAGCAAGTGTAGAAGCGGCAGCAGCACTCCAGATGTGGAAGCAGTATTTGAGGTTAGGTCTTATTTGTGAAGTATATAAGGTATAGAGATTAGCTGGTGAAAAGTATTTGCGAGCCCGGAAGAGGAAACCTAATTTCTTAGCAGCCGCTTCTGCAATTGATGTTGGTGCCAATTGAGATTTCGATCCACAGAAATGCCAACAAGTGAAAAGGACTCATTACTTTGAATAACTTGGTTGTTTATTGTGATGGGTCTAGGGCTGGTGTATCACTTATGAGAAAGAAAGCAAGACTGTGATTTGGTGATGTTGAATTGTACAAGATTTCTACTTCTCCAGTCTAATATTTTTTGGAGATCCACGGAGACAGAACCCTCCATGAGTCTGCGATCCTCATCTAATTGGGCTAAAGAGACAGGCTTAGAAATTGTATATTTGAGTGGAGGGTGCTGTCGTCCGCGTAACTGTGAACTGGGTTGGATGTGCTAGAGAGGAGGTCATTGATGTGGAGAAGAAACAAATATAATATTTTGTGGAGATCCACGGAGACAGAACCCTCCATGAGTCTGCGATCCACATCTAATTGGGCTAAAGAGACAGGCTTAGAAATTATATATTTGAGTGGAGGGTGCTGTCGTCCGCGTAACTGTGAACTGGGTTGGATGTGCTAGATAGGAGGTCATTGATGTGGAGAAGAAACAAAGTAGGGGCTAAAGCTGAACCTTGAGGAACTCCTGGATTAATTGGATACAGTTTAGAGGAATGGCCATCCACGACAACAGAAATGCTCCGGTTGGAGAGGAAATTTGCTGTCCACGTACAGAGTTTTGGTGGTAGGCCATAGGCCGGTAGTTTATTAAGCAGCGCTGCATGCCAGACCTGGTCGAATGCTTTGAATATGTCTAGAGCGACAATCTGGGATTCACCGTGTAGTTCCATAGACTTGTTCCAAGAATGGGTGACAAAGGAAAGGAGGTCGGCAGTTGATGTGCGCTGACGGAATCCATACTGCCTGTCGTGGATTACACTGTGTTTTTCAAGAAATTTTAGTAATTCAGTGTTTATATACTTTTCCATCACTTTAGAGACGACTGAAAAGAGAGAAATATGCCTGTAGTTGCTAGGAAGCGCTTTGGATCCTTTCTTGTGGACGGGTTGTACTCGAGCAGTTTTCCAGTTACTAGAGAATATGCATCTATTGTAAGATGTCTGAAACAGAGGAGTCAGGACAGGAGCAAGTTCTGGTGCGCATTTTTTGAGAACAATTGCTGGGATCTCGTCAAGGCCAGAGGCTTTCCTGGTATCAAGAGAAGAGAGCATCTTTCATACCTTTTTTTGTTTTGAAAGTGATATCCATCATTTTATGCGCAACATTGGGGACTGTTGGTGGTTGAACATTTGGAGGTGGGCTGAGAGTAGAATTGCCGGCGAACAACGAGGCAAGAAGTTCAGCCTTGCACAGGGCGGTAGAAACAATTTTATGCCCTGAGACAAGAGGTTGGAACGTGCTCTTGAAGAAATTATTCCCAATAGATTTAGCAAGAGTCCAGAAGGGTTTGCTGCCGCTGGAGCTTTAAAGGACTTCGTTTTTGATGTGATTATTAAACAAGTTTTTTGCCTTAGAAAGAATGCGGACATAACGGTTTCTTGCGTCGTTAAATGCTTGATGGTTTTCTTGACTGGGATTGTGTAGAACCTTTTTGTGAGCTTTGACCTTTTCAAGTCTGGCCTTGTCACAGGATTTAGAGAACCAGGGCTTTTGAGTGGCTGAAGAGGTTTTCTGTGTACGTGGAATAAATAATTTCATGCCAGCTTGGATAATTTCGGTGACGTTTTGTGAGATATCAGTGGGATCAGGATGAGAGAAGCAGACAGACGCCCATGGAAATGAGGAAAAGTAATCTCGCATTTCGTCCCAGTTCGCGGAGTTGTAGTGCCAAACAATACATGGGTGTGATGACTGTGTGACCTCGGGTTGCATTGCACAGGAAGCAGTGATATAGACAGTGCAGTGATATAGACATAAACAAAACAAAAATAGACGCCCTCGTGGCGCAGGTGGCTAGGTGCCAGTCTGTTAAGCGAGAGGTCCCGGGTTCGATTCCCGGGCGAGCCAATTTGACTCTGTCTGGAAAATTTTAAAAAATATTGAATGATAGGAAAGAATGTGCTAATGGCCTGAGATGCCGCAGCCAGTAATATTAAAAAAAATTTAAAAAAAAATAGATTGCGCTAGAGAAATGCATGTCATAAACATTAATAATGCAAGCCAATAGAACTGCAAACTTGCAGATATAGCACATTCATTACAACTCAATGCTGAAAATGCATAGACAACAACTTCGCGTTAATAAATTTGACACAGATTATTAATTATTTGTAGGTCACTTATGTTGTAATTACATGCGCTGATAAATAATATTAGAATTGCCATTTTGGCAAGCTATTTTTCGTGAACACATGTTAAATATTGCACACATCACATAGACATTTTAAGGACGACATCTGTCATTTTTATTTAATTTATAAACAATTCTTTATCAAAATCCCTAATGTAGCAACAGATTTTATTTACAGTCGTCAAGAGTGCATATAAATACATTCAATTTTCTTCTGTCTGGCAATGCCGTAAAAGGTAAAACCAGTTGCAGTGAAGAAAACAAGGACTTGTGAAGCCAGAAACGATGAATTTACATCTGTTTTTAGTATAGATAGTGCATTGTAAAGAGCAAATTATGTATCAGCTAGAAAAACTTACTTTGGTGTAACATTATAAATATAAAAATCTTTTCCTTCTTTTATCATTTGTAGATGACTTTCTGTTGGATTCCACACATGAAGGGTTAAACCAACATCCGAATAACATTTATAGATATCAACTACAACCACTCTAAGTATAGGACTGACATCCCTCTTTGCTTGCCTCAATTTACATAGGCTTTCTGTTATTCTTGAGGACTCATTCTGCTTGCTTGTTGAAAGTTTCTGCTGGTAAGCCCTTAGTTCATTTTTCTGTGTTTCACTTAAAAGATTCTAAAATTGAAAATACATTCTAAAATTAAAAATAAAACTATGTGGATATCATTTGACGGGTCTAGAACAATCATACTGTAGATATACTTACTTCAACATACTCAGAGTTATGGCTGTTCTGTAATATCCGGTGCAAAGTTTTTGGGCACTTAATATTTCTTATACTTCCTAAATCTTCACAGCTTAAGACTTCTGTTCTTACAGTTTCTTGTAATTGTTCGAGCTTTTTCAGTTGTTCATTTTCCCACTCCTGACATCGTCTTTCCTCCGACTTTTTATTACGCCACACTGTTTAAAAAAATTATAGAAATTGAAAACTGGAGTTAGCATCGTCAAAAAGTACATCATATTCTCATGAAAGTTTTGAGTAACTTTCTGAGGCAAAACTTACCTCTGTCACTTATGCCAGAGTCTGTTTTTAAAAGCTGTGTTATTATGTAGTGTCATTTATATATATAACGACATAGTAAATCAAAAGACACAAATAAAAGCTGTAACTACCAATAAATGTACAAAACATCAGGATCCAGAAAAATGTTTAGACATAAAACCAATAATATAAAACAGAATAAATCAACAAAAGTATATTGAAACAATAATGTTATTAGAAATCGAATGCATAAAAGAATAGCATGTCACGGGAACGTTTATTTTACATTGTAAGCAAAATATTCGTCAAATGAGTGAAAAGTAACAACCATCAAAATGCTCTTAATGTGTAATGAAGCAGGCATTTCTGACAAGTAAACCAACATTGAAATCTGTCTGCTGTAAAAGTTCACAGGCACCTAGTGCCGGGGCATTGATTGAGTTGTTTGTGTATCTGAACATCCAGACACAACGACACGGTATGAGGGCTGTTGGCCTCTCTATTGATACAGATAGTAGCTGCTGTACGCACTTAGACAGCCAGAGTTCGTCGTACTGGTCTAGCAAGCTAGGAGAGTTTGCTTGATTAGTACAAACGGTCGTCTGCTAGGTGTAAGGGTGAATAGTCACATAGTTGCAGGTATTAGATATACAGGGTGGTTAACTATGACTTGACTGCAGTATGGCGCGAAGGGTTTTTAGTTGAACATTCTGGACCTTCTGAATGGAATAGGGATTAGGAAATAAGTATTTCCTGTCGCGTATGTTATTATTGTCGGTATTAAATATATACGGGTTAACTATGACCCGACGACAGTATGGTGCAAAGGGTTTTTAGTTAAACATTCTGGATGTTCGCAACGGAACAGAGGTTAGGAAATAATTCATTTCGCGTACATTGTTATTATCGGGAATAGTAATACAGGGTGATTGACTATGACCTGACTGTAGTATGGTGCGAAGGGTTTTTAGTTAAACATTCTGGATGCCAGTGAAGGAATAGGGGTAAAACAAATTTATTAGGCCACTACATTCATTTATTCATAGTGATTTGATTTTTATATGCTTCTTTAACATGTAACCTGTTTGTCGTTCGCTTGCTTGCTTCATAATTCTTGGTAATACTTCATTTATTTTGTATAGTAATGAAACTAGTTTATTCATTACGATGTTTTAATTAACGCTTGCCTTATTGACTGCACCTTAGTAGTGGGTATGAATTTTTGCATGTTTGTAATGCACGTAAATAATAATAATAATAATTAATTAGCGTAAAACATTTATATATTTTTGCTTACATCTTATTCAGCTCAGAAAAGAACATCGGATATTTTCAGTTTATCTGGGAATATGCCCGTTTCTAAGCGTAAATTGATTACGTCAGAACAGGGTATCCCATAGCGTAACCTCCATTTTTCTTAAGATGGAATATATGTTTTCAATTTATTTAATAAAAATGGTTCAAAGCCATTCATTTGGTAATCAGTTCCAATTATAATAGTTTCGAAATCTACTGGGTCTATTGAATTAACAATTTCTACAATGCTATCCACAAAATTAATGGTTAACTTTTCCGCAATTTCATCACTGAATGTATAAATAATAATGCCTATTTCAATTTCATCAAACATTTTGCTATGACACTATTTACATCCTAAATAGTCAATGCCAGGAAGTAGGGCGCATATATATATATATATATATATATATATATATATATATATATATATATATATATATATATATATATATATATATATATATATATATATATATATATGAGACATAATTGGTTCTCAGGTTGAACCGCGTCCAGAATTTATGAAAATTCGAAGTTTCGGCTCCTGTTTTGGAGCCATTTTCAAGAGGTAAAAAAAAATGTAAGGACACCCTAAGGCCTCAATCTGCCTACTCCTTAGAGTGGTGGACAAAGGTGGGCTGGGTTGTTGTAGCTCGATTACGGGGCCTCAATCTGCCTACTCCCCAAATCTCGCCGGAGATCGTCTGTGAGGTCTCAGTGTGTTCAACTCTAGGCCTCAGAGAGATCTGGCAGTTCGTTGCAAGTCTTGCCTTATATATGTCGTTCCGTCTACCTGCTGAGTTATCAGTGAAAGTAGTGGGGTCACCGTCAATTAAGTGAGGGGCTTCGGTCATGGTACTCAGAGGATGAGGAGGACTAATAGGGTCACCAGCATCTGTTGAGGAAGATAATGGGGCAATAAAATTGTCTGTGGAATTTATTTTCTTTTTGTGTGTTTGTAATGAAGATATAATAGGTTTCCAAGTAGTCGGAAGGCGAAGACCATCATCTCTCTTATTTAAACAATCGGGACGTTTTTCAATCTCGATTGCTTCGCGGATAATTCTCGTTTTGAAGTTGTTAACCGGTGCTATTGTTTTGGCATTATCGAAGTCTATTTTGTGCCCTGTATGAATATGATGCATGGCCAGTGCCGATGAGGCGTCGGATTTTCTAACTGCGAGGGTGTGTTCATATATTCTATTGTGGATGCGTCTCTTTGTTTGTTCGGGAACAGTTGGAACAATTTCGTAAACTCCATGGGATTCGCTTGGAATCGTATTCTTGGGAGTTTTTATCAGATTTGACAGTTTTTGCTCTGTTGTGAATACAGTTTTGATACTATGGGTTCTAAAAATTCTGCTGATTTTGTCGGTGACACCTTTAATGTATGGTAAAAACGCTGTGTGGACTCTATTTGTTCTTGTTGTGGTGTAGTGGTTTGTTGTTGTGCGTTTCTAATGTTTCATAGTATGTGATTGTTGTCGTATCCATTTTATAGCAATGTCTGTCTTAAAAAGTTTAATTCTGTCTGTTTGTTGTTGTTGTCCATTAGTCTAAGGGATCGTGTTACTAGTGTTCGAACCACGGAATTTAGTTGTGATGGGTGAACCTATTATATCTTCTTTACAAACACACAAAAAGAAAACAAATTCCACAGACAATTTTATTGACCCATTATCTTCCTCAACAAATACTGGTGACCCTCTTGGTCCTCTTAATCCTCTAAGTACCGTGACTGAAGCCCCCCACTTAATTGATGGTGACCCCACTACTTTCACTGATAACAAAGCAGGTAGACGGAACGACATATATAAGGCAAGACTTGCAACGAACTGCCAGATCTCTCTGAGGCATAGGGTTGAACACACGGAGACCTCACAGATGATCTCCGGCGAGATTTGGGGAGTAGGCAGATTGAGGCCCCGTAATCGAGCTACAACAACCCAGCCCACCTTTGTCCACCGCTCTAAGGAGTAGGCAGATTGGGGCCTTAGAGTGTCCTTACATATTTGTTTTACCCACTACTCTAAGGAGTAGGCAGATTGCGGCCTTAGAGTGTCCTTACAGATTTCCTTTACCCACCTTTGTCCACCACCCTAAGGAGTAGGCAGATTGAGGCCTTAGAGTGTCCTTACATATTTCCTTTACCTTTTGAAAATGGCTCCAAAACAGGAGCCGAAACATCGAGTTTTCATAAATTCTGGACGCGGTTCAACCCGAGAACCAATTATGTCTCACATTAAAGACCACGGAAATCTTTCTGAAGATATATATAGATATATATATATATATATATATATATATATATATATATATATATATATATATATATATATATATATATATATATATATATATATATATATATATATATATATAGAGAGAGAGAGAGAGAGAGAGAGAGATTCCCTGTGAGCCAATGCTATATTACTTACATTATTTGGTGCATTTTAGAATTTAGCTATGAAAGTGTTCATTAAACAGGATAATTTTTTTTTACTATTGTCAGATAGGGAAGTTCGTTATTCTGATTAGAGGTATCCATAGAGTAATTTTAAATAATCTTAAAGGTCTAAACGTTGCAACAGTTGAGAATCATCGCAAGTAAACTTTTAGCGTTTAGTATATCCAACAACCAACAACTCAATATACTCAACTGTTGCATTCGCTGAGCACATGCAATGTTTCAAGTTTGACTTTTCTAAAAAGCGGGTTTTTAGAAATATTTGAAACAGCTGGCTTGGGGAAACAATCTTCACATGGCTCTGACTCGCATTAGGAAGCATTTTTGGATTAACGTAATCCATGTTAAATGGACACAAAATTAGCTCTACAACATGGGGTTTTAGTTTCTCAGTTGAATTTTTGTATAATAGTAAAACAATTTTTACGTAATTAAACTTTATGCGGAATTACTTAAAACTGTTACTTACCTGTGTTATTATCAAGTCGCTCCATGTATCTTAAAGGATAAACCCGAACAACATGAACTTTTATACAGCCAACATTGCCCCCTAAAGGATGTATTGATTCAATTGGAACTGGAAATGGTGCAGGAACATGTTGATAACCCAGCTTTGAATACCACCTTGCTCTTCTCGTTGAATTGTAGCAAATTTTCAAGTAAGCTAAATCAGTTGCCTAATATGAACAAGAGTAGAAAAACATACTGTAGAAGAAACATGAACAGAAAAAAACATGAGGCATTTCAGCATACATGATCATTATAAGTGTAAGAAAAGAAAAATAAAATTCACGCAAATGTATTCAAGGCGTTCCACCTAGAACCTGACACAGAGCAGGTGTATGTAGAAGACAAACAAATATTTATTTATTTAATTATTTATTGACCAACAGGATATATGCCCAGTGGTAGACAGGCTCATCAGATATTTAATGAGTGATTAGGTGGTCATGGGTTATATATGAGATACGAGTGAGTACACATCATGTGAATGAAAGTTTTCCACGAGAGATTCATTCAAACTCTCACCTGAAAATGCCTGTATCTAAGGTAATTTTCAGGTGAGAGCTTCAATGAATCTACTTTGGAAAGAAGCTGTTTGTAATCGAGTTCTTTTAAAGACAATTTTCGACCTATGCAGACGAGAAACAATTTTTAGGGACCACAATTAATGGTTCTTTTATAAGCAACTAGATTTCCAGTCAGTTCTGCTGTCAAAACGAATTTTTTTTAAAGGATTAGGATTTGGATCACTTTTGATGCCGTGTTGTATATTGAGCAATCCTTGTTCCTACTGTGTGGATTCTGTTAACTGAACGTTCTTGTCTGAAGGGTTGGTTTCAATATGAGCCCGCTGTTATGAAAATCGGTTGACGAGTAAAAAGGGTATACCGAAAAACAAAACAAAACTATTTTTTGTAATCATTCTGAAAATAAAAGTGATAAACTGAAAATTCGAACACCACCCTGTAGCCTGCGACCTATTTCAACACGTTTTCAGTTAAAATTTAAGAAATCATTTTTTTTCAAACGAGAGCTTCATGACAGTATAGAAAATTTTCAATATTTTATTCAACACTCTGTATAAGATTTATTATATCGAGCTTGCAAACGCTTTTCACAGAGTTCAATTTGATCTCGGCAATCGAAGGTTACATCAAATTTAAAAAGGGTAAAATTTGTACGAGCGACGCTTTGAGGGTTGATTAGGGTATATAAAAAAAGTTCGGGACGCAGTGAATTTTCATAAAAATGTTTTTAATAGCAAATATGTGTGTTTTTTTTTTAGAAAGCAGGCATCAAATTTGATTACTAGTACAACATATATAGTAAAAAGAATGTGCCATGTTTCATCAAAATAACTTTATTGTTTGAAAAAGTACAGAAATTTCCGAAAGTATACTTAAAGTGTAACCGAAAAAATCAGTTTCTTGGTCAACCTTATAGGTTAATAGCAAATTGAGCTTTTCAAATATGAAGCATTCAATCAAAATTCGCTACCATAACGCACTTTCTGCGTCCAGAATTTCTTAACTTACAAACATGCATTATATTTCGATGGAAAATGCAAAAACATAAGGCGTTTTCGAATAAAAAATATTATTTGTATCACCAACGACTTATGGGCGACCCTGTGATTGTAGCAATAATTTCTTAAGATGTAGCTCAAGACACCGTATAATTAATGTATACAATATTTTTTCATATCTTGTATAATAACGGATATTGATTTTTTACGAAAATTCGACAAAAATTATATACCATTAAACGATAAACTCTATAGCTAAGTCTACTGCCAAGCATCAGAGAAAGGATCTATTTGAGATGAATTTTTTGGAAATATTTTAGTAAAATGAAGGACAATGACGGTTGAAACTAAGACCTCAGGGTTTGTAAAACATTATTCTTGAGACATTTTCTTTCCATAGACCGTATTAGATTCAAGTTCTTTGCCTAAATGTTGCGAATTTTGACTTTTAAATTGTCACTTTGACGTTTTGAGGAAAACCCCAATTTATTTTTCTTTAAATGCCCATAACTTTTTTGTCTTTTGACTTACAGAGCTGAATTTTGGTAGGTAGCTCACCTAAAATGATATAAACCAGCGTACCAAATTTGGTTGCCCTTACTTTGTTAATTCCGGTGATATAAATTTTTTTTGAAAGAAAACACAACATTTTCCGGGAAAACCTGGGCCGATTTTCCTGACTAACGAACTTATCCAAGCCATTTGCAAAAGGAAGGTTTTCACCAAATTTAATCAAAATCGGCCCATTATTTTTTGAGTTATCGGTGTGATATATATATATATATATATATATATATATATATATATATATATATATATATATATATATATATATATATATATATATATATATATATATATATATATATATATATAAACATATAAAAATTGAAACTGACCCCGGATATGTGTTCTGGGGGGCCTAACTAGCGCTCATTTGAAGAAATTTTTTCAAAATTCAAAAGTCAGGATCTCCTCATTAGTGAATTTTTTTAAAGAAAATTCACTAAAAATTGAATAATAAAAATTTTAAAAATAAAAAAAAAACAAAAACGATTAAACTTTAAAAAAGGGAAAAAATAATGAAAAGCATTAAACTTACAAAACGGAAAAAAAGAATGGAAAGCATTAAACATAACAAAAAAAAACAAACAAAACAAAAAACAAAAAAAAAACAAAAAAAAAAGAAAAAAAAAAGAAAAAAAAAAGAAAACATACAATAAAAAAATTAAAATAAGCAAACTTAACTAACAATTAAGAAAATACTTAGGTACAAAGCAAGGATAAGCACAAGATTGTAATACTATAAGAAAATAGTCAGAATATTACAGAACATATGTTATTAGTGTCAAACTGTGCCAGTGGCCCACGCCTTAGCCAAATATGATCCCACCACCACCACCCCCCATGATATGTACCCACCCTCTTTTCAGAATTCATAATTATTTTCTTAGTTGATTTTTAAAACCAGTAATAAACTGAAGAAATAGTACATGTTATAAGCTGTCGACAAAAAAATGATTAATCGAATCAGGTTCTCAGTTTGACAGTTACACACAAGAGGAGAGCCCAGGATTGAAGAAATTTGTATGATGAAAATAGTTTACTGAATTTCATTGACAAAAGGTTTGAAGAAGCCTCAAGCCACCTTATCCAAATTATAAAGTTTGCCTACAAGACCCGCTGTCCTGCTAAGCTTAAGGCAACTCAAAGGATCGTGCCTTGCTGGAACAGGGAACTGGGTCGGCTTATAGCGAAGACGAAAAGGCTGTTTAATAGGCCAAAAAGGACTGGGGACTGGGCTGAATACTGACATGCCCTAACCTCATATCACAAAGAACTTAACCCAAAAGAAGAACTGCAGACAATTTTGGGATAGATGAACTGGCCCCCACACAGCATCTACAGAAACCCCTATTAAAGGATCATTCAAACGGCAGTGGCTTACTTAAAAACAAACGGTGAATTTACAAACAGCCCAGAGGAAATGAGTTTTCCTAAACTCACTTTCTAGGCATAGACAAGATAGACATAAATAGAGATGTACATCCTCTTGGACAGTCAGGCTGTACAACAGACTTGGAAATGTATCAAAACCGAGTCTAAACTGATCTGGGACTGCAAAAAAATCCTTGACGCAACTTGCTACAAACAACAAAGTAAATTTGATGTGGGTACCAGAGCATCAAGGCATTGAAGCAAATGGGGAAGCAGATAGCCCTGCAAAAAGGGCAGCAACAACCAAGGTATATAGATTAAAGAGGTTACAATGTAACTCTCGACCAATCAGAGAGTGGAGCGGGAATACGTCACATGTAATCTCAATTTAAATCAAGTGGAATAATAGTGCATTAAAAATTGAAATCAGCAGACATTTTCAAAGTTATGTTCTTTTTGAACTTATAACAAGATCAAACATTTAATAATACATTAAAATAAAGATGTTGTTCACATAGTAACAGAAAGTATTGAAGTTTTAGGATATTAATCTATTTTAAATTAATGATCAGTTTATCTTGAAAAGTATTTAAAAAATTAATTAATATTAATGAAATTATAAATTTATAATGCCTCAAATTAGACAGAATGTTTTTTTTGCTCATTTAATAACATGCAACTAACCAGAATAAGTAAATTATTTATATTTATAATATTTAGATAAGTATGTATTTCTACACATACAAAATAGCAGGTTTATAATTTTTACAATCAATTTCTAACCAAACAACTCATCCATCTTACAATTATTTAATTTTAAAATAATAGTAAATTGTGCTGGCACAATAAGTAAATTAAATTTTGCACATTGGGGCGGAGCTTTAAGAAGCATGCACCCCTTGGATGCAAAAATCATAAAAAATTCTGGCAAACAACCCCCAAAAAAATTACAAACCAAGAGTGAATAGGGGTGATGTATCGAGAAGAAAAAACGAAAAATGCGAAGAAACAGCTTATCCAGTCTTTATTCCATATTGCAGCTATACACCTCTTTAAAATTCCATTTACCCCGCACAGAACCCCTATTTCCCCCAGGCCCATAATTTTCTTGGAGTTGTTCCCAATAAATGTTTCTTGTGGTTTATGCATTGAGGGTGGTTGTGGGCATGCAGAAGGGGAAGGAAAACTTCCTGGACGAAGTACCCAAATCCACCCCCAAACACGGAGATCTACATGCATACAACCACCCTCAATGCATAAACCACAAGAAAAATTGGTTGGGATCAACCTCCAAGAAAGTTACGGGACCTGTGCGGGATAAACAAGATTTTAAGGAGGTAGGCTGCAAAATGGGTTAAGCACAGCTTATATAGGACCAGCTAAGCTATTTCTTTTAGCCTTTTTGTTTATACTTCCTTTTTATCTTCTTCCCCGCCAAGCATTCCTATTTACTCCTGGTACCATAACTTTCGTGGGGGTTGTTTACACGAATTTTTTTCTAAAAGCGCCCCTTAAACTTACCTAACACTTTATTTTTACTTATTTTGGAAAAGAAGAGAAGGAAATTTTATCTTCACTTTCCATTGCCTTCTTAGAATTATTTTTTACATTAATACACTACAAACAACTCCACCAAGCATTCAAACAGATATTTAGATTAAGTTATTTATTGAGTTCTTGTTTCAAGTAAAAAGGTACTTATAACTTTTTTTTTTACATTAAACACATATCTACCTTTATGATGATTCACCGATTTAATTGTCAAATAGAAAAATAATCTTGAATAAATAATGTCCAATTCGTAACACCGTTGATTCAGTGTTCAGGTATGTTGAGAACGCAACACCTCACAAAATAAAATATTGTCTTTAAGACAATAGTTTCGATTTAAATGCTATTTCATACAAAATGAACATTAAGATAAATCTGCAACTGATCGTAATCAAAAATTTTTTAGCAAACACATTAAAAGTGACACATATTTCTAATAAATGTTATTAAAAACATCAAAACGCAATGTGAAACTATAGGTGTTATCCGCATCTGGAATACACATGATGTGATGCACTCCTCGCTCTTGTAGTTACCAGACAACCTATCTAATCCATAAACCTTGAGCAACAACACCATTCTATGTACCAGAGTCCTATTGTGGACCAACAAAAAGCCATGTAAGAAATGAACTTGATACTTGGGAGAGGAACCAAATGCTGTCGTACTTGAGGAAAACGCCAGGCAAAATGGTTCATCCCCATATCAACACAAAGAAGTCTGAACTGTTTCTTGAATTGAACAAGAAGGACTTGAGAATAATCACAAGGCACTCCACAGTAAGGCATCATCTTACCATAATAGACATATGAAAAGTCTGAACATTTTGAGCAACTATTAGAATAGTCATGCACACAAAAGACCCATCAGGATATCAGAGCTGAGAGGCCAGATGCCTATAGGACTCATTAAACAATCTACAATCAGGGGTGTGACTTGAAATAAGGAAAAATTACATTTTATCATCATGTTTTAAGGTCATTTATGCACACTTGTTCGGTGTTGAGAACACCCTTAATAAATAAGCAACTGAAACATCTTACATTAAATAAAATAAGGCAAAACACTGACCTCCAAGGGATAGCAGGCATCACAGTTAAGCAGATCAGCACCACATGTTATCAACTTAGTGCCAACTTGTATTCTATCACAAGCAACTTGTTGACTCATTGCTTCATCAATGATGGTTCTAATACTGTACCATCCATCTGTTAGTTCCAGCTCATAGTTATTTTCATTCAACTAAAAATTAATCAATTTAATTAGGGTGTACGCTTGATTATCCACATGCGGATTATCCGCTTTGCAGATTATTCATACTATAAAATTAACAAAACGCGACAAATATACAAATAACGTTTCATCATAGAAATAACAAAACTGATGACCATTCTAATATAGGCCTGTGTTCGGTAAAAATTCAAGAAAGGCTAAATGAAAGTCTGTAATGTGTAAACTTGTTTGTATTAAAGTTATAAATCGGTCCCTTTGAAAACTGCAAGGCGCCTTATTCTATGTACCTGTCAAATTATAAATATGGCAGGTATTTTTCCTTATTAATTGCTTGCTATTAAAAAATATTGCAATAGTAAATTTATTGTTCAATTTGGCAATAAAATCCTCGATTTTGCAAATGTTTGTGTTAAATACTGCGAAAATATCATTCACATAACGAAGTACACTCCAGGAAAATACTCACTTTTACTAAGATCTATTTCAAATCTAGTTATGAAGAGGTCTGCAATAAATGACGATAGGGGGTTGCCCATTGCTGTGCCTTGAGTTTGTTAAAAAACTCATTGTTGAATTGAAAAATATTTTTTTAAGACCAAACTTTGTTAAAGTTAAATATTCTTTGTAGACCTTTTCATTTATAGCATAACTATTGGACAATTGATAGTCCCTTTATTAATCTTCTTTTTAAAGGGGTAGACATTGATCCAATCCAATCCATTTATTTAGTGACATTTTCCTTTACGTAATAGTAAAGGATTTTTTCACGCCCGAGGATGTACCACCCCATACATCAAGGGGGCCAGTGAAGTCCCAACGGACGTTTCCGGTTCTGGTGTATGAGTCGGTTTCCCTTATAAGCAAAAATGATGATGGCTCCTCCTTGCACAAAATATTTCGGAGGCAAAATACCCCTCCATTCGGATCTCCGGGAGAGGGGTGTACAGGGGGCGCCAACATCAAGATTTAACATATCCTTTTCGAATATATGTGGCCTAAATTCTAACCTGAACTCCGTCCACCATTTCCTCCAGGCTAACAGGCCCCCAACTCCTCTTCCTCACCGAAACCCAAATCAGTGCCAAAACAGCCACTAATCACCTTAATTTCCCGGGGTATGAGCTCCTTACTTCCTTTAGATTGCATGGAGGCGTGTGTGCATACGTCCGTAGCAATCTACCCTGCACCAGACTCCCCAATTTAGAAGCTGGAAGAAAAGACATACTATGGATAAAACTCTCTCTCAGGGCTGCAACTAAATTCATCTGTTGCATTTACCGGTCACCTTCTGACAACAAGTTTGTCCAGCTTTTTGACTACCTTTCTGAAAAAACCGACTATCTGATTTCTGAATACCCTTCCTCCGAGGTCACTATTCTTGGTGACTTCAATGTCCATAATAAGGAATGGCTAGGATCTTCAAAAACCGATCCACAAGGGAGAGCAGCGGAGGCCTTTGCAGTCAGCAATTCTTTAGCCAATATGGTTCAGCAACCTACTTACTTTCCTCGTATCCCAACACACAGCTCAAATCCCTTGGATCTCCTTCTTACTACAAAACCTGAATGCAATAAGATATCAGTCACCGCCCTGCTTGGTCGCTCAGACCACAGCATGGTCACTGCTTCCTGCACAATGCAACCCGAGGTCACACAGTCATCACACCCACGTATCGTTTGGCACTACAACTCCGCAAACTGGGACGAAATGCGAGATTACTTTTCCTCATTTCCATGGGCGTCTGTCTGCTTCTCTCATCCTGACCCCTTTGATATCTCACAAAACGTCACCGAAATTATCCAAGCTGGCATGGAATTATTTATCCCACGTACACAGAAAATCTCTTCAGCCACTCAAAAGCCCTGGTTCTCTAAATCCTGTGACAAGGCCAGACTTGAAAAGTTCAAAGCTCACAAAACGCTTCTACACAATCCCAGTCAAGAAAATCGTCAAGCATTTAACGACGCAAGAAACCGCTATGTCCGCATTCTTTCTGAGGCAAAAAACTCGTTTAATAACCACATCAAAAACAAAGTCCTCTTAAGCTCCAACGGCGGCAAACCCTTCTGGACTCTTGTTAAATCTATTGGGAATAATTTCTGCAAAAGCACGTTCCCACCTCTTGTCTCAGGGGATGAAATTGTTTCTACCGCCCTGGGCAAGGCTGAACTTTTTGCTTCGTTGTTCGCCGGCAATTCTACTCTCAACCCACCTCCAAATGTTCAACCACCAACAGTCCCCAATGTCGCGCATAAAATGACGGATATCATTTTCAAAACTAAAAAGGTACGAAAGATGCTCTCTTCTCTTAATATCAGGAAAGCCTCTGCCCTTGACGAGATCCCAGCAATTGTTCTCAAAAAATGCGTACCAGAGCTTGCTTCTGTCCTGACTCGTCTGTTTCAGATATCTTATAATAAAGGCATATTCCCTAGTAACTGGGAAACTGCTCGAGTACAACCCATCCCCAAGAGAGGATCCAAAGCACTTCCTAGCAACTACAGGCCTATTTCTCTCCTTTCAGTCGTCTCTAAAGTGATGGAAAAGTATATAAACACCGAATTACTAAAATTTCTTGAAAAACACAGTCTAATCCACGACAGGCAGTATGGATTCCGTCAGCGCAGATCGACTGCCGACCTCCTTTCCTTTGTCACCCATTCTTGGAACAAGTCTATGGAACAACACGGTGAATCCCAGATTATTGCTCTAGACATATCCAAAGCATTCGACCAGGTATGGCACGCAGCGCTGCTTAATAAACTTCCGGCCTATGGCCTACCACCAAAACTTTGTACCTGGACAGCAAATTTCCTCTCCAACAGGAGCATATCTGTTGTTGTGAATGGCCATTCCTCTAAACTGTATCCAATTAATGCAGGAGTTCCTCAAGGTTCAGCTTTAGCTCCTACTTTGTTTCTTCTCCACATCAATGACCTCCTCTCTAGCACATCCAACCCAGTTCACAGCTACGCTGACGACAGCACCCTCCATTCAAATATACAATATTCTTAGCCTGTCTCTTTAGCCCAATTAGATGAGGATCGCAGACTCATGGAGGGTTCTGTCTCCGTGGATCTTCAAAAAATATTAGACTGGGGAAGTAGAAATCTTGTACAATTCAACCCCACCAAAACTAAGTCTTGCTTTCTTTCTCACAAGAGATACACCAGCCCTAGACCCATCACAATGAACAACCAAGTTATTCAAAGTAATGAGTCCTTTTCTCTTGTTGGTATTTCTGTGGATCGAAATCTTAATTGGCACCAACATGTCACATCAATTGCAGAAGCGGCTGCTAAGAAATTAGGTTTCCTCTTCCGGGCACGCAAATACTTTTCACCAGCTAATCTCTATACCTTATATACTTCACAAATAAGGCCAAACCTCGAATACTGCTCCCACATCTGGGGTGCCGCTGCCGCTTCTACACTCGCTATCCTGGACTCCATTCAAAAGAGAGCTATACGTCTCATCGGTGACCCTACCGTCACCCAAAGGCTGCCAACCCTTGCCCACCGACGTGCCGTTGGTAACCTCTCTCTCTTTTATAGATATCTGCACGGGCACTGCTCAGAGGAGCTTTCCTCCATAGTTCCCCCACCTGCTGCCCCCAACAGATCTACCAGGGGAACAGAGCGAATGCAGTCCCGAGGACTTCCAAGTTGTGGAATTCCCTGCCGGCACATGTTTTTACTTCTCCGAACCTCCAAACCTTCAAGTCCAGAATTAACAAACTGCCTCTTTCCTCCTTGTCAACACCCACGGTACGATAGTATTTAGGCTGTAAGCCCTCGTGGTGTGTTGTTGAAATTATAAAAAAAAATTATGTTATTCATTTTTAACAACTCTTCTAAATACGTTAGTGTTTGCTTCGTGGGAACACTAGGAAACAATGAGGTTATCAAATGAAATCAAAACCTTGCCTTCACCAATTTAACATCTTTAATTTTATTAATACATTCAAGTGAATTTGTCACAGAAAAACTTTTGTTTTTGTTTGACGGGCAACCCTTTAAACTCATTTATCAACCACTTCGCTAAATTGTCTGTCGGGAAATCAATAACCGAAACAAAAGGTCTCATTGTTTTTTCCCAGTTTATGGATTTTTGGGAGACAATACCTTTTGGCCACTTTTGGATTTGCAACTTGTAACTTGTAACTTCCTAAGTCTTTTGTTATAAGGTTGTGACACCTCTTTAGACTATTTTTAACATCCAAAAACATTTTTGGTAGCGGGTTTTTATTTAGTTTTTTGTACGGTCCTGTCTCTATTGCCTTATAAACTTTACCTTTATAATCGTTTTTGTCTAACATCACAATCTTATTAAATTTATCAGCTTTAACATAAAAACAATCTTTATCTCGCAATCGCTTAACTACTTTCATTTGGTTAAAATTTCGGTTTTTAATAGACTTATTTTCTTTCAAGTTTTTTGAAATTTTATTTTTACATGCTTCTCAAATACATTTTTTTGAAGATTCAGGTAATTTTTTAATTCCTGTTTCAATACTAGCAATGACTTCTACTAGTAGTAGTAGTAGTAGCAGTGGTGGAGACGCCAACGCCAAGCTAGTAGGTCACCATAGGCCCTTTTTCCAACCCCAGCAACCATGCTCTACTCCTCATCGGTTCCGTTGGTCCACCTGTCGAAGGCGACAGAGACTGTCTTCCTGCTTATGCCTATCGCAGGCTCCGGGCCACAGACCAGGCTTGCGGGCTGGAATGCAACCTCATTTTCCCTCCACTGATCCCTACTGGGGATCCTGAGGGTGTATGGCCTAGTCAACCTAATATCGTCCTCAGCATCCCTCACCTTTATGACGGAAATCGGAATTTCCTTTTCCACCTCCTTGGCGACTCTTGCATGCCCTATTACGCTCCCTCCCAGCACCAGTTACCTGAGTCCCGGATTCTAAGATGCGACGCCATAGCCTCCCTTCTGATACAGATGGGAAGCGGTGGCAGCATCAACCGGACCTCTAGCGCGGCTGAGGGTGTCGTCCTCATAGCGCCTGTGATACCCAGGATTGCCAGCCTTTGGAGTTTGGTCAGCTTCCTGCTAGTAGTTTGGTTCATACCACACCACCAGACCAACGCCCCATAGAGGATTCTCGGCCTGACGATCGCAGTGTAGATCCAATGAAGGATCCGAGGATTAAGTCCCCAGGTCCTCCCTATCACACGACGCAGCTGCGAGAGGGTCGCTACTCCCTTCCTCACTACTCGTTCTATTTGAGACCCCCACGTTAGTTTGGGGTCCAGGATCACCCCCAGATATTTGGCCTCCCGCACTAAAGCTAAAGGTTTTCCAAACATCACGGGCGCCCTGAACCCCTCTACCTTCCCCTTCTTGGTAAATAGGATCATCTCCGTCTTCGCCGGGTTTACAGAGAGTCCCTGCTCACCGCACCACCTTTCGATTATGCTACAGGCAGCCTGCATACACTCACAGACGACGCCGAGGAATTTGCCGGTGACTAAGACCAGCCCATCATCAGTGTACGCCTGGGCGTAGAAGCCATTCTCAGAGAGTCGCTCCAAGAGGCCGTTCATGACCAGACACCATAGATGAGGCGAAAGGCAGCTGCCCTGAGGACAGCCGCCCGTCACCCCAACGTCCAGCCCTCGGCCCCTCAAGGTCAGCGACACTCTCCTGTCCTCCAGCATGCTCGCCACACAGCTTATTAGAGACCTCGGTGTTCTCCTCTCCTGTAGGGCAGTACAGACTGTATCCGCCCTTGCCTTATCAAAGACCCCCTCCACATCGAAGAACACAGCTAATGTGCTCTCCCTGTAGTGTAGGGCCCTTTCCACCTTCCACGTCACAGTGTCGTCTCCGTCAATTTCCCCCGCTGGTACGCGTGCTGAAATATAGTTTCTCCTACATTTTGATATCAATAAGTTTATGATATTGTTGAATTTAATATTAGAAATCGAACGAAATCATAGGTGCTACATGTGTAATACTGTACCCAAGTACAAGGGTACAGTGTTACATGTGGTTTGGGAACAGTGTTATGACAACTGTCAAGTATGTAACACTGTACCCAAGCAATAAATTACCTGGCTACACTACGTTTTTTAAACAGTAACTCTGTGAAAGTGGTTATCAGACCAATGAGAACATATGGTGCCAGAGTTTGGTGGCCCAAGGCACTTCATGGTATCGCGAGGGCCAAACTGGCTCATCTACAGAGACAAGCTTGTCTGATGATAATGGGAGCGATAAGCACAGCACCATCAGCCGCTCTGGAGGTCCTCCTTAATATTCCACCTCTTCACATTTGGCTGGCGAGGATGGCGAGGTGGACAACATACAGATTAAAACAAACGGCCAACAGCATGCCGAAGGAAATCAGTCTGGGAGGGTCCCGACTCCTCGATGACATTGAGGGTCATGGGATTTTGGGAATTGTCTCAGACTTGATGCCTACAAAGATCAGTAGAGATCTGTCTTTCAAGACCACCCTCCCGGAAACGGGGGACTGGGAACGAAATCAAACGACCCTAGTGAGGACCGATCTCTGCTGGTATACTGACGGCTCCAAAACCAATAGGGGGGTAGGAGCCAGCGCATATAAGAGCAACACTGATGCTGGACTATCAACTTGCCTTGGAAAGTATGCAACCATACACCAGGCAGAAGTGTAAGCCATCGAGATGTGTGCACGGGAAAGTATAGAAAACCAGTGCACACACCAATCGATAAAGATATATACAGATGCAATAAAGGCTCTTGGTTCCTATCGTTGCAATTCAAAAACGGTATATAGTTGTAAATCAGCCCTCAACGAACTGGGCAGCTTCAATGAGGTGTCGCTGGTCTGGATACCGGGTCACTCGGACCATGATGGCAATGTTGCGGCCGACGCGCTTGCCAGGAGTGGAGCCCAGAGGGACTTCAGCGGACCAGAACCTGTGCTGAGGATATCATCATGCACAGCAAAACGCACCCTAAAGACCTGGACAGAAAGAATGACAATCCAGCAATGGCAAAATCTGCCAGCATTAGCTCACTCTAAGGCCTTCATAAATGGCCTGTCTGAGTCAAGGGCTAAAAAACTTATACCGCTAAACAGACAACAACTGAGTACTCTAGTCGACGTGTATACAGGACACTGCTGCTTGCGTCACCACATGCACCGAATTGGAGTCGGTCAGGAAACTGAGTGCCGGCTGTGTATGGAGAGTGACGAAACTGCAGAGCACATACTGTATTCCTGTCCGGTGGCGGATAGGACTAGACACCTGCTCTTTGGCAAGACAAAGCTTACTCCGGAAGATCTGGATCAACTTTCGCCCACAAAGATTATCGACCTCTGCAGGAGGCTGGCTTTGTTGTGTGAAATATAGACTATTAGGCCTGAGCCACAATAGACCTTATCGTCGCAGTGGAGGGACCGGTATGGGCCACTCACAATCAAACCTAACCTAACCTAACACTACCCAAGCAATAAATTACCTGGCTTTACGTTTTTTAAACAGTAACTGTGAAAGTTTCAGATGTGCATCTTTTGTAGAAATTGATCAATCTTTGAACCAAAAAGAAACTTATTCATTTCAATTCAATAAATTAACATTCTAACATTCAAATCAAAAATCTAACACAACAAAAATATTCACTGACATCAGCAATATCACAGAAAGTGAAAAAATGCATGGTAACAATAGGTTTGTTCCAACCAGCAGTTTTTGTATCGCCATAAAACTGATATCAGAACTGTATGATCGATTTAGCGTGCAGGCACAGTTTAATAACAGTACAAAAATAACAGGGAGTTGGAACAGTTCTCTGATAGTTTTCTCTACCAGATTTGAATGACGTTAAGCGTCTGACAGTTGGGAGTTTGATGGCCTAACGTAGCTTAATTTAGTTATTTTGAACTTTTATTTTTTTGACGCCCTCGTGGCGCAGGTGGCTAGGTGCCAGCCTGCTAAGCGAGAGGTCCCGGGTTCGATTCCCGGGCGAGCCAATTTGACTCTGTCTGGAAAATTTAAAAAAATATTGAATGATGGGAAAGAATGTGCTAATGGCCTGAGATGCCGCAGCCAATAATATTAAATAAAAAAATAATAAAAAACTTTTATTTTTAATAAATAACTTATAATTAAAGCAACATCTTTAGACTATATTCTTTTGTATTTACGTAAATAATTATACATAATAAATTCGAAAATAATGAGCATTTCTGTGAGTGTGAAAAATTAAATATTCTTGTTTCTAACTAGTAAATCAAAGGAATAGTTGAATTATTCTCTTGTCCTCACTATCATATACAAAATTAATTTTAATTTAATAATAGTTTTAGATATGCAGGAGTTCATTGTACTTAATGAAAATTTTATCAATAATGTCCCAAGGTCTTTGACTACAAATACTGATTTAAATAAAATGGTTCCTCATTCTTGGTTGCCCTAGCTCCCACAAACCATCATCCTAACTTGATTCAATACTTGATTGCAAGTCATTCTCTTTCATCACTCATATTTTTTAGGAAAACGTAAAAAAGGGCTATTTACAAAATGTATTATTAAGTTAAAAATCACAAAACAGTTCGCTACTATAAATGTCACTATCCAGCCAAGTCTCATTGAAAGCAAAACAGTCAAGAGGGTATGCCTGAGAGCAAACTAAAGAGTAAACATCATTAGTCCGTGTCCGGAGGCCCCTGACGTTTTGATAAAATATGTTAAATTGCCTCTCTGTTGAACAGGCAAAAGAAGAATGATGATTATGTCTAAAACATGAGACAGATCCAACAGGTTTGTTAGGAGACTGGGTTTCTACCCCAACATGGCATTGTGGTGATTGCTATCTGATCTGCAAAATCTCTGCTCTCATCGATTGCAGCTTTTGCCTGTAAACCACACAGCTATGGTCCCAGGCTGCATGATCATAGGCAACTCCAGCCTTTACCTTAGCAGAATTGAAACAGTTCACACAACAAAGAGTAGTAGCCACACAGTTTTTCAGAGGATGGTCACCAGAACATTTAGGACATGTGGTTTTGCCCCTACAGAATCTGGAAGTATGGTGGAAGCCAGAACAGTTAAAACATCGTGTGATATCAATGCCATCGTAAACAGAGCAGCGATCATACCCGATAAAAATCTGACCAACATCGAAAGCCGACTTATAAGAAACACAATCAACCTGCAGAACCGCCTGATAAATTCTATTATTATTTTTTAGATGATCAGTAGAGATAAACTTAACATTAGAGTCACCAAAGATGTTTCCATTTTGAAGCTTAATGAGTCTTATTAATTCGTCCCCCTCAATCTTCTTAGAGAGGCCAACGATACATATTTGCGGGTGTTGATGCGTATCTTCTTTCACACTATATTCGCCAGAAAGACTGCTCACAGCTAAAGACCTGAATTTTTCCCCATCTTTCCTGGATGAACAGCTAACTATCAAGCCACCTTTAGCAATATTTTTGACTTTAGAAACACAGATATCAGTTGCCACGGGATTGACATTCCGATACAGATCACCCTTAGTAACAGCAGCAGATTGAGTGTCATCCTTAGGTCTTATGAACACAGAAGCTCCTCTTGCAACAGACTGTGCAAACGTTGGAACACTGCGAACACCAGCATTCTGGGAACGATCGACAGACTTAGATACTGCAGAGCTGGAGAAACCAGGGCTGGTGATGCATCTGACCAGATATATATTAGAGTTCTTCAATGTGGCTATATCAGCCCTCAATTCACTAATAACTGCTGAGCTTGCCTATTTCAGCTGTAAAAACATCCCGGGAGATAAAATTGGAGTTTTCAACACTAACAGAGGATAGAATGTCATCATCATCGGTCTATCCCGCTGACTGGGAACCAACACCATCAGAATCCTCACAAAAATACCACATTTTTCTTCTCTTCATTGGCATCCATCTCATCTCTAACTCAGAGAGGCCAGAGCAATCCTTGCATAATAAAGTGCTACACTTATTGCAACAAGCAGGTCTCCTCCTTTTCAGCTTGACATTGCATTTTTTACAGCTATCCATCTTTAGCAAAGTAAACAGATCATACTGTATATAAAGAGGCAGCAAAAAGCAAAGATAAAAATGTCCGTTTGTTTGGATGATAATCCAGCTTATCACAAAGATAAGAAATTGGCAAAGTGAAAATATAAAGGCTAATTCTTTAATATTAAAAGAATACCAAACTTTCTAATGTAAACAAGTTGAATATAATCACAATGGTTCACTTTAGACTATCACTGTCAGAAACTACATGTTCTCAGCTGCAAGACTGTACAATTTTCACCAATTAATTTCAACTCTAAACCAAAGATTTTTAAATGCAAAGATAGACAACAGAAAACACAACTCTATCTCTACACACTGGGAGGAGTGTGAAAATTACAGATTACTTGTAAGGCGTGCACTTTGCAGTTTCAAAGTAGTATTATGTACATCATGTCTTACTTTAATGTATAATGTTAGTTTGTTAGTTATAATGTGGTGATTATATATTATATTTATATATAATGTTTGGATTATCTGTATTTTTCAATAATTATAAGGGGAACTAATAGTTTTTCATTTTACCTTAATAATATTTGAAACACACAAGACCATGCTTTTTTGGGGTGCATCATCTTTTTC
The DNA here is from genome assembly GCA_964006375.1 of Tillus elongatus. Taxonomy (NCBI): domain Eukaryota; kingdom Metazoa; phylum Arthropoda; class Insecta; order Coleoptera; family Cleridae; genus Tillus; species Tillus elongatus. Next base: position 81,965,144 of record OZ023263.1, on the reverse strand, counting down.
AAAAATTTTTCTCAAACAGGATCTTTCCACTTTGTCAATCTCTCGGTCATATCTACAAAAAGATTGTTTTCTTTTTTACCATAACAAAGGAAATTATATCATCATATTTTAAAAAGAAGAATGTATATTTCACTCTTCAGATGACCAGTAAAACTATCAGATTACATATCTTTATTACTAATAAAGAGAAATAGGAAGTTTCATTAAAATATTAACAAAACCACTAAATACTACCTGTATTTTAACTGTTGAAGTATATTTTCTAAACTGAAACAACCAGCACATTCTTCTGGAAACTGTCTCTCATAACTTGCCAGTTTCCAAACGATCCATTTGAAGTGATTTCTAATCCAGCCCTTGGGGATTAAATCAGCTCTGACTCCAGGCATAGTTCTGAATGATACTTCCACTTCAGATATTCCGATTAGATTTCTCGTGTTGGGAACTATCACAGCCCCATCATCTGTTTTAATGACAGCTTCAACGTTATTCCTAAAAAGTTAGTTTCCCAAGAGTTACAAGATTAAGCTTTGTGTAGCTTTCAGCCTTTCCCTAACAGTTATAGAGAAGGATCATGGTAAAAATTAAAATATATAATATATGTGTGTTTTAGTGAATCAACAAAAATGAAAGATTCAGGCATGAGAATTATTAGTATACTAGTATGGCAAATGACATTCTTAGTTAAATATTCAAATGCATTATCCCATAAAAGAGATAAATCTGTTTTTAAAATTGTGATATTTAATTCTTGGTCAAAGATAGAGCACTTTTTTTCATCCAACACGCTACAAATACATCATTGGCCCAAGAGGACTGGGAGTAAATCGAATAATTGAGAACTATGATGTGGATACTTCTCACCACAGAATAGAAATGTCAAAATGTCCTAGAAACTCTAAGAAAAACGAAGTTGCTTATGTAGAAACTAAAACAGTTATAATAATAATAAATTTATTTGGTATAAACTACAATATTTCAAAAGTTTGTTAAAAATGTTACAAAGTATACAATGCAATATCCTAATGACTAGAATATTTCAACAGACTCTAATTCCCTACAACAACTGTTATGTGTATCTATTATCAACATCTCTGGTAAAACAGTTTCACCTCCCTATTAGGTTTCGTTGCATTTAAAGCTTTCATTTCTTGTGGAAGCTCATTGTATAAATTGTCTGGTTTGTAAAATAATGTATTTATATATTTTTCATATTTAAATTTCTTCACTGTGATATCACCCAAAACTGAAATATGTCATATATCACTAAAAAAGGGTATATTTCAGTCAACTTCTGGTAGCAAGTTTAATGTTCCTAGAAATGGTTATATATCCATTTTGAGCTCAGTGGGTTAGCAGGAATAAACTAAAATGTGTTAACAGTAAACTACCCCTAAATGAGTATGTTTTGTGTCAACTGTTAGCAAGTTAGTAGTTATTAGTAATGATCATATGTAAATTTATAGCTTTATCAGATTCATAACAGCCTCAGTGGTTCAGTGGTAAGAGTGTGTGCCTCTGATCCAAAGGGTACTAGGTTCGATCCCAGGGTTCTCCTTTTAATTTTTCAGTACATACTGTAACATTAACAACAACTGAGGTTGTGGCATTGTATTTGAGCAGGTTAAATATCTGCAAGTTCCGCCCTTCGGAGGGGGCATCAAGCCATCGATCCGGTGTCCATAACCTCCTTACAGAAAGGTAGGAATTTGGCAAAATTTCCAGGATAGTGAGGTAAAACTGCTTCCTGGCGTCGGTGATTGGCCATAGTTGGGGAAATAGAGTGACGTTAGAGAAACGAAAACAAACACAGATTCATAGTTTTTACGATAAAAATTAAAACGCCAAGGCAAAACTACCCTTAAATAAGAATATTGTTCTTTGCCACTTTAGTAGGAAAAAGAGATTATCATTAAGATGCAAAATATTAAGTATCAAAGAAATCTTCAAGATTAAATCGTATGCCGGTAAGACACAATTTGGTCAGTAAATTATATAGCCCCCATTACCACTTACCTCCAATGAATAAAACTAAATTCAGAGAAATTCAATCGAATTTTCCACGCTACAATATCCAACCAAAAAAAAAAAAAAAAGAGTTTACCAAACCAGTAACAAATAATGAACTAGGTAAATAATTTACATATTGTATATTGTATATTATTTCCAAACCTATAGACATGCTTTACTCGCAGTAGTCTCTTCATATTTAGGTATTTCACTTTCATTGATGCAGACAATTTTAAAGAAACATAAAATTCACCCCCATTCAATCATCATTGTACAAAAACTTATACCACAAGATAGCTTGAGAAGAGTTCAATTATGTCAAATCATACTTTTGAAAATCCAAGATTGAAATTTTTTAAAACTATATAGAAAGTTGAGTTAAATTTTACAGGGGAAGATTTTGTTAATAGAAAAAAAAAATGTACACTGTTTGGTTGGCAGAAAACCCGCATGCAGTGCGCAAAGTGGATTTTCAAATATATTTTGATTCAATGTTTTTGTTTCTAATATGTATAATAAATGTTATAAGATTTATGATGAAAATTTAACTAGTAAGAAATACATTTAGCTGTCAAGAACAGTAATGACCACATTTTTAAATCATTTACCATTAAACGATCTAATAGATTGTTGGTACTAGTTGGATGGTGCACTAGCTCATTCAATTGATGTGAAGTGTATCATCAGTTCTAATATGTTCAAAGATTGAGGGATTGGCAATAATAGACCTTGGAACTGGCCACCTATATCTCCTAATTTTAACCTGCAGATTTTTTCTTATGAGACCACATAAAAAATTAAGTTTAGGCGCAAATAATGAATACTCATGAAGAGCGTTTAAGAAAAGTCCATACAAGCTTCAGAGAGTTGAGTTGCGATGTGCTAAAAGAGTGCATAAAACAATTTTAAAGTGTTTAAGAGCATGTATTTTGTAATTTTATTTCGGTTGTGTGTGTGCTGTCAACCCCCTCCGGGTCGTGTAGACACACGACACCCACCAGCACTCAACCCAAGGCGGCACCCATCCGGAACCCCGCTCCCGAGTAACAACCAAGCGCGGGCAACCCTCTATTTCTAAGCCCAGAGTGGAGGCCTCAAAATCCGGGTGTACATCACTCCCCAGAGATATCCGCCTCCCTCCAGGCCCACATGGACAAGACCCCCGCCAGTGTTTGATTCCAATTAGTCGCCTTTTACGACAGGCAGGAGTTACCTTGGGCCTATTCTTTTAGTTAGTCCCCGGACCCACAGGGGACTGTGAATCACATTCTATATATATATATATATATATATATATATATATATATATATATATATATATATATATAATATATATATATATATATATATACATTTGTGTGTGTTTCCAAGCAATAACTCAAAAAATACTCTACTGATTTGAACGAAACTTGGCACATATCTTCATTGTATCAAGACCGCGGACGAGTTCGTAAATCAGCTAAAACGGACATTTTTTCCCTCAAAAATATATAATATATTTTTGAATACGTTATATTTTTGAAAGTATTAGAGTAACTGGAATGAGACTTTACATATGACTAGAAATGGTGTAAATAAACCATATATTGTGAATTTTAAGTAATTTGGTACACAATATTTAGAGTTTTCTCCAGATAAAAATAAAAACTGAAAGACATGTGTTGAATCAACTTAGTGGTTAGAGTCCAATGCCTGGCAGACAGAGTAGTTAACTGCCATGTGTAGATTGATTCATACAACAGGTATAAACCATCCATCAACGGTAACCAGACAAAATAAATAACAGGCATAAAACATATTACCCGAACTAACAATTGTGAAATCTCGGCCACAAATATCGCAAATGACAGATGACACGAAATTAAAAATTTGCCAAGTGATTGTTTTTTAACTGGGGGATTCAATCAATTTTTAAAATACACTATATTTGTAACTTGATGAACGGCCCCAAATACAGTTTTACACTGAAAGTGTAGCATAAAATAATGTAAATGTAAACAATATCAAGTCGTCTCTATAAAAATGATTTTAAAATAGTTTGTTCCTTTATCTTTAAACTTAAACATAAGACGTCATCTAAGATCAAAACAGTCGTTGAATGTGTTTCAAGTGACAATTCTATTAATTCTGTAATTAATTGTTACGTTTACTTTTAATATAATATAAAATAGCCCGGGGCATGAAGCCAGGGCGTCAAGTATCATGTAAACAAAACGTTAGTTAACGTAGCTTAGATAGCTCAGTGGTAGGGTGCAGAAGGTTCCGAGATTGATTCCCGCTTGATGAATGTATGGGTTTTTTTTACTTTGAAGAAACAATAGTGTACATATTTCATATGTTTTGCAGATCTCATTTTTGTTTAAAACACCTGAATAACTTTGTCGCCTTTGACTCTGAAATTATAATTTTCAGCAGACATTTTGTTATTGTTGATATTGAAAAAACCAGTGTAATTAGGTTGACTAAAACAAAATCATTCAGGCAATTAATAAGGAAAAATAACTGCTACGTTTATAATTTGGCAGATACTTTAGTTTTCTAAATATGAATTACGTTTTCTTCTGGAAAGCTTTTGTTACTTTTAACAATTTTAAATTTGTAATACAAGTTTCTTTTGAAGAGACTTACACTATCTATAGATATAGCAAAATTTAATCTTCTAACTTCATAGAAAATTGACTTTTTAGCATTTTTCTCGAAAGAAGTTAGAGCACAACATTTGTTTGATAATAGAGATATTGATAGTAACAGCTTCAAAAGAATTCTTCAAATCTAGTGCCTTTAAAATCGATCTTCAAGGTCTGTGTAAGTTTAGAGTATTAATTTTAATAATATGCCCAATAATAATAGTGTACAATTCTTATGAAAATTCACTACTATAACGCACTTGTTGCGTCCCGAAATTTTGTTATTTAAATTAAACGAGCTGCTTCATCAAAGAGTCAGGAAAGATTATCTTTCTCAGGTTTTAAGATATTATGCTATTAAAATATGTATTTTTTTTTGTAAAAACATACCCAAAAAGACAGTTAAAATGGATGTAGTCAGCATTCTGTGGATTTATTTCCATTAATCGTCTTGATATGGTATTTGATTTCACATCACCTGGTCTTCTGTTTTGTACCAACATCGTCAAAGTCATTCTTGGCCGTCTGCTCTTTCTCTGTGTTAAAGTTCCATGTCTTTGACTGCAAAAATGAAGCAGTATAAATAAATATTATACATATGGTTAGATTGTAAAATGCTAACTAAAGGCAAAAAACTGAACTCGACATTTGCAACCTAGAATTAACAAGAGTATTTTTTTCTCAATACAGGTAAAGCAAGAAAAGTTTATTCAAGAGCAAAACATAAGCAGAACAACTGAAATAATTTTGTTTTCTTGTAAACTTCTAAATAATTGATTTATTTTGTTTATTCACTTATTAATAATCAACAAACTCATAATCCTTTTAGCCAATTTTTATTTAGAAAATTTTATAATAAAGATATGTATATCTTTGCTGAGACTTTGCAAACTTCTCTTCAAAATAGCGTGAATTTGGGTTTCTATAACTCCACTGGCTCCTCGCAAGGCTTGGTTCTCCGCGGCCGATCTGTGACCCACAGCCTTCTATATGCACAAATAGGAAGGTGGTCTCCGACGCCCTAGATAGATGGAATGAGGAGGCCATGGAGCAGCACTTGGGGTTGGTCAGTAGACAAGCGAGGGACTTTGTAGAGGTGCCAGATAAAAGCAAAACTGTCTGGCTTCATGGTGGGATTCGTTGTGGGCTTTGCCTACCTTACATTGGTAGGTGTCAAGAGGGATCTCATTTACCAGGAATGCGGTGTGACTGAAGAAACATACTGTCTGTGCAAAGGTGAAGCTAGCCACAATAGACCTTATGGTCGCGGTGGAGGGACCGGTATGGCCCAATCACATTCAAACCTAAAAAAACCTAACCAAAGGTGAAACTGTTGGGAGTCTTTGAACAGAAATGTTTGGATCAAGGGCTCTATAGAGGAGTTAAGTAAGTTCTGTTCAAAGAACTTCGGTGGTTCAGGGGTAAGAACATGTGTCTCTGAACCGAAGGGTACTGGGTTCGATCCCAGGATACTCCTTTCACTTTTTCAGTACAAACTGTAACATTAACATCAACCGAGGTTCTGGCATTGTATTTGAGCAAGTTGAATGTCTGCACGTTCCGCCCTACGGAGGGGGCGTAAAGTCGTCGGTCCCGTGTCCATGCGATGTTGGGCACGTTAAAGATCCCTACCCTCCTTACAGAAAGGCAGGGGTTCGGCAAAATTTCCAGGATAGTGAGGTGAAACTGCTCCCTGGCGTCGGTGATTGGCCATAGTCGCGGAAATAGACCGACGTTAAAGAAACAAAACACACAAGTTCTGTTCAATGGAAGACCATCATCATCTTTATTTTGAGGTTGAGTAGGTTTCGTAACGAAACTGAGGAGGAATAGGGCATGGTTGCTGGATGCCGGGGTTGGAAAAAAGGACCCGATGTGGCCTATGTGCCTGGCGCTAGCCTCCCCACCATTGCTACTACTACTACTACTACTACCACTGGATTGTTTCATCACCCAGACATGGGGTCTTTAGACAGTACCTAAGGAGGATGGGAAAAATCGAAAGTGAGGCCTGTATATACTGTAGCTCCACCGACACAGCTGAGCATACGGTGCTCTATTGCAGACAATGGAGAGAGTGGAGACAGGAATTGGTTGGACAACTTGGTATTACACTAAGTAGGGACAACGTGGTGGGCCAAATGTTGGACAGTAGTGAGAAATGGGGCAAAATATCCCTATTTGTTAGAGGGGCCTTCTTAAGAAGAGAGCTGATGAGAGCAAGCGGGAGACAACACCAGGTACCAAACTCATCATCCTGCACTGCAGGGAAGGGAGATGTGGGTAGACACGTTATGCTGGAAGAAAAGACAGCCTTTAACCCATGATGTTATGTCATAATTGTGATAATTCCGGGGTTACGGGCGGTTCGTAAGGGCCTCTTGAGCCACCTGCGGGTGGCCAACGTCCTAATAAAAAAATTTAAAAAACTACTACTACCCCACTGGTTTTGGAATCTAGGGAAACTTGACATGTGTATTTCTTTTATTAATAGCTTGGATGAGTTCGTTCGCCAGACCAAATAAATAAATAAATAAATAAATATTCTTAAAAGAAAATTCATAAACCATAAGTTATTTTCATGAAATTTGGTAGACATCTTGCATCAGGACCCGACGAAATCGCAGTAATTGTTCTTAAAATGTATGCTCCAGAACTTATTCAAAGTTTAAGTCGCCTCTTTCAATGTCCTATAAAACTGGGGTATTTGCATCCTGGAAACAAGCTAGAGTTTATCCTTTCTCTGAAAGGGAGACAAATCCGATGTGGGGAACTATCATCTGATTTCCATCCTTTCAGTTTTGTGTAAAGCTATGGAAAAAGTTATCAATACAGAGCTTATAAAATACTTCGAAAAATTAAAGATCCTGTGATTGCCAGTATTACTTTCGCCAAAACCGATCTACTGGCGATATTCTGACTCATCACTCATCTGTAGAGTTCTGCTCTCGAAAAATTTGGAGAAGGACATACAATTCCATTGGATATTTTTAAAGCATTCAATCGGGTCTGGCATGCGGCACTCCTCTGTAAAGTTTCATCATATGGTTTGCCTTTGAAACTATGACTATGGTTATCTGGTTTTCTGAAGGAGCACTCCTGAATGTTGTTGTCGATGGTGTTTCATCAGATGAATTAAAAATTAATGTAGGTGTTCCACAGGGTTCCGTTTTGACTCCCACAATCTTTCTTTTGCATATAAATTACTTTCTGTCAACAACTAACAATCTGATCTACAAATTTGCTAATGAGAGTACTCTTCACAACACGTTCTCATCGACTTGCACAATACCTGCTTCTAGCTCCTTATCAATGGAAGTAGAAATAACTAACTTCCTAAATGATGATCTGTTTCAGATTCTCAGCTGGCGTTCTACGGATTTAGTTATGTTTAATGCCTCAAAAACACAGAATTGCCTCTTCTCTAGGAAGAGTGATATGCCGAGCCCAGACGTTCAAATGTCTGGCAAAATACTGCGTAAAAAATACATATAACTGTAGCGGAGGATCTTTGCCGGCACTTACATGTTTCCAATATTGCTAAAGCAGCAGCAAAGAAGCTTGGGTTTCTCTTTCAGATTAAAAGTTTGTTTTCATCACAGTAACTCTTGAAGCTGTATAAAGCACAGATCCTTCCACAGTTGGCATATTGTTCTCATGTCTGTGGTGCTGCCCGAAGGACTTTGTGCCTTGTAGATTATATTCAGAAACGAACTGTTCGCCTTATAGGAGATTGATCTATCACAGTTAATCTCATTTCTCTCGACTACAGGAAAAAGGTGACGCTCTGCCTCTTCTATTGATATTACTATCAACCTTTCTCCAGAGAAATGGCATCGTTAGTACCTCATTAGTTAGGAATCTTCGCCCTTTCGTAAAGCATCTAAGCTTTGGAAAGCCTTTCCGGCAGACATTTCCGAAGCCTTATCTTACTATTCAAGAAGCGAGTAAACACCCACCTTCTGGCACAATAATCAATTAGGTCTTAGAAGCGCATAGGTTTTGCCTTTCATAAACTATAGCATAAAGAAAGAAAAAAATATTTGCTATAAACCAAAGTTCAAGTTTCTAGGATAATGGAAAACTGAGTTATTAAAATTTTAATCATTTAATGAAAATTCACTGCCATACCGCAGTTGCTGCTTCCCGACGTTTTTTATTGTTTATTTATTTTATTTATATAAAACTTAGGATAAAAAAAGTTTCACTGAAGCAGTTGTTTTTCGATGCATTTGATATATTTTTTATTTTCTTTTAATTTTAACATCAGCCTATTTCCGCGACTATGGCCAATCACCAACGCCAGGGAGCATTTTCACCTCACTACTGAAAATTTTGCCGAACCCCTGCGTTTCTGTAAGGAGGACAGCGATCTTTAACGTGCCCCATCGCATGAACACGGGACCGACGGCTTTACGCCCCCTCCGAAGGGCGGAACGTGCAGACATTCAACTTGCTAAAATACAGTGCCAGAACCTCGGTTCATGTTAATTTATTACAGCTGTACTGAAAAAGTGAAAGGGAAGCCCTGGGAATCGAACCCAGTATCCCTCGGTTCAGAGCAGATGTGAACTGGTTAATTACCGATAAATTCTCGTGGAAATTTACCGTAATTACCCTAAATTATTACTAGAAATAAATTACCGCATTCTCGTAATTTACAAGATAAATTACGGATAATTGTGGTGAAAAATTTGCCTTATTTACTGTTATTTACAAGGTTTTCTTCTAATTTACGATATTTCTCAAAAGCGACGTTCGTCAGCGAGTTCAGTGTCAGCGATATGCGATCGGTTCGGTAAATTACTGCCGGCGCCGGATATTATTGGGCCATTGTTCGTTTTAAGATATGCGATATTTGCGCTCTAAGTAAAGACGTTTTGGCAGTCGTCACAGTCAATAACATAACATAATTGATAACATAATTTAGTGGTTACGTAAAATAATATTTAAGAGAAAACGATTAGTTTTTTTATTCACAAACAATAACAAATCAAACAATTCTATGCTCGACAGTATTGGACACCGATACTTACACACCTTAATTTCATTTGCAAGTCAATCTTATGTATTGATTGAAAAACCATTACAAAAATAATTTCTTAATTTGGAAAAACAGTAGATTTTATTCCAAAAAGACAGACGCTTTCAATTTGCACTTATTTCAAATGAAACTCGCTATTTGTTTACTTGCAGTTTATGGCAAATCACGGTAATTTGATGTTATTAATTTAAAAAATATAGTAAGGTTAATCACCCCCCAATCTACGGTGTCACTTGACCCGTGCCTAGGGATGGATGGTACCAGGGTGATGGTGTCGTGAACGGAACCTCTGGAGTACCGGGCAACCCTCCAGAGTAACCCGCCTTGCACTACACAAGGGGTTCTGATGATGTGGACAGTATTTCCCCCATCCTCGTGGGAACAACATGAAGATCATAAAAACCAATGAGGATCGAGGAGTGGCTCCGGCTACAGACTCGTGCCGCCCACTAGGGAAGCAACCAGGGGTTGATGTGACTTTGGTTCCTTCAGGTCAACCTCCAACACAGTAGGGCAGCCATGGCCGGACTACTGATGGCTCTGAGGAACACGGATGTAGCCCTCATCCAGGAACCGTACTCCTATAAAGGAGAGATCAAGGGGCTCGGCTGAGCTGCTGGAAAGCTCATCTACAGCAGATCCAGCGAGAACCTGAGGGCCTGCATTTTTGTCAGGGAAGGGATAGAGTTTCTGCCTTTAATGAATTTCTGTTCCAGGGACCTGGCAAGGATCAAAATCCGATGTGGAGGAGCGGATGGGCCGAGGGACATTACTGTCGGGTGAGCCTATCTGCCAGGGGACAGCACGAACCCTTCTCCACCCAAGGAATTGGAGCAGCTGATGGTGGGTAGCAGAGCAGGTGGATGGCAAACCATCATCGGCATGGATGCGAACGCGCACCATTAGTTGTAGGGAAGCTCGAACACAAACTCTAGGGGTGAGGCACTTCTACAATTCTTTATGAAATTTAATTTAGACATATTGAATAGAGGTAATAAACCGACCTTCGTCACAACAAGGCGTGAGAAAATTTTAGATCTAACAGTTTTCATCCAGTTTCTGGGTGACTTTGTTAAGAACTGGGCCTTGTCTGGGGAAGTGAGTAGCTCAGACCACAGATACATCTGGTTTGAAATCGCCAAAGTCGAAAGACAAATGGTATGGTACCGGGACCCCCGCAAGGCGGACTGGGAAGCCTACAGGTCAGACCTAGCAGTGGAACTGCAGAGGGTTAAGAGTACCATAGACAATTCAATAGACCTTGAGATTGCGGCAGCCCAATTGCGAGACGCAATCACCTCGGCTTATAACGCTTACTGTCCCCTAAAAATGAGGACGTCCACCAGGAACGTCCCGTGGTGGAACGAGGACCTCAGACAAAGGAGGACACAGGTTCGTAAGCTGTTTAACGCGGTTAAAAGGTCGGGAGCATTGGATGAATATAGACAAGCCCTAACGACCTATAACAAAAGACTGAGGGACGCCAAGGAGTCGTGGAGGAGGCAATGCGAGGAAGTGGAGAACACATCCCAGAGCGCTCGACAACAGAAGATCCCGTCCAAGGGCACTCAGACCAACATAGGCTCCCTTAGAACATCTACGGGAGGCTTTACAAGTTCGGGGGATGAAACTATGGAAATTTTACTCCAGACGCACATCCCCGACTGTAACATAACAAACCAATCACCTCCGGACTGGGAACACTCAGAAATAGAGGCGCCTTACAGACGTGCATCTAGAGTAGACTGCACAGTCGCTAAAGAGGTGGTTACTTGGAGCAAAATCAGATGGGCTATTAACAGCTTTAAGCCATACAAATCCCCGGGATTTGATGGAATAATGCCCATTATGCTCCAACAGGGGATATATATACTGGCACCGGTGCTTACCCTCACCATGAGGGCCAGCCTGGCTCTGGGGTACATTCCGAGAGCATGGAGACTTGCCAGGGTTGTATTCATTCTTAAACCTGGGCGTCCAACAGACCATGAAAAGTCCCTAAGGCTAATAAGTCTCATGTCCTTCATGCTAAAAACAGTGGAAAAACTGCTCGACCAGTACATTAGGGGCGGTATACTAAAAGCATATCCCCTACACTGCAGACAATATTCATGCAGAGCAGGATTCTCAACAGAGACAGCACTGCACCAACTGGTGCTGAAACTGGAGAATACACTGGAGAACAAGAAGGTGGTGCTGGGGGCCTTCAGCAACACCTCATTCGGATCGGTTCTGGCAGCTGTCAAGGAGCGTGGAATAGAGGAGACTTGCTGCAGGTGGATCAGTTCCATGCTCAGGGACAGGGCGGTGTTCACCTCTCGCAGGAGGGACTCTGCTGGCGGGGGTCGCGGCGGGGTGTCCGCAGGGGAGCGTTCTGTCTCCCTTGCTCTGGTGCCTAGTCGTGGACGGCCTGCTGGGGAGGCTCTCTGGAGGATGGTATGAGGTGCATAAAATGAGGCGGTTCGAGGGAGACCTCGCATGCAGACTCTGAGGCAAGGGGGAGGAATCAGCCCAGCACATCTTGTGCGAGTGTAAAGCTCTGGACTGCAGAAGACAACTGATATACAGTCAGTCTAGACCGGAGACAGAGCATTATAAAACTTCACCCTACCAATCACTATGCAGACTAGTTCAAGGCACAGTGATTTTGGAGTGGGTGGAGTAAAAAGACTAAGGGCATGCACAATAAACCAAGCGTTGCAGTGCTGTCGGGGCGGCGAGGCCACGGACGAGCCCTGAGGGGAAAAAAAGGTAAATCACCACAGTAATTTACGACACAAATTTATTACCACTGAAATTAATTTTGGTAATTAAAACCCCTAAATTACCACAGTAAATTACCAAAAATATAAATTACGGTAATTTTATATCACTGATTCAGAGACACGTGTTCTTACCCCTGGACCACTGAGGCTCCTGTATTTGATACGTGCAATAAAGAAAGCAATAACAACTACTACATTCATAGATTTATACTTTTCAATAACGATGAAATATAAAATAAACCAGGTAAGTCTAATAGATAACTGCATAAGAACTAGGACCAATCAATTAAATAAATATTGACTACATTTATACTACATACTAGCTGTGCCCGGGACTTCTTCAGGCAGATCATTGAAATAAGTACCAGTGTGGTTTTTTATAAGTTTACTCATAGCCTTGGACCATGCTCAAAACAAATTTAAAACAACAATTAAAAGTGGACCAGCGGTGACCTTCAGGCATATCGTGTCTTCTCAAATAAATTGGGGCATGATAATAGATCAGCTAAGAAATCATATGAATGTAGATTGTTGGAGAATGCAAAAGGTCTTTATTCTTATATTAGAAAACAGCTATCCCCCTGTGTATCTACTCCTCTTGTCACCACCACCTTTAGCTCATCGTATGCAAGACTCTTTGTCAGATATCGTAATCACCCCAGCTCTTGTGGAGGCATAATTGAAAAACCTGAATACAGGATATCTGCTTGGTCTCTAACTCTAATTAGGGACAAGGATATCTTAGAACAATCTCAGCATGCTGCCACACGATGCCCCTTGCAGATTAGGCATCTCACCTACCATCAAAGGCTCTCTCACCTGGAGCTACCGTCCCTTTCTGCAAGACGCAGGAGGTCTGATCTTGTGCATATGTATAAACTAACACATGGTCTATGTTATGGACCTTGTTCTGCATTTGTAACCCTGGATAGTGATTCAGGACTTGGAGGACACCGGTTTAAACTAAGGAAGGAACAGTTCCGTACATCCCATAGACAGAGATTTTTTGCCATTAGGTCTTTTGATGCTTGGAACTGTTTGCGGAGGACATTGAAGCTGCCCCGAGTATAGGAAACTTCAAGAGTCAGCTGGACGCTTACCTGGCACCAGTGTGGGGGGACTGAGTGCTGTGTTTTTTATTCGCCATAATCAGTAGCACTGTACAAAGGCTTCATGTTACAATATAGGCTCTGCCTTTGTAAATGATCTGAATAAATAAAGCAGCACGTTAAAAAAAAAATTGTGTGCCAAGGAACAGTGGTGATTGACAAAACATTTTTTACTTTTTCAGATTTGTGATCATAGAGAGCGACCCTAAATTCTTCCCCCAGAGTGCAGTGGAAATGTACAAAGCAGAAACTGCATGTCTTGGCTCAGTTCAACGGTTAGTGCTGACATTTCATTCATGCCATTGCGTCAAATTGTTATTTATTTCCAGAGGACTCTAGAGGAAACATTTTGTTAGCAGCACTATATACAATTGTTGTTTTTTTTTTAATCAATGGCAACCTTTTGAGATTGAGTATGAATGTAATTATAAGTGTGTCAATTTATGTTTTTCTTTTAACTTAATTTGTTGTTAGTTTTATACAAATGTATAATGCAAATTACCTTATATGCTCAGTAGGAGCACCATCTAAGCAAATCTGTTGTCTCTCAAGAGTTTTGCATCTCTCCACTATCATATCTAGCTTTTTCATTAATAGTTCTTTTTCATGTGTAGCATCCTTCAACCAGGTTTCAACATTACCTTCCGTTTGTTTCTGTATCAGCAAAGGAGAGTTGGTATAAATCTGACAATCCTCTAGTAAAGGCTTAAAGCTATCTAACTCACTTTCATCACTTGAAACCTTGATAGGTGTAATAGTAGTATCAATTAACGTACTTGTCCCCACCTGAAGAGGGCTTCCCTTAACTGGTGTTGAATGTAAGATCTGTCCCTGTGTAACTCTCTGTAGTGGTTTAATGTTTGGTCTAACAGGTGACACTAAAGCTAAAGGAAAATCATCTTGAAACAGCATTTTTGCTCTCTGTAATTGGTCTTCTGATAAACTTATTGGTTTGCAGGAAGCAACACCCAAACGTCTTTTGCTCTGTGCAGCAGAATTATTTATAGATGGTCTTGAATTCTGAAATACTTTTGTATGCAGTCTGTTTGACACTGCAGTAGGTTTCATAGCTTTAGCTTTAAGTTCATCTTCTGATTCCTTAGAGACACTTAACATTTCAGTATGTTTACTAACATTGGATATGTTTTTAACGACTCTTATATCATTGTCAATAATAGTCTCTGCATTTTGTAATGCATTTTTAGTGCTTTTCATGTCTTTATATGAAGCAGTCCTAAATGCAGCAACTGCTGTATTTACTTTATTTGATAATGCATCATTGATATTAAGGAAAGATGTGTTTACACCTCGACTATTGGTTAAACTGTTTTGGTCAATGCTAGCATCACTATCTGGCAAGGCACATTCTTCTTTAATTGAGCCAAGCACATCCCTAAATTTCTCCTTCACACTTTTTAGCGATTCATTTTTCACTGAAATATCTCCACCTCCTGCTGTTTTGAATCCTACTGACATACAACTGGAGACTTGTCTCAAATAATTACTTGTAACTTCTGTTTGTTTATCAGACTTTAAAATAGGTTTCTGCAAATTATCATTAACTGATATTAAGGTATCACATTCCTTTGAATTATCCTCATAAGACTTATAAGCTTTAGTCAAAGCATCCTTTGATACATTGATTTTGTTACCTAATGCAGTTTTAAAACCAATTATAGATGCATTTGTTTTCAAGGCACAACTGATATAATCCAAACTTGAGGTGGATTTTTTATTCACCTCATCAGTATGCTTTTCGTGGTAAGATATATTTCCTTTTAAAGATAAATTATCTAATTGTGTTGTATCAACTTCAAATGATTCTGCCACTCTACCAACAGAACATGTTTTTAAATTTGTAATAGTTGCTTCACTGTCAGTAAAGTCATTGTAATTAATATGCTTTATCCTTTTAGGAGGAGGGCTTCTTAAATAGGCCTGACTTTCCATACTACTTTGTGTTTCTAAATTTTTAATTGAAGCATCTTTGGCTGCCTCTCCACCATGATCGGTTATTGAAAAAATAGTTTTTTGTGATTTTTTATTTTTTTCAGAATTCAAAACATTATGGATATCCTGAAGTAAATAATGTAATGTAGCATTAACATTCTTGGATATCTGTGTTGCAGTCCTCTTTTGTCCTTCATCAAAACCCTTAAAATCTTTACTTATATCACAGGGTAATTTTTGGCAAGACTTACTTGCACTTTCCAAAGCTAATTTTGCATCTCTAAAGAGTTCTTTTTCCTTAGCAAAACTGAAGCTACTTTTATTATTACAGGACTGAACACTTTGGAAAACTGTGCTATTTAAAATATTTTCACAAGCTGAATTTATTTGTGTATTAGTAATTCCTGATTCATCTATCACTTGAGTAAAGGATTCAAAATCATTTTCTTTAGTTTCCTTAATGTCTTCAATAGGATTTAGTGACTTGCCTTTATAGGAGTCAGATTGTATAAAACCTCTTTTCAGTGGACTGGCGTTTTCAACAGTCTGTACTTGTTTTGTTGACTTTTCAAGAAAAGAACACTTGTTAGTTCGTTTAACCTCAACAGATGACTCGGGCTTTAAGATATCATCAAACAGCTTAGAAGATTCCGCTACCTTCTTCTCTGATATGTATATACCTTTGCCCCCAGCTGTCTGAAAACCACCAGTTTTGGAAGCAGGTGTGACACTTTTATTTATAGTGAGCTGTGCTTTCCTGGCATGATGTATCTCTGGGTTTTCAGATTTAACACATTTTTTCATACTAGGTGCTGGCGATGATGGTATTTTAAAACAAAAATTATCGTTCTCACTTTCTTCCACTGCAGTAACATGTTCTTCTTTTGGAGTTTCATTCTTACTTGGCAGTGAATCAGTCCGGTACACTTTAGAAGTCAATTCTGCAGTTACATCATCTTTCTCTTCAATCTTTTCTGACTGTTGTTCCAAATCCTCAAATTTATTGGCTAGTTTCACTCTCGCCTTATTATGAATACGGCGTTTTATTAGAATTTTTCTGTTAATTTTGTTATTATTTAAAATTGGAGACAGTGGCTTTTCGTAATCAATTTCTTCTTTATTAGAATCCATTTCTTAACACAATTACTCCAAATTTTCAAGATTTCTAATGTAGCCAAATCGGTTATTTCTTGAAAACATTGAATAACTGGATTTATACACAAATTTTCAAGCCATGCAGAAATAAAATAATGAAAACAAAAAAATCTTCTAAACACAACACAAATAAATGAACTTTTAAATAAGTAAAAGAAATGTCAAATTAAAATGACAGGGCAGTGGGCGGTAGAGTAGAGAAGTGCTTTATCTTAGACAAAGGTTTAAATGGACGGCTCCTGGCGGCCAGAAAGTGAAGCCAAAAATGATCAGTCATCATATAATGACTTACAATCTATGGACATTTAGTAATAGAGAGAAATATTTTAGTTGATCTTGGTATCATGGATCAAAGTAAAGCCCACCATAGTCGTCTCGTCAGTGGCAAAGGGTTTGTTTGAGCGTAGTATTCCATAATGTTTAAAAATAAATAATCAATACAAATAAGAAGTCTGGCGAAGTTTATTGACTATTACAAATTACTAATTGTTTTTTTAAACAAGAAACTGAAAAAAAATTATAAAAGTAAAAAGATAATTATCCTATTTAGGTAGGTACGTGCAAATTAATACCTAAGCTGCGAGAGCTACATATATATATATATATATATATATATATATATATATATATATATATATATATATATATATATATATATATATATATATATATATATATATATATATATATATATATATATATATATATATATATGTTGTTCCAGTGGCTACACACACCTGTAAACTCAACTTCAGATACGTAATAAGTCAACAATTCGAGTATTGCACGTTTCTTCAGAATAAGTATGTGCTTATAAAAAGAATACAAAGAAATGTCTGAATAAAATATTAATAAAACAATTTAAATTTCAATAACATAAAAATCAAATAAATACGTATTATTACGTATCTGAACTTGAGTTTACAGGTGTGTGTAGCCACTGAAACAATATGGTAACCTAAACAAGGGTGAGTGATTGAAGTTCAAATTCTAGCCTCTCGGGCTTGCTTATACGAAAATATATAAAAGGCCACTTAAATGGTGGAAAATTGGTAAATTTTGAAGAGAGATCCAATATTTTATATCTTTGCATTTTCTTAATTTCCATATCATTAAAAAAATGTATACAGGATGTTTTGCATAAGAACCGATACAGGGCAGGGGCATGTAGGTAAACGTAAAATATGGTGATTTCACGCAACTTACCCCTATATTAAGTTGCACCCCTGAGAAGTTATAGGCCTTGAGTGGGGTTTCAAATTTCCAAAAAAATCAATATCTCTATTATACTTTAACTTAGAAAAACCAAGTTTAGTACCCGTTTTGAGTGTACCGGGAGCATTAATCAATGGTAAGTAGAGTTCTATTAAAGCATTTGAAAGGGTTTATTTGGGGTGATGCACCCTTAAAATGTCACAATTTTTTAACAGATTGGTAGATTTAAGAACATATTTCATTTTATGAGAAATTTTACTCTAAAACTTTGTTACTTCTGTTATTTTCAAAAAGCTTTGTTGTTTTCAAGAAAAACACGAATAAGTAAAGAAACATATTTTATCAATCTTACGAAAATTAAATATTTGCCAATAAACTCATGTATAGGTCAAATTTGGCAATCAGGAAAAAAGTGTGAATAAGTATAATTTATTAGAAAACAGACAATTCAAACAGAAATTAAAAAAATGCTCTCGATAAGTTATAGAAATTCTTCAACATGATAGTTTCACAGGCATCTATTGAGTTTTTGATGATTTTAAGTAACATTAATAATATATGTCTTTAGTTATTCGGGTTTTTCTTGAAAACGACAAACGTTTTTTGACAAATAACACGAGTAAAAAAGCTATATGATTTACTTCCCCATAAAATGAAATAATATTTTTTTTAGATCTGCCAATAGGTTAAGAAATTCTGTCACATTTTATGGGTGCATCACCACTATTCAACCCTCACCAACGAATAATGCTCTTGGTACACCCAAAACGTGTATCAAATTTGGTTTTTCTAAGTTGAAGTATTACTGAGATATTGATTTTTTTTCGAAATTTAAAACCCCACTTTGAAGGCCTGTAACTTCTTAGAGATGCACCTTAGTATAGGAGTAAGTTGGGGTTAAGGAGTCGCGGGCCAAAGGACTCCAGGGGGCAAGCTGAGGAAGTGGAAATAACAACATAAACTCCCGATGAAGCTTTCCCCAAGACCGTCATGCGCGGTAAAAATCCGCATCCTGCACGAGGTGACCCTGCTAATAACTAAACATGACGGATCTAGACAAGGAGGTCGAACTAAACTCCCCCAATCTACGGTGTCACGTGACCCGTGCCTATGGATGGATGGCACCAGGGCGATGGTGTCGTGAACGGAACCTCTGGAGTACCAGGCAACCCTCCAGAGTAACCCGCCTTGCACCACACAGGGGGTTCTGATGGTGTGGACAGTATTTCCCCCATTCTCGTGGGAACAACATGAAGATTATAAATACATATAAAACCAAAACCAATGAGGCTCGAGGAGTGGCTCCGGCTACAGACTTGAGCCTTGAGTCTATCCCGGAAACGGAGACGAGCCAGGGTGCGGCAGCGGACTCTGGAGGTCCCACGACCGGCGTAGATACGGGGGATCAGGGGGTAGCTTCGGCCAGAGACCTGTCCCCGACACCCAAGCTGGAGGCTGGGTCCCACCGGAGGGCGGCGAGCTCCGCGGACTCCGGGGGCCCCTCCACCAGTGAGGACTCTACTGTTAGAGTAGAGGGACTGCCCCGGCAGTCCAAGCGTCTTTCCGGGGCGCAAAGAAAGAAGCTCCGGAGGGCGCAAAAAATGGCGGCCGGGACCTGGACGGTCGAGAAACCTGTAAAGGCGCAAGAGGGGAGTGCGGGTCAGAAGAGGACGCGCTCGAACTCTAGCACGCCCACTACAGACAGACGTTCCAAAAGGGCCAGGGTGCCTGTAAAGGCGCAAGAGGAGAGTGCGAGTCGGAAGACGCCGCGCTCTGGCTCTAGCACGCCTACTACAGACAGACCTCCCAAAGGAACTAAGGCCGGAACACCGGCGCAGACTGGCTCTTACAGGGAGGCTGCGGAGGGCCTCGGGATGGCGGTGATTGACAGACGCCATCCTGAGGTCACGCTAGACCAGGGGAAGGCGGACCTGATCCAGGCTGCGGTGGTAGCTGCAGTGGACTCTCTTCAGGAAGGGGAGAGCCCGCCTCAGTTCCACCGGACGCGCCTGACGGGGGGCATCCTCTGGATAACCTGTGCCGGCCCGCAGTCGCGGGACTGGCTGCAGAAAACGATCGGGGGCCTCGGTCAGATTTGGGAGGGGGCGGACTTGACAGCCGTCGAGCCCAAGGAACTCCCAAAGAGACGCAAGGTCCTCGTACGGATCCCTGACACCGTCCCGCAGGAGACGGTGATCAGCAGACTTAAGATCCAGAACCCTGAACTGGGGACGCAACACTGGTCGGTTCTAAGCAGGAAGGCAGAGGAGAAAGGACAGACGCTCGCCTTCTCGATCGACCCGACATCTTACAGAGCCCTTGAAGGAACCTCCTTCAAGGCATTCTGGGGCATGGGAAGGGTTAGCTTCCGCCCACTGGGGAAGCAGTTAATGGGACTTAGGTTCCTTCAGGTCAACCTCCAACACAGTAGGGCAGCCACGGCCGGACTACTAATGGCTCTGAGGAACACGGATGTGGCCCTCATCCAGGAACCGTACTCCTACAAAGGAGAGATCAAGGGACTCGGCGGAGCTAATGGAAAGCTCATCTACAGCAGGTCCAGCGAGAATCCGAGGGCCTGCATTTTTGTCAGGGAAGGGATAGAGTTTCTCCCTCTAATGAATTTCTGTTCCAGGGACCTGGCAACGATCAAAATCCGATGTGGAGGAGCGGATGGGCTGAGGGATATTACTGTCGCGTCAGCCTATCTGCCAGGGGACAGCACGGACCCTCCTCCACCCAACGAATTGGAGCAGCTGATGGTGGGTAGCAGAGCAGGTGGATGGCAGACCATCATCGGCATGGATGCGAATGCGCACCATGAGTTGTGGGGTAGCTCGGACACAAACTCTAGGGGTGAGGCACTTTTACAATTCTTTATGAAATTTAATTTAGACATATTGAATAGAGGTAATAAACCGACATTCGTCACAACACGGCGTGAGGAAGTTTTAGACCTAACAGTTTCCACCCAGTTTCTGGGTGACTTTGTTAAAAGCTGGGCTGTGTCTGGGGAAGTGAGTAGCTCAGACCACAGATACATCCGGTTTGAAATCGCCAAAGTCGAAAGAGAAACGGTATGGTACCGGGACCCCCGCAAGGCGGACTGGGAAGCCTACAGGGCAGACCTAGCTGTGGAACTGCGGGGGGTTGAGAGGGCCATAAGGGATTCAATAGACCTCGAGATTGCAGCAGTCCAATTGCGAGACGCAATTACCTCGGCCTATAACGCCAACTGCCCCCTGAAAATGAGGGTGTCCACCAGGAACGTCCCATGGTGGAACGAGGACCTCAGGCAAAGGAGGACGCAGGTTCGTAAGCTGTTTAACGCGGCCAAAAGGTCGGGAGCATGGGATGAATATAGACAGGCCCTATCGACCTATAACAAAAGACTGAGGGACGCCAAGAAGGAGTCGTGGAGGAGGCACTGCGAAGAAGTGGAAAACACGTCCGAGAGTGCTCGACTACACAAGATCCTGTCTAAGGGCCCTCAGACTAACATAGGCTCCCTTAGAACACCCACGGGAGGCTTTACAAGCTCGGGGGAGGAAACTATGGAAATTTTACTCCAGACGCACTTCCCCGGCTGTAACATAATAAACCAATCACCTCCGGACTGGGAACACTCAGAAATAGAGGCGCCTTATAGGCGGGCATCTAGAGTAGACTGGACAGTCGCTAAAGAGGTGGTTACCTGGAGCAAAATCAGATGGGCCATTAACAGCTTTAAGCCATACAAATCGCCGGGATTTGATGGAATAATGCCCATCATGCTCCAACAGGGGATAGATATACTGGCGCCGGTGCTTACCCTCATTATGAGGGCCAGCCTGGCTCTGGGGTACATTCCGAGGGCATGGAGACTGGCCAGGGTTGTATTTATTCCTAAACCTGGGCGTCCAACAGACCAGGCAAAGTCCCTGAGGCCAATAAGTCTCATGTCCTTCTTGCTGAAAACAGTGGAAAAACTGCTCGACCGGCACATTAGGGGCGGTGTACTGGAAGCATATCCTCTACACTGCGGACAATATGCATACAGAGCAGGATTCTCAACAGAAACAGCACTGCACCAACTGGTGCTGAAACTGGAGAATACGCTGGAGAACAAGGAGGTGGCGCTGGGGGCCTTCCTAGACATAGAGGGGGCCTTTAGCAACACCTCGTTCGGATCGGTTCTGGCAGCTGCCCGGGAGCGTGGAATAGAGGAGACCTGCTGCAGGTGGATCGGTTCCATGCTCAGGGACAGGGCGGTGTTCACCTCACTCGCGGGAGGGACTCTGCTGGCGGGGGTCGCGGCGGGGTGTCCGCAGGGGAGCGTTCTGTCTCCCTTGCTCTGGTGTCTAGTCGTGGACGGCCTGCTGGGGAGGCTCTCGGGAGGGGGGTATGAGGTACAGGGCTATGCGGACGACATTGTCATCATAGTCCGAGGAAAGGTCACACAGGCAGTGTGGGAGCGTATGCAGACTGCACTGAAAGTGGTGGAAGGGTGGACGGTTGATCAAGGGCTCGGGGTGAGCCCCGAGAAAGCAACCGTCGTGCCGTTTACGAGGAGGAGGAAGTGTGAAAGCCACAGAACTCTCACTCTATACGGTAGGAGCGTTCCAATGGCCAGGGAGGTAAAATATCTTGGGGTCGTATTGGACTCTAAGCTAACCTGGAATGGTCACATTGGAAAAATACTGCGTAAGGCAGTCATGACCTTAGCCGTCACTAGGCGGCTATATGGAAAAACGTGGGGACTAAGACCTAGTATGGCCCACTGGCTGTACACAAGGGTGGTCAGACCATCGTTAACATATGCGGCACTGGTCTGGTGGCCTAAGGTGACACAATCCAGTGCCAAACAAAAACTAGGCAAGATCCAAAGGATGGCTTGCCTAGGCATCACAGGGGCCATGTCTTCAACCCCAACAGCCGCCATGGAGGTGTTGCTGGATCTACCCCCCCTACACTTCGTTATTATGGGAGAGGCCAGGCTAGGACTATACAGACTAGCCTGCAATGGTAGACTGAAGATCAACCCAGGCTTCAGGGGCCACTGCAAAATTCAGGAGATCGTGAAGGAACCCATGCTTGAAATGAGGTCAGACTTCGCGAGCCCGCGAATGTGCAGGGAAAACAACTTCACAGTGGAAATCCCTGATCGCGGGGCATGGCGGGAGGAGACACCGGGCATACCACGGGACGCGCTCGTCTGGTTCACGGACGGATCTGGCGGGGAGCGTGGGACGGGGGCAGGTGTTTACTCGGAAGGACCGAGGGTAAGTCACAGTATTTCCCTCGGAGCCCATGCAACGGTGTTTCAGGCCGAGATGTACGCCATCCTGCACTGTGTGCGGGAGAACAAGAGGAGGGGCTACACCAACAAGCGGATCCTCATAGCCACAGACAGCCAGGCAGCCCTTAAGGCACTAAGTAGCCCACGGGTAAATTCCTGGCTGGTGAGTGAGTGCCGAGACGAGACGAGCGACCTGGCTGGGCAGAATGAGGTGACCCTCATCTGGGTGCCGGGTCACTCGGGGGTCAAAGGCAATGAAGAAGCTGACAGTCTCGCAAAGAGGGGGTCAGCAGAACCATTTATGGGACCAGAACCGGCTCTGGGCGTGTCAAAGAGCACTGCCAGGGGAGCCATTAAGTCCTGGGTCAGAAACCAACACAAGGTGTACTGGGCGGACTGTCCAGGGCTCAGACATGGGAAGTCAATAATTGACGGACCCAGTTCAAAGAGAGCTGTGGAGCTGCTAAACCTTAGCAGAGGACAGCTCAGAAACACAACAGGTCTCTTGACGGGACACATGGCCGTCAAGAAACACCTACATAAAATGGGGCGGTTCGAAGGGGACCTCGCATGCAGACTCTGCGGCGAGGGGGAGGAATCAGCCCAGCACATCTTGTGCGAGTGTATAGCTCTGGACCGGAAAAGACAACTGATCTACGGTCACTCTAGACCGGAGACAGAGCAATATAAAACTTCACCCTACCAATCGCTGTGCAGACTAGTTCAAGGCACAGTGATTTTGGAATGGGTGGAGTAAGACTAGGGGTATGCACAATCAACCAAGGGTTGCGGTGCTATCGGGGCGGCAAGGCCGCGGACGAGCCCTGAGGGAACAAAAAAAAAAAAAAAAAAAAATAGGAGTAAGTTGCGTTAAATCACCATATTTTAGGTTCCCCTACATGCCCCTGCTCTGTGTCGTTTCTTATGCGAAACACCTTTCCATCTTTTTTAAAAACACAATGTTCCCATGAGTATATGTATGAACATTTTGAGAAGATTCATTGAATGTTCCTGGAACATTTTCAGAATATAATGGGAGCTCCTAAGAATATTATAAATAACATTCTAAGAACCTTATTAGTATGACAGAATCTGTGCAATTCTCATGTTCATAGAATCAAATACTATATAATGACAATACGGGACCACTCCTATGCTTTAGCATTGGTGATATTTGTGACAAGTACACTAGCGCCACCTCGCGTGAAGTACTGACAACTGAGCGAGTAATTTGAAATGTATATTTACCTGCATATTCTTAATTTAGACAATTGGTTTATTATAGATGAATATAAACACTTGTACATGACAAAACAGTGAAATGCAATATTCAAAATGGTCATTGTTTAAATAGCCCAAAGCATTTCAGCTTCGTTATATGTATTATAATCATTTCTTGCAGGGTCTAGAATACATTCTGGGCATTCCTTTAAAAGTTCTGCATTTTTGTAAACATTTCTTATTGTTCGAGTGTTATAAGTCCAACTGGTCAGCGGCGCTGCTGGAATTAGCTTTTTCACATTACTCTGTAATACCTCCGATCGCTCTGGCGATCATGAAAAGAGGGTAGGAAATGTATGTAAATTTGCGAACAAATTGGAGATATTTCTATTGACAGACACGCTTTTTTGTAAAATTAAATTGAACTGATGGGCATAGCAGTGTATAAAATACGCATATGGATAGTCATTTTTTATAATACTTTGCACGCCTTCCACTTTCCCTGACATAACGGCTGCTCCGTCATAACTTTGACCTACTAACTGATTAGGCGAAATATTAAGCGCAGTTAATTCTTTTTTTATTTCAATCGCAATGTCTTTGGCACTATATGACGCAGGATTTAGAAATTTCCAAAATCGCTCATGTATGTAATCGTTTCATTCATATCTCAAAATTAACACAAGTTGCTGATGGGTAGAAACATCCGTCGTTTCATCAGCCTGGATGGCTACAAAGCGAGTCTCTAAAATTTGTTTTTCTATTTCTTCCTGATAAAACTACGAGCATAGCATCTAGTAAATCAATCTGAACCTATTTTGAAGTTCCTTTAAAAACATTACTTCCTTCCAAATGCTGTTTCATTGCCACATCTATTTCCGCCACAAAATCGATGAGCCCCTTGTATATACCGCGATAATGTAATGCAAAAATGTACTATATTATAATTATCATTTATATTATAAATGTTGAAAGGATAAAATTATAATGGTGTAGGTAGTTCAATTTTTAAGTGGGTTCACTGCACAAATGCACCTACAGTAAACCCGCCACTGCTCTTAGTCAATTTTCACAATTTTTCCTTTTACAAATTCTCTGACTTTTCCCGGTTTTCCAGACGAGTGGGAACCCTGATAAAAGCATCCCTTTACAATGTGGACCCATGGATATCACTGATCTAATTCTGGTAGTTTCACTGTGTGATATATACACATACTCCTTGGGACTTTTGGTAATTATTAGGCAATTAAATCATCAAAATTGTATTCTTAATACGCACAAGCTTATGCTTTTATATTTGCGATATGCTGTATAATTCTTAAATGCACTAAATTATAAGATGCGTTAACTAGGTTAGGTTTGGTGGGTAAATATGATTATAAACTACAATTCAGAAATAAATATTTATTCTGAAACAGAGAAAAAATACAATATTATTTTCTAGCTATATAACTTTTTTATATATATTTTTTTGGAACAAAGCTATTAAGTGACAATTAAAATTTTACTGAGTAATCATACGCTAAATCAGTAAAAATAAAGTCTTTTCCTGCTACTACTCAGCTATTTTTAACTTAATCAGCAAACACTTGCTGCTAGTCGGCAACTTTGCAGCTTATTTGTAACCATTTCTACCTTTCCGCACCTTTTGCCCATAGCAGACACGTGGAGAAGTTGCTGAGTAAGCAGAGTATTTCTGTTTACTTCTTTAAACCTCAAGAATATCTTGTGCAACCACAGGGTTAGCTCCTACATCTCTTACAATTTCACCAAGCCAGGACAACACAATAATTTTTAAAAAATCTTTTGAGTCAATGGCCATATTCACTAGACACAAACAGTTGAATAGTTGAGTCAATCGAATGCGGTCTCCACCAGCACCGCTCAGTTTCATTTCGAACTCAACTGTTGTCGATTTCTCAAAGCGGAATTAATTTTCAACGACTAACTCAACATGATGCTGAAGCATACCTAGTTGAGTAGCCATACACTGTTCTGAACTTGTCTATATTCTTAGGTATTCTATGTGATTCTGCAGCATACACAGTTGAGTAGCCATAAACTGTTCTGAATTTGTCTATTTTTACAGGTATTCTACGTGATTCTCAATTCATAGAAAGCTGTTGGATGCATTCTAAATTGGTTATGAAAATATTTTGAGTGTAATTTGAGTCCTACCACACTGACACTAAGTGAATCATCACCTAATTTGATTAGAATGAGGTTTCTCTCAGTTGATCATTATTTTCTTTATTCATTTTCGATTTTAAAATGTTTTGATTTGGGGTTATGACTATAGACTGTAACACGCAATTTTAAACTGACAAACCAATGTCAAAATACTGCTTAAAGTAAACAAGGCATTCATCACATTTCTAACTGCCTAATTGCATCAGTAGTCAAAAGATGAGCCCTTAAACTCAGCTGTTGGCACCTGGTCAACGCAGCCAATCAATGTCTGCAGCAGTGTACTGCTATGATCATGTAAAAAAAAAAAGTTATTAAGGAAGTTTTATGTGACGTTAACTTCCAAATATTTTCATTAATGTATTAGGGACAATGAATTTACACATAATAGAAAGAATAACACTTTATTAAGCGGAGTAGATAGATACAAAATGTCAATTTTTTATGTCAAAAGTAAAACCGTTGGTATAACAAACTAGAAAACTTTTCTGGTATTTTGCATTACAAGACAAATTTTCCTCTTCACTATCATTACAAGTTAGTAAGTTAACTTTTCGTCAGTAAGTGATCTAAACGTATTACCTGCCACTATTCATCAAATGAACAAAAAATCATCACAGAAAAAGATCAAAAACAAATAACGAATTAGTCACTTTAACGAGATTCCCACTGTCCCTACCCACTATCTAGCGAAACCACTGCCAAGGGAACGGGCTTGGAAAAATTAGCACAATGCCTGAGTTCACTAGACGCCATCAGCTGACTGCTGTTACATTAGAGAGGTTAGAGACTGATGAACGCACCGTTGTCTTCAACCACTATTTTGTGACGTTCGTCTGCCATTCCGCTTCAACAGATCGGCAACAGTTGAGTTCCTGCAGATACGCATCGGGACTGCTGAACACATACATTGACATAACTATTCAACTGTTGGCAGCTGGTGAGCTCGGCCGAAATATGAGTTAGTAGTCTGTACTTTCCTGGTGATTTTCTTTTCTGGGAATTTCTTATGAGATCTTTTATAAATTCTGTGAGTTACTAAGCAAAAGAACGTGTCAAGTCACAGAAGACCACTCAAACATATAATAGAAATGCAGCTGCCTAATTAAATTATGTGAGCAGTTTACCGCTTAAAGCATTTTTCTTCAGCATAAGTATCTATACACCTGGAGCAATTAAATGATCAACGTGTATGGGTGGGTGTGTTTATATATATATATATATATATATATATATATATATATATATATATATATATATATATATATATATATATATATATATATACGCTAGGAGCAGTGAAAAGGTTAATAATCGACCTGACACCTATTTGTGTACTTGAGTGTTTAAAATGTTCAAATGTCCACTTTTGCTGTTTAATAACCATTCTAACAGCTCAAACAGCTTTTTATGGACCAGGTCTAGAGTTGGTGCATTAAAACCGTTTTAGTTCCTAACCTAATAAATTTGAAAAGATAGAGCAATTTTTTAAATTTAATTATTTTAAATATGAATTATAATATGATTACATAGATGGTAGATGCATATAGTCTATATAATGAATGTTTACACGTGCGTCATAATCAACGACCATATGTATCAAAGTAGTTCAAGGTCACTGCTTTCTTCAACAGTGGGCTGTTGTTTGGGGGAAAAAAATTATACATGTTTTTGACTTTCACTAATTACCTGACAACCAATCTAAAATATACAAATTAAAGAAAAGTCCTTCTTTTTGTAGATATTTATTAAATGACAATTTATTCTATACAATAATAAGACGTTATTTGCCACTGATTATGGTTGAAAGAACTAAGTCCAGAAATCTCTTTTCATAAAAATAATTTGCTATACCAGCTTTACTTTTGTTTATATCATATTTGCAATGCGTTACTTATCAAACAGTTGCGATTTGACACTAAACCGAGTTTATGTTGAAAATATAATAAATATAACTCTACTAGATTAGAGCCTCAGTGGTTCAGTGGCAAGAACGTGTGCTTTTGAACCAAAGGGTACTGGGTTCGATCCCAAGGTTCTCCTTTCACCTTTTCAGTATATGCTGTAACTTTCACATCTACCAAGGTTGTGGCATTGTATTTAAGTTGAATCTCCGCATGTTCCGCCCTTCGGAGAGGGCAAACGCCAACCTGTTTGAATTTTGTATATATATATATATATATATATATATATATATATATATATATATATATATATATATATATATATATATATATATATATATATATATATATATATATATATATATATATATATATATATATATATATATATATATATATATATATACATACATATAAATGTATACTTTTAAGGACAGTTACGACCAAAACTTGAGGGCTATATTTTAAAGAAAGTCACTCTGTACTATATGCTCGATATATTTCGCTTGAGTTCCCAAGCATCTTCAGAGGTAAGTAAGCATTGTAACTAATTGAAAAGCAAAGCTAAAAGCATCAAAACAGAGAAACTCTGCCACAACGACATGCAAAAAACAGGAATGTAACAACCATTTTAAAAACTACATGTAACTTTACGTGAACATTTGTATGTTAAAAACACTCAAAGCCCGTCATGAAAAAGCATAAAAAAGAGTTAGCAAGGTTAAAATATTAAAAAAGCTTTGAAAAATTGACATATAAGAATTTGGACATCTAACCCCATTTTTTCCCGTTAGATACCACTATTTAGGGGGGGGGGGGGGGATTACGCGCGCACGCCCACACACACAGACAAAGGACACCCATAACTCATGGTAGGCCAGCTATTCCATATTTGAGTGAAAATATGAATATGTGATTTGAACCTGTAACTGTATCATAACTAAGATGAACAGTACCATATTTCTCATATGCAGGACATACACACATTATTTTATACATTGAAAGCATTAGTCATCAGTGTACCTTCTTAATTATTGTATATCCATGATAGAAAGTGTATGGCAAAGTCCAACTTTAGTGTAATTTCCGCTTTAACATTGGATAAAATATGTATTTTTGTAAAATAATAATAAATAAAAAAAACTTATTGGTTTGTTCTCTTAATAGCTTTGTATAATATTAAATTTTACAAATACATTTTCTACTCTAATTAAAACTAATAACATAAAATTAAATTTATCACTAGAATCATCCATTATCAAACTCCCTCAAAAGATATTTTTGCTTACAATTTCAACAGTCGATAGAGATAATGTATCACAGAAATAAAGACGGCCATGCTATAAAAAAAAACAAGATAAGTGCATTTTGTACAAATTTTATTTAATTAGTAAAGTCCTCTGCCAAAAATTAATAAGGTTAGTACGACTTAAAGACAGTCATCAAATCAACTTTTAAATTTTTTAGTGTTTTTAAGCATATTATTGTGTGATGAGTCCTTGACTGAGTTGCTTAAAATGCACCTATGTTGTTCATCGTGACCTAATTTTTGAAATTTACGATAATTATTTTTAATTTAGCTCTATTAAATAAGAAAGTAGATGTAAAAAATATTCCTAAGTAACTGTAACCTAAAAAATAATATCAAAGATACATAAATGTCATACAATAATTCAGTTTTTGAAAAATAATTCCTGTTTTTATTACTAAATAATTATTATTACTTTCCATTTTACAACTACCTCAAATAATCAATATTTTCTTCTTCTCTTCTAGCTAAACATTTACAAACAGTTAGGAAAATAATCAGCTATCAATACTTTATAATAATTATAAACTTTCTAAATATTATATTATGATCTAAATTAAATGAGTAGGTCATTTTTATGTTAGGGAAGCTACAATAATGTACTCATTATTAGGTTCATTTACACTTTTATTAAAAACAAAATTGATACCAAATGAAACCCCAACTCAAAATAATATTCATTACAGTCTGCCATGATTTTACAAATTTCTTTGGGCCCCGAAGATAACAGTAGCTTTCTGCAAATCAAATAAGAAAATTGTTTATTGATATTTGACTCCCCTACTTTGCATAAAGCCTATCTAGAAAAGTTATACCATGGAGAGCAAAAGTAATCGTGAAGAACAGTATATGGAGGAAATAGGAAAGTTAAACTCAGATGAATTACGCCAGCCTATATCAAGGAAAGCATTTGAAAAAGCCTTAGAAGAGACAATAAATACGGCTGGTATAGACTTTAGGTAGAGACAACTTGAGAGTGGAACTTTAAAAAATGTATATTAAAATTTAAAAAATCAAAGAAATACTTTTTCAACTGACTGAGAAATGCTATCAATCGAGAGAGCTTCCCAGTGAATTTATGCAGAGTAAAGCATTACTATTCCAAAAACAATGAAGGTCTAAAAATGTAACTAGCACGGAACAATAAGTGTAGTCATGTGACGAGAATTCTGATAATCATATTAAAAAAATTGAATGAGAAGCCATATTGAGAGTTGCTTGAATCAAGATCAGTTTGGATTTAGACCTGGATGAGGAACTGGAGAATCAATACTAGCTTTTTATAGACTTGAAAAAACCAATTGATAATGTTTGTCTACTTAAGTTTTTTGTTGTTAGGTCCTCTGTGGGTCCGGGGATGAAATTAAAAAATAGGTCCAAGGTAGGTTAGGTTATCTTGTGAATGAGCCATTTCAGCCCGCCCTCCAATTGTGACCTTTATGTCTATTGTGACATCGACTACATGTCACGATATTGTCCCGAGGGGCGGGGTGCTGCTGCAGAGATATCTAGAGAGTGAAACAAGCCCTGGAGATTTTAAACAGACTGTACGCTTCGAAGCAGGCAACTTCGGTTGGCTTTTGCTTGTGAGAAAAATTCCACGTGATACCGCCTTAATTTGAACGCTAGTCGAGGGTCCAGATGAATCCACGTGTCTCATATCTCTATGAAGTTAAATAAGTCCACGAGGTTGCGACCTTTATGGTGATCTTGAGAATGGGCAAATCACTTTGGTTAGATGCTGCTCGAGAGTGAAACTCCGGATGATACCGCCTTGAGTCAAACACTGGATGTCGGATCCAGATGAACTCATAGAGAGACTGAGATCTCTAGAGGAGTAAAATAACGCCTGCAGATTCAGACCTTCACTGTGAGCTTTGAAATAAGCTTTAAACTTTGCTTAGGTGACAGAACACTTCAACAGAAGGCAAAAAAGTCGCGAGGACCCTGCCAACCCAACTTTCACCCTCAAAAATATAGACTCCTGCAAGGGGCTGGAATTAATGGGTGAAACGTGAACAATTAGGCAAGAGCCATACTAGACCTAAGGTTGCAGAGGAGGGACTGAAATCGCCAGCTTACGATTAAACCTAACCAACCTAGTGTTTTTCTCTTTTTGGTTGCCAACCATTCTTTCAATATTTGATATTTGAGTATGTTTCACTGTAAACTTTCTTCTAATTTAAAAGTATTTCTGAATACTAAAGAATGATCCACTGAACTGGTAAAGAAGTTTAGCTAGAGGCTATTGTGCAGTGTACAAAAAAAAGTGGTAACATTTTATTAAGCATATTGAACCAGAAAACAACAATGAATGGCATAAGTATAGGAGTGTATATAATGTTGACAGCCGACAGTATTATACCATTTATAATAATGTGATTCCTCAGGTTTAGATGATTTCAGTGATTTAGAGAAACCTACATTAGGCAGAGCAGAAATACAACTCAACTGGATTCTGGATTCAGATGGCAAAGAAATCACTTAAATGATTTCTGATGATGGCTCCAATTAACAGATTCATAGGACAGCATAGGCCGGAACAAAAATTAAGAATGTGTTCTTAAAATCCTTTATAAATATGCTATAACAAGTAATTTGTATTTCCCCGGAAATGTATCCAGAAATAACTATTTAATAAACAAGTTTTGAGCAAGAAAGTGTATAATTATTTTTGAGGTTATGGCCGGAAGCGGAAGTGTCATTTGTCGAAGGATACTAATATTTTTGGTGAGAAATCTAAAGGTGCATTTAGATCTCCATGGCCTTCTAGATGCATATTCATAATGAATAGAGTATAATTTCATGTGTCTAATTGCCGTGATTGCATGATTCCTCTGATTAACTTAAAATTTTACTGATCTATATGGTAGGTCCTACTAAAATATGCTCAGATACACGACTTATCTATCGTACCAAATTTTAGTTAAATGTTCTTTAAATATTGAGTTAATGGACTTTTTAGCTGTGGTGTACAGCCATTACAAAAGACAAAGACTGCTTTGGAGCTCATTAAAAAAAGTCAAACTGCCTAGCCATTCAAATTAGTTTACTCGCCTTAGGAAAATACGCAATCCAAATTTTTTACTGTTAAAACTATTTCATAATTTTTTTTGCTTCCTCCCTTGTTTATTCTTATCAGATGTTAAACAAGTATTAAAATATGTCAAAAGTAAGAATTAAGCTGAGTTTAAAGCAAAAAAAATTAATCAATTACCACATTTAAATAAAAATCACAATGTTTTTTTGGGATATGAAATTTGCAAGTGACTTTCACTTACAGATAATCAAAGAAAGAAACATGTTACTACAGACATTCTCAACATTCATCTATTGATAAGTTAATAACAGGAAAACATACATCCATTCATTTTGTCAGACACCTCGAAATAATCACACAAGAAACAAAATAGTACAAAATGTCTAGGAGCAAGCATTTTAGGGCAGTAAAGAACTGCAGGTTCAAAATAAATTACATTTTCTGTCTAAATATTATTAGAAACATGTAAGTAGTCTTGAGAACATAAAATATTATGACTAGAGGTGTGTGAAGCTTCGAAATTTCGAATCGAACCCAAACTCGAACTGAACCTTCAGTTCGAAAAATTGTATGCGTTGGCGATGTTAAAGTAGTTCGAACTTCGAAATATGCAATTCTCCAAAATAGTTGAAGTTCGTTGTTAAAAATATTTTAAAATTGAACATTACAGGCATTGAAAGCTGCCAAAGGTAGCGAGTTGTAACCCAGCAGCGGCCCCGCTAACTCTGTATCGACCTCATTGAGTTGGTAGCATAGTTTGAGATTTCAGTAATTATGTGACAGTTGGTGGGACACATTGAGACCTGTATGACCTGACCTGACAAGAGGCATTTAACAATCACAGATTGAATTTTTTATATATCTTAGCAACCCAGCGCCTTCTTGGGTTACAATATTATGACCGCAATGTTCGAATGCGAGCGATAATGTAATTTCTCAAAATTTATGACTATAATTGCAGATTGCCTTTCGGAAATCCTAGGTTGAACATGCTATCCCTCAGCAAGGAGGGATGCAACACCATAACCCTACCTAGTCATGTCTCAGGAGGGCCGGAAATGCTTGCCTTAATCGGCAGGCATTGCGAGGAGAGACCTCTATAAAAAAAAAAAACACATTGCAAGGTCTTTGGCGGGCTGGGCTC
Source organism: Tillus elongatus (assembly GCA_964006375.1). Taxonomy (NCBI): domain Eukaryota; kingdom Metazoa; phylum Arthropoda; class Insecta; order Coleoptera; family Cleridae; genus Tillus; species Tillus elongatus. Next base: position 81,931,186 of record OZ023263.1, on the reverse strand, counting down.
ATCATGTACAGCAAAACGCACCTTAAAGACCTGGACCTATAGAATGACCATCCAGCAATAGCAGAATCTGCCAGGATTAGCTCACTCTAAGGCCTTCATAAATGGCCTGTCAGAGTCAAGGGCTAAAAAACTTCTAGAGATGAACAGACAACAACTGAGTACTCTAGTCGGTCTGTATACAGGACACTGCCGTTTGGGTCACCACATGCACCGAATTGGTGTTGGTCAGGAAACAGCTGTGTATGGAGAGTCACGAAACAGCAGAGCATTTGCTGTGTTCCTGTCCGGCTGCGGACAGGACAAGACACCTGCTTTTTGGCAAGACAAAGCTTGCTCCAGAAGATCTGGATCAACTGTCATCCACAAAGATTAACGACCTCTGCAGTAGGCTGACTTTGTTGGGCAAAATATAGACTATTAGGCGAGAGCCACAATATACCTTAAGGTCGCAGTAGAGGGACTGATATGACCCACTCACAATTTAACCTAACCTAACTTAGGGTTTGTTTATTAGAAAACTTTCAATTGCATCAAGCATTTGGTATTGTACCTAAATTAAATTAGGGATTGAATGGGTGGGCGTGGAATATCGGTGACAGAAATTTATAAATATGTTGTTGCTAAAACGGCATAAAAAGTCTTAAAACATAAAAAAGCCAGGGCGCAGCAAGTGTGTTATGGTAGTGAATTTTCATAGAAATGATCTGGCACAAAATATTTTATTATAACTTTTTTTTCGTGTAACATAGAAATCTAAATTTTGGTGTATAGTTTACATTTTATATCGTAAACCTACCTACCAAATTTGGTTATCATAGCTTTTTTATTTTTTGAGATAAAAATTTTTTTCGAATGAAAACTCAAAATTTTTCCGGAAAACCTCGTCCCATTTTCCTGATTAACGAACTTATCGAAGCCATTTACAAAAGGAAGGTACATGCTAAATTTTATCAAAATCGGCCTATTATTTTTTGAGATAAAAATTTTTTTCGAATTGAAACTGACCCTAGATATGGGTTCTAGGGGTCCTAATTCGCGCTCATTTGCCAAATTTTTTTCAAAATTCAAAAGTCGGGATCTCCCCATTAGTGAATTTTTCTACGAAAATTCACTAAAACACTTGATTTTGGAAAAAATGTTTTTGTCTGTTGGCCTGTATGTCTGTCTGTTAGTAGGCACAATAACTTTTGAACGACTTGAGATACCATCTTCAAATTTGGTATCAACTTAGCACCCGACAAAGGAACGCTTCGAATTGTTTTTGAGTAAGATCACTTCAGGGGGTAGGGCATAAACAAGGGATGATTTTGTGAAGATTGACATTTTTTTAAGACTCAAGTAATATAACGTTTCAGAAGTTTGTGGGTACAGGAATACGAGTATTTTGTTGTGGTCACGTCATGCATCCTAAATTCATTTCATGAGAATGTCTTTCTGATGAGAGTAGGTTATCACAGCTATGTGGAAGTTATTATTCAATTTGCACACTATTTTTTGTGTATTCAACTGCTTGATGATTTCTTTTAATAATGTGATGCTTTTTGGTAGGTGTTTGTTAGTTTTTCATACTAATTTTTTAAGAATCATTTAACTTATAATAATGTAATTGCAAATTGAGCTATATTTTACTGTACTTAATGAACAGGCATTTTTTCCAGCAAGTATCACACTCTGAACGATTAAATAACATACTTTAAAAGAATATCTCTTTTTATTCAAATATCGCGTTCAAGAGGGGTCTACGCCATAAGCTATTCCGTTCAAGAGGGAGCCAATGCCAGAAGCTAATTCCATTCAATGGGAACCCATTAACTTTCAAGAACACATTCAGAAGGGGTCAATATCATCACCACATAAGCCAGTCAGATCAAAAGGGGGTCCATTAGACCTGGAGAACCTAGTACGATCAAGAGGCCAGTGCCTAGATCATATCATATTAGGGAAAGTTTCGCCAACTCTGGAGTGGTTATCCCACCCTTGAAATCAAGCCCTTGCTGTATCACCTCCGTAGCAGAAACCAACCTTAAGTAAAATTTGCTTAATTTGATTGACTCTCTTTAATTTTAAATAATAGTTCTAAACTCTTTGTCAGTAAACATTATTTTCTTTTAAATTAGTTAACATTGTTAACATTCAATATCTAATTTTATAACAAATAATATAGACTGAATCTCTCTTTTCTTATTGTTTAGTCAAGCCACATACAAATATTAACAATGAAAACTTTGGCCCTATTTGCTTTAAGTTTAACACCCTATATTTAGCGATTTATTAATCTTTTTTATTTAGTATTATATATTAAAGTCGTTTCATACTGCACTGTAGATGTAGAAATCTAAAAAAAAACTTTTTTGTATTTTTGATTCAACCTTGACTCATCTTCATGAGAATGCATTATTTTCACCCAAGCAATCTTCAAATTTTGCTAAACCTCACTCTAAGTAGAGAGTAAGCATCTTTTACATACCAAACACCTATTGTATGATACTGTATCAGGGTACATTTATTTAAGAACATAATATATGGATATTAAAGAATTTCAATGAGTTCGAAGTTCAAGTTTAAATTTTAAAAGAGTTCGAAGTTCAACTGTAAGTCTTTGACATAGTATTTCTAAGGTTCGTAGTTTAAGTCAACATATTTGCTTGGGTTCGTTTATAGTTTGGTTGGAAAAAAACATAGGTTCCGCACACCTCTAGTTATAGTACATAACAAAATAATTAACATCAGCGAAACAAATTTTCCTTACATTTCCTTAAAGCAAATCTACCACATTTCAGCTAAACCTTCCAGATTATGCTGGCAGCAGATCGAAGTCATCACTCACATGCACCATGGGTACATGATGTTCCTCGATTGTTGGAGTGGATTTTCTGTCACACAAACTGTGCTCCTTCATTTTCCACTCCCAATCCATTTTCTGAACAGCGTGCAAGCTCTCTGCTTCGTTGTGATGGCGGAGTAGCATGTGTTCCTTAATTTTTTCCCACTTGTCATCCACATCCTGCAACCAGCTCAAGAAGAGACGGCCTGAAACAGTACAACATAGAAAAAAATGGATTTTTGATTCGTGGTTATTGATATTAAAGTGAGAACAGTAAAAACCAGATGTTGGCTTCTTCAGCATCAAGCCCAAAAACAACTATATACTGCATTGGTTATTCTTCTTACACCCTGGATTATGGGATAAATTAATATTTTGGGACGCAGCATGTGCGTTACAGTACTGAATTTTCATAAGAATTGTACACTATTATTATATGGAACATTACTAAAATTAATACCTAAAACTGACACAGACCTTGAAGATCGACTTTACAAGTCCTAGTACGCAAACATTTGAAGAATTATTTCGAAAGTGTTACCCTCAATATCTCTCTATTATAAAAAAAACCCTTCGTTCTAACTCCTTTTGAGGGGATCGAGGAGTCGGGGACCAAAGGACTCCAGGGGGCAAGCTGAGAAAGCGAAAACAACAACATGAGCTTTCGACGAAGCTCAGGTGATGGTTTCCTCTGGAGTACCAGGCAACACTCCAGAGTAACCCGCCTTGCACTACACAGGAGGTTCTGATGGGGTGGACAGTATTTCCCCCATTCTCGTGGGAACAACATGAAGAAGAAAAATTTAAATAAAACCAAAACCAATGAGGCTCGAGGAGTGACTCCGGTTACAGACTCGTGCCTTGAGTCTATTCCGGAGACAAGCCAGGGAGCGGGCAGCGTCCGCGGACTCTGGAGGTCTCACAACCGATGTAGATACAGGGGATAGCTTCGGCAACAGACTTGTCCCTGGCACCCAAGCTGAAGGCTGGGTCCCACCGGAGGGCGGCGAGGTCCGCAGACTCTGGGGGCCCCTCCACCAGTGAGGACCCTATTGCAGGGGTAGAGGGGCTGTCCCGGCAGTCCAAGCGCCTTTCCGGGCCACAAAGAATGAAGCTCCAGTGGGCGCAGAAAATGGCGACCGGGGCGTGTACGGTTGAGAAACCTGTGAAGGGGCAAGAGGGGACTGCGAGTCAGAAGGGCCGCGCTCGGACTCTAGCACGCCTACTACAGACAGATGTCCCAAAAGGGCCATGGCACCTGTAAAGGCGCAAGAGGGGAGTGCGAGTCAGAAGAGGCAGTGCTCGGGCTCTCGCACTCCTACTACAGACAGATGTCCCAAAAGAGGCAGAGCTGAAACACCGGCGCAGACTGGCTCGTATAGGGAGGCTTCGGAGGGCCTCGGCATGGCGGTGATTGACAGACGCCATCCTGAGGTTACGAAGGCAGACCTGATTCAGGCTGCGGTGGACTCTCTTCAGGAAGGGGAGAGCCCGCCTGAGTTCCACCGGCCGCGCTTGGCGGGAGGCATCCTCTGGATAACCTGTGCCGACCCGCAGTCGTGAGACTGGCTGCGGAAAACAATCGGGGGCCTCAGTCAGATTTTGCAGGGGGCGGACTTACAGCCGCCGAGCCCAAGGAACACCCACAGAGACGCAAGGTCCTCGTATAGATTCCTGACACTGTCCTGCAGACTGAAGATCCAGAACTCTGAACTAGGGACAACACTGGTCGGTTCTAAGCAGGAAGGCAGAGGAGAAAGGACAGACTCTCGCCTTCTCGATCGACCAGGCGTTTTACAGAGCCCTTGAAGGAACCTCCTTCGAGGCATTCTGGGGCCTGGGAACGGTTAGCTTCCGCCCACTGAGGAAGCAACCTTGGGTTGATGCGACTTATGTTCCGTCAGGTCAACCTTCAACACAGTAGGGAAGCCACGGCCGGACTACTGATGGCTCTGAGGAACCCGGACGTGGCCCTCATCCAGGAACCGTACTCCTATAAAGAAGAGATCAAGGGACTCAGCGGAGCTGCTGGAAAGCTCATCTACAGTAGATCCTGCAAGAACCAAAGGGCCTGCATTTTTGTCAGGAAAGGACTAGTTTCTGCCTTTAATGAATTTCTGTTCCAGGGACCTGGCAACGATCAAAATCTGATGTGGTGGAACGGATGGGCCGAGGGACATCACTGCTGTCCCCTGCCTATCTGCCAGGGGACAGCACGGATCCTCCTCCACCCAAGAAATCGGAGCAGCTGATGGTGGGTAGCAAAGCAGGTGGATGACAGACCATCATCGGCATGGATGTGAACGCGCACCATGATGTTGTGGGGAAGCTCGGACACAAACTCTCGGTGTGACTCACTTTTACAATTCTTTATGAAATTTAATTTAGACATATTGAATGGAGGTAATAAACCGACCTTCGTCACAACACGGTGTGAGGAAGTTTTAAATCTAACAGTTTCCACCCAGTTTCTGGACGACTTTGTTAAGAACTGGGCTGTGTCTGGGGAAGTGGGTAGCTCAGACCACAGACACATCCAATCTGAAATCGCGAAAGTCAAACAGTATGGTACCGGGACCCTCGCAAGGCAGACTGGGAAGCCTACAGGGCAGACCTAGCAGTGGAACTGCGGGGGGTTAAGAGTACCATAGGCCATTCAATAGACTTCGAGGTTGCGGCAGCCTAAGTGAACAGAAACAGCACTGGTGCTGAGACTGGAGAATACGCTGGAGAACAGGGAGGTGGCGCTGTGGGCTTTCCTAGACATAGAGGGGGCCTTCAGCAACACCTCATTCGGATCGATACTGGCAGCTGTCAGGGAGCATAGAATAGAGGAGACCTAAGTCAGTAATTGACGAACCCAGTTCAAAGAGAGCTGTGGAGCTGCTGAATCTTAGCAGTGGACAGCTCAGAAGCACCTGCATAAAATGGGGCGGTTTGAGGGAAACCTCGCATGCAGACTCTGCGGCGAGAGGGGTGGAATCAGCCAGGCACAACTTGTGTGAGTGTAAAGCTCTGGAACGCAAAAGACAACTGATCTACGGTGAGTCCAGACCGGAGTCAGAGCAATATAAAACTTCACCCTACCAATCGCTGTGAGGACTAGTTCAAGACACAGTGATTTTGGAATGGGTGGAGTGGAAAAAAACTGAGGGCATGCACAATAAGCCAAGGCTGTGGTGCTATCGGGGCGGCAAAGACGCGGATGAGCCCTCAGGGGGGAAAAAACCTCCTTTTGAGAAAAATGCCCAAAAACTCAAAAGAATGCGAGGTTTTTTAAATGCATTGGCACATCATTATTAAAAATAGTATGGCATTGATATGGTGATCTATAAAACTGAGCTTTTCTAGGATGAGGCAAACAAATAGTATCCCAATGTCTAGAACCTAATCTCTTAAAATATTAATGTACATTTTGCTTTACTAACTAACCGTTGTCACTAAACCATTAGCTGTTGCATATGAAGTTGCTGCTTATTTCACCTCTAAAGGTAGGTTATATCATGTGCTATTTCAGTCGCTTGTGGTTACCGAGGAAATCCTCGTGAGCATTTCTTGCAATATTTTCGAATGTGTTTCTGAGATGACAGAAGTTGGCCATAAATGTCTTTTTTTTCATCAAATCCTATAGTAATCGAGCTTACATCTGCCATTGCTGTAACAGAACTGCTTGCCTAAATGATAAACGCTCAAAGCTAGAGCCAATATTAAATGAAGGACGTATCGTCAATAAAGAGATAAATCTGATCACATGATGTATTCTCAGGTAGATCATTTATGTATGCGAGGAACAAAATGGCCTTAAGAAACTTGGGGTATTCCCTTATTTTATACTTATCCATTCACCATTCCATCTGATTGTTTTGTTTTCGGTGCTTAGATATGAGACTAATTTCTGTGGAGATCCTCGTATACCATAATATGTGAGCATTTCTTCCAATATTTTCGAATGTCGAAGTTACAGAAGCTGGAAAGAATTGTCTTTTTTTTTTTTTCGTCAACGCCTGTAGCAATCGAGTATACAATATCTGCCATTGCTTGCCTGAATGCTAAACACTGAAAGGTGGAGCCAATATTAAATTAAGGACATCGTTGACCAAAAGACAAAGACATCACCTGACAAATTCTTAAGTATTTCATGTATGTATGGGGGGAACAAAAGGGCTCTAAGAATTTGACCTTGTGGTATTCCCTTATTCTAGACTTATCTATTGACCGTCCCATCTGATTTTGTTTTGTTTTCTGTGCTCAGATATGAGACTAGTTTCTTCCAATGCCTTTCTGAAGTCACAGAAGTTGGCAATAATTGTCTTTTTTCCCCTCAAATCCTGCAGCAATTGAGTCTACAACATCTGCCAATGAAGTAACAGTAGAAACAGTTTTTCCTAAGCACGTGCCGATCTTGTCTTGATTATCAACTCAATTTTTTTAAGTGCACTGATATCCATCCCCTCATTTAAAAGCACAGATTCCCAGAGCAAGCTTCAACTCATCCGGAAATTAATTTTCTTGACAGCACCTGTTTATAACATCACATAAAGATTTTACAGTGCATATTATAATAATTTTGTTAAGTTTCACGGTGATTACGAACACATCAGGGCTGGTAACATTTTTCAAGGAATATGTAACAGTGAAGTTCTTCAGAATTTACACCTGATTAAAAAGAAAAGGGTTTCCATTTAACCCATGTTTGATGACCAATTTAGAAGCACATAGATGTTATTGTATGTTTAACATTTTCATGCCATTTACATCTAAGAGATAAATAATTAAAGCAATGTTCTCAGTTTCCGACTTGCTGGTGAAGAAGCAAAAAAAAAGGTTAAGCCAACAAGCCTCTTATAATTAATATGCACTAATGTATCTAAATAAAAATAAATATTGTAATCAATTCATACCATTATATCTTGAACGAGCATTACGATCTTTCTCTTCTTGTTCAGGAGTAATGAGATTATACACTTCCTCGTCTTTCAAGATGCTGCAAACAGAAAATGGAAGACACTGGTTAGCCAATGCCCTTGCGGCTCTGCCATGCACACGTAATATCTCCTGCTCGACAGACAATACCAGCTTCTCCTTCTCAATAACATGCTGAAAATGCAAGAGACAAAAACAAACTAGTTTTTTTTTTGTCAAATAAATCAAATACACATACCTGCATTCTGAGCCTGTATCGTTCCTTTTCCTGGTCCGTAAACAAATCTTTCATCTGGGCTGGTAAATTTGGGGGATAGGTAATGTTTGGTGTTGTTGGTGCTGAACTAGCTAATACATAAGTACATCTATTCATCAAATAGTCTTTGAATCCCTGAGGTGGTTTTGGTTGGACGGGAAAGAGTCCCCTTCGCCTTTTTTCAATCTGCCAAGAAAATTAGTGATGTTTGAGTTAACTTAAAAGTCATAAAAAGATAATCATATATTATAACAAAATAAGATTAGGAGTTTAAAAAATGCAGGATTATGGCTAGTTAAAAAACATTTAAGAAATATTGAGCACTTATGAAAAATTAATGCAATATAACTTTATGTAATTTTAGTCTCTTTTCAAATTAGTATCATAATACATTGATATAGTTTCCACACCTGTTTCCTTATATTCAAGAACAGCTTGTAGCAGTTAGTGATGGGCTGATCATGAGGATGAACGGGAGGTTCCTGCAGTACCTCTGGCTGTTCATTGGAAAAGGAAGATGATGCTTCCTTATTAGGTTTCATCTTTCTCTTCCTAGGATGAAGTTCTACAGGAACAGTAGAAGTAGTTGTTGTGGTACTGCTTGTGGTGGATGTAGATGTGGTAACCTCTGGCTCTGTAGTGGGTGTAGCCTACAATTAATTAAATTTATATATACATATAACAATATAACACCAGATAAGATCAATCAAAAAATTCTGCGAGATAAGATAAAAAATGAGTTGGCTCAAACTAAAGAAAACCAACAGTTAAATTGTAGCAAAATATGTATCAATTGATTTAAAATTTGTCACATTAGATTCATTAAAATTAAGTGCCACCCTCACCTGTGAGTCAGATGTTTTTGTCACAACAGTAGTAGTAGTAGAGGAAGTTGTGGTTGGAGTATCAGTGGTAGTAGCTGCAGCCGGAGAAGCTGTTGGTGATGGAGAATGAGACCTCTGAAGTTGTGGGGATGAGTTGTTGCTACCTCGATCTGTACTTTGAGTGGTGCCAGATCTATGAGAACTTCTTAAGACCCGCTGATGTCCAGAACCACCACGCTGCAGCAAAAGCGGAAAATATTGATCAGAAATTGATGATAATAATAGTAATTCTTTTTAAAGATGACACAGTACATAAATATAGTATATAATACAAACAAAATAAAAGAAATGGCGTGAAAGACAACAGAGTAAATTTAAATTAAACAAAATCTAATTATAAAATAACCAAATTAACGAAGGTATGTTTTCACGCATATTGACAATAAGGAAGATTAAATTAAACAAGTCAAGCTGAAAAATAATATTTAACATTCCTTAATCAAGCTATCACATGTCAGAACCTTTACCATGTAAAGAGAGCTCAACCATTCTAGATGCCAAGACCTAAAAGACAAGTTTGCAGAAGCTTCCAATTAACAATTTTGTGTAATTTTACCTATCTTCTAGAAAATTCATTCTAAACAAAAAATTTTAATGACATTTTAGTTTGTCATCCATGTAATACTTGCATTACTTATAATGCTCTGTTTGTCTGCCTTACAAAACTATCTTATTTACAATTTACATAGGAGAGTAACAAGATGCAACGACACTCACGTGTTGCCTGTTGGCGCATGTCAAATCAATATCTGGATACAATCAATTGCGCAGACAAAGCTGCTGGGGGAATGGAGAGTGTATTCCCCACTTCCCCTCTGGCCAGGCCGGTTACTACTCATGCCCTAGTCTACTCAATCTATAAGTATTAAAAACAAATTACATACAGCATAAATTCGTTCCATCATTCATTTGTTGGAGCTCAATTTTTGAATCATTCAATCAAACTTTGTGATATTATTTTTATCGGTAATTTCAAGTAAGACACACCTAATAACGATTCTTGCAAACAGGTCGTGACGTCCACCCCCCGGATCCGTGCCTGCTCTAGTTGGTGTAGAAACTTTGCAAACTCCGATATGTATCTATCCAATACTATGGAACTGTATAAATACAAGCTGGAAAACCATCTACAACTTCCATTGGAGGAACAGCCGCAAGAAAAAAAGAAACAACCTTGTCTTTATATATCTCCTCAAGATGTCCGAACATATGATATTGATCACTGACCCATATAATATACTACCACAAGAACACAATGCAAGAAAGTTTCATCTGTAAAATGCGAAAAATGTGGAGTCTCTGTTTCAAGAGAGAAGAGTGGTTTTTGAGATTTTAATCAATAGAGTGACGCAGGTTGCTGGGTGTTGGCCTGATAAGCGAGAAATCCTGAGTTCGATTCCTCGGTGAGCCAACGAGAAGCTGGCCTGGTCTGGTTACTTAGTAAAATTAAGAAAGAATTGGGCATTAATGTACCAATAGCCTGAGATGCCGCAGCCATTAATAATAAAAAAAAATCAACAGCTGAGCGAAAAAATAAATAAATTGCCTTTTGTCTTTTAAGAAATGGGTTAAAAAGATACTAATGGATGGAGCTTTCTACAGCACCAGGGAATTCTTGGATTTTGAATTTGAAATATAGCCATCTGCTTTTAGTATTACCTTGGGCCTGTTGTTGTTTTGCCATATCTTATTAATTTTATTGATTGCTTCTCATAATGCTGTGTTTTTTTTTTGGTGTTTTATGCCGTGATGTTACCTTGGTGTACTTTAATTACCCATGACTTGCCATAAGTACTGTACTGTGACCAAAATGGTTAATAAAATATTTATTTATTTACTTATTTATTTAATAGAGCTCACTTCACTTTGTATCATAACTCATACATTTAAAAAAATACAATTGTCTTAAAAAAATAGTTCCTAGATTTTGTAAAGCATTTTTGCTTCATTCTATAAAGAGTTTAACAATTTTATTAAAGTAATGAAAAAATGGCAGTATAGGGTTAAACTGTGGACCTCTACCGCTACCTGTGTATCGCTGTAAGGCATCGGCACCAGTTATGTTAGGTTTAAGATGCGAGCATTACACAGGCTAACAAAACATCTAGTAGCTACAAAGCGCAAAGGTCCACAAAAACTATTGTCAAACATTAAAAACTGCACCTGAAAGGCCATACAAATTGAGCTGACAAAACGTCTGAAGTTAAAGACAGCATTTTTTACATATTAAAACAGGAATAAATCCCACAATGATAACACTCTCAAGGAGCCAATATAAGTTAAAAAGTCAATATCAATTAACTAGAAGCAAAGAGACTAACACAACACAAAAAGCCAACCAGGCTGCACGGCTGAGCAGATCCTTCAGAGAACAATTGAACAAGCTAAATTCAGAAAGAAATGAAAAGAAGAGGGGCCTGTCTGGCAGATAACACTTACTTTTTGGTGTTTGTACTACAGAAACTGTACTGCATGGGAACTTGTCGAACTTTGAATTGCATCCATTGTCTTGAGATTTCCAGACAAAAGTAACATTGAAGGACAGAATAACAGCATCTTCAGACATGTAGCAGCAAGAGGATGAATATAAATCGACACTTATTTTAAAACAAGCAGCAAAATGGAGTCTGTGCACTTATAAAAACAAATTTTGTACAGTTGGAAGCATGACTAAAATAACTTGTCGTTTTTGTTTTAAGAAGAAAGCAGCCAGCAGGAGGAACTCCAAGGGGGTGTTTTCTTCATCAGTGTATCGCACAAACTGCCAAACATCCAACCAAAGTGAAGATCTAGAGTGTCATTTGCCCAAGGAACACGTCATTTATACATTACAGTGTGACGAGGCCTTTGCTCACAAAAATAATGCAAGACAATATAACATACGGAAATGGTCTAAAGGGACGGCGGCAGGTCAGGAAAAGCAGAAATAACCCGCTGGCGGAGATTTGACTGAGAAGCGTAATAATTTAAAAATATAAAAATTCGCCACAAAATATGAATTAATTACAACGGATAATTTATCGCCTATGACAATATTTTGTATACCGAAATCAGCCAAACCAGGTGCGCTCAGACGGAAAACGGAATCAGTATTGGTACAGTTTCTTACAGGCTGGTGACGGCTCGCTGTTGTCGGCTTACTAGCAGAATTACCAATACTCCTCTACCTCATGTGGCGTCCGCTTTTAGATGAATTTCACAGCCGGCCAAAAATCTCTACGATGCTTAAAATTTAATCACCTTATCACAGCCGGATAAGATATTAAGTACGAAATACACATTTAATTAAATATAAATCGCCTTAAAATATTTCATGGTGAAAAATATTTTAGCAAATATTTATATAGTTTGTATTTAATTGTTTTCTATTTAATTAATTATTTACTTAGTAATTATGCTTTTTGTACCACAGACCAATAGAAAATAATACTTCCACACCAGATGGGATGATGAGCCTGGTTCAATACAAGAAAGTGTTGGAGATGAGATTATCATGTCAACTAAATGACTGGTTTCCAAATGGCGACTGCATCTTCATGCACGATGGTGTCATAAAATAAAATCCACCACCAAGTCTTGAAAGAAAATAGAAAAAAACTCTGGAAAATAACCTAGTTATAAACCCCATTTTCAAGAAGAGACTAAAGAAAATTAGAATAGCAATGTATTTAATGGTGACCTACAATCAATTAAAAACTTTGTAAGAAACAACTACTGTTTAGTAATAATTTAAGTATTGTGTAATCTTAGTATATTATTTGATGTGGAAAGGTTCCACTGCTTTAACATTTTTGGCAAGAATCATTTCAATCATTTTCACACGTCTGTGTGCAGAACTTTTAAATAAGATAATAAAATACCCTCTAAATTTAGTGGAAACATAATGAAAATATTAGAATCAGTCACTAACCTGATCATCACCTTGACCACCAGTTCCGTCCTTCTTATCATCTCCTTTATTACTTGCACTTTCCGGGCTAGCTGTGGCAGCTGCCGAATCCTTGTCCCCACTATCGGTGCTGCTATTGGAGCTTGCCACAACGTAGGGTAGAGCTTGGTGAGTCCTTTGAGAGCTATTCTTGCCATTCCTACTAGTACCAGTTTCCTGTTCGTTACTGGTACTCTGCGGAATGACAATTTTCAGTGGTGGAACTTTCAGATCCGACTTACCATCCTCTACTTCTGCGTCACTTGTGGCATTCACAGGCTTAGGGCTTGAACAAGGACTTTTTTTGTCTGAGACATCTGATGATAAAACATAAAATGAGCTGAACAATTTGGACGGTAATAAATTAGATACATAAGTAATTTTAAAATTAAGAGATACTAGATATCTCATTATCAGAAAAAATATATCTGATAAGCATTTAAGGAAGCCAGTTATATGGCCAGATTATTGTATTTTTTATGGTTTGATACATCAAACCAGAAACTCAATACAGGACTCATATAAGTCATTTTTGCTCAGACAGGGTCAGTAATGTGTACAAATATTAAATATATTTGGTCTTTTGTCAGTGCCAGTGGGAATAGGTCAAGAATACCAATGCATATTGAAGAGTAATTGCTGACACCTTTGCTGATATCTTTAAGTGGCATTACACTTAACATACAAACTTACCAACTGATGATATTCATGGTGTTGATTCATATAGTAGTCGTGGGAATCGTGGTTACTTTTACTTCCACATCGTCAATACGTGTGGAAGAATGGCATCCATGACAAAAATTTCAACTTTTTTTTCACTTAAACGTAGTAAAAGTGTCAAAACATATTCAAAATCTCTGGACGCAGCAAGTGCGTTATGGTAGCGAATTTTCTTTCAAATATTTTTAATAGCAAATGTCTTTCTTTGATGAAAGCAGGCAACAAACTTGGTTGCCTATATAGTAGAAACAATGTACCATATTTCATCGAAATAAATTTATTATTTGAAAATATATAAAAAAAATTCAAAAGTCTAGATGCAACAAATGTGTTATGGAAGTGAATTTCCATAAAAATGTTTTTAATAGCAAATGCGAGCAGGCATCAATCTGATTACCGGTATAGCCTATGTAGTAAAAAAATGTACTATATTTTATCAAAATTACTTATGGTTTGAAAATATACAAAAAATTTCCGAAAATAAACTTAAATGTGTGTTTTCTATCCAACAAAGCTTACGTTCATAGCAAATTGAGTTATTGAAATTTGAAGGATTTAATGAAAATTCGGTAAATTTGCAGATTAGCTCCCGAACGCTTTTTAACAAATTGTTTTCAGAAACATTACTAGGACCCCACCTGGATGCACAAACCACAAGAAAAATTTCTTGTTCACACCCCACCAAGGAAATTATGGGACTGGGAGTGAATAGGGGTGGTGTGCGGGGTAGGCAGGGTTTAAGGGGGATATGGCTTCAAGATGTGAAAAAGACAGCTTTCAAGCCCGCTTTATTCGAATTTTCTGCTCATATTTCCTTTATACTACCTACCCCGCTCAGCACTCCTACTCACTCCCGGTCCCGTAACTTCCTTGGGGGGTGTGAACAATAAATTCTTGGCTTTTGTGGATCCAGGGGGGTCTAGGCAGGTTTCTGAAAACAGGTTTTTGAAAAGCGTTCGGGAGCTAATCTGCAAATTTACTGAAAATTCGCTACCAAAACGCAGTTACTGCGTCCAGATTTTTTTCTTATAATCACATCATATTTCGATAAAAAATGCAAAAATGCATTAACAAATTTGTTCTACGATAATTAGCTAAAAAAAATAATTATAGACTATTAAACCATAAACTTACTAAACCTGCAAATAAATATCCAAAAAGCCACCAACTTAACTAAACTGACAGCCAAAGCATCAGAGAAAGGGTCTATTTGAAATGGATATTGTGTAAATATTTTAGTAAAATGAAGGGCAACGACGGTTGAATCTGAAACTTAAGGGTTTGCAGAACACTCTTCTGGCAACATTTTCTTTTCACAAACGGTATTTGTTTCACATTCTTTGCCTAAACATTGCCAATTTTGACGTTTTGAGGAAAACTCCAAAATTTGTTGCTTTAACTGCCCATAACTTCTTTGTCTTTAAAGCTAGGGACCTAAATTTTGGTACAGAGTTCACTCTTTATAATACAAACACGCGTACCAATTCTGGGCTAGAACGGGAGAAATAGCATGACGAAAATGGGGTGAGTTAATGATAAACTTTAAACAAACGCCAGTTTGATTGCTCTGTAACTGTTGTGTAGATTACTTTAGTTCATTGGTTTTTGTGATGATGGTTTGCGACGATGTTCACGTATTCTCTCATTTACAAATTAAAGTTTAATTTTTATTTAATTAAACTGCAAATGAACCTTGTATTTACGATGAACACGTCGCAGGCTGCCGTGTATGTGTAATCTTGAATTTCGACAACGCATTATGCGACATCGATTTGTTTTAGCTGCCTTGTTAGAGGAGCTCCGTTCCAAACTGTCACTCAACACCATCTCTAAAGAAAGTTCCAGCTCACACCGTTATTAAGGGGGCCCCATTCGGGATTCAAAGTATCACTCTACACCATCCCCACGAAGAGAATGGCAGACAGGAACCATGCATAAGCTGAGGTTAACCCAGCAGAACTTTGTGCAAATGTAGTAATGGTCTGGACAGCCTTGAATGCCTCCAATATGTGTTCTTGAGAGGTGCTTGCCCTGGGAAGCAAAAGAACTTTGCATCTTCGCTGGAATAAAATCGCAACAGCGAAAGTTAAGTACTTGGTTCATTGCTTTTATTCATTTCACTTCTAGAGATTTTATTGTGAGTGGGCTATTTTAGTCCCTCCACTGCGACCTTAGGTCTATTGTGGCTCACGTCTAATTATTTAGATTTCACCCATTAATTCCAGCTCCCTGAGGGAGTCGATCTTTTCTGGAGGGTGAGTAAAGTCGCTTGCCCGTTTCGAAGGTCAAAGAGAGATAACCTCTCTCAGAGTTTGTCTGGACCCGACATCCATCAGTGTTTGCCTCGAGGCGGTATCATGAAGTCCCGCTCTCGAGCAGCATCCAATCTCCAGTTGTAATCCACCCCTAGAGATCTCAGCTCCGCTCAGGCTCTTCCAAACCTGACACCTAACAGTGTTAAGACTCAAGGCAACATCCCATCGAGTCCCGCTCCCGAGCATCACCCAAGCGAGGCCGTCCGTCCGTTTCGTAGCACACAGTATGGGCTCCAAACGCCGGGTGTTTACCACTCATCAGAGATCAGAGCCCCCCGGGACGTCTGGACACACGACACACGCCAGGGCTTAATTCAGGGCGGTATCATCTGGAACCCCGCTCCCGAGTAACAACCAAGCGAGGCCAATTGTCAGTGTCTGAGGCCACAGTGGAGGCGCCAAACTCCGGGTGCATATCACTCCCCAGAGATGTCTGCCTCGCCCCAGCCTCACCTGCACCAGACCCCCGCCAGTGTTTCATTGATTCGAGGCGGTATCATGAAGTCCCGCCCTCGCGCAGAATCCAGGCAGAGTCGTTAGCCTGTATCGATGCTCACAGAGTAGGCCCAAGTCTGCAGGTGTAATCCACCCCTAGAGACCCCAGCCACCTCCGGGTTCGACCAGGTCCAACACCTGCCAGCGTTAGCTTAAATTTCACCCAACAAATCGAGCTCCCGACAGGAGACGACACCTGCGAGGTGAAACTTTGTTTGACAGATGTACTGCCATCTGAGCAAAGTCGCTTGCCCGTCTCAAAGCTCAAAGAGAGATAACCTCTCTCCGAGTTCGTCTGGACCAGACATCCGTCAGTGTTTGACTCGGTGCAGTATCATGAAGTCCTGCATCCGAGCAGCATCCAAGTGAGGTCGTTTGTCCGTTTCGAAGCTCACAGAAGAAGCCTCAACCCTTAGTTTTATTCCACCCCTAAAGCTTCTCAGCTCTCCTCCGGGTTCGTCTAGACCCGACACCCATCAGTGCTAGACTCAAGGCGACATCCCATCGATCTCCGCTCCCGAGCATCGCAAAAGCGAGGCCGTCCTTCCGTTCCGAAGCACACAGTGGGGGCCCCAAACTCCGGGTGTTTACCACCCATCAGAGTTGTCAACCCCCTCCGGGTCGTCTAGACACACGACACCCGCCAGCACCCAACCCAAGGCGGCACCCATCCGGAACCCCGCTCCCGAGGAACAACCAAGCGCGGGCAACCATCCATTTCTAAGCCGAGTGGAGGCCTCAAAATCCGGGTGTACATCACTCCCCAGAGATATTCGCCTCCCTCCAGGCCCACATGGACAAGACCCCCGCCAGTGTTTGATTCCAATTAGTCGCCTTTTACGACAGACAGGAGTTACCTTGGGCCTATTCTTTTAGTTAGTCCCCGGACCCACAGGGGATTTCACTTCTAAGTAATTAATTAATAACTGTTGCAAACCATTTTCTTTAAAATTTCATACAAATTATTTTGTATAACATAATTTCGTGTCTTATTAGTAAGTACCATTTGTAATATATACTACAGTATTTTGCATTATATAAACTAACTTTTGATAATTAAATAACTATAACTAAGTCTTGATTTTTACTTGTATCGTCGACGCCATATATGAGGCTAATGACGCCACATTTTTGTTTAAATTATGCATTTAGTGTCAACTCTCCGTTTAGTCATGCACTTTCTTTACAATTTAAAATTTCATTAACTGGAAACCAGTTATGCTATAAGGCTTTGGAGCTGCTACAGTAATTTCTGAAGCTGTTTCTTCTGCTTTGGTTGATGTTGGAATTCGCGATAATTAAATTTATTATTCTTAGTATCAGTTTCTTATTATTGCTGATTTTATGGAGTTAACTGTGTAAATAAAGAAAATGACACTTGAAATTTTCTAAAAAGCTATAATAGGAAATTATGTTTGAAAATAATTTCTGCTATGCTTAAAACAAGCTTATGAAGATACTTACTTCCTTTGCCAATACTTGCAGTACCAGATTTTGACTGATTCCCGGAGCCTTGCTTGTTACCCAGCCCCTTTGTCTGATTGGTATTTCTTTGCGCTGACCCTTTACTGTCCTTGTTTCCATCATCTTTTCGTTTCTTTCTCTTTGACTCCTCATCATTACTTGCCTCTTCGTTAACTTCCAACACCTCATTAAAGCCCCTCTTGGAGTTCTCTTCTTGTGCGGTGGATATGCTGAGAGGATCTACACTGTCCGTCTCTGTATCCATGGTGTCCGAACTGCCCTTCTGCTGTGCTGGCGAAGGTTCCGATTCCTTAACCGATTTGAATTCGTATACATCCTCTATATTGCTTGATTTGGACGTATCCATTGTTTCATCTGTTGAAGAGCACTTCTGTTTGTTAGATTCTGTAATTTTCTTGTCATCCCTCGAACGTGGTTGAGTTCTATTGAAAGTAGTAGAATCTGTAATAAAAATAATTTACAGAATTTGTATATTGACAATTATGTCGGATGGCTAAAAAATATGCAGGTTTTATGTAACTTATTTAATGTTATTGTTTTCAAATAATATATTTTTCTTATAGATGACCAACAGTTTTCAATTAGTGGGTTACACAAACATCCACAAGATACATTTAAGTTTCTTTTTGAAACAGAATGCATTCAGTATGACATTTGAATAAACCCATAAAAATATGTGTTCCTTGTTTTTGAAAAATTTTAAAAAGGCAAACATCAAAAAGCATTTGTAACTTTGTGATTGGTTTTCTTGACACTTTACTTCACAGTTACAAGGCTTGGGTGTAATAAAAATAATTAGGTCACTAACTCTAGCCTTTCAAAAATTACCATGTAATGGGTTTTTCAATAGGGACATAACAATTTTGTATTTTAATACCAACGCACCCTTAAACTTTTTTTATGAGGTGTCAATGTCAAAACGCCAGTCAAGTACTACATTTTTATCATGGTGAAGTTAAAGAACGAGCAACGTTTGGAACTTACTAAAAATTACTACCGAAATTCTGAGTCGGTGGTCGCAACTTTAAAAGCGCTTACTCCAATTTTCGGTCATAATAATCGCCCTACCTAACAGGCTGGGCGTGCTATAGTGGATAAATTTGAGCCAATATATTCACTATTGGATGTTCCCGTGCCAGTGAGACAATGCACCGGTCGAAGTACCGAAAATATGGCGGCCGTAAGTGCTTAAGTTCAAAATGAGCCAAATCAGTCGAGTCCACGCCGTTCGCAGGAATGTGGAATCTCTCAAACCTTATTGTGGAGATTTTGCGTAAAGATCTTGGCCTACACCCTTACAAGATAGAATTAACTCAAGAATTAAAGCTTCTTGATCATTTTAGGCGCCGAAACTTATCCGATTGTGTTCTGCAAAAACTTCAAGAAAATACTGAATTTAATCGAAAAATCATCTCCAGCGGTGAAGCTTATTTTTGGCTAAATGGCTTTGTCAATAAACAAAATATGCATTACTGGACAGCAACAAACCCACATTTGCTTCAAGAGACTCAATTGCATCCACAAAAAGTGACCATGTGGTATGGATTTCATGCTGGAGGTGTGAATGGGCCACATTATTTGTCGATCATAATGAGCGCCATGTTATGGCCAATGCAGTTTGCTATCGTGCCATGTTGGAAGACTATTTGTGGTCAAAATTGAATAGACTTGACATCAGTGATATGTGGTTCTAACAAGATGGTGCCACATGCTACACAGCTGGTCAAACAGTTACTCTATTGATGGGAAAGTTCGGTAACCGTGTAATCCCGAGAAATGATCTGGTCCAATGGCCACCTAGCTCATGTGACTTAATGTCGTTGGATTTCATTTCATGAGGTTACGTTAAGTTGCTGGTTTACGCCAACAAGCCAATAACGTTATATGAGCTCGGGAACAATATAACACCCAAAATTGCCAAAGTTCCGGCCGATATATGTGGAAGAGCGGTGGAAAATTGGCTCCAAAGAATCGATCGCTGCAAAGGTGCTCGTCGTGGTCATATGAATTAGATCAAACTCAAACTTAAATGTAACATTTGTACTGCACCTATCATAAATTTCAGCCCAATACCTCAATTATTCTGTGTTTTATTTAAATACAAAATTGTTAAGTTCCTTATTGAAAAACCCGTTATATGTGTGTGTGTGGAACAGCCAAATTGAATAAATTCAGTATCTAAATTAGAGCATCGGTGGTTCAGTGGTAAGAACGGGTGCTTTTGAGCCCAAGGGTACTAGGTTCGATCCCATGGCACTCCTTTCACTTTTTCAGTGCATACTGTACGATTAACATCAACCGAGGTTGTGGCACTGTATTTGAGCAAGCTGAATGTCTGCACGTTCCGCCCTTCGGAGAGGGCGTAAGCCGTTGGTCCCGTGTCCATGCGATGTTGGGCACGTTAAAGATCCCTACCCTCCTTACAGAAAGGCAGGGGTTCGGCAAACTTTCCAGGATAGTGAGGTGAAATTTCCCCCTGGCGTCGGTGATTGGCCATAGTCGCGCAAATAGGCCGACGTTAAAGAAATAAAAACACAACACACAGTATCTAAATTATTGTGAATATTTATAAAAAATCTGTTCATTCTATATTCAAAAATGTTATGGTTTTAGAATTTATTGCAAAAACTAATAGTAAAAATAAAAATGATGGTAGCAGCAAGTGCATAATGGTAGCGAATTTTTATTAAATGCTTCAAATTCGAATAACTCAATTTGCTATTAACCTAGAAAGTTGAATTTTGGTATATACCGGGGCAACATATCTACCATATTTCATCAAAATAACTTTGTTATTTTTTGATATACATATATTTTTTAACTTTAAAATTTTGAGAAGTTTAACACCCTATACTTCTAAACGAAGCATATTTGGACCTGCGTTCATTATATATATATATATATATATATATATATATATATATATATATATATATATATATATATATATATATATATGCATATAAAAATTAAGACGGATCTTGGCATCAGATGTTGATTAACGTTCGAAGACATTGTTATTTACACTTAAAATGCTGCCAAGATGTCCAAGGCATGTATTTTGACCATTTCCTTCATTAAGATTCGTCATTCACAACATAAATATCCGCAACCGTGATTACATAACTCCTCCTCACCATAAAACCTCTCTTTTTGAAAGATCGCATAGTTACAATGTTCCAAAGCTTTATAATGCGATACCAAATGAACTTAAGAGGCTAAAAATTGAACAATTTAGGAAGCATTTGTTTGACTACCTGTATAGTACACAGTAAATGGTACTTGATCATTTTCCTTTTTTTTTTTGTAATCGGGAATAATTTGGGAGATATTATGACTTTCCGGTTAAGATATTAGTCTAGTTAAGTGTTTAGGCTAGGTTAAAGAATCGCTAAAATATTAAATGTAAGATACCTAGGTAAGCGAATTAGTCCGGGGGCAGAAGGATCTTCTGCTTGCTTGATCGCAACCTAGTGGTTTTCCTCTGTTTATGTACCTAATTAATTGCAACGAATGAACTGTTTATTTTTGTAATGAAGGAAAATAAATTTATATTATTATTATTATTCAGTTGAATGTCTTTTTAGCGAATTTTTATTTAAACAAAAATTGCTAATAGAGGGGTATCCTATGATGAGACTTTGCAAAAAAATATCAAATGAACACGAAAGGCCCAAATTCGTGTTCATTTGAATTTTTTTTGCAGTCTCATCATAGGATACCCCTCTATTAGCAATTTTTGTTTAAATAAAAATTCGCTAAAAAGACATTCAACAGAATGGCGAATCTTAATGAAGGAAATGGTTAAAATACATGCCTTGGACGTCTTGGCAGCATTTTAAGTGTAAATAAAAATGTCTTCTAACGTTAATCAACATCTGATGCGTGACCGACCTAACCGCAATCGTTAATCTTTTTCTTAAGTTAGTTAAATCGTGTGGTTTAGTTTTGTATACCATACTTTTCACATATCCCCATAAGAAGTCTAATAGCGTAAAATCGGGTGATCGTCCTGACCACTCTAACGATCCTCGCTTTTCTATCCACCGATTTGGATATATTAAGATATGCCCGACATTGATTTGGCAATGTGGTGCTCCATCCTACTGGAACCATATCACATGCCCTGGAACTTGTGGGGTTGCTCGATCAGAATATCCAAAACACTGTGTATGTTCGTCTCTCATCCGGTGTGGATTTTTTTTAGACAAGTAGCGACAATTTTGACGTTTAACATGGCTGTGAAGTGTAAAGCCGCACTCATCACAAAACACGTTCTAGTTGGATAACGTTGTTACCAACATTTCCATCATTTGTTCACAAAAAAACTTCTATCAAAATCGTCTTCTATGAGCTCCTCAGTCTGTATCAGTTTATAGGCGTGCATTTTCTTTTAATAGTCGAATAATCGAGGAATGCCTAACATCCAATGTTGTGGCTGCTTTTCGAATTGAAGTACATATGTGGGTATTCCTCAAACCCAAGCATTACATTCAATTTGGTATCATTAGAAAGTTTTTTTTGTATCTGCCTTACATGCCCAAGCTGGCGACACTGTTTTTCAATTTTAAGAATTGTCCCTTGATATATGAGGCAAATCTGCAAAATTTTCTTGAAATAGGCGAGTAACTTTGATATGTGATCGTGTTTTATCTCCATACCCAATCATCAGTAGAATTGTTATTTTATGAATTTCTGTTAAATAAACCATGTTTCTCAATTGTAGTTAACAACTGACAACTAATTTCATGTGGTTACAATCACACAGCAAGTTGCTACGACGTTTTAAACAAAATAACATTGCCAAGTGTGAAGTTGATAACTTCTTATGTCTTCTTTTTAATTGATACTGTCCAAAATTGACATTGAAATTATTGTTTTGTTTGCTTTTTCATCGGACCATTTTTTTCGGGAAAATAAGTTTATTTCTGGAAATTTTTTAATACTTTTTCAAACAATTATTTTGATGAAATATGGAACACAGTTTATACTATATATTTGCTATTAAAAACATTTTTATGAATATTCACTACCATACTGCACTGGCTGCGTCCCCAACTTTTTATAAATATGCACAATAATTGATATATTAAGTTTATCTCATTTGGCTGTTTCACTTGCATTACAATTTTTCTAGATAAACGAACCGGCCGCCATTTTGTAATATTTTACTTTACCAAAAAAGACTAAAGGCTATGAAGTTAATTATTTAACCTCTCCAAAAAATACGCTATTCTCCATTGCATATTACGGCAATGCATGCCTCAAGGCCGATTTGTTGGAACGTAGGTATATTACTTTTTCCACAGCTGCCTTTAAACCGTTTATTATGTGTCCACGCAGATATTGCTTCGTTGAAATTTACCTTATTGGTGTATTTAAACTTTTCCAGTTCGTCTGTATCTTTTACATTGTGTACATTGCATTTTCTTCTTGTATTTTCTCTTCGACAAATGTCACAGAAAAAAACTTTCTATTATTATTTTATCCCTAGAAAAAATAGTCTAAACTGACCTGGGAATACAAACAATCCTTGAAGCAACTGGCGGCGAACAACAAAGTAACTTTGGTGTGGGTGCCAGGGCATCAAGCAGATAGCCTTGCAAAAGGACAGCAGCAACACCAATATATGGTCCAGAGACCCATTGTGGACTAACAAAAAGCCACGTAAGAAACGACTTGATACTTGGGGGAAGAATCAAATGCCGTCATACTGTAGGAAAATGCCAGGCTTGGAGGGGGTCAAAAAGGTGCATCACCATATCAACAGAGAAGTCTGAACTGTTTCTTGAATTTAACAGGAACGACTCGAGAATAATTACAGGACTTTTCACAGGACACTTCCCAGTAATACTAAGTGAGTGGTGAGACACGAAGCAACGTGCCGCCACCTAGTTGCGGAACCAAGTAGTATGTTGTCACGCCAGCTCCAAAAACACAAAGTTAAAAAAAAGATACTGTATACAACCAACTAACAATTTAGTAAATTGTCAGCCCTGTAGTGATGGGTCGTTATTTAACTGTCTGTTATATTTAAACGGTTGCCGAGCCGCAACGGTAACCACCAGTTATGGATTTATAAAAATAACAGGTACAAAATAACGCTTTTTACACTAAACTAGAATTCGGACTCGTATCTGTTTCAGTTCCACTGCAACTAGGTTCGATGAATAAACATCGGTTTTCATCACCAACTGTTAAATTTAACTATTTAACAGGATGAATGGACATGCGACTGGAATGATAAATATATATGGGTGTGCTATGCAGTATAGAGCGGACTTTACTTCATAACATATTACTTAACAGGTAACACGTTATTTATACTAGTGTGCTCGCTCTCGCTCACAGCTTTGGGAATGTAGGATACTATCGATCGACTATCCAGTTCAAAATAACAGATAATTAACTGAAGCTGTTATTTTCAACGGTTATTATGAAATTACGTAAACGGCTTCAACTGTTAATAGAAAATAACGGTTTTCCCCATCACTGCAGCCCTGGCCCATTTATACCCTAATGTAGGGACAAAGTATGTAAGGATAGATATATTCTCGCCACAAATAGAACCGTGACCGGTATCGCTCTAATTAGAGCTCTTCAGTACGGCATACTAATTGTAGCGAAAATACACCTATAAAGTAAAGCGGTTATGGTAGCCAGCCTTCCAACACTAAGTGAGTGGTGAGACACGAAGCAACGTGCCGCCACCTAGTTGCGGAACCAAGTAGTATGTTGTCACGCCAGCTCTAAATAACACAAAGTGTTAAAAAATAGAAACTGTATACAACCAACTAACAATTTAGTAAATTGCCAGCCCTGGCCCATTTCTACCCTAATATAGGGACAAAGTATGTAAGGCTAGGTGTATTCCCGCCACAATTAGAACCGTGACCGGTTTCGCTCTAATTAGAGCTCTTCAGTACGGCATACTAATTGTAGCGAAAATACACCTATAAAGTAAAACGGCTATGGTAGCCAGCCTTCCAACACTAAGTGAGTGGTGAGACACGAAACAACGTGCCGCCACCTAGTTGCGGAACCAAGTAGTATGTTGTCACGCCAGCTCCAAATAACACAAATGCCCGGTTTCACAAAGCTCGATTAAATATTTAACGGCCGGTTAGTTAATCAGAGCTTCAGACGACCAATCACAGCTTCAAAATATTTGGTTGTCATGGCAACAACCCTAATTCTAGTCTGTGATTGGTCGTCTTAATCCTTGATTAGCTAACCGGCCGTTAAATATTTAATCAAGCTTTGTGAAACTGGGCATCAGTGTTAAAAAATAGAGACTGTATCCCAGTAAGGTATCACCTTATCAAGATGGACAAGGCGGACAGTGAAAACTGCAGATACTGTACTGGAGCAGCAGAAACAACAGAACACTTGAATACTATGCGATTACATGGCTCCGTCCTGCAAAAGGCTCAAATACCTTGAAGGGGTGATCCTAACACCCCAGGAAATAGATAAAATAGTCCTCAGGATAGATAGATAGTGGACTACTTAAGAAGTCTGAACTCTTGGGTATCTACTAGCAAAAAAAGTAATGCACAAAAGACCCATTGGGGCGGCAGCGCTGAGAGGCCAAATGCCTATACGACTCACTGAACAATCTGATCTACAAGCCCTAGAATTAATAACACATCTCCACTATATTGTTGACGTCAATAATAGGACACGCAAGCTGACCAACATTAACGAATTATTTAGAAAAATAGGTCGTCAGAAGTGAAATAACACAAATAAACAATAAACAAAAATATAGATTCCCTTACTACACACAATTATAATCACATACAACATAAAACTTCGATTGGCGTTCTTTAATGATGCTGTTAAGTTATATTATTGTGTGCCTCCTTCATCGTCTCCAATCACAATAGTTTCAATAATTCAGTGTTAGTTTTTATTGTTTTATGCTTAATTCGACCCATTTCAAACTTTATTGTTCATAAACCTGTCACCCATAGATAATTATTCATAATTAACGCTGGTATTGCCATAATTAATTTTCAAGTTTAGCTTATTAATAAGGTCTTTTGTTTTAGCGTTTAACTTTTATCTTGGCATTACTTATATGCAATTAGAAGTAATTTCTCACACATGTAGTGTACTAGATTTAACGAATATTAAAGAAAACAAAGTGCAAGTTGAATGCTAAATAATTTCACAATAGACTATAATCGACTAATCACACCAGCACCAGATATATATACTACGTAGGCTGCTTAACAAGCTCGTTACTTAAAATGTAAAAATATCACATTCTTTGCGCAAATAATTATGAATAAACGGTAGGTAATGAATCTAAAAACTTGCTATAAAAACATAACCGTTCTAAAATGAAATTCTGGAGGTAAGTGCATAGTTGTGACAGTGGATTTTATTGAAGATTTTAAGTCTATCCGTATGAGCGAAGCTGCAAAAGCGAGCTCAAATTAGCAAAACGCTATATTAACTGAGTTGAATGAAAAACTTATTCTTGCAAACAAATTTTATTTTTACCCTACGCGTTTCCGCTGTCGAACAGCCAACTTCAGGGAAATCTAAAAATGCAATAAAAAAAGCTTTTCAGAAACACTGTTTCATATGACATACGTATTGTGCGAAGTAACGTGAACGTGGGAAATTTATGTATTATTTCACCATAACAACACTGCTGTGAAAAGTTCTGCGGAAGGGGAAATGTGGGGTTTGGGGGGGGGGGGGGGGGTGTAGGAAGACAACTTCCCGAGATAAATTATTCCTTTTGAGAAACAGCAAGCTTTGACTTTTAGCAAGACGAAAAGGTGTGGACAAAAAGTAAACTGCAGCTCACTTTGTCCAGGCAGTGAAACACCTAGTCAGAAAGATGTTTTGGGACTGTTTTTCATATATGGGAACAGATAAACTTATATGTACCTCTTCAATAAAATTGATTGTTGTTGCCCTTATTTGGTGAAACTTGTCCATACTACATACATACTTGGAGACTACTTCTCTGGCTTCACTGTTGGTTTTCGTTTTTGTAGGTGAAGGACGTAGCCAGCGCGTGAGCTAACTGGAGCAAGTGGCCCTTACGAATTCCGGATGTTCTAGGATGTTCTTCAAATAGTCACAGAAACGTTGAAGAACATCCAGATTTCTTCTAACTTTTCTGTCTAAATGTTACGAGGGTGTCCCAAAAAGTGGAGTCTTTGATTTATTTATTAGAAATATAATTCTCTTCAATAAGTGATACATAATTTTAATGATTGAACATTCCCCTATTTTTCTATATAATCAATTTTTGCTCAACAGATTTTTGTGGACACAGTGGTAGTTTTTGTGTGCCCATTTTATACCAGCTAGCCACCATGTCGTTGAGGAAGCGTTGGACCTCATAATTCACTCGTCATCGTCGCTGAAGCACCTTCCGGCCAAATGTTCTTTCAACTTAGAAAACAAGTGCTAGTCACTAGGTGCCAAGTCCGGACTACAGGGCGGGAGGGTGGTTGATGATGTCCCATCTAAAAAGTTGTAAATGAGCGGCGTGTGGGTGAGCGTTGTCGCAGAGAAGATTTACGTCCTTGCTTAACACCTATTTCTTTTTCCGGCTCTGAATTTTTGAGTGTCTCATAATACCAGTCAGCGTTTATTGTGGTCCCAGGAGTCATGAAGTCGACCAAGGATACCCATTTTCGATCCCAAAACACAGACGCCATGAGTTTGCATACAGATTGTGTTTGTGTGAATTTTCGCGGCTTGGGCGAAGAGAATGTCGCCACTCACCCGATTGCTGTTTGGTCTCAAGTGTGAAGTGGAACGCCCAAGTTTGGTCACCAGTTATAAACGAATCCAAGAAGTTATTCTTTTCGCCTGCATAGAGCCGAAGAAAATCGCGGGAAGAGTTTACGCGTTGTCGTTGGTGGTCCTCTGTGAGCATTCGCGGGACTCACCTTGCGCACCTCTAGAAATTCCAAGTTTTCAGTCAAAAGTCCTGAATCATGGTTTGTCCAATATTCGTGGCTGTTTCGTCGAAAATTGACGGTTTCCTGCTTCTTTCTTCATTCTCAATTTCAGTGCAACCGATTGTAATCACGCTCTTGCACGACTCTTTATACACTTACGTCAATTGGCGAGGAACCGCGATAGGTGCAACAACTTTTGCAGTCAAAACCCGACACCTTCGCATGTGTCGGTAGCGGCAACATCCATTACAAACTATCGAGCCGAGACTGAGCGTCCCAGTGGCCTCAGCGGTGACAGGTTTGGGAGTGCGGGAAGCAACAAACACAGCAATCAATGAGGCCAACAACAGGCGCGCGAACAGTTTACCTGCGGCACCAGTACTGTAGGGACCTTACTTCTGGGACCATCCTCGTAATATACTGTTTCTTAAATAGAGGCCGCGGTATAGATTCTGAAAGTCTTGACGCGACATGTGCCTTATGGTAACAAATTTTAATAGAAACTGGACTGGATTCAGTTGACTCCAGTGGCGGCTCGTCAGATGGCGCACGTGAAGCGCTGCTTCACCTATGTTTTTCGGTTAAGCTAAACTTTTTAATTCAAAATCCACCATATTTTAGTTTTTTTCATTCTCTTAAATTAATTTGGTACAACCACATAAAAATGTCTTGTTACGTCGCGCCGCAGTTAATAATGTATTTTTATGGTACGATATAATTTGGAAGCCCGCCCCTGATCACCGATTTGAATGTATACATGCCTCGACGCGCAGCGCTTACGCATTGCGGACCACAGGCTACTGTAGAGCGTCAAGCAACTGCGGACTGACTGAGCCACATTCGTTGGCATACAAATGCTGCGTCTGCTTTGGGGCGCTTGCATGAGATGGTTGCCATCGCAACGGCACGCGCACCGGTAGGTTGGTGTTTATTAGGGCCACAAAAGTGATGCAGCCTTCTGAGCCTGCTTCAAAGTTTAGTTTCCGTCGTTTGTTTGGATCGAGTCGGATCGTCAGAGGCGTATTTTCATTTTTACTGCGTTGCCGTTAAATAATCTGGTATGTGTCACATTTACAGACTTTGAAAAGCTGGATTTTTGAAATTGATTTGTTTATTATCACGTCTAAAAGAATAATTTCAAAATAATAAAATATTAGATATAAAATGTCAAGTTGTAAAAAAAGAATAGGACCTTGAATTTGAAAAAAATGCTTCTAGTTCTTCCCTATATAAACAGCTTTTCATAGGTAATACACGCTGTATTATATTGCCGTATGCGTGCGTGTACAGTACGTGTAAGGGTCATCTCATCGAATATTCCTGGACAATATTCCTTGCGGAAGTCTATATTTCTGTATAAATGGATTTTTCTTTTAAATACCGAAGTGCCAGGAGAACGCGTGACCTTGATAATTAAAAAAATAGTCTGCGGTACAGGGGGGGGGGGTGGCTTCGTCTCCCTGGGCCACCCTTTGGGACCGCGCGGATTCTGCTTCCCCCAATCCCAGCCACGAGCCGCCACTGGTTGACTCAACTTCAAAATCAAAATATAAGTTGTCGTGACCACAAAAATTAATAAATAAAAGAAGTGAGCCAGTCGTAGCGGTATATAAAAAACTTCATTTGGCACCATTTATACTGCCAAGACCGATACCAGAGGTGTTGACGCGAACCCATACAAAAAAAAAGCCTGGACGCAGCAAGTGCGTTATGGTAGTGAATTTTCATAGAAATGATCTGGCACAAAATATTTTATTATAACTTTTTTTTCTTGTAACATAGAAATCTAAATTTTGGTGTATAGTTTACTTTTTATATCGTAAACCTACCTACCAAATTTGGTTATCATAGACTTTATATTTTTTAAGATAAAAAAATTTTTCAAATTAAAACTCAAAATTTTCCCGGAAAACCTCGTCCAATTTTTATAAATAACGAATTTCTCAAAGCCATTTACAAAAGGAAGGTACATGCCAAATTTTATTAAAATCGGCTCATTACTTTTTGAGATATGAATTTTTTTCAAATGAAAACTCAAAATTTTCCCGGAAAACCTCGTCCGATTTTCTTTACTAACAAACTTGTCAAAGCCATTTACAAAAGGAAGGTACATGCCAAATTTTATTAAAATCGGCTTATTACTTTTTGAGATATGAATTTTTTTCAAATGAAAACTCAAAATTTTCCCGGAAAACCTCGTCCGATTTTCTTGACTAACAAACATGTCAAAGCCATTTACAGAAGGAAGGTATGTGCCAAATTTTATTAAAATCGGCTTATTACTCTTTGAGATATGAATTTTTTTCGAATGAAAACTCAAAATTTTCCCGGAAAACCTCGTCTGATTTTCCTGACTAACAAACATGTCAAAGCCATTTACAAAAGGAAGGTATGTGCCAAATTTTATTAAAATCGGCTTATTACTTTTTGAGATATGAATTTTTTTCGAATGAAAACTCAAAATATTCCCGGAAAACCTCGTCCGATTTTCCTGACTAACGAACTTATCCAAGCTATTAACAAAAGAAAGGTACATGCCAAATTTTATTAAAATCGGCCCATTATTTTTTGAGTTATCGGTGTGATACATATATATATATATATATATATATATATATATATATATATATATATATATATATATATATAAATATATATAAATATATATATATATATATATATATATATATATATATATATATATATATATATATAAACATATAAAAATTGAAACTGACCCCGGATATGGGTTCTAGGGGGTCCTAGTTCGCGCTCATTCGCAAAAAATTTTTCAAAATTCAAAAGTCGGGATCTCCCCATTAGTGAATTTTTTCTACGAAAATTCACTAAGAACACAATAACACTCTTTCTTTGCATTTGACAAGTTGTCATATGAAAGTTACATCAATCTGTCAGTTTGAAATCAGCTTTAGGATTTGCCAATAAATGATACATTAGAGCGATCACCTCCAGCATCCAAATCGGGGATTTAGTCTATTTAATTTAACGATATCTCTTTTTAAGGACCTTTCTGTTAATTTATCCTAAATTTATAAACACATAGTAGTGCTGGTTGAATATTATGTATGATTTTCCAATCTTTTCAGGCTTTTTGTTGTTGGTTATAACAATAGTTAGACGTCTAAACCGTTTTGTCGCCCCCTCGTGCAGCTGAGTATATCACCTGTGGAGCTGAAAGGCGCTAGCTCGAGACCTACAATTATATATTTTAACCGTTTTAAAGCACAATTATCTACTTTTAACCTTTAAAACATTCGAATTGTACTGTTAGTTTCAATATCACTTTTAACAAACGTGGAAAAAAAGCATAGTTCTTGTGTCCACTTTGTTTTATCGATATGTGTCCACTTTATCGATAATTATCAACTTTTGTTTGCATTATTTTTCAACATAGCATTCTGTTAAGTGTCTGCACTTTGTCAATCGATGCTCTTTTTTTTATTATTTAATATTATTGGCTACGGCATCTCAGGCCATTAGCACATTCATTTCCCATTATTCAATATTTTTTTACAAAATTTCCAGACAAAGTCAACTTGGCTCGCCCAGGAATCGAACCCGGGACCTCTCGCTTAGCAGGCTGGCACCTAGCAACCTGCGCCACGATGGCGTCCAATCGGTGCTCAAACGGTGTTTAGCTTGATACATGTTTGGATTAAAAGGCTCGTAGCCTAACCTTGTAATGAAACACTATTTCGTGAATTAATCTTCGACTACATACCCCCCCCCCCCTGTCGGTCTGTATGCCTATCTGATTGCAGCCACGATAACTTTAGAACGAATTGAGATATCGTCTGCAAATTTGGTATACAATTAGCACTCGACAAACGAACGGTTCGGGTTGTTTTTGGGTAAAATCGCTTAAGGGGGTATGAATGGGGGGCGACTTGGTGAAAATTGACATTTTTTCGTTAAAACGCGAGTAATATAACGTTTTAGGGTTTATTTATTAGAGAACTTTTAATTTCATCAAACATCTGGTATTCTGTGCTGAATTTAAATTAGGGGTTGAATGTGTAGGGTAAAATATTGTTGACAAAAATTTCGAATTTTTTTCCGTACGGCGTAAAAAGCCTCAAAACATATAGAAAACTTGATTCTGGAACGAACATTTTCGGTCTGTCGGCATGTACGTCTGGCAATAGGCGCAATAACTTTCGAAAGAATTGATATAGCATCATCAAATTTGGTATCCAGTTAGCACCCGACAAAGGAACGATTCGAGTTGTTTTTGGGTAAGATCGTTTCAGGTGATAGGGGACAAATAAAGGGTGATTTGGTGAAAATTGACATTTTTTCAATAAAACTCGAGTAATATAACGTTTTGAAAAGTTTATGGGTACAGGAATACAAATATTTTCTATGTGCTCAAGTCATGGGCCCAAAATTCTTTCCATGAGAATGTCTTTCTGGAGAGAATAAATTATCACAGCTATGTGGAAGTTACGATTCAATTTTCAACACTATTTTTGTTAGCTTTGACATAAAACAATTCTTATCTCAGATAGTTGACGTTTTAGGTTAGTGGTATGTACTATAAAGTCCATCATAAAAAAATAGTGCTGCAAATTGAATCATAACTCCCACAAAGCTGTAATAATATAATCTCCCACAGACATCCTCGTGTACCCATAAGCTTCTGAAACGTTATATTACTTTAGTTTTAATGAAAAAAATTAAATTTTCACCAAATCACTCCTTATTTACCCCCTACCCCCTGAAGCGAACTTTCCCAAAAACAATTCAAAGCGTTCGTTTGTGGGGTGCTAACTGGATACCAAAGATGATATCTGAATTCGTTCGAAAGTTGTGCGCCTACTAACAGGGACGTACAGGCCGACAGACAAAAAAAAATTCGTTTCAGAATCAGATTTTCTATATGTTTTGAGACTTTTTACGCCGTTTTAGCAGAATCAAATTTTGAAATTTCTTGTCACCGATATTCCACCCCCACACATTCAATCCCTAATTTAATTTCAGCACAGAATACCAGATGTTTGATCAAACTGAAAGTTTTCTAATAATCAAACCCTAAAACGTGGTATTAGTCCAGTTTTAACGAAAAAATGCGAATTTTCACCAAATCACCCCCCATTCATCCCCTACGCCCTGAAGCGTTTTCCCCAAAAATCCGAACCGTTCGTTTGTCGGGTGCTAATTGTGTATATATATATATATATATATATATATATATATATATATATATATATATATATATATATATATATATATATAGATATATATAGATATATATATGAAGATGAAATCTCAATTCGTTCTAAAGTTAAAATGGCTAGAGAGACATACAGACCGACACAACATTTTTCGTTCCCAAATCATATTTTCTATATGTTTTGACACTTTTTACGTTTAAGCGAAAAAATTTTTTTCTCGCCGATGCGATCCTTCCTTTTGCCCTACTTCCACACCTATTGACAATGTGGAAGTAATTAAAAAACATGGTCATTCCATTTAAAATAACAAACTTGTATCAATTTCCGGTACTTCCGGAAGTTCGTCCATTTTGAAATTATTTTAAATCAATATATCGCAGGCTCAAAAGGCTTTACACCTAATTCTTATCGGCTAGTTTTTGCGGTTCTCCAAATACTTGCGTCTTATAAACGGCGACCGTGGGACACCTGTACAAATGCATAATTCGGGCAGTAAATAGAATTTTTGACAGTCGCATTTCGACAAAACAAAAAATAAGTAACTATTTGTTATATCTCATATGTAAAAAAAAAAAAATTAAATGAAGTATTGAACCAGCACGTCCTATACTAAAATAAAATGAATCACAGAATTTTTTGCGTCACAACTAATAAACCCTGGACATAATAGCTGATACGTGTTCTAGACAAGAATTCCTTGTATCTCGTTACAAACGACAAAACAACGCAAACTGATCATTAAAAGTGAAAGAAATCTGACTCCTTCTGGAGACGGCTAGTTAAATCGGTAGCAAGGAATAATAACTGATACATATAAAGCACGTACGCAACCAAATATCACACCTTAAAGGATCATATGACGTCAACTTCGACATTTCGACATATAAGGTATATCTATTGGATTTCATATACACATAATAAGAACCATAAATATAAAATGGTGCACGATTTCACTGAACATATTATAGTATACATTTACGATGTGGGTTGGGTGTTTGGTGTCAAGTGTAAAGGTGCAGTTGTTTATTCGGAGGGGTCGAAGGGTCCATGGGCCAAATAGATTTCACCGATTTGATCTGACTTGATTTGAAGTCAAACCTTACACATTCCTACAATAAGACAAAGGGTTGAACAGATACCACAGCATAATCAACAGTCAGCAGTAAATCTCTGCCTGAGATTCGCGCAATCCTTCGAAACATCCCATTTGAGAATAACCATTCTTCATTATTTGTTTGAGATCGCTATTCTGGCGTTAATGTTGCCAGTAGCGTAGTATACAATAGGGGCGGGCGAAACTGCATTTTACGAAAGCGGTGGCGGCGTATTCTTACTATGTTTATACAGTGCTTTCATTTCAAAACTAACCACCCTTAATAATTTCTTTATCAAGGAAATCTGGTTCAAAAAAAAATACAGGTCAATTGGGAATTCGAGGGGGACGTTCAAAAACAGTATTTTCGGAATTTTACGTTTCACCCCCTCAGCCCCAGTCACCCCAACTTTATAATTTTAAATGACAACCCCTAGCTTGAGATTAATCATTTTAAAGGTATTTAAAATCCTAATCCAACGCGTTCACGAAATTTAAATACACCGCCAACTTTTGAATTTAGAAGAAAAAAACGTCATCAAATTCCGAATATTTAAAAAAATTATTATTTAATAGTTTAATACAAAAACCTACTTTTTTAAGTGCTCAAAGTGCCCCCCGTTTTTAGCTAAACAATAACATAGTCGACTGTCGGATTTTTTTCTAACATTTGAATTGTTTTTATCAGTAATTTTTCTGAGCGTAATGCTGTTGCAAATTTAGCTCCCCGGTGCCATTTGCGGCTATCAATTTTCTTGGTACGAGGTGATATGGGAACGATAACGCCCATGTCTAATTTAACGATAAATTTCAGATAAAAAGAGCCAGTTTTACTTTTTTTTTTTTTTTAATTTCAACAACACACCACGAGGGCTTACAGCCTAAATACTATCGTACCGTGGGTGTTGACAAGGAGGAAAGAGGCAGCTTGTTAATTCTGGACTTGAAGGTTTGGAGATTCGGAGGAGAAGGAAAAACATGTGCCGGCAAGGAATTCCACAACTTGGAAGTCCTCGGGACAAAAGAGCGGGCATAACAAGATGTTCTATGTCTGGTGACCTGGACAGTAAAAGGGTGCATTCGCTCTGTTCCCCTGGTGGATCTGTTGGGGACAGCAGGTGGAGGAACTATGGAGGAAAGCTCCTCTGAGCAGTGCCCGTGCAGATATCTATAAAAGAGAGAGAGAGGTCACCAACGGCACGTCGGTGGGCAAAAGATGGCAGCCTTTGGGTGAGGGTAGGGTCACTGATGAGACGTATAGCTCTCTTTTGAATGGAGTCCAGGATAGCGAGTGTAGAAGCGGCAGCGGCACCCCAGATGTGGGAGCAGTATTCGAGGTTTGGCCTTATCTGTGAAGTATATAAGGTATAGAGATTAGCTGGTGAAAAGTATTTGCGAGCCCGGAAGAGGAAACCTAATTTCTTAGCAGCCGCTTCTGCAATTGATGTGACATGTTGGTGCCAATTAAGATTTCCATCCACAGAAATGCCAACAAGAGAAAAGGACTCATTACTTTGAATAACTTGGTTGTTCATTGTGATGGGTCTAGTGCTGGTGTATCTCTTGTGAGAAAGAAAGCAAGACTTAGTTTTGGTGGGGTTGAATTGTACAAGATTTTTACTTCCCCAGTCTAATATTTTTTGGAGATCCACGGAGACAGAACCCTCCATGAGTCTGCGATCCTCATCTAATTGGGCTAAAGAGACAGGCTTAGAATATTGTATATTTGAATGGAGGGTGCTGTCGTCCGCGTAGCTGTGAACTGGGTTGGATGTGCTCGAGAGGAGGTCATTGATGTGGAGAAGAAACAAAGTAGGGGCTAAAGCTGAACCTTGAGGAACTCCTGCATTAATTGGATACAGTTTAGAGGAATTGCCATCCACAACAACAGATATGCTCCTGTTGGAGAGGAAATTTGCTGTCCACATACAGAGTTTTGGTGGTAGGCCATAGGCCGGAAGTTTATTAAGCAGCGCTGGGTGCCAGACCTGGTCGAATGCTTTGGATATGTCTAGAGCAACAATCTGGGATTCACCGTGTTGTTCCATAGACTTGTTCCAAGAATGGGTGACAAAGGAAAGGAGGTCGGCAGTCGATCTGCGCTGACGGAATCCATACTGCCTGTCGTGGATTAGACTGTGTTTTTCAAGAAATTTTAGTAATTCGCTGTTTATATACTTTTCCATCACTTTAGAGACGACTGAAAGGAGAGAAATGGGCCTGTAGTTGCTGGGAAGCGCTTTGGATCCTTTCTTGGGGATGGGTTGTACTCGAGCAGTTTTCCAGTTACTAGGGAATATGCCTTTATTATAAGATATCTGAAACAGACGAGTCAGGACAGGAGCAAGCTCTGGTGCGCATTTTTTGAGAACAATTGCTGGGACCTCGTCAAGGCCAGAGGCTTTCCTGGTATTAAGAGAAGAGAGCATCTTTCGTACCTTTTTAGTTTTGAAAATGATATCAGTCATTTTATGCGCGACATTGGAAACTGTTGGTGGTTGAACATTTGGAGGTGGGTTGAGAGTAGAATTGCCGGCGAACAACGAAGCAAAAAGTTCAGCCTTGCCCAGGGCGGTAGAAACAATTTCATCCCCTGAGACAAGAGGTGGGAACGTGCTTTTGCAGAAATTATTCCCAATATATTTAGCAAGAGTCCAGAAGGGTTTGCCGCCGTTGGAGCTTAAGAGGACTTTGTTTTTGATGTGGTTATTAAACGAGTTTTTTGCCTCCGAAAGAATGCGGACATAGCGGTTTCTTTCGTCGTTAAATGCTTGATGATTTTCTTGACTGGGATTGTGTAGAAGCGTTTTGTGAGCTTTGACCTTTTTAAGTCTGGCCTTGTCACAGGATTTAGAGAACCAGGGCTTTTGAGTGGCTGAAGAGGTTTTCTGTGTACGTGGGATAAATAATTCCATGCCAGCTTGGATAATTTCGGTGACGTTTTGTGAGATATCAGAGGGGTCAGGATGAGAGAAGCAGACAGACGCCCATGGAAATGAGGAAAAGTAATCCCGCATTTCGTCCCAGTTTGCGGAGTTGTAGTGCCAAACGATACGTGGGTGTGATGACTGTGTGACCTCGGGTTGCATTGCGCAGGAAGCAGTGACCATGCCGTGGTCTGAGCGCCCAAGGGGGGCGGTGACTGATATCTTATAGCATTCAGGATTTGTAGTAAGAAGGAGATCCAAGGGATTTGAGCTGTGTGTTGGGATACGAGGAAAGTAAGTAGGTTGCTGAATCATATTGGCTAAAGAATTGCTGACTGCAAAGGCCTCCGCTGCTCTCCCGTGTGGATCGGTTTTTGAAGATCCTAGCCATTCCTTATTATGGACATTGAAGTCACCAAGAATAGTGACCTCGGAGGAAGGATATTCAGAAATCAGATAGTCGGTTTTTTCAGAAAGGTAGTCAAAGAGCTGGACAAAGTTGTTGTCAGAAGGTGACCGGTAAATGCAACAAATGAATTTAGTTGCAGCCCTGAGAGAAAGTTTTATCCATAGTATGTCTTTTCTTCCAGCTTCTAAATTGGGGAGTCTGGTGCAGGGTAGATTGCTACGGACGTATGCGCACACGCCTCCATGCAATCTAAAGGAAGTAAGGAGCTCATACCCCGGGAAATTAAGGTGATTAGTGGCTGTTTTGGCACTGATTTGGGTTTCGGTGAGGAAGAGGAGTTGGGGCCTGTTAGCCTGGAGGAAATGGTGGACGGAGTTCAGGTTAGAATTTAGGCCACATATATTCGAAAAGGATATGTTAAATCTTGATGTTGGCGCCCCCTGTACACCCCTCTCCCGGAGATCCGAATGGAGGGGTATTTTGCCTCCGGAATATTTTGTACAAGGAGGAGCCATCATGGAGCCATCATCATTTTTGTTTATAAGGGAAACCGACTCATACACCAGAACCGGAAACGTCCGTTGGGACTTCACCGGCCCCTTGATGTATGGGGTGGTACCTCCTCGGGCGTGAAAAAATCCTTTACTATTACGTAAAGGAAAATTCCACTACCACCTGCTATGGATTGGATCAATGTCTACCCCTTTAAAAATAAGATTAATAAAGGGACTATCAATTGTCCAATAGTTATGCTCTTCGAC
Organism: Tillus elongatus; assembly: GCA_964006375.1. NCBI lineage: Eukaryota > Metazoa > Arthropoda > Insecta > Coleoptera > Cleridae > Tillus > Tillus elongatus. The sequence goes on along the minus strand of OZ023263.1, from coordinate 81,893,036 downwards.
ATAGTAGGAGGATACAAACTATGTCGAAGAGCATAACTGTCCTTTACATGCATGCCTTTAAAATTTGTGTTGGCTATATGAACTGGGTTATCAGTCCGAAGCCAAACAAAAAGAGAAGAACAAAATTTGTGTGTAATACCTGTAATATCTCTTAAAAAATATGCCCAGATTGTACAGGGCCTTAGTGTCCGAGCGAAACCTTCTTTTAAGGTAATTATTTTGTATATGTTTCAAGTTTCTGTTCATTTTAATTATTTGCAAATATATGTGTGTGTATAGAAGCAGTTGTTTATTTTTACATGCATGCCTTTAAAATTTGTGTTGGCTATATGAACTGGGTTATCAGTCCAAAGCCAAACAAAAAGAGAAGAACAAAATTTGTGTGTAATACCTGTAATATCTCTTAAAAAATATGCCCAGATTGTACAGGGCCTTAGTGTCCGAGCGAAACCTTCTTTTAAGGTAATTATTTTGTATATGTTTCAAGTTTCTGTTCATTTTAATTATTTGCAAATATATGTGTGTGTATAGAAACTTTCTTGATAACTTTGTTACTTATTCGTATTTGGTGTTCGATTTCTTGACGACTGCAACGAGTTAAAACCGAGTCTGTTGTGATTAAATTTTTAAATTTTGAAAACTTCAAACTCATTTAAATCATTTCAATTTAAAATATTAAATTTAAATAAAACTAACAATCATGGTTTACACTACAAAAGAAAGAGTTGAAATAATTTACTTGTATGGTGCTCAGAATAGGTATGCTCGTAATACGACCCGAGTTTTCAACGAAAGGCATTCTGAAAAAAATGTGGCACACCAATATGTGCCAAGTCTGGCACGAAAATTTGAAGAAACTTGCTCAGTATGTAACAAAGCAAATAAGCAACAACGAGTTCTTAACGAAGCTGCACAAATTGAGGTTTTAGGATGTTTTGCCGCTGAACCTACGACTTCAATTCCAAAAGTCCATGCATTAACGAATATTTCCGTCGGTTCCATACATAAAGTTTTAAAACTATACAAGTTATTTCCTTATAAATTAACCATTCGCCATTAACTCGGCGAGGATGATTATGATAGAAGGATTCAATTCTGTGAATTAATGACTGCCAGAATTCAAGACGATAGGAATTTGGTCAAGAATATTTGCTTTAGTGATGCATCAACGTTCTTTCTGAATGGTTTTGTTAATAAACACAACCGTAGGTATTGGGATAATCAAAATCCACGAGTGTTCGTAGAGGGTCATACTCAGTTTCAAAAAAAAAAGCGCCCTTAGTTTATTGGAGAAAATTTAACTGGTGATTTGTATTTAACTTTTTTTTTAATTATATTAACCCACTCATAAGAGTCCTTAGAAAACCAACTTAAGAAGGTAACCCACTGCTGGATGAACAAAATTTGCACTATCAACAGGACGGTGCACCACCACACTATGTGTTCGCGAGTGGCTTGATCACAGATTTCCCGACAAATGGATTGACAGAGGAGGCGCCCTGGAATGGCCCGCCAGATCTCCGGACTTAACACCACTGGACTTCTTCCTTTGGGGTTATTTGAAATCAGTTGTGGGCCATCTCCACCAGAGAATATTCAGGTTCTAAAAGATAGGATCACCCAAGCTTGCCGACAATTTACTACAGAAACATTTCAAAACGTTAGACGAGAATTCGTCGATGGGCTATTTTATTGTTTAGCTAACAACGGGGGGCACTTTGAGCACTTAAGAAAGTAGGTTTTTGTCTTAAACTATTAAATAAATTTTTTAAGATATTCCCAATTTGATGACGTTTTCTTCTTCTAAATTCAAAAGTTGGCGGTGGATATAAATTTCGTAAACGCCGTTGGATTATTAGGATTTTAAATACCTTTAAAATGATGTATCTCAAGCTAGGGGGTGTCATTTAAAATTATAAAGTTGGGGTGGCTGGGGCTTAGGGGGTGAAAAGTAAAATTCCAAAAATACTGTTTTTGAATGTGCTCCTCGAAATCCCAATTGACCTGTTTTTTTAAACCAGATTTCCTTGATAAAGAAATTATTGATGGTGGCTAGTTTTGAAATGAAAGCCCTGTATATCGGCCACAAATACTAAGCTTGGAACTTTTCTAAAAAGGAGTTAATAATTATGTATTAAGGTAGCCCGCTATATTACTGATTTGTGCAAAGGATGTGCATTTAGCCCTAATATAATTATTAATTATAATCGGCTTTACAAATTTTAAATCATTTAACCCTGGTTTTTTAACAAAACAGGAATGCACTATAACCCAGCGAGTGTCTTTCATACACGAGTCGTGTTTAGCATATACATACAAGATTTTGTTTGCCGCATTATTCTAATTCTCGGGAGCTTATAATCTTTACAACAAACACCCCTTATAGAATACAAATGTGTAATTAAGATGGGTTTGGCTTTATGAAAGAATTCGATGCCGTACAAAATCGAGTAACTTGCGAAGAAAAATTTGTTATATCTCTGGGGTTTCTCCAGGACTTGGGTTTTTCAGTCAGGTGGTGCACGTGTTTCAAACTTTATATAATGTAAGTAATAAAAGTAACATCTTGCATAAAATACCACCCTTTTCTACGTGATGGACTGATATTTTAGCCAACCAAACTGCTTTTTGCTTTCCGTAGACAAGTCTCACAAATATGACCACTATTTTTCGTTTTAGAGAATTTTTATTTAAAAAAAAAACGCTAATAAAGAGGCATTGATGGTGATATTTTTCAATTTTTTTTTCAAATGAGCGCCAAAGAAGAGAATAACCCGAAATCAAGGTCCGTTAAAATTTATGTGTGTGTCCTTGTCCGAGAATAAACCAATTTGATTGAAACTTGGCACATATCTTCATTTTATCAAGGCCGCGCACGAGTTCGTTAACCAGCCCGGTCGGGCCAGTTTTTCTGAACGAAAACACTAACTTTTATCTAAAAAAATAAATAAATAATAATAACAAAGTTATTTTGATGAAATTTGGTAGGTATGTATGACATGACCTTACCTGACTATACACCAAAATTCAATTTTCTAGGCTTATACCAAATTGAGTTATTCAAATTTTAAGCATTTAATGAACATTCGGTACCATACAGCACTTGCTGAGTCCCGAAATGTTTATGTTATGTTCCTATTTGTGTCTCAGTTCCAGTCAGTGGTCGGTATAAAGTGATTTTCACATCGCTGATATTCATAGGCGTATGGTGCACAGACAAATTATTTTCTGCATTTTAACGGTTTACTATTAGTGAATTCTGTTTAATTGATTTATAAATTTTGATTTGCCACTTCTTAGAAGTTTGCAAAGGCTGCCTTATAGTCATCCCTGTCCTGCTTTTCCTGCTCATTATGTAATAAAATTAAACATTAGAGTCAGAATTTATTCCACTTAAAAAAGCCTGTGCGCAGCAAGTGCGTTATGGTAGTGAATTTTCATAGAAATCATCTGGCACAAAATATTTTACTATAACTTTTTTTTCTTATCACATAGAAATCTAAATTTTGGTGTATAGTTTACTTTTTATATCGTAAACCTACCTACCAAATTTGGTTATCACAGCTTTTTTATTTTTTGAGATAATTTTTTTTTCGAATGAAAACTAAACTAAAAATTTTTCCGGGAAACATCGTCCGATTTGCCTGACTAACGAACTTATCCAAGCCATTTACAAAAGGAAGATACCTGCCAAATTTTATCAAAATCGGCCCATTATTTTTTGAGTAATCGAACATATAAAAATTGAAACTGACCCCAGATATGGGTTCTAGGGGTCCTAGTTCGCGCTCATTTGCAAATTTGTTTTAAAATTCAAAAGTCGGGATCTCCCCATTAGTGATTTTTTTCTACGAAAATTCACTAAAACGCCAATAAAAACTCCAAAAATAGCAATAGAAGTAAGTTAATTATATGGCGTCATTTATAATGTAATAATAATGTCAATAATTTTAGATTTAAAATTAACAATTAGTTTCATTCTATTTATTTATTTGTTAATTTACTAGTCTACTAATTTATATATGAATAAACGGCTTAGCCTGTGTAGGTTAGGATTATATAATTTAAAATGTTTTGTTTGACATAAAAACATGTGATCTTTGTCATTTTATACTTCACATATCAACTTCTCAATTTCACTTTGTAATTCTTTATATATTAGACCCTCTAGAACCCATATCAAAGGTCACTTTCAGACATTCTTTAACTTGAATTTATTAGATTGAATGAATTTTATGAAAATACGCCACAATAACGTGCTTGCCAGACGAAAACATTATAAATTTTGAGTAAATAATTCAATATACTTTGAAATTTCTAATGGGACATGCTATTCACGAGGATCTAATCTACCGTACTTATATTGTTTGAATTAACACTATATTTTTAGACTATATTTAATTATTGTTGGTTTAATTACACAATATTTAGCTGTACACAAATCAATAATAGCTTTGCTTTAAGAAAAATAATACGGTCCTGGCGATAAAATCAGAGAGCACGTTTGTGATTCCAGAACAGCATAACTTTATGTCGAGTCCCACCCTGAACATCAAAGTGCCGCCCTCTAAGTTTCAATGCTGCTCTTCTTATGCTCTGCAGATTGCAGATACCTTTAATCAGATGTGTTATTCTTTCCTACACTTCTCGAAAAAGCAGAAGTTCATCTAATGATGTTTTTCAATATGTTGGACGCTAGCCGAATAAATGCCATCGTTCTGTTTTACTTGAAAATCGCCAACGGAAAGCAGAACGCAACAATGCAAATTTTCATAAAAATATTTTATATCCTAGTAAATCAATTTCCCATTAAGTTAGAATCTTCAATATTGATACATAGTAGAGCCTTCATAAAGGCAGCAAATTTACGTAATAAGATTCGGAGATTTTAAATTAATTTGTTTAAAACATATATGGGGTCATCACAGGGGCGGCTCCTCAATAAGTGCGCCCGTGCGCACGCACTGCAGCCTGCCGTGGAAAAAATAATATTTTTGCTATGCTATATTTTAATAAATTTTTATTTACTTTTTTACCTCCTGCATTCAACAAACAAAATTAGTATATCGAGGATCGCAGAGAGTCGGCAGCCATTAATACAGAATACATAATCAGAATAAGTATGGTGTTAATCGTTGCAGGCGTTATATACATCCATATCCATATAAAGCAGTCGGGCGGCGGTGTGTATTTTTCGGCGCTCTCAGGAAATGCGATACTTCAGTGCGAAATGATCGCCTATCATCGTCGAAAACGACAGAATAAGCAATCTGTTGTGCGCTATAAAATTACACACTTCCAGTTTGTAGTGAACTTTTGGCAGAGCGTGTGTACCTACTACCTAGTAATTTTCGTCTTCGCGTCGGATTGATTTTTAATTAGATAATTTCGTTGTTGTTTACATGTTCTAACAAGACAATTATCATTATTAGGATGGCCACTACTTCTGGTTGCTTAATAAGTGGACAAAATAATTGTGATACTGTGATTAATTCAGTGGATAATATTTTAAATTTAAAGGTTAACTTTTTAAGGGACTTTTTAACTACTATAACGTATAACTAACTAGAGGAAAACTTGGTAAGTAGTTAATAATTATTAAGTTTAGTAAGTAGGTTTCTTTATAATACATTTTCGGGGAAAAATAGGCGAGCCCTTCATTTTTAGTGAATTTTTATTTTAAAAAATAAGGTAACGATGGAGAGACTTTGCAAACATTTTTTCAAATGAGCGAGAACTAGGACCCCTAGAACCCATATCAGGGGTCACTTTCAATTTATATATATATATATATATATATATATATATATATATATATATATATATATATATATATATATATATATATATATATATATATATGTATGTATGTATGTATGTATGTATGTATGTATGTATGTATGTATGTATGTATGTATGTATGTATGTATGTATGTATATGTATCCAACCGATAACTCAAAAAATAAGCAACTGATTTCGATGAAACTCGGCAAGTGTCTTTCTTTTATTAATGGCTTGGATGAGTTCGTTAGTCAGGAAAATCGGATATAGTTTTTCGGAAAAATTTTGAGTTTTGTTTAAAAAAAAATCTTTTTCTTCGAAAATTACAAAGGTATTTTAATGAAATTTGGTGGATATGTTGCCTTGTAAAAGACCTTACTACACACTAAAATTTAACTTCCTACATTTTTAGAAAATTGAGTTATTCAAATTTTGAGTTTTTTTTTGAAAAAAAATTCCGAAAATTACAAAGTTATTTTGATGAAATTTGGTGGATATGTTGCCCTAGACAAGACCCTACTATAAACCAAAATTCAACTTTCTAAGTTCGTAGAAACTTGAGTTATTCAAATTTGAAGCATTTAATAAAAGTTTACTACCAAAACGCACTTGCTGCGTCTCGAACTTTTTTTCTTGCGCACCCCCAATGCATTAAGGCATGAGCCGCTACTGGTATCTATAGAAAATAAAAGAGTTGTCGTGTTAACTGCTAATACAAGTGTCGAATATAATCATTCCGATTTCGAGAATTGTTCGCAAAATAAAACTCACGTAAACGTATATTGAAGCGACTTAAACTTTAATAACATGGATGAACAAAAATTGGTTTAGTGCAATGTTATTAGGATTGTGGTAGAAATTACACTTCTGGATTGCGAAAATTTCGTACGAAAATAGGTTTGAGGACAAGGCCCTATCAACTGAAAGCGTACCGTAATTTGATTAGCAAATTTGATAGAACAGGGTCTGTAACTAACCTACTGAGATCAGTGATGTCCAAGTTGCAGAAGTTTTTCTGAAAACATAGCCAACACTAATCCGCTACCAATCAGTAGTGTGAATTCGATATCAAACGATTACAAATGCCATACACCACGGTTTGGAAAATTTTATGCAAAATCCTAAAAAATGGATCTCTATAAACTGAAACTGCTGTTTAAATTAAAGGATGCAGATTTTCCTATCAGGTATGATTTTTCTTTACGAATATTGGCTCAGATGTAAATTGAACCCGAATGGGTTATGCCGTATTTGATGGACAGATGAGGCCCATTTCTCTCTAAATGGTGGCGTCAAGTGTCGAATGTGGTCAACAGATAATCCACATGGAATCGTTCAGGCAGATCTTATGCCATTCCACGGATACAAAACGAGCACCAAGGAATTGAAGATGATTTGTATGCGGGATGAAGCACCTCCGCATATTTACCGACCCGTTAAAGAACTGCTAACTGCTGTTTTTTAAGATCGTGTTATAATTAAGACATTTTGTAATTTCACGGCCTCCACGGTCCCCTGATCTTAACCCAGCGGATTACTGGCTGTGGGGTTATTTAAACAATTTGGTGTTTAGAACATGACCAACAACCTTGGAAGAACTAAAAGGTTCTATTAGGGAGCAAATTGCCGTAATCCAACCAGCAATTCTGAACAATGATGTGTACAGTTTGGAGGAACGGTTGATGATTGTACAGCAGCAAAATGGACGACATGTCGAACATTTGCGTTAACCACTGTCGGACATAATAAATCCCATTATGTAAGCAATCGAATTTTCGAAGTTCTTTCACATCCTGTTGTTAACTTAATTTGTTAAAAATACATAATAAGCTAAATATACCCGTTACTTTATGAGAACCTTATATATGTCATTTTGACGTCTGTTTTGTTTGATATTATCAGTCTGTATTTTTTGGTTTATTTTAACAAATATTGTAAAAAATAAAAAAGTTTAAGCGAATAATGGTTCTTAAAGGTGTGTGTTTCTCTGGAAGTAATAGTCATGGTTAGAATTGAGGATGGAGTGAGTAAATGTTGGAATTGAATGAAGGTTTTTATCATGTCAAAATTTAATTTGTCAACGTCCTGGAAGTTTTGTTAATATAACTGTTTGGACACAACCTATGAAAATTGCATCCTGGACAAGCACAAGTTTAAAATTTCTTAGTTAAATGATGCATTGTAAAATTAATATCAATAAACTAATAATATGTATATATATGTATATATATATGTATATATGTATATATATATATATATATATATATATATATATATATATATATATATATATATATATATATATATATATATATATATATGTATATATATATATATATATATATATATATATATATATATATATATATATATATATATATATATATATATATGAGACATACCTGGTTCTCGGGTTGAACCGCGTCCAGAATTTATTAAAACTCGACGTTTAGGTTCCTGTTTTGGAGCCATTTTCAAGAGGTAAAGGAAATATGCAAGGACACTCTAAGGCCTCAATCTCCATACTCCTTAGAGCGGTATACAAAGGTGGGTTGGGTTGTTGTAGCTCGATTACGGGGCCTCAATCTGCCTACGCCCCAAATCTCGCTGGAGGTCGTCTCTAAGGTCTCAGTGTGTGCAACCCCAAGCCTCAGAGAGATCTGGTGTATGTAGTATGGACCAGTTTTACCAAGTAAGGGCAACAACAATCAATGAATATGTAAAACACATTTATTATGACATTTCTTTTACATAACCCGTAATTCTTTTAGGTTCTTCGTCTAAAAATGGCAAATTGCGAATAATGGTTCTTAAAAGTGTGTGTTTCTCTGGAAGTAATAGTCATGGATAGAATTGAGGATGGAGTGAGTAAATGTTGGAATTGAATGAAGGTTTTTATCATGTCAAAATTTAATTTGTCAACGTCCTGGAAGCTTTGCTAATATAACTGTTTAGGTACAACCTATGAAAATTGCATGCATGTATGTATGTATGTATATATATATATATATATATATATATATATATATATATATATATATATATATATATATATATATATACACACGAGACATACCTGGTTCTCGGGTTGAACCGCGTCCAGAATTTATTAAAACTCGACGTTTAGGTTCCTGTTTTGGAGCCATTTTCAAGAGGTAAAGGAAATATGCAAGGACACTCTAAGGCGCCAATCTCCCTACTCCTTAGAGCGGTGTACAAAGGTGGGTTGAGTTGTTGTAGCTTGATTGCGGGGCCTCAATCTGCCTACGCCCCAAATCTCGCTGGAGATCGTCTCTAAGGTCTCAGTGTGTTCAATCCCAAGCCTCAAGAGATATCTGGTGTATGTAGTATGGACTGTATGTAGTATAGACCAGTTTCACCAAGTAAGGGCAACAACAATCAATGAATATGTAAAACACATTTATTATGACATTTCTTCTACATAACCCGTAATTGTTTCAGGTTCATCGTCTGAAAATTGCAAACTTTGACGTTTCAAATAGCGACTTTGGCATTTTAAGAAGAAAAATTAAAACATTTTCAAAGTATTTTTTCTGTTATTTCTTGACCTTTTTGCGTCTAGCAAACTTAATCTTTGTCTGTTATATGCAATAGATTTTGTTACACAAAATATTTTCGTTTTGTGCTTTCTCTGGTGATCAGTGGCACCCAATTTTTCTTTCTTTAAAGGCCTATTATATATTTTTTGTCCGTTTAACCAAGAGATTTGAATTTGTGCATGTAGGGTAAGTTTAATAGTGTAAACCTGAGTACCAAACATGGTTGCCAAAACTTTGTTATTTTAAGAGATATAAGAATTTTCCGAAAGAAAACCCAAAATTTTCGCCGAAAAACGTCCGATTTTCCTGGCTAACGAACCTACCCAAGCCACTTACAAAAGAAAGGTACCTACCAAATTTTAATATATATATATATATATATATATATATATATATATATATATATATATATATATATATATATATATATTATTATTATTATTATTATTATTATTATTTATTTATTGGTAAAAATCATACAGCATGCTAATACAATAAGTCTAGGACTTGTGCTGTACATTAGCATAATTTTAAAAGTTACATCTAAAGGAATGTGACAATTATATACCAAATTCGGCAAACTTCAGATTTTAACAAGCCAGGAAAAAATAATTCTCTTCACTTTCATTTCTTCCACCTAATGCTTCACCCATTGCCTTTATTTATCATAGATCTGAACCACTTCAATACACCATCGCAACTATAACTCAATCTACCCATACCATATTGTTTCCAAAATTATCAATTTTGTACAAGACCAAACTGACATTAAACGTCAATCATATATATTGTTACAAAGCACTTCAATAGATGTAGGTGCGGTGTTGCCACATCTCCAGAATTTCCCCCAACATCTGGGAATTTTTGCACAATCTGGCAACACCGCCTCCCCCCGGGGGTTGCCTGGGGTGACCCCCATCAGGCGAAGTCTCAACCCTCTAGGACCAGAAATAACGGAGTTACCAACTTGTACCCCGTCGGAACGGATAACTGAGGTCTGCACATTCCGAACAGCCTGTATACACACCCTGTATGCGCAGAGAACCCTTACACCCTGTATACGCAGAGAGATCTTATATTACGAGAAACACCTCTTGTGTAACATAGGAGTGATGACCACATTTGGATCATCCTGTATATGCATCCCCCTGTATACACACGGGGCCGATCTGTATTCACAAAACCTTCTAGCAAAAGAAGGTCCTGGAATATTCTGGAATAGAACGCTCGAGAACAAACTGGAAGATGCGACGGCTATATCAAGATGGAAGTAAGCCAGCGCAGGCAGTTCAGTTCAGTAAGAGAATGTGGTAGTGACTTGAAGAAGCAGTGTAAAGTGTTAAGAGAGTAGCTACTGTAGTACCAGTGTAGAGACTTGTGTGCAGATTAGTAATTGTAGACAGTAAATTAAGTGTTTTGTGAGAGAGACATTCTAGAAATTTTATTGTATCCATATTTAGAGTGTAAATAAAGTTGTTTTGTTAAAATTTAAAGTCTCACTTATCCAGAACCCGGAGAAAACGCAACAATATATATATATATATATATATATATATATATATATATATATATATATATATATATATATATATATATATATATATATATATATATATATATATATATATATATATATATATACAGATTTCACCATGGTGAATTTTTCCTTATACGAAAAATTCGCTAAGACAGATGCTTCTTGAAAGAAATTGACAGGAGGAAAGTAGTAAATTTATTAAGTATATATAACGTTTTAACAGCGTTATTTCAATGACTGAATGAATATACTTGGAAAAATGGAAGAGGTTGTCTAAGAGAAAGAGACATCGCCTTTAAAACTGCTATGTCACTTAGCGATTGAACCACTTTTAAAATAATATTTTCAAAACAACTATTACAATAATCACAAAATAAAAAATAGATTTTCACTATTTATTTATCGTTGGAAGTTTTATCGAACAACACATTTACTACTAACACTTCTGTTTTAACTTTGGCATAAGAGATAAAATACTTGTTTAGTTTATCAACAGTAGAAAACCCAATATGTAATTGGCTTTTAGCGTTGCACTACAAATCATAGTGAAAACCAGTTTATCACATGCGTGCAATAAAGTAACTAGAAATAATAATGGAATAATTCGTAAATAGTTTTGTTGTGCAAAACAATAATAATTAATTAACTACTGTTCACACTTGAGGGCGCAAATGCTAAAGACAGGCGAGTCAAGGATTGAATAAACTCAAATGTGTATACAGGGTGCCCAATAGTATGGAATCATGGTTATAACGTTTTTTAAACAGCCTGTATATTTAATATATTTTTTACACCTTTTGGTAACATAGAATTTTTTCTTAAGCCAGTAATTTCGTTGCCATGGTAACCAACTTTTTTCTTCTTCAAATGGCGACATATTACATTCCAGCTTTTATTTGGCATCAAAACTTTTTTTGCCGTAGCGATGTACACAATTTTTAGCGAATTTCCTTCAAAAAAGATATTATATTCACTAATGAGGAGATCCCGACTTTTGAATTTTGAAAAATGTCCTCAAATGAGCGCGAACAAGGTCCCATAGAACCCATATCCAGGGTCAGATTCAGTTTTTATATGTTTATATATAGTAGTAATAGTAATATTTATTGCACAAGATGTAATTTTGACGGAACAGCTTCAAAAAATAACACTAAAACCTCAATAGTGACATTAATGTGAATTTTGACGTACCAAATTACTAAGTTTTATTTTTCTATTCACCGACTCCATCCCGAATTTCAGCCATTGCCTCCACTTGTACCGAAAAACAAACCATTTATGAATTGCATTAAACCATTATATTTCTTGCAATATTTAACAAAATAAACATACATACATACATACATATATATATATATATATATATATATATATATATATATATATATATATATATATATATATATATATATATATATATATATATATATATATATATATATATATATATATATATATATATATATATATTATATATATATATATATATATATATATATATATATATATATATATATATATATATATATATATATATATATATATATATATATATATATATATATATATATATTGAAACTGACCCCGGATATGGGTTTTAGGACTCCTCCTTGTTCGCGCTCATTTGCAAAAAAATTTCAAAATTCAAAAGTCGGGATCTCCCCATTAGTGAATTTTTTTCTACGAAAATTCAGTAAAATGAAATATGTCAAGAGTAAACTACCCCTAAATGAGGGTATATTTGAGTCAACTTCTGGTAGCAAATTAATTGTTCCTGGTGATAGTTCTTTGCGCATATCGAGCTCATTGAGTTAAATATTTTTCCCGGTAGCAGGTAGCAGTAATAAAGTAAAATGAGTTAACTACCCCCAAATGGGCATGTTTTTGTGTCAACTGCTGGTAGCAAGTTAGTAGTTATTAGTAATGGTCATATGTAAATTTATAGCTCTGTCAGACGTATAGTTTTTCTAGTAACAGTAAGAAATTAAAAGTCAGGACGCAGCAAGTGCGTTATGGTAGTGAATTTCCATAAACATGTTTTTAATAGCAAATATGTGTTTTTTTAAGAAAGCAGGCATCAAATTTGGTTACCAGTATAACGTATATAGTAAAAACAATATGCCATGTTTCATCAAAATAACTTTATTGTTTGAAAATGTACAAAAATTTCCGAAAGTGTTCCCGAAAAAACTTATTTCTTGGTCAACCTTATAGATTAATAGCAAATTGAGCTATTCAAATGTGAAGCATTTAATCAAAATTCGCTACCATAACGCACTTGCTGCGTCCCGAATTTCTTTTCTTACAAACATACATTATATTTCGATGGAAAATACAGAAATGCAATAACATAAGGCGTGTTCTACTAAAAAAAGAAAATTTGTATCACCAACGACTTATGGGCCAGCCTGTGATTTTAGACAACCTATAATTAATGTATACAAATTTTTTTCATATCTTGTATAATAACGGATATAATTGAGCATTATTGATTTTTCACTAAAATTCGACAAAAATTATATACCACTAAACGATAAACTCTATAGCTAAGGCTACTGCCAAGCATCAGAGAAAGGGTCTATTTGAAATGAATTTTCTGGAAATATTTTAGTAAAATGAAGGACAATGACGGTTGAAACTAAGACTTCAGGGTCTGTAAAACATTCTTCTTGAAACATTTTCTTTACATAGCCCGTATTAGATCCAGGTTCTTTGCCTAAAAGTTGCCAATTTTGACGTTTTAAATCGTGAATTTGACGTTTTGAGGAAAACCCCAATTAATTTTGCTTTAAATGCCCATAACTTTTTGCCTTTTGACATACAGAGCTAAATTTTGTTACGTAATTTACCTACAACGATATAAACCCGCGTACCAAATTTGGTTGCCCTTTGTTATTTCTCGAGATATAAATTATTTTCGAAGGAAAACACAAACTTTTCCGGGAAAACTTGGGCCGATTTTCCTGGCTAACGAAGTTATCTAAGCCACTTGCAAACGGAAGGTATTTGCCAAATTTAATAAAAATCGGCCCTGAGTTATCGTTGTGATATATATATATATATATATATATATATATATATATATATATATATATATATATATATATATATATATATATATATATATATATATATATATATATATATATATACATATATATTAACATATAAAAATTGAAACTGATCCCGGGTATGTGTTCTAGGGGGCCTAATTAGCACTCCATTGAAGATTTTTTTTTCAAAATTCAAAAGTCGGGATCTCATTTTTTTTTAAAGAAAATTCACTAAAACCTCAAGCATAGCATAGCCCACCCTTATATGCCAATATTTTTCTTTAAAAGTTTGGTAGCAAAAAGAGATTATCATTAGGATGCAAAATATAAAATATATACAGTATCCAAGAAATCCTTGAAGATTCAATTGTCAGTCAGTAAATACAATTTGGTCAGTAAATTATATAGTTGCTAAGTATGGCATTAATATTTATCGTAGAATCTAAAAATATATAGGTGTCCTATTTAAATTTTTTTTTAGCAAACTTGCCCGCTCGGAATGGCTAACGAACTTGTCCGCGGTCTTAACAAAATAAAGATATGTGCAAAGTTTTGTTCAAATCAGTTTAATATTTTTGACGTATCGCTCGGATACATACATACGCTCGGATACATACATACAGCGGGGGCGTAAAGCCACCGGTCCCGTGTCAATGCTATGTTGGGCACGTAAAATATCCCTACCTTTCTTACAGAAAGGCAGAGGTTCGGGAAAATTTCCAGGATAGTAAGGTGAAACTGCTCCCTGGCGTCGGTTATTGGCCTTAGTCGCGGAAATAGGCCGATGTTAAAGTACAAAAAAAGGTAGCTGCAGGGGAGGGGCGTACCGGAAAACAGTATGTAAAATAGGAAGCAAAAAATTGAGAAATTGCGAGAAAAAAATATTGTTAACTCACCGCACCAGACGAAGAAGTTTAAATGTAAATAACTCCGCAAATACAAGGAAGCAAAGGAAAAAAATGTCAACGTGCATGTAGCATGCCAAACTTTATCAGCAGTTGATTTATCTAAAACTGTCCGTGGACTAATCTGCAAATTCACCTCTTTTCTTTTTCTATATTTTTTACATTATGATTAAAGGAAGTAATTTTTTTCGCAGGCTTAAGACAGCATTCATGTCGAAGGTCGTGAACTTGGTAAATCTGCAATTGGTGAATTTGTTTTTAGCATCTTCTGATATGGATACCTATCTAAGGACAGCATTAAAAAATGCGCGTGAAATTATAAACCTTTGCTAAAACTTTGGTGGCAAAATACCTATTTTAATAAACAAGTCGCAGATAAAATACGATAAGTAAACGACGATGATTTACAATGTTTTCACATTTTAAGTAATAAAATCTGGATACGTAACATACCTAATTCAAAATTTGCGTAAAACGTGATTTAAGGTTTCCATCCACCCGGCTTAATACTATCGGAATGGTTGTTTATGCAAATTCCGGTAATAACAATAACTGCCTTGCCTGTGCAAACGAACAGTAGACGAAGGGCAACCGACAAGATTATTGGCACTCGACGAAAATTTGTCAACACTCGACACTACAAAATCTGCAAACAATATTAAATATCTAGATGGATTTTCTTGACATGACATACCTAGCGGCTACGTGTTCAACCACTATCAACACACATTTAATACATATTATAATATAAACACATAATAATATCGGCACACAATCACACTATTATCACTGGACGATAAAGCTTACGAACAGAGCGTAGGTACACAACGTACAACATTCCCAATGAAATGAATAACACCAGAGACCCAAGTAACCAGTCGGACTAGACGAGCAGAGAGTTTTATTCGCAACAACGTTACGTACCTTTATGAGTCTGCGATGCTCGACGCATCTCAGGTAGGCAGCCGGTTGAACTTGTACCTACAGTGCACTTGCACGACCACTATCGGCTGTCAGCGACAAAGGAATCTAAATAATAATTACAAAACAGAAAGATTCAATCCTTACAAACGGCGTGTAATCAAATCGGTACGCTGCCAGCGATGTAGCTCTACCACGCCTACGGAATCGTAGCCGTCACTTCGGTGCCTGGACGCAGGACGACTTCAAATTTTACAGAAGCTCCGATTCGTTTAAATCAAGTTATCATCAGTGTCACGCGGAACGTAATTTTGTGGCAAATTTTCGTAGACATTTCTTTGCATATACAGAGTGTCATTTTTCAAATCGCTGGAATGTCATTTGATAAGTCAATTGGAGACTTTTTATGACCAATTTCAACACTGCAACTTTCCACTAGTAAAGATGGGACTCGCCCTTAAAATTTCAAATTTATCATAGACTCGATTGATACCTGCTTCAAAAGGGTATACAATTTTGTTTAAAATGACACGTCGCTCGGGAAATTCGCTCTGGTAGTTTTAGAGATAATAACCTTATTGTCTAACAGCATTTGAAATGTAGGTACCTGCTTGAACAATTGATTATTCAGTATTTCTTAATTTATTTTATTAACTGTGTTCTGTACTGCTCAACTTGACATCCCTGTAAGCCACCACCCCTAAGAACATGAGCTCATTAATGTCACATAAGAAAGCATTCTACTGCTTAAGCCTCCAACTAACAGTTGTTGTGTTACATATCTCAGTCGAGATACATGTATATTATATTGTAAAGCTAGTTTCAGAGATAATTACCTTATTGTCTAACAGCATTTGAAATGTAGGTACCTGCTTGAACAATTGATTATTCAGTATTTCCTAATTTATTTTATTAACTGTGTTCTGTACTGCTCAACTTGACATCCCTGTAAGCCACCACCCCTAAGAACATGAGCTCATTAATGTCACATAAGAAAGCATTCTACTGCTTAAGCCTCCAACTAACAGTTGTTGTGTTACATATCTCAGTCGAGATACATGTATATTATATTGTAAAGCTAGTTTCAGAGATAATTACCTTATTGTCTAACAGCATTTGAAATGTAGGTACCTGCTTGAACAATTAATTATTCAGTATTTCTTAATTTATTTTATTAACTGTGTTCTGTACTGCTCAACTTGACATCCCTGTAAGCCACCACCCCTAAGAACATGAGCTCATTAATGTCACATAAGAAAGCATTCTACTGCTTAAGCCTCCAACTAACAGTTGTTGTGTTACATATCTCAGTCGAGATACATGTATATTATATTGTAAAGCTAGTTTCAGAGATAATTACCTTATTGTCTAGCAGCATTTGAAATGTAGATACCTGCTTGAACAATTGATTATTTAGTATTTTTGAATTTATTTTATTAACTGTGTTCTGTACTGCTCAACTTGACATCCCTCTAAGCCACCACGCCTAAGAACATGAGCTCATTAATGTCCATAAGAAAGCATTCTACTGCTTAAGCCTCCAACTAACAGTTGTGTTACATATCTCAGTCGAGATAAATTTATATTATATTATAAAGTTAATACAGAGCCTTCATTAATTCCCTAACCCCACGTGACCGCTTAAGTTAGGCAACCCGGCATACACGGTTGTACAACCTGAATTAATGAAATCCCTATAAGATGCCAGTGTTGTCTCATATTTCCTTTGGGGTTTTATAAAAAAGATAAAAATTATATTAAGGTGAAACAGTAAATGTCTTAAATGTATTTATTATTTAGTGATTTTAACAGCAAGTCTGTTCATGTATGGTTTACTGTTATTGATTGTTAAAAAATAAATTAAAAACAATAAAATATTACTTTTATTTTGTATAGATATCAAAATTTTGCAATGTACGTAAACACATTGAGGTCCGATTATTGAAACTTCTAATTTACGGTTTTGGGAATGTGTATTGTGTAACATTAAACAAATATGTACCCGTTTGGCTTCGTTCCATGCGATGTCGAATATCGTCAACAACATAACCTTAACATACCTACACTTTTAACTTATGTAAAAACGGAATGAAAATGCTAAGTTTTGATAAAAACTGTTTATTTTTATTGTCCAACAGATAGAAAATTATTTGAAGAAGGTAAACACTGGTCGAACTTGGAAAATGCGCAATATACATACAAAATAACCGTCAAAAGGAATTGAGCCCCAATGGACTGAACTGTCAATTGTCAATTGATTTAGTAACTTTAGGGTCCCTAGTCTAGTCGTTTTTTTTGGTTACTTTTTGGACTCCCAACTCATAAAATCATATTCCACTAAGAGAGAGACAGAATCCGGTCACGTGGGGTTCGGGAATTAATGAAAGCCCTGTATAAATGTATACATATAGTGTATCTTGGCGTATTATTCAATCAGTAATGTAACATTAACTACGGTGTTATTAGTGAATTTTCGTAGAAAAAATTCACTAATGGGGAGATCCCGACTTTTGAATTTTGAAAAAATTTTTGCAAATGAGCGCGAACTAGGACCCCTAGAACCTATATCCGGGGTCAGTTTCAATTTTTATATATATATATATATATATATATATATATATATATATATATATATATATATATATATATATATATATATATATATACATATATATATATATATACATATATATATATATATATAATATATATATATATATATATATATATATATATATATATATATATATATATATATATATATATATATGTATCACACCGATAACTTAAAAAATAATGGGCCGATTTTGATAAAATTTGGCATGTACCTTGCTTTTGTAAATGGCTTGGATAAGTTCGTTAGTCAGGAAAATCGGACGAGGTTTTCCGGGAAAATTTTGAGTTTTCATTCGAAAAAATTCTTATCTCAAAAAGTAATAAGCCGATTTTAATAAAATTTGCCATGTACCTTCCTTTTGTAATAGGCTTTGACAAGTTTGTAAGTCAGGAAAATCGGACGAGGTTTTCCGGAAAAGTTTTGAGTTTTCATCCAAAAAAAATTTTTATCTCAAAGAATAATTTCCCGATTTTGATAAAATTTGGCATGTACCTTCCTTTTATGAATGGCTTTGATAAGTTCGTTAATCAGAAAAATCGGACGAGGTTTTCTGAAAAAATTTTGAGTTTTCATTTGAAAAAAATTTTTTTCTTAAAAAATAAAAAATCTATGATAACCAAATTTGGTAGGTAGGTTTACGATATAAAAAGTAAACTATACACCAAAATTTAAATTTCTATGTTACAAGAAAAAAAAGTTATAATAAAATATTTTGTGCCAGATCATTTCTATGAAAATTCACTACCATAACGCACTTGCTGCGTCCCGAGATTTTTATCTAATTAATTCAAACAACGCAACTATTTCTCCAATAAATCAACATAATTGATACGGTGCTTTAAGTAAACACATAACATTTTGGTCCTTCGAGCCCGACTGCTTATGGAAATTTGATTTGATATTCGATTGATTTAAATCTAAAGACTCCAGCAATTGACATCGTGCTTTTAAAAATTCCTAAGCTGTGTCATTGTTGGGATTGTATTGGATGTAATGTAATGTTTCCTATTCGTTCATTGTCAAATTATCGAGTTTTGTGGCAACAAGAAAGATTATGTCATCCCCCTGATCTACGGGACGCTGTATTGCCTTTAGCGCCTTTAAAGTTTAGACTATCGAATAGCTTTCTTAATGATTTATGGTCTTTACTGTTGACCAAGGGTAAATTGAATAGAGAATACAAATGGTATTGTCACATTATAATCTTTTGTTTTCATAACTATCCTGGTTCGAAGGACCAAAATATTACGTGTTTACTCGAAGGACCGTATAAATTATGTTGAGTTCTTGGATAAATAGTTGCGTTGTTTGAATTAATTAGATAGTAACACCGTAGTTAATGTTAGGTGACAAGATAGATACAAACTGATTATTTACACAGATGTTCGAAGTGATCAGCACTGATTGCCATGCAATGATACAAGTTCTGTTCGAATCTTTTGCAAACTATGTGTAGCATTTCCAGTGTTATCAGCCGACATTATTGGATAATTATATCTCTTAGGTCTACTAAACCGTTGGACTTTGATGCATAAACTTTGGTCTTATAGGTGTTCAATGTTTAAACTAATTTTTAGTACTGTTAAAAAGATACTATATTTTTCTCAACTTTTTTAATGTTATTGATAAGAAAATTAAGAGAATTTGTTGCGGAAAACTTTCAGTCTCAAGTTAGCGGTTCTGTAAGATAGTGTTGTTAGAATGGTTTGCTGTATAGAAGATAGAAAATAATTGCTTCAACACTTTACCACAACAATGATTGATCTAGAGCCAGGGTTGGCAAAAAACATGTTTTTTTTTTAAATTTTGAACGAAAAAAAAACAATAAGCAGTGTTTAAAACAGTTTATTGTTTTAATCGTGGTTTTTAATGAAAGACAACAAAACAGTTTTAAACTGGAAAAAACTTATTTTGAATATAGGTTAAAACACATGCATGTCATGAAATTGGGGGATTCACCGAGTATAATTAAATACAATAATCTATTACTCTACCTCTTTAACCGAGCTGCAGCCATCAGTATAATTCATTCTGTGCAGACTGCAGTCAGTGTAATTTTGTGTGTTCAACTCTTAAGTGGAATTTATTAAAGATAATGACAGGAAACAGGAAAGATATATTTGGCCAAAAACAAAACAAAAATTTTGTTAGTGGAACCCCTGGAAAGAAGTGTATCAGAGCTAAGTGTAAGAAATGCAAAACCAAAGTTGTAGATTGGTAGCTAGAGTAAAAAAACATTATGCATTCTGTGCATATGGGCATCAAGAAACACCCGACTCAGATTTAGACATAAGTGGTACGTTACCATAAGTTTGTATATTAGGTTGGGGGTACATTTTGGTCGTAAATAGCAATAAAAATGCTAAACACATTAAATATCAGTTTTATTTATATTAACACATCTGTAAAGTGATAATTTGTTTTTTGAACAACCTGGCAAACATTTCTGTAATTATTTTTTGACATAACTGTCTTCTGTCAATAAACATTGACATAAAAAAATGAAATCCACATATTCTAACTAAAAATAAACACCAAAATGTGGCATTCAATTCATAGGATTTTCTTTCTAGACGAGGTGAAATTATGTCAGAAGTAGATTTTAATTCTGAAGGGAAATAGTGGCAGCAGAAATGCTACTGTTGCAGAATCTGAAAATCCAATTTAAAAAAAAAGAGAGCAAAACAGTTTTCTAACAGCAACAGCTGAATGGAAACTTTCTTAGTGCGAACCACTGCTGAAGATAAATCTAAGCTAGATATTTAGGTTGCTAAATACTTTTTCTCGACAAATACCCCATTTCTTCATGCCGACCCCGCGATGTTAATGATTTTTGACCATCTTGGCTCGTAATAAATTATTGATTACATGTATTTCATATCAGTTTTTAAATTCAGAGCCTCGGTGGTTCAAAGGTAAGAACGTGTGTCTCTGAACCGAAGGGTTCGATCCCACGGTTCTCCTTTCACTTTTTCAGTACAAACTGTAACATTAACATCAACCGAGGTTCTGGCATTGTATTTGAGCAAGTTGAATGTCTGCACGTTCCACCCTTCGGAGGGGGCGTAAAGCCATCGGTCCCGTGTCCATGCGATATTGGGCACGTTAAAGATCCCTACCCTCCTTACAGAAAGGCAGGGGTTCGGCAAACTTTCCAGGATAGTGAGGTGAAACTGCTCCCTGGTGTCGGTGATTGGCCATAGTCGCGGAAATAGGCCGACGTTAAAGAAACAAAACACACACATACACAGTTTATAAATTCAAAATTTAAAACTCTGTGTAAAACAGTTTAAAACAAAACTGAAAAATTTCGGGACGCAGCAAGTACGTTATTGTAGCGAATTTTCATAAGAATTGTACACTAATTTTATACGGCATATTAGCAAAGTTAATACTTTAAACTTACGCAGACCTTAAAGATCGATTTTAGAGGTCCTCGTACGCGCACATTTGAAGAATTGTTTCGAAAGTGTTACCATCGACATCTCTCTATTATCAAAAAATCTTGCGTTCTAACTCCTTTTGAGAAATATGCCCAAAACTTAATTTTCTTAAAGAACTAAATTTTGCTATATCTGTAGATAGTGTAAGTCTCTTTAAAAGAAACTTGTATTACAAATTTCATTAAAATTGTACAGAAGATTTCCAGAAGGAAACTTAATTCATATTTAGAAAAGTAAAGTACCTGCCAAATTATAAACGTAGCAGTTATTTTTCCTTATTAATCGCCAGTACGATTTCGTTTTAGTCAACCTAATCAAACCGGGTTTTTCAATATCAACAATAACAAAATTATAATTTTAGACTTAAAGGTGACAAACTTATTTAGACGTTTTAAACAAAAATGATATCTTGTTCAAAACGTATGAAATCTATGCGCTATTGTTTCTCCAAATGTAAAAATTAAAAAAACATAGATTCATCGAGCTGGATTCGATCGCGCAACCTTCTGCTTATGAGGCAAGCGCGTCGCCTCTGAGCCATCTAGACATACGTCAACTAACGTTTTGCTTACATGATACATTAGATCGGCTTCATGCCCGGGATATTATATTCAAAGTATATGTAACAATTATGTATATTTTATTATAACTTTTTTTTTCTTGTAAGATGGAAATCTAAATTTTGTTGTATAGTTTACTTATTATATCGTAAACCTACCTACCAAATTTGGTTATAATGGCTTTTTTATTTTTTGAGTTAAAATTTTTTTTCGAATGATAAATTTTCCCGGAACACCTCGTCCGGTTTTCCTGGTTAACGAACTTATCCAAGCCGCTTACAAAAGGAAGGTGCATCCCAAATTTCATCAAAATCGGCCCATGATTTTTTGAGTTATTGGTGTGATACATACACACACACACACACGCGCACATATATATATATATATATATATATATATATATATATATATATATATATATATATATATATATATATATATATATATATATAAGCAGTGGTGAGGAAGCTAACGCCACGCAAGTAGGCCATAATGGGCCCTTTTTGCCAACCCCAACAACCATGCTCTACACTTCCTCAGTTCCGTCGCCAAACTGCCTCAACCGAAATGAAGGTCGTGACGGTCTTCAATTGGACGGTACTTACCTGATTCCTCTGCAGAGTCCTCGAACCGACCAATTTTGCTCGAAGACTCCCAAAAGCCTCGCATTCACACAGGTAGTGGTAAGACGTTTCTTCATCTTTGCCGCATTCCTGGCAAATGGGATCCCTCTCTACGCCTATCAATGTGAGGTGTCTTCTATGGGCGCAGTGGCCTGTCAGCACCCCAAGGATGCGGCGAAGCGTAGGTCGACTCCTACCGAGTAGCCAGACAGTTTTATCTCTGTCCGGCCCCTCCACGAAGTCCCTCGCCTGCCTGCAGCCACCAACCTACCCCCAGCTCTCCATGGCCTCCTCAGTCCACCTGTCTAAGGCGACAGAGACCGTCTTCCTACTTATGCCCATCGCAGGTCCCGGGCCACAGAACGGCCGCCGGGAACTAAGCCTTGCGAGATCGTTTGCTACCTCATTCCCCGCTACGCCTCAGTGTCCCGGAACCCACACCAGTTGCACCTTATTTGCCCTGGCTAGTCCGTTAAGGGCGTCAGCGCACTCCTGAACCAGTGTTGACCTGATTCTGGCCGCGCAGACTGCCCGGAGGACCGCCTGGCTATCCGAGCAAATGTATACACATTTTTCGGGGCTCATTCTCACATCCTGTCTATTGGCCACAGACAGGATAGCGTACACCTTGGTTTATATATATATATATATATATATATATATATATATATATATATATATATATATATATATATATATATATAAATTGAAACTGACCTTAGATATGGATTCTATGGGTGATAGTTCGCGCTCATTTGCAAAAAATTTTACAAAATTCAAAAGTCGGGATCTCCCCATTAGTGAATTTTTTCTACGAAAATTCACTAAAACAGTGAATGTGCGAAAATGCAACCAATATAGGATAATAAGAGTCATGTAGCAAAGATTCTGTTAATCATAATAAAAAATAGAATCAGAAGCAAAATTGGCAGTTGCTTGGAGGAAGACCAGTTCAGATTTAGACCTGGACGAGGAACTAGAGAAGCAGCACTTGAAACAATAGGAGAAAGGAGACCTGTAGACCTGCGAAAAGCATTCGATAAGGTCGATTAGAAATACTATTTCATATAACGAAGAGAGCTGGATTGGATAGCAGAGATCGAAGAATATTTCTCAATCTATATAACAATCAAAGTACAATAAAATATATTAAAATATAAAACTGAAGCTAAAATAAGGAAAGATGTACGGCAAGGATGCCCATTATCGCCTTATTTGTTCGGTTTATTTATACAAGGTGCAATAAATAGGCTAAAGGAAAAGAGAGCGGGAATCAAAATAAATGGACAAGGGTTCCATTGCATAAGATACGCACATAGCGCTGATAAGAGTAACGGAGAAAGAATTATAAAGGATGCTGATTGTGCTGGATAGTGTTAAAACAAATCAAATTAAAGATCGATATGGCGACAACAAAAGTAATGAAGAAAAGTAAGGATAGGAGTACGAAAATAGATGTAAAGATAAACGGCGAACAACTGGAAGAAGTCGCAATATTACCATGGATGATTGTAAATGTAGCAACGGTCTGAGAAGGAGAATCGCGGTGACAAAGCAAGCATATAATAAACAAGGAACTCTTCTCACTAATAAATATTTTAAATGGACATGAGAAAAAAGTTCATTAGGTCGTACGAATGGAATGTCGTGATGTATTGGACGGAAGGCTGGACTGTGACTAAACAGGACATGTAGAGAATAGAAGAGTTCGAAATGTGGATATGGAGAAAAATGACAAAGGTACGGTACACCGATAGAAAAGCTAATAAAAGTGTAATAGAAGAGGTGAGAGAAGATGCTTGCTGAATGAAATTGGGAGGAATGCAAAATGTATTGGTCATATTCTACGACATAATTACGTTCTAATAACATGATTTGAAGGACACTCACCTGGAAAAGGGGGACGAGGTAGACCAAGGAGAAAATTTTTGGAAAACCAGACACAACTGATAAAGTGTGGAAGTTATAATGAAATGAAGAGAGCTGCTGGAGACAGAAAGCCATGGTTGCGACAACGGGTCGACATCGCCCTTACATTGTGACGTGATATTATAAAATTATTGCAAGCAAAAAATACCCTTTCCTGCTATGGTACTATACTTTTTAATCCATTGCCCAGTCAAACATTCTTCCAATTACCGAAGGGGCAACTAAAAAACGAATTCATTGATTGTTGTTGCCCTTACTTGGTGAAACTGGTCCATACTACATACAGACTTGGAGACTACTTCTCTGGCCTCACTGTTGGGTTTCGTTTCTGTATGTGAAGGGCGTAGCCAGCGCGTAAGCTAACTGGAGCAAGAGGCCCCTATGAATTCTAGATGTTCTCGGATGTTCTTTAACGTTTCTGTGACTAGTTTCGTTGCTTGAGCATGCTGTCAAGCAGGGAAACTAGTCACAGAAACGTTGAATAACATCCGAGAACATCTAGAATTCATAAGGGCATCTTGCTCCAGTTAGCTTACGCGCTGGCTACGCCCTTCACCTACAGAAACGAAATCCAACAGTGAAGCCAGAGAAGTAGTCTCCAAGTCTGTATGTAGTAAAAAATTAATATTAGTAGTTACAACAAGTCGTGAAAAGTTGAAAAATTAGTAGTTACAACAAGTCGTGAAAAGTTGAAAAACTTTCCCCATTTGAACCACATTGTATATCCAATAATAACGGAGATGGCTAGCCGAGAAAATACCTGGCGTTCCATTTAGAAAAATGAACTTGATGTGTCAATCTCGGCAACTGATGCGCAAATGTTTTCTTTTTACGTCAGAAGTTCTTTTTACGTCAGTTGAACAATTTTCCCCATTGGAACCACATTGTAGCTCCAATAATAACGGAGATGGCTATTGTAAACGATTCCCGTGAACAAGCAGATCCAGATCTAGATATCTCTGGAACTATGCAGATTCGACTAGAACGTGTTAGCTTCATAAGGACAATTGAATTTTTAGTTGAACTGGCCGGGAAAATACCTAGGGTTCCATTTAGAAAAGTGAACGGGATATAGAAAGCTCAACAATTCGATGCACAATTGTTTTTTTGACGTCAGAATCGAGATGCTCGTGAAAATTTGAACAACTTTCCCCATTTGAACCGTATTGCAGCTCCAATAATAACGGATATAGCTATTGTAGACGATTCCCGTGAGGAACCTGTATGAGAAGGTGGTAACTCAGACAACAAATATGGAACAAGATTTGGGGTTTCCGGAAAAGTAAAAAAAAACAGATAACAACGTAATAAGATTATTTTGAGATAATAGCCTTCACAAAATTTCATCCAAAGATGCGCCATCAGGTGGCAAGAATAAAAAATAAACAAATATTTGCTGAATTGTGCTCGAAAAGCTTTTTGAATATTTTGTTCCGAAGCTACAGTTGCCATAGTTACGGTGATATTAATGTCGCCCACCTAATAAATCACGCTGTATATCTCAGCTACGATGCACTTTAGAAATCTTTTTTTACCACTATTACATATGCTCCCTGAAGTACTATCAAAGCATGCTAGTTTTATGTGTGGCCGCTAAAAAAATTGATCACTCCAAAACCCAATTTTAAATGACCATACCCCTTTATACTAATTTTGGTTGCCACTAATACAACCCAAAACTGCCCTGCCACAAAGAAAGTTGGGCCCAGTTAAGTCTGTGATTTGATTGACTTGTTACAAAAGTGAAACACGCAACGAAGAATTAATCGACGTGGTGGGACTGGAATGGGGAAAGAGCAAACACCTCGGTAGATGTCGTGCACTGGGGCGGGCGTTTTAAAACACGGCAGCGCTGCATAACTGGTCAATAACGTACATACACAATGGTCGCAGAGCAAAAAGACAAATTAACTAGAGCCGCATGATACTTTACTTATTACGACTTACGACAGAGATTATGAAAATAAAACAAAAACCATTTCATACACAAGCTGTTTCATTTAAAGTTATTTATAGAAAACACATTAAAAGAAAAAGCAGAACTGTAGTATAATGTGCATTTCGAAATACGAGACATTACACATTATTAAAATAACAACAGATGCTTAAAAATAGCTAATTAAATTTCTACGTTAATGGTAAATTATTTACTGTTTTGTTGAAGTGTTCTAAAGTTAGAATAACCTTGAAATTATAATACGTTCAGCGTACCACTAATGTACCAAA
This sequence comes from Tillus elongatus, assembly GCA_964006375.1. Classification (NCBI taxonomy): domain Eukaryota; kingdom Metazoa; phylum Arthropoda; class Insecta; order Coleoptera; family Cleridae; genus Tillus; species Tillus elongatus. Next base: position 81,865,880 of record OZ023263.1, on the reverse strand, counting down.
TAATATCAATTCTACTTTGACTTTAAGTAGACTTTAGCATAATCACAGTCTATAGGCGACGTCGCCCTGTCGCAACCACGATTTTTTTGTCTCCAGCAGCTCTCTTCATTTCAGTGTAGTTCTCTCCTTGGTCTCCCTCCTGCCTTTTTCCAAGTATGTGTCATTCCAAAAAAGTTGTCAGAAACTTATTGTCTCAGAATATGTCCAATAAATTTTGCCTTTCTCATCTCAGTTTCTTTCAGCAAGCATCTTTCTTCACCCGCCTCTTCTAGTTAATTTTTGTCTGCCTTATTTCTATTGATGTACCTGCCTGGTCTTTGCCATTTTAGGAAAATTTAACTAATGAGGAAATCGCGACTTTTCAATTTCGGCGCGAATGAGCCCCCCAGAACACATCCGGGGTGAGTTTCAATTTATATATATATATATATATATATATATATATATATATATATATATATATATATATATATATATTTGTGTGTGTGTGTGTGTGTGTGTGTGTCACACTGACAACAAAAAACAATGGGCCGATCTCGATCAAATTTTGCGAGTACCTTCATTTTGCAAGCGACTTGGATAAGTTTGTTAGCCAGGCAAATCGGATCCGTTTTTCCGGAAAAATTTTTACATCTCCGTTAATTATAACAAAGCTATCCTAACCAATTTTTGTACGCAGCTTTAATGTGAACCAGGTACAAAAATTTAGATCCATGTGTTAAAATGAAAAAGCATTTAAATAAAAAATAGTGCTGCAAATTGAATCATAACTTCCACATAGCTGTGATAATCTACTCTCCTCAGAAAGACATCCTCATGAAATGAATTCAGGACCCATAACTTCATTCATCACAAAGAAAATATTCGTATTCCTATACCCACAAACTTCTGTTATATTAGCGGAGTTTTAACCAAAAAAATGTCAATTTTCACAAAATCATCCCCCATTTATCCCCTACTCCCTGAAGCAATCTCACCCAAAAACAATTCGAAGCGTTCTTTTGTCGGGTGCTAACTGGATACCAAATTTGAAGATTATATCGCAATTCGAATGTTGCCTCCACTAACAGACAGGCGTACAGGCAGACAGACCGACCGACCGACAAAAAAAATCGTTCCAGAATCAAGTTCTCTATGTGTTTTCAGACTTTTCACGCCGTTTTAGAAAAAAAAATCGGAACTTCTGTCACCCATATTCCACCCCACAGATTCAACCCCTAATTTAATTTCAGGGCAGAATACCAGATGTTTTATGAAATTAAATGTTTTCTAATAAACAAACGCTAAAACTTTACATTACTCAAGTTTTAACGAAAAAAATTCAATTTTCACCAAACCCCCTACCCCCTCGAGGCATTTTACAAAAAACAATCCGAACCGTTCGTTTGGCGGGTGCTAACTGTATATCAAATTTGAAGACGATATCTCAATTGGTTCTAAAATTAGCGTGGCTACAGACAGACAGACATACAGACAAAAAAATGTTCGTTCCCAAATCATGTTTTCTACACGGTGCCCCATAATTAATTGGACATTAGCTAAGTGGTGATAGCTGGCACAAAAATAAAGCGATTGGGCGCAACATGCCTTAGTAAAATGTTACTAGTTTTCGTTTTACAGGGTGTTTAAATAATTTTCCTTAAAACCATTTTTTCAAATATCTTGAAAGTGGTTCAACATATTATTATCATATGTGGCATGGTATTATTAGGCATCATGCATACGATGACGGTATCAATTTCACCACTGCCGCTTGGTGGCGCCACCGACAGCAACACTGGTTCATTACAATGGTCATAATTTTTTGTCCACCTTCTATGCAAATTTTTAAACAAAAATAAAGAAAACCCATTTAGTTTCACACAAAAAAGGTGAAAAAAAAGTGAATGTGTTATAAAAAAAGGCTTATTTGTGACCATTCGTCATTACAAAAATCCAAAAAAACTGCGTCATTAATAACAGAGATATTCGACCGTTCCGGGACTTTTTACTAACCTGTATATATGTCACACCGATAGCTAAAAAAATAATGGGCCGATTTTGATCAAATTGTGAGTACCTTCCTCTTGCAAGTGGCTTGGATAAGTTCGTTAGCCTGGAAAATCGGCCCAGGTTTTCCCCGAAAATATTGTGTTTTCTTTCGGAAAAAAAAACTCCGGAAATAACAACGCATGTGCAACCAAATTTAATACGCGTGTTTGTATTATAAAGGGTGAACCATGTACCAAAATTTAGGTCTCTAAGTTTGAAGACAAAAATGTTATGGGCATTTAAAGAAAAAAAATTGGGTTTTCCTCAAAACGTCAAAGTCGCGATTTAAAACTCAAAATTGGCAACATTTAGGCATAGAATCTGAAAAAAATACGGATTAGGTCAAGAAAATGTCGCAAGAAGAGTCTTCTGCAAACACTTAAGTTTCAGCTTCAACCGCCATTGTCCTTCATTTTACTAAAAATGTTCACAGAAAATTCACTTCAAAAACACCTTCTCTAATGCTTTGGCTGTAGGTTTAGTTAAGTTGATGCGTTGGCTGTAGGTTTAGTTAATTTTATGGTTTAACGGCCTATAATATTTTTTGCTAATTTTCGTAGAAAAAAATCCGTAAATGAGGAGACCACGACTTTTGAATTTTAAAAAGATTTCTTCAAATGAGCGCAAATTAGGCCCCCTAGAATCCATATCAGAGTTTACAATTAGTTTTTATCTGTTTACATATATACACGGTGACGCATTCCCACGGTAAAGCGCAATATAATTGTTATTACACAAGATACGAGAAAAATTGTATACGTTAATTATAGGGTGTCTTAAGCTGCACCTTACAAAAATATTTTGACAATCACAGGCTGGTCCCTAAGTCGTTGGTGATCCCTACGATTGTTTTTTCGAACACCCTTATTTTATTGCATTTTTGCATTTTTTATCGAAATCTGAGGCATATTGGTAAGAAAAAAGCGAGACGCAGTAAGTGCGTTTTGGTAGCGAATTTTCATTAAATCCTTTAAATTTCCATATGCTATTAACCTAAGGTTTGTTGGTTAGGAAACCAACATTTTAAGGTTATTTTCGGAAAATGTTTGTACATTTTCAAACAATAAGTTATTTTGATAAAATATGGTACATTGTTTCTACTATATAGGTTATACCAGTAACCAGATTGATGGGTGCTTGCATTAGACATATTTGCTATTAAAAACATTTTTATGAAAATTCATTTCCATAACGCACTAGCTACGTACAGACTTTTCTATTTGTGAATTTTTATTTTAAAAAATTCTTTAATAGAGGGGTATCGATGGTGACACTTTGCAAAAATTTTGACAAATGAGCGCGAACTAGGACCCCTAGAACCCATATCCGGGGTCAGTTTAAATTTTTATATGTTTATATATTGATATAGTTATGTGGTTTTTGCTGAGGTTTTTAGGTCCCACGATAGGGTTGCAATTGTTAAAATAGAAAAAAAATATTTTTGGGTTTTATATAATGATTATTAAATATCTTAGTTTTTGATTAGGTCTTATCTGTAAAATACTCTCTGAAATTTTATTGTGAAAATGTGTGTTTTAAATATATGTGTATTAGATATTTGACTTACACCTTGGTGATGATCTTACTCTCAAATCAGGGAGCTTCTTAAGCTGGTGGGTTCAAGTCCGAAATATCTTTGTTTATTTATTTTTTTAATTTTGAAATATATTACCCTAGGATCTTTGCTTAAAATACTTATAGATATATATGTATGTATTAAAGAACACAAAGCAAAAGTCCTTATATGCTCACAGAAATTGAATATTTATTAAAATATTGAAATTAACAAAACCTAATCCTTATTTACTACTTATAATATGGTTTTTACTATTTAATTTAGTGCTTTGTTTTGAAACAATAGGAAACCCCCCCACAAGAAAAAAAAAACTGAACAATACTATTTATTTAAATTAGCGAAGACTTGTATATATGTATTTATACTTTAATTTCATGCACTTCCTAGATCAAGACGACACCTATTGGCATAAGTGTTATTTCTACTACACTGTATTATGGCGTACAGTCAATATACGAGACCTTCACAAGCTGCTTACTGTTGGTTAGAGCCCAAGAGATTTACACACCTGTAAACGTCTCGATATTTTAATTACTAGCTAAAATGATTGCCTTCTCGCTGAACCCGCTGTATTTTCTCCTGATTCACGAAAGTTTTTTTTGTAAATTGTTTATCACCCCTTTCAAAACTGTGGACGTATCTCACTATAAGTGTAAGTGTTTTATTAACTTTACTCACAGTTTATTTCCTGGCCTGTTTCTGCACTTCCGTGTCGTGACTCCAATCGATTGTTTACTTCAACCTAGAGATAATCCTACTGTTTTCAAACTTCTTTCCAAATTTTTGTTTTGTTTTTAATCTCTTTCTAATACCAAAAATTCAATCAATAAAAACTTTTAAGCAAAATTTCCCCGTCATATATTTTAATCAAAATTTTCTCATCCCTCAATTTTTAATAACAATTTTCAATCTGATGATTTTATCAAAATTTTTCCCTCTGTTTATCATTTTTCTTTGTAACCAGCGTAACTAATCAAAAAACTGCTTTATGCCTGCTTTAAATAAAATATCCTAACAAATTTTAACACAATAATCCTTATCCATCATCTCCTCGGATACATACTTCTCATTGTTGTTAGTCAATGACAGAATAATTAACCTAACTATAATTTTAGTGTCAGTTTGACGTCTGTCTTAAATATATATAAAAAAACAGCTGACTTACATCTAGGTTATGACATGACATTCCTGAATTTATCACTCAAATTTTGACATCTTACTATTCTTAAAGCTAACAACAATAACACGATAAATTTCCTAATTCTACTCAACACAACGACGTATTATAAGTCATTGACTCAACATGAACAGCTTAACCTACCTAAAAACTACTTATACAGTTTGTATTGTCCATTATTTACATTCTATTGCTTTATAGTCTTTGTATCTTATATCTAGATTACATGACATTCTTACTTTTAGCAAACAATATCCTTAATTCTAACAAACAATAACATCTTAAATTACATAACAGCTAGCAAACAATAATACCTTAAACTATCTAATTAAACTTGTCATACATTCCTAATGTTCAACACATTTACACTTGCCTTGCCTCCTTTTAACACATATATATCTGTAAAATTTAGTTTCTCCCTGCCTTACAGTGCAAAAACATTGCATACACCAAAGGTAAGTTGTTGTTTGTGTTTAGTATAATTTGTGGTAAAAATGTGTTTATGTATGTGTATATATGTATATGTGGCCCCCTTTAGTAACCATATCAAATCCCCAATAATAAGTTTTTACTGCTTTAGAGGCTTGCCTTCTGAAGCTAGGAAAAAGTTTTTATTCACGCTTTTAGTTTATAGCAATATAATCTTTTCCTCCCTTAATACATTTTTTTAGCATTTCAGAAACAGTCACTGCCATTCCTGTAACAAGTTATGCTGTGAAATCAGAACTATCATCTGAGACTCAAGTGATCTAGCTGCGAACATAAGAAGTTATCATATTTACGTGTCAGATGCACTTATGCATGAGAGACATTATTGTGCTTATAAGCGTGTTTAAAAAGATACTAGCGTGCCTACAATTTAGAAGAACACTAGCGTGCCTTTAATTGTTTTATAAGAACACCGCTGTGCCAGTATTTTGTCAATTATGTTTTTGAATACCACTGCTGTGCCCACAATTATTTTAAGAAAAATACTACTGTGCCTGCAAATTTCTGCTACTGTCGAATACTGATCCTGTTGTCATTGTTGCTGCATGTTTGTTCCAGCTTCATAAGTGTTCAGTTCTTCGAAGTGTTTATGGCCTTTATTTAAAATAGTGCTTCGTTAGTTTAAGTGCTTTAAAAAAAATATGTGTCATGTCAGTGCTTTGTTCGTCTGGGATTTCTTCAACTTATATTCCTTTTTTAATGTCACGTTTGCCCAAGCAACGTTTGACTTAGTTATTAAGTCTGCATGCTGCATGTTATACGAAATGCCATCAACATCAAATGAAAAATGTTGTTAATTGACTATGTCAAGGCTAAATTTAGTTTTAAGTATCCCCCCCAAGTAAAGTAAGAAATCATCTCTTTTTGTTTATTAACTTATAAACCACAGCCATGTCTTGTTAAGTTATTTCATTTTCGATTAGCTCGTGTATCGTGTGCGTATATCCAACCAAATTTTGCAGTTACCAACTGATGGTTTGCTGTTCCTTCCCTGTATTTTTTTTTCATTTTCAAGTACTTTTATTATTTTAACAGTATTTGCGACATTACATACCCTTTTTACTGGCTAGTCTCGACATTCTTTCTTACGGAATATTACTGGCATTAATTATTTTGCATTTCTACGTGTACTTGGCATTCGTACTCTTACTTTTCGATCACACCCCTACTTATATATACATCTATATAACATCTTCGTCATATAGTTTTACTTATATTTCCACATTTTCATTATACTTTATATCATTTCTCATATTTATATCACTATTTTTATACTTCTATATAAAATCACCATCTATGTACTTTCTTGACTTCCTTGCCATGTACACAATCTTCTTTTTCTTCTTACCCTGTCTTATGAATAAACATTTCCAGTTTCTTCCATTTTGCATATCACATTTTCATTTTCCGATGTCGAGAAATTTTCCAGCTCTTTCTTTGGGTTCTTACCGCTGCATCTGCCCTTAGTTTTATTGAAATTCTTGAGTTTGCTTTATACCTTCTTCTTATCGAACTTGTCCCCACTACTTCGTTGGTTTCCGATCATATATGTCTTGTTTGACGTGCATTTCTACTGCTTGTTTGTCGTGAGATTCTTCCCCACGCTTAGCTGGTTACTAAATCTATCTGCCTCGGTTTTAATTTGGCTATACTCTTCTTTCATGCTTGACATTTGCTTTAAATTTTGAATTTTGACGTGTTATTTGGTCGAACTAGTTTTGGTTCAGTTTATAGACTTAATCCAGGTCTGTAATTTTGAATTTTGAGTGTTATCGTTGTTTCAAAAAAAAAAATGTTGGTGAGTTTAAAGACTTCCCAGGTCTTTAATTTTTGTTTTAATTTTGAATTTTATTTAATGCTTTTCAAAATATGCTTGGTTTCAGTTTTAAGACTTGACCAGGTCTTTAATTTTGAATTTTGAGTGTAATCGTTGTTTCAATAAAATGTTGGTGAGTTTAAAGACTTCCCAGGTCTTTACTTGAAGTAATTTAAAATTTACTTCATATTTTCCCCCCTATAAACTTTATTTAAATTAATTTGTCGGTTTGGTTGCATACGTCTTGTCTGTCGTGTGATTTTTCTGCTGGTTTAATGATTTAGTTGCACTCGTGGATGCATACTTGACCTGTCTTGGCTTCGTACACCGTTGACATAATCATCCAAACTTATTTTACCTTCTAATTTTGTCCGCGTCCTTCTACTTTCGTTTTCTTTCATTTCCATGAGGTTCATTGCCATTTGTCTTTTACGATAATCCATTTCTCTTCATTCGTCTCCTCGATACACGTTATCTTGCCATTTCCGTTGCTCATAGTGTTCATCAGATCCATCCTCTCGTCTGGCATCATATACTATGATAAAATCGTCTTTGTAGGTACTCTCATTCCTCTGGCATTTATACTTACTCGTGCTATCGTTACCATATTTGTTTTGACGTCGATATATATCATTTCCTTCACGTTTCCGTTTAAATTTGTCTCCCTTATTCTTGATTTCTTCTAGACCTGCTCGTTTCTTTTTATTTCTTCTATTCCCCATTGCTCTTGTCCATTTTGGTCCAAAACTTTCTTCTACTTCTTCTCTCAGTCTTTTATTCCCCAACTCCAGCTTTATATCTAGTTCTTCTCTCAGATGTTCCAAATTTCCATTTGTTTCTCTCAGCTTTTCTTCCATTTCGATTTCATATCTGTTTCTTTTGTGTTTGCGCATCTTCCCAGCACCTCTCATTCGCTGACTTCTTTCATTCACTCTCTCTATTATTTCATCTACCGGTTCATCATTATTCGCTCTGATTTTCTCTATTATTATCTTACGTACTACATCCATCTTTGTCTCTACTTTGTTTTCAAACTTTCGTACTGCCTCGTCTTTCTCTTCCATTCCCATTTCTACATCTTTTTTCACTTCTTGTACACTTTTTCAATTCTCTGTGTTAATTTAGCATTCATTTCGTTCAGTCGTTCATTCATCAGATCCATACCTTCAATCATTTTGAGCCCTTGCCTATCCACTTTTTCTCCTATTTTATCAATTTTCTCATTTATATCAAGTTTCATGCTATATATATATATATATATATATATATATATATATATATATATATATATATATATATATATATATATATATATATATATCCCCTTTCATTTCTTTCTTGCTTTCATTTATGTCTTGTTTTAGGCCATTTATGCTTTCATTCATATTATTTACATTCCGCTCTTGTTTGCCCATTTTCTCATTTATATCTGTATTCATACTATTTATGCTCTGCATTAATTTCATCAACATTTCATTGTTATTATCAGGTTTTTCTTTTGTCGTATTTGTGTCGTCTACCTTACCTAGATCGGGTGTCTGTTCTTCTATTGACGTTTCTCCTCCTGTTTGTACCATTCCTTCTGCTTGTTCTTCCACATTCTCACCAACTTCTTGATCGTATCTTCTCTCCTGATCTATTTCCATACTTTCCTGCTGTTCATGTTCTCTTTCGTCTCCCCTGTCCTGTATGTCCTTTGACGTGGTCATTTTTCTTCCCCTAGGCATTTTGTCGACTTCCTTATTATGTTTTGTTTATTTATTTATTTTTTTAATTTATTTTACTCGTGGACCTCGAAAGCTCCCACGTTTAGGCGACAATTGATATAGTTATGATTTAATCTATCTAGGAAAATTATAGCCCCACGTTGGGCGCCAATTGATATAGTTATGTGGTTTTTGCTGAGGTTTTTAGGTCCCACGATAGGGTTGCAATTGATAAAATAGAAAAAAATTATTTTTGGGTTTTATATATTGATTATTAAATATCTTAGTTTTTGATTAGGTCTTATCTGTAAAATACTCTCTGAAATTTTATTGTGAAAATGTGTGTTTTAAATATATGTGTATTAGATATTTGACTTACACCTTGGTGATGATCTTACTCTCAAATCAGGGAGCTTCTTAAGCTGGTGGGTTCAAGTCCAAAATATCTTTGTTTATTTATTTTTTTAATTTTGAAATATATTACCCTAGGATCTTTGCTTAAAATACTTATAGATATATATGTATGTATTAAAGAAAACAAAGCAAAAGTCCTTATATGCTCACAGAAATTGAATATTTATTGAAATATTGAAATTAACAAAACCTAATCCTTATTTACTACTTATAATATGGTTTTTACTATTTAATTTAGTGCTTTGTTTTGAAACAATAGGAAACCCCCCCCACAAGAAAAAAAACTGAACAATACTATTTATTTAAATTAGCGAAGACTTGTATATGTATTTATACTTTAATTTCATGCACTTCCTAGATCAAGACGACACCTATTGGCATAAGTGTTATTTCTACTACACTGTATTATGGCGTACAGTCAATATACGAGACTTTCACAAGCTGCTTACTGTTGGTTAGAGCCCAAGAGATGGCCCTGTAAACGTCTCGATATTTTAATTACTAGCTAAAATGATTGCCTTCTCGCTGAACCCGCTGTATTTTCTCCTGATTCACGAAAGTTTCTTTGTAAATTGTTTATCACCCCTTTCAAAACTGTGGACGTATCTCACTATAAGTGTAAGTGTTTTATTAACTTTACTCACAGTTTATTTCCTGGCCTGTTTCTGCACTTCCGTGTCGTGACTCCAATCGATTGTTTACTTCAACCTAGAGATAATCCTACTGTTTTTAAACTTCTTTCCAAATTTTTTTTTGTTTTTAATCTCTTTCTAATACCAAAAATTCAATCAATAAAAACTTTTAAGCAAAATTACCCCGTCGTATATTTTAATCAAAATTTTCTCATCCCTCAATTTTTAATAACAATTTTCAATCTGATGATTTTATCAAAATTTTTCCCTCTGTTTATCATTTTTGTTTGTAACCAGCGTAACTAATCAAAAAACTGCTTTATGCCTGCTTCAAATAAAATATCCTAACAAATTTTAACACAATAATCCTTATCCATCATCTCCTCGGATACATACTTCTCATTGTTGTTAGTCAATGACAGAATAATTAACCTAACTATAATTTTAGTGTCAGTTTGACGTCTGTCCTAAATATATATAAAAAAAACAGCTGACTTACATCTAGGTTATGACATGACATTCCTGAATTTATCACTCAAATTTTGACATCTTACTATTCTTAAAGCTAACAACAATAACACGATAAATTTCCTAATTCTACTCAACACAACGACGTATTATAAGTCATTGACTCAACATGAACAGCCTAACCTACCTAAAAACTACTTATACAGTTTGTATTGTCCATTATTTACATTCTATTGCTTTATAGTCTTTGTATCTTATATCTAGATTACATGACATTCTTACTTTTAGCAAACAATATCCTTAATTCTAACAAACAATAACATCTTAAATTACATAACAGCTAGCAAACAATAATACCTTAAACTATCTAATTAAACTTGTCATACATTCCTAATGTTCAACACATTTACACTTGCCTTGCCTCCTTTTAACACATATATATCTGTAAAATTTAGTTTCTCCCTGCCTTACAGTGCAAAAACATTGCATACACCAAAGGTAAGTTGTTGTTTGTGTTTAGTATAATTTGTGGTAAAAATGTGTTTATGTATGTGTATATATGTATATGTGGCCCCCTTTAGTAACCATATCAATATATATATATATATATATATATATATATATATATATATATATATATATATATATATATATATATATATATATATATATATATAATATAACTCAAAAAGTAATGGGCCGATTTTGATCAAGTTTTCTGAGTACCTTCCTTTTGCAAGTGGCTTGGATAAGTTCGTTATCCAGGAAAATCAGCCCAGGTTTTCCCAGATAATCTTGTGTTTTCTTTCGGAAAAAATTATATCTCCGAAAATAACAAAGTAAGGGCAACCAAATTTGTCAAACGTGTTTGTATTATAAAAAAGTGAAGCATATACCAAAATTTACGTCTGTAAGTTTAAAGCATAAGGTTATGGGCATTTAAAGAAAAAAAAAATTGGGAGAAGAACCTGAAACAAATAGGATTATGTAAAGAAAATGTTACAAGAAGAGTGTTCTGCAAACCCTTAAGTTTCAGCTTCAACCGTTATTGTCCTTCATTTTACTAAAATATTTCCAGAAATTTCATTTCAAATAGACCCTTTCTCTGATGCTTTGGCGGTAGTTTAGTTAACTGTATGGTTTAACGGTCTATAATTTTAAGCTCATTTTCCTAGAAAAAATTCGATAATGAGAACGCGACTTTTGAATTTTAAAAACATTTCTTTAAATGAGCACAAACTAGGCTCCTTAGAATCCATATCCGGGTTTAGTTTTAGTTTTTATCTGTTCACATATATACAGGATGACGCATTTCTACGCTAAACCTCAATATAATTGTTATTATACAAGATACGAGAAAAAGTTGTATACGTTAATTATAGTGTGTCTTGAGCTGCATCTTGTAAAATAATTTTGTTTGTAATTTTCTTGAAAGAAAAAATTTTGTTTCGAATTTTTGCGTGAAAGAAAATGAGCGAAGTTTTCATAGAACATTTTGTAACGAAATTCGTGAAAATAAGATTTCAATCAATTTTCCTGCAAAAAATATTTCTTGTGAAACATATCTTATCCAATTTTTTACGTAAAATTTTTTAATCAATTTTTGTAGAAGCACTATTTTTTAACAAATTTTTATAAAAAGAGTTTTTAATGGATTTTTCTAAACAATTTTGCTAGCACATTCTTTTGGTTTTTTTTACATTCTCGTTGCAAACACTTTTTTTTATCGAATTTGAATAGAAAAAATGTGCTTACGGCGAGATTACGACTTTGAGACATTTGAAAAACACTACCACACTCCATTGTTGGACTTGATGAACCCAACCCCTTCCCCAGGTCCAAGTTAAAATGTTAAATGTTTATTAGTGAGAATAGTCTTTGTCTATTGAATACTTGCTTTACCATCGCGATACTCCTAAAAATGTTGCTACATTTACCGTAATAGTACCCCCAAGGTACGTAAATTGTTGACCGCTTAGCTTTACATCTATTTCGCAGCGCTATCCTTACTATCCATTACGTTAGCTTGATTTGTTTTAATACACCTTCCAGCACACTCTTGTATTTTTTGTAATTATTATACGAGTGTGGACTGAAAAGTTAGTAGCCTGACTAGGAAGCAAACGAGTGCTTTATTTTTAGATCCATTCGGTTTTAGGCTACATCCTTAGGTGGCAGACATGGTATAAAGTTTCATTCACGTTAACATTTCATAAGTCCATAACTCAAAGAGAAGTTTTCAAAAGTTTGTAAAATGGAGAAAATCAAACATCGTCCTGTCATTAAGTACCTGCATAAAAAGACTTAACACGACAGCAAATCCACAAAGCAGACCCCGGGGCTCTGCTCCATTCAATGGACAAGAGAGGGGCAGCTGCATTTATGCGTGGAAGAGACAGTATTGAAAATGATCCCCGCAGTGGCAGGCCGTCAACATCCAGATATCAACAAAATTTGTGACCTGATTTTAAATGATCGCAGACTGAGGGTCCGGGAAATTGCTGAAATTGTGGACATTTCCGATGAGCGAGTGCAAAACATTCCTGTCAACGAATTGGGATTGTTATTATGGACGAGACGTGGGTTCACCATCGCACACCTGAATCCAAACAGTGGAAAAGACCCGGATCTCTTGTCGCAAAGAAAGCCAATCAAGCCTTGTTGGCAAACAAGGTTGACATAATTATTTTTTTCGGTTACTAGAACATTATCACAATATATTATTTGGAAAAGGGTCAGAGCAACAATTCACAATTGTTTGCGTGAAGAAATCAAAATTAGGACCATGAACGTTGCGAAGGAAGATGCTGTTTCATCAGGATAATGCGCGTATTCACACATCCTTTGAATGCATCGCACAAATTCATACTTGTTCTTTTAAAGTACTGCCGTACCCGCCGTATTTGGTCCCCTCAGATTTCTACTTATTAACCTGTGGAGGCGAGGGGGGTTTGTTGATAGAGAGAGATATGAAATGATTGTAATATGAACCACTCGGTAGTGCAGCAGGATCGTGGCTTACTCTACTACTGGCGGGGCGGAAAATCAACTCTAATCAGAAGTTTTATAGGTATTTACGTTGCATAATGCACCAATATCGGTCTCATACCTTAAAATACACCAGCTAAACGACAATATGTCAAAACCGGACAACAATTTGTTGGTGAGGTTTGAGAGTAGTGATGAGGTATTCTCAACTTGGCGTTACTGGTAATATGGATCCCTCAGAGTGCCTGTAATATAAATCAGGGGTTCATATTACCAGCATGTGAAAAATGTCTGCACTTGAAAATATTTTTTGTCTAATCTAATGTAATCTTTGCTGGATCTAATAGGTATATACTCTCATTTTCTAGACCTCGAGAGCCAGCTAGAGGTCAAAAAATATACCAAAGCAACAGCTTTGGGGAAGGAAAAATGTGTGTGCTGCTGTGAATATGTTGAGAAAAGAAAATGTGAGTGAAAAAGACTGGAAAACATGTCAATGTACCAAAGACTACATTACGAAAGTAAGCTAAACAAGCCAAATATCCCGAGGATGTTGAAATAAGGTGTTAAGGTAGAAAATCCCTTCTCCCTGATCACATTGAAAAAGAATCGGTGGAGTATTTGTTAAGAATGTAATCTATGTTTTATGACCTCAACAGGAAAGACGCCAGGAGGCTGGGCATCCGGCAAAGTCAGCCTAATAGAATCAAGCATCCTTTTGCAAATGAGCTTGAAAGAAGAGCGTGGCTTGACCATTTTCTGAAGCGTTATCAAAAAAAGCCTTCAATCGGAAAAGCTAGAGGGACCTCGTATGCACGAAAAGAGGTCTTCGCGCGTGAACAAATGATGTCCTCATTTGATTTGCTTGAGACAACATATACAAAACACAAGTTCAGCCCTGGATACTATATGGAACATGGATCGAACAGGTATCAGTATAGTCCAAAGTAGTGTCCGAAGTAATAGGACTGAAAGGAAAACGATAAGTCGGGGCACTCACGGCTGCAGCGACGGTGATCTGCTGTACAATTGCAGGTGGTTCCTTTATTCTACCTATGATGATGTTTCCGGGAAAAATATGACCGAAGGACCGATGAGAGGAGTTCCTCCAGGCGCCATTGGATTGGGTGCAAGCAAACCTGTTTACCTAGTGGATGCAACATTTTATCAACAAGACAAAGCCCTTGGAAACTTTTTCAGCCGTGCTATTAGATGGCCAGTACTCACATATAAAAAATTTGATTGCGTCCGATCTAGTCCGAAAAATCAACATTCACATCGTCCCATTCTCCGCAAACACAACCCTAAAAATGCCTCATCTTGACAAGACATCTGATTTTACTCCCGACTGTTCATCACCATATTGACGATATAAAAAAATGTGTTGAATTAAAAACCTTTGTTTTATAGTTATTAAGGTAGCAAGGGTGTTATAAGGTTGATAATGCGCGAGGTTGGCCCAGTTCAAACCGAGGGCCTATGACCCGAGGGGTTTACGCCGGCCGAGGGCATCATTATAATGCCTGTGGTGCCTTCAACCTTTAGTGTCACGCTAGTATCTTTTTGTATTGATTTATAATAATTTGATTCTATTAATACTATTAAAGCAACGGTTGTGTGCAAATAAATTAACCTGACCGTAAATCAGAAACAAATTTTGCTTATAATATATTTCTGACGTTGTGTGAAGTGCAAGTTTTAGTTCATTAAGAAAATTAACTAATAGAGAGGTATCGATGGAGAGACTTTTGGAAAATTTCTTCAAATGAGCGCGAATTAGGGCTTAGGGCCCCTAAAACCCAAATCCAAGGTCAGTTAAAAAGTTTATATATATATATATATATATATATATATATATATATATATATATATATATATATATATATATATATATATATATATATGAGTTCGTTAGACAGTTTTGATAATCAAATACTTTTAGAAAAAAATGCAAAAAATGCTTGAAAACGCAATATCTTTTTAATTACTAATATTAAACTAAAACTTAACCAGCACGTACACATAGTACAAGTGGTCCCACCTACCAAATTTGAACTCAATTGGTTCAGTAGATCTTCAGTTATAACTAAATAAAAATCAATAATCTACGATATAAACTGAAATTACCTCTAAATGGATGCCTGTACCTTAGAAACTCAGAATATAAAACTACTACCTATATTCTAAGATTAATACAACTAGTAGGTAAATAATAACCCAACTTTTAATTTTAACATAACTTTCACAAATGCCTTTGGCCGTCCACTGTGACTGTAGTATATTATGATTCTAACATCCAATCAAACAAATAAGAAAGTGGTTATGTACATCAGATTCAGGTTTTAATCAATACATAGGTATTGTATTACTACAATGAAACAAACTTATTTCAAGAAGAACTATAACTAACTAATGTAAGTGTAATACCTAGTACTTATGATTTTCTTTACTCTTAGCTTTTACTCTGTATGAA
Source organism: Tillus elongatus (assembly GCA_964006375.1). Lineage (NCBI taxonomy): Eukaryota > Metazoa > Arthropoda > Insecta > Coleoptera > Cleridae > Tillus > Tillus elongatus. The sequence continues at coordinate 81,850,110 of OZ023263.1, read as the reverse complement.
ACATTTGAAGTAAAGGAAACTACATAATATCATAAAGCAGTTTAAATTACATATAGGGTGGCGCATTGAAAACGAAACAGACCGATGTGCGTCCAGAGAATTTTTTCTTTAAGAAACGCCGAAAAACGTCAATTTTAATATTGAGGGGGACATGTTTTGACATAAAACTCAACTTTGTCGCATCAACCCCTTAAGTGTGGTGATAACACCCCTTATATTTTAAATAGGAAGCATGGGCCTAGTGTAACATCATTTGAAAGCTCTTTCTTTTCTGAATTCAGCACACTAATTTTTTGGAAGTTTTATCAACTCGTTTAAAAATTATTCACAGTTGAAGATGAAAAAACGGATTTCACTCATTCCGATCATAAATGTGCTGATAGTCAATGTTTTGTTGGTTTGTAAACAAAAAAATGGACTATCAGAACATTTCTTATCGGAATGAGAGAAATGCGGTTTATTATTTCAGTTTATCGGTCGGTTTGATACTTGATGGTACTACCGAAATGTAATTTCACAATGGTGTATTCTGTAGAAGAAAGAGTTGAAATAATTGTTCTTTTTTCAAAAACCATGACTGCGCCAACCGTACCGCAAATTTGTTTAAAGAACGACATCCGAACAGACATGTTAACAGAAAATACATTTTGGAGTTAGTTGCAAAGTTTCGACAAAGTCGTTCAGTAGCCAACAAAAAACACGATCCTGAACGTGAATTTCCAGTTAGAAATGAGACTACTGATATTGAAGTTTTAGGACAAATTACTGCAGACCCAACTTTGAGCACGAGAAAATTGGCCACTGTTTCAAACATCAACAGCAGAACTATTTAGCGAATATTGAAGCATCATAAATTTCACCCGTATAAAATTCATCTTGTACAACTGAATGAAGATGATTTTGATCGGCGACTGGAGTTTTGTGAAGTTATGACTGCACGAATAGCTGATAACGGGAACTTTCTGTTCAATATCTGTTTTTCAAACGAGTATACGTTTTTATTAAACTCTACAGTCAATCGTCATAATTCTTGTTATTGGGCAGATAATAATCCAAGAAATTTTCACGAAGTCCACACTCAAACTCCATAGAAATTGAATGTCTGGACTTGCATTTTTGGAGACCGGTTAATCGGACCCATTTTTCTTGATGGCAATTTGAGTGGCGACAGTATTTCCAGTTACTAGAAGATATCGTATACCCTCTACCAATTGACATTCTTGAAAATGATAATCGCTATCAAGAAAATAAATTCGTGTTTCAACAAGATGGAGCTCCTCCGCATTTTTCACAACATGTTAGGGAGTTTTTGAACACAGAGTTTCCAGAGCAATGGATTGGGCGTAGAGGTGCTACTGAGTGGCCCTCTAGATCACCGGATTTAACTCATTTAGACTTCTTTCTTTGGAACCACTTAAAGAGTAGAATTTTCTCAACAGAACCGGAGTCTTTGGAAGAATTACGAGGACGCATTGTTGAAGAATGCCATCTAATAACTCCACAAATGCTCCAGAATGTCAGAGCTCGTTTTGAACAAAATTTGTACTTTTGTATGGAAGCTGGTGGTCAACAATTTGAACACTTACTTAACTGAATACACATTTTTGAACGTTTGGTTTTGTTTTTTAGTTTTTTTAACGAAAAATTGACTAATTAGTGCATTTATTATCACAATGAATGAAATACGTTCTTGCAACTCCAACTGTGAATAATTTTTAAACGAGTTGATAAAACTCCCAAAAAAATTAATGTGCTGAATTAAGAAAAGAAAGAGCTTTAAAATGATGTAACACTCGACCCATGTTCCCTATTTAAAATATAAGGGTTGTTATCACCACCCTTAAGGGGTTGATGTGACAAACTTGAGTTTTATGTCAAAACATGCCCCTCTCAATGTTAAAATTGACGTGTTTCAGCGTTTCTTAAAACAAATTTCTCTGGACGTAAATCGGTCTGTTTCGTTTTCAATGCGCCATCCTGTATATAATCAGATGTACAGTGTAAATTATTAAAATTTTAAATTCAAAATTTTGTATTGTTTATATTTATTTCATTTTCAAAAAGTATGGATACAGTAATAGTAAATAAGTTTTGAAAAGAGTTGAAGTGCAGCAAGTGCGTTATGGTAGAGAATTTTTGTAAAAATATTTGAGATAGTGATAACTCAATTTCCCATTAAACTAGAATCTTCAGTTTTGATACATAGTACAACCCATATAAAGGCAGCGTGGGTACTAGATTTAAAAATAACTACAAACTTCTTTTAAAAAACCTTTTTTGGTATTTTGTTTGGAGAAACTGTTTCGATGAGTTGACTAAAATGGATCATCCAAGCGATTAATAAGGAAAATACCTGCCACGTTTATAATTTGGCAGGTGCATTCCTTTTGGAAATAAAAATTAAATTTTCGGTAAATTTGCAGCTTAGCACAGGGGGGACTTTTAGAAAAAAATCAGAAACATGCTTAGAACCCTTTCTGAATGCACATACCACAAGAAAAATTTCTTACAAACGGTCCCTAAGAAAGTTACAGGATCAGGAGTGGATAGGGGTGCTGAGCGGAGAAGACGCTAAAAAGGAAATATGAGCGGAAAGTTCGAAAAAAAACCAGCTTAGTTGGACCACTATAAGGCACCTTTTGCCCATTTTGCAGCTATACTTCGTTAAAATCCTGTTTACCTCGCCCAGAACCCTTATTCACCGCAGGTCCCGCAACTTTCTTGGGGGTTGTTCCGAAGAAACTTTCTTGTCTATATTGTTCTTGTTTATGTAGTATTGAGGGTGGTTGTAGGCATGTAGAAGGGGGAGGAGAACTCCCGCGACGAAGCCGCGAACCAAGATTTTCAATTTATGTTTAAATTGTTACCTCAATTCATTTGTTTAAAATATTTTTCCAAATTAAATTTGAGGTTGCCTTGTTTGTCAGTCTCACATAGAGAGTTACCATATTTTCTCATTTAAAAAAATATGTATACAGCAACAGTTAATTAGCGATGAAGAGGGTCTGGGTGCAGCAAGTACGTTGTGGTAGAGAATTTTTGTAAAAAGATTTCAAATCCGATAACTCAATTTCCCATTAAGCTATAATCTTCAATCTTGAGCCATAGTAACACCTATGTAAAATACCTTTTTGGTTGTTTTGTTTGCAAAAACTAGTTCGATTGGGTTGACTAAAACAAACCCATTCAAGCAATTAATAAGGAAAAATACCTGCCATATTGATAATTTGGCAGGTACATTCCGTTTGTCAATAATTAACTTTTTCTGGAAAACTTTTGTAACTTTAATGAAATTTGTAACACTTTTTTTTTAAGCGACTTGCCGTATTTACATATATGTGCCAAATTTTAATTTTCTAGCTCCATAGAAATTATAAGTTTCTTCAAGTAATCGCTTGGGAATCACTGGGACCTCTAAAACCAATCTGCAAGATCCACTTAAATTTATAGAATTAGTTTTAACAATATACCTTACTAATAGTGTACAATTCTTATGAAAATTCACTACAATAATAAACTTGCTGCGTCCCGAACTTTGTTTATAATGCACTGGGATCTGTTATTTGAAAATAACGCCCTAGGGTATTATTTATATGTTAACTTATCTGAAAATTGATTCATTATAGTTCGATAACATACTACTGGGACATTAAATATTTTAATTACAGAAGGGTAAAGACCTTTTTAAAAAACAGCTGCTTTGTAGTGGTCAAGCCCAGTAACCATGCAAGTTTATGGTTCCAAAGCTTGTTGACACTAATCAAAAAAACCTTCAATGTAATGTCAATCACATGATTTAATAGATATACCTAATGTCATGGAACAGCAAGGCCCTACACCAATTTTTGGAAGCGTAAATACGTCGGAACCGGAAGACTTCAAAGATACATCGGAACAAACCAATGGACAAAATGATGTAACAACAAAGACAATAAAGAGATGTATACGCAAAGGTCACCGCGTCTGTTACACCGATGTTGAAGACTCAGCCTCAGATAACGCGCCAAAAAATGTTGAAGAGCCCGAAAGTAAGGTTACAACAGCCGCATCGAATCAAGAACGTGCCAGAACAGAAGACAGCATACATTCTGGTGAATCGATATACAAAAACTTGTCGTTCGATCAGCTCCAGAATGAGGTTGAAACGGACAAAATTCTGGCTTTTTGGAGAAGTGTAATGGAAAAAAATCTGCGACCTATCAAGTGTACGCTTATTGAGAACTGCAAAGATGAAGAAGAGATTAGAAAACTACTGGAATCAAACTCAGAATCAACGGGTGAAAGGGCAAATAAAAAGATAAAAACTAAAATTAATTCCAAAGAACAAAATGCTACAGAAGCTGATTCACAAGGGTTAGTTTCTTCAGAAATGGAACGTTATCAGAGAATACTCGACGTTATTAAACACAAAAATATCGACAAAATGAAGCTGAGGATGAAACAACACTGCAAAACCTGCGAGCTTATAGGTTCAATGGATAAGGATAATACTTATAGTGGTGACATGAAAGATAATCTTTTAGATACATCAAAGCTTCCGGACACACCACCAATTCCAAACCAAACACAAGTGGTCAAACAAACGCAAGATATGAAGAAATTCGCGGGCAGTCCAAATAACCTGCGAGAATCTACAGGAATAAAAGCTGGCATAGAATCTGAAGAAAGTGCTCAAGGTGAATCTAAGATAGATTATGAAAAACGAGGACATAATGTACCAGCATGTTCGTGCCATTCAGAGAAATGTGAATGTAAACACGAGTTAGCTGCTATTCTTAGGACATTAGGAAAAGGACCATGCAGCTGTGGTTTCTCCAAATGTACTTGCCGTGCGAATTTGCATTTACCAGCAGAGTATGCAAAAATAAAGCAGCCACAGCCAGAAAAATCTGATGATAAAAAGGATGATTTGCAAAAAAATGCTGTTTCAAAGCAAAGTGTAAATAACAAAGAACAAGATTTGAAATCTTCAGAAGCAATACGCCAAACTAAAAGAACTTCATTTTCAGAATCTGAACAAGAAAAACCTAGCATAAGCAAGAAAAATTGTCTATCAAACGATAAAATAAGTAAAGAATGCAAACCTTTCAAAATAAAAGATGAAAACGAGTCTAGAGGGACATCCAGAGAAAGGTCTCAACATGGGGAAATTAGAAGTTCAAGTGGGCTAAAAAGTTCGGAATCAGGTAAACTGTTCAACGAGAACAATCAAAGTAAAGATGTAAACCTTAACAAAGCTTGTGTAAAACAGGGTGACGATGAAACTGAAACATTTAAGCGGAGTTCCTCTTCTATTGACAAAATGGAATTCACCAATCAATCTAATAAAAGTATATCAAGCCAACATGCAGGTACTAAATGTCAATGTGGTTTTCCAGATTGCGACTGCGGACCAAATCTCTTAGCCGATAAGCCAGACAATAAAATATCAAAAAAGAAATGCATTTGTGGCTGCGGTCACTCCAAATGTCAATGTGAAGCATCTACCAGCATCAGCAATCTTATAAAACAACTTGAAAAACAATATTCCGAAAGCAGATTACGTTCAGATACCAGCAGAAATTCACTGCGAAAATCTACATCAAAAAACTTAGCCAAAGAAAAGCCGTGTAACAGCTGCAGTCCATGTATGGAATCCGATAAAGATGTAAGTTCATCAAAAAATTTATCAAAAGATTCATGTAGAGAACAAGTAAGCCCTTGCAGATGTGGTTTTCCAGATTGTGACTGTAGTGGTGTGGACATAAGTAAAACTTCATTGCCTAAATCCGGAAGCAGATCTTCCATAAAATCTGAAAGTCAATCTTCAGTTAGCAAAAGAATTCCATCAAAAAATGTATCCAGCCAGAGTAATGAGTACAATATTTTGAAGGAATATAAAGACAAAAAGGAATCTATTGTTATAAAGCCAAGTTATTCAAAATGTGACAAGTATAAGAACGGTGAAGAACTGGATAAACGTGAAATCGGATCTAAGGTGAATACAAACATTTTGACAGAGTTAAAGGAACGATTGAAAGAAGCAGAAATAATTTATATTAGTGAAACACCAAACGACAGCACAGTAACTTCAACTGGAGTTCAATGTTCAAACATCAATACTGCAAAAGTTAGGGAACGTAAATACTGTTACATATGTGGTCATTATGACTGTCCGTGTGAAGTAACAAGACTAATTAGATAACTAGATATTTTGTACAATTTTATATAAAAAAATATAAACAAATGGAATTATTAAGACCAATAAGCAATGAAAATAAAATTAATACAAAACGGTTAAATTGTTGCTGTGTGGTAGTGATATTTTGTCTCTTCAGTGGTTGCTATAATTTAAAAAATTCGGACGCAGCAAGTGCGTTATGGTGGCGAATTTTCATTAAATCCTTCAAATTTGTACAAATAACTCAATTTTCTATACACCTAGAAAGTTGAATTTTCGTATATAGTAAGGTGTTTGCCATGCGGTGCTACCGGGGCGGCAAAGACACGGACGAGCCCGGACGGACAAAAAAAAGGTATTAACCAGGGCAACATGTCAACTAAATTTCATGAAAATAACTTTATTATTTTTTGATATACAATTTTTTTTTCGGAAAAATCAAATTTCAAATCAAATCAAACATCCAAGCTATTAACAAAAGAAAGATTCTTGCGGAGTTCAATTAAAATCGGTTAATAACTGTTTGAGTTGTCGGTTGGATATATATATATATATATATATATATATATATATATATATATATATATATATATATCCAACCGACAACTCAAACAGTTATTAACCGATTTTAATTGAACTCCGCAAGAATCTTATATATACTTATATATATATATATATATATATATATATATATATATATATATATATATATATATATATATATATATATATATATATATATATATATATATATATATATATATACAGGCTGATTCGTGACGGAAATCGGCACAGAATGCATGCGTGCAGAGGACCTCTAAATATGCCAATTTTTTGTATAAAATTTTTCTCTGACGCCCATGGTTGGTGATATATTGACCTCGGAAAATGATTTAATAATTACAAGAAACAGCTGTATTGCAGCAATGCCCCCAATATAGAACAACCAAATTTGGTAGATGGTTTATTTTTATCAACGTCGTGAAATGAGGTCAAAACTAATGAAATCGGCCAAAAATAAATTATGTTCCTATAAAGTCACAAATCACTTAAAGTCTTTAATGGTGTTTGTTAAATTTAAGATATGTTAATATTTTATAAAGTTTGCAAGGGACACAATTTTGTTTTGATCTCTACTCTAAAAATCTCTAAATTTTCTCAAAAACGGGTGGTTTGTCGGAAAATTGACAAGAGGAGAAAAAGGTACAAAATTTAATTTGCTATAAAACTGATGGGGTTTAGCATTAATTGGGTTAGAATTTGAAAAAAAAAAAACGTCATTTAAAGGGTCACTCACCCCTAATTCACCCTTTTTGAGTTTATCTCCAATTCAAAATTTTGTCAATGAACGACGTTGATAAAATAAAACCATCTACCAACCAAATTTGATTGTTCTATGTTGGGGCATTGCTGCAATACAGCTGTTTCTCGTAATTATTAAAGACTCTTCCGAAGTCAATATCTCACCAACCATGGGCGTCAGAGAAAAATGTTATATAACAAATCTGCATGTTTTGAAGTCTTCTACGTGCATACATTCTGTGTCCATTGCGTTGTGAATCATCATATATATATATATATATATATATATATATATATATATATATATATATATATATATATATATATATATATATATATATATAAATATATATAAATATATATATATAAATATATATATATATATATATATATATAAATATATATATATATATATATATATATATATATATATATATATATATATATATACACTCACATGCACACAAAAAACGCAACACGTTAATATTTGGTAAGATTTGAGGTCTCATAACTTTTTTTATTTTTAGTCCAATTTTCATAAATTTGTAGCAAACTTTAGTTGAAATGACTAACTTCAACTTGCGTATCAAGTCTTTTGTTAACTGCTGGCGTACTAGTCATTATTCAGGCTTAACTAAAAGTTCGTTGTATAACCCTAATTTTAAAACACCCTGTGGAATAATTTCCTAGCCAAATTTTTTCAAAATACCAATTTTTGTTAAGAACCATTCCTTACCTACATTTTGTTTTTTGGTTCATGTCTTTAGGTGTACTGGTTTATTTTTAAGAGCGAAATGAACTTGTCACCAACAATTTACTTTGAAAAATGTTATTTTTTGGCGAGGCGGCTATGCTCGTTGTTGCTCTAATGTCATGTTGACAGTGATTTTTGTTACGCAAGACGTATTATACTCCTACCATGGTTTTAAGTGCGGAAAATTGCGCAAAAGCTGTTGCTCTTGTTGAAGATGGACGTAATTATGAATATGTTGCAAGAATCCTTCATGTTCATCGCTCTACCATCAAAAGAGTAGTCGAACGTTTTAGACAAACTCGCAGAAAACGAAAAACTACTGCTGTAGATGACAGATTTCTTCACGTTAACACTCTGCGGGATCGTCATTCAACATCAGTGCAAACAAGAAATCAACTTCAAGAGGTCCGAGGTACTAATGTTAGTGTGTGGACAGTTCGCCGAAGATTGAAGGAGTTTGGTTTGAAAGCTTGCAGACCAGCAACTGGACCCAAATTGCTTCCTCATCACCGAATAGTTAGATTGCAATTTGCCACTGAACATTTACATTGGAACTTAGGGCAATGGAACAATGTTCTTTTCACTGACGAATCCAGATTCTGCTTACATTCTCCAGATGGACGGAAAAGAGTAGGGAGAAGGGCCGGAGAAAGATTTGCGCAGTGCACGTTCAGTCCCCGTCTAAGCTATGGAGAGGTTCAGGGATCGCGAAGTAGCCCCGGCTACGGTAAATGAGATTCGTTTAGCCCTTCAGGAGAAATGGCAAAATATTCCTCAAGATACTATTCGTAACCTTATTGACAGTATGAACCGACGTATGCAGGCAGTTATAAGGGCTAGAGGTGGTAATACAAAGTATTAAGCTAAATTTGTTGTGAAAGGTACGTTTCTTTCGGTTAGTTAAGTTACAGTTGAATTGTTTTGATTTGAAGTTTGATTTTGAAGTTAAATTGTTTGCATAAATACATTTTCCTGTTTTTATTTATTTTTATGTAAGTTGTAATAATTGCTTATTAAAACTAAACAATATATTGTTGCCTTTTCATTGGTAGACTAATAAACTAAGCTGTCAAACTGACATTAAAGTAACAACGAGCATAGCCGCCTCGCCAAAACATTTCTCAAAGTAAATTGTTGGTGACAAGTTCATTTCGCTCTTAAAAATAAACCAGTACACCTAAAGACATAAACCAAAAAACAAAATGTAGCTTTATAAACAGCTTTATGACCCAAGTAGAAAAAAAAAATTGTGAAATTTTGCATAAATTTATTTTACAAAAATTCACCATTTTTTTGGCAGAAATTGCCTTCAGTAATGTTATACTATATTATAGGTTTCACAAAAATTATTTTATTTACAATAACTTACTATACATTTATTATTAAGTACCAACATTTCACAAAAATGTTACAAAAAATGATTTCTACGGAAACACTAAAAATATTTCTGCGAAAACTTTTTAAATTCAGCCACTATTTGAGAGTGCCTGTATACGGCAGCTCGATTTTTTCGACGAGTAATACAAACCAAAACCTCTCTGAATGAGTCATTTCCATGGGGCTCAGCTCTCTATTGGTACAAACGTCTTTTTTACAAGTTGTGATATGTGTTTGGGCAATGTGCCAAAAACGTGAAGAGTTGCAAAACAATTGAAATAACTCAAAAACGATGAACGATATACTTTTTTTTCCTTACAAACATGCAATATCATTCAATGGAAAATGCAAACATGCAATAACATAAGGGGTGTTCCATTAAAAAAAGAAAGTGTGTATCACCAACGACTTATGGGCCACCCTGTGATTATCAAAATAATTTTATAAGATGCAGCTCAAAACACCCTGTAATTAACATATACAATTTTTGCTCGTATCTTGTATATAAACAAAATATTGTTTTACCGTAGACATGCGTCACCCAGTAAATGTGTAAACAGATAAAAATTAAAACTTGCCCCGTATATGGGTTTTAGGAGTTCTAGTTCGCGCTCATTTGAAGAAATCTTTTCAAAATTCACAAGTCTATAGCTGTAACCACTGCCAAAGCATCAGAAAGAGGGCCTATTTGAAATGGATTTTCCGATAATATTTTAGTAAAATGAAGGACAATGATGGTTGAAGCTGAAACTTAAGGCTTAAACAAACTTATTACGACATTTTGTCTACACAATCCGTGTTTGTTTCAGATTTGTCTAAAAATTGCAAATCTTAACGTTTTAAATCGCGACTTTGACGTTTTAAGAAGAAAAATTTTAAATTTTCAAATTTTTTTCTGCTACTTCTAGTCACTTTTCCGTCAAGAAAACTTAACACTTGTATGTAATATTCAATTGGTTTTGTTAACTCTACAAAATATTTTGTTGTGCTTTCCTTTGATTGCCAGTGACACCCAATATTGTTTTCTTTAAATGCCTATAATTCTTTTTCCTTTTAACCTAGAGATCTGAATTTCGGCACGTACGGTAGGTTCAAAAGTAGAAACGTATATGCCAAATTTGGTTGTCATAGCTTTGTTATTTTCGGAGATACAAAAAATTTCCGAAAGAAAACCCACAATTTTTCCGGAAAAACTAGTCAAATTTTCCTGGCTAACAAACTTATCCAAGCCACTTACGAAAGGAAGGTACCTACCAAATTTCATCAAAATCGGCCAATTACTTTTTGAGTTATCGTTGTGATCCATATATATATATATATATATATATATATATATATATATATATATATATATATATATATATATATATATATATATATATATATATATATATATATATATATATATATATATATATATATATATATATATATCCACATTTCGTTTTACGAAAAATTCGCTAAAATCCAAAACAGAAAGGTCTAGTGACCGTGGTGGCCATAAAACTGGACCGTTTCTGCAAACCCAAGCATCAGGAAATTGCTGGTTTAAATAATTTCGCACTTGTTGAGAATTATGAGAAGGAGCACCATCATGCTGAAACCACTTCAAATATTGTCTTGTCTCCAGGTTTAAACTATCTAAGATATATTCTAGGCTATTTCGAAGAAATTCCAGATACAAATCACCATTTAAATTTTGTTCAAAGATAAAGGGACCAAGAATTTTTGATCCAATTACACCATACTAAACATTAAACCCGAAATTAACTTGTGGCCTTCTTTGCGAGGCTTTTTTTGTTGCCAATGGTGTTCGTTGTGTCCATTAAACACACCACAAATGGTAAAGCGTGTTTCGTCGGTCCACAAAATTTTATACGGAAATTGTGCATCATATTGACACTTGTTTTTAAGTCATGTGCAAAATTCTACACGCTTTTCTTCGTTTCCTAAACGTAGAGTTTGACAGACCGATAGTTTGTAAGGGTGAAATTTTTGTTTTCTTATAACCCTTACCACGGTGCGCTAGGAAACACTGGCTTCTTCGGCAATTTCTTGAGTTGAAATTTTTGAATTTTGACTTATCAGGGCCAAAACGTTTACCTCTCCAGCTTCATTTATTATTCTGTTTCCTTGTTTTGGCTTGGTAAAAGTTCCTTACATACCCAAATTATCGTACAATCTCTTAAAAGTGTTTACGGATAGTTGGCGACGGTCAAAATACTTTTCAAAATAATATGTGCGAGCGTGTGTAACATTTTTATCACATTTTATGTACGACTCAATGATTTCTCGCTTTTCTTCATTAGAAAAATACATCGTTGCAAAAATACTACCTTAAATGTCAAAAGTAATAAATAAAGGTGATGTTGTTGCTCGTTACCATGGTAACCATATTCTGATGTCTTATAATAGGTAACTATGGTTAAGCGAGAACCAACAGAAATAATAGCCGAAACAAGCTTATTCTTCCATTTAACCTTATCATGTGCTATACTCCTGGAATCGTTATAAAATGCCGCATTTAATGCGGTTATAACGAGATAAGACTGGGATATCATGGATACTTGATTTTAGGTCCATAATACAAATTTGCCTTTTCAAGCAATTTTTCACATGAAGTGTGACATGTGATATACCAATTCAAAATTTTGTCAATTAACGACGGTGATAAAAGAAAACCATCTACCAACCAAATGTGATTGTTCTATGTTGAGGTATTGCTGCAATACAGCTGTTTCTGGTAATTATTAAAGACTCTTCCGAAGTCAATATCTCACCAACCATGGGCGTCAGAGACACATTTTATATAACAAATCAGCATGTTTTGAAGTCTTCTACATGCATACATTCTATGTCCATTGCGTTGTGAATCATCCTGTATATGTATATGTATATGTGTGTATATATATATATATATATATATATATATATATATATATATATATATATATATATATATATATATATATATATATATATATATATATATATATATATATAGGTGTTCCAATATTCCGTAGACATAGACCTACCACAGATTGCTGGCATCAAAGTAAGACGATTTAACTAAACTCACCTATATACCAAGTTGCTTTGCTAGAGGAATTCAAAGTTGGATAAAAAATTTAATTTTTTTGGTATAATTTATAAACGCTCTGTACGAATGAATCCAAATATGGTTTGGTATCATGTCTAAACAAGTTGTGAATAATGATGCTGTAACAATGATTACCAAGGCCCTAGGAGGGATGGAACTACCCCCACTCTTAAACATAATTGTTTTATTTTTTTTACGGATAACAACATTGCTCCAATTTTTTCACTATTTGAAAGAAAACTGTCCCCTCAAAAATTGTTGTCTCTTGCAAAATTTTAATACTAATGGTTTTTGCTTAATTAATTAATTTATAAAGACATTACTAGCAAATTTTCGCAATGAAGGTGAACTGATTTATTTTAAAATTAGTGTATTTCAAATCAACGAGTAAACAATATATTTTATTTTATAAATGAAAATTGCTTTTATAGTAAGTGCTCGATGTGACCTCCATTTTCTTCAATGCATAAATCAATTTGGCGCAAGAAATTGAACTGTTTGTTAATTTTGATACCGCAAGTTTTGAACTGCATTTTGAAGCCTATTCCACAAATGTCCCTCGGAAGTGATGCCCACCGCATAGACTCCCTACTTCAGTGCTCCCCAGAGGTAGAAGTCACAGTGGTTGAAGTCTGGTGAAAGAGGTGGCCATCTTGTCTTCTACCGATCCATCTGCTTGGGTAATTTTCATTTAAAACTCCCTTACATTGCAAGAGAAATGTGTTGGTGCACCGTCATGTATAAAATACATATAATTCCGGAAGCCAGTGGTAAATTTTCCAATATTTGCGGTAATGTGTCCTCAAAAATGCTAAATAACTATTGGCATTTAGACGATTTGGCAGCCTTACCGGAGCAAGAATATAGTCACCAATGAATTCCATTCACACGTTGACGCTAAATTGTGTTAGACTTTTTTTACAGCATGGGAATTTTTAGCTGCATACACATGCTAATTATGTATGTTTGTTATTCCACGTCTCGTGAAACACGATTCATCTGTGAAAAGAATTTTCTTGTGGAAATTCCTGTCCACAATTCTGCGTTGTCGCAATACCTGCAAGAAATCTGTCGGGATCTGTCGGTAAAATGTCCTGAAGAGGTTAAATGTGAAAAGGATGAATCAGTTGCTCGCGAACTAACGTATTTACCGTACTTTTTGGTACTCCGTGTTGCCTTTCTATGACTCGGACACTTGTTGACGGGTTTTCTCCCACTGCCTGCAGAATTTCTTCTACTTCCACTGTCCGTGCTTGACGAGGTCGCACAGCATTATTTATTTTTAATTGACCCGTTTCCGTAAGGCGAATTTCGATGTTCCTGAGAGTCTGGCGGTTTGGTATTGACCGATTTGGAAATTTTTCTTGGTACACTCGCACACTTTTACGACAGTTTCCTTCACAGAAACCTAATACTAACAACATATCTGTATTTTCGTCAAAACTGTACGTTATTTCTGTTTAATAGCCATGATTAATAACGATTTCAAACAACAGTGAGATTGAATTGTTCCCCGGAACTTGTGACAGCTACTGTACTTTATTTTTTAATTGACATATTAGCCTACTATTTACATACTATTCTAAAATAAGCAAATTTAGAATCAAGTTGAAAGTCGACTTGAAAGTGTTTTTATAAATTAACTAATTAAGCAAAAACCATTGACGATATCAAAATTTTGCAAGAGACGAGAAATGTTGAAGGGGCATTTTTCTTTCAAATAATGGATAAATTGGAGCAATGTTGAAACCGTACAAAAAATAAAACAATAATTTTTAAAGGTAGTTTTACACAAAATAATGTGACGAATCGAGTGATTGTATTAGTTTTGTCGATTTTCCTCACATTTCCGAAGAACGATTTTTCTTATAGGCGCCATATAGTATTTTTCAATCAACAGATTGAGTATTTTTTTCTGAATATTTTGGGATCACATGTCACACTTCATGTGAAAAATTGCATGAAAAGGCAAATTTGTATTCTTGACCTAAAATCAAGTATACATGATGTCCCAATCTTATCTCGTTGTAACCGCATTAGATGCGGCATTTTATAACGATTCCAGGAATATAGAACACGGTAAGGTTAACTGGAAGAATAAACTTGTTTCGGCTATTATTAGATTAATAAGTACTTAGATAACATGTAACATCTTAACATTAATCAAAATATGAAAACAGATATACTTAAAAAACATTTTTATTAGTCGTGGTCAAAATTATACATTATGCCTTACATAAGAACTAACTTCATTTAAAGCAGGTTTTCGAAAATACCTCCATTATTATGAACACAAATATCGCATCGCTTTAAAACTGAGGATGATGGTTTCCTAACAGACCTTCCGTCGATATTTGCAAACGTTTCAGTAACAGCGTCTCAAAGTTAATTAATATTTAAATAAGTTTTTTATACACTGGGTTTTTTACGCATCCCCACAAAAAAAGTCTGGACGCAGCAAGTGCGTTATAGTAACGAATTTTCGTAAAAATGTTTTTAATGTGAAATATGTATATAACCTATATAGTAGTAACAATGTAACACATTTCATTAAAATAGCTTTGTTGTTTCAAAAAGTACAAACATTTTCCGAAAATAAACTTAACAAGTTCCAGAAGCTATTTACACACTTGCCAAGATATAATTATTGACAAACAGCTTTATGACCCAAGTAGAAACAGTGTGACATGTGATATACCAAAATATTAAGAAAAAAATACTCTATCTGCTGATTGGAAAATCAAATATGGCGGCCATAAGAAAAAAAGTTGCCTATCGTCCTTCGGAAATGTGACGAAAATCGACAACACTAATACCACCACTCGATCTGTCACATTATTTTGTGTAAAACTACGTTTACATTTTCAAAAACGCACCACAAGTAACGGAGATATGAGAAAAAAATCGATTTTTCTAAAATTCGGTTTTTCTCGATTATCGCCGGAACTACTCGGGATTTTCGAAATCTGAAAACTGATCTGAACGCATCTCCAAATTCTGCAATTGTTGTTTAATTTGACCAATTTTGTATTTCTTATAGTTTCCGAGATCCCTTCACTATCCATCGAAAAAAACTCACCCTGTATATACAGGTACCCCATAATTAACTGGACATTAGCTAAGGGGTGATAGCTGGCACAAAATAAAGCGATTGGGCTCAACATGCCTTAGAAAAATGTTACTCGTTTTCGTTTTACAGGGTGTTTAAATAATTTTTCTTAAAACTATTTTTTCAAATATCTTGAAAGTGGTTCAACATATTATTGTGAAATGTGGCATGGTATTATTAGGCATCATGCATATAACGGTATCAATTTTACCACTGCTGCTTGGTAGAGCCACCGACAGCAACACTGGTACATCAACATGGTCATAATTTTTTGTCCACCCTGTATGCACATTTTCGAACAAGAATAAAGAAAGCCCATTTAGTTTCACACAAAAAAGGTATACTTCTTTGAAGTCGAAAAGTTGACCGTTTTCAAAATAAACGTACTTTTTCAATGAAAACCAAAAATCTGTGTTTACTTTGTTGCTAAGTATGTTGTGGTAGCAACTAGGAACTTGTTTACAATAACTTTTTAAAATCGACTGACATTAAATAAGTAGCTTTAATTGTCACTTTATTCTTGTTATTTGCGTTAAAATGCCGCGTCAAAATGATTTTCCAAATTCACAATTCGGAGATATGGTGTGTCTTTATGCCCAGGAAAATGTTTGTTCGCGCAGAGCAGCACAACGCTATTTTGAGCTTTATCCTGATAGAAGGCAAACAAACCATAAAACTGTTAACGCACTGTACGATAGATTAGGTGAAACTGGCTTATTTCATCCCAAAAACATAAATGCAGGAAGACCAAGTGTAATTGATGCTGATATGGAAGATGAAATCATAGTTCGTATTGAAGAAGACGCGAAAACCAGCATGGACTTGTTAGTGCAGTAACAGGTATAAGCAAATCTTCGATGTCCAGAATCATACACAAGGAAAAGCTGCGTCCGTATCATTTCACTCGACTTTAGCAGCTTTTACCGCAGGACTTACCAAGAAGACTTAAATTTTGCCAGTTTATGAGAGAACGCTATTTAGAGGATCCAATGTTCTACAAGAAAATTTAATTTACCGATGAAGCCTCATTCACCAGAAAAGGTATGTTCAATTGACGGAATAGCAACCTGTGCGATTAAAAAATCCTCATGCTATCCGCGAACATCATTTTCAACAAGAATTTTCATTATTTTGCATTCTTGGAAATTGTATTGTGGGACCATTTGAACCGCCATCTAGACTTAACGGAGCAACGTATTTTTGGTTTTTGAGAGATAATTTACCGATCATTTTAGAAGATGTACCTTTAACATTAAGAAGAGACTCTTGGTTCACGCATGATGGTGCTCCAGCACATTACATCCGAAATGTTGGAAATTATTTTGATGAAATTTACTCTCAAAGGTGGATTGGTAGAGGTAGTGTGGACCCATGGCCAGCGTATAGTCCCGACTTAAATCCGCTAGATTTTTACCTTTGGGCTTATTTAAAGTCACTGGTCTACAAAGATCAAATAAATAACCGTCAGCAATTATGGGTAAAGATCGTATACGGTGCTAATGATGTCAAAGCTTAACAAAATTCATTTTTGAAGTACGAGATAATTTTACGCAGCAAGTGCGTTATGGTAGGGAATTTTTATTAAATGCTTCAAACTTGGATAACTCAATTTTCAATAAACTTAGAAAGTTGAATTTTGGTACGTAGTGAGGTCTTTCCTAAGGCAACATATTCACCAAGTGTCATTAAAATAACTTTGTAATTTTCAGAGAAAAAAAATTTTTCGAAAGAAAACTGAAAATTTAAAAAAACTTAATTTTCTATAAACTTAGAAATTTTAATTTTGGTGTGTAGTAAGGTCTTTCTCAAGGCACCATATCCACCAAATTTCATTAACATAGCTTTGTAATTTTCGGAGAAAAAATTCTTTTGGGAAGAAAATTCAAAATTTTCCCAGAAAACCTTGTCAGATTTTTCTGGCTAACGAACTCATCCAAGCCATTAATAAAAGAAAGACACTTGCCCAGTCTCGTCAAAATCGGTTAATTATTTTTTGAGTTATCGGTTGGATATATATATATATATATATATATATATATATATATATATATATATATATATATATATATATATATATATATATATATATATATATATATATATATATATATAAACATATAACAATTGAAACTAACCCCGGATATGAGTTCTAGGGGTCCTAGTTCGCGCTCATTTGAAAAAAAAATTGCCAAGTCTCACCATCATTACCCCTCTATTAGTGATTTTTTTTAATAAAAATTAACAACATCTATAAAACTATTAATTAAAAAAGTCTGGCCGCAGCAAGGGCGTTATGCTAGCGAATTTTTATAGGACTGTCTTTACCGTTAATTTTTTAAAGAAAGGTCCAATTTAGTAGATACTATAAGCTTTATAGTGGAAACAATGTACCGTATTTCATCAAACTAACTTTTCGTTTGAGAAAGTCCAAAAATTAAAATTTTCCGTAAAAACTGGTCTGACTTTTCTGGACAAGGAAACTATCCAGGCAATTTACACAAAAACTACACAATAATTATTCACAGAAAGGTTTTTGACAGAATAATAAAAATGTTGACATGAAAATTTACACACAATTTATTTTATGAAAATACCCCATTTTTATTACAAAAATTGGCTAAGTAATCTTACATAAAAATTACATACAAATCTTCTTACAAAACAAAAAAAATGATACTCAAAATTTGTTAAAACAAATTTTTTTCACGAAAATGCAAAACCATTTTCACGTTAATTTGCAAATATTTTTTACCATAACTATGTAAATACGTAAAAGTTTTTTATGCGCAAACAATCTGTTTCATGAAAATACGCCATTTTTTTTATACAAAAATTGGCTAAGTAATACACAATAATTACATACAAATCTTCTTACAAAAATAAAAAAATGGATACGAAAATTCGTTGAACAGATTTTTTTAGTGAAAATTCAAGAATATTTTTCACGTGAATTCGCAAAGATTTTTTCACAATAACTATGTAAATGCGTGGAAGTTTTTTATTTGCAAACAATCTATTTCATGAAAATACACGATTTTTTTTTACAAAAATTGGCTAAGGAATCTTACAAAAAAATTACATAAAAATCTTAACAAAATAAAAATATATATATAGGAAAATTTGTTAAACAAATTATGTTCAAGAAAATTCGAAACATTTTTCACCTGAATTCGCAAAGATTTTTTTACAATAACTTTTTATACAAAAATTTGCTGAAAAAATACTTTAGATTAAAATTATAAGTACACCTAATCTGCAACTAAAATTGAAAAAAAACCATTTGAACCACTAGAAGTAAAGAAAAATGTAAGCAAAAAATTTTAAATTTAATGTCTAGCTGACAGTTTACTTTATACTTGTAAAGTGAATCTGTGAATAGAGACGATTATTATTACTATTATTATTAGCAAATACTTTATAATGACAATACAGGACACTCCGGCTGATTTCGTGTTTCAAGAATATCAGCGCCCCTAGCGGATAGTACTGATGTTACATCGTTCGAAAACGTGAAACACTAGCAATTTCTGGTGTTTAACTGTGTATAATTAATTAAGTTTGAGCTGTGTTTATTACAATAAATGTTAGTGGTAGGGTGTGTGCAATCCGTAATTGTTCGAATTATAACGTACTAAATCTATCAGACATTTCATAGGTTGCCAAAGGATGGCGAAACGTGAATATGATTTGAAGCAGAGGACAAATTCAGGATCACTTTTATGCCAATATGTACAGTTCGCAGAAGATAATTTGTTTTCCTGGCCCATTTCCACCTATTTCCTAACTAACAATTTACTAAATTGTAGTAACTAACTAACAATTTACTAAATTGTAGTTAGTTGTATAGTCTCTAGTTTTTTTAACACTTCGTGTTAGTTAGAGCTGGCGTGACAACATACTACTTGGTTCCGCAACTAGGTGGAGGCACGTCCACCACTCACTTAGTATTGAAAGGTTGGCTACAGCCATATTAGTTTATAGGTGTATTTTTGCTGCAATTAGTATGCCGTACTGAAGAGCTCTGAGAGCGAAACTGGTCTACGATTCTAATTGTTACGAGAATGCATCTAGCCTTACATACATACATATATATATATATATATATATATATATATATATATATATATATATATATATATATATATATATATATATATATATATATATATATATATATGTATGTATGTATGTATGTATGTATGTATGTATCCGATAACTCAAAAAATAATTAACCAATTTCGATCAAACTCGGCAAGTGTTTTTCTTTTATTAATGGCTTGGATGAGTTCGTTAGCCATGAAAATCGGACAGAGTTTTCCGGGAAAATTTTGAGCGAAAAAAATTTTTTTCTCCGAAAATTACAAAGCTGTTTTAATGAAATTTAGTAACAAGGCTCGTGTAAAATTCCTTGCTTCTGGAAATACCTCACTTAGAGATTACTATCGTCAGCCGAGGAATTATTATAACTTTGCCATAGGGGAGGAGAGAAAATGCTACTTCAGTCTTTAGATGAGGGAGCAGGAAATTCTAAAAAGCTTTGGTCTTTTTTGAAAAAGTGGGGTGTAGCTGCCAACTCCACACAATCTATCCCTTGTGACATTTTTTCTGCGGATGCTTTCAATAACTACTTTACTTCTCTGCCTGAGGGCCTTCCCTCACTGTTGGTAACAGACTATCAATGTCTTACAGACGATGTTACTGATGATTGTATAACGTTTTCTCCTGTCTCCTGTTAAATGGTGAGAGACCTCATGATCAAGCAGAAGTCATCATGTATTGGGTTTGATGGTATCAGTGGAAGGATGTTGCAGTTAACTGTTGATTTATGTGCTGCTCCTTTGACACATATTATAAATTACTCTGTGGAGTGTGGTGTGTTTCCTGATTTGTGAAAAGTCTGTGGGTATACCGATCCCGAAAAATAATTCTCCGGTCACTATGTGACTTTCGTAATATAAACTTGCCATCTGTGCCTTCTAAAATTGCTGAAAGTGTGATTAACAAACAGTTGTCACAATTTGCTGAAGGCATTATCCCTGCTGAACAGTTAAACTCGGTTATAGCTCATCAACTGTCCTACTTTCTGTAGTTAATGATATTCTCACTCATCAGAATCAAGACTATGTTACTGCTCTGGTTATGCTGGATATGACGAACGCCTTTGCTTCTGTTGATCATTCTCTTTTACTTGCTAAATTCTTGAGTTGTGGAGTTTCTGGTTGGCTTTTACAATGGTTTGCTAGTTACCTTAGTGGTCGATTGCAAAGGTGAGACTTGATGATGGAGCTTGCTCTGAGCTCCGCCCAGTATCAGTGTGGGTGCCTTAGGGATCAATACTTGGTCCGATTTTGTTCAACTTGTTTACCGCTGATGTGAATATCATTCCTCTACTGTCGACTCTTCACTGTTTTGCAGTCAATATGCAATTATATAATCCACTTAGTACATCTAATGCTGATGAACAGATTGGGCGGTTGAACGGAGACCTGCAGAGTGTTCAGATGTGGGCGTGGAGCAACAACCTCAGCTTCAATCCTGACAAGTGCAATTTTCTCGTTCTTGACACTTATAATGTTCGACAGGTCCACAATCTTCAATTGGCTGTATTGTTTGGGTCACATGTCTTGTCCCATTCGGATAATCCTAGAAATTTGGGATTGATACTGGATGGGAACCTGCAGTTCTGCAAACATGTGGACCATCTCTGCCGGTCTGCATTATATAGACTGCGGCACCTCTATCAGTACCGTGATTGCCTCCTCAGGAGGCACATAAACTTTTGGTGAACTTACTAGTCCTGTCACTGTTCACGTATGGCGATTGTGTGTATGGTCCTTGCCTGACGCGTCTGGATACGTACTGTATCCTGAAGGTGTAGAATTGGTGTGTGAGATTTGTTCTCCACATACCACGTTTTGCTCACGTTACACCGTACATGCGATCACTGGACTGGCTGAGCATACAGGAAAGGAGACTCCTTCACTATACCACCTTAGTAATAAAAGTTGTACGGGAAAGGAAACGTGATTACCTATATGACTGTGTCGGTCTTCAAACTGATGTACATGACAGACTCCTGTGAGGCACGAGTTACTTGACTGTTCCCATACATACAGCTGCAAGTTTTAAAAGATCCTTTTGTTACTTAATATTTTACCTATTCAATTATCTGCATAGAAAGGTTATAGCTTCCTTTTCAATAAGGGCTGTAAAGTATGCTTTGGGACAGTCTGTTGGCTGGGACACATAAACTTGATAGTATCCTGTTTTAAAATTTTGTCTGTAGCTGGATATGTTGAAAAACAGTTCACTGAACATGTCCATTTGTACTGTGTGTGCAACAAATATTATTACTATTATTATTATTATATCTTGTACTACGCTCTATATTTTTTTGCATCTTCTCTTACCCAAACCCACTTATCACTACGCTACTCAACACTCGCAAAAGTTTTTTATCCTTTATAAATTTGATGTAACATTCCATTGCCACGATAAAATTGAACTGTGTTAAAAGCGTTTGCTAGCAGAATCCTTTCACTAATAGCCTGTTGTTTTGTACAATATCAGGTAATTCACATAAAATTTATACATGATGTTGAAGACATTAAAAATTTTCTATACTGTCAAGAAGCTCCCTTTTGAAAAACAAATTTTATTTCTTAAATTTCAACTAAAAACATGTTGAAATAGGACCCAATCTACAGAGTGGTGTTTGAATTTTTCGTTTATCCTTTTTATTTACAGGATGATTACAAAAGAAAAGTTGTTTTCTGTTTTTGGGTATAACTTTTTTTTCGTCAACCGATTTTTGTAATAGAGGGCTCATATTTAAACCAAAAGCTTCAGACAAGAAAGTTCAGTTAATAGACTTGACGCAGAATGGACGTTCAAAATACAGCGTGGCATCAAAAATGATCCAAATCCTAATCGTTTTACAAATTTTGTTTCGACAGCTGAATTGACTGGAACTCAAGTTGCTTTTTAAAGAACCTTAATTGTTGGCACTACAAATTGTTTCTGGTCTGCATAGGTCAAAAACTGTCGTTAAAAGAACTTAATCACAAACAATTTGTTTCCAAAGAAGACTAATTTAAACTCTCACATGAAAATACCTGTAACTAAGGTAATGCTTTTCGTTACCTTAGTTACGAACATTTTCAGATGAGAGCTTGAAAGAGTGTCCTTTGGAAACAAGTCGTTTGTAATTAAGTTATTTTAACGACAATTTTCTACCTATGCAGACTAGAAACAATTTTCAGTGCATTATTATTATTACTTGATTGATAATAATAATCTTGTTGTGTGAACGTCAGGCGACAGTTTCCTCGCATTTTCTGATGGTTATTGTTGAAATTAAATGTTGAAATTTGTATCAGTGTGATGGTTTGTTCGAGTGCTGTTTGAAGAGTTGGTTTTTTTTTTTTTTTTTAGAAACGGGTAACTTAGAGTGTTATTTTGAGTTATCCATTGCCTTTCCTTGGATGTGCTGAGTGGTAAACTCCCGTTCACAGAATTTTGCTGATAAGCTTTACTTGTTGGAATTGTGTTGCAAATTCCATCAATATACCAGAACTGATCAAGATAGTTTAGTTCATTATAGATCAACTATGGATGCCAAGTGTTTCAAGTGTTCTGAATACATAAAATTCTGGACGCAGCAAGTGTGTTATGGTAGTGAATTTTCTTAAAAATGTTTTTAATAGCAAATATGTGTTTTTTTTTTCAGAAAGCAGGCATCAAATTTGGTTACCAGTATAACCTATATAGTAAAAACAATGTGCCATGTTTCATCAAAATAACTTTATTGTTTGAAAACGTACAGAAATTTCCGAAAGTAAACTTAAAATGTAACCGAAAAAATCCCTTTCTTGGTCAACCTTATAGGTTAATAGCAAATTGAGCTTTTCAAATATGAAGCATTTAATCAAAATTCGCTACCATAACGCACTTGCTGCGTCCAGAATTTCTTAACTTACAAACATGCATTATATTTCGATGGAAAATGCAAAAACATAAGGCGTTTTCCACTAAATTTTTTTATTTGTATCACCAACAACTTATGGGTCATCCTGTGATGGTAGCAATAATTTTTTAAGGTGTAGCTCAAGACACCGTACAATTAATGTATACAATATTTTTTCATATCTTGTATAATAACGGATATATTGAACTTTATTGATTTTTTACGAAAATTCTACAAAAATTATATACCATTAAACGATAAATTCTATAGCTAAGGCTACTGCCAAGCTTCAGAGAAAGGGTCTATTTGAAATGAATTTTCTGGAAATATTTTAGTAAAATGAAGGACGATGACGGTTGAAACTAAGACTTCAGGGTTTGTAAAACATTCTTCTTAAGACATTTTCTTTCCAGAGCCCGTATTAGATTCAAGTTCTTTGCCTAAATGTTGCGAATTTTGACGTTTTCAATTGTCACTTTGACGTTTTGAGGAAAACGGCAATTTATTTTTCTTTAAATGCCCATAACTTTTTTGCCTTTTGACCTACAGAGCTAAATTTTGGTAGGCACCTCACCTATAATGACATAAACCAGCATACTAAATTTGGTTGCCCTTACTTTGTTAATTCCGGAGATATAATTTTTTTTTAAAGAAAAACCCAAAATTTTCCGGGAAAACCTGGGCCGATTTTTCTGACTAACGAACTTATCCAAGCCATTTGCAAAAGGAAGGTATCCACCAAATTTAATCAAAATCGGCCCATTATTTTTTGAGTTATCGGGCTGATTGCTGTGCATAAAGACCTTGATTCTATTAGGATTGCTGGTGATATTTCACTCAATGAAGTTTATGTGTTGGTGAGGATAGGAAGGCGGAGCCTCATTTTTGGTGTTTGTTACATTCCACCTAATTCAGAAGTTGCTATATATGAACATCATTGTGATTCAGTCGATCGTGTTTTGTCTGATCATTCCAATTCTGAGGTCGTTGTCTGTGGTGACTACAACCTCCCAAACGTTACCTGGACAAGCAGTGCTGAGAGTGATCCAGTTATTAGTGGTTACAGTCCATCGCCTCACTTGTTTCTAACAGTTTTGGCTTTTGCGGCTTGTTCCAAAAAAATGTTGTACTTAATGAATTGAATAGATCTTTAGATTTAGTTTTTAGTAATATAGATAACATATGTGTTGGTGCTTCTTTAGATCCGGTTTTTCCTGCTACTGCACATCATGTGCCCCTGGACATTTCTTTTTCACTTGAGACTCCTCCAGCTGAACCCTATGAAGAGTATTTTTATGACTTTCGTAATGCTGATTATTGTTCCAAGAATTATTTTCTTTCTGAATTTGACTGGGAATATCTTGAGTCATTGGAGATAAATAATGCTGTGAAATGCTTTTATGACGTTCTATTTAATGCTGTGGATCGGACTGTTCCAGTTAAGAGATGTAAAAAATCATGCTTCCCTCCTTGGTTTAGTGTCGAGCTTAGAGGCATGATAACTGAGAAGAAGAGGGTACACAGTCAATATCAGAAATATGGTAGAATAGATGATTATATTAGGTTTTCTGGTCTCCGAGGGAAATATAGGAATCTTCGTGATACTTGTTACAGAACTTTTATTGCTTATACTGAGAATAATTTTGAAAACAATCTGGGTTCTTTCTGGTCTTATATTAACAAGTTGAGGACGGTTTATGATCTTCCTGAGGCTATGTATTATGATGATGTTAGGAGTGATTCTTTGCATGATTCGGTGGGTCTTTTTGCTAGTTTTTTCTCATCTGTGTATGAGGGTCAAGCTGGGAGTGTTGGTCCCGATCCTTTTTTGCATGAGTCGGTAAATATGACTGTGCCTAGTTTTACTTCTGCTGATATTATTGATCGTATGTGTAGTTTGAAAGATAAACTTACTTACGGTCCAGATGGAATCCCCTCCCATCTGTTAAAATCTTGTGCCTTCACCTTGGCAATTCCACTGAGGATTCTCTTTAACAGGTCTTTGTTGTCTGGTGAGTTTCCACATGTTTGGAAACATTCTTATTTGATGCCCGTTCATAAGTAGGCACCAAAGCATTTGGTTACTAATTATAGAGCTGTTTGTATTCAGTCAGAGATACCCAAACTTCTTGACTTTTTTGTCTCTAGACATATAACTTGGGAATGCAGACATGTTTTTGTCGAAAAGCAGCATGGTTTTCTTAAGGGAGATCTACAACAACCAACCTTCTTCTTTACAAGAATGTATTGGTCTCAGCTTTGGAGGATAGGTTACAGGTTGATTCGGTGTATACAGATTTCTCCAAAGCGTTTGATAAGGTTAATCACGCCTTATTATTGTCAAAAATTGCATTGTTGGGTTTTAATGCCAATTTTTTGTCTTGGGTGCGCAGCTTCCTTACGGGTAGGTCCCAGAGTGTAAAGATCAGAAACTTCATTTCTGATAGTATTACTGTTTCTTCAGGAGTTCCTCAGGGTTCACATTGTGGACCAGTCCTCTTTAATCGTTTTATCAATGATGTCATACATTCACTTAAGCATAGTCAGATTTTGATGTTTGCTGATGATATCAAAATTTTCAAGATTGTTCGTTCCAGACAGGACGCTTTACTTTTACAGGAAGACTTAAATCGTTTTGCTTGGTGGTGTGGTGACAATCTTCTGACTCTGAATGTTGATAAGTGTTTCTGCATTACATTCACTAGAGCTCAGTTTCCCATTGACTTTGTGTACTTCATGGGCTCTAGTGCTTTACCGAAGAAGGAAATGATTAAAGACTTTAGCAATGTATTGGATAGGGAATTATCTTTTAAGGATCACATAGAATACATAGTATCTAAAGCATATAAAATGTTAGGATTTATTCATAGATCAACTCTGGATTTTTCATGCAATAGGTTGAGAAGGCTGTACTGTGGTCTGGTTCGCTCTTTGTTGGAATGCTCTTCTGTAGTCTGGAGTCCGAATTACAATATTTATATCAATCAGATTGAGGCCATACAAAATAGATTCTTAAGAATTTGTGCTTACAGAATGGGCTTGCAGAGAAATGATCTTAACTTTTTATATTTGCGGAATCGGCTGCACTTGCAGTCACTCAGTGGTAGAAGTGATGTTTGTTTTTTGCATAAATTATTAGTGAATAAAATTGATAGTCCTTCTTTGCTTGAGTTAGTCTCTCTAAGGATTCCGGACCGCACGAGAGCAAGGGAGGTTTTTGTGGTTCCCTTCCATCGAACCAATTATGGCTTTTTCAGTCTGATGTCGAGAGTGGCGAGAACTGCAAATGAGTATTCGGAGCTCTTGGATATGTTTAATGATTCTGACCGTTCAATTAGAGGCATTTTGAGAGGTGTTATTGATTGAATTATTGCTTTTTTGTTATGTTCTCATATTGAGATAGGTTATTTAAGACTAATGTAGTTTTAGATGTTCTTATTATTATTGTAAATGGGTGAACCGTTGAATAAATAAATAAAAAATAAATAAATAAATAAACAACTTGGTTTACAGTCAATTCTGCTGTCGAAACTAAATTTTTACAACGATTAGGATTTGGATCACTTTTGATGCCCCTCTGTATATTGAGCGTTCATTCTGCGTCAAATCTGTTACCTGATTTCTTTTTTGAAGCTTTAGTTTTAATATGAGCCCACCATTATGAAAATCGGTTGACAAGTCAAAAAGGTATACCCAAAAATAGAAAAACGCTTTTAAACAAAAAAGATTCGGAAAATTCAAATACCACCCTATAAATTGGGTCCTATTTCAACATGTTTTTAGTTGAAATTTAAAAAATAAAATTTGTTTTTCAAACGTGATCTTCTTGACGGTATAGAAAAATTTCAATATTTATTCAATTACCTGATATTTTACAAAACAACTGGCCAATACTCGAAGGATCGAGCTTGCAAACGCTTTTAAGACAGTTAAATTTGTAAGTACACTTGGAGAACCCAAATCACCACAACACATATTTCAGAGACCTTACGATCGTTTCGTTAACCATGTCAACATCTTCAGAGGAAGAAAAATTCTAAAAATTAAACTACTAACTACCGTGTATTTATATTGCGTCTAGGTAAACGAACTAGTCCGAAGTAAAATTGTAGTCATCGTTTGTTTATTGTGCAGTGAAACTACGAAGACCTACTTTAATCTTCTGGTCGACAACTTTATGTGTCCTTATCTAATATAAAGGTAATAGGTTTAAAATGAATGGTACAGAGTTATCTTAGGAATCTGCACGTTCTCTTTCGATCTAGAAATTTACTATGTGGATATTGGAGCTAGTCGACAACCACATCTGGCAAGAGAAACACAATAACCTCCGCTCATCTTTTTTATATAGAAACTAAACCTGGGTGTTTGGCTCACATTGTTAACTCTAACACAGCATATATGGGATAATAATCACCACATTGGCAAAGAAAATTTAAAACTTGTCAAAAATGTTAGACATCAAACTATGCTTGGTTCATTAGAAAGTATTTTTATATCAAGGTCGATTAAGAACAAAACTTCATTGAATCATGCAGCACCTTTAATTTCAAGCCCTTTATTTTACTTTGCATTTGACCACTTAAACACTCCTAATTTGTCAGGTAGAATAATAAATTACTGGCAATAACTCGGCAGGTCTATACTAATCTCGACGCTTGTCTCAGCTTAAAGACCCTTTCGTTTTCTGTGTATCTATGAAGTCAATATAAACACTTTACGAAGAATTAAAATCAATATAAATATATTTTTTATGTAGTATTTTAGTTGAATTATTTATCCTTTGTTAGAGTTAACAATGTGAGCCAAACACCCGGGTTTAGTTTCTATATAAAAAAGATGAGCGGAGGTTATTGTGTTTCTCTCGCCAGATGTGGTTGTCGGCTAGCTACAATATCCACATAGTAGATTTCTAGATCGAACGGGAACGTGCAGATTCCTAAAATAACTCGGTACCGTTCCTTTTAAACCTATTACCCTTATATTAGATAAGGGCTCATAAAGTTGTCGACCAGAAGATAAAAGTAGGTCTTCGACCTCGTCGTTTCACTACACAATAAACAAACAATGGGTCTTCGACTAAAATTTTACTTCGGAGTAGTTCGTTTACCTAGACGCGATATAAATACACAGTAGTTAGTAGTTTAATTTTTAGAATTTTTCTTCCTCTGAAGATGTTGACATGGTCAACGAAACGATCGTAAGGTCTCTGAAATATGTGTTGTGGTGATTTGGGTTCCATTTTTCACATAGACAGTTAAATTGGATTGCGGCAATCAATGTTACGTCAAATTTAAAAAGGGTAAAATTTTTGACAGCGACACTTTGAGTGTGGAGTAGTTTATTACAATGATTAAAGAACTGCTGCAAACCTCATTTTTACTTTAATAAATAATAAAATCTGCATCACTTACCTGTTAAAGGCAAACTTGGATTTAGAAGATAAGGTTTAACACTAGGAACTGCAACATCTAATGGTGTTTTTCCTTTAGAATTTTTGGCGTGTATATCTGCACCACGTTCGACTAGTAACTTTATCAGGCGAACGTGGCCATTTATTGCTGCATCATGTAAAGGCGTATCGTTATCGAGCCCTTTAGCATTTACATTGGCTCCGGCTTGTACTAATCTGAAGGCCACTTCGTACCACCCGTGATTACAGGCTTCATGCAGGGGAGTCCACCCTGAAATTATACAAACAACTTCAGACATTTTTTTTAGAGATAACATTATTTATTATCTAATTCTTTAACTACCTTATGCTATTAAGAACGGGGGAACTAATTAATGAAATATAAATACACACACAAATAAATAATTACATGTTAATTTTTGTTTTCTAAAGGTAACGTCGCACCTAAATCAGGTCCTGGTAATTTTGCTGTCTGAACCACTTAAAATATGAATATGTCTGACTGGCGAATTTTTATGCAAAAAGGGTTGCACTGTTGTAACACTTATCTTTAAAACACAACTATAAAAGAAGACTATACAAAGGTAAAGAGGTCAAATTGGCCAATATAATTATCCCATTCTCTTGGGCAAGAACAAGTTCATATGTAATGGATGTAGCTGTGCAAAAACAGAGAGCGAGAGTATCATATTTATTTACTTATTGTATCATGACTCAAACTTATGTTAAACCTTAAAACGTGTATACAGAAACTATAAATGTGATTAAATTTTTTTTGTGAATGTAATAGAGCTTAACAATGTTATAAAATAGTTTACTGGCAAAAATCCTCTGTACTTTATAAATGATTTCTATTTGTTGATAAAAACTTGATAAAAACAGTACGCACCTAGGTATTATTGATCAATACTGTTTCACCACAAGCTAAAATTTTCATTTGGACATAAAATTGATGTGCCGCTGTTTAACAAATAATGCAATTTATGTTAGTTGGGTGATTTTATAAGATTAATATGTTTGGTTTTTAAGTTTTCATAGATCTTTACTGCTATTTGATTTTTTCATGTTAATCATTTTTGATTCCACAAATCACTCCACTATATTTGATTCATTTTAGTGAATTTTCTTTTAAAAAAAAATCACTAATGGGGAGATCCCGACTTTTGAATTTTGAAAAAATTTCTTCAAATGAGCGCTATTTAGGACCCCTGGAACCCAAATCCGAGGTCGGTGTCAGACTTTATATATATATATATATATATATATATATATATATATATATATATATATATATATATATATATATATATATATATATATATATATATATATATATATATATATATATATTTATGTGTCACACCTATAACTAAAAAAATAATGGACCGATTTTGATAAAACTTGGTGAGTACCTTCCTTCCGCAAATGGCTTGAATAAGTTCGTTAGCCAGGAAAATCCGCCGAGGTTTTCCCGGAAAATTTGGTGTTTTCTTTCGAAAAAAATTGAAAAAAAATTATATCTCCGTAATTAACGAGGTAAGGGCAACCAAATTTCATGCGCGGGTTTACATCATTATAGGTAAGTCACCTACCAAAATTTAACTCTGTAGGTTAAGGACAAAAAAGTTACAGGCATTTAAAGGCATTTCCTCAAAACGTCAAAAATCGCGATTTTAAACGTCAAAAGTGGTAATATTTAGGCAATGAACCTGAAACTAATATGAGCTATGGAAGGAAAATGTCTCAAGAATAATGTTTTACAAAGCCTAAAGTCTTAGTTTCAATCGTTATTGTTCTTCATTTTACTAATATACCCAGAAAATTCATTTCAAATAGACCCTTTCTCTGATGCTTTGGCAGTAGTGTTGGCTACAGAGTTTATCGGTTAATGGTATATCATTTGTCGAATTTTCGTAAAAAATCTTTAAAGCTCAATATGATCTGTGATTATGCAAGATACGAAAAAAAATGTATACATTAATTATAGGGTGTCTTGAGCCACATTTAAAAAAATATTACAGGATGGCCCATAAGTCGGTGATTCAAATTTTCTTTTTTAGTGAATTTTCTTTAAAAAATTCACTAATGGGGAGATCCGTGCTTATATATATATATATATATATATATATATATATATATATATATATATATATATATATATATATATATATATATATATATATCATTATAGGTAAGTCACCTACCAAAATTTAACTCTGTAGGTTAAGGACAAAAAAGTTACAGGCATTTAAAGGCATTTCCTCAAAACGTCAAAAATCGCGATTTTAAACGTCAAAAGTGGTAATATTTAGGCAATGAACCTGAAACTAATATGAGCTATGGAAGGAAAATGTCTCAAGAATAATGTTTTACAAAGCCTAAAGTCTTAGTTTCAATCGTTATTGTTCTTCATTTTACTAATATACCCAGAAAATTCATTTCAAATAGACCCTTTCTCTGATGCTTTGGCAGTAGTGTTGGCTACAGAGTTTATCGGTTAATAGTATATCATTTGTCGAATTTTCGTAAAAAATCTTTAAAGCTCAATATGATCTGTCATTATGCAAGATACGAAAAAAATTGTATACATTAATTATAGGGTGTCTTGAGCCACATTTAAAAAAATATTACAGGATGGCCCATAAGTCGGTGATTCAAATTTTCTTTTTTAGTGAATTTTCTTTAAAAAATTCACTAATGGGGAGATCCGTGCTTATATATATATATATATATATGTATATGTATATGTATATGTATATGTATATGTATATGTATATGTATATGTATATGTATATGTATATGTATATGTATATGTATATGTATATGTATATGTATATGTATATGTATATGTATATATATATATATATATATATATATATATATATATATATATATATATATATATATATATATATATATATATATATATATAACCGATAACTCAAATAATAATAGACCGATCTTGATCAAATTTGGTGAGTCCCTTCCTTTTGAAAGTGGCTTGGATAAGTTCGCTAGGCAGGAAAATCGGACCAGGTTTTCCCGGAAAATTTTGTGTTTTCTTTCTAAAAGAATTCATATTTCCGGAAATGACACAGTGAAGGCAACCAAATTTGGTACGCGTATTTGAAGAGTGAACCATGTACCAAAATTTAGGTCTCTATGTTTAAGGACAAAAAAAATACGGACAGCTAAAGCAACAAATTTTGGAGTTATTCTCAAAACTTCAAATTCGCAATTTAAAACGTCAAACTCGCAATTTTAAATGTCAAAATTGGCAATGTTTAGGCAAAGCACGTGAAACAAATACGGATTGTGAAAAGAAAATGTTGCAAGAAGAGTGTTCTGAGAACCCTTAAGTTTCAGATTCAACTGTCATTGCCCTTTACTTTACTAAAATGTTTACAGAAAATTCATTTCAAATAGACCCTTTTTCTGATGCTTTGGCTGTCGGTCTAGTTAAGTTGATGCTTTCGCTGTAGGTTTGGTGAAGTTTATGGTTTAACGGTCTATAATTTTTAGCTAATTTTTGTAGAACAAATTCGTTACTGCATTTTAGCATTTTTTATCGAAATATGATTCATGTTTGTAAGAAAAAATCTGGACGCAGTAAGTGCATTTTGGTAGCAAATTTTCATTAAGTCCTCCAAATTTCAATAACTCAATTTGCTATTAACATAAGTTTTGTTGGTTAGGAAACCAACATTTAACTTTATTTTCAGAAAATTTTTGTATGAACGCAGCAAGGGCGTTTTGGTTGCAAATTTTCATTAAATGTTTCAAATTTCAATAACTCAATTTGCTATTAACCTAAGGTTCATTGGCTAGGAGACCAGTTTTCTCAGAAACATTTAAAGTTTATTTTCGGAAAATTTTTGTACATTTTCAAATAATTATTTTCATAAAATTTGGTACATTGTTTTATAGGTTATACCGGTAACCAAATTGATGCCTGCTCGCATTAGAGCGATATATTTATAATTAAAAACATTTATATGAAAATTCACTTTCATAACGCACTTGCTACGACCAGAGTTTTTGTATTGTTTAACTTACTAGGTTTGCACAGTACATTTATTACTCTTTACAGCATTTTAAAAATTATTAAAGAAATAATACCACTCTTAATCACAACATAGAAAATGTTGAGTCCAGAATTGAGGTTATGTGTACATTTGTCAGAATTCTACATGGCTAAAAAAATTTTTTTAACTTTAAACTGGGCCAAATTAGCAAATGTGTTTCCGTGCCTCTTGTGCTTGCATTTTCTTATAAAAAAAGTCAATAGTAAACCCAGTTGCTAATCTCTTTATATGAGTTTAGTTCATAAGAATATACCAAATAAAGTTAATGACATGTATGGAAGGATCCAATGGCCCAACTATATACAATGGGAAATTAGTTGACAAATTCATCCCACTTGATTTGTTTTCAATAAGACTTAGGTATAATAATACGGTTGATTTTGAATTGAGGGTGTCACACGGCGCATCCTAAACTGCGCAGTCAAGATATGAAACAGAAACGTTAATACCGTATACAGTGTTGTCGGGTTGTACTTTTTTTCATTGAATAAGATGTAATAAATATTTTATACTTTTTAATATATTTTTGGCTGTATCAAATACATCTAAAAATAGGTCCAACAGCATCTACAAATAATGTAAAAAAAACATAATATTGTTACATTTAAGTGTATATTTGTTAAATTTGTAGAGAACCATCCGAACGCTTTTTAGTGAATTTTCTTCGAAAAAATCCACTATTGGAGAGATTCCGACTTTTGAATTAAAAAAAAAATGAGCGTGAACTAGGACCCCTAGGACCCATAACCGGGGTCAGTTTCAATTTTTATATGTATCACAGCGATAAGTCAAAATATAATATGCCGATTTCGATCAAGTTTGGCATGTGCCTTCCTTTTGTAAGTGACTTGGATGAGTTCGTTAGCCAGGAAAATCGGAACCGGTATTCCGGGAAAATTTTGTTTTCTATCGAAAAAAATGTTCTCAAAAAATAAAACAACTGTGGTAACCAAATTTGATAGGTAGGTTTGTGAGATAAAGAGTATATATATATATATATATATATATATATATATATATATATATATATATATATATATATATATATATATAAGAAACCATCTAAACGGGCACCCATACTAGCGGTCTACTAAAAGCGAAGTGATAACTTGGCAGTAGAAGGCAATTGTCCATCTGTCCAGAATATTCCAGGGATTCCCAAGGCCAAAGAGAATTGTATGTCAAATGTAATGTTTAGGAGGGGAAGGGGTGTCACCGAACAGAACCGTACTGAGAAATTGTTTGAAAAGTATGTAACGTGTTAAAAACTTTACATGTAAATAACTTGGCAAACGCAAGAGAACAATAGGTAAGAATAGTGTCAGCGTACGTGCGAGATGCCAAACTTTATCTACCAGCAACTGAGAAATTGTTTAAAGTATGTAATGTGTTAAAAACCTGACATGTCAATAACTCGGTAAAGGCAAGTGAACAAAAGGTAAAAATAGTGTCAGCGTACGTGCAAGATACAAAACTTTATCTACCAGCAGCTGAGAAATTGTTTAAAGTATGTAATGTGTTAAAAACCTGACATGTCAATAACTCGGTAAAGGCAAGCGAACAAAAGGTAACATTACTGTCAGCGTACATGTAAGATACCAAACTTTATGTATCAGCAGTCGTTTCATCTCAAACTGTCCAGGAGGTCATCAGCATGCAAATTAACGAATTTTTCTTGTGATTTGTGCATCCATTGGGGGGGGGGGGGGTATGTCCTAAGCATATTACCGAAAAGTTTTTTCTAAAAGTCCTGACGCAGCAAATGCGGTATGGTAGTGAATTTTGATGTGTGTGTGTTTTTGTTTCTTTAACGTCGGCCTATTTCCGCGACTATGGCCAATCACCGACGCCAGGGAGCAGTTTCACCTCACTATCCTGGAAATTTTGCTGAACCCCTGCATTTCTGTAAGGAGGGTAGGGAGCTTTATCGTGCCCAACATCGCATGGACACGGGACCGACGGCTTTACGCCCCCTCCGAAGGGCGGACCGTGCAGGCATTCAACTTGCTCAAATACAATGCCAGAACCTCGGTTGATGTTAGTTTTACAGTTTGTACTGAAAAAGTGAAAAGAGTACCCTGGGATCGAACCCAGTACCTTTCGGTTCAGAGGCACACGTTCTTACCCCTAAACCACCAAGGTTCGTGAATTTTTATAGAAATAATCTGGCACAAAATATTTTTTTGAACTTTTAGCTTGTAACAGAAATAAAAATGTTAGTTTATAGTCTACTTCTTATCTCACAAACCTACCTACCAAATTTGGTTGCCACAGCTGTTTTATTTTTTGAGAATTTTTTTTCAATAGAAAACAAAATTTTCCCGGAATACCAGTTCCGATTTTCCTGGCTAACGAACTTATCCAAGTCACTTACAAAAGGGAAGGTACATGCCAAACTTTATCGAAATCGGCGTATTATTTTTTGTCTTATCGCTGTGATATATATATATATATATATATATATATATATATATATATATATATATATATATATATATATATATATATATATATATAACTTATAAAAATTGAAACTGACCCCGGATGTGGGTTCTAGGGGTTCTAGTTCGCGCTCATTTAATATTTTTTTTATAAAACTCAAAAGTCGGGATCGCCCCAATAGTGGATTTTTTCGAAGAAAATTCACTAAAAAGCGTTCGGCTGATTCTCTGATTTAACCAGTAAACACTTAAATGTAACAATATTATGGTTTTTTTTACATTTTTTGTAGATGCTGTTGGACCTATTTGTAGATTTATTTGATACAGGCAAAAATATATTAAAAAGTATAAAATATTTATTAGATCTTATTAAATGAAAGAACTACAGCCCGACAACACTGTATACGGTATTAACGTTTCTGTTTCATATCTTGGCTGTGCAGTTTAGGATGCGCCGTGTGACACCCTCAATTCAAAATCAACCAATAATACTTATTTAAATGTCATATCAAAGTGACATATGGTAATAGCAATAAATGTAATTATTATAAATTATTTATAATCTCAGTGGTGCTAAAAGTACAACTAAATCATAAATCACGATTTACTTTACCTAGTAATAAAATCAAGTTCTAGGGGAAAGAAAAAAAAACGACTGCCAACTTGATGTATTTTCGAGAGTACTTTCACAGAGACGTTTCTCATTGTTAATTTAAACTGATACTTTCTACAAACAGAAAACTTTGTGGATAAATGATTCAATTTTAAGCATGTCAAATAGGTATTGCGGCAGACTTTTCGTAAAATATTTAGAATAAAATGTTTGACAAAATTACCAGCAAAGTCCGCAACGTTAGGATCTGCTCTATGCGCTAAAAGTTTACAAACTTGTTCAACATCACCCTTTATTGCTGCCAGATGTAACGGTGTTTCTCCACGTTCATTTCTGTCCCTCGAACGAGCCGAACTTGAGCTGGGGCTCCGCGAACCCACTTCATTTGATGATGATGTCATTTGCATCAACAGAGCCATTTGTTGTCTCTCTGACATTGGAGTTACTGGTGGACCCCTGTTACTACCACCAGAACCTTTCGGTCGTACAGAAGAAGGCATCTTTTATCCAATTAATAGAACTGAAAATATTAAGTTGGATTATAAGGACATAACCTATTAAGTTTTCAAGTTTCTAGACTTTCTTGGAGGGGGGGATTAAGCGCTGATGCAGCAGACATTAATAAGTAAAACAGATCTTTTATAAACGCACCTTAACAGTTACTAATAATTTTGTACACCAGTTATATTCCACTTAAAAAAAAACTATTTACATCACTAAACTACTGGAATTCGACAAATCAAGTCACGTAAGTGACAGAGTGACAGTTAAGATATTTGCATTTGCATGGTGAAACTTCCTTATGTCTTCAGTCTTACGTCCCCCAAGGTTATTTGAAAACTATATTATCGACCTAGCACTAACTGCGCAATAATATTTTGAAAAATACCTAAAATGTTTTTATTAATGCAAAACGGAAAAACTTTTTCACCAATTAAATTTGTAGTAAAAAGTTCGGGACGCAGCAAGTACGTTATGGTAGTGAATTTTCATTAAATGTTTTAAATTTGAATAACTCAATTTTCTATGAACTTAGAAAGTTGAATTTTGGTATGTAGTATAAGGTCTTTCAAAGGCAACATATCCACGAAATTTCATTAAAATAGCTTTGTAATTTTCGGAAATAAAATTTTGTTCGAAAGAAAACTCAAAATTTTTCCGGAACACCTTGTCCGTTTTTCCTGGCTAACGATAACTCACCCAAGCTATTAATAAAAGAAAGGTACTTGCCAAGTTTCATCCAAGTTTTTGAGTGTTATCGATTGGATATACATTATATAACGTACAACCTACTACCTGTTCAACAGCGTGAGCGTGTCCTGCAACCTGCAACTACCCTACCGGATGCCGATGTCGCTGCAGTTGCAGGAATGTTAATAGGCAATAGGCGATCTGCTTTGAATGCAAAAGGCATAGTGATGGGTCGTTATTTAACTGTCAGTTATTTTTAAACGGTTACCGACCCGTAACGGTAACCACCAGTTATTGACTTATAAAAATAACAGCTTAAAAAATAACCCTTTTTACACTAAACTAGAATTCGGAGTCGTGTCAGTGGCGATTTCTCCTAGTGAGCTAGGTGTGCGCCGCACACCGTAAAATATAATTAAAATGTGCACAGTTAAATATGTTTTATTTCTTTTTCCCTTAGTCTTAATACACTACATATGTTATGACAATCGATTTAATTTACTTATTTGATTTCATAAATAGTCGGTTAATAGTGACTTGGAATGAAGTCGGCACCACGTCTTCATTCAGAAAATATGAGTAGGTCAATAGCAACTGGGAATGAATTCGGGTTAGGTGTGCGTTGTTATTTCTGAACAACTTCACTCGACAGAGCTGTATTGGTATACAATACAGTCCCCCACCCATGTGTTTAAAATAGTAAGGAAATACCATTCGTTTTAACACTGCAGTGAGCGGTAAAAATACCGCTCAAGACAAATGAATGGAACGCCGGTTTAACAAACGTTGTGATAGCATTATTTACAAACATTACGACTGCGCTTGCCTGGACCACAGTATTCTAGAATCAAAGACTATAATACATTTTAGTAAATTTTCGTAGAAAAAATTCACTAATGGGGAGATCTCGACTTTTGAATTTTGAAAAATTGTTTGCAAATGAGCGCGAACTAGGACCCCTAGAACTCATATCCGGAGTCAGTTTCAATTTTTATATATAAGAATTTAATTTGAGTCAAGTTTTAAAATATAGAAATTTTTGATTAAAATGAAGAAACTGATTTCAAGTACCACCCATATTTCTAGAAATTGTAATGGTACATAATGAGGTGAGGTAATTTTGGAGATTAGAAATCAGATGACAGAACTTTAGAACAATTGACATTTAGATTAAAATTTAGTCAAAATTGCATCATTTGCAGTCACAAGTTTAGACTTATTTGTAAGATGCTTTGTACTATTTATATAACAATAAACTATAAACATATATATATATATATATATATATATATATATATATATATATATATATATATATATATATATATATATATATATATATATATATATATACATAGGTATCACACCGATAACTCAAAATATAATCGGCCGATTTTGATAAAATTTGGCATGTACCTTCCTTCTGTAAATGTATTGGATAATTTCGTTAGTCAGGAAAATTGGACGAGATTTTCCGGGAAAATTTTGAGTTTTTATTCGAAAAAAATTTGTATCTCAAAAAATAAAAAAGATAAGATAACCAAATTTGGTAGGTAGGTTTACGATATAAAAATTAAACTATACACCAAAATTTAGATTTCTATGTTGCAAGATAAAAAAGTTATAATAAAATATTTTGTGCCAGATCATTTCTATGAAAATTCACTACTATAACGCACTTGCTGCATCCAGGATTTTTACACATTTTATTATTTAGTACCATATTAACATTGAACTACTTTTAATGTTTACAGTTTTCACCCCGTTCCGGACAGTGCTAACGCTAACACAAATTTGTGTGAAGAGAAGAGCTTGATAATAATTCCATGTTCTTTTCGTGTTTTAAAGTTTTAAGTGACTTTTTAATTTGTTAGTGTTGCAGTGGGAAATTAATTTATTTATCTACGTATCATTCCCATATAGAGGTCGAATATATATATATATATATATATATATATATATATATATATATATATATATATATATATATATATATATATATATATATATATTAAATAGTCCAATACTGATCAACATAATTTAGGAATAAGTATACATAAGGAACGTATCAAATTGTTACACGATATTGGTAATTTATAAATATAATAACCCATCAATACAGACCATTACTTTCATCGATATTTTATTTTGTAGAGCTAGATTATATTATTACATAAAATCAGAATATTGAAACGGTTTTCTTATATTATAGGACATAGAAAAAATGAAATAAAAACCAACTACCTATATAATGTTAGACGTTTTAATGTCATAAAAATAAAATAGTAACTTTTGCAATTAACAATAAATAAAGTATAAGTGTGTCAAAATTAACAATAATGCCAAATAACATATCAATAAACAAACTCATAAATGAAACAGTAATTTGAGAATCCATTTAATTAACAATATAAGTGAATATTAATTATTTTAGTAGGTACATATACTTTCATATGGTCTGAATATCCATGTGCACTTAGTACATATGCACTCGCATAAACAAATTTAAGGAGATGAAACAGGACCTATATAATATTTATAGCTAATAATTGGTGAAGATAATAACAAGTGAATATGTGCGAGTATGTACACTTGACTGCACGAACAATTCCCTAAGATGTCTTTTTCAAGAGAGGCTGTGTCCATCTGGTTCGTCCACTAATTGAGGTTTGAAATTTCATCGAAGGTAAACATTAAGTGAATATTTTAAACTGTGACGAGCACTGATATGTACACTTTCCGAGACCCCAGTTCACCACAGTACATTTTTAAAGATTTGACGATCGTTTCAGTAACAAGGTAAGCGTCATCAGAGAAGGTATTATCTTTTACAACTGTAAACTACTTAAAACATTTCATCTAGCGCTTAAGTTATATTTCAGGTTTAGCTTACTGCAATATTTTTCCTAAAACATATTTTTGTCTCCTATATATTCTTCACTGTCTGCGACATTACGAAGGCAAAACTTTAATGAGTCACCTTTTTGTTGTCTGACATCTTTACACAAAGGGTTCTTGCTCACAGTTCCTGAAAATCAGACACCTATATCAATAAAAAATGTTCGATTTTTCCACAACGCAACATTTACAAATAACAAGTATAATAATGTTGGTCAAAGCGAAATACTAGTTAGGTATATTGAATTAATCAATCTCAATAATGTTACTTCCTTCCCTTAATTATGGAGGAAGAATGGTGAATAAGACAAGAGCTGGCACACAAAATCAGTTACCAATATTTGCGTGATTTACAAACAAACTATACATTCAAGTGATTATGATTTGCATATTGTGAGAATACTACATTTAATATAATGCAATAAGACTATAAATAAATTAAAAAATGATTCACTTACCTATTAAGCCTTGCGACAGATAATTTCTTGCGTTTTATCATTCCACTTTAATTAAGCCAAACACACAGCACTACGCCATGTTGTTTAAGTTTTAATGTTTTCTTTTGTGCTAGCGCCTTGGACATGCGCCAACACTATCGACTCACGATGATAGACGAGCAGACGAGGGCTATTATAGCTACGCTGCACTTATCCAGCGTTTTGCCGCTACTAGGAAAAAGCGATAATTCTCACCGTATAGCCAACATTGGTTAGGTACTGCGGAATACCGTAAATATTATTTGCATTTTGCCAACGCCAGTAAGGTAAGGATAAACCGCCTTTTCGTCGTTGCCGTTACTGAACCAGCACAGACGGCATTATCCCGGCAGACGGCCGATGGTTGCGTGTTTGCTGGGTATATATATATATATATATATATATATATATATATATATATATATATATATATATATATATATATATATATATATATGTATGTATGTATCAAACCGATAACTCAAAAAAATTTTGATTAAATTCGGTGAATAAATTCCTTTTGCAAATGGCTTAGATAAGTTCGTTAGCCAGGAAAATCTGCCCAGGTTTTTCCGGAAAATTTTATATTTTCTTTCGAAAAAAATTTATATCTCCGGAATTTACAAAGTAAGGGCAACTAAATTTGGTATGCGGGTTTATATCCTTAAGGTAAGTTACCTACCAAAATTTAGCTATGTAGGTCAAAAGACAAAAAAGTTATAGGTATTTAAAAAAAAAAGGGGGGTTTTCCTCAAATTGTCAAAGTTGCGATTTAAAACCTCAAAATCGGCAACATTTAGGCAAATAACTTGAATCTAATACGGGCTATGGAAATCAAATGTCTCAAGAAAGATGTTTTACAAACCCTGAAGTCTTGGTTTCAGCCGTGTCATTGTCCTTCATTTTACTAAAATATTTCCAGAAAATTCATTTCAAATAGACCCTTTCTCTGATGCTTGGCAGTAGTCTTAGCTATAGAGTTTATCGTTTAATGGTATATAATTTTTGTAGAATTTTCGTAAAAAATCAATAAAGCGCAATATATCCGTTATTATACAAGATATGAAAAAAAATTGTATATATTAATTATGGGGTGTCTTGAGCTACATCTAAAAAAATATTTCTACAATCACAGGGTGGCCCATAAGTCGTTGGGGATACAAATTTTCTTTTTTTTTTAATCAGGCAAGCCTTATGTTATTGCATTTTTGCATTTTCCATTGAAATATAATGCATGTTTGTAAGAAAAGAAATTCTAAATGCAGCAAAGTGCGTTATGGTAGCGAATTTTGATCAAATGCTTCACATTTGAATTGCCCAATTTGCTATTAACCTATAAGGTTGACCAAGAAACGAGTTTTTTCGGGAACACTTTAAGTTTGCTTTTGGAAATTTTTGTACATTTTCACACAATAAAGTTATTTTTATGAAACATGGCACATTGTTTTTACTATATAGGTTATACTGGTAACCAAAATTGATTACTGCTTGTTTTAAAAAGGAAACACACATATTTACAATAAAAACATTTGTATGAAAATTCACTACCATAACGCACTTGCTGCGTCCAGAGTTTTTTTTTCTATTCGAGATGACTGACAAGACGATACTACGATCTTTAACAAATTGCGAACCAACGACGACTCCGTTTTTATGGAAACCCATGAACCAGACCAGGACCAGAACTCAACTTAAAAGCGCGTGTGAAGTATATCATGATTGTGCGCCGTAAGAATACTTTATATATGGTTAAAAAACCTGATTATTTAATACTTGTACTCATTATACATGCCTTTTAATTCAGAATACCACTTCCTAAGTTATTTCATAAAGATGTAGAGTTGGGACCCGCGGGTACCTTTCTTCGGCACTAAACAGCATAAGGTTCGGAAAATTTAAAATTTCTAGGTATGTACTTTTCCAAATTAAAAATTTATGCCATTCGTTGAATACACAATTTAATGCTCTACAACTTTAATCTGACACGTTTATTCATTTAGAATGGTGGTTTGAGTGTGACCTGTGACGGACGATTGAATGTCACTATAGCGCATTTTTTGATAAAAATTGGTCAAAATCGCCATGTTTCGACCGTCGATTTCAGCCATACTACTCAACCGAGTCCAGCAGTTTTGAGCGACACTGCCTCTATGTTTGCAACCCTCCATACACGTACTACCTTAATAAGGATCTTCAATAGTAGATTGGTCGACTGTAATGTGTAATGTATTCCCTTGATAGGCGTGGTTTAGCTCGAGTAGCTCTAGTCAGAACTGAAATAGGCAAACAGTTTTGCGGCATTGTGTTTTGATATAGTATATACCAATGCATGAATATATTATATTTTTTAGTCTCGTGGGGTCATTTAGATTCACTAATTACGTATATAAATGAGAAAACTCAAATTACCGCTACCTATTCCAAGTAAAAAGAGAAGTAAATTAAACTTAAAAAAAAACAATATATTTTTTAGTATTTCTAAGTCCATTTTTATGGAGACCTAAAAGCCAAACAAAGTTTTTTGCGATATGTGAAGAAAAAACAAGGCTCCTATGAGAGTTGTCCGAACGCGTTGAATTTCAATTATTATCTTTAGCAAATGCGCAATAGTAGCGAATTTTCATAAAAAACTTGTTTTCATAAATCTGCAAGTTAAAATAGTAAGTATTGAAAAAAAGTAAGCAGGCAACGCGTTTTTGCAGCGAATGTTCATAAATATATTTGAAATGTTATAATAAGTCAATTTCCCATTATTAAGCTAAAATCTTAACTTTTAATATTTAACAGTACAATTAAGTGTATATAATTAAGCAGCATTGGGTACCTACAATATTTTATAAAAATAAAACGTAAATATTTAAGTTTGACTGCCTTTTGAATAAGTAGCAGGTTTAGCAAAAGTAAGTACAAAAAATTATAATGTTTGTAGAGTTTTTAAGAGCATTCCAATTCATACCTTTATCTGTCCCATTATTAAGCAGATTTTTTTTTGTTAATAATTATTAAAAGTCAAAAAAGGCATATCTTAGTGTATACTGCACCACGAACATCTTACAATAAATGTTGTAATAAAAAAAGGCACTGAGCATGGCTTAACCGAAATATAACGCGGGGATTGAAACAGCCGGGATGTCTGTTGTGGAGAATATATCAGCCAATAAAACCGTCCGGATCGCTTCGCGCCAATTTCAAAATGAAGTATAAGTCCCACTATCTCATACGTTTTGTAATTGACGAGGCAAATTCATTAAACAACTGTTTTATGTCTGTGCCTTTAATTTGTAGATTTTTTTAAAGTTTATTTGTTTGTTAGTTAGTGTAACAGAAGCACATATCAGCGTATAATGCGTTATTATTTACTATATTTGCCAAGTAAAGCAGCATAAGAATATGATGACTGTGGAGAAAAGAGTAGGTAGGTAGATACTTATATCATGGAAACAACTATTAACCAATGTCAAAGTTTGTTGTGAAAGTGTAGGTAAATTATGTTTAATGTCAGACATCTGTAATGAAAAACTAGGTATCAAATTATTATCTTTACCAAATTCCAAACTACATTTAGATCGTTAGAGTAGGCCTATAAAAAGTTCGCAATTTGTTTCCAGACTATGATGGCTTACTAGAATTATTTGTGAACACTATCTATTTTCACGAGTTAGCGCTCAAAATCGAAAATAACCTTTTAATGAGAATGAAATGTAACATTAAGTAACTACTTAATGATTCAGTTAGGTATAAGAAAAAACTTCAGCGTGATGTCAGGACAACTCCAGGCGAAACCTTGTTCTTGTTTTAGACTTGCTCGTGCATTTATTTGATTTATTTTCTATTTTCAAAACAAAAAGAAATCATTGCCCTTGAATAATATAATTTTAAATTTCGTGCGTCTTTGTACTTATTCTACTTGACTTTCTAATATTGGCCAAATCGCCTTCCAAAACACTAGT
Organism: Tillus elongatus; assembly: GCA_964006375.1. Taxonomy (NCBI): domain Eukaryota; kingdom Metazoa; phylum Arthropoda; class Insecta; order Coleoptera; family Cleridae; genus Tillus; species Tillus elongatus. The sequence goes on along the minus strand of OZ023263.1, from coordinate 81,805,275 downwards.
CTGACCAATGACATAATAGATAAGTCTATGAGCCTGACTTTGTGCCATGTTGCCAAATGTAAAAGTTATCAACGATTTTTGTGACTAGTCTATGACCTAGCGTCTTTCAGTTTTTGCTGTTTTTAAAATACTAAATTTGGTATTCTTCTGGCAGCTAATTTATAGTAAAAAAATTAAGTTTGAATAAGCTAATTGTTCTTTTACTCAAAAACATCAAATTTGCGGTGATAGTATTATAATCTTTATACTAGAAACCTATGTACCAAATTTCATTCAAATAGCTTTATATTTTTTCGAAAAAACGAGGTCCCATTTACCTGGCGAATGAACTTATTCAAGCAATTTGTACAAATAATATATATATATATATATATATATATATATATATATATATATATATATATATATATATATATATATATATATATATAATTCGGTAAGTCAACGAAATGATAAAGTACGGCGTTGCGCCCTATACTAATAGTATATATATAGCGGTCCGTCGCGAGCTTAACATAAGTTTTTAAATAGGACACGGCATTTTTTAATCCATTGCTACTATTCTCTGTAAAGTTTCCTCTATTTATTGACCAATAATATCGTATATGTTATATATGGACCGTTTCCGAAATATGTAACTTTCTCAATTATTTTCTCTCAAAATCGTTATACGTTTTAAAACTAATATCAGGTCAGGTCATTGTTTTGAAGATTTTAGAAATAAATAGTAAACGTTATTATTACCACACCACTCGGATAACTACTGGGATAATAAAGCTTCTATATAGTGTTCAATATCGTCCGACAGATTTGGATAACTTATATATATATATATATATATATATATATATATATATATATATATATATATATATATATATATATATATATATATATGTATTCATCTGATAACTCAAAAAATAATTAACCAATTTCGATGAAACACAGCAAGTGCCTTTTTTTATTAATGGCTTGGATGAGATCGTTAGCCAGGAAAATCGGGCAGGGTTTTCCGGGAAAATGTTGAGTTTTGTTTAGAAAAAAAAATTCTCCGAAAATTACAAAACTGTTTTAATGAAATTTAATGGATATTTTGCCTTGGGAGGGACCGTAGTAGTACTAAAATTCAACTTTCTACGTTTATAGAAAATTGAGTTATTCAAATTTTGAATTTTCTTCGAAAAAATTTTTTCCTCCGAAAATTACAAAGTTATTTTAATTAAATTTAGTGGTTATATTGCCTTAGGAAAGACCTTATAACATACCAAAATTAAACTTTTTAAGTTAATAGAAAATTGAGTTATTCACATTTGAAGCATTTAATAAAAATTCACTACCATAATGCAACTGCTGCGTCCAGACTTCTATAAGATATAACTGAACCACACCAGAATAAACTACCTATTATGTTCTGACTACACTGTTATACAGAACAGTTATTTAGGGTCGAAGACAGCAGGTAGCAGGTAGGCATTTACGATCGTTTGATGGCCTTCTATACATGTGTTGGGTTTTATTTCGAACATTCTTCTAAATCAGCCCTTGCCCTTAGAAATAAATAAGCAGGTAGGTTAACTTAAAAACGCAGGCTTTATTATAATATAAACTCGTATTTGCTCAGGGCTTCAACTTTGTTTTTTCAAAAGATAAAATAACTATATATAAATAACAAAATAAATAGACAAGGGTTCCATTGAATGTTACGCAGATGACATGATAGCGATTATTAGAAACGGAAAAAGAATTACAAAGGATGTTGAGTGTGCTAGATGTTGTTTTAAAAATATCAAACTAAACATCAATACGACGAAAATAAGGGTACACAAGATAAGTAGAGGACAGCGAAAATGAATACAAAGCTTAAATATGCAACAGCTTGAACAAGTAAAATGTTCATGTACTTTGAAAGTATTATTACGGATGATGATAAATTTAGCAAATCTGAGGAGAATCCCAACATTCAATAGGTAGACAACATACCTACTTTTCTGGCAGATAAACATTCAAATTTGGGTATAAGGAAATGGTTCAAGTCAAACGTAGAGCATAGCATACCGTACTAGTTTTAGTGACTCATACACTGTTCCATGCACAAAAAAAGGGAACGCAGTAAGTGCGTTTTGGTAGCGAATTTTCATTAAATGCTTCAAATTTCAACAACTCAATTTGCTATTAACCTAAGGTTCGTTGGCTAGGAAACAAGTTTTCTTGAACACATTTAAGTTTATTTTCAAAATTTTTTTGTACATTTCCAGGCGCAGTAAGTTATTTTGATAAAATATGGTACATTGTTTCTACTATATAGGTTATACCGGTAACCAAATTTGATAGGTAGGTTTGTGAGATAAAGAGTAGACTATAAACTAACATTTTTATTTCTATGTTACAAGCAAAAAGTTTATTTCTATCAAAATTCACTACCATAACGCACTTGCTGCGTCAAGACTTTTAGGAAAAACTTTTCAGTAACATGCTTAGAAATAACCCCCCCCCCCCAAATGCACAAATCACAAGAAAAACTCGTTAATTTGCATGCTGATGACCTCCTGGACAGTTTGAGATGAAACGACTGCTGATACATAAAGTTTGGTATCTTGCATGTACGCTGACAGTAATGTTAGCTTTTGTTCGCTTGCCTTTACCGAGTTATTGACATGTCAGGTTTTTAACACATTACATATTTTAAACAATTTCTCAGCAGCTGATAGATAAAGTTTTGTATCTCGCACGTACGCTGACACTATTCTTATCTTTTGTTCTCTTGCGTTTGCCGAGTTATTTACATGTAAAGTTTTTTACACATTACACACTTTAAACAATTTATCAGCTGCTGGTAGATAATGTTTGGTATCTCGCACGTACGCTGACACTATTCTCACCTATTGTTCTCTTGCCTTTGCCGAGTTATTTACATGTAAAGTTTTTAACAGCTTACATACTTTTTAAACAATTTCTCAGTACGGTTCTGTTCGGTGACACCCCTTCCCCTCCTAAACATTACATTTGACATACAATTCTCTTTGGCCTTGGGAATCCCTGGAATATTCTGGACACATGGACAATTGCCTTCTACTGCCAAGTTATCACTTCGCTTTTAGTAGACCGCTAGTACGGGTACCCGTTTAGATGGTTTCTTATATATATATATATATATATATATATATATATATATATATATATATATATATATATATATATATATATATATATATATATATATATATATATATATCTGTGTTCACCCACGTTATTTCTTAAATTGTGCCTAGCTTACCTTGTTCTCTTAATGAACATCAGTGTTTTGTAGTGGTTTAAGCGTACATGTGTCGCTGGTTCCTGGTCCGTGTCAATGTTATTTGTTTTCTACATTGTTTTTGCAATGAAGGGTCTGCTTCGCTGGGGGATTCTTCTTTCCCTCTCGCATGCATACCACCTACCCTCGTTGCGTAAACCACAAGTCAAATTCCCTGAGAGCAGCCCTCAAAAAAGTAACAGGTGCTGGGGCGAATAGGGGTGCTGTGCGGGGAGGCAGGGTTAAAGGGGATATGGATTTTATATGTGAAAAAGGCCGCTTTAAGACGTTTTCTTAGCATTTTCTGCTCATATTACGTTTTTACTACCTACCCCGCCCGGCAACCCTATTTACTCCTGGTCCCGTCTCTTCCTTGTGGGGTATGAACAAAAAAAATTTCTTGTCGTTTGTGCATCCAGGGAAGGAGGTCTAAGCATGTTTCCGAAAAGATGTTACAAAAAAACGTCCGGAAGAAACTAGCGAGACATGCATGCCTAAACCACTACAACACAAATGGTCATTAACAGAACAAGGTAAACAATGCTTAATTTCAGAAATAATGTCTGTGAACACTTGAATATACAGGAAACCGTCTAAACGAGTACACTTACTAGCGGTGTAGTAAACTGAAAGCGAAGTGATAAATTGGCAGTAGAAGCCAATATTTCATGTGTCTAGGATATTCTCGGGATTCCCAAAGTCAATGTGAACCTTATGTCGAATGTAATGTTTAGGGGGGGAAGGAGGTGCCACGGAACAGGACCGTACTGAGAAATTGTTTAAAAAGGTATGTAATGTGTGAAAACTTTAAATGTAAATAACTCGGCAAAGACCAGAGAACAAACGGTAAGAATAGTGGACACGGGACCGACGGCTTTACTCCCCCTCCGAAGGGCGGAACGTGCAGACATTTAACTTGCTCAAATACAATGCCAGAACCTCGGTTGATGTTAGTTTTACAGTTTGTACTGAAAAAGTGAAAGGAGTACCCTGGGATCGAACCCAGTACCTTTCGGTTCAGAGGCACACGTTCTTACCCCTAAACCACCAAGGTTCGTGAATTTTGATAGAAATAATCTGGCACAAAATATTTTTTTTGAACTTTGAGCTTGTAACATAGAAATAAAAATGTTAGTTTATAGTCTACTACTTATCTCACAAACCTACCTACCAAATTTGGTTGCCACAGCTGTTTTATTTTTTGTCTTATCGCTGTGATATAGGTATATATATATATATATATATATATATATATATATATATATATATATATATATATATATATATATATATATATATATATATATATATATATATATATATATATATAGGTGTATATATATATATATATATATATATATATATATATATATATATATATATATATATATATATATATATATATATATATATATATATAAACTTATAAAAATTGAAACTGACCCCGGATGTGGGTTCTAGGGGTCCTAGTTCGCGCTCATTTAATATTTTTTTATAAAACTCAAAAGTCGGGATCGCCCCAATAGTGGATTTTTTCGAAGAAAATTCACTAAAAAGCGTTCGGCTGGTTCTCTGCAAATTTAACCAGAAAACACTTAAATGTAACAATATTGTGTTTTTTTACATTTTTTGTAGATGCTGTTGGACCTATTTTTAGATTTATTTGATACAGGCAAAAATATATTAAAAAGTATAAAATATTGATTAGATCTTATTAAATGAAAGAACTACAACCCGACAACATTGTATACGGTATTAACGTTTCTGTTTCATATCTTGGCTGCGCAGTTTAAGATGCGCCGTGTGACACCCTCAATTCAAAATGAACCACGTGTAGGACTTTATTGTGTCTGAAATATATTTTGTGTTTGTATTTTCAACAGAAATAGAAAATTCCTAATTGCTTCAGATGTCTAGAACGACTGAAAGTCAAATTGCGAAGATACCTACTATAATACGAGAAAACAATGCTGCTATACCAAGTAGGTACACTTCGTTTTTCAAAAAACAAGGGAACAGCGAAGCAACAGAAAGACAAGTTGTATTATTTGAACTGTGAACTGGCTCTTTACTTCAGATTTTGAAATGGGTAAGTCAGTTGTAAAATTTGTTAATTAGAATCAAAATATAAGTAGTTTTTAATATATGTGGGAAACTATAACCCCATTATTTTCATTTGTAATAAAAATGTCTTGTTTTTCAAGTCTTTATATATATATATATATATATATATATATATATATATATATATATATATATATATATATATATATATATATATATATATATATATATATATATATATATATATATATATATATATATATATATATATATATATATATATATATATATATATATATATATATATATATATATATATATATATATATATATATATATATATATATATATATATATATATATATATATATATATATATATATATATATATATATATATATATATATATATATATATATATATATATATATATATATATATATATATATATATATATATATATATATATATATATATATATATATATATATATATTAGGTAGCCTATCGAGTTTTACTCTTGCAGTTGTGATTTCTTTATCAAAAAATAATGTGTTACAAGAAATGACTTAATTTTCTTAACATGGATGTTCTTCAAAATGTTAGGTTTATCTATTCAATTTCACTTCTGCTTGTATAAAAAAAAAAAACTCTGAAAGGAGCAAGTGCACTATAGTAGCGAATTTTCATCAGTTTTGTTATAGTGTACTATAAGTGAAGAGAAGTATGCAAAAATTGAAGTTGTAGGAACAAGAGCCAGTAGGTAGATATATTTGTAAAGTAGGAGCATCCTGAAGAAACTGACATTTTAGCAAAATTGATAGTGACAATTCTAGAAAGTTTGATACAGCATTTTTGAGAAGGAAATTTGTAATTTTCGATGGAAAAACTTGACTCGCAGAACTGACCAGTGTGGTGAAAAAATACCGGAAGTCTCTAGTTGGCCTAGAAGCTTCACAAACCATGATCTACATATAAAAGAAATATTATAGGTTGTTACCTCTTGAATAGCGCAATTTTCTTTATGAAAATTCGCTGATATTGCACAATTTATTACAAAATTTAGAAATATGTGGTAAATTCAATATTCTCATGCAACATTTTTTTCAATTTCAGAGCAAGCACAAACAGAAACCGAGCAAAGTGACAAGGTTGTTCAGATCTTATCCAAGGTGAGCCAAGCAGTTGATGGCTTGAGGGAACACCTGGTCCCTCTGTATGGTTAGTGTTAACTTTCAAAGATTTATATTATTATGTTGAATATAATTTTGAATTTGTTGTAATTTTGTAATGTTTTGTTTGCAATATACACGCACTTGCCTAGCCTGATGCTGAAGAAGAAGAGTTTGAAGTTATATCATAAATGTTTTATATAGATGTATATAATTTACTGTTTATAATAAAAGGCAATAAAAAAGTTTACTTTTTGTATGCTCTTACAGAAGGGTCCTGTACGTATTTATGTTGTCTTGCAACCAGAAGTAAAGTGTTACCAGAAACAGGTGCAGCATCAGTGGTATCAAATGAAAGCAGTGGTATTTGCGACTGTTGAAAATAATTGTTAGTAATACATATACTGATAATCATGATCATCTATAAACTTTTTAGTTTTATAAATTTTTGTGTGTATTTTTTGCGTAAGTTACAAACACATTTGTTTTTATACTATGTTGTGTGTGGTGTCTGTGTTGGCATATTTTGACATAATTTTACATCACTAAAACAGTCAGATTTATATAATTTTATATTAGCCTAATAATGTATCTTTAGCAATATTCATTATTAATAAATCAGGATATTTATAAAACTCTCTGACATATCCGATAATTTAGAGTATATTGCATCACATGATTACGCTCTCGATTTGTGCCAATAAATGAACTTGTTCACATGTAATGCATGTTTATTGCTTTTAATGTAGGTAAACCTTAAAAATAGTATTACAAACATTCAATGATAGTTGTATTTTATATTTATATTATAATATCTACCTTAATTCTGAGTCTTGTGTGGACCTTGTGTTCATGTCTCACGGGTGCTATGCAGATGCAGGAAAACTTCACTTTATAGTGAGCCAGATTCATGAGAGGATAAATTTGACTAGCAATTACAACTTGTGGTTTACCGTTGACTTCCGAACAAAATTTGCCATGTTTTCAGAGGTTCTAGGGTTCATTTCAGTGCTGGAGTCGAACCTGCTACCTTTAGAGTATCTGAGATTTTCACCACTACACCACAGGCAATGACCTTATACCCACATTAAATTATAAATATCGTTTGTTCTAAAATATAACATATAGAAATAAGAAAATAGTTTGTTTCATTTTTATATAATTTTCTGTTTTTACGTTGTGTCTTAGTTTATTTAATTCAAATATGATTATGTTTTTAGTGTACATAATATATTATGTTAAAAATTTAATAAATCTTAGGCAACCATGTATTTTTTATAACTAACCAAGTTTACGCACTTTGTTAATTGTAATGGACTTTTAATTTGGATTTATTATATTTATCAAATATGATTTGACTTGGAAATAATTAATAATTAACAATATGTTGCCAGTCAGTAATCTTCACCACTATGCTATATGTTGTTACCTTTATATTTACATAAAGATATAAATATGTTCTATTATAAATCATAACAATTAGAGGTGTGCAAACCGAACTATAAACGAACCCAAGCAAAAATGTTGCATCGAACTTCGAACCTCTCAGATAGTATGTCTAAGGTTCACAGTCGAACATCGAACTTTTTAAACATTTAACATTGAACACCGAACTAACTACAGTTCTTCAATGTTCACATATATTTTCCTTAAATACAAAAATTAGGTACATTGTAGCATACAATATTTGGTACATAGAAAAAAAAGAAAGGTTTCACAAAATTTGCAGGTCGATTGGATGAAAATGCCCTCTGATGCTGATGTTTGTTTTTAAGATGAGTCGGTGTTGAATCAAAAATACAAAAAGACACATTGAACACTTTTTTTATACTTCTACATCTATAATAGCTAAGCTCAATTATAAATATTTTGTTGTTTGGTATTAGCTGGGCAGTTTTAGCAAATTTGAATGAGTGGGTTAAAAGTGAGCATATATATATATATATATATATATATATATATATATATATATATATATATATATATATATATATATATATATATATATATATATATATATATATATATATATACTAACAATTGTAACTGTTTCTTGATTGTTTTAACTGTTTTGGATCATTGTTAAATAAAGTATGTTTAATCTAATGTTTTCGGAAGGCAATCTGCAATTATAGTCATAAATTGTGAAAATTTACTTTACCAACAAGTTGCGAACACTGCCATTATAATGTTGTAACCAAAAAAAGGCATTGGGATGCTAGGATATATAAAAATATAATAATTCAGTGATGTTAATTAGCTGTCTCAGTGTCTCACAAACTGTCAAAGATATGAATGATATTTCCTGAAATTACACTATCGACTCAATGGGACTGATACGGACTTTACAACTTCGCTACCTTTGCCAGCATTGGATGCCTGTAAAGTTCAACTTCAAAGTATTCTTTAGCAACGAACTCCAAGCTATTTTGAAGGATTACGTATTTCGAACTAGTTTAACATCGCCTAGCGCAAACAATTTTTCGAACCAAAGGTTTGGTTCAAGTTAGGGTTCGGTTCGAAATTTCGAAACTTTGCACACCTCTAAAAACAATATATATGATAATAAATAAGAAAAAATTGTATATTAAATATATGTGTTTGAAACTTTATTCGTTTAAATGTTGAGTTTTATTTTCTTTTATAAAAACTGAAATATATCTTACGTGATAATGTATTTTTTTTACCAAAAACCCATTTCTCTGTACTTCATATATATATATATATATATATATATATATATATATATATATATATATATATATATATATATATATATTGTTGTTAATTTCCAATGATTTTTTTTTATTTCCTTCATTATGTAATTAAGTATGTATATTATTTCAAAATAAACTATTTTTAACATTATTTCTCCCCAATCATACATTAAAACAACACAGTTTTGCAGCAAATTAGCGTTAAAAATAATGTTAAAAGGTAGGTGTCATCAAGGAGAGGTTGTTTGAAAATATTTATACGTTTTCCCCTCAACCATAAACTTGGAAAAACAAGTTTGCAGCAAATGAGCATTAAAAAATATAGAAAAGTAGGTGCCAAAGAGTAAAGCTTTTAAGAAATATATATAAACAATTTCTTAACTATAAACATTGAAAGACAATGTTGCAGGAAATGAGCATTAAAAACCAATATTAAAAAGACTATCATGGCAGCCAGCTTTTTTTGAATTTATTAAACATTTTCTCATTAAGCATAAATTTTGAAATACAATTTTGCAGCAAATAAGCATTAAAAATAAGTGCCATCAAAGACAGCTTTTTTAAAAATATTTGGCAATAATAAAAAAAAACATTAAAGTTAATTATAATGCGGTTTTGCTGTTAATTAAAAAATGAAACTAATCTTGTCAATGAATTTTTTCATTACAAATATTTTTATAGGAAAATGTCATTGCAATTTAAACTATTAATACCTTCTACAAAAACGATTATTTACCCTTATGTATATTTATTTGTATCTAAATAACTCAAACAATTCAAAATGCAATTAAATAAGTCTCCTATAAAACATAAATTTGAATGTCTACATTAATTACATATTTATTTTCTCTATATGGGAGGAGCATAAGAAATAAGAACACTCCCATTGGTCTGTCTATGACACTTCACACAGTCAGCCAGACAAGTACTGAAAAAATGATCTTTCTGCCTGTATGGAGGCAATCTATTGTTGTGTCGCGGTAAAGAGTGTCGCCCAGAACCACTGTCGCGCTAATCGACGACCTCGTAATAGAATACTCGCCAAAGCGCGCAATTTCGGAGCTACAGGTAAAAACTGAAAACGTCACGACATTTTGCGTTTTTAGCGTATTTTTCGTAAAACGTTTTTTGTTATTTCAATTGTTTTGCAATTTTTACGGTCTTTGACACATTGCACAAAGGCATATCACAAATTGTGAAACGGCGTTTTTGCCAATAGATAGCGCAGCCCCATGGAAATGACGCATTCAAAGAGCTTTTTGTTTATATTACTCGTGAAAAAAATCGAGCTGTCGTATACAGGCACTCTCAAATAATGCCTGAATTTGAAAAGTTTTCGCAGCAATGTTTTTAGCGTTTCCGTAGAAATCATTTTTTGTAACATTTTTTTAAATCAATAATAAATGTTTAGTAAGTTATTGTAAAAAAAGTTGGCGCATTTTTGTAAAAAATATAACAGTGTAACATTACTGAAGGCAATTTCGGCAAAAAAATTGGTGAATTTTTGTAAAAGAAATTTTTGCAAATTCTCATGAAAAAAATTTCTTCATTTTGGGTCATAAAGCTGTTTGTCCATAATTATATCTTGGCAGGTGTGTAAATAGCTTGAAGAGGTTCTTTGGCCAAGAAAATCGGACCAGTTTTTCTGGAACTTTTCATTCTATTTTCGGAAAATGTTTGTAGTTTTTCAAACAACAAAGCTATTTTAAGGAAATGCGGTACAGTGTTTCTACTATATAGGTTGTGCTGACAACCAAATGTCCTTTTAAAACTAAGGTATATTTTCCATTAAAAACATTTTTACCAAAAATCGCTACCATAACGCATTTGCTGCGTGCATACTTTTTTTAACTTCCTGACTCGAGCAGCGGTCGAGGGACCGTGTAAACCTAGGATACTTCTATTTGACGTCAAATGAACCTATCAAAATAATAATTAGCTTTTCAACACTTACTTCCAAGACCGACCCCTTATTTGACTGGCCTACTAGTAGAATACCTATAATATGTACTGCCTACATTGTGTATGACACCGGGAGCTTATAAACTACCTGTATTTTCGAAAGTGCTAGGATTACATTCTCAAAATGTTGTATACACAATAAGGGATATGGTGGTCTTCTAACTAAAACATTTGAAAACTATCTGCTACTAACACAGCAAGTGATTTATGGTAGCAAATTTTAATAAAAATATTTCTAATACAAAAAATAAAATATAACTTACGTTCCGGAAATAGAAATTTTTGTTTTGAGAAAAAACTTTTTGATCTTTTCTATAAAAAAAAACGCTTTTGGAAAATTTTTTTCAGATGAAAGCGCATTTGGGTCCGTAGAACCCGAAACCAAGGTCCGTTAAAACTTTTATATGTTTATATATATAATATATATATATATATATATATATATATATATATATATATATATATATATATATATATATATATATATATATATATATATATATATATATATATATATATATATATATTTGTGTATGTGTGTATCCGAGCGATAACTCAAGAAATACTAAACTGATTTTAATAAAACTTGGCAGAAGTCTTATTTGGGAGAAAACCGAGGATGAGTTCGTTAATCATCCCGCATCGATAAGTTTTTCCTGAAAAATTTTTGGGAAAACTTTTTTAAAACGCTATATTTTTTAAATTAATAAAGTGAGTAGAATAAAATTTCCGACAAATGCAGAGCATTTAAATATCGTGCCATATATAAATTTTGATGCACTTCTCTTAACACAAACTAGAGTTTTCCTTAATTAAAGAAAATTTCGGGTCGCAACAAGTGCATTATAGTAGTGAATTTTCCAGTTGCTGCTCGTGCCTTAATGCATTTGGGGTGCGCAAGAACAAAAAAAGTTCGGGACGCAGCAAGTGCGTTATGGTAGTGAATTTTTATTAAATGTTTCAAATTTGAATAACTCAATTTTCTACAAACTTAGAAAGTTGAATTTTAGTGTATAGTAAGGCCTTACCCAGGGTAACATATCCACCAAATTTCATCAAAATAACTTTGTAATTTTCGGAGAAAATTTTTTTTTTAAAGAAAACTCAAAATTTGAATAACTCAATTTTCTAAAAATGTAGAAAGTTGAATTTTAGTGTGTAGTAAGGCCTTTTACAAGGCAACATATCCACCAAATTTCATTAAAATAGCTTTGTAATTTTCGGAGAAAAGATTTTTTTTGAAACAAAACTCCAAATTTTTCCGGAAAACTTTATACGATTCTCCTGACTAACGAACTCATCCAAGACATTAATAAAAGAAAGGCACTTGCAGAGTTTCATCGAAATCAGTTGCTTATTTTTTGAGTTATCAGTTGGACATACACACACACACACACACACACACACACACACACACACACACACACACACACACAGAGATATATATATATATATATATATATATATATATATATATATATATATATATATATATATATATATATAAACATATAAAAATTGAAACAGACCCCGGATATGGGTTTCATCACACTGAATTGCCAAAAAGGTAGCGTGTTCCACTTCTCTTAAAACTTCATTTTGACACACAGTTAACATGCAGTCCAAAATGTCATTTTGAATACTTTTCGAAGTTCCCTTAAAAACTGATGACGTGACCAAATGTTCCTTCAACACAATCTCTAATACGCCACTGTAGTTTATCAGTTCATTAAAAATTCCACGATTTAAGGATTCGTCTGTTTCGTCTTGTCCTTGGAGTGCCAGTTCGGCAATCTGTTGTCGATATGTGGCAGATAACTGTTGAGCAATGTTAACTTTTCCCAGTAATGCAAGTTCTATACAAGCTTGCAAGTTTCATGCTTTTTTATTTTTCGTGTAAATGATTTAAGTCGGTTACACTTACACTGCTCCAATTCTTGTCCATGCTTGGGAGTATAAAATAACAAGCATGAAAAAAAAAAGAATTCCTTACATTGCATCCACACATCCAATATATATATATATATATATATATATATATATATATATATATATATATATATATATATATATATATATATGTGTGTGTGTGTGTGTGTGTGTGTGTATTTAAATAATTATATAAAATAATTAAATTTTAACGGGCCTTGGATTTCGGTTCTAGGGACCCAAATTTGCGCTCATCTGATGAAAAGGTTTTCATCGCGACCTCTCTAGTAGCGAATTTTTCTTAATGAAAATTGGCTAAAAATCAGCCTCATTATTTAATTTACAAACCTCGTTATTCAATTGACATGGTATACTTTGCTTATTGGTGTAATCTTTTACTTTGTTCTAGCTCTTTATTTGGAAAATTTGCTAAAAACTGCCAGGAGAAAAATAAAACCAGGTAAAAAAATTAAAGTATTTATTTCATTTTTAAGGAAAACCAATAAAAACCATTTTACAAATTTTCCACTTATAAATTTATCACAATCACTTTTATAAATACCAATTTGTGAACCCATAAAAATTAAAAAAGGGAGACTATTTTTACACAGATCAGATAATATTCATGTTAGGTCAACATATTAAGAACATGATTTTGTTCCCAGTCTTATGATATAGAGACATTAGTTGATTAAAAAAAAAACTGTAATTTGTAAAACAATTTGTATTCTGCTCCTACATAAAACAATTCCAATGTCTGAAATATAAATATCCATGAAATATGAACAATGACTGATTATTCATTATATTAACATAAAACATACATAGAATGAAATATTTATAACCACAAAAATAACCATTTATACTATTACCTTAAGCACAAATGACAAAAGAATCAAGTTGCAACTATTCACATTTTTCCATTGTTATTTGAAGATATTCTTCTGCAAAATGGGCATAGTTACACATAAATCGATTGACTAATTAAAATACAGACGTAAGATAATGGCTAAAAAAGTTTAGTATCAACCTTCCATTTACAAACAAGCAGTCTCCAAGACTGACACAAATATTTTTTTTTAGTATTTACACGCATAAAACCTTACTAACCTATGTTGTTTAAAAAACTGTTGACAGTCTAGTATGATATTATGTACAAGCAATCAATCTATAAGCGTTAATTAAAACTTTATAAACTATAACTGAAATGTATCAAAGCAATGGCGGTGAAACAAACACATTGTTTGTATCAGAATTTCCTTTAAAACAACAAACATATTCCCCGACCGAGACTAAATGTGATCCATCTCATTTTATGTTATAAATTACAAGCTTATCAGTCGGTGATTAACGTACAGTATATCCAGATTCCAAACCCACTTTTCTCAAGCCAGTCATAAACGTACCAGCTACTCTATCAGTTACACCTCAACTGTATACCGGATTCCGGCTGCCTGTTGAACTGAAACCTCCATACACATACCGGCAAGCCATCCGGCACCATCAATTGAATCCAGGCCATGGCAAGTATCCTTTAGTCGAAATTTACCTATTTTCATGTATATTCCTAAATAATGTTCCCACTGATGAAGATGTCCGTGTGATTTTCGCTTTATTGTCCGTTTTAGAGGCAAATAAAAAACAGAGAAAAAACGTGGTGTATGCAAAAAGTCGTTGCTGATGAGAAACACGTATTCACACATTAATTTACTGAACGAATTGAAGGTGACCCCAAAGAATTGGCACAACTACCCCCGAATGGACGAAAGTATGTAGCTACAACTCTTAGCATTGGTTGCTCCATTGATTGAGAAACAGAACACTGTTATGAGAACTGCGATATCCCCTCATGAGCAACTGACTGCAACACTAAAGCTCTTAGCCACTGGAAGAAGTTTTGAGCGACTCAAGTTTTCTGCAATTATCCTCAGAATTTGTCAACATTTTTTGACATAACAATGCAGCTGCTGGTGCCTGGTGAATTCGCCCAATGCTTTTACCATGCGGTTGGGCGGTCACGTGATCACCAGACACATACCGGCTTGACTGAACTTCCTTCAGGCCAACCGGCAGGATGATTGTATTTCCGTTCGATCACAGGCCGCCGGAACAGTCGCAACTGAGAGGAGAGGTGGACCAATAATGCCACGTTCTGTACTGTACCTTCCCCATTTACACAAGAAACATGACCTACAATTCCAGGTGACGTAGAAAGTTCTACCGATATATTTATTTATTTATTCACAAATGATTTGATTGCTTTTCAAACAAACTTCTACACACTCCAAAAAAGTGGGGGCAATGCCAAAGTCTTTGTTGTGGTGACCAGTGAGGAGATCAAAGTTATTATTGGATTGAATATTCTTATGGGAATAAGGTCTGTGCCTAGCTACAGAGATTACTGGTCGTCTAGCAATGAGTTGAGGAACCCATATATTAGCAATGCCATGGGAAAACTTAGCAACTTAGCCAGCAAAACAAGATCCAAATTTCGACCCCTCTTTGATAAGCTGTCAAAATAATTTTTTGATTCATTCGCGCCTAATGAACACTAAGCTATGGAGGAATCAATGATTCGCTATAAAGGAAGAAACAGTATATGCCAATGAGGCCCGTAAAAAGGAGACATAAAGTCTGGCTGCGTAGTGATTGAAACATGTTATGTATCACAATTTATTTATTTATTTAATACATCAGACAACAGCACGAAGCCAATATAAGTATGGAGACATACAAGACGTGTAAAACAATACACTACATTACTAATTAAGTACATAAACAATTCTTTATGAGATACAGTACAGCAGAATATATACAGGCTGTCCTGCAAATTGGAGTAACTTCTACACATATAATAGCCTGGAGACGAGCTCAACAGCTCCGTACGTGCCATGTTGGGATACAGAGATTATATATGTGGAGCATTAAATTTTCTAGACTCAAGTAAATAGGGACAATCAAGAGCTGAACTGACAATTTTAAAAAGAAACACAATGCAGCTGCACCGCCTCCTGTCCTTCAGGCTAGCCAAGTTAAAGTGCTTTCATAAATCACTCTGTGGGTGGCCAATGCACGGGTATTGACCATCAATTGAAAAACTAAGGAATTTCATCAGAAACTTTCTCTGAATATTTTTAAGGCTATCAATGTGTACCAAGTATACTGGGGACCAAACTATTGAAGGATATTCAAGATGGGGCCTCACCAGTGCCTTGAAGAGGAGGATCGATGTTTCGTGAGATGTAAAATTCCTCCTACTCCTAATTATAAAGCCCAATGGTCTTATACACAGAGTTTATAATGAAATCATAATGCTGCCGAAATGAGAGCATAGGACAAAAATCGCTCCAAGGTCACGAACTGTGTCACGACATGCCAAGCTATACCCCTGCAATCGGTAATGAAATAAAATCGGCTGTTTGTTCCGGCTAAAGGACATTATACAGCACTCAGTAATATTTACAGTAAGGGCATTCTCACAGCACCACCCAGAAAACTTCAAAAGATTGCTCTGTAGGTGTATGCAGCTGTTAACACCCCTAACTTCTGAATACATTTTGATGTCATCAACGTAAATTAGATAAGACGCAGCTAATATCTGCGACACTTGGTCAATAATAATATTAAAGAGGAGAGGACCCAAAATGAACCCCTGAGGGGCCCCAGATGGTGTGTCATAAGGTTCAGATTTAAAGCCTTTCAAATTTATACAGGTGAAGTTGAAAGTCTAACTGAAAAATCGTTAGGCGAACGAGTAGTGAAAGACCTGTCTAGGAGCTTAGTTGGAAAAAATCACAGGTTGTATTTTGAACATTTGTTTAATTCTGTATCGTTACAAAAAGACTTGCTCTGTGACAAAATATACACGAATGGAACTGTTCAAAAACAACGTAAACAAATGCAAAGTGACTCACGTGATAAGCTGCTGAATTATAGATTTCTAAATTGTTTCGTGTAGCGTAGAGTATCATGAGATTAGAGTATATTTGTTGTTTGCATCTTGTTAATTAATGATAAAAGGATAATACACCCAATCTGATAATTTGGTTACTCTTTTATTTTAAAATTGCTGCACAGCAAAAAAAAGTTGACCAGTGTATATGACTGCAATCCTTGTAAAGAATTATGATTTTTTGTATGTGTTAATAACAGGCCAACGATGAAAAACGTTTTTAATAATTTTACCTAATTCCTATGTGTTTTGGTGGACTGAGTCGAAAATATAATATAAAAAGTCGTATCACCCACCAATTTTTCACATTTTACAATTCAAAATGTGAAGGGTTTTTTTTAATTCAAATTATAGGTTGGCAATAAAATCAGAATGTTATAAGGTTGGCAGTAAAATCAAATGTTATTAGGTTAGCAGTTCTGATAAATGACCAGCTGTTTGTTTTCTTCAAGTTAATATAACCTCGTATTGCTCATAATTTTTGATTATGATCTCACCTGTTAATGAGCTGGCGAATTGTCAGAAGAAACACAAGCCTAAATAAAGAATAAGATAACCTCACATTGTAGTGTTTACCCCATGTGCTTGACACTCTTACGTATGGCTAATAATCATGGTTGTAAAAACTCTCCTAACAGTTTTTGTTGCATATGTGGTGAGTTTGTAGTTAAAAAACACCAAAGAAACCTTACTGACTTTGTAAAAAAGTACTCTTTGGATATTTTGGTGTAGAAATCGGTAATCATGAAACATGCTGTGCTCCTCACAAAGTATGTTATGTTTGGGCCGAGGATCTTAGGAAATGGTATAAGAAAGAAAAGAAAGCTTTTAGACTTGCAGTGTCCATGGTATGAAGTGAGCTAAAAAATCATTAAAATGATTGTTATTTGTGCGGCGTTGATGTTTCTAGATATAATTCCTAACCTTACTTCAGCTAATCGACCGGTAGGACATGGACCAGGACTTCCTGTCTGCCACCTCAGTCAATTGATGACGTTTTACAGTCCAGATCTGAATTTAAAGTCGATCGATTGGTGATGAGTTTCAATGTTCTCCAGGAAATTTAAAACCCACAGCAGAAGTGATTCGTTTTAGACAGAAAGAAAAACATTTATTGGAACCTGGAACATCTATTTACCATTATAGAACAAGAGAGCAACAGTTTGCACAGTTTTTGAAACAGGAAGAGGATTTGGTTTACTGACATGATATTGGTAATCTAATAAACGGATTTGGCATAGAGTACCAGAAGGAAGATTGCAAGCTTTTTATACTCATTAAAAACTAGTTTAAAAGGTGTTCTGTTACACAACAGAAATACTCATGCTTCACTACCTGTTGCTCATTTAGTCCATATGAAGGAAACTTACGAAAATCTGAACATGATTTTACAGAGAATTAACTATCCAGCTCACGATTGGATGCTACGTGGAGATTTTAAAACTTGTCTCCGTGATCCTTGGTGAACAGAAGATATTTTACAAAGTTTCCATGGTTCATATATGAGTGGGACAGCAGAGCAAGGGATCAACATTGGTCCAAAAAACAATGGCCCGCAAGAAAAACTTTAACACCTGGCGTGAAGAACATTTTGCATAAAACTTTAGTAGACCCAAAAAAGATTCTTCTATCACTACTGAGCAAGTTAGGTTTAATGGAACAATTTGTAAAAGTCTTGCCTAAAGATGGTTAAAGTTTAAAATATTTGTGTAAAAGATTTCCTCATTTATCAAAAGCTAAACTGAAAGATAGGGTTTTCGTTGGGTTTGATATTCGTAAAAAAAAAATTAAAAAAAATTTCGATTCCAGTTTTGAATCACGGATGATTTCAAAAGAAAATGAGGCTTGGATACCATTTAAAGAAGTTGTGAGTAAGTTTTTGGGCAATGTGAAAGACCTTAACCAAAAACTTATCGTAACTAATACGATAGGAAAGTTAAAAAAAAGAGTTGTCTGATGAGCCTTAAAGTACACTTCTTGCACAACCATGTCCCCTGTGGGTCCGGGGACTAACTAAAAGAATAGGCCCAAGGTAACTCCTGCCTGTCGTAAAAGGCGACTAATTGGAATCAAACACTGGCGGGGGTCTTGTCCATGTGGGCCTGGAGGGAGGCGGATATCTCTGGGGAGTGATGTACACCCGGATTTTGAGGCCTCCACTCTGGGCTTAGAAATGGATGGTTGCTCGCGCTTGGTTGTTACTCGGGAGCGGGGTTCCGGAAGGGTGCTGCCTTGGGTTGAGTGCTGGCGGGTGTCGTGTGTCTAGACGACCCGGAGGGGGTTGACAGCTCTGATGAGTGGTAAACACCCGGAGTTTGGGGCCCCCACTGTGTGCTTCGGAACGGACAGACGGCCTCGTTTGTGCGATGCTTTGGAGCGGAGCTCGATGGGATGTCGCCTTGAGTCTAGCACTGGTGGGTGTCGGGTCTAGACGAACCCGGAGGACAGCTGAGATCTTTAGGGGTGGAATAAAACTAAGGGTTGAGGCCTCTTCTGTGAGCTTCGAAACAGACAAACGACCCCACTTGGATGCTGCTCGGATGCAGGACTTCATGATACTTCACCGAGTCAAACACTGACGGATGTCTGGTCCAGACGAACTCGAAGAGAGGTTATCTCTCTTTGAGCTTTGAGATGGGCAAGCGACTTCGCTCAGATGGCAGTACATCTGTCAAACAAAGTTTCACCTCGCAGGTGTCGTCTCCTGTCGGAAGCTCGATTTGTTGGGTGAAATTTAAGCTAACGCTGGCAGGTGTTGGACCTGGACGAACCTGGAGGCTGGGGTCTCTAGGGGTGGATTACACCTGGAGACTTGGGTCTACTCTGTGAGCATCGATACAGGCTAACCACCCCGCCTGGATGCTGCTCGAAGGCGGGACTTCATGATACTGCCTCGAGTCAATGAAACACTGGCGGGGGGTTAGGTGCAGGTGAGGCTGGAGGGAGGCAGACATCTCTGGGGAGTGATATGCACCCGGAGTTTGGCGCCTCCACTGTGGCCTCAGAGACTGACAATTGGCCTCGCTTGGTTGTTACTCGGGAGCGGGGTTCCAGATGACACCGCCCTGGATTGAGCCCTGGCATGTGTCGTGTGTCCCGGGGGCTCTGATCTCTGATGAGTGATAAACACCCGGAGTTTGGAGCCCATACTGTGTGCTAAGAAACGGACGGACGGCCTCGCTGGGGTGATGCTCGGGAGCGGGACTCCATGGGATGTTGCCTTGAGTCTTAACACTATTGGGTGTCAGGTTTGGAAGAGCCTGAGGGGACCTGAGATCTTCTAGAGGTGGATTACAACTGGAGATTGGATGCTGCTCGAGAGTGGGACTTCATGATACCGCCTCAAGGCTAACACTGACGGATGTCTGGTCCAGACGAACTCGGAGAGAGGTTATCTCTCTTTGAGCTTCGAAACGGGCAAGCGATTTCACTCAGATGGCAGTACACCTGCCAAACAAACTTTCACCCTCAAGAAAAGATCGACTCCCTCAGGGAGCTGGAATTGATGGGTGAAATCTAAATAATTAGACGTGAGCCACAATGGTCCTAAGGTTGCGATGGAGCGACTGGAATAGCCCACTCACAATAAAATCTAATCTAATCAATCTAATCTGCACAACCATCTTGACTTTTTCCTAAAAACTTGGACGATGTGAGTGAAGAGCAGGGGGAACGGTTGCATCCGGACATAAAGGATATGGAGAACCAGTACCAGGGACAGTGGAATATCAACATGATGGGTGATTACTGTTGGTCACTTCATAGACAACAAAATGCATCACATCGGAGAAAAAGCTATACAAGAATTCACAGAGAAAAGATAAAGGAATTACAAAATAATAAGCACCTAAAATATTTGCATCAAATTAAAATATGTTATCATAGATACATTGAAGAACGAGGTTGAAAGTCTTAAAGCTAAGATCGAATTGAATCCTACTCTAAGTGAAGAGGTTATGATAGGTGAGATCCAGGAGCGTGAGAGTAGGAGGAGAAATATAATGATCTATAATCTAGCCGAGAATCCCTCCAATAGCAGTGGTTCTGATTTGAGTCGGGTGAAGCAGCTCACACATGAGATGACCGGAGATGACGTTGAGATTGTCAGTTGTTCTAGAATAGGTAAGACAAATAAGAATGGCGCTAGAGCTCTTAAGGTAGTTTTATCACGGTCTGAAGATGCCTTAAGGATTTTAAAGCTGAAGAAAAATTTGAATAGGGAAGTGAAGGTCTTCATCGAAGCTGATTTAACAACTCGTCAGTATGCCAACTTGCAGAAACTGAAAACCGACTTAAAGAAGAGAAGGGAAGGTGGTGAGGAAGGTCTATACATTAAATATGTTAACGGTGTCCCTCAGATAAAAAAATTAACCACGGGTCGGGATGGACTGGATCCTCTTAACGTAAATAACTGTAAAAATGCTTCTATGGTGTATTATCAAAATGTCCGTGGACGTCGTACAAAACTTAACCTTTTAACTACTAATGTTCAACTTTGCTCGTATGATATATTGGTCTTTACTGAGACTTGGTTAAACAGCGACATATATGATGCTGAACTGGGCCTTCATGGCTTTATTGTTTATCATAAAGACAGATCTAGTAGTACCAGTGATTGTTCTCGAGGAGGCGGTGTCTTGATTGCTGTCAGAGAGGAGCTTGTAAGCCAAAGGTTAATGGTATCAGATGAGTTCGAGCATGTTTTTGTGTTAATTGGATCAGGAAACAACCAAATGATAGTTGCTGCAACGTATATACCACCCAGATCCTCGTCTGAAGCATACATTGGCTGTTCTGAAGAACTCCAGAGATTATCTATCACTCATCATAGTGCAAAAGTTTTGGTCTGTGGGGATTTCAATCTTCCCCATGGCATATGGTCTCAAGACAGCCTTGGCTCCAGTGTTTCAGTTCAGCCAGGCTCCCCACCAAGTGAAATTCTAGCAGCTGAGGTGGTTTCAAATATGTGTTCGTACCTCAATTTGTTCCAGCTGAATAGTCTCCTCTCCATCAACGGTTCACTGTTGGATCTTGTTTTATACTCTAGCAGTGATATTGTTCCTCAGCCTCCAGATATAGTTCTAATTCTTGAAGATTCGCACCATCCACCGTTTCAGTTTCAGCTGCTACACGACTGGTGCACCAACAACGTTGGATTTGTTCCAGATGGTTATTACAGAGATTTCAAGTCTGCTGACTTCGTCTCAATTTCGTGATTTTTAGACTTAGTTAGTTGGGATACTTTGTTCGAAAATAAATCCCCCTACCCATGAATTTTCTTATGCTGAGCTGAATCTGTCAGTGCACCACATTAAAATATCAGACATTTATACTAAACTTGCAGCCCTAGATGTCAGTAAAAGTCCTGGGCCAGACGGTATTCCCCCATCTCTTCTTAGGTGCTGTAGTTTTAATTTGTCTAGACCTTTATGGTTCATCTTTAATTTATCTCTGGAAATGGGTGTTTTCCCTACATGCTGAAAACTTAGTTTCATTCTTCCAATTTTTAAATCTCGTGACAGAGGTCTTGTTGAGAACTATCGACCGATAAGTATTCTTAGCGTTATTCCTAAAATTTTTACATACACTTTTTGAACAATTTACTGTGGATTATTGGGCACTTTATTCTGAAACACCCTATAATTGTTATTTGGAGACTTCAAAGCCATGTAATGGTTTCATATTTAGGGATAAGAACTGCATGAATAAAATAATTTAGAGGTTTTTAATGCACATAATCACTTCACCAGACTACTTAATCACTGGTAATAAATCACAGAAAAGATTTATCCAAATGCTATAATTAGCGTTAACTTATATTTGTATAAAAAGCCATGCAGATAAAAAAATTCCCTTCAAATAAAGCAGTGCCCACTCATTGCCAGAAATTTTAAAAAAATCTTCTAAACTGAAGATTAAGAGAAACTTTTAAAAATCTTTACAGAAACTTCTTGTCATTTGTACAATCGTAAAATATCAATATATACAATAAAGTTATAAAAAAATAACTTAATTTTTGCTACAAGATGAAATTAGCTTTTCATTATATGCATTTCAAATACCTGTCCCAGAACATCTGAAATATGATATTATTAAAAACAATACAGTAACGAATTAATTGGGAGGTTGCGTAAAGCTTGTCCAACCAAGAAAATCATTTACTGTTGTTCCGTGCTTTCCACAATCAGCATAATTGATTGTTGCTGTCCTGCCTCGCCTGTGGTCACACTTCTAACGCACTCAACCTGGTGCGCTGCCCAATCTTTTCTTTGACAAAAGGTTGAACAATATGGTGTACGCCTGCACAGTGAACATTCTGCCAAAGCTTCTCTGTTGCAGTTAGCACACTGAAACAAAACGATTACAATTACAATAACAACCTAGGTAGTCTGGATACGCGGACTCTTTGTGCATGCAGACGTATCAACGCCGCCATAACACAATTAAGCCACCTAGAGACTTCAGGTTTGTTTCATTATACTAAAAAAATACTTAATTGTCCATGCACTCACTCAGCGTTTAGAGCGCCAGTAGCTCGACTTCATTGCAGAGCGCAATAACCCAACAGTAATGTCGAAAAGAAAACACTCAACTCCAAATTTGAAACAAAAGGTGGAAATTATAAACTTATTTCAGTCGGGACAAAGTTTTTGCTCTGTTGTTGACAAATAACGTGTTAGAAAATCGACAGTTAATTCCGATAATTAAACACCCAATACATATGCAGTACACCTGATAATCCGGACAAATCGCTAACTCGAACGAACAACGTGCATTTAATTGCAATGTATGTCTAAATTATTGGATTTTTTTTCAATTTTACAGGTCCACAAATGGTTTTTAATTTCCTAAATAGGTGAGCTTCTTTAGGCCTTCATATATGGAATTAAGTAAAAAACATAAAAGACCCAAATAGTTTTGAAAATTCTGACTTACAATCTTTTAGAAATTCATCCAGTTATGGAACACTAACTTTTATTATTAAATTATTCAAAAATGATATTACAGTCTATGTGTCTTTTTTACACTTTTTTCTGTTGACCTTTGGTGGTTTCAGAAATAATTATTGCTTCAAAAAATGGTTTATGGTCCTCTTCAGTGGTAGTGGCAGTGGTGGGGAGGTCAATGTCTAGCAAGTAGGCCACCATGGGCCTTATTTGCCAATCCCAGCAACCATGCTCTACTACTCCTCGGTTCCGTCGCCAAACCGCCTCGACCTCGAGATAAAGGCTGTGACGGTCTTTAATTGGACGGTACTTACCTGATTCCTCTGCAGAGTCCTCGATTCGAACAATTTAGCTCGAAGACTGGTCCTCTTCAACCCACTGAAGTAATGTTTTAGGGTAATACATTATGTGTATTCTAAATAGGAATAACACCTATAGTTTCAGATTGCGTTTTGGTGTTTTAAATAACATTTATTAGAAATTTGTTTAAGTTTGCTTAAAAATTTTCGAGTACAATAGGGTGTGGTTTTATTTTAATGTTTATTTTGTAGGAAACAGCAGCTAAATCGAAACTATTGTCTTAAAGACAGTATCTTTTTTGAGGTATTGTGTTGTCAACATAACTGCACAGGGAATCAACGGTATTACGGGTTGAACGTTATTTATTCAAGATTATTTTTATATTCAAGAATTAAATCCGTGAATCGTCACAAATGTAGATATGTTTAAAAAAAAAAGTTACATATACTTAAAATAAAAACTCGAAAAATAACTTTATCTAAATATGTTGTTTGTAGTGTATTAATGTACAAAAATAATTCTAAAAGGGCAATGAAAAGTGGAAATAAACTTTCCTTCTTTTCTTTTCCAAAAGGAGTAAAAATAAAAGTATTCGGTATATTTGCAGCTCACGGCGGGTTTTTATTTAAAAAAATCAGAAATATGCTTAGAACCCCACTTGAATGTATCAATCACAAGAAAAATTTCCTGCAAACAACCCCGAAGTACCAGGAGTGGATAGGGGTGCTTGGCGGGGAAGAAGATAAAAACAAAGTATAAGCGGAAAAAAAAAAAAAAAAAAAAAAACAACAACTTAGCTGTACCTACATACACTGCCTTTATCCCATTTGTATAACTTTCTTGGTGGTTGTTCCCAAGAAATTTTTCTTGTGGTTTATGCATTGAGGGTGGTTGTAAGCATGCAGAAGGGGAAGGGCTATGCCAGCATGGGACAGAGGCGGGGATGGGTACTCCGTCCAGGGGGTTTTCCTTCCACCACTGTATGCATACAACCACCTTCAATGCATAAACCACAAGAAAAATTTCTTGAGAACAAACCACAAGAAAGGTACTGGACCCGAGGCGGGTTCTGTGCGGGGTAAACATAATTTTAAGGAGGTGTAACTGCAGAATGGTATAATAATTTAGATCTGGATAAGCTGTTTTTCCCATTTTTTGTTTCTTCTTCGCCGGCAACACTCCTGGTCCCGTAATTTTTTTGCGATTGTTTGCAAGAAATTTTTCTTGTGTTTTATGCATCCAAGGTGGGTTCTAAGCATGTTTCTGAAAAAAAAAATTCTAAAAGCATTCAGTGACCTCATCTGAAAATTCACCAAGTATTATTATAAATTTATAATTTACTTATTGGGCTAGCACAATTTACTATTATTTTAAAATTAAATATAAGATGCCTGAGTTTTTTTTATTTAGAAATTGATTGTAAAAATTATAAACCTGCTACTTTATATGTGCAAAAATACATACCTAAGTATTATAAATTTAAATAATTTACTAATTGTGAATAGTTGTATTTTCACAGGGTTCCCACTAAAAACAGCATATCAATTTCACTGACTTTCCCTGATTTTCCTGACATGCCAAACCCTATTTTCCTGCCTTTGATATTCACAATCTACCCCAAAAATTTGTAACACACTACCACGGAATACAGTAGCTCTTCGCCTCATGGCAGAAAACACACTTCTCGAAATTGACATTTATCAAACCCATTTTTCCTTAAGAATAAACGAAAACGCTACTTATACAAATATGCACCTATCACTGTGTTTTATTTATTTATCATCAAACGGAAACAAATCACTTTCCCCTGACATGCACAAAAATTCCCCGACTCTTAGTCAATTTTCCCCTGATTTCCCTGACAAAATTTTTCTTTCTACAAATTCCCTGACTTTTCCAGGTTTTCCAGACGAGTGGGAACCCTGGTTAATAACTGAGCAATATCCAGTAAAATACATAAACTATTAAAATAAAAAAAAAACAACTAAAAACCTAGATTGTGGTTTAGAAGAAAAACAGTCTGTTCCAATTTGAGGCATTATGAATTTATATTTTCAGAAATAATAATAAATTTTAAATGCTTTTCAAGGTAAACCAATTAATTGAATCCGTTAATTTGAAAACGATTAATATCCTAAAATTTCAATACTTTTTGTTCCTATGTGAAAAAAAATCTTATAATAAAAATAGTTAATCTTGTTTTAAGTTCAAAAAGAACATAACTTTGAAAGACGAACATAAAAATGCCGTCTTATTTCAATATTCAATGCACTATTATTCCACTAGATTTAAATTCGGAGTTCATGTGACATTCCCACCCCACTCTCTGATTGGTCGAGTTCACAGATAACCTATCTAATCTATAAACCTTGAGCGAACTCTATGTTGGAATAGAGTTTACTGAAAGAAGAAACTGGTGATGGTCGACTTTACCGCAACTACATTTCAACGTGATTATAATAGAATATGGCC
This sequence comes from Tillus elongatus, assembly GCA_964006375.1. NCBI lineage: Eukaryota > Metazoa > Arthropoda > Insecta > Coleoptera > Cleridae > Tillus > Tillus elongatus. The sequence goes on along the minus strand of OZ023263.1, from coordinate 81,778,469 downwards.
TAAAAACAGTTGTACATACCTTAATAAACTTAAACAATGTGGTATATTTCGTTTTTAATAACATTTAAGTGATAAAAGCAATTAAAACATTTAGATTTACAATAAAAACGTATATTTTTGTACGAGAGGTTATGACTTGTTTTGTTGACATATTTCATGCAGATAGGCATTATTGTCAGTTTCGCATCTATTTCCTTATTACAGGGTAGTATTTGTCTTCTTTTTTTTTAGTGAAATTTTATGTGGTAACTATGGCACAATGACTTATAAAACTTAAAACGGTTTCAGCTTTAATTTTGACAAGGTGGTGTCTTGTCAGGCCCTGAAAGTCAGGTCGGCAGGAGTGTGTGTAAAAAGCATTTAAGATCTTTTGTTGCGTTCAAGAGGCAAAACACTCTTGGAATTTAATATTAAATGTGGCAATGCTGTTGAAAAGTGACAGTTTGAAACTTGAAAATAGTGCATTTTTCATAACTTTAATTATCATTTATTCTGCTATTTATGGTTTTTCCGTACATTTTTTTGCTGATTATTTATCTACGTTACGTACTCTTTCTTGTGGTGTGCGCCATTTTGCTTGATTCTAGTTGCGGTAAAGTCGACAGTCACCGAAGAAACATATGCCCCAGAAAAAACAAAATAACTTCGAATCTGATAACAGATATGCCAACAAAACAACAGCCATAACCTCAGGCTCAAGAATATACGTTTTTGTTGCAAATCAAAACGTTTTGAGTGCTGTTATCATTGAAAAGTTATTATAAACGAAATCTAACACATTGTGTAACTTTATGAAGGTCGGTACAACTGATTTTAAGCGATATTCTGTTATAATTTCATTAATATGAAGTTGAAGTTAAGTCGACTGTACCCAAAAATTTTGTTACTTTTTACTTTATCTCAGGTAACATAGTAATAATAATGATTTTATTATTTTTCCTTTCCCCTACCAATTAAGTAATTATTTGTGTTATAAATCAGAATTAAATAAACCGCAAAAAGTTTCACTTCTATCTAAACTGAAATGCAATTGAAACAAACAATTATAAATGATGTAGGTACCTTCTTTTGATTATCATTCTCAAGTGCTGGTTGCAATGTTGAATCTTGTGCTCCATCAGGCTGCAGAGCAGCTACCTGTGCCTCTACCCTGGCAGCTAATATTGCAGCATCCTTTTCTCTTTGAAACTTTTCTGACTGTCGATGCATGGTTTCACGTAATTCTTCCAAACCTTTTCTAAATTCCCCAGCAAGTCGGTTTATCTGTGCTGCTACATTTTCAAGTCTCCTAAGAACAGCAGTTGGGTCAGAATTACCCACCGGCTCCATTAACTGATAATCAGTTGAATCCAAACCCTCAGCAAGGTTCTGCCAGGCCTCTTCTTTTGTCTGTTGATTTCCATCACTGTCCTCTCCGCAATGACGTTTAACCATGTCCTGATCCTTTCTTCTTTTCCTTTTGTAAGGCGTAAAAAGCCTAACTGGTCCCGTAGCAGTTTCATCATCACAGCATGCAGCACATGTGCAACTGGTTGCATGTGGTAAAATTATTCCTTGAACAAAACCAAAATAAAAATAAACTGTATATGAATTATAAAAAGTAAACAAATTACCTTCGTCAATTAAAGTTTGCAAACTTCGACCACCAAAGCGGATACTCCTTTTCCAATCCTTACTTGAAGCCCTACCACATAGGGCTTCGAATTCGCTGGGGGTGTACCATGAGTTTCCCAGCTTAATGCAGCGCCCTCTGCCACCTGAACCAAACCTGCTTTTGTGCAGCTCTGCAGATGTATTTTTACACCTTACAGGTAAAATTGGGAGACTTGCAGCTTCATTCCAGGATCCAAGTCCTTGTGAAGATACGTTCACGGACGTGCCAACAGTTCCGTTTCCAGAAACATCCTCTTGTTGAATAACAATCGTTTTCAGCTCACCTCCGGATCCATCTGTTGTAGCAATGTATCCATTGTTATCAACACATAACATCTGTTTAAAGTGAGGCAACTGATCCTGTGTAATAACATTAAAGGTACTTGTGATAAGGGATCCGACTGGCAATGAAACAGGCACTCCTGCATGCCGTACAGAAACTTGAGAGATTCTGGAATTTTTTGTTTCAGAAACAGATTCACTAATTTCGCCATTATCGCCGCCATCGTGCTCACTCGCAAGTTGTTCGGCTTCGGAAATGTCCGGTAGGACGACACCTTCCGAGTTTGAGTTCTCCATCATCAAAAACTCGGAAAATCAGCACTTTTCACCCTTTCGTTTACAATTTTACTTCAAAATATATCTTAAAAGTTACATATTTTGTGACGCCACTCCATTTTCACGTATTGCCGGATGCACTATTGGCCAACTACATCTACATATGTAGAAGGCGCATTTCCGAGTGCGCAAGTAGCCGCCAAATACAAAATTATTTGTAGAGAATTAATCACGAATTAATTAACTATGCATATTTTAGTTGGTTCAGTTTTTATAACCATAAACCAAAAACAACACGGTAAGTGACAAAACTGTATGTAAAATTCGATAAAGGTGTTACCTAGAACAAAGTGCGGCCCACCTGTCCACCTTATTTACCTTAACTATACAGGGCGCGTTCAAAAACTGTTTGTCATTAGTAAGATGTAAGACACGAAACACGTGCGCCATCTCGTTGCGGAACCAACTGCCTTACATCTTACTTACTTTTGGGAGGCTGGCTACCATAGCTGTATTACTTTATAGGTGTATTTTCGCTGCAATTAGTATGCCGTACTGGCGAGCTCTAATTAGAGATAAATCGGTCTACGGTTCTAATTGTGATGAGAATGCATCTAGCCTTACATGTTTGTCATCAATTGTCATTTTTAGGGAATTTTCATTAAGAAAATTCACTCTAAGAGAGGTATCGATGGTAGGACTTTCGGAAAATTTCTTCAAATAAGCGCGAATTAGGACCCCTAGAACCCAAATCCAAGGTCAGTTAAAAGGTTTATGTATGTATATATATATATATATATATATATATATATATATATATATATATATATATATATATATATATATATATATACCTATATATATATATATATATATATATATATATATATATATATATATATATATATATATATATATATATAGGTAGATTTGCAGATTACCTCCCGGACGCTATTCAAAATTTTGGTTAACATTGAATATAAGCTACATAGAATACTGACAGTTACGAAATGCAAATATCAACCGTTAAATTGCTTGCATGGTTGCCACGTTTATTTACTAGAATTTATTTTTGTTTCTTGCCCAGCGCATTTGTTTCTCTCGCTTATAAAACGTTGGAAAATATCAGTAAGTGATAATAATAATATTAATAATAATAATTACGATAGAGAACGGAAAATAGAATGTAGATATAATGCCAAAATTGATGTGACAGTTAATAATATCAAAAATTGAAAAACGAACGGGTGTTCAGTAACTATCAGTTTGATTAATTAGAACGCTGGGGGCAGGAGAACTATGAGGTAACTAATCCTGACATACATCAAGGTCATGCGAGCATAATACCTAATATGTACATTACCTCATGGTTGTCCTTCCCCAGCCTTTTAATTAGACAAACTGATGGTCAGGAGGTTAGGGGAAGGGTTCTGCTTAAACTGCACCTTTCACATTTACCCAGGTCTTGTTTATAACCATTTAATAAAACCTGTGCTCGAATCCATTTCCTGAGGCGAGACACTCGTTCAATTTTTCAATTATTAATATTATTATTAACTCCCAATTTTGGCATTATATCTACTTTCTATTTTCCGTTCTCTGTTATGATTATTATTTATTACTTACTGATATGTTCATTTAATTAAAAAGACGTTAATATTCAATATAAATCCTAAACAGTACATTACCATGATACAAATTTGTATCACGGTGCATTAAGTTTTATTTTGTAACCTAATTTAGAGTTAAATTTTTAGATCTGGCAACACACCCTCACATTTATCGTGATGTGACGTCATTTGCGACATGCGCAGTTCGTCTGTACCCTATATTCAACGTTTACGAATTTTTTGGTCAGAAACATGTCTAGGACCCCCCCGCCCAATGCAAAAACCACGTGGAAAATGTCTTGTTCACAACCCCCAAGAAAGTTACGGGACCAGGAGTGAATAGGGGTGTTGGGCGGGGTAGGTAGTGAAAAGGAAATATGAGCAGAAAATGCGAAGAAAACGGCTTGAGAGCTGTCTTTTTCATATCCTGAAGCCACATCCCCCCTAAATCCTGCACAGCACCCCTATTTGTGCCAGGTCTCGTAGGGGGTATGAAAAAGAAATTTTGCTTGTGGTTTATACTACGAGGGTGTTGTACGCAAGCTAGAGGGGAAGGAAAATCCCTCCGACGAAGCACCCTCCCACCGCGCTGAAAAAGTGGAACGCTAGAGAAAGGAAAACCCATATTACAAATATACGTGGCAAAGTATGTACAGCAAAAATAGAACATCCCATAGCAAATACCGTGAAACGATCGAAATTTACAAAAAAGATCGACAAATTTACACAACACTTACCTTTTGCATCTCAAGCAAATGATGTAGGTCCGGCCCTTGGTGTAAACAACCTGTGACCTTGCAATTTAACAGTCTCAGACATGGCAATTTCCTCATCGCAAAAACAACATAGAAAACAAATAACATTTCACCGAGTAAGAAAAGGCCACACATGCACCTTAAGCCACTACAACACCAATAGTCATTAATAGAACAAGGTAAACAACGCACAATTTCAGAAATAACGTCGGCAACACACGAATAAATAAGATACTGTCTAAACGCGTACCCGTACTAGCGCTGTACTGAAAGCGAAGTGATAAACTGTCAGTTAATTGCGGTGGCCCATGAGTCTAGAATGTTCAAGGGATTTCCAAAATCAAAGTGAACTTTATGTGAAATGTAATGTTTAGGAGGGAAAGGGGTGTCACAGGACAGGACCGTACTGGGAAGTATAAAAAAGTGTGCAATGTGCAAGGAACTTTAAATTTCAATAACCCGGCAAAAAGCAAATAACAAAAGGTAAGAATAGTGTTACCGTGCATGTATGATAGCAAACTTTATTTATCAGCAGTCGATGTTTTTAATATCGTTCGGGAGTTAATCTGCAAATTCAATAGGTAAATTTGCAGTTTAGCACAAAGGGGACTTTTAGAAAAAAAATTCAGAAACATGCTTAGAACCCTTTCTGTATGCACATACCACAAGAAAAATTTCTTGCAAACAGCCCCAAGAAAGTTACGGGACCAGGAGTTAATAGGGGTGCTGGACGGGGAAGAAGATAAAAAGAAAATGTGAGCGGAAAGTGCGAAACAAACAGCTTAGTTGTACCTCTATAAGCTGCCTTTATCCCATTTTGCAGCTATACTTCTTTAAAATCCTGTTTACGCCGCGCAGAACCCCTATTCACCGTAGGTCCCGCAACTTTCTTGGGGGTTGGTCTCAAGACATGTTTCTTGTTTACATTGTTCTTTTTTATGCATTGAGTGTGGTTGTAGGCATGCAGAAGGTGGAGACGAACCCCCGCGATGAAGCAGCGAACAAAGATTTTCAAATTATGTTTAAATTGTTATCTCATTTCTTTTGTTTAAAATATTTTTCCAAAAATCAATTTGAGGTTCCCTTGTTTGTCAGTCTCACATAGAGAGCTACAATATTTCATCATTAAAAGAACATGGATACAGCTACAGTAAATAAGTGCTAAAAAGGGTCTGGGTGCAGCAAGTACGTTATTTGGTAGAGAATTTTCGTAAAAATATTTCAAATTTGATAAGTCAATTTCCCATTAAGCTAGAATCTTCAACCTTGAGCCATAGTAAAACGCAGCGTGGGTACTAAATTAAAGAAAAGTAACATAATTAGCTTCGCGAATAATAATCGCTAATAATTTGTTTAGAAAATTCATTTTTGTTGTTTTGTTTGCAAAAACTAGTTTGATTGAATTGACTCAAACAAAACCGTCCAAGCAATTAATAAGGAAAAGTACCTGTTATATTTATAATTTGGCTGGTACACCCCTCCCTGCAAATAATATTTTTTTCTGGAAAATGAAATTTCTAACACAAATTTTTTAAAGAGACTTGTAGTACTTATATGGTACATACATGCACATATGTATTTGGTACATATACGTACCAAATTTTAAGTTTCTATCTCCATAGAAAATAGAAACTTCCTCAAGTAATTGCTTACTGGGACCTCTATAACCGATCCCCAAGATTCATTTAAATTTAAAGAATTAGTTTTAATAATATACGTTACTAATAGTGTACAATTCTTATGAAAATTCACTACTATAATGCACTTGCTGCGTCCCGAAATTTTACAAAGTCTAAACCAGAAGTCAAAATAAGGTTTCTTGAATAATCAAACAGACACTTTACAACTGGCCTTTGGTCATAGAAGTTACAAAGCTCATAACCATAAATCTCATAGACGGGTGTGACACTGCCCCCCCCTCTTGCGTTCGATCGTCTGGGTCGAATTATGATATTTCTTGGTATCGCGTAAGCCTGTGTATATGGACCACTTTTATCTGGCTCTTCAGGCTCCTCTGAATGTCATAGACAACGTCATTGTTCCTTTTGACCACCTTATACGGGCCTTCCAATAATTTCTGTAGTTTCAGTGACCGTCTCTTGCGTCGTACTGGATTGTAGAATCACACCGGACCTTCTTCTTTAAAACCAGCTGCATTAGCTCACACGTCATAACGGGTCTTCATGCGGTCACCTTCTACTCGATTCGGACAGCAGAATGGATGGCTTTCCTTCTCGTCAATATGTCGGTGCTCTCTTCAAGCGAAGTTCTTACGTTGCATTGGTTCTTCCGCACAATTGCGCTTGTTCTGGTGTTTCTATTTGCACAAATATCTCTGCAGGCCCTATTCTCCCTGTCGACATCAGCTTTGTTCCAACAAGTGTGTTCACTGACCTTTTTCGGGGTTGGTTTTACGCTCACATGGTCTTTACAACCTTCGTCTTGTACTTCTTCCATATTTTTTTTTCTATTTGCTTCTGACTGGGTAACTAGGTTGTCTCTTCCTCTCGCAGCTCTCTTCCTTGGAATGATGGTTTGAGGGCAGACGTTAGTATTTTCCTCTATGGTGATTTTCCGCACTACCAGGTTACTACCAGGCGACATTATTATTACTTCACCGCCGGTAGCCAGGATGTTAGTGCCAAGATCAAGTTTAGCGCACTGACCTTGAAGTATGTCCAAGCCAATTATAATCGGATCTGATATGGCGGCGACTATGGCTCTCTGCTTTGCCTTCCATCTCCCAATTTGAAGCTCGGCGTCAGTTTCGCCAAATACCTGGATCCGATCACCATTGGCTGCATTTACTCTGCACACTCTATCTGGCTCGCTAACTCGTCCCCTTAGAACCATATAACCATATCGCGGGGAATAATCGTCCTAGATACACCTGTCGACGACCATCTGGGTCTTATTACCGCCGACGTAACCGTCTACGACGAGAGCGCTGCCAGAATCGCTAACTTGAAGATGTAGCTCAAGACATCCTATAATTAATGTATACAACTAGTTTTCGTATCTTGTATAATAACGGATATATTCAGCTTTATTGATTTTTTACGAAAATTCTACAAAAATTATATACCATTAAACGATAAACTCTATAGCTAAGACTACTGCCAAATCATCAGAAAAAGGGCCTATTTGAAATGCATTTTCTGGTAATATTTTAGTAAAATGAAGGATAATGACGGTTGAAGCTAAGACTTTAGGGTTTGTAAAACTATCTTCTTGAGACATTTTTTTATGTCAGCATGTTTCCACAAATATGGCCAATGAGCGACGCTAGAAGTTCCACCTTATTACCATTTCGTACATTTTACCTAATCCCTTTCATTCTATAAGGAGCATACGGATATCTAATCTGTCAAACATCGCATAGTACACGGGACCGGTGTCATTACGCCACCCACCAAATAACATTAAACTTGCTAACCCTTCATGAATATATAATATAATAGGATTTTTGTACTTTGAAACATAACCCTTATTCTATGATGTTTCTATTGATTTGTTTGTATTTTTCTTTTAATGTCGGCCTGTTTTCACGACTATGAACAATCAGCGACGCCAGCGGTTCCACCTTATCATTTCGTACATTTTATCTAACCCTTTCCATTCTATATGGATCATACGGATATTTAACGTGTCAATATAATAGACGGGCTTTTTTTAATCTTTAAACTTAACAATAAGAAGCACCTATGCTTCAATTGAACATGTACATTATCACAACTAGGCCATTAATATTATTATTTTGTTTTACTATATAATTAATGAACAGAATAACTACATGCCATTAGTGAAATTTTAACGTTATCTAAGATCGAAACAGTCTACAGTCGAATATGTTTCAGTGGCCGAAATAAGTTAATCAATTCTGCAATTAGCTATTTACCTACGTACATTAACTTTACGATATCTAGGTACTTATATAAAATTTCCTGACGCAGCAAGGTCTGCCTGTTCAAGTTCACGTAAACAAACAGCTAATCATATAACATCGCTGGTTACTGAACCAGCGGGTAACGGCTCCGTTTGTTACACGGGCGGTCCGGGTTCGATTCCGGCCTTATCCATTCACGTGAATAGAAGAATACTTTAGCCAACCTATTCTATGTTTTGAATAACTAAAAGTTTGATTATAGCTACAAGTGGCAAGACTAAAGGTAGGAAAAAATAAGATTACACTATCTATATAATGTCATGTCCTAGATAATCTAGGTTAGAAAATAAGAGACATGTAATTCAAGTTTCCTGTTAGTCAATGCTTTATTATTACCACCTTCCTTTGGTGTTCTACCGGATAACTATGAAAGCGTTAATTAAATGGGATATATTTTTTAAATATTGTCAGACAGTAGTCGTTATCCTGAGTAGAGGTAGCCCTAATTACTATATATATGGTGAATTTGCAGTTAGATGAAGCGATTGCTGATGGATAAACCTTACCATATTACATGCATGTTGATACTATTTTTACCTTGTCGTTACATATTTCGCAGGGGCGAGTAAGATGGATGGTCGGGGGTGGGTATATGAAGTTCATCTGCCTCCATAACTTCTACGACTTGCATTGTGATATGATTTTCTCTTCCCCGAAGTTTGTAATTGCGCTTTCGGGCGAAACAAAAAAGAGAGGGCGCGAAGTCCGTTTTGTAATTTTTTTATTTTTCCTTTCATTGAACTTCCACGGGGGTGTATTCTGATGTGGTCTTCGCTTTTCCAAGACTTGTATTTGGGTGTACCGAGGATTTTTGTGAGAAATGAGGAGGTGACGCGATGTCGTCTATTTGTTATTTACTTTTTTGGAAACATGTTTAGAACTGTATACACAAACGACAAAAGCAATGTTCTGGTTTCAACGCCGAATAAATAAGTTACAGGGCCCGGAGCAAATAGGGGTGCGGGGCAGGAAGAAGATTAGAAGGAAATATAAATGCAAAATACAAACAAAAAACAGTTTAGTTGGGTTGTTTTTTTCACATGTTGGAGTTATATTTCCTTGTAATCTTGTTTACCCCGCACACCCCTATTCGCCCCAAATCCCGTAACTTGTAAGTATGGTTAAAAAAATTCAAAATGCGGACATCGGCTCACCCCTCATTTCTCCCCCACAAGACCCCGGCTCATCCAAATACAAATCTTGGGGAAGGGAAAACCACATAAGGATTCAGCCTTAAAAGTTCAGTGAAAGAAGCAAGTTTTAGAACGTTTTTCTAAAACGGACATTGCGCCACCCTTTTATTTCCCTACGAAAAACGCCCGGCTCTCAGTTTTAAAAAACTAGGGGAAGGAAAAGTAACATCATAATGCACTCCAGCAGAAGTTCAGTGGAAGGAGAAATTGCCTATTACCAACTGCCTCCACCCTAGACCAAACACCTTACTCATCACTGGGAAATAATCACAAGGTAAAGTAGTATCAACGTGCATATAACGTGGTAGGTTTTATCTGAATCTGACTGCCAAATAGCCCATGATTCTCCGTCTCCAACAAACCTCTTCATTAATCGACTTCAAAAAAGGAGGAGGTTCCATGTTCGTCTGTATGTATTTTTTTTTTTTTTTTGGTATGTTTACCGATATTTTCCTCAACTCTGGACCAATGTTTAAAAATCTTTTTTTTTTTTTGGTTGAAAGGGTACCTATACTCCTGAAGTGGTCCCATTTTCACCAAGGATCTGATGATGGATGATGGAATATCAGGGAAATCGATAGAAATCCTCTTATAATCTATGCAACTTAAAATTCTACTGTAATACGACACTTTGATTATAATTATGGTAGGTTTCTAATACCGTACTCACTACGTACGTATATTTATACTAAAAATGGAAAAATAAACTAAAAAAAAATACACCGACTTTAAAATAGGCACTAAAAAGCGAATAATTATAACTGGAGTGCAGGTTTAATTCAAAAGACAAAAATTAATTTAAATGAAATATTATTATATGCGTTACCTACTTAAATTATGTGTTTGAAGTCGGCGCCAAGCCCGAAATACAATAGTAACTTACCGATAGCAACAGCTTAATTAATAACGGATTATAATTCTCCAGAAATACGCATTTCGTCGCGTGCGCGGAGAAATTTGCGGTATGACGGGAGTGGACCTAGCCTATTCACCCTAATTGGCTTGGCACCGACTTCAAACAGATAAGTAGGTAGCGCATATAAAAATATTTCATCTAAATTGATTTTTGTCTTTTTAATCAAACCTGTAATTTAGTTATTTTATGCTTTTTAGTGCTCTTTTGAAGTCGGTTTAAATTTTTTTCAAGTGTGTTTATTTCATTCATAGCTTTTACACTTTATCAAGTATACCAGATTTTCCAGACCTCTTTACTTACAATTATGTGTTCTTCAAATAACGTCAGAAAGTTCCTTTACATTATACTCATGTGGGTCGGGTTGATAAGATGGATCTCTTAATCACAATTTAAACTTTGAATACAGAAAAGCAGCTTTAGGAATTCCAAAAGAAAGGATATTTACTCCATTTTGGAGTAATTTTTACTTCATTTTGGAGCCTACGTTGCAGAGGCACTGATATTATCTGGTAAAATAGCATCCAAGAAGATAGGGCGACCTGAATCTGCTTTATCAGCTCAAGCTGAAGCCATACTTTCATCATCAGATACTTACTTAAAAAAAAAACTGAAAGTAAAAATGTGGTCACTAGCCTTTTGCCAGTGGCGTTACTATCAAACAATCTAAAAAAAAAAAACTAGCAGATGAACTATCTAGGTTGCAAGAATACCCTCATCATTCACAAAAGCTAATCTTCTAAGCTCATTTTGTTTTATCATTTTCATTTCTTTCTAAAATGTAGTTCATGTTAATACTAATGTAGTAGTGAGTATAGGTCATGATACAAATAACGAGAGATGATATTCAGACTAACTATTTTTAGACCTGTCACGCGCATGGTGTCAAGTGGTGAGTCCAATGCAACAATAATATGCTGTCATGCAGTGGGGTTTGACGTTTCATCAGAACCTCTTAACAAATTACGTATTTCACTAATATTTAAGTGCATACAGTTGGAAGTAATAAAAATGAAAAAATTCTGGACGCAGCAAGTGCGTTATGGTAGTGAATTTTCATAAAAATGTTTTTAATAACAAATATGTGTGTTTTTTAAGAAAGCAGGCATCAAATTTGGTTACCAGTATAATCTATATATTAGAAACAATGTGCCATGTTTCATCAAAATAACTTTATTGTGTGAAAATGTACCAAATTTTCCAAAAGTAAACTTAAAGTGTTCCCGAAAAAACACGTTTCTTGGTCAACCTTATAGGTTAATAGCAAATTCAGCTGTTCAAATATAAAACATTTGATCAAAATTCGCTACCATAACGCACTTGCTGCGTCTAGAATTTCTTTTCTTACAAACATGCATTATATCTCGATGGAAAATGCATAAATGCAATAACATAAGGCGTGTTTGATTAAAAAAAAAGGAAATTTGTATCACCAATGACTTATGGGCCAGCCTGTGATTGTAGAAATATTATTTTAAGATGTAGCTCAAGACACCCTATAATTAATATATACAAATTTTTTTCATATCTTATATAATAACGGATATATTGAGCTTTATTGATTTTTTACGAAAATTCGACAAAAATTATATACCATTAAACGATAAACTCTATAGCTAAGGCTACTGCCAAGCATCAGAGAAAGGGTCTATTTGAAATGAATTTTCTGCAAATATTTTAGTAAAATTAAGGACAATGACGGTTGAAATTAAGACTTTAGGGTTTGTAAAACATTCTTCTTGAGACATTTTAATGTCTATAGCCCGTATTAGATTCAAGTTATTTGCCTAAATGTTGCCAATTTTGACATTTTAAATCGCCACTTTGACGTTTTGAGGAAAACCCCAATTTATTTTTCTTAAAATGCCTATAACTTTTTTGTCTTTTGACTTACATAGCTAAATTTTGGTAGGTAGCTTACTTATAAGGATATAAACCAGCGCACCAAATTTGGTTGCTCTTACTTTGTGAATTCCGGAGATATACATTTTTTTCGAAAGAAAACACAAAATTTTCCGGGAAAACCTGGGCAGATTTTCCTGCTTAACGAACTCATCCAAGCCATTTGCAAAAGGAATTTTTTCACCAAATTTAATCAAAATCGGCGCATTATTTTTTGAGTTATCGGTGTGATACATACATATATATATATATATATATATATATATATATATATATATATATATATATATATATATATATATATATATATATATATATATATATATATATATATATATATATATATATATATATATATATATATATCTATATAAACATATAAAAATTGAAACTGACCCCGGATATGTTTTCTGGGGGGCCTAATTAGCGCTCATTTGAAGAAATTTTTTCAAAATTCAAAAGTCGGGATCTCCTCATTAGTGATTTTTTTTAAAGAAAATTCACTAAAAGATAAAATTTAGTGCTGCGATCTATATATCTGAAAAAGACAATATAGGCGTAACTTTAACCGCATTAAACTGACGTATAGAAACTTTTTTATTGCGAATGACTTTGTTTTAAGTGTGTAGTTGGACTTCTATAACGTTACTCTCCACGTGACGTCATATGAGGGGGCGGGGCATATGCACAATATCATATCTCTTCTAAGTCATTATATAATCATGAGTATAGGTAGGTAAGGAGAGTAAGCACCAATACCAACTAACAAGCTACCTTTCCAATTTTATTGACAAACTCTCCCCCGACATTTTGTAGAATCAAGGTTTATAGATTAGATAGGTTGAGGTTGTCTGGTAACTCTCGACCAATTAGATAGTGGAGCAGGAATACGTCACACGTATTCCCAATTTAAATCTAGTGGAATAATAGTACATTGAATATTGAAATCAGCCGGTATTTTTATGTTCGTCTTTTCCAAGTAATGTTCTTTCTGAAATTATATAAAGATTAAATATTTGATAAGTTAAAAATTAAGATTTTTTCACATAGTAACAGAAGGTATTGAAGTTTTAGGATATTAATCGATTTCAAATTAATGAATTTAATTAACTGACTTATCTTGAAAAGTATTGAAACAATTATTATTTATGAAATTATAAATTCATAATGCCTCAAATTGGACAGAATGCTTTTTCTTCTACACCACAACCGAGGTTTTGAGTTTTTTAAATAGTTTACTTATTTTACTGGATATTCCTCATTTAATAACAAGAAGTACTTAAATTATTTAAGTTTATAATATTTACGGAGGTATGTATTTTTACCTACACAAAATAGTGGGTTTTATAATTTTTAAAGCAATAGTAAATTGTGCTAGCACAATAAGCAAATTAATAATAATAATAATAATAATATATATATATATATATATATATATATATATATATATATATATATATATATATATATATATATATATATATATATATATATATATACCTAATTATACATAGTAAATTTTCAGATGAGCTCACGGAGGGCTCTTATAAAAAAATTTTAGGAACATGGTTAGAACCCTCTTTGAATGCACAACCAGAAGAAAATTGTTTTGCAAACAACTCACAAAAAATTACGAGTCTAGGAGTGATGGGCGGGGAAGAAGAAGCGAAAAAAACAGCTTAGCTGAACCTATATAAGCTGCCTTTATTCTATTTTGCAACTACACCTTCTTAAAATTCCGGTTTACCCCGCACAGAGCCCTTATTCGCTTCAGATCCTGTAACTTTTTTGGGGGCTGTTCCCAAGAAATGTTTCTTGTGGTTTGTGCATTAAGGGTGGTTGTATGCATGCAGAAGGGGAAGGGAAACCCCCATGACCGAAGACCTGCCCCCCTCCCCCCGCCCTCGAAATACTTGGATGGTTCTTCCTCTTCTGCATGCCTACAACCACCCTCAATGCATAAACCACAAGAAAAATTTCTTGGGAAGAACTATCAAGAAACTTACGGGATCTAAGGCGAATAGGTGTTCTGTGGGGGATAAACAGGATTTTAAGGAAATGTAGCTGCAAAATGGGATAAAAGCAACTTATATAGATACGGCTAAGCTGTGTTGTTCACAATTTTCGTTTATATATCCTTTTTATCTTCTTCCCCGCCAAGCACCCCTATTGACCCCGGGTAGTACTTGGGGGTTGTTGGTACGAAATTTTTCTTGTGATTTATGCATCTAACGGGGGCTCTAAGCATATTTCTGAATTTGTTTCTCTAAAAACCCTCCGTGAACCCACCTGCAAATTTACCTAATAGGGTAAATGCACCGGTTGTGGCCACTGTGCCTGTTCTGGCCATCCATGAAAACATTCTCCCATATTTGCTACTTAAATTTGAAATAACCAATAGAATGCTAGTTTATCCACTTCACTGATCCCTTTCCTTTGACGATTGCGCATTCTGGGTCTTCAACGTATTTGCCATTTGTTTAAAACTAGTTCATATTCAGAGAGGGTTGTGAGAGCAGATCATTTCTTAGCAGATTTCTTAAGAAAAGCAAGGTAAGTACTAAGCATATTTTTCTTAAATTTTAGGTCATAAGTGTCTGGAAAAGGTTTTGTTTACTTTTCTATAGATATAAGTGCGTTATTGCAGTACTTTCAACAAGATTTATAACCTATGAATATCTAAATTTGCAGTGGCCACTAAAGGAACAGGAATTAATACCACTGTACCATTTGTGGCCTCTTGGTAGCCACAAAAGGAACAGAAAAACCAGTTGTGGCCATATATTAGAATAAGATAGTAAACATCAACATCACTGAAATAGAAAAGGATACAAAAAATGTACTTTTTTTCAGAAATCATCATGTCCAGAAAGTTATTTCAGTATTCAGATGCTGCTATGCAGGATGCTTTGAGGGCAATAAGAGAAGAAAATATGCCTGTAGCTAAGGCCTGTAAATTGGTCCCAGGACATCAGTTCGAAATAGATTAGCAGGCAAAACCTCCCACGACTGTCGACGAGTTGGTCCTCCATGTGCTTTAGGTCCACAGATAGAAAACAAACTGGTTACTTGGATTCTTGGTTGTGCTGCAAAGGGGTTTCCCATTAATAGAGGGGGCCTAATTTACTTAATTCAAAAACTGTTACAAGAATGCTGTATCGATGTAAAATTCTTTAAAGAAACACCAGGAAGAAAGTGGTTTATTCCTTTTTGAGACGTCACCCCGAAGTAACTAAAAAGTACGCGGAATGTATCAATAAAGCTAGAGCTGCAGTTTCATAAGGAAGTATACGTCGCTGGTTCAATGACACGAGAGAATTGTTGGCACCTAATTTAGATGTTTTGAACTATCCAAATAGAATATTTAACATGGATGAAACGGCCATATTTCTGTCACCAAAGGGTCCTAAGGGCAAGAATGTTTATGATGTCGGTACTTGTGACAAAGATAACGTTACAACGTTAATTGCAGTGAATGCAGCAGGAATGATTGCGCCACCACTCACAATTTACAAGTTTAAACTTCTGCCAAAAATATACGCTGTGTCGGCTCCTAAAAATTGGGCTATCGGAGTTTCGGATTCTGGGTGGATACAGACACTGGAAAAACCATTGGAGAAGGGGCTACGGAAAAAATATTGAAGAAGGAAATATTACCATGGAGAGAAGTACTGCAGATAAAAATAACGAGGAAAAAGCTGTTGTCTTCATAAACAAAGAACAACCACTAGGAGTTGGACCATTTGTCATACTTCGATATGACGGAAACTTTTATCCGGCCAAAATTGTCAGTGTGGAAAATCGTGAATTTTTTTGCTGTGCAATGTGCAAAAGTGGAAATAACTGGAAGTGGCCAGATCCACCTGATCTTTGGTACCGCGAAGAAGATATTCTTTTTGAACTAACTGAACCTAAAGTTATTAATACAAGGAACGTTTACACAGTACCTGAAATGGAACTTTATTTATTTAAATTAATAATTATGTCTTGAAGTTTAAAGATGATTTTTTATAATTTCTACATTTTTGAAGCAATATTTGTTTGTTTTTTAAATATTTCTAATAAAACAGTTGCAATATGATGTTGATACTTGTATTCTTTAACCACAATGGCCACAAGTGGTTCATCCCATGGCCACATCTAGTGAAGTGATGGCCACAACTAGCAAAACAGTACTTGGCAATAATTTATTTAGTTTAGCTCTGTCTAGTATGTTGTATCTGTATTTTGTGTCTTTTTCTACATACAGAACCAATGGTTCATTCGGTTTATCCAGTTAAGGTTGGCAACTGCTTTGAAATTAGGAAATTATCCAAAGTTAAAAAATGTAAACCTCTTAAAGTGGCCACAACCGGTGCATTTACCCTACTTTTAGTTTCACTCCTTTTGGAAAAGAAAAGAAGGAAAGTTCATCTCCACTTTCCATTGTCCTTTTAGAATTATTTTGGCACATTAATACACTACAAACAACTCCTCCAGACATCTTATTTAGGTTAATTTATTTATTGAGTTCTTATATATATATATATATATATATATATATATATATATATATATATATATATATATATATATATATATATATATATATAAAACCAATTTTGTTTACATTAATCAAATATCTACCTTTATGACGATTAACTGATTTAATTGTTGAATACAAAAATAATCTTGAATAATTAACGTTCAATTCGTAATACCGTTGATCCACTGTGCAGTTATATTTACAACACAACACCTCAAAAAATAAACTATTGTCGTTAAGACAATAGTTTCAATTTAATTGCTGTTTCATACGAAATAAACATAATAATAATATTATAAAATAAATATTATGTACATTCGGTGTCCGTACGTTGAAGTGGAAACACGTCTTTCGAGTGCGGGCTGTGGATATTAAATACAGTGAACTATAAATCGCGATGGCTGAAAGACCCGAGCCCCCTGATAAAGGGGGAACGGGGGACAGGAATGAAACAGAAGATGACGAGGCAATGATCATGGATGACGCAACGGAATACGAACAGGAACAAGACATAGATGGAAGATATAAATATAAACAATACAAGAAATGGAAAGGAAAAGGTGACGAGAAATTTAAGGTAACTGGGGTAGGTAGTAAAAAACCCATTAAAATAACAATTTCAAAAGCAGTACTTGAAGGTATGGAGAAAAATAATGTAAGTAAACAAATTAATTCTTCTCATATTATAAGTCAGAATATAGAATCGAATTTATTTAATTTAAAGTGTGGAATTACCGATAAAGATAAGCAAACAAAAAAGGACGTAAACACAGAGAATATTCCGGTAAATTTTAATGATTCTTTATCAAGAATATATGAAGAACAGAGAGGGAGAGAAAACATTAATGTAAATAAACAAATTATAACTTATAGTAAATTTAATAACGGACCATTTTTTGTATTTCTACAATCTAACGATAGAAATATAGGGAATGCTCATAAAATAACAACCATAAGATTTATTAATAGAATATTACCTGAAATTAGTGATCATATTTTAAGTATTGTAAGTACGGGTAGAAACAGAATTAAAATACAGTTCGACTCTCCCGAAAGCGCTAATAAATTAGTAACTTGCAAAGAAATTGAAGAAAAAGGGTACACAACATTTATACCGCGATATCTAACAATTAGACAGGGTGTTTTAAGATCAGTCGACAAGGAAATTCCAGAACAAGAATTAAGAGAAATCATTAAACCAATAACGGGTGACAATTTTGAAATTGAAAGTGTTAAACGACTTAACCGCAGAGTAGAGGACGCGGGAACAATAAAATATGTTCCCACGTTTTCGGTACTCGTTAACTTTAGGGGTAATAATCTGCCTAGTAAGGTCTGTATAGAAAAAATTATGTATGAAGTGGAGCCATACGTAAAACGTGTGGTCCAGTGTCTCAAATGTCTACGTTACAATCATATCAGTAGTCAGTGTAGGGGTAAGGAAAGATGCAAGAAATGCGGCGGTAGTCATGAAAATACAAATTGTGACAACAATTCTACGCCAACCTGTGTGCTTTGCGAAGGAACACACATGGCAACAGACAGAGAAGCGTGTCCTGAATACACAAAACAAAAAAAGATCAAACAATTAATGGCTGTCGAAAATATACCATATCGTGAAGCATTTAACAAATATAAAAATAGCTATTCTACGGTACTAAAAAATCCTTCAATTGGAAAAAACATGAATAGGCATACCAATAACGAAACACAAAGCGGACAAACTGACCAAATACGAAAAAGCACACACTTGAGGCAAATCAATTTAAGTAACAAACCCAAACTAAATACACCAAGATTAAATTGGCCAACAAGTCCAAGGCCAAACTCACCCCTCTCCCCTATAAATAACCCCTACCCTCCTTCTTATAGTAGTTATTTTAAAGACCCGAATAATGACTTTGTAGAGGCAATATGTCAAAAAATATTAAAGGCACTTTCAGAGATGTTGAATATTACAAATAGAGTTAACAATGATGATCATAGAGCGACAACACACCAACTTTTAGATCTTAATGGCTAACAAAATAAAATTTTTACAATGGAATTGTAGATCAATTATCAGTAATAAGGGGATGCTAGAGAGATACTTATTTGAAAACCAGGTAAACATAGCTCTACTCAGTGAAACATGGCTAAACAAAAAGAACCAGGTACGTTTTAGTGGATTTAAGATAGAGAGAAAAGACAGGGATGACGGATACGGAGGTGTGGCGATACTAATTGATACAAAATTAAATTATCAACGTTTAAATTTAAACATTAATATCAATAACTTCATGTACACCGCGATAACGCTCTTTTCAGAAAACAAAGAAAAAATAAATGTAGTTTCAGTTTATGTAAGACCAGGTATAGCGATTTCCAGTCATCAATGGAACACTTTCTTTAATAAAATTCCTAAACCGTTTATAGTAGGGGGGGACGTAAATGCCCATAATTTGGCTTGGGGATGCAGCAACACCGATGTTCGGGGCAATAATTTGTTAATTTCTTTAGAGGACTGTAACCTAAATTTTTTGAACGATGGTAATCCAACGTTGTTACTTAGACCAGATAGTAGTGCCAGATCGGCTATAGATCTGACGATTGTCACTCCTGATATAGTTCACAGACTCGACTGGAAAGTAGAAGATACAACCTTGGGATCTGATCACTTCGTGGTAGCATTTGAGCTCACGGTAAGAACTGGAGAGCAAAATAATGTAATTATAGACAGGAGCGCTGGGGAAGAGGCATGGAATATAGCGCAGGCAGATTGGGAGCTCTTTTCTGATACCATCAATAATAAGATCGCGCACGAAAATATTTCATATGACGAATTTTTAATAAGTGTGTCGTTTGCAACAGATATGGCAATTCCTAAGAAGAAAAGATCTCTCAATCTGTCATTTAATAAATGCTGGTGGAACGAAGATTGTAAAAGGGCAATCGATAAACAAAGATTAGCACTGAGGCAATTGAAAACAAGGCCAACTACAGAAAACTTTATCAACTACAAAAGAGAAGTTGCCTTAACTAAGAGAGTTATATTAGATAGCAAGCGTAAGAGCTGGAAAAACTTCTGCAACAGTCTTAACAAAAACACCCCGATTAAAGAAATATGGGGAAAAATTAAAAGGATAAATAATACTATGACATGCAAATGTAATCCAATTATGGAAATCAATAGCCTGGACAAAATAATAGACAACTTGGTTCCCAAGCAAGCAAACGAAAAAATTGAGTTCACCGAAGCAAACGCGCAACATGCATTGACGGAAGAATTTTCGTTACTGGAATTTGAGATTGCAGTTAAAAACAAAAACAGCACAGCGCCTGGGTTGGACAAGGTTTACTACATAATGTTAGAAAAACTTCCAGAGCGAGTTAAATACATCCTACTCAAGGTCATAAATAATATATGGAATTCTGAACATACACCAAAAGACTGGAAGACCTATATAACAGCAATCTTTCTCAAACCGAATCGAGATAGTCAAAATCCAAAATCCTACAGAGTAATTATGCTTGCTTCATGCATATTCAAAACATTAGAACGTATGATTAAAAATCGTTTGGAACCATGGTTAGAAAACAACCATAAACTCTCAAATTCGCAGTTTGGTTTCAGGAAGGATTGCTCCACAGTAGAAAATATTGCCCACCTTGTAATAGACACATATATTTCCTTTTCAAATGGGAAATCAACAGTGGCAATTTTCACAGATTTGGAAAGCGCTTACGACAAAGTCAACTTAAAAATTCTTTACAAGAAAAATAGTAACTAGTAACTAGTAGATGTACCAGCCAAGGAATTCCGCAAGGAGGAATCCTCTCTCCTCTCCTTTTTCTTGTGTACACAGCCGACCTAAATCAAAAACTAACTAAAGCGAATATTCTTCAATTCGCCGACGATATATGCATATATGTAAACAACTGTGATATCGGACAAGGCATCAACATACTCAAGAAAACATTTGAAGAGTTTCAAACATGGTCGCAAGAAAACGGCATGGAAATATCTGCGGCGAAGACTAAAATTTGCACGTTCACCAGAAAAAGACAAACAGAAATCAACAGTGTTACTCTACAAGAGATCGTGTATCCAGTAGAAAAAACAATAAAGTATTTGGGTGTCCTGCTAGATAGTAAACTACTATGGAAAGAACACATAGAATATGTGGCCACAAAAGCAGAGAAAGCTTTAAACGTATTGAGAATGGTAAGTTACACCAACTGGGGTGGAGATGCAGAGACTAGTTTGTTAATATACAAAAGTTATGTTAGATCTGTGGTAGAATATGGGGCAGTATTTTACGACCAGGCCGGCAAAACACACATTAATAAAATTAGTGTTATTCAAAATAAATGCATTAGGCTGTGTTTGGGGGCTCTTAGGAGCACACCGATTCACATCTTGCTAGCAGAAGCAAGTGAAATGCCTCTTTCTATAAGACGAAAAATGCTAGCGTCAAGATTTTTAACAAAAATGTTTGCCAAGAATAGCAGTATAATCAATAAATTACATTTATTCTTTACGCTGGATTTGTCAAGCAAATTTTGGTCGAAAAAGAAAACTCCAATATTAATTGATTCGTACGAAGAAAACTATAACAATAAACAAAACATGGTTACAAAACCTATAAATCCTATGTTCGAAATTGATTGGCAAAACTTAAAAGAGATTAAGGTAAAATACATGGTCGACTATTCCAAATTCCCACTTCGGATTAGAAATAATATGCTACAAGCGGATTTAAAAGACATTTACCCAAATAACTATCAAATTTACACAGATGGTTCCAAAGCAGGTAATTTAACAGGCTGTGCGTATTACGATCCGCAAGCAAATTTCAACAATGTAATAAAATTAAAAGCAGACATGTCAACATATACGGCAGAAGGAATAGCAATGTTAGAGGCCCTTAAATATATATCTAGCTTGCCAAAACAAAACTTTGTTATTATATCCGATAACAAAAGCATCATTCAAGCCACAGAAAACTTAGTATTCAATAAAAAATACCCAAACTATATAATTGTAGAGGTCGCGAAACAACTACAAAATCTTTACAATAAAGGTATAAACGTTGTCCTAGTTTGGGTAAAAGGACACTGTGGATTAGTTGGAAACGACGAAGCAGACAAAATTGCAAAACGGGCCACCGTACATGGCCAAGAAACTCAACTATTAACACCATTCCAAGACAGAATAGTTTTATCCAATAGGAAATATAGGGAATCCTGGGAAAATGAATACAGGAACAATAACAAAGGAAAAGCATATATGGGACTGCAAGAACATATACCTCACAAGCCATGGTTTTACGATTGTCCTTATAAAAATAAAAAAATTGTTAAAACTATATGTAGATTGCGCTTTAACCACGCTTTAACCCCAGAATATTTATTTAAAATTAACTTAAGGGAAAACCCGAATTGTGATTGCGGAGAGTTGGGTGACTTGGAACATATAATCTTGAATTGCCCTCTTAAACAAGCGGAAATAAATACATTCATGGACAAAATATATAAAGATTATTGTATCGAAAAGCCACTCAACTTGCCACAAATTTTAAGGACCCAAAATGTGGAAATATTATACGCTTTATTTTTATATGTAGCTAAATCACAAACAAAAATTTAAAAAAATAAATATTAACCTTATGTAATTTACACCAATTGTAATAGATTTAGAAAAACCTATTGTTGCGCACCTTTGTTTAAGAACCCTTTCCGTTAGTGGCCTACCTGTGTTTGTCATAAAGTTGCTCTGAACGGCCCCAGCAGCACGAAGTTCTGTGTCCCAGTCTACATCCCATTAATATTAAATAATTAGTCATAGGAAAACACACAAAAACAATAATTAGATGAACCATTAGTAATAAATAATTAGTCATAGGAAAACACACAAAAAACAATAATTAGATGAAATGTAAACAGGCGGTGATCAGATTCTGGGATTATTAGTAGATATCTATCAGAAACAGTCTAGTGGCGATCTGGTGCTACATGTTTATATAAGAAGGGGAAACTAGGCGAATGGACACTGCATCCGAAGCCAATAAATCCGATACAAAAAAAAAAAAAAAATATTATGTAACTGATTGTTCTCAGAAAAATTGTTATGAAACATATTAAAAGTTACATAAATTTCTAATAAATGTTATTTAAAACACCAAAACGCAATCTGAAACTATAAGATGAGTTATCCGCATCTGGAATACACATGACGTCGTGCCCTCCTCCTGCGTCTCTCCCTTCTCAGAGTTACCAGACAACCTATCTAATGTTTGAACTTTGGTTTATTATAATGCAATATATAATAACCTTTTATTTACAGTTCTAAGAGGAGCACATGGTCTTCTAGGGTGGAGCTCTAGATATGCCACAGCCCTTTGTACAACTGAGTCATGCAATCACATACCAAATGAGTTTGTGGATTTCATTGCATTATCTACAGTTTTAACTACTTACCTTACTAATCTTCATAAGGTGGTACCTTATTGGGAAGTATCCTGTGATTTTTGCCAAGTCACTAATAATTCAGACTTCTTTTTTCAGTTGGTTATAAACTGTTTTGCCTACCTTCAGCCTGGCGTTCTCTTCCAATCTGACAGCATTTGATTCCTCTGTCAATTGTTCAATTCGTTTCTTATGTCGCCCTTTGTTAAGTCACAGCAGTAGGGACTCTGGACCAAAGAATTATGTTGGTGAAGCCTCTTTTGCGAGGCAATCTGCTTCCTCATTGTCTTTGGCCTCGATGTTCTGGTATACATATCAAAGTTACTTTGTTGTTTGCGGTCAGTTTTATCAAGGATTGTCTACATCCCAGGTCAGTTAAGACTCGATTTTGATCGATTTCTGAGGCTTTAGTGTCGCCTGAAAGAATATCAATCTATTTACTTTTGAATATTTTGTAAGCACTGTGTACACCCAGATTTATAGCAAGCATTTCCGCTTGGGAGATGGTGGGTGTTTTCTTAGGGACTTGGAGAGTTTAAATTTAGGTTGACTTATTCCCAGTTCTGCTACCTTCATTTGTTTAGAACAGTCCACATACCATACGGATGCATCAATTGTCAGCCTTACACTGTCTGTATTCTATGCTTGGCGGTCATTGATTGAACTACGAAGCCTAGTTTAGCTAGTATTTGGTAAGTTGATCTGGCCAATCACTCCAATAGAATCATTTCCGCAATCCATAAATGGCCAGACAAGGTGCCTGGATTGAATTTGTCTGCTTGAAATAGTCTCGGAGCATTTAGTGCTGCCTCCTTTTCAAGAAAATATGCACTGTAGTCAGATAAGTGCAGTTGGAGAACCCAAATCAGGATCAGGATTGTCTCCATTGCAGCTGTGGAGCACAATGTTATAGTTCCCGTTGTTTAAGGACATATAAGACACTGCAATTTTTGTTATTTGCTTTGTGCTAGAGCTTGTTCTGTTCTTGGCCACCATATTATACACATATGTGACCATGGGTTTAATCACTGTTTGGTAGACCGGATGTCAAGGAAATTAGCATATAACTTCCTTATAGTAAAAGCTATCGACCTGAAATTTGGATAAGTGGTATGGTCCTTTCAGGAGGCATATTTTGAGTTTTAATATTTGACAGTCACTTCCGGTTTAACCGGAAATGCAGTCAACTTTGTTATTTTCAATTTAACACCTTGTCCAGTTACACCGGGAGTGCTATGAAATTTAGCTTTGAAACTGCGATTGCTTTAGTAATTTTAATGGAAAGGCCTATCTTGTGACTTAAATCCAGATTATACGTTTATTTGTGAATATTTTTCGTAAATATTATCCTATGTGAAAATCTAGTAAATTCTGAGTAATTCGCATCTAAATGTTACCCTGTTAAGTACAATTTGGAGAAGCCAAATCATCACAATACAGTTTTTAGAACTTTAGGTCTAAATCTAATGAACTTTGTTCTCCAAATTGTACTTATCAGTGCTCATCACAGGTTCCAATCCTCACTCATTGTTATCCTGTAGCCTGAGAATGATATAGTATTCATTGTTAGAAATAACTAGCCACCAAGATTTCCAGATCTAACGCCCCTCATTTTTTTCTATGGGGGACATATTAAAGAATAGGTTGATAAAACAAGTCCACGTAATTTACAGGATTTAACTAACAGAATCACTTAGGCAAAACGTTATAAATAGACAATTAGGCGACACTTTCTCAAAAACTGTTCAACTTAGATGAAACATGTGATATAAGTTTTTTGCTCATACCTTCAATTAGAATTCGAATTTTGTAAAATATACAGGTAGTGCTATTGAAAATAACAAAGTTTACTGGATTTCCGGTTAAACCGGAAGTGACTTAAATATCAAAACTGTTAAAATGTGCCTTCTGAAGGATCATACCACTTGTCCAAATTTCAGACCGAAGATTTTACTATAAGGAAGTTATATGCTGGATAGTTCCCTTGACACCTGGTACACCATTTTTGGCTTCGTTCGCCATATGTCTTTCCTCTAGCAAGTCCATATTGCCATTATGGCTCTATAATTATTTTTTTCAAATATGTGTTCCAACTGAGTTTTTGATCCATAAGTGGGCAACAAAATTCTTCCTCGAGAGTGTCACTGAAAATTCCAAAATAGTATTAGCCCAGTTCAACAGTTAGTGCAGACATTTCATTCATGCAATTGAGTCAAATTATGAAAATGATCATAAACAATGAGCTCTTCGGGAAACTGTAGACGAAAGTCAGCCAAACATTCTATGGTTAAATAGGTATACACGCCATTCACTTTCGTCCCATTTTGAAAATAACTCTCGATAAAAAAAGCTTGCTGTATGTCAATATTCAATCTGGTAACGTGGTGTAGCGTAATGGCGGCAAAACATTTCTACCCAAAATTTTACTGGCCTTTTAGGCATTTATCAATGGCAAATTTGACACAATATCGCGTTTTAAAAGCTAAAAATTTGTTATAAGAAAATAAGATCAAACCAACCCAAACAAATAACAATGGAGTTATCGAGAAAACAGCAATAAATCACAATGGTGAGTAAAATGTCAACTCTAACAGTTGAACTAAGCTAATATACGCAGTTTGGAATTTTTCATGGCACTCTGGAGGAAGAATTTTGTTGATCGTGCCATACTTAACTTTATTAGAAAGCTTTACCTGTGTTCCACTTAGGGTGGGCTTTTAATTTTGAGTGCCTTCTCCTCGTAAATCGAGCAAGAACTGTCTTGTGAGGATTGACATTAAGCCCCTCTTCCTCACACCAGTTTCTTACTGGGGCTGCTTGCACTATACTGGATGCTACAGCATCATTCTTGCCTTTAACTATTAGGATTATCATCTTGCTTGACCGTGGACTGGAAATGCTTTCCGGCTTAATTTAGTCATAAGCTTGTAAACGAGTGACCACTAAGATAAAACTTAGTCATTAACAGTAACACAATTTCTTCTAAATTTAAGCGATCCAAAAAGTTGGGAATCACACCTATGACTGTGATCAAACTTAAAACATATTGCTTAATACATTGGACAAAAAGAGTAGCAATTGGTTTTTAAATACAAATAAATACTTTAAAAAGTGATAGTCATACAACTTTATTATAAAACTAAATAATTCAAAAAGTGATATTCATACAACTTTATTATAAAACTAATAATATTCCCAAAACAATGTGCAAAAGTAAAATAAAAGAATTTTAAAGGTTTGCATGTGCCCGTCTCACAGTCTTCAGTCCATCAGCAATTTTTTGTCCCAGTGATGGGTCGACCTGGGAGAAGTTCCTGACTGCTCTCTCCTGAATAAAGTCAGCAGCATTCTTTAAGCTACCAACAATATTCTCAACGAGTCTGCTTTGTGCAGCTGTGTCCAAAACTTTCTGGTAGAACACTCTAGCTTGACCGTAGTTATCTTCTTCACCAGTGTCGTATCTGGCAGCATCTCCAGAAACAGTGACAATGGTAGTGAGCGATTTAGCTCTGGCATCACTGTCTGGTCCATTGAAACTGTTGGGGTGGTAGTTAGGGGCACCACCTTGGTTGTTAATACAATGGAATCCATCCCTTTGGTAATTGCGTACTTTGAATGGGCAGTTCACTGGCAACTGCAAATAGTTAGGTCCAAGACGATGTCTATGTGTATCTCCATAAGAGAACAAACGTCCAAGCAACATTTTGTCAGGAGATGGCTCTATTCCGGGAACCATATGAGCTGGACTAAAAGCGATTTGTTCTACATCAGCAAAGTAGTTTTCTGGATTACGGTTCAATACCAGTTTACCAACAGGAATGAGCGGGTATTCTGAGTGAGACCAAACTTTTGTCAAATCGAAGGGGTTAAACTTAGAGGCTGCAGCCTGTTCTGGTGTCATGACTTGAATATAAAAAGTCCACTTTGGGTAATTTCCATTGGCAATAGCATTGTAAAGATCCCTTATGGAATAATCAGGATCTGTACCAGCTAACTCATCAGCTTTCTTGGCAGCGACATTCCTGATGCCTTGGTCTGTTTTGTAATGAAACTTGCAGTAGACATATTTCCCTTCAGCATTTACCAGTTTAAATGTGTGGGACCCATAACCGTTCATGTGTCTATAACCATCTGGAATACCACGGTCTGAAAATAAGAACATGACCTGATGAGTGGTTTCAGGTCTTAGAGTAATGAAATCCCAGAACATGTCCATATCTTTCAAGTGTGTCTGTGGGTTTCTCTTCTGTGTATGAATGAAGTGTGGAAACAGAATTGGATCACGAATGAAGAAAATGGGAGTGTTATTTCCCACTAAATCCCATATTCCATCTTCTGTATAAAACTTAACAGCAAAGCCACGGGGATCACGTACAGTATCAGCTGAACCCGATTCTCCACCAACAGTTGAACATCTCACAGCAATGGGTGTTTTTTTGCCAATGCTGGAGAACACTTTTGCAGCAGAATATCGAGTAATGTCATGGGTGACTTCAAAATAACCAAAAGCACCAGCTCCTTTTGCATGGACAACACGTTCTGGTATTCTTTCTCTGTCAAAATGAGCAATTTCTTCAACAAAGGGCACATCTTGCAAAAGTATTGGCCCCCTTAATCCCACAGTCAAGGTGGCATCCTTCTCTGCGATTGGTGTTCCATGAGCCGTGGTTACTGATGAGTCATTCTGAAAAAAATTTACAATTTAAAATTTATTAAACGAAATAAGCAAAACAAAAAATATTGTACAAAAATGTTTTGATTATGTACATAACACTTGTTTTGTAATATCTAAATTATTAAAGTCAATGCAGCAAATATTTGCTTATTCTTGCAATTTCATTAAAAGGGGGATCGTAGTACTTATAGAGAACTTCGTGTGAGGCATGAATGTATCAATTCCTGAGCGGAAAAAGAACTGCAAAGGACCCCCAGTGTACTGGACCCTGTATTAAGAAAAAGTAAACTAACTAACAACATAACGAAAACAAAAGTAATGAATATAAAGTAATGATAGGTAATTCGCTTTGAGGATGAGGTGAAATATCTTGAGGTTATCCTGAATAACTCACTGACCTGGAATTCGCATCTTAAAAATCAACCCACAATACGAGGTGGTCCATGAGGATCTGTGGCAGAATTTATGGTAGAACCTGCGGATCTAAACCTCAACAAATCTACTGGCTACACTGTTAGTCATAATTCTATACCTTGGTGGGCGGAGGTACGCCAATGCATTGCGCGCAGTAAGCGTACCAGCCTGCACAGGCGACATGCCTTTCAATCAGTGGCGCCCAACGACGTTCTATACGTCATTGGTGGCGCCATTAGCACCACTCTATCTGTGGCTCTAGAATCCCTTCTTAACATCAACCCTCTCCATGTATTTCGTAAAGGACGCGGGTTGGGGGGTCAAATAGAATCACCATTAGCACGTCGAAGCGTATTAGTGCGCCATACACCTGTTGTGCAAGAGATAGGAAACCATACTCTAGTGGGTATGCCGACTTTTATCATCTTCGACTTGTCTTTCACTATCCTCCTTCCAGAGAGTATGAGTCGTAATTATAAAGAGGGTTTTTTTCAAGTTCAATTTCAAATTTGAATATTTATATCCTTGATAAAGGAATAAATAATTCCCAGGGCTCGAGTTTTTATCTTTACTAATGGCTGTCCCACAATTTTTAAAGGAATATATATATATATATATATATATATATATATATATATATATATATATATATATATATATATATATATATATATATATATATATATATATATATATATATATATATATATATATATATATATATATATATATATATATATATAAACACCTGAATATTATATACATATAAATTTAATAAACTTAAAGAAAGATCATAATTTTATAAATCACTATCCCTATTTATATTTCCTCGACAAAAACAAAAAAGTCTGGACGCAGCAAGGGCGTTATAGTAGTGAATTAAAAAAAAGTTTAAAATAATAAATATGTCTTTTTTAATGCGAGCAGGCATCAAATTTGGTTACCAGCATACCCTATATAGTAGAAACAATGCACCATATTTTTTTCATCAAATAAGCTTTTCGACAAAACTCCCAAAAAAGTTTCTTGTATGAAAATATACAATTAATTCTTTCACGAAAATAAGAAAACATTTTTTTAAAACTTATTAAACATTTATTACTAAGCCACTTCTGAAACACGAAATACAGGCTGTTCTATTTAAAACAAGTGAGTTACGACAGTTTGATTTTTCTTAAATTTAGTTGAGAGTGCCACGGCATCTCGATTTTGCATGAAATAATATAAACGAAAACCTCTCTGAATGCGTCATTTGCATGGGACTCCGATTTATATTGGTAAAAATGCCGTATCACAATTTTTGAGATGAGCCAAAAATGTGAAAAGTTGCAAAACAATTGAAATAACTCGAAAACAAGCACACATTACAATTCCATGGAAAATGCAGAAATTCAATAATATAAGGAGTGTTCGATTAAAAAATGTTAATAAAAAAATATTGTATCGCCAACGACTTATGGGCTTGTCGAAATAATTGTTATAATATACAGCTTAAGGTACCCTATAATTAATGTCTCCAATTGTTTCTGGTATGTAGTATAATTACACTTATATTGAGCGTTATCGTGAAAATGCGTCACCCTGTATATATCTAAACAGATAAAAACTGAAACTAACCCCGGATATGGCTCCTAGGGGACCTAGTTCGTGCTCATTTGAAAAAAGCTTTTTAAAATTCAAATCGCGGTCTCCTCATTAGCGAATTTCTTCCACGAAAATGTACTAAAAATTATAGAGAATTAAATCAAACTCTATAACTAAAACTACTGCCAAAGCATCAGAGTAAGTGTCTAATTGAAATTAATTTTCTTGAATTATTTTAATAAAATTAAGGACAATGACGACTTGTAAAACACACTTCTTGCGACCTTTACATAGCCCGTGTTCAGTTTAGGTTCTTTGCATGAAAGTTGCCAATTTTAACGTTTCAAATTGCGAGTTTGACGTTTTAAGAGGAAAAGTTATCAAATTTTCAACACAATTTTTCTGCCATTTTTTGAGCTTTTTGCGCCAAAAACTTAGTCTTTGTAAAATACAATAAATTTTGTTATCCACACAAAATATTTTGCTTTTCTGCGTTTATCTGGTCATCAGTGCCAGGCAACTTTCTTTCTTTAAATACACCACCGGATATCCCACAATTTTTAATATATATATATATATATATATATATATATATATATATATATATATATATATATATATATATATATATATATATATATATATATATATATATAACATTCGCTAAAAATGAAATATTGAAGAAATGAAAAATGAAGGAATGCAGACAGTAAAAAAATCTGAGAGTCTTAAATCTCTGGGGGGTAGTATTGGAAAAAAATTAACTGATGTGGTTTGGTCACCCATTTCGCAAGTTTATGAAGATAGGCCGGCAAAGAGAATACAGAAGGCTGAGCCTCTGGTAGAAAGCTGAAGAGGGAATCATCTAACAAAAAGATGAAGAAGAGAAAGAACAGGTGTAGGTTTGTTAACAACAGGTCTGAGGTAGACTAAAGTGAATTTTGAACACATTAGGTTAACCACAGCACCCAATACTGATTAATCAAGATAGATATAGTTACATATTTAAACATTTATTTCAATTATTTTAAGGAATTTATAATTATTTACAATTTATCTGATGTGTATTATAATATATTATGTTACTTCAAACTCAATTAGAAAACGAATTTTTTCTGCATAAAATTTGAACTGATTATATGAGTTGATGCAATCAACCAATTTATGTTGTTTGCGTCCTAGAAAGAAATTATCATATAATAAGGTGTAATTAACGTTTTGCTGAGTAATGTTCGTATAAATACTGCATAAATTTATCGCGTCTCTTCCATAACACATAGTTTTGTCGGCTTAATGGTAGACTTCGGCCGTATCGCCTTTTTTTTACTTAGTTGCCGGTTTGATTACCCCCCCCCCCTTCTTTTTCTCTCTCTCTCTCTCTTCGCCTCTCTCCTGGGTGTTATATACAGCTGTTCATCATAGAAGGTTGCACCAGGGTTTTCCAGAGAACTGAGAATTTTAAAAAACTCTAAAACACGTCCATTTTGCTTGCGATGGGCACTTTTTTTAACCCCAACAAAATTGTAGCACACAACCCGCAGCGAGGGTGACTTTCACCACCTTATTTTGAATAGGAAAGGTACATCCAGTGGCACCTTTTTGGAAAGCTCTTTTGATTCTCTATTTAGGCTGCAATTTTCAAATCTACCGAATAATTATTTTTTTTATAGATATTTGGTTTCAAAACTTCAAAATAAAACGTCTCAAATAATAGCAGCCTCAAACACAAAATTGACACTATTGTGTTAGACGTTTAAAATAAAACCAATTTAGAAAAAAAATATTATTGGAACCATCCACATTGGAATTTAAAGTAAAAGAAAAAATCAAAAAAAAATCAAAAACCTATCACGGATTATCATCGTAAAAATGATGATTCTATCAATTCGTACACTTTTAAACTTTACAACAGAAATTAATAAAGCACATAAGTATATTAATACTTGTGCGTCCTTCGCCGTATAATTTTCATAGCTTCGTGCCTTACATTTCACTTAGTGTTGGAAGGCTGGCTACCATAGCCGTATTACTTTATATAGGTGTATTTTCGCTGCAATTCGTATGCCCTACTACGAGCTGTGATTAGAGCGAACCCGGTCTACGGTTCTAATTGTGGTGAGAATTCATCTAGCCTTACATCCTAAATGTACTGTAAGTCAGTTGCAAATCACAGATTAAAGATTTGGGTACCTAGTCCAGAAAATCTGTGGCCCTCTGCGCAACACATTTGAAGAATCAGTTGTGAGGGTGTCATTATTATCACAATACTTATAATTAATTATTATCATGCGGATTTGCTGAAACTCAGCAGTTAAAATCAAGTATTCGATTCAACAGGCAACATGAACAAATATTAAACATCGAACTACTTAACAGACAGAAACATCTTGACATAGTTGTCATAGCAACCAAGTGTTGTTAAACTGCGATTGTCGGTGCAGTTCAAATTATTTTATGACCATTAATATTGATATTACACCTAGTTTTAATTTGTTGGTTTGAATAATATTGTGTTATTCTTGTTCATTTGTTCAGTTCCTTTGTTGTTTTGTTTTTTATGGTTATCGTTCAAAAAGTGTTAAGGCAAATTTTATCATGCCACAAGAGTGTAAGAACTGAAGAATGTGCAGATATTATTTTTGTTTATGGTTACTGGAATCTTAATGGACGAGTTGCTGTTCAGGAGTATCAACGGCGTTTTTTTTTAGTGATGGTTCCAAACCTTAAAAAAATTGGCAACATTGACAGATACGCCAGAGAACATGGTTACTTTCTCACTAAAAAACTTGAAATGGCTAATGGCTAATGGTAAGTTTCCACCTGACACTGGAGATAAATATCCTGTGTCGGATATAAACTCGAAATGCATTAAAAATTACTTAATTTTCATCATACAGTTATTTCGGATAGTTTGTAAACGTGTTCTGACAGAAATGTATTGCTAGAAATATATCAGCTGTTTATATCTGCCACTTATATTTATATCGTTCATCGTACACTTCTCTCAGTTCAATGAGTGAAGATTGGAACCTGTGATTAGCACCAATAGGTGCAATTCGGAGAACTCAATTCATGACAATGCAGTTTTTAAACCTGACGATCGTTTATTCATCCCTCTGATGACACTAACTTCGTTAGCGAAACGACCGTCCGGTCTAAAAACTGTATTGTGATGAATTGGGTTCTCCACATTGTACTTATCTCTCAGCTCTTTGACATACAAATTGTATTATTCGACAATCCAACACACGCGATAAAATTGTCAACAAGAAAGTTTGCGGCCATTGTGATTATTTCAGAAATAGCGAGGACAAAGAAGAAAAAACTGGTTTTGTGAGTGAATACTGTGATGAGAAAGCGATGGTGCTTATAACAGGCTAATGTCTGAATTAATTATTGAAGACACAATGCATATTTTAAATTTTGTGCGAGGGTATGATCTTCTACGGTAGTATTAAATTATTATGAGATTTCAATGAAAACATTTTTCAGGTTCAGCACGATGTATATCAACTAGTTCGTCATTTCCGCCTTTCAACCACTATTTTTTTAGTGGATTCTCGTATTTTGTAGTTATTTACAACACTCATGGTACCTTCTCAACAGCGCGACACGTATTCAAAAGTAGACCACTGCTCAACTACGGCGATATATTTCATGCCAACATGAAAATAATCGGTGTTTACATCTAGTGGCAGTAA
This sequence comes from Tillus elongatus, assembly GCA_964006375.1. NCBI lineage: Eukaryota > Metazoa > Arthropoda > Insecta > Coleoptera > Cleridae > Tillus > Tillus elongatus. The sequence continues at coordinate 81,744,593 of OZ023263.1, read as the reverse complement.
TGTGTCAACACTTAATGCTGAATATTGAAATATATGTCGCGGACAGAAATTAAGAATATCCTTAGCGTTTACATTTATATATACGTCTGTCTAACATAAATATAATGTAATAAGTGTCAGATCTAACCGCATAATAACACGCATGATCCAGATGTAGAAAAGGGCACTATCGAAATGGCTGAAAATGCGCCAGACACGAGTATAAGAATTGGTTGCGCCTCAATCCACTGTCTGGATAACTTTAAACAAACACAATTTGTCTCCGTTTCACCCCCGAGTAGTGCAGCAACTCGAGGCTAGTGATGACGCGATCCGAGTTACATTATGCCGTTGGATTTTAGGCAACGGACCAATTTTATATCGGATTCTATTCATTTATGAGGCAGGTTTTACTAAAGATGTCATTAACAATACTAGAAATATTCATCCCCATGCTGTTAGAAGATAGAATTCGCCACATAAGTTTTCTGTCAATGTTTAGTTTGAGCTGTGCACAACCCCTGATAGGCCCCTATGTGCTTCAATATAAATTGACTGGCGAGGTTCATTTGATTTTTTTGGTAAATGTTTTACCCACTTTACTGGGACATATCAACGTACGTTAATGTATTTATAATACGACGGATCTCCACCACATTATACTCGACAGGTTGTATAATTCTTGAATGATAAAAGGTAAAGGTAATATGCTTACTGGCAATTAGGACATTGCTGACCCTTTTTGCTCATCTAAACTAACCTACCCTCCACCTTGAGCTCGATCTCAACGACGACAGTGATTCTGAAAAATCATCCGGCGCCGGTGAGGCTCGAACCGTCGACCCCCGAGTCCGTATTGGAAAGTCTGAATCGACTTTCCCGCACGGTCACCGAGGCGCTATTCTTGAATGATACTTATCAACTATTCCTTTTTTGATAAGAAAGTACAAGATAATACTATTTTCTAACTAAAAGTTTCCTAGCGAAGCTTAAAGACGCAGCAAGTGCGTTATGGAAGTGAATTTTTATAAACATGATTTGAATAGCAAATGTATCATTTTAATGCAAACAGTCGTCAATTTGGTTACAGGTATAACCTATATAGTAGAAACAATGTGCCATATTTTATCAAATTATTGTTTGTAAATGTACAACAATTTTGCGACAATAAACTTGAAATGTTGCTTTCCTAGCCAACAAACTTTAGGTTAATAGCAAATTGAGTAATTGAAATTTGAAGCATTTAATGAAAATTTGCTACCAAAACGCACTTACTGCGTCTCGATTTTTTTTCTTACAAACATATTTCTATAAAAAATGTAATAAAATAATGGTGTTATAAAAAAAGGATCACCAACGACTTATGGGCCAGCCTGTGATTGTCAAAATAATTTTATGATGCAGCTCAAGACACCCTATAATTAACAATTTTTTCTCGTCTCTTGTATAATAATAACTATATTGAGCTTTACCGTAGAAATGCGTCAACCTGTATATATGTAAACAGATAAAAGCTGAACGTAAACCCGGATATGGATTCTAGTTTGCGATGATTTGAAGAAATCTTTTTTAAATTCTAAAGTCGCGGTCTCCTCATTGACGAATTTCATGTACGAAAATTAGATAAAAATTACGGACCGTTAAACCATAAGCTTAACTAAAACTACCGCCAAAGCATTAGAGAGAAAATATGCATATCAGATATTTTTGTAAAACATCGATCTTTTATATCTGTTGACAAACATCACAAACACTGTTTAGTCCACCCACTAACATTAATAAAATCGTAAAGGAATAATTTGCATTTGTATATTAAAATTCCCAAATAACACAAATAATTTGTGAACTGAAATTGAAAACAGATAACCGACCTAATAATATACGATAAACGTCAGTTACAGCGCGTAACTGACCTGCGCAATGATATCAAATGTTCCGTTGCTGGGTAACGACTCAAACATACTAGATCTCATATACCTATAAATCAGCTTTTACAATTGTGAATAAAAAGCGGTGATATTAAATATAAATGTTTCAAATTTGAATATCTCAATTTTCTATAAACCTAGAAAGCTGAATTTTGGTACATGGTTAGGTCTTTCCCAAAGCAATATGTCCACTAAATTTCATCGAAATAGCTTTGTAATTTTCGGAGAAAAAAATTTTTTCGAAAGAAAAACTCAAAATTTTCCCGGAAAACCCTGCCCGATTTTCCTGGGTAACGAACACATCCAAGCTATTAAGAAAGGCACTTGCCGAGTTTCATCAAAATCGGTTAATTACTTTTTGAGTTATCGGTTGGATACATACATACATACATACATATATATATATATATATATATATATATATATATATATATATATATATATATATATATATATATATATATATAAATATATATATATATATATATATATATATATATATATATATATATATATATATATATATGTATATATATATATATATATATATATATATATATATATATATATATATATATATATATATATATGTATATATATATATATATATATATATATATATATATATATATATATATATATATATATATATATATATATATATATATATATATATATATATATATATATATATATACACACACACATATAGACATATAAAAATCGAAACTGACCCCGGGTATGGGTTCTAGGGCCCAAATTCGCGCTCATTTGTAAAATGTTTGCAAAGTCTCACCATCGATACCTCTCTGTTAGTGATTTTGTTTTAAATAAAAATTCACTAAAAAGAGAGTGGTTTTTAAGACTTGGAAGGGTACCGCAAGCAGCACCCTCTACCCGCTGAAGCCAAATTGGAAATGCATTATTTTTTATCGCTATGAAAAACCCACCTGTACTAATTTTAGAGACAATACATGCCAAATACATTTTTAGATATCAAGGAAAATCTGAATTCAAATTTTCACTTTAACCCCTGCATCGTCTAATTTTGACCTTTGGACCACTCTGTTTTAATTGTCAATGAAATTGGTTTTGGATTAACAATTCGTGATAATTTAATACGTAATATATTGTCCACCTGTTGCACTTTGTTTTGTTAGTTGTTTATGATGTGACTTGACTCTCATTAAAATAAGTCACGTAACAACTGTTGGTTTTCATATGGGCATATTTATAACATGCAATTTATTGATGACACAAAAATACGCAGTAATGAATATGTCAGGCCATAATAAGTTGAATTTAATTAACGATAGTAGTAGCCATTAATTGTGTCCTCCAAACTGCATGTACTGGAAAAGAGTGCATGGCACACGATACAAGCGAATACTTTCTCATGTAAAACGTTAAATATAAAATAGTTTTTTTTTTAATTTCCACTCCATAATATCAGTGCCAATTCAAATTATCAATGTATCTACTTTCCAGACCAGTGGCGGCTGGTGCCTAAGATTTTTGTTTGTGTAACATGAAAAAATGTAAGCATGAATAAAATGCTGATTTGAGAAAACTGACGATTTTATGGCACAATAATTACCTACATTGATTTTCTCGGACAATACAACAGTTTTTATTTTTTTACTCAAAAATAGCGCATTGCGGGAACACAACTCAAGGGAACTCTTATGTTTCCAATAGAACGAGGATATCAAAAAAAATTAGTTGGGAAAAATCATTGGCATACTATTTTTCCTTTAATTCAAAATGATCGAAGTCAGTGCTCGTAAGCACGGACTCTTAAAGCTGAAAATTATGTTTCTATTGAAAAAAATGCATATTTATTAGCTGTCTCTTCGCACTAAATATCACCGAAACATCTCAAGCGATTTCGAAAAAATTAATTAATTTCCATTGTTTCCTTAAAACTTTAACATCCCGTATTTTCGTAACAAAATATTTTTGGATCATAGGTTATAATCATAGGTTAATTTGTAATGTATATTCACACCGTTAAATATTCGCATATCATTAAAGAACATCCTGTATAGCTACGTTAAATTGTCTTGCTAATTGTTCCCGGTAACTAAGTTTACAAAACTTAGTCTTACCTAACTCAAACATTACATCCATTTTAACACGATTCACAAACAGGAAACTCCTACGAATAATACGATAATATGCACATAATATATAATATACACTATACATACACAGATGCATTCTTACTAAATGAAAGGCAAACGACTGCGAACTTGCGATGCGAATGCGAACTGCGAAATATGCAGCTCTTTTCTAGCGTACATTCGGCGGTTCCGAAGCCGTCCGATGGCCAGCGGTGCCCGTCGAACCGCTCGTAATCGAGCGGACAGAACAACGATGTTAGACAGCGACTTCTTTGACAGGCTTAAGAGAATTGCATTATTTCAAGATCCAATTGACTGACTGGAGCTGGCGTTTGGCGCTTGATCGCCTACCCAAATCTTCCACACCAGAGAACCGCAAGTTTTCAAACAACAACGTATCTATTTCCTGATAATAAATTAGGATTTTAATGGTTTCATCCAATTAGGAATAATATTGTTCGAATTTTTGGCTGTTCTGCAGTACCACAGCACTTATGGACAAGCTGCCCTTGTTCCAGATTATATCAGTAAAAGAAAAAATAAACGTTGTCTGCTTCCCATTTGAATTGCGAATTACGAAAGTTTATTATTAATTATTATTAATACAGACATAATACTACACTGTATATATATACAAGAACAAAAATTTTGCTTTAGATTGGAAAATTATGGTGATTGAATGGAGCAAGAAGAAACAAACCGCGAAATCAAATAAATATGTGAACAAGTCTATTATGGATTCAGTTGAAAAAGTTTAACGAATCGAGGCGTATCTTGAACATATTCACATTCGCAGCACTGACCACATCCTCTGGCAGAGAGTTCCAGTGGTCGAAGTCGCTGTTAGCGAAGAACTTTAGACGATGAGATGTTCTAAATTGTTCTTTACTTAAATTTTTTTACTGTTAGGTCACCAATGATGGTGCATAGGATGGAAACAGGTCGTGTGTGATACGAAACATCTGTATCAAATCGACTCTCGTTTATCTACATTCCAGTGGCTGGATATTCATCACGTGACGGCGTTGTTTATAAAACAGAGCGCTGAATCCACTAGGCCATCGTGAAGCGTTATCTTGGACCCCGTTGAGTGATTTCATATCTTTAATCAGTATTGGTGCCCAGCCCGGAACTCCAAATTCCAGATGGGGTAACATACACATGTCTAACTGAGGATCTGGATGCGGGAACACTTTCCTCAAGAGGTAGAGCACGCTGTTGGCTTTTTTTGGAGGCTCCCTGCGCCGGAGGTGTCCACAACAAATTGGGCGAGACAATGATGCCAAGACCAGACTGAGTGGAAACTCTGTTGACCTGCTGACATAATAGGAGCGTTTGGGATTTCTCGTCCCCATATAAAGCACACCACACGTTTCCAAACCCAGAGGGATTTTTCATACGACGCTCCTTCCATGGACAAAAAAACAGGTCATCTTGCAGCGTGTCGCCGTCGCCATATGGATATGGATGGATCCCCATATATATTGGTATCGCCGGAATATGTTCTGGTACTGGCCTTCAGTGATCTGAGTAAGTCTGAAGTATAAATTACATAGATTGGGAACCAAAGTTAGTTGTTGAGGGTTGCAATGTCGACAGTACAGTGGATATATTTTACGATATTCTGTACGCAGCTATTGGTCTACTTGTAGCAAACAAACGAATCAAATTGTCAACTTATCCTAGGTGGTATACGCCTGAGTTGAAAAATCCCATTACCTTGAAGAAACGTGCTCATAAACAATACAAAGTGACTGGAGGTCAAGATGATTATCTAAATTTTCTGGTATTAGAAATAGATTCAAGGAGTTGTCGCAACAATGTTATGTGAATTATATTGGCGGGGTTGAGGAGGCTGCTACGGGTGATATCAGATCGTTTTGACGTTACGTTAGTTCAAAATCAAAATGCGCAGGCCTGCCATCTTGTATGGGACTTGGAAACAAAATTTCATGATGGTGAAACGATAGTTTACATGTTTGATGGTCAGTTTTCATCTGTATATAATACTCCACAAACACTGATTGCCTAGCCACAGCCTGTGACTTCAAACTATATCTCTTTCGCTATATCCAAGATAGTGCTAGGTGCTAGCCCTGACGGTTTGCCACCACTTTTTCTGAAGTTTTGTGGTGGTTCTTAGGCACTCCCGTTGCTGATGTGTTTCGACTCTCATTGCTGTATGGTGTGTTTAGTGGTGTGCTTGTCATGGAATGGCTCTAAATATTAATAAACGCAGATTAATATCTTTTGGCAGTTCGGTAAACAAGGCACAGTTGCATTACAATGTTTTGGGTAAACCCATAGAACGAATATATCTGTTATACAGGACTTAGGTTTGATGTTGAATAAGCAACCAGCTTTTAATGATCATTACAGTTCCATTCTTAACAGATCTCTAAAAACCTCACGATTCACAAAGAGAAACACCGCAGACTTTAAGAACTCTGTGACATCCATTTTTAATGCGTTGTGCAGGTCACTGCTTGAATATGCTTCTCCCGTTTCGTCCCCCATATATGCAACCGATATAAATTACATTAAGATTGTACAAAGCAGGCTTTTACGATATATTGCTTAGAAGCTGCGTATTGCTAGGCATGATTATTCCCGCAGTGAATTGTGTTCGATGTTGAGGGTAGAATCCTTGGCCAATCGAGGAAATTACTTGGATACCATCCTGCTGTTTAAGGTTGTAAATTCAATAATAGATGGTCCTGATTTGTATGCTCTTCTCAGTTTTCATGTACCAGGTCCTTATACCCGTAGAAATACGTTGTTTCACGTTGTGTGTGTGTGTGTTTTTTTTTTTGTTTCTTTAACGTCGGCCTATTTCCGCGACTATGGCCAATCACCGACGCCAGGGAGCAGTTTCACCTCACTATCCTGGAAATTTTGCCCAACCCCTGTTGTTCTGTAAGGAGGACAGGGATATGTAACGTGCCCAACAGCGCATGGACACGGACTGATGGTTTTACGCCCCCTCCAAAGGGCGGAACGTGCAGACATTCGACTTGCTCAAATACAATGTCAGAACCTCGGTTGATGATAATGTTACAGTTTGTACTGAAAAAGTGAAAGGAGAATCCTGGGATCGAACCCAGTACCCTTCGGTTCAGAGGCACACGTTCTTGCCCCTGAACTACCGAGGCTCTATTGTTTCACGTTGAATTTCCCAGAACAAATTATGGGAAGGGCTCTCCAGTGTCAAGGCGGCCCTCGCTTGGTAATTTCGTTTCACTGAATTTTTTTAATCTTACTCTTGGTTATTTCAAGAAACAACTGAAAGCTAGTGTGTGTGAATATACTTAGTCACGTTCAAATATAATCTAGTTATTTGTTGTCCTTTCTGATTGTCTAGCTTAAGAATCATGTTGTTTTTGTCTAGTCGCTTGCTTACTCACCGAATTCATTCTATTGTGTTGTAATGTAATGTAAACGTTCGCTTGTATTACTAGCTATGTGCTTCTTAATTTGGAAAAACTTTTTGTAAAGGAATTAACCGTTTATTAGATAATAAAATGAATAAAAAGATTAGCTGCCTTACTGGAAGAGGTCATGGTCTCCTCATTATTGACACCACCTTTAAGAGATATCTTGTCAGTGTCTGAAAATTTTGCTTTTAATTTGTCTATTTTAGCTAATGGTCAAAATATAAAGTGTATAATGATTTGCCCTCTTTAGGAGAATGGTTGGTGGTAACATCCATGAACAAGGTACATAAATTACGGCTAGATTGAAATGTAAGGTAAATAAAAACCTTTCCACTTGAACTAGTCCCAGGTAGACCAGCCAATTTCAGTTTGAATAAAGCTTTTGTACCAATTAAAAGGTGTGGTGTGGTGGTGGTGTACAAAAAGTGGTATGGCCCCCACTGTATTTTCATTAGCTACAGATTTTTATTGAAGGCTGTATTTTTCAGTTCATTTGATGCCTGATATTTTGTTGTACTGCCATCCCAACTATAACATGCGGCATTACCATCTGTAAGATAGACTCGTTCATCAACATGATCAACGCTCGAATCAAATTCGGGAATCATTGTAGCTAACGTATGCATACCTGTACGTTCACGAATTGAACTTTTGCTCTACTTACGCCCAACTCGTTCCATTCTTTAGTGGGCGCCGGCAATGTTGAGCTGCTGCTGCTGCTGGCAGTACGAGGCGGAGGTGTGTACGTACGTTCTGGAAGAGCATCGTCTTGACATTGGGGATTTCGAAGTCGGGAACTAGAAACATCTCTCGACGAGCTGCGGCGGCTTCGATGGCGTCGCTTACGGGGACGACGGCGGGGCATTGTACACAGAGGCAGAACCAGGCACCAACACAAGTAATTTACTGGAGACAAACAGTAATACAAGCGGATAAAAAAAATCGGGTAATTTTAACACAAAGCGTGGGCAAAAACTCGAGTTTTATTATCCCACTTCTGAGATGTTAGCGAGGGAAATGCAAAAAAGCCAATAATATATACCGTAGCAATTTTATTTCGCACAACTTGCTATTTACAAGGAATAATATTGAACAATCATGAATGTCCTTTCATTTAACGCAAGATGTGTGGTGTTTACATTTTCACAGTTCTCATAATTAGATATTCATGTATCAATAATGTTGTTGCCAAGTTCAGCAGGCGTTGAAAAAATAAGCGGATTGATATGTAATTTCCAACAAAAGAAATAATAATAGTTTGTGGTGAAAAAGTTAGTATACATTTATGAAGAGGAGCATGCATTTCACAATATGTCAAAAATCCTTAGGTTAATAAATATGACAGTTTGAAGTTATATCTGGGATTTAGTTGAGTTACTTTATTGTTTGTCTTTAATACTGCCTGGCTTACAGAAAGGATATAAATCTCTAGATTTTTTGAGTCTTCCTTGCATGCGCACCTGTACACATAGATATAGGAAGCATTTTTGCTTGGAAGATGGTGGAAGTTTTCCTAGGGCTTAGCGAGTCTGAAATTACTTCCCTTCTTATTCCCAGTCCTGCTCCCTCACTTGTTTAGGCCCCTCTGCATACCATACAGATGGGTTGTTTGTCAGCCTTTCACTCTCTCAGTCGCATGCTTGGTGGTCACTTTTGACCACCTCAAATGGAACTATGAAGTCCAGTTTAGGTGACCGCTTGGAATAATTTCCAGGATTTTAAAGTCTCCTGGTTTATATTTGACTGCTTGAAATAGTCTTGAGGCACTTAGTGCTGCTTCTTCACGTATATCTGCAGTGAATCCAAATTCAGCATTGTCTCTATTGCAGCGGAGGGTATGATGCCATAACTCCTGTTACTCCACGACAGATCAGCCTCTGCAAATTTTGCAATTTGCTTTGTGCTGTTTGTTGCCATTTTTGGCTACCATACTAAAGATGCATATATGACCAAGGGTTTAACCATAGTTTAGTATGGTAACCATGGATTATTCAATATCTTAGATTCTCGGCATTTTTGGGGGAACAAAACCAAATTTTAATCTTTTTGTATCTTTCAGCACCTCAAACCAGAATATCATTTCCTTTGTCAATGAAGTTGAATAAATTGTTTTCATCATACAATTTTTTTCAAATCATACTCGCCTTTTGAGAACAAACTTTAAATACCTAAAACTCAATGACCTGGAATCAGACATATAAATATTGCTTTTGGCCTCATTGCTACAGCAAATTGGTATGTTTAAGCAAGAGTATGCTGTGATGAAGGCACTAAAAAGACAGCCCCATCGTTTGGAAGCTTACTTACACTTGTTAATAAAAATAAAAAAAATACGTTGCCACAATTAGTAAAATTACGAGGTACTGAAAAGTACTTGGCCTACAATAGAGAACGCGATAATTTAAAAAACAAAATTTTATTTATTCGATATAATCTCTAAGATGTACACATAAATAATAGTCTGATGCTGCTAAATCCGGAGGATAGGGCGGGTGGCTAATCAATTTCATCAATCGTTTGCAGCAGAATTAACGACTTGTGAACAGGGTCTTGCGAAACAGTACACATTTCGACGGTTTTTCGCGGCGTTTTTCAACAATTTTCTCGCGTGATTTAGAAAGCAACTCACTACAGTATGCTCCCGTCACAGTTCTACCTGCTACAGAATATCTAGCAAATTTATACCACCTGTGTCCCAGAAAACTGAACAAGAACCTTGCCAGCCGACTTTTGAACACGGAATTTTTGGGTAGTGTAGAAGCAAAATGCTTCCACTCTTTCGAGTGCGTTTTAGTCTCTGGATCATAGCAATGGACCCATCTTTCGTTCATTGTGACAAACCGACTCTCAAAGGTTTGATGACTCTTCTTCAAAAAGGTGGCACATTTCTTTTGCCATTATTAAACGAGCGCACTTGTACAATGTTCAAGCATTTCGGAATCATTTTGCAGAAAGATCTCTCATTCCCAAGTAATGATGAATGCCGAACACAGGGCCATAGGAAATTGCAATGTTTTTGCTTTATTTTTCAGTCTAATTTGTCGATATTCGAAGATCATTTCATGGATAGAATCAACGTGTTCTTAAGTGGTCACAGAAATTCGTTTTCTAAAGCTCGTCTTTGACATTTTATAGTCCTCTTTTGTATTCCGCAACCCTGATAATGATAGCATAAGGACATTGATCACCCGAGGTTTCTACCATACAGCAAACATTTCTTTGACCGATAACCCTTTCTTTAAAAAATAAACACTTAATAACTGACCGAAACTTTTCTTGTCAAATGTCACTTTTTCTCAGACATGCCGTTTTCAATTATTCAAAACCGCGTCACTCAACTTTTGGATGTTAATTTTGCTTACTGGAAAGTTTTCAGGCTGACTAAATATCAATATATCCACGTACTGCATTAGTCTTGACAGCTTCTGAGAATAACCAATTTAAAGATACAAGGTTTTGCCATTAATCATTTAGCACACGTTAGTCAGATTTGATGTACAAAGTTACCAGTATTAAATAACCCTGTTTTAAGGGTACTGGATTCGATTCCCAGGGTTCGTCTTTCACTTTTTCAGTACATACTGTGAAATTAACATCAACCGAGGTTGTGGCATTGTATTTGAACACATAATAATATTTAATATATAGGCTGGCCCATTGAATACGAGCTGGCAGCCATAACTGCCAGGAAAAGATTTTGTCGAAAAAAACCTGAAACACGTCAAGTTTGCTTGCGAGGATGACAACTTTTGACGCAAAAAGTATAGCCCAAACTTTTGCCTCCTAAGCGGGGGTGTCATCCCTCAAATATTTTCATATCGGAATATGGGTCATGTGATAGCTCGTTGAGAAGAGCTTTTGATTCCCTATACATTGCTTTTTTATTTTTGAAATTCGGTCTATTCGTTTAGAAGATATGTATTTTTGAAATATCACTAATGCATTTCCCGAGAAATTCTTAATGCTTGCGTTGGGCCTCACCGGCGTCCATTACAAGATAAAAATGTTGTTAGTTTTTCCTCGATCGAGTTACTTCAATTCACATATAGACACACAGGTTGCTCTCAAAAATGCGTTATCACAAGACATATTGCAGTCAAGACAAACTCATTTTTATGCTGACGACACACATATGTATTTTTCATTTGAACCATCTGCTATAAAGGAGTCATGTGATGCTGCTAGTGCTGACTCAGGAAGGTTGGCTGACTTTTCTAATCGATACTGCCTTTTCATCAATCCGGCCAAATGTACGGTCATACTATTTGGACGTAATGCTCTAGTAAAACAGATGAAGAGCCAGGTTGGCGTGATTGTATGTGAGGAACATTTGGAATCAGTTGATGTGGTCGATAATTGAGGATTGAGAATATACAGTCAGCTGAGGTTCACTTAACACATTAACCAGGTGACTCGTCGTGCATTAGTAGCTTAAAATTAATTTACACCTATACACACTTTTTGAGCAAAAGTGTGAAAATGAGCCTGTGTGAAGCGCTTGTATTATCACACATAAACGATGGTGATATCCTTTATGGTCCCTGTCTTACAGTACAGTAATTGCTGCGGCAAGGCTGCACAGCGCATATAAAACTCTTGTGTCAGACATGTTAGTGGCTTACGTAACTATAAGCACTTATCTCATAAGTTCAAAGAACTCAAGTTGTTAATTGCGAAGGAAGCGAATACATCTACACAGTGTTTGTCTTTTCCACAAGATATTATCGAGTGGATCTCCCCTTACCTCTATAATAAGATAGTCTTTTAGACAGATGTCCGCAATATTAATGTCCTTATATTAATCTCCGGTTTAAAAGAGCCTTAACTATACACAAACGTAAGTCGGATATGGTCCGACGATCGTTTTCATACAAAGTGGCTTGTGTGCATTGGCGGCTGGTGCCCATATCTTTGGGTGTGCTGCATGAAAAAATGTAAGGATAAATAATAAAATGCTGTTTTAAGAAAACTGATAATTTTTGGAACAATAATTATCTACATTGATTTTCTCGGACAATATAAGAGTTTTTATAATTATTTTTTTGCTCCAAAATAGCGCATTACACGAAAACAACTCAAGAGAACTCTTGTTTCAAATAGAACGAGGGTATCAAAAATAATTCTTAGTTGGGAAAAATCATTGGCACACTGTTTTTTATATTCAAAATTACGCACGCCACTGTTAAAGCTAAAAATAGTTTCTATTGAAAAAATGGGTATTTATTAAATGTCTAGATATCACTGATATATCTCAAGCAGTTTCGAAAATATTAAGTAATTTCCATTTTTCCTTAAAACTTTAACACACTTTTCGTAACAAAACATTTTTGGATCATAGGTTATAAAGCAAACTATCAATCATTTTTAATGTATATTCATACCCTTAAATATTCGCATTCTTCTTCTTCTCAAGACGCCGTCTCCCTACGAAGGTTGGCGATCCAACTGGATATAATGGTGCGTGATACCGCACCTCTGAAAATCTCCACAGATGTCCGTCCGAACCATCGACGCAGATCTTTCAGCCATGAGTTCTGCCGTCTGCCCACAGATCGTTTGCCCTCGATATTTCCTTCGATGAGGAGTCGGAGGAGCTCGTACCGCTCCCCCCTCATAATGTGCCCGATGTATTGGAGCTTTCGTTCTTTGATGGTTGTCAGCAGTTCTTTGCCTTTACCTATTTTCCTTAGCACTTCCTCGTTGGTTATCCTGTCTACCCAGGATATACGCAGTATACGGCGATACAAGTACATCTCAAAGGCGTCAATGCGGCTCTCCATTGATTGGCAGAATGTCCAGCTCTCGGAGCCATAGAGTAGCACTGGGAAGATATAACAGCGCAATATACGTAGGCGAAGCTGTAGGTTTAGGTCTCTACTGGTGAAGAGTTTCTTCATGGAGATGAATGTCCTTCTGGCCTGTTCTATCCTTGATCTGATTTCCATTTTAGGGCCACTGTTCTCGTTGACGAGGGCTCCAAGGTATTTAACGGACGGCACCTGTTCCACAACCTGGTTGTTAATTTGAAGGATCGCCCGTCTTGGTGCCCTGGAGAACACAACCACCTTGGTCTTGGCAACGTTTATGTGTAAACCATACCGTGTGCTATGCTCAACGATGAGGTCCATCATATTCTGGAGATGTGGTAGGCTGTCGGCGACCACGACCGTACCGTCGGCGAATCGTATATTATTAATAAGGGTGCCGTTGATTTTAACGCCCTCTTTCACATTCTCCAGTGCCTTCCGGAACACCACCTCCGAGTATATGTTGAAGAGTAGAGGGGACAGGACACATCATTGTCTAACACCCCTTCTGATTTTTGTTTCTTCGGATGTTATGCCCTCTATCCTAATCTCCGCAGTCTGATGCCAGTACAGCTGCGTGATGATGTTCAGATCTCCCGCATCGACTTCGGTGTATTTTAGGATCTCAATGAGCTTCTGGTGCGAGACACAGTCGAAAGCTTTTCGGTAGTCAATAAAGCAGGCGTATATATCAACATTCATGTCTCTGCATCGCTGTGTGAGAACGTTGAGAGAGAGAGAAGAGAGCCGCGCGCGTGCCCATTCCGTTCTTAAATCCAAACTGCGTCTCCCCAGCCTGTCCCTCACATCTGGCGTATATGCGAGTGTGAACAATGCGAAGAAACACCTTGAGGACGTGAGACATCAGGCTTATCATTCGGTGGTCGTCGCATTGAGAATCGTTCGGTTTCTTTGGCAGAGCGATGAACGTCGACCTCAGCCAGTCTGTTGGTATTTTCCCAGTTTCATATATTGAGTTGAACAACGATGTAACAAGTTTTAGGCCTCCATCATCTGCACTGACGAGCAATTTCAGGGTTTCCGCGTGAGTATTCTCTGGTCCTACAGCCTTGTCATTTTTCTGAAGTTTTATAGCACGTCTCACTTCCTCTGTCGTGATAGCAGGGCTGGGTTCGTTGATATCATCATAGTCCCTAGGTGGTTGGTGGGGTCGTGTGTCATTGAAGAGGGCCTCAACATACCCCTTCCATCTTTTAAGCTTTTCCTCAACGCTTGTTAAGATCTTGTTGTTAGTGTCCTTCAAAATACCGTGGATCTGTCTGCGTTGTGTGTTTGTGAATTCCTTGATCTTTTTGTGGAGATTAAACGAGTCGTGCTTTTTTTCTAGTGTCTCCATTTCACTGCATTTTTCAGCTAGCCATCCTTTCCTTGCTTTTCTGCATTCCGATCTCACCGCCCTGTTCAGCTCCTTGTATCGGTTATTGTCTGTGGCCTTGTATTTCCTTTTCGCATAACTACGTTAAATTGTCTTCTTAATTGTTCCTGGTAACTAAGTTTACAAAACTTAGTCTTACGTAATTCATACCCATCACAAACAGAAAACTCCTACGAATAATACGATAATATGCATATATAATATACACTATACATATACAGTTGCATTCTTGCTAAATGAAAGGAAAATGGCTGGGAACTGCGAAATATGCAACTCTTTTCGAGCGTACATTCGGCGGTTCCGAAGCCGCCCGATGGCCAGCGGTGCCCGTCGTACCGCTCATAATCGTGCTGACAGAACAACGAAGAATTATGTTAGACAGCGACTTCTTTGACCGGTCTAGGAGACTTGCAGTATGTTAATATCCAATCGCCTGCTCAAATTTTCAACGCCAGAGAACGGCGAGCTTTCAAACAACAACGTATCTATTTTCTGACAATAACTTAGGATTTTAATGGTTTCACCCAATTAGGAATACTATTCTTCGAATTTTTGGTTGTTCTGCAGCACCACAGCATTTATGGACAAGCCGCCCCTGCTTGTGTGTATAATGGGGTATCTGGTGAAGTGTTTAAGTCTAATATCATTTAAAGAAAATATGAAACAGCTACGTGATGAAAAGTTATCGTTTTAATCCAAATATATTTTTTGTTTGATTATTGGCCTAACACTCTTTTAGATTGCTTGTTGAATTTAATAGCTTAAGCAAACTTTTTAAGGTTATATTGTTATGTAGTTTTTAGTTCTTTTTTTGTATTTTTCTAACTTGCTGTATATTTCGTGATTCTTATTTTTATTTTATTTTAGTATGTTTAAATCTTTTTCCGGTTGAGTGGAAGAACATAAAGTAATTTCTGAACTCTACATTTATTATGTAGTTACTTTATATGTTAATAAAACTATTTATTATTATTATTATTATTATTATTATTATTATTATTATTATTATTATTATTATTATTATTATTATTCTGTTGCTAGTGGGTCCCATTCCTGAAGCTAGTAATGGAGACACTCACATACACAATACCTACATATCGATTACACAACTGTTGAAATAAAGGTACTTACAATAATACGGTAGGTGCTCAATTTTGGTGGCCTTCAAGAGACAGATTCAATATGAGCGAGTGAAGTAAAAGTGGTGTCCCACATCTCGCTAATTCAGAACTTGTAGATTTAAAAGAGGTCAAGGTGTAGATATCACTTAAGAATATCGTACTCAGTCAGCTACACAAAAACTAATTAGCGCCGGCTCAATTAAAACACCATTGCAGCATGTAAATAATTGTTTACATCGAATACGACATGAATGTAAAAAACAAATTACGTTTTCGTCTTTATTTGTTATAGGTATGTGTATCTCTAATCTAAGAAAATGAAGCATCACGAACTCCTTTGGAATGACTTAAAATATCAACATTGCTTCGATCCTTTTGAAATACAAAAAGTCTGGACGCAGCAAGTGCGGTATGGCAGAGAATTTTCATAGAAATGATCTACGCAATTCTTTATACAAAATTTATATATGCATCCAAAAAATTAAAATTTACCACAAAATATTTTGGTTTTGAGCAGTGCTCTGACCTCAAGCGGCAACAATTTTTTTTTTACATTAAATGTTTATAACTTTTTTGAGAGCCTCCGTGGTTCAGTGGTAAGAACGCGTGTCTCTGAACCCAAGGGTACTGGGTTCGATTCTCAGGGTTCCCCTTCACTTTTTCAGTACATACTGTAAAATTCACATCAACCGAGGTTGTGGCATTGTATTTGACCATGTTGATGCACGTTCCGCCCTTCGGAGGGGGCGTGAAGCCGTCGGTCCCGTGTCATTGCCATGTTGGGCACGTTAAAGATCCGCACCCTTCTTACAGAAAGGCAGGGATTCGGCAAAAGTTCTAGAATAGTCAGGTGAAACTTCTTCCTAGCGTAGGTGATTGGCCATAGTCGCGGAAATAGACTGACGCAAAGTACAAAAACAAAAAAACCCTTTTTTTGCCTTTAACGAAAAGATATAAATTTCGACACATAAACACTTTTTATAACAAATAATCTGCGTACTAAATTCGGTTGAAAGCTTGGCAATTTTCTGAGATACAAACAATTTCCGAAAGGAAACCCAACATTTTCTCAGAGAACCTCAACGCGAAAGTTAACAATATCAACAGGACTACCAAGAAGTAATGTTAGGCGGATCTTGAATAAGCACAAATTTAAGCCATACAGGACTAGAACAGTACAAGATTTTGAACGCTGAGTGGATTTTTGCCAATGGTTTCTAGAAAATTGTACAAAGTGCGCGATTTTCCGTTGAACTGTATTTGGCCAGACGAACCTCATGTAAGTAGTGCCGGTATTTTCAATCCCTACTGTTATATCTGGACATAAGAAAATGCTCATTCAATTGTTGAGCAAAGAAATTATAGTAGAATTTTTTTTTTTTGTTCCCTCAGGGCTCGTCCGCGGCCTTGCCGCCCAGATAGCACCGCAACCCTTGGTTGATTGTGCATACCCCTAGTCTTACTCCACCCATTCCAAAATCACTGTGCCTTGAACTAGTCTGCACAGCGATTGGTAGGGTGAAGTTTTATATTGCTCTGTCTCCGGTCTAGAGTGACCGTAGATCAGTTGTCTTTTCCGGTCCAGAGCTATACACTCGCACAAGATGTGCTGGGCTGATTCCTCCCCCTCGCCGCAGAGTCTGCATGCGAGGTCCCCTTCGAACCGCCCCATTTTATGTAGGTGTTTCTTGACGGCCATGTGTCCCGTCAAGAGACCTGTTGTGTTTCTGAGCTGTCCTCTGCTAAGGTTTAGCAGCTCCACAGCTCTCTTTAAACTGGGTCCGTCAATTATTGACTTCCCATGTCTGAGCCCTGGACAGTCCGCCCAGTACACCTTGTGTTGGTTTCTGACCCAGGACTTAATGGCTCCCCTGACAGTGCTCTTTGACACGCCCAGAGCCGGTTCTGGTCCCATAAATGGTTCTGCTGACCCTCTCTTCGCGAGACTGTCAGCTTGTTCATTGCCTTTGACCCCCGAGTGACCCGGCACCCAGATGAGGGTCACCTCATTCTGCCCAGCCAGGTCGCTCGTCTCGTCTCGGCACTCACTCACCAGCCAGGAATTTACCCGTGGGCTACTTAGTGCCTTAAGGGCTGCCTGGCTGTCTGTGGCTATGAGGATCCGCTTGTTGGTGTAGCCCCTCCTCTTGTTCTCCCGCACACAGTGCAGGATGGCGTACATCTCGGCCTGAAACACCGTTGCATGGGCTCCGAGGGAAATACTGTGACTTACCCTCGGTCCTTCCGAGTAAACACCTGCCCCCGTCCCACGCTCCCCGCCAGATCCGTCCGTGAACCAGACGAGCGCGTCCCGTGATATGCCCGGCGTCTCCTCCCGCCATGCCCCGCGATCAGGGATTTCCACTGTGAAGTTGTTTTCCCTGCACATTCGCGGGCTCGCGAAGTCGGACCTCATTTCAAGCATGGGTTCCTTCACGATCTCCTGAATTTTGCAGTGGCCCCTGAAGCCTGGGTTGATAGTAGAATTATTGGTCCGGTTATTTTCAATGGCACGCTCACATCGCAAACGTATTTGCAACAAATAGAACTTCTTGTTGACGAACTGCCGTTATTTGAACTCAGGAGCGTATTTTTAGCAAGACGGGGCACTGCCTTATAACGCAGCAATTGTTACCAATTTTTGGACGACCCATTTCGGCAATAACTGGATAGCTAACCAGGGTCCCATCCGTTGGCCGACGAGCTCACCGGACATAACGCCTATCGACTTTTATCTTTGGGAAGGGTTGAAAGACCTAATTTTTAAATTGCCGGCGAACTCTAGACATGCGGGAACATGCGGTGTTGCAAGCCTTTGCACGTCTCACTCCCATTGAACTGATTAAGCCAGTAGGACATGTTCCGAAAAGGTGCCGTTTGTGCATAAGCAAAAACGGTCGACATTTTGAAAACCTCTTGAATTAGGTAATTACCCCCGTTGCTTTCTCCGTAAAATTCTAGTCTCCTGTTTATTGTTGATGTTTAGTTTTACTAGTTATTAGTTTTGTTAATTAATTTGTATTTTACTTTTAAATATTTTTTCAGAAATATATATTTAGTTTATGACATTGTGCAGTTCTTATTATAAACATGATATGTAATTACTTCTACAAAACGCTTCAGTCATATGTTTCTGGAATGATAATTTTCAAGCTTTACTCAGATATGCTAAAATATACTGGGTGTGCCGTTTAAAAAATTGATTTTTCTGTTTATAACTACAAAATATAGTTAAAAAAAATATCGAATCTATACTATCGAATCCTACGTAAAAAAGTGCTTCAAAAATGTTTTCATAGAAATAAAAAAAAATTCAATAAGGAAAAAGTTATAACCACTTATCAAAAATGCACAGTTTCGAATACACCCCGTATCTTTGAAACGGTGATAGATATCGATATGTAGTGTTCACCATTAAGTTTGAAATGAAATTAAGCCTCAGAAACCGACATAAGTTCTCGCCTATCTCGTTTATAAATAAAAGTTTTCATTTAAAAGTGAGCAATTTGGCCCACTCTGTACAGATTCTTTTAAGAAATGATCCATATTCTATAAATTTTAACATCTTACTGAATTTTCTTTAAAAAAATCACTAATGAGGAGATCTCGACTTTCGAATTTTAAAACAATTTCTTCAAATGAGCGCGAACTATGCCCCCTAGAACCCATATCCAGGGCCAGTATATATATATATATATATATATATATATATATATATATATATATATATATATATATATATATATATATATATATATATATATATATATATGTGTGTGTGTGTGTGTGTGTGTGTGTGTGTGTGTGTGTGTGTGTGTGTGTGTGTGTGTGTGTGTGTGTGTGTGTGTGTGTGTGTGTGTGTGTGTGTGTGTGTGTGTGTGTGTGTGTGTGTGTGTGTGTGTGTGTGTGTGTGTGTGTGTGTGTGTGTGTGTGTGTGTGTGTGTATCACACCGATAACTCAAAAAAATAATGGGCCGACTTCAATCAAATTTGGTAGGTACCTTATTTTTGCAAATGGCTTGGATAACTTCGTTAGCCAGGAAAATCGGCTCAGTTTTGCCCGGAAACGAAATTCGGGACGCAGCAAGTGCGTTATGGCAGCGAATTTTCATTTAATGCTTCAAATTTTACTACCTGCAATTTGAGCTGCATATTATAAAATATTATTTCGACAATTATAGGTGGACCCTAAGTCGTTGGGGCTACAATTTTTTTGTAATCGAACACCCCTTACATTATTGCATTTTTGCATTTTCCATCGAATTGTTATGCATGTTTGTTTTCGAGTTATTTCAATTGTTTTGCAACTTTTCACATTTTTTGTATATATAAAAAATTGTAATACGGCATTTTTACCAACAAAAATCGGAGTCTAATGCAAATGACTCATTCAAAGAGGTTTTCATTTATTATCTTATGAAAAAATCGAGACGCACAGGACGCTCTCAGATAGTGACTGAATTATAAAAAATCAAACTGTCGTAACTCATTTTTCACATAGAACAGCCTGTATTTTGTGTTTTAGAAGTGAAGGGCAAAATAATAAATGTTAATAAGTTATTAAAAAAAAATGTTTTCGGATTTTCGTGAAAAAATTGTTTGTAAATTTTTATGCAAAAAACTTTTTGAGAGTTTTGTCGAAATGCTTATTTGATGAAATATGGTACATTGTTTCTACTGTATAGGTTACACTCGTAACCAAAATACCTGCTTTCATTAAAAAAATACATATTTGCTATTAAAAACATTTTAATGAAAATTCAATACCATAACGCACTTGCTGCGTCCAGACTTTTTATAAATTTGATTTTGCGATTTGGGACTATCGATGTATAATAAAAGGCTGGTGACTTGAAATGGCACTATCGATTTCGAATTGAAAACCGCTTGATAAGAGTAACAATAAAAAACTCTGGACGTAGCAAGTGCGTTATGGAAGTGAATTTTCATTAAAATGTTTTGAATTACAAATATATTGCTCTAATGCGAGCAGGCATCAATTTGGTTACCGGTATAACCTATATAGTAGGAACAATGTACAATATTTTATCAAAATAATTATTTGAAAATGTACAAAAATTTTCCGAAAATAAACTTTAAATGTTTCCGAGAAAACTGGCCTCCTAGCCAATGAACCTTAGGTTAACAGCAAATTGAGTTATTGAAATTTGAAACATTTAATGAAAATTCGCAACCAAAACGCCATTGCTGCGTTCATACAAAAATTTTCCGAAAATAAATTTAAATGTTGGTTTCCTAACCAACAAAACTTACGTTAATAGCAAATTGAGTTATTGAAATTTGGAGGATTTAATGAAAATTTGCTACCAAAACGCACTTACTGCGTGAAGAGTTTGTCCTACAATCATGCATTATATTTCGATAAAAAAAGTTAACATGCACTAAGAAAGTTGTTCTACCATAATTAGCTAAAAATTATAGACCGTTAAACCATAAACTTCACTAAACCTACAGCAAAAGCATCAACTTAACTAAACCGACAGCCAAAGCATCAGAGAAATGGTCTATTTGAAATGAATTTTCTGTAAATATCTTAGTAAAATTAAGAACAATGGCGGTTGAATCTGAAACTTAAGGTTTCGCAGAACACTCTTCTTGCAAGCTTTTCTTTTCACAATCCGTATTTGTTTCACGTTCGTTGCCTAAACATTGCCAATTTTGACGTTTTAAATTGTGTTTGACTTTTTGAGGAAAACTCCAAAATTTGTTTCTTTAGCTGCGCGTAACTTTTTTGTCCTCAAACTTAGAGACCTAAATTTTGATACATGGTTCACGCTTTATAATACAAATACGCGTACAAAATTTGGTTGCCTTCGCTTTGTTATTTCCGGAGATATGCTTTTTTTTAGAAAGAAAACCACAAAATTTTCCGGGAAAACCTGGTCCGATTTTCTTGGCTAACGAACTTATCCAAGCCACTTGCAAAAGGAAGGTACTCACCAAATTTGGTCTATTATTTTTTGAGTTATCGGTAGGATAACACACACACACACACACACACACACACACACACACACACACACACACACACACACACACACACACACACACACACACACACACACACACACACCACACACACACACACACACACACACACACACACACACACACACACACACACACACACACACACACACACACACACACACACACACACACACACACACACACACACACACACACACACACACACAACACACACACACACACACACACACACACACACACACACACACACACACACACACACACACACACACACACACACACACACACACAACACACACACACACACACACACACACACACACACACACACACACACACACACACACACACACACACACACACACACACACACACACACACACACACACACACACGACACACACACACACACACACACACACACACACACACACACACACACACACACACACACACACACACACACACACACACACACACACACACACACACACACACACACACACACACACACACACACACACACACACACACACACACACACACACACACACACACACACACACACACACACACACACACACACACACACACACACACACACACACACACACACACACACACACACACACACACACACACACACACACACACACACACACACACACACACACACACACACACACACACACACACACACACACACACACACACACACACACACACACACACACACACACACACACACACACACACACACACACACACACACACACACACACACACACACACACACACACACACACACACACACACACACACACACACACACACACACACACACACACACACACACACACACACACACACACACACACACACACACACACACACACACACACACACACACACACACACACACACACACACACACACACACACACACACACACACACACACACACACACACACACACACACACACACACACACACACACCACACACACACACACACACACACACACACACACACACACACACACACACACACACACACACACACACACACACACACACACACACACACACACACACACACACACACACACACACACACACACACACACACACACACACACACACATACACACACACACACACACACACACACACACACACACACACACACACACACACACACACACACACACACACACACACACACACACACACACACACACACACACACACACACACACACACACACACACACACACACACACACACACACACACACACACACACACACACACACACACACACACACACACACACACACACACACACACACACACACACACACACACACACACACACACACACACACACACACACACACACACACACACACACACACACACACACACACACACACACACACACACACACACACACACACACACACACACACACACACACACACACACACACACACACACACACACACAACACACACACACACACACACACACACACACACACACACACACACACACACACACACACACACACACACACACACACACACACACACACACACACACACACACACACACACACACACACACACACACACACACACACACACACACACACACACACACACACACACACACACACACACACACACACACACACACACACACACACACACACACACACACACACACACAACCACACACACACACACACACACACACACACACACACACACACACACACACACACACACACACACACACACACACACACACACACACACACACACACACACACACACACACACACACACACACACACACACACACACACACACACACACACACACACACACACACACACACACACACACACACACACACACACACACACACACACACACACACACACACACACACACACACACACACACACACACACACACACACACACACACACACACACACACACACATATATATATATATCCCCATTAGTGATTTTTTAAAGAAAATTTGAATCACCAACGACTTATGGGCCATCCTGTAATTGCAGAAATATTTTTTTAAGATGTAGCTCAAGACTCAGGACACCCTATACTTAATGTATACAATTTTTTTCGTATCTTGCATAATAACGGATATATTGGCCTTTAAAGATTTTTTACGAAAATTCGACAAAATTGATATACCATTAACCGATAAACCCTAAAGCCAACACTACTGCCACAGTATCAGACAAAGGGTCTATTTGAAATGAATTTTCTGGGAATATTTTAGTAAAATGAAGGACCATGACGATTGAAACTAAGACTTCAGGCTTTGTAAAACATTCTTCTTAAGACATTTACCTTCCATAGCTCATATTAATTTCAGGTTCATTGCCTAAATATTACCAATTTTGACGTTTTGAGAAAAACCCAAATTTAATTTTCTTTAAATGCCTGTAACTTTTCCTTGAACCTACAGAGCTAAATTTTGGTAGGTAACTTACCTATAATGATGTAAACCCGCGTACCAAATTTGGTTGCCCTTACTTTGTTAATTCCGGAGATATAATTTTTTTCGAAAGAAAACACAAAATTTTCCGGGAAAACCTCTGAGGATTTTCTTGGCTAACGAACTTATCCAAGCCACTTGCGAAAGGAAGGTACTCACCAAGTTTTATCAAAATCGGTCCATTATTTTTCTAGTTATAGGTGTGACACAAATATATATATATATATATATATATATATATATATATATATATATATATATATATATATATATATATATATATATATATATATATGTATATATATATATGTATATATATAGTTATAAACATATATAGTCTGAAACCGACCTCGGATTTGGGTTCCAGGGGTCCTAAATAGCGCTCATTTGAAGAAGTTTTTTCAAAATTCAAAAGACGGGATCTTCTCATTAGTGAATTTTTTTAAAAGGAAATTCACTAAAATTATATTGAACACACGTACATAACTTTCTAAATCATGTAAACATAGATTACTGGGCTATTTTTGGAAAATAAATTATTGATAAAATAAATTTACTTTTGTAAACACATGACCGCAACAACTCTATGAGGCATGATAATGGGCTGTTATCGATGTTATCATGTTTTTAACGAATATGTGGGGTTATTTGTTTTGGATGTATCACATGACTAAATTAAATATAAATTAAACTAAATCTAATCAGTCAAAATCTCTGGACGCAGCAAGTGCGTTATGGTAGCGAATTTTCTTTAAAATATTTTTAATAGCAAATGTCTTTCTTTGATTAAAGCAGGCATCAAATTTGGTTGCCTATATAGTAGAAACAATGTATCATGTTTCATTGAAACAAATTTATTGTTTGAAAATATATAAACATTTTTCAAAAGTCTAGATGCAGCAAATGTGTTATGGAAGTGAATTTCCATAAAAATGTTTTTAGTAGCAAATGTGAGCAGGCATCAATCTGATTACCGGTATAGCCTATGTGGTAGAAACAATGTACTATATTTTAACAAAATTACTTATGGTTTGAAAATATACAAAAATTTTCCGAAAATAAACTTAAATGTTGGTTTTCTATCCAACAAAGCTTACGTTAATAGCAAATTGAGTTGTTGAAATTTGAAGGATTTAATGAAAATTCGGTAAATTTGCAGATTAGCACCCGAACGCTTGTCAACAAATTGTTTTCAGAAACATTACTAGGATTTCACCTGCAGGTTTCTGAAAACAGTTTTTTGAAAAACGTTCGGGAGCTAAACTGCAAATTTACCGAAAATTCGCTACCAAAACGCACTTACTGTGTCCAGTTTTTTTCTTACAAACGCATCATATTTCGATAAAAAATGCAAAAATGCATTAACGAATTTGTTCTACGAAAATTAGTTAAACAAAAATTATACACCCCTATTTACTCCTGGTCCCGTAACTTCCTTGGAGGAGTGTGAACAAGAAATTTTCCTTGGGGTTTGAGGATCCAGGGGGGTGGGGGCCTAGGCAGGTTTCTGAAAACAGGTTTTTGAAAAGCGTTCGGGAGCTTAACTGCAAATTTACCGAAAATTTGCTACCAAAACGCACTTACTGCGTCCAGATTTTTTTCTTACAAACGCATCATATTTCGACAAAAAATGCAAAAATGCATTAACAAATTTGTTTTATGAAATTTAGCTAAAAAAAATTATGCACCCCTACTCACTCCTGGTCCCGTAACTTCCTTGGGGGGTGTGAACAAGAAATTTTCTTTGGGTTTGTGGATTCCGGGGGGCCGTAGGCAGGTTTCTGAAAACAGTTTTTTGAAAGGAGTTCGGGAGCTAAACTGCAAATTTACCGAAAATTCGCTACCAAAACGCTCTTACTGCGTCCAGTTTTTTTTCTTACAAACGCATCATATTTCGATAAAAAATGCAAAAATGCATTAACGAATTTGTTCTACAAAAATTAGCTAAAAAAATTATACACCCCTACTCACTCCTGGTCCCGTGACTTCCTTGGGGAGTGTGAACAAGAATTTTTTTTTGGGATTTATGGATCCAGGGGGGGGCTAGGCAGGTTTCTTAAAACAGTGTTTTGAAAAGCGTTCGAGAACTAAACTGCAAATTTACCGAAAATTCGCTACCAAAACACACTTACTGCGTCCAGATTTTTTTCTTATAAACGCATCATATTTCGATAACAAATGCAAAAATGCATTAATAAATTTCTTCTACGATAATTAGCTAAAAAAAATTATAGACCGTTAAACCATAAACTTCACTAAACCTACAAATAAATATTCAAAAAGTCGAAGACGCAGCAAGTGCGTTATGGTAGTGAATTTTCATAAAAATGATCTGGCACAAAATATTTTATTATAACTTTTTTTTCTTGTAACATAGAAATCTAAATTTTGGTGTAAAGTTTACTTTTTATATCGTAAACCTACCTACCAAATTTGGTTATCATAGAGTTTTTATTTTATAAGATAAAAATTTTTTTCAAATGAAAACTCAAAATTTTTCCAGAAAACCTCGTCCGATTTTTCTGATTAACGAACTTATCAAAGACATTTACAAAAGGAAGGTACATGCCAAATTTTATCAAAATAGGCCCATTATTCTTTGAGATAAAATTTTTTTTTGAATAAAAATCAAAATTTTCCCGGAAAACCTCGTCCGATTTTCCTGGCTAACAAACTTGTCAAGGCCATTTACAAAAGGAAGGTACATGCCAAATTTTATTAAAATCGGCTTGTTACTTTTTGAGATAAGAATTTTTTTCGAATGAAAACTCAAAATTTTCCCGGAAAACCTCGTCCGATTTTCCTGGATAACGAACTTATCCAAGCTATTTACAAAAGAAACGTACATGCCAAATTTTATCAAAATCGGCCCATTATTTTTTGAGTTATCGGTGTGATACATATATATATATATATATATATATATATATATATATATATATATATATATATATATATATATATATATATATATATATATATATATATATATATATATATATATATATATATATATATATATATATATATATATATATATATATATATATATATATATATATATATATATATATATATATATATATATATATATATATATATATAAACATATAAAAATTGAAACTAACCCCGGATATGGGTTCTAGGGGTCCTAGTTCGCGCTCATTTGCAAAATTTTTTTCAAAATTCAAAAGTCGGGATCTCCCCATTAGTGAATTTTTTCTACGAAAATTCACTAAAAGCCACCAAACTTAACTAAACTGACAGCTAAAGCATCAGAGAAAGGATCTATTTGAAATGGATATTCTGTAAATATTTTAGTAAAATGAAGGGCAATGACGGTTGAATCTGAAACTTAAGGGTTTGCAGAACATTTTTCTTGCAACATTTTCTTTTTACAAATAGTATTTGTTTCACATTCTTTGCTTAAACATTGCCAATTTTGACGTTTAAAATTGCGAGTTTGACGTTTTGCGGAAAACTACAAAATTTGTTACTTTAACTGCCCATAACTTCTTTGTCTTTACAGCTAGGGACCTACAGAGTTCACTCTTTATAATACAAATACGCGTACCAAATTTGGTTGCCCTTACTTTGTTATTTCCGGAGATATGAATTTTTTTATAAAGAAAATACAAAATTTTCCGGGAAAACCTGGTCCGATTTTCCTGGCTAACGAACTTAGCCAAGCCACTTGCAAAAGGAAGGTACTCTGCAAATTTGATCAAGATCGGTCCATTATTTTTTGAGTTATCGGTCGGATATATATATATATATATATATATATATATATATATATATATATATATATATATATATATATATATATATATACACAGATCTCCCCATAAGCGAATTTATTTAAAAAAAATTCGCTAAAAGAATAGGTAAAGAAATCAAACAAGATAGCTATGTTTAATTGTTAGGACGAAAAATACCCTTTATGCACTTTGGGGAGTGGAGCTGGTACTTTGCACACACAATTTCAGATGCTAGTTAAATACTTATTTCTGAAAGTAATTTTTTTGTGTGGAAACATCAAAGGTTCAAAATATGAAAAAGAAAAAACAGTCAATAGTCCTTTGAATCTTTTTAATATTTAGCGAAAATCAACATTTGTGCATTCTTTTATCGTATAGAGGTCTAGTGGTCCCAGTTTCCGCTCACTGAAAAAGATTACTCGCAATCTCTTTATTAGTGAATTTCTTCTACGAATATTTTCTAAAATATAACTGACGTAAATATTGAGAAAAGGTAATAGTGCTTGGGATACAAAATGCGTTGCTGTGATATAAAAAACTTCTGGACGCACCAAGTACGTTATGGTAGTGAATTTTCATAAAAATGTTTTTAATAGCAAACATGTTTTTTTAAAGAAAGCACACATCAATCTATATAGTAGAAACAATATGCCATGTTTCATCAAAATAACTTTATTGTTTGAAAATGTACAAAAATTTCCGAAAGTAAACTTAAATTTTTCCCGAAAAAACTGGTTTCCTGGTGAACCTTATAGGTTAATAGCAAATTAAGCTATTCAAATTTGAAGCATTTAATGAAAATTCGCTACCATAACGCACTTGCTGCGTCCCGAATTTCTTTTCTTACAAAGATGTATTATATTTCGATGGAAATTGCAAAAATGCAATAACATAGGGCCGTGCTCGATTAAAAGAAAAAGAAAATATGAATCACCTACGACTTATGGGCCATCCTGTAATTGTGGAAATATTTTTTAAGATGTAGCTCAAGACACCCTATAATTAATGTATACCATTTTTCGTAACTAGCATAATAACGGATATATTGAGCTTTAATGATTTTTTACGAAAATTTGACAAAAATGATATACAATTAAACGATAAACTCCATAGCCAACACTACTGTCAAAGCATCAGAGAAAGGGTCTATTTTAAATGAATTTTCTGGGAATATTTTAGTAAAGTGAAGGACAATGACGATTGAAACTAAGAGTTCAGGCTTTGTAAAGCATTCTTCTTGAGACATTTTCTTTCCATAGCTTATATTAATTTCAGGTTCATTGCCTAAATATTACCAATTTTGACATTTTAAATCGCGACTTTGACGTTTTGAGGAAAACCCAAATTTATTTTTCTTTAAATGCCTGTAACTTTTTTGTCCTTTAACCTACACAGTTAAATTTTGGTAGGTAGCTTACCTATGATGATATGAACCCGCGTACCCTGGTTGCCCTTACTTTGTTAATTCCGGAGATATAATTTTTTTTTGAATGAAAACACAAAATTTTCCCGGAAAACCTCGTCCGATTTTCCTGACTAACGAACCTATCCAAGCCATTTACAAAATGAAGGTATGTGCCAAATTTTATCAAAATCGACCTATTATTTTTTGAGTTATCGGTGTGATACATATATAAACATTGAAACTGACCCCGGATATGGGTTCTAGGGGCCCTAGTTCGCGCTCATTTGCCAATTTTTTTTTTCAAAATTCAAAAGTCGAGATCTCCCCATTAGTGAATTTTTTCTACGAAAATTCACTCAAATTAAGAATTATAGTAATATTTAATATTTTTCGTGAATTTTAGTGGCAAAAATTCACTAATGGGGAGATCCCGATTTTTGAATTTTGAAATGTTTTTTTGCGAATAAGCGCAAACTATGACCCCTAGAACCCATATCCGGGGTCAGTTTCAATTTATATATATATATATATATATATATATATATATATATATATATATATATATATATATATATATATATATATATATATATATATATATATATATATATATATATATATGTATGTATGTATATCACACCGATAACTCAAAAAAGAATGGGCCGATTTTGATCAAATTTGGCACGTACCTTTCTTTTGTAAGTGACTTGAATAAGTTCGTTAGCGAGGAAAATAGGACGAGGTTTTCTCGGGAAAATTTTGAGTTTTCTTTCGAAAAAAAAATAATATCTCAAAAAATAAAAAAGCGTTGATAACCAAATTTGGTAGGTAGGTTTACGATATAAAATGTAAACTACACACAAAAATTTAGTTTTTTATGTTACAAGAAAAAAAAGCTATAATAAAATATTTGTTTTTTCTTTTCAAAACAAAGTTTTGTTAATGAACATGCAAACGTTTTATTATTGATGCACTAATTGTCAAATTTTCATAATGACATGTTCCATGACGTTCCATACTAATACAAAATATGGCAAAATAATCTGATTTTTATAGAAACTTGCTTTTATTTCAGAAACCTGGGTATTTAGGTGTGGGAAAATGTTGTGTGTTCTTTAAAAGAAAAGTGTACCTCCGTAAATAACAAAGCTATGGCAACCAACTTTCGTACTCAGCCTTATATTATAAAAGGTGAACTAAATACCAAACTTAGATCCTTAAGTTAAAACGGAAAAAATGATAAGCAAGAAGAACAATTTGGGTGCCACTGGTGATGAGAGAAACGCACGAGACCAGAATACTGCATGTTAAACAAAATCTAATGAATATTATACGCCAAGACTATTTTTTCTTGGCTAAAAACGGTTAAGAATGACTGAAAGTTTTTATGTTTTTTCTTCTGAAAATGTCAAAGTAACGATTTCAAACGTTAAAACTTGTGTTTTAACAAATGTTCTAGGCATCTCTAGCACATCCAACCCAGTTCACAGTTACGCGGACGACAGCACCCTCCACTCAAATATACAATATTCTAAGCCTGTCTCTTTAGCCCAATTAGATGAGGATCGCAGACTCATGGAGGGTTCTGTCTCCGTGGATCTCCAAAAAATATTAGACTGGGGAAGTAGAAATCTTGTACAATTTAACCCCACCAAATCTCAGTCTTGCTTTCTTTCTCATAAGAGATACACCAGCCCCAGACCCATCACAATGAACAACCAAGTTATTCAAAGTAATGAGTCCTTTTCTCTTGTTGGCATTTCTGTGGATCTAAATCTTAACTGGCACCAACATGTCACATCAATTGCAGAAGCGAGTGCCAAGAAATTAGGTTTCCTCTTCCGGGCTCGCAAATACTTTTCACCAGCTAATCTCTATACCTTATATACTTCACAAATAAGGCCAAACCTCGAATACTGCTCCCACATCTGGGGTGCAGCTGCCGCTTCTACACTCGCTATCCTGGACTCAATTCAAAAGAGAGCTATACGTCTCATCGGTGACCCTACCCTCACCCAAAGGCTGCCATCCCTTGCCCACCGACGTGCCGTTGGTGACCTCTCTCTCTTTTATAGATATCTGCACGGGCACTGCTCAGAGGAGCTTTCCTCCATAGTTCCCCCACCTGCTGCCCCCAACAGATCTACCAGGGGAACAGAGCGAATGCACCCTTTTACTGTCCAGGTCACCAGACATAGAACATCTTGTTATGCCCGCTCTTTTGTCCCGAGGACTTCCAAGTTGTGGAATTCCTTGCCGGCACATGTTTTTCCTTCTCCTCCTAACCTTCAAGTCCAGAATTAACAAGTTGCCTCTTTCCTCCTTGTCAACACCCACGGTACGATAGTATTTAGGCCGTAAGCCCTCGTGGTGTGTTGTTAAAATTAAAAAAAAAAAAAAAAAGGCATGATGCATGGAAAATATTAAATGAAATGTCTAGCAAAGTTCTAGATATATGTTTAATGTGTTACTTTTCTTATTTGATTAAAATATTTGCAAAAAATCTATTTCAGAAGGAAATTATTTGCTATGAACAACTCTAAAGCGCAGAAACGAATTTATAACCCGCTCATTACAATAAATATGTCACATGCTCCATAGCAGAGTTGGTTAGGACGAGGGCATCAAACTCAAGTATGACGAAGCTTTAAAACCTAAAGATATGAAATTCCTTTGAAATTTTTTAACGTTACATGATCTGATTATGTAATCAATTTTTAGTAAACATTTTCCTTTTTGTAACTTATTGAATGTACATCAAACAGAGCTATCCCAATAGCTTTTTAGTGAATTTTCTTTAAAAAAAAAATTCACAAATGAGATCCCGACTTTTGAATTTTGAAAAAATTTCTTCAAATGAGCGCTAATTAGGCCCCCCAGAACCCATATCCGGGGTCAGTTTCAATTTTTATATGTTTATATATATATATATATATATATATATATATATATATATATATATATATATATATATATATATATATATATATATATATATATATATATATATATATGTATCACACCGATAACTCAAAAAATAATGGGCCGATTTTGATCAAATTTGGTGAATACCTTCCTTTTGCAAATGGCTTGGATAAGTTCGTTAGTCAGGAAAATCGGCCCAGGTTTTCCCGGAAAATTTTGGGTTTTCCTTCAAAAAAAATTTATATCTCCGGAATTAACAAAGTAAGGGCAAGGTACGCTGATTTATGTCATTATAGGTGAGGCGCCTACCAAAATTTAGCTCTGTAGGTCAAAAGACAAAAAAGTTATGGGCATTTAAAGAAAAATAAATTGGGGTTTTCCTCAAAACGTCAAAGTGACAATTGAAAACGTCAAAATTCGCAACATTTAGGCAAAGAACTTGAATCTAATACGGGCTATGGAAAGAAAATGTCTTAAGAAGAATGTTTTACAAACCCTGAAGTCTTAGTTTCAACCGTCATTGTACTTCATTTTACTAAAATATTTGTGAGTCGTTCGGAATGTAGCATAGGGTGGTGGTTTCCTTTCTATATCGAATTCTAAAGTGTCTAGCTAAAGCATCTAGAAAGGGTAATTTATTATTAATTTCTAATTCGTGGGTAAATTTTATAGGAACAAATTTATTGTTTAATTTGGCAATAAAATCTTCTATTCTGCAAATGTTAGTGTTAAACTCTGCGATAATATCATCCACGTAACGAAACCACACTCTAGGAAAATAACCACTTTCATTTTCA
This sequence comes from Tillus elongatus, assembly GCA_964006375.1. NCBI lineage: Eukaryota > Metazoa > Arthropoda > Insecta > Coleoptera > Cleridae > Tillus > Tillus elongatus. The sequence continues at coordinate 81,711,369 of OZ023263.1, read as the reverse complement.
AGATCTGTTTCCAATCTGCTCATGAAAAGGTCTGCAATAAATGGCGATAGCGGATTGCCCATTGCCATGCCTTGGTTTTGTTCAAAAATGTTATTGTTGAATTGAAAAATATCTTGTTTGATACAAAGGTTTGTTAAAGTTAAGTTTTTAAAAATGAATAAAATAAATGAAAATGTCTGCAAAGAATATTTAACTGTAACAAACCTTTGTATCAAACAAAATATTTTTCAATTCGACAATGATTTTTTTGAACAAACCCAAGGCACAGCAATGGGCAATCCACTATCGCCATTTATTGCAGACCTTTTCATGAGCAGATTTGAAACAGATCTTGAAAGTGAAAGTGGTTATTTTCCTAGAGTGTGATTTCGTTACGTGGATGATATTTTCGCAGTGTTTAATACTAACAATAAATTTGCTTCTATAAAATTCACCAACGAATTAGAAATAAATAATAAATTACCCTTTCTAGATGCACTAGTTATCAAGAATAAAGACACTTTAGAATTCAATGTCTATAGAAAGGAAACCACCACTCTAAGCTACATTTCGGACGACTCACATCATACGTACGCACAAAAAATCGCCAGTCTGAATTTTTAAGTAAACCGCTTAATTAATTTTCCTTTAAACAAAAGTAGATATACCAAAGAATTAAATTATGTTAAGAACGTGGCCGAATATAACGGATACACTGCTTGTCTAGTGGAAAAATTAATAAACAAACAAAAAAACAAAGAAAATGCTGACGGAATCAACGACGTTTAGAAGAGAGAAATCCGAAAAAACTTACCATTTTGAACCTCGAATCACGAGGGGTCTAGATAGCATTTTTTTTAAACCAACTTTCAGCTAACATTTTCGACAAAGAAATACCTTAAAAAACTTGCTAGGTAACCTAAAAGACAAGGATAGCACGGCCAAAATGTCGGAAATTTATGAAATTAGTTGTTAAGATTGTAATCTTAAGTACGTCGGACAAACAAAAAGATCGATTGGAATTAGATCCAAATAACACTTAGCCCAATTACGATACGGTACTATAGATATATCATCCGTCGCCCGACATATTTGGAATAATAATCATCACGTTAATGAAGATAATCTAAAATTAATAAAAAATGTTAAGACAACCAGGACAGGTAAACGCGTTCGAGAGTATATATATATATATATATATATATATATATATATATATATATATATATATATATATATATATATATATATATATATACGAAATATAGTTACAACAAAAAAATGTATGAACGTTTCTCCACCCCCAATTACTAGTCACCTGATCAATTGCTTTGTAAAATAAATTCCCACGGTTCAACACGTCCTAGAGATAACATAAGAATACATATATTTCCGCCAAACGAAACTATGTTACTTTAGTTGTCGTTGAACCTTTCCAAATTATTAAAGAGCGAAACCTTTTAAATAAGTTAATAAAGACAATTCAAAGACCTCGTCCGGTGATAAAAATACAATAAATTGCAGAATTTGCCTGCAACTAGTTCCCCTCTCGGTTTCGTTTCTTTACCTAAGATCCGGTATATAAGGTGATGTTAGTTTTTAAAGTAGTTAGAATTATTCATCCTCTAATGACACTAACTTGGTTAGTGAAACGATCGTCACGTCTTTTTAAAATGTGTTGTGTGGTTTTGGGTTCTCCAAATGTACTTATGTAATTCCTAAGATACTAAATCCTAGACTGCAGTTCGGCATTTACACTATCCGGTTATCTTTTGCAAACAGCCAAGCGTTAATTATATAAGTGTTTATATATATATATATATATATATATATATATATATATATATATATATATATATATATATATATATATATATATATATATATATATATATATATACTTGGTTCTCGGGTGGAACGACGTCCAGAATGTATTAAAACTCGACTTTTCGGCTCCTGTTTTGGAGCTATTTTCAAGAGGTTAAGGAAATGTACTCTTAAGACCTCAATCTGCCTATTCCTTAGAGCGATCGATAAGGATAGGTTGGGTTGTTATAGCTCGATTACGGGACCTCAATCTACCTTATTCCTTGCATTTCGCTGGAGATCGTCTGTAAGGTGTCAGTGTGTTCAACCTTAGCCTTAGAGAGTATGATGAACTCTCTCACGCTAGGGTCTTCTGTTATTTGTAACATTTCGTCTACCTGCCCCGTCTTCGGTGTAATTAGTCGGCTCGAAGTCTATTAAGTCAGGTGGTTTCGTGACGGTACTTATAGGGTGAAGCGAATTAGAGGTATTTGTGGAGTCAGGTAATGGAGTGGTTAAATTGTCTATTGAATCAATTGTCTGTTTGTATGCTTGTGATGAGGATATAATAGGTTTCCAAGTAATCGGAAGGCGAAATATCTCTTATATGAACAATCGGGACATTTTGCGATCTCGATCGCTTCGCGGATGATTCTGGTTTTGCAGTTGTAAACCGGAGCTATTGTTTTGGCACGGTCAAAACCTATTTTGTGTCCTGTATGATGCATGGCCAGTGCGGATGAGAAATTGGAAAATTTTGTATCTCCAAAAATAATGTAGTAACTTTCACGAAGTTTAGAACACGAGTTTTTACTGTAGTGATTGTGTCGCGTCTCAAATATCATAATTTTATGTTAATAGAAAGTTGATTAATCTGCATTTGATGATAATTTAATGATAATTCGTTACCATGACTCATTTGCTGCGCCAGAGTTTTTTTTTTATTATGGTCAGAGTTTCAAATATGAACTATGACTTGTATACTTAAACAGGCATAGAAAAAAAAAACAATTTATCAGATACTACTGTGGTATTTAAAAAAGGTTTAATACTTATTTTATAATCTGAGCAAACAAGTGCCTATTGAAATTTGTTTTAATAAATCATTGTTTGACCAAACACTTAAAAAATCTTGATAGTAAATTAATATCATTACATATACACAAATTACAAAAATTCTGGACGCAGCAAGTGCGTTATGGTAGTGAATTTTCATAAAAATGTTTTTAATGGCAAATATGTGTTTTTTTTTCAGAAAGCAGGCATCAAATTTGGTTACCAGTATAACCTATATAGTAAAAACAATAGGCCATCTTTCATCAAAATAACTTTATTGTTTGAAAACGTACAGAAATTTCCGAAAGTAAACTTAAAATGTAACCGAAAAAATCCGTTTCTTGGTCAACCTTATAGGTTAATAGCAAATTGAGCTTTTCAAATATGAAGCATTTAATCAAAATTCGCTACCATAACGCACTTGCTGCGTCCAGAATTTCTTAACTTACAAACATGCATTATATTTCGATGGAAAATGCAAAAACATAAGGCGTTTTCCACAAAAAAAAAAAATTATTTGTATCACCAACGACTTATGGGCCACTCTGTGATGGTAGCAAAAATTTTTTTAGGTGTAGCTCAAGACACCGTATAATTAATGTATACAATATTTTTTCATATCTTGTATAATAACGGATATATTGAGCTTTATTGATTTTTTATGAAAATTCTACAAAAAATTATATACCATTAAACGATAAATTCTATAGCTAATGCCAAGCACCAGAGAAAGGGTCTATTTGAAATGAATTTTCTGGAAATATTTTAGTAAAATGAAGTACAATGACGGTTGAAACTAAGACTTCAGGGTTTGTAAAACATTCTTCTTAAGACATTTTCTTTCCATAGCCCGTATTAGATTCAAGTTCTTTGCCTAAATGTTGCGAATTTTGACGTTTTCAATTGTCACTTTGACGTTTTGAGGAAAACCCCAATTTATTTTTCTTTAAATGCCCATAACTTTTTTGTCTTTTGACCTACAGAGCTAAATTTTGGTAGGCGCCTCACCTATAATGACATAAATCAGCGTACCTTGCCCTTACTTTGTTAATTCCGGAGATATAAATTTTTTTTGAAGGAAAACCCAAAATTTTCCGGGAAAACCTGGGCCGATTTTCCTGACTAACGAACTTATCCAAGCCATTTGCAAAAGGAAGGTATTCACCAAATTTGATCAAAATCGGCCCATTATTTTTTGAGTTATCGGTGTGATACATATATATATATATATATATATATATATATATATATATATATATATATATATATATATATATATATATATATATATATATATATATATATATATATATATATATATATGTATCACACCGATAACTCAAAAAATAATGGGCCGATTTTGATCAAATTTGGTGAATACCTTCCTTTTGCAAATGGCTTGGATAAGTTCGTTAGTCAGGAAAATCGGCCCAGGTTTTCCCGGAAAATTTTGGGTTTTCCTTCAAAAAAAATTTATATCTCCGGAATTAACAAAGTAAGGGCAAGGTACGCTGATTTATGTCATTATAGGTGAGGCGCCTACCAAAATTTAGCTCTGTAGGTCAAAAGACAAAAAAGTTATGGGCATTTAAAGAAAAATAAATTGGGGTTTTCCTCAAAACGTCAAAGTGACAATTGAAAACGTCAAAATTCGCAACATTTAGGCAAAGAACTTGAATCTAATACGGGCTATGGAAAGAAAATGTCTTAAGAAGAATGTTTTACAAACCCTGAAGTCTTAGTTTCAACCGTCATTGTACTTCATTTTACTAAAATATTTCCAGAAAATTCATTTCAAATAGACCCTTTCTCTGGTGCTTGGCATTAGCTATAGAATTTATCGTTTAATGGTATATAATTTTTTGTAGAATTTTCATAAAAAATCAATAAAGCTCAATATATCCGTTATTATACAAGATATGAAAAAATATTGTATACATTAATTATACGGTGTCTTGAGCTACACCTAAAAAAATTTTTGCTACCATCACAGAGTGGCCCATAAGTCGTTGGTGATACAAATAATTTTTTTTTTTGTGGAAAACGCCTTATGTTTTTGCATTTTCCATCGAAATATAATGCATGTTTGTAAGTTAAGAAATTCTGGACGCAGCAAGTGCGTTATGGTAGCGAATTTTGATTAAATGCTTCATATTTGAAAAGCTCAATTTGCTATTAACCTATAAGGTTGACCAAGAAACGGATTTTTTCGGTTACATTTTAAGTTTACTTTCGGAAATTTCTGTACGTTTTCAAACAATAAAGTTATTTTGATGAAAGATGGCCTATTGTTTTTACTATATAGGTTATACTGGTAACCAAATTTGATGCCTGCTTTCTGAAAAAAAAACACATATTTGCCATTAAAAACATTTTTATGAAAATTCACTACCATAACGCACTTGCTGCGTCCAGAATTTTTGTAATTTGTGTATATGTAATGATATTAATTTACTATCAAGATTTTTTAAGTGTTTGGTCAAACAATGATTTATTAAAACAAATTTCAATAGGCACTTGTTTGCTCAGATTATAAAATAAGTATTAAACCTTTTTTAAATACCACAGTAGTATCTGATAAATTGTTTTTTTTTTCTATGCCTGTTTAAGTATACAAGTCATAGTTCATATTTGAAACTCTGACCATAATAAAAAAAAAACTCTGGCGCAGCAAATGAGTCATGGTAACGAATTATCATTAAATTATCATCAAATGCAGATTAATCAACTTTCTATTAACATAAAATTATGATATTTGAGACGCGACACAATCACTACAGTAAAAACTCGTGTTCTAAACTTCGTGAAAGTTACTACATTATTTTTGGAGATACAAAATTTTCCAATTTCTCATCCGCACTGGCCATGCATCATACAGGACACAAAATAGGTTTTGACCGTGCCAAAACAATAGCTCCGGTTTACAACTGCAAAACCAGAATCATCCGCGAAGCGATCGAGATCGCAAAATGTCCCGATTGTTCATATAAGAGATATTTCGCCTTCCGATTACTTGGAAACCTATTATATCCTCATCACAAGCATACAAACAGACAATTGATTCAATAGACAATTTAACCACTCCATTACCTGACTCCACAAATACCTCTAATTCGCTTCACCCTATAAGTACCGTCACGAAACCACCTGACTTAATAGACTTCGAGCCGACTAATTACACCGAAGACGGGGCAGGTAGACGAAATGTTACAAATAACAGAAGACCCTAGCGTGAGAGAGTTCATCATACTCTCTAAGGCTAAGGTTGAACACACTGACACCTTACAGACGATCTCCAGCGAAATGCAAGGAATAAGGTAGATTGAGGTCCCGTAATCGAGCTATAACAACCCAACCTATCCTTATCGATCGCTCTAAGGAATAGGCAGATTGAGGTCTTAAGAGTACATTTCCTTAACCTCTTGAAAATAGCTCCAAAACAGGAGCCGAAAAGTCGAGTTTTAATACATTCTGGACGTCGTTCCACCCGAGAACCAAGTATATATATATATATATATATATATATATATATATATATATATATATATATATATATATATATATATATATATATAAACACTTATATAATTAACGCTTGGCTGTTTGCAAAAGATAACCGGATAGTGTAAATGCCGAACTGCAGTCTAGGATTTAGTATCTTAGGAATTACATAAGTACATTTGGAGAACCCAAAACCACACAACACATTTTAAAAAGACGTGACGATCGTTTCACTAACCAAGTTAGTGTCATTAGAGGATGAATAATTCTAACTACTTTAAAAACTAACATCACCTTATATACCGGATCTTAGGTAAAGAAACGAAACCGAGAGGGGAACTAGTTGCAGGCAAATTCTGCAATTTATTGTATTTTTATCACCGGACGAGGTCTTTGAATTGTCTTTATTAACTTATTTAAAAGGTTTCGCTCTTTAATAATTTGGAAAGGTTCAACGACAACTAAAGTAACATAGTTTCGTTTGGCGGAAATATATGTATTCTTATGTTATCTCTAGGACGTGTTGAACCGTGGGAATTTATTTTACAAAGCAATTGATCAGGTGACTAGTAATTGGGGGTGGAGAAACGTTCATACATTTTTTTGTTGTAACTATATTTCGTAATATATATATATATATATATATATATATATATATATATATATATATATATATATATATATATATATATATACTCTCGAACGCGTTTACCTGTCCTGGTTGTCTTAACATTTTTTATTAATTTTAGATTATCTTCATTAACGTGATGATTATTATTCCAAATATGTCGGGCGACGGATGATATATCTATAGTACCGTATCGTAATTGGGCTAAGTGTTATTTGGATCTAATTCCAATCGATCTTTTTGTTTGTCCGACGTACTTAAGATTACAATCTTAACAACTAATTTCATAAATTTCCGACATTTTGGCCGTGCTATCCTTGTCTTTTAGGTTACCTAGCAAGTTTTTTAAGGTATTTCTTTGTCGAAAATGTTAGCTGAAAGTTGGTTTAAAAAAAATGCTATCTAGACCCCTCGTGATTCGAGGTTCAAAATGGTAAGTTTTTTCGGATTTCTCTCTTCTAAACGTCGTTGATTCCGTCAGCATTTTCTTTGTTTTTTTGTTTGTTTATTAATTTTTCCACTAGACAAGCAGTGTATCCGTTATATTCGGCCACGTTCTTAACATAATTTAATTCTTTGGTATATCTACTTTTGTTTAAAGGAAAATTAATTAAGCGGTTTACTTAAAAATTCAGACTGGCGATTTTTTGTGCGTACGTATGATGTGAGTCGTCCGAAATGTAGCTTAGAGTGGTGGTTTCCTTTCTATAGACATTGAATTCTAAAGTGTCTTTATTCTTGATAACTAGTGCATCTAGAAAGGGTAATTTATTATTTATTTCTAATTCGTTGGTGAATTTTATAGAAGCAAATTTATTGTTAGTATTAAACACTGCGAAAATATCATCCACGTAACGAAATCACACTCTAGGAAAATAACCACTTTCACTTTCAAGATCTGTTTCAAATCTGCTCATGAAAAGGTCTGCAATAAATGGCGATAGTGGATTGCCCATTGCTGTGCCTTGGGTTTGTTCAAAAAAATCATTGTCGAATTGAAAAATATTTTGTTTGATACAAAGGTTTGTTACAGTTAAATATTCTTTGCAGACATTTTCATTTATTTTATTCATTTTTAAAAACTTAACTTTAACAAACCTTTGTATCAAACAAGATATTTTTCAATTCAACAATAACATTTTTGAACAAAACCAAGGCATGGCAATGGGCAATCCGCTATCGCCATTTATTGCAGACCTTTTCATGAGCAGATTGGAAACAGATCTTGAAAATGAAAGTGGTTATTTTCCTAGAGTGTGGTTTCGTTACGTGGATGATATTATCGCAGAGTTTAACACTAACATTTGCAGAATAGAAGATTTTATTGCCAAATTAAACAATAAATTTGTTCCTATAAAATTTACCCACGAATTAGAAATTAATAATAAATTACCCTTTCTAGATGCTTTAGCTAGACACTTTAGAATTCGATATAGAAAGGAAACCACCACCCTATGCTACATTCCGAACGACTCACATCATACGTACGCACAAAAAAATGGCCAGTCTGAATTCTTTGGTAAACCGCTTAATAAATTTTCCTTCAAACAAAAGTAGATATATCAAAGAATTAAATTATATTAAGAACGTGGCAGAATATAACGGATACACTGCCTGCCTAGTGGAAAAATTAATCAACAAACAAAAAACAAAGAAAATGTTGACGGAATAAACGACGTTTAGAGGAGAGAAATCCGAAAAAAAACTTTGTTTGCTTACCATTTGCACCTCGAATCATGAGGGGTCTAGATAGCATTTTTTAAAAAGCTAACATTTTCGACAAAAAATACCTTAAAAAACCTGCTAGGTAACCCAAAAGACAAGGATAGCACGGTCAAAACGTCGGGAATTTATGAAATTAGTTGTAAAGATTGTAATGTTAAGTACGTGACAAACAAAAAGATCGATTGGAATTAGATTCAAAGAACACTTAGCCCAATTACGATACGGTACTATAGATATATCATCCGTCGCCCGACATATTTGGGATAATAATTATCACGTTAGTGAAGATAATCTAAAATTAATAAAAAATGTTAAACAACCAAGACAGCTGAACGCGTTCGAGAGTATATATATATATATATATATATATATATATATATATATATATATATATATATATATATATATATATATATATATATATATATATATATATATATTGCGAAATATAGTTGCAACAAAAAATGTATGAACGTTTCTCCACGCCCGATTACTAGTCACCTGATCGATTGCTTTGTAAAATAAATTCCCACGTTTCAAAACGTCCTAGAGAAAACATAAGAATACAGATATTTCCGCCAAACGAAACTATCTTAATTTAGTTGTCGTTGAACCTTTCCAAAATAATTAGAGATCGACACCTTTTAGATAAGTTAATAAAGACAGTTCAAAGCCCTCGTCCGGCGATAAAAATACAATACACTGCAGAATTTGCCTGCGACTAGCTCCCCTCTCGGTTTCCTTTCTTTACCTAAGATCCGGTATATAAGGTGACGTTAGTTTTTAAAGTAGTTAGAATTATTCATCCTCTGATGACGCTAATGTGGTTAGTGAAACGATCGTCAGGTCGTTTTAAAATGTGTTCTGGTGAGGTTCTTCAAGTGTACTTATCGGTGCTCATCACAGGTTCCAATCTTCACTTAATTACTATCTGATAAATGGAGGAAACGTGTTTTTACACGACAGACAAATGTCTTATGTTTATATCGACTAACGTAAATACTTTTCATCCTATTAACGAATGTTCGTAGGGAAAAGTTGCTAATGCGATCGCGATTTTGCTACTAAAATTTTTTCTCTAATGAGCGCGAACTAGGATCCTGTAACTCGAATTCACGGTCATTTTCAATATATATATATATATATATATATATATATATATATATATATATATATATATATATATATATATATATATATATATATATATACTGACTTTCCAAAAAAATCCGAACACCCCGTAAGAGTCGACCAATTGCAATGCAATTTTCTATACTGCTTTGTATCGTCTCTGATAAGAAATGATAACAATATGGACAAAAATGTTTAACAGGTGTACATTTTTTAAACTTTGTTTTATCAAAAACGTATGTCTTTACATTTGCATTTCCTTCAGTTTGAAGCAATATGTCGTAGCGATTTGCGCTCAATTAGGTCATTATACCCAGGCGCCGTTTACGGAGCAATTACAACCATTTAAGTGAATTTTAAGGAGGGCGCATTGTTGGTATTCGCGAGGCCGATTTTTCAAGCAGACAAATTTCCGACCGTATAGGACGCAGTGTTTCAACAATGTTACAGTGTTGGTCCAGGTGGTCTGAAGAAGGAATCCATAACCGTAGTCATGGATCCATACGTCCTCGAGCAACTACAGCACAGGAAGATAGTCATTTGATGATTGCGGCTTTACAAGACTGAGTTTCCACAACATGGTCGATTGGAAATGCTTAGTTGAAAGTTTTACAAGAGTGTCTATGGAAACGATATATAGCAGAATACGCGCTTTTGGGCTTCGTTCGTATAGACCAATTTTGTGTCTCCCACTGACACCTTGACATCGTGCTGCTCGGCTTGGGATGATGAATGGAATCGCGTGGTGTTCTCTGACGAGTCCAGGATCTGTCTTTGGGTCCACGATGGTCGCAGAAGAGCAAGACGATTACGTGAAGAACGCAGAAATTTCGAATTTGCTGTGGAACGGCATATCGCCCTTACCCGTCGGTGGTGGTATGGGGTGCGATAACATACGGTTTCAGGTCAGCTCTAATTTTTATTGACAGAAATTCGCAGAAATTTGAATGCTAATGATTACATACGAAACGTACTGCAGCTTGTTGCACAGCTGTACGTACGAGGGATAATTCACCCCTCTTCCAACAAGACAACGCATGTCGTCATACAAGAAAGGTTACCACAAGGATCTTGCAAGAAAATAACGTGACCCTGCTTCCACGGCCTTCTCGCTCCCCAGACTTGTCACCAATCGAACATGTGTGTAATATGATTGGCAATCGACTGAGTAATTTACCCTAACCACCAAATAACCTAGTTGACCTTTGGGGGTTTGTAGATTACTTTCAGCTAATTCAATTTAATTACCATAATGTAAGTTACAAAACTTAGCGGTTAAGTACAGACTTTAAGGTGAATGTGTAGATGACGAAACTCACAATAAAAACGAGGGCAGAAGCCAACTTTTGGACATTTTTGTAGAAAAAACGTAAGTTGTACTCACTTTTGTGGCATGTTTTACGCACTTTAGGGGGTCGTTCGTTTTATATCAAGCCAAAGAAGGGTGTGTTCCACTATTATAATTCATTTTCACATAGTTAGTGCACCCCCTTAACTGTTTATGTTTCTCTGAAAATTACCCTTCTTTTCATCGTGTAACCGATCCTAAGTTGAAATTGACATATAAAGCCAACTTAATGTCAAATGTCAATTTCAACATACGATGGAAAGAAGGGTAATTTTCAATTTTCCATAAGCGGTTAAGGGGGTGCACTAACTATGTGAAAATGAATTAGAATAGTGGAATACACCATTATTTAGCTTGATATAAAACGAACGACCCCCGAAAATGTGTAAAATATGACAAAAGTGAGTACAACTTCATTTTTTCTACAGAAATGTCCAAATATCTGCAAAAGTTGGCTTCTGCCCTCATTTTTATTGTGATTTTCGTCATCTACACCCTAAAACACGCCTATATACAAAATTTCATAAAAATCGAACACGCGCCCCGAAAGTAAACCTTTACCCTGGAGGCAGATAACATTATTAGGGAAACATCTGTCATACATTTTTATTGTCAAAGTTTGTAAAATCACATACTTATTTCTTCATTTTATCAATACCTATCTAACAATAATTGATGTACTTACATTATGTTTTCGCAAGAATTAGGTAAGTGGGTATTTCAATTTATTATAAATTAGTGTATAGCTAAGAACCTAAGAGGACAATGAAAAGGATTACAAGTCTCTAAGCCCGTGAAGATTACCTTCTAAGTATTTTCGATAAAAATGGCCCAGACAGATATCTTTAAATAATACTTTTTAGTAGTCATAATTAAAATATAAACTTATAAATAGGCACCTACTTATATTATTGTAACGAAAAACCGGTATCGAACTTTATAGACATAAAAAAACTTTCATAAATATTCATAACAGTGAAACGACAATAAATATGTCTAGCTAATCTTTAATAATAATCATAAACGCCTCAAAAAGCGGCAAAAAGTTTAAGATTACCTTCGTATTATTCTTGTAATCCGTAAGTTGGTTTGAGGCTTTATCTCTTGTTGCCATCCTGCTTTTTGCTTAGAAACCACTTGAACTTAGTAACTATACCGGTGTTCACAACACTAACAACAACAAAAAACTGATATAAAATGAACTTTGTCGTTCTTTATAATAGCTGATGTGAAATAACAAGTCATGCAAGTTTTATCGAGGTTGAATGATAACAGATAATGTAAATAACATTCAACATTAAATTGACAGGACAGCACACAATAGATCGTATTAGTTTCTCTATGTTATAGCGCAATGATTTGATTAAGCACTGTTGCCAGTTCACAGGTTTGACAAATTGAAAATTTTCAATTGGAAAATGAAGTTAATCCAGAGATCCAGAGTGTTTTAGCAAGTTACAGAATTCCTAATTACAATTTCGAAGCTAACAATTGCCCGACTTAAAAACGCAATGTTTTTCAATTATAGTAATTAAATAAAATCTTGGAAAAAAGTTCGTTCCATAAATAAGTAACTAAGTTGTGGACTTCTAAATATTCAAAGTTATACAACGGTATTGTAATTGTTACGTAATTTACTTCTACTATTATAACTTAGTTGTTCTAATCCTGACTGTTAATTTATAATAATAATTTATTCGTCGCGATTGCGAAATAAAACATTAAATTATTATATTAGTAAAAATTATATTAATAAAATGTCAACATTAATTCTGTTATATTGTTGTTGTATTGTTTGTTAAAAAGTCAGACTGTATATTATCAGTAAACAATTTTTTTAATTATTATTAATTGGAAGTTTTCTTGTGTAGGTTTTTGTTCTTTCCGTTTAATTGGAAAATTTAAAAAAATCCGGCCGAAACCCTATTTAGCCATTACCTAGAAAGCGTAGTGTTGGAACATAGTCAATTTATTTATTAAGCCAACAGCTATTTTCGCTGGGACCTCGTTCAAGCTGTCCACAGAACAGAGACACCTTCCTAGTTTGATCAAAATTCGTTAATTCTTTTAGTGCTGTCGCTCGAAATATATAAATGTATATATATATATATATATATATATATATATATATATATATATATATATATATATATATATATATATATATATATATACCTAACTTTTTTACTAACCGATTCAAAGAAAAATGTTTGTATTTTGAAAAAAGTCTTCGAGATGCAGCAAGTGCGTTATTGTAGTGAATTTTCATAAGAATAATGTATTATAGTGATTTACCTTTATATTAAAAGCTATAAAACGTTACTTTATTTAATTAGGATGGCAAAAATAGGACCAAGAAGCGCAAGCAAAAACATGACCTCTAACATAAATATTTATACAGTAATTTGGAAACAAAACTCAAACAAAATAGTTCATAAACAGGAAATATACTCAACCAAAAATACACTAGAAAGCGGAACATAAAAAGATCCCTGTGGTTCATGCATTAAGGGTGATTGTACGCATGCAGAAGGGGAAGAAGAACCCTCAGGACGAAGAGGGTTTCCGCTCCCTCACCCAAAACACGGGGGGTTCTCCTTTCCCTTGTGCATGCTTAAAACTACCTTCAAAGCATAAAGCACAAGAAAAAAATTCTTGGGTACAACCCCCAAGCAAGTTACTGGATCTGGGCGAATATGGGTGTTGTGCGGGGCAGACAGGGTTTAAAGGAAGTATTGCTTCAAAATGTTAAAAACGCATCTTTTCAAAGTCCGACTAAATGTTTGTTTACCACTTTCCGGTCAGATTTCCTCCCCTTCCAGCAACCCTATTCACTCTTGGCTCCTTAAGTTTCTTAGGGGTTCTTTGCACCAAGTTTGTCTTGTGGCTTGTGCATCTCAGCATGTTTCTGAAAAAAATAATTATAAAAACCCTCCTTGCACTTATATATTACATATATAAGCACAAGATAGGTAAGTATAATAAAGGGGGGCCCTTAATTGACATTGGGGCGATATAAACTTAAAAGTAGAAAAGATATTTAGATCGTTTCTGTGTACACACAAATTAGTAAAATACGTTTATAAAATCTAATAAAAAACAATAGTTTTACGATATTTTTTTAAATAAGTCAATAGGAATAAGTTTCGCGGCTATTTCGCAATTCGCGAGTGTATGTTGTCCAAAACTACACTGAAATCAGATCGACGCCGAAAGAAAGCACCTTTTAAATTTAACTCGATAGGCTTGGACGCGTAACAAACGTAGGTATGTCTAATTTTAAGCGGGAGACTGTACCTGTTTGAAACGTACAATATGAGAAATACAGAAATACGCTTGAAAGTGCTATTTACTAAACTAACTAAAAAACGAACTTGCGAAATCATCGATAATAAAAATAATGGATCTAGGAGCTTATCTACCAGTATCGTTCTCATTTTGTGAGCAGGTTTTGATACTTGCAAAGAACATTGTCGCATGCTAAAATTTAGCGTTTTTGAACGCCAACATTGTCCCGGTATTATATAAGAAATGTGCCAGGTCTGACAATTTACAAAATTGTTAGTTGATTATACACATGTCTCCATCTATAACATTTTGTGCTAATGAGAGCTGCCGTGACAACATATTACCTGGTTCCGCACCGAGGTGGCACCCCTGTCGTACGTGTCACAATGTTCTACGTTCTGGCATGTTGCAACAATATTTATAACTTCCATTGTTTAGATTTGTATCCACCTATTATTTAAATAGCATAGCAGAACAGGCAACATAATCTGTCTTTGTCCAACATTGTAGACAGTGCATTACAGAAGTTGAAGTGATGTCGAGATTTATTTTAATTTTAATTTCGAATGAATTTATTTTTCTTTGATCAAAAGACTTCAAAATTGGTACACAACCATGTCTGTCTATGTTATAAATTTTCGTTTTAATCACTTAAAAAATTTGAGATATTGCGTTTTAAAAAATATTGTTTAATTTTTTGTTAAGAACAATTGGGCGTTAAGATCTGATGAACGAACGCATCCAGGCCATTAATAAAATAATAATAATTCCCAAATATGGTCCAAATCAGTGAAGTATTTTTTGAGTTATCGGTTGAATATATATATATATATATATATATATATATATATATATATATATATATATATATATATATATATATATATATATATATATATATATATATATATATATATATAACGTTTTAGCTGACCATGGAAATGGGTTCCAGGGGCCCTAATCCGCGCTCATTTGAAGAAATTTTCCAAAAGTCTCACCATCGATACCTCTCTATTAGTGAATTTTTTTAATGAAAATTCACTAATAATAAAGTTATTTTCATGAAATTTGGAACACATGTTTCCCCAATAGACACTTTAATAGACACCAAAATTTAAGTTTTGATGTTAATGGCAAATTAAGTTATTAAAATGTGAAGCATTCAACGCTAACAATTCATTTAACAAATAATCAGTTTGTCGTTCTTAGAAGGAATATTTGATAACGACATACACTTTTACAAAAACAGGGTATGCAATTTTAATTACAGGGATTTAAGACTCAACAGTAGGGGTCTGTCTATATACCTTCGAGATGGCGCTGTTCTCAACTACTTGGCAACTAACATGTAAATAGTAGTTCTAGTTTTTATTCGCTTAGTTTATTCATCCCTCTGATGATGCTAACTTTGTTAGCGAAACGATGGTCAGGTCTAAAAACTGCATTGTGATAAATGGGGTTTTCTGAATTGTCCTTATAACTTTGGTACAAAAAATTAAAGAAATAATTAATTTGATGATTCAAATTTCTGTGAAAATTTAAAAAATTACATATTCTCTTATTCAAATTTAATGACAGATTAGGTAAGTATATCATTTGAATTGTATGTATTTAGTCAGTTTTCGCAGAAATGTTTTTCTTTCCGTAGAAATCAGTTATTGTAAGATTTTTGTGAAATTTGGGTATGTAATTTAATAATAAATGTTTAACAGGCTGTTGTCAAAATTTGATTTTTTCGTCAAAAAATTGTTTGCAAGTTTTCATGCCAATTTTTTTTTTTGGAAGTTTCGTCGAAAAGCTTTTTGTGAATAATCATATTTTGGCTGGTGGGTAAACAGCTTGAAGAGGTTCGTTGACCAGTTTTTTCGGGAACAAGTCTATTTTCGGAAAATGTTTGTAGATTACTTTTTCAAACAAAGTTATTTTGATGAAATTGTTTCTACTTGTAGGTTATACTGGTAACCAAATTTGATGCATGCTTTTATTAAAAGACATATTTACTATTAAAGACATTTCAATGGAAATTCACTACCATAACGCATTGCTGCGTCCAGACTTTTTATATGTTCATCTTCTATGTATTAACTTATGATGTTTTGACAAGTTTCACAAGCATTATGGGTAATCTAATACATATGATATGGAACTAATGAAGAATTATTAATAGAGCCTTGATGGTCTAGGAGTAAGAACGTGTGCCTCTTAACCGAAGGGTGCTGGGTTCCATTCACAGGGTTTCCGTTTTCCCTTTTCAGGACAAACTGTAATAAATTAACATCAACCGAGGTTCTGGCATTGTATTTGAGCAAGTTGAATGTCTGCACGTTCCGCACTTCGGAGGGGGCGTCAAACCGTCGGTCTTGTGTCCCTGCGATGTTGAGCACGTTAAAGATCCTACAAACCTTACAGAAAGGCAGTGGTTCGGCAAAATTTTCAGGATAGCGAGGTGAAACTGCTCCCTGGCGTCGGTGATAGTTGCAGAAATAGCCGACGTTAAAGTAAAAAAATATTATTATTATTAAAATATAAACCTTTAAGGTTAAATAAACATATGAATAAAGTATATGAAATATTTCTAAGCGCGTTGGTTAATATCAATCAATGATTAGTATATATAATTCTTGATATGTCAAGGATATCGGCAAATTATTTACTTCAATCAATACCAGGATATATAATTATTTTAAACGATTAGTTCCTGTTTAATAATTTATTGATGTTGGGGTCTGTGAAAATATACTAAAAACAAAATACAGGCAACAGCGCATTATAATTTGTTTGTATGTGATTAGTATAGTTGGTTGCCTAGCATTTTTAAAAGAGAAATACGACAATTATTAGTTATTTAATAAAAAGTAAACCATGTCACCTTTTAGTTATCTGTATAATCTATTTAATACAAACTAGCATATTACCTGGCGTTGTCTGTGTATTATTTATGCCAGGAAAAATCCATATATTGGCATAGAGGTCAATGTTAATAGTTCAAAATTTACTAGACTTTTTTTAAAATCAGGAGTGGAGAATGCATTATGCACGCCGCACACCTCATTCCCACACCGTAGTGTGTGTGTGTGTGAGGAACCGAGGTAGTGCGTGAGACTCTCGCCCACTAAACCCCACTCCCTGGAGTGTTTGCCGCAGGGGCGTTTTCAGATGAGGATAAGGTTTGGACGCTTATGCCCTAGTGGAAGTTGCTCATCATAGTTTGTGGCATTACGGAGAATAGCATTTGGGTCAAGAAGTGGCTTTGGCGAACTGACTGGCGGATAGTTAAGTTACAATTCAAGTATTATGATGGCATTTTCAGATCAGAGTGAATCTGTCTGTTCTGACAAACCATGGCGGTCCGGTAACCATTCTCAGAATTTTATTCTGGACGGTTTTAAGGGTCTTGATGTCGACCGCAGTGACCTATGCGGGGGATGCATAGGTCAAGGCTGGTCGGATAATGACTTTGTACATGAGCAGTTTATTGTTCATGGACAATTTGGAATTTCTGTTAAGAAGTGGAAAGAGCATTGAGATGAACATTGAAGCTTTCCGTCGGGCATGTTGGACATGGGGGTGCCATGCTAAGTGTTTGTCGAGGAAAACCCCGAGGTATTTGGGGGAGTCTTGCCAGGGAATTAGACTGTTGTCTATGATATGTTATACACATCATGAGGTGTGTCTCTTTTTGGAAAATGGGACCGCCGAGTATTTGTCGGGATTTATCGCTAGATATGATTTTCTATACCAGTCTTGCAGGTCATCTAAGGTAGTTTGTAGACGTTGGTTTATTATCCTCGGCTGCGTGGAGCTTCTGAGGATGGCAGTGTCGTCTGCGTAGAGTGCGTATGTCACACGTTTAGAGGCGGTGTCGGTATATGTTTGCGACAATAATATATTGTACATCAGATGAAGGAAGATAGCAAAATCCTGCGTGCCAGCCGTGGGTGCCGTTTAACCTGGAACTTACTCTATTTCAGGTACAACCTGATATGAGGAGTATCAGAGGGAGCGGAGAATTAAGTGATAGAAGTGTGTTAAGGAGGCCTGTATACCAAACCCTGTCGAAGGCTTGAGCAATCTCAAGACACATTGCACCAGTTGACTTCTTTTTGTCGAATCCTTCGGTGGCTTGGTCCGTGGTGGAATGCTGGTGTCTGAATCCGAATTGCTCGTCCGGAAGAGATATGGTTCTCATCAGAGGTGTATGTGGCTAGCCTTTTCTTTTTCATATCTTTCGGAGATTTTGACGATGAGTGGTAGTAGGCCAGTTGGCCTGTAGTTTTGGGGGAACTGCGGGTCTTTGCTACGTTTTGGAATATTGATGATATCGGCAAGTTTCCACATGGATGGAAAATGTTGAAACCTTGGCTGGCATTCATAATCGCAACTATGAATACTACTTTGCTGGGAGATTTTTCATTTTTCAGGGCTGTTGGAGGTTCCATCGTATCTCGTAGCTTTCCTATTTTTAAGGGAGTTGATAATTTTGGCATACAAACATCAAACCCCGTCGTACCTCTCCTTAAGGGTTATTAAAAAAACCCCTTCATTAATCAATTATTTTGAAGCGTATTTACAATAAGTTTCATGTCACTATAGTAAGCACAAGGTATTACATTTTCTCATACAAACTTTTATCCCTTCATTTTACACCCTTAAGGGCCGATTTTCTGTAAATGCTAATACAGGTATTTATTATTTAGAACTCTTGACCTGAACACCGATTTTTATGTCTTTAAAACGGTTGGACTTTCATACTATATTCTAACCCCTATTTCACCCCCTAGAAGTGGAATTACGGGATATAAAGTATCCAGTGTGTTTCTTCGTTCCGTAAACTTCTTTGAGGCAAAAAAAAAACGGAAAAAGAATGCAAAATTTCCTTAAAGAAAAGTTTACTTTTACGCAAAAAGAAATCAATAATAAGTGACGTAATATCGTCTGATGAACGTGCCTTGAACTAGTCTGCACAGCGATTGGTAAGGTGAAAATTTATATTGTCTTCGGTCTAGACTGACCGTAGATCAGTTGTCTTTTGCGGTCCACAGCTTTACACTCGCACAAGATGTGCTGGGTTGATTCCTCCCCCTCGCCGCAGAGTCTGTATGCGTGGTCCCCTCCGAACCGCCCCATTTTATGCAGGTGTTTCTTGACTGCCATGTATCCCGTCAGGAGACCTGTTGTGTTTCTGAGCTGTCCTCTGCTAAGATTTAGCAGCTCCACAGGTCTCTTAGAACTGGGTTCGTCAATTACTGACTTCCCATGTCTGACCCCTGGACAGTCTGCCCAGTACACCTTGTGTTCGTTTCTGACCCAGGACTTATTGGCTCCCCTGGCTGTGCTCTTTGTCACGCCCAGTACCGGTTCTGGTCCCATAAATGGTTCTGCTGAGACTGTCAGTTTCTTCATTGCCTTTGACCACCGAGTGACCCGGCACCCAGATGAGGGTGACCTCATTCTGACCAGCTGTCTGCGGCTCCCACACTGATTGTGCAACCTTTCCTCGGACTATGATGACAATGTCGTCCGCATAGCCCTGCACCTCATACCTCCCTCCCGAGAGCCTCACTAGCAGGCCGTCTAAGACTAGGCACCAGAGCAAGGGAGACCGAACGCTCCCCTGCGGACACCCCGCCAGCAGAGTCCCTTCAGCGAGTGAGGTGATCACCGCCCTGTCCCTGAGCATGGAACCGATCCACCTGCAGCAGGTCTCCTCTATTCCACGCTCCCTGACAGCTGCCAGAACCGATCTGAACGAGGTGTTGCTGAAGGCCCCCATCTATGTCTAGGAATGCCCCCAGCGCCACCTCCCTGTTCTCCAGCGTATTCTCCAGTTTCAGCACCAGTTGGTGCAGTGATGTTTCTGTACACCGCCCCTAATGTGCCGGTCGAGCAGTTTTTCCTTTGTTTTTAGCAAGAAGGACATGAGACTTATTGGCCTCAGAGACTTTGCCTAGTCTGTTAGACGCCCTGGTTTAGGAATGAATACAACCCTGGCCAGTGTCCATGCCCTCGGAATGTACCCCAGAAACCAGGCTGGCCCTCATAATGATAGGGTATGCGCCGGCGTCAATATATACATATATATATATATATATATATATATATATATATATATATATATATATATATATATATATATATATATATATACCCCGTTGGAGCATGATGGGCATTATACCATCAAATCCCGGGGATTTGTATGGCTTGAAGTTGTTGATGGCCCATCTGATTTTGCTCCAAGTAACCACCTCTTTAGCGACTGTCCAGTCTATTCTGGATGCCCGCCTATAAGGCGCCTCTATTTCTGACTGTTCCCAGTCCGCAGGCGATTGGTTTATTATGTTACAGCCGGGGAAGTGCGTCTGGAGTAAAACTTCCATAGTTTCCTCCCCCGAACTTGTAAAGCCCCCCTTAAATGTTCTAACGGAGCCTATGTTGGTATGCGCGACCTTGGACAGGATCTTGTGTAGTCGAGCACTCTCCGATGTGTGCTCCACTTCCCCACAGTGCCTCCTCCACGACTCCTTCCTGTCGTCTCTCAATCTTTTGTTATAGGTCGTTAAGGCATGTTATATTGATCCCATGCTCCCGACCTTTTGGCCGCGTTAAACAGATTACGAACATGCGTCCTCCTTTGCTTGAGGTCCTCGTTCCATCACGGGACATTCCTGGTGGACGCCCTAATTTTTAGGGGGCAGTTGGCGTTATAGGCCGGGTGATTGTGTCTCGCACTTGGGCTGCCGCAATTTCTAGGTCTATTGAATTGTCTATGGTACTCTTAACCCCCCGCAGTTCCACAGCTAGGTCTGCCCTGTAGGCTTCCCAGTCTGCCTTGCGAGGGTCCCGGTACCATACCGTTTGTCTCTCGACTTTGGCGATTTTTAACCAGATGTATCTGTGGTCTGAGCTACTCACTTCTCCAGACACAGCCCAGTTCTTAACAAAGTCACCCAGAAACTGGGTGGAAAATGTTAGATCTAAAACTTCCTCACGCCGTGTTGTGACGAAGGTCGGTTTATTACCTCTATTCAATATGTCTAAATTAAATTTCATAAATAATTGTACAAGTGACTCACCCCTAGAGTTTGTGTCCCAGCTTCCCCACAACTCATGGTGCGCGTTGGTATCCTTGCCGATGATGGTCCGCCATCCACCTGCCTTGCTACCCACCATCAGCTGCTCCAATTCCTTGGGTGTAGGAGGGTCCGTGCTGTCCCCTGGCAGATAGGCTGATCCGACAGTAATGTCCCTCGGCCTATCCGCTCCTCCACATAGGATTTTGATTGTTGCCAGGTCCCTAGAACAGAAATTCAAAAAAGGCAGAAACTCTATCCCTTTCCTGACAAAAATGCAGGCGCTCGGGTTCTCCTGCGGGACGGTGTCAGGGATCTGTACGAGGACCTTGCGTCTCTTTGGGAGTTCCTTGGGCTCGACGGCTGTCAAGTCCGCCCCCTACCAAATCTAACCGAGGCCCCCGACTGCGGGCCGGCACAGGTTATCCAGAGCATGCCTCCCGCCAGGCGCTACCGGTGGAACTGAGGCGGGCTCTCCCCTTCATGAAGAGAATCCACCGCAGCTAGGATGAGGTCCGCCTTCCCCTGGTCTAGGGTCACCTCAGGATGGCGTCTGTCAATCACCATCCCGAGTCCCTCCGCAGCCTCCATATACGCGCCACGCCCTGGCCCTTTTGGGACGTCTGTCTGTAGTAGGCGTGCTAGAGCCCGAGCGCGGCCTCTTCTGACTCGCACTCGCCTCTTGCGCTTTTACAGGTGCCCTGGTCCTTTTAGGACATCTGTCTGTAGTAGGCGTGCTAGAGTCCGATCGCGGTCTCCTGACTCGCACTCCCCTCTTGCGCGTTTACAGGTTTCTCGACCGTCCACGTCCCGGTCGCCATTTTCTGCGCCCTCCGGAGCTTCTTTCTTTGCGCCCCGGAAAGAGTTTCGACTGCCGAGGCAGTCTCTCTACACCTACAGTAGGGTGCTCACTGGTGGAGGGGTCCCCAGAGTCTGCAGACCTCGCCGCCCCCCGGTGGGACCTAGCCTCCAGCTTGGGTGTCGGGGACAAGTCTGTGGCCGAAGCTGTCGGTCGTGAAACCTCCAGAGTCCGCGGACGCTGCCGCCCCTTGGCTTGTCTTCGTTTCCGGAATAGACTCAAGGCACGAGTTTGTAGCCGGAGCCACTCCTCGAGCCTCATTGGTTTTATTTATATTTATGTTCTTCCCACGAGAATGGGGGAAATACTGTCGACACCATCAGAACCCCCTGTGTGGTGTAGGCAGGTTACTCTGGAGGGTTGCCCGGTACTCCAGAGGTTCCGTTCACGAGACCATCACCCTGGTGCCATCCATCCCTAGGCACGGGTCACGTGACACTGTAGATTGGGGGAGTTTATTTCGACCTCCTTTCTAGATCCGTCATGTTTAGTCATAGTCATTGTTTAGTTATCAGCAGGGTCACCTCATGCAGGATGCAGCTCTTCACTGTGCATGACGGTCTTGGGGAAAGCTTCATCGAACGCTCATGTTGTTGTTTCCATTTCCTCAGCTTGCCCCCTGGAGTCCTTTGGCCCACGATTTCTCGACCCCCCTCACAAGGTTGGTTGTTATATGAATTTTTCAAACGTATTTAAACTTCAGCAATGGTACACGTAATCTATGCTCAAAGTGCTCACTGTTCCCCGTTATTAAACACTCTTGTAGCAGCATTCACCAGGGATACCATACCTTATGACCCTATAACATTGTTTAATGCACTATAGTTAGAAGTGTTATCTTTGTTTTGATTGAAGCCCCAGTTATGACTACTCTTCTATATTTTTTTAACACCCGCTTAAAAATCTCAAATAATTTTGTGCAAAACAGTTTCCCGATGGGGCCATGTATATACTTATAATACAAACTGTATCAGAGTACACTATTCCCGAGCATTCGAAGTCTATTTCCTCAGAAAAATCATCGATGTTACTGATTTTTTAATATTGTTTCATTATTGAATTCCTTACAAATATGGTGGAGCCACCGCGAGCATGTTTCTCCCTTACAAACTCACTAACTCTAGTGTATCCGTCCAACACACTTGCTATGTCCCGAAATTTTGTTTTAATGCAAATGTGATTACTTTTGCAACATGTTGAAATTTCATTAGCATTGCTCAGTTTTTGATTTGTTAGAGTTGTTTATTAAATAGAAATGACAAACAGTTTTTTGTCTCAACTGTGGCCCATACCCCCCATTTCCTGTAGTCTACATAATTTTAGATTTATATTTTTTGTTTGTTGGTATATAATATTTTCATTGTATCTTAGGTAGTATTTTTCATATAGACACAGAACATAACTTCAATACTGTGATATATTATGTATATACTGGATGTATAGGAACACACTTTTTATGTATTGAAACTAACTCTATACTCAAAAGGGCACTGGTATTTGAGTTAATTAAGTTGTTATTTATTATTATTATTGCAGATTAAGGGATTGGTGTAGGTGACATTGGCCAGCTTTAAATTTCTGAATATTTTTTATAGTTATTTCTTTACAACGTTCAAAAACAAATTAATGTTATTTTTTTTACTTGTATAAATGATAACGCTTAATTAAGTTTATTCTTCTAGTACATTCTAAAGTCGTAGGTTTTATTTACGAAACTAGACATTTATGTTTTTAAAATGTCAAATTGTAGTTCTAAATTCTATAGTGAGCGGCAAAATTGTGAAATAAAGTCATTAAAATTTGAGAGATTTCTGTTTTAAGGAAATGCTCAGACACGTCAAGTCTTGTTTTCAAAAATACACATTTTTGCATAAAATTCACGTCTCTCCCATTCCTGCTTTTCAAATATGACGTCATCGACATTTTTTAAAATGACAACCCCCGTTTTTTAAATTTTGATATATCATTGAATTGTCTACATGAAGCCATCAATATTTTGATACCTCACATTGTTAAACTTTCGAATGAAAGTCATTTAATGAGTGGAAAACGTGAACCCTATTGAAACCAATAATCAAAAGATAACGAATAAGATAAGACTATTTCCTGTAAATAAAATGTTCGGTATGTATCCACAAGTAGGTACTAATCAATAATATAGAAAAAACAGGTGCGCGCCATTGTCAAATGAACGTTATTTTTAATAACATAAATCTCTTTTGAAAGTTAATTAAGTATGGCACATTTAAGTGAAACCCAGCGTATATAAAATTTAATTCTTGTTGGATGCGGTGATAAAATCAGAACACAGAAACAAGTGTGCAATTTGTTTCATGCGAAATATCTAGAGAGCCGTATCAGCCAATCCACTGTGAGTAAAATAGAGAAGAAATTCAGAGAAACTGGACATGTTAAACAAATGCAAAGTGCAGGGTGTGCTAAGAAAATTGATGATGACGTAAAACTTAATATTTTATTAAGCATGCGTGAGAATCCTCATGTTGCATCTCAATCAACTGCAGTAGACTATCAGATTTCTCAGCGATTAGTATTAAGTGCATTAGAATTAGAAAATTATTATTCACCCAATTCTTTTTCGGACGAAGCATCATTTTGGTTAAATGGAACAGTGAATAAACAAAATTATAGGTATTGGAGTAAAGATAATCGTCACTGGATGACTGAAGCACATACCCAACACTCTCGTAAAGTTTATGTGTGGGCAGCAATAGCCCACGATACATTCATAGGTTCTTCTTCGACGAAACTCTCACTGCTCTTGCTGCAAGTTTTACAAATGAAGATGATCATTATTTACCAAGTGGTGATATTTGGTTTCAGCAAGACGGTGCACCTCCGCACTTTGCATGTCCTGTTCGCGAGTTTTTAAATGACTGCTTTCCTGGCAAGTGGATCGGTAGGCGAGGACCAATAGAGTACACCACCCACCCCCCCTCCACCACAGGTCCTGAGATCTTACAACCCTAGATTTTTGTATGGGGCATTTAAAATAAAAAATCTATGTTAACCCTTTAAGTACCAATGGTACCTATGTTTACCATTAACATTTTAAGGCGTTTTACCTATCCAATAGTATTGAATATTGGACCATAAGTTCAGTGAATATGTACCAAACGATCTCTGGTGAAATTAGCTACCAGATAGTACAGAAACGTACGCAGGCGCTTAAAACTGATTCACTGGTACACATAGCTACCAGTGGGCACGTGGGATGGTAGTTTTTAGTAGTGTTGTTGACATAGAAATTTATTTGTGTTATTTATTACTTTATTTATGAAAATATTTCGAAATAAATACACAAAGTGATCAAGGGATACTCTGAGGTTGCTTACTTAATAGCAAAAAGGTAAGTATTGTTTTGATTTATCATTAGTTTCTATGCAGAACTTTCTAGATAATCCTAACCTATTTTATAATATTTTATGATTTTTTCTGTACATGTAATCAAATAATTTGATAATTTTAATCAATGAAAGAGAGTATAGTCTTTGGCCTTTCATTTAATAATAAATTACATTTTGTTTCGTGTTGCAAAAAGATGTTCTGGGTGATAATATGTAATTGTTGTTGCAGCAATGAGCAAAAAACCGCTAAAAAAGTGGGAACAATATTAATACCTATATATTTTTTTCCGAAAGTAACAGAGAATCAGAAGTAAATGCAATTATTGAAGACAATGTAGCGGTTTTAGCTCCTAAAAATACAGACTTCAAGTGGTGTAAAAAGACAGATCCAATTTTAAACGACAGCTCATTCGATTTTCTTCGGTATTCTCATAATTATGGGTCTTCATACGTTACCTTTGATGAAATCATACTGGTCGTCTGACAAGAACTTCTTTGTATAAAGAGTGGCAGAGGTTTTTACAGTAAAAAGATATTTAAAAGTTCTGATGCCGCTACATATAAATGACAATGTAAAAATGCCTCACAAAGGTGGCCCTATGTTTGATAAATTGTATAAAATCCGACCTCTCATAACACATCTAAGAGGAAAATTTTCTGAATTGTTCACACCTTCCAGACATTTGTCAACTGACGAAAGCATGGTTCCTTTCAAGGGGAGAACTGTGTTGAAACAGTACATGCCCATGAAGCCGGTGAAGAGAGGAATCAAGGTTTGGGCTATAGCATGTGCAAAGACTAGTTACTTGATAGATTTCGAGGTCTATCAAAGCAAGACGGATGCAGCTGTTCAAGACACACTAGGTGAGAGCGTCGTAATGCAACTTAGTAGCCAGTTCCAAAATCATGGATACTGCATTTACTATGACATTTTTTTCTACATTGCCCCTCTTCGCAAAACTTTTAGAAAAACAAAATTTTGCCTGCGGAATATTTCGAACATCAAGAAAATACTTCCCAAGGCAATACTTAGCTGATGACAAAAAATTAAAGATGAGTCAGTCAGATTCCGTATGTCTATAAATGGAAAGACCAGGG
Organism: Tillus elongatus; assembly: GCA_964006375.1. Lineage (NCBI taxonomy): Eukaryota > Metazoa > Arthropoda > Insecta > Coleoptera > Cleridae > Tillus > Tillus elongatus. The sequence goes on along the minus strand of OZ023263.1, from coordinate 81,684,515 downwards.
AACAAAATGTGTGACACTGATTAGTAACACGCATAACTTCAAAGAACAAACAACTGTCCTCAGAACAAGTAAGGACGGCACTCGTGAAGAAGTACCTTGTCCAACTGCTATTGCTCATTATAATGCACACATGGGCGGAGTAGATCGTTTTGATCAGTTGATGTCAACCTATTCGATTCAATGAAAGTCCAAAAGGTGGTGGATAAAATTATTTTACTACTTTCTCGACACATCAATAGTAAACAGCTAAATTTTATATAGGCACCAACATCATAAAAACTATTCCCGTGAAGTAGCCCTTACACACCTGGTAAGTCGAAACAACTGAGTTTTGTTGACGTAGGTTCCCACATGCCAATCAAGGGCACTTACAGAAGATGTGCCAATTGTAGTTTAAAAAAAAAAGCAAAAGAGAACAAACATAATTTGTCAAAAATGTAATGTTGCGTGATGCAAGGAATGTTTTTCGGTCTATCACCAGAAATAATGTATCAAAAAATAATTAGTCAATAAATTTCTTACAACATATGCTTCGTTTTGTTACAATATTCTAAGTGTTGCAGATATATAGTGGTAAATATATATATCAGTGAATATTGAGAAATATTAAAGTAAAGAATGCTCACTGGTAGATTTTTTATCACCCCTTAAACAAAAAACTAGATTTTTTTTTACTTTGAATGCGTTACTTTATATTATTTTTATACAAAATCTATAAAAATCTTTACCCTACATGGATAACCTAAGTTTTGCCCCTTAAAGGGTTAACAAACCAAATAACTTACAAGAATTTAAAAATCGAATTAGGTATGAAATGAGTCGAATTAGTCCCCTTGTCATTTGCAATGTACAAGAGGAATGTGTCAACAGATTTGCTTATTGCCAAGAAGTCGGTGGATTCAAATTCGAACACTATTTTCAAAGGAAACAATACTTTAATTTGTTAAATATGAGCCTTTATCTTTTGATTGTTGTTATGAATAGAGTTTATGTTTTCCACTTTTTAAATGACTTTCATTTGAAAAGTTAACAATGTGAGGTATCAAAATTTTGATGGAAGCATGTAGACAATTCAATGATCTATAAAAAAACAGGGTTGTTATTTTAAAAAACTGTGGATTAAAAAGAAGAAGTGGGAGAAATGTAAATTTTATGGAAAAATGTGTATTTTTGAAAACAAGAGTTGTGCCTGAGCATTTCATTAAAACACAAATCGCTCAAATTTTAATGAATTTATTCCATAATTTTGCCGCTCACTATATTATACTATGAGGCTGCATTCAAATATTAATTAGCTTTATTATATAGGTACAATTAAATATCTTTGGTTAATTAATTTTAACCAGATTACCTAAATCTATTGAAACAATCAATTCTATTCTCTTCCTACAATCACAAAGGTGGGATGAAATCATCAAATTAAAATTTATCAGTGATACATTTCTAAAAAATAGATTCTTCAGGTGAATCTTACTATAGGAAAAAGGTTATACATTCATTATTCTCTAGGTAACTAAGTGAATCAAAAAAGTTATTTTACGTAACAATTATTTTCAGAGCAATCATAATTATTATTTTACAAAGAGAATCACAATATATAATTTTTTATCAATACACTGTATGAATATAACTATTAATGATAATAAAACATTTGGTAGATGTTTTAAAAATCAACTCAACAAGATTAACAATTGATACATCACACACTAAATATTCAATGGCAAGCACCATTTTAGGCCAATGCTAGTCTTTCTTTTCATTGGGAGCCTCATAAAGTTTAAGATCTATGGGCTTATCATAGCCCATTAATTTAGCATAATGTTCAGGATTATCGAAAGACCTTGGATCAAGAAACAATGGTTTTCCATTTGCATAGAGGGTGGTGAACATTCCAGGAACTTCAGGTACCTTCACATCTTCAATCTTGAATTCAGTCTGTAACAAAAAGTACAAACCAATTCAGTTGGCATAAAAATCAAGCTATTATACCTATTTGACACGAAAAGGGCTTAAAAAATAGTGCTGCAAATTGAATCATAACATCCACATAGATGTGACAATCTACTCTTCTCAGAAAGACATGATTTGACCACAAAGAAAATATTCGTATTCCTATACCCATAAACTTCTTATATTACTAGAGTTTTAACGAAAAAATGTCAATATTCACAAAATCATCCCTTATTTAGCCCTTACCCCTTGAAGCGATCTCACCCAAAAGCAATTCGAAGTGTTCCTTTGTCGGGTGCTAACTGGATACCAAATTTGAAGATGATATCTCAATTCGTTCGAAAGTTATTGCGCCTACTAACAGACAGACGTATATCAGACAAAAACATTTTTGTTCCACAATTAAGTTTTAGTGAATTTTCTTAAAAAAAATTCACTAATGAGGAGATCCTGACTTTTGAATCTTGAAAAAATTTCTTGAAATGAGCGCTATTTTGGACCCCCGGAATCCAAATCCGAGGTCAGTTTCAGACTTTATATGTTTATATAAGTACCTTCCTTTTGCAAATGGCTTGAATAAGTTCATTAGCCAGGAAAATCTGCCGAGGTTTTCCCAGAAAATTTTGTGTTTTCTTTCGAAAAAAATTGAAAATAATTTATATCTCCAAAATTAACAAAGTAAGGGCAACCAAATTTCATACGCGGGTTTATATCATTATAAGTTACCTACCAAAATTTATTTCAAAGAAAAATAAATTTGGGTTTTCCTCAAAACATCAAAATCACGATTTTAAACGTCAAAATTGGTGAGTACCTTCCTTTCGCAAGTGGCTTGGATAAGTTTGTTAGCCAAGAAAATCCGCCGAGGTTTTCCCCGAAAATTTGGTGTTTTCTTTCGAAAAAAATTTATATCTCCAAAATTAACAAAGTAAGGGCAACCAAATTTGGTAAGCTGGTTTATATCGATATAGGTGTGCTACCTACCAAAATTTAGCTCTGTAGGTCAAAAGACAAAAAAGTTATGGGCATTTAAAGAAAAATAAATTGGGGTTTTCCTCAAAACGTCAAAGTGACAATTTAAAACGTCAACATTCGCAACATTTAGGCAAAGAACTTGAATCTAATACGGGCTATGGAAAGAAAATGTCTCAAGAAGAATGTTTTACAAACACCGAAGTCTTAGTTTCAACCATCATTGTCCTTTATTTTACTAAAATATTTCCAGAAAATTCATTTCAAATAGACCCTTTCTCTGATGCTTGGCAGTAGCCCTAGCTATAGAGTTTATCGTTTAATGGTATATAATTTTTGTCGGATTTTCGTAAAAAATCAATAAAGCTCAATATATCCGTTATTATACAAGATATGAAAAAAATTTATCGAAAACGCCTTATGTTTTTGCATTTTCCATCGAAATATAATGCATGTTTGTAAGTTAAGAAATTCTGGAGGCAGCAAGTGCGTTATGGTTGCGAATTTTGATTAAATGCTTCATATTTGAAAAGCTCAATTTGCTATTAACCTATAAGGTTGGCCAAGAAACGGATTTTTTCGGTTACACTTTAAGTTTACTTTTGGAAATTTCTGTACATTTTCAAACAATCAAGTTATTTTGATAAAACATGGCACATTGTTTTTACTATATATGTTATACTGGTAATCAAATTTGATACCTGCTTTCTGAAAAAAAAAAAACACATATTTGCTATTAAAAACATTTTAATGAAAATTCACTACCATTGCTGCGTCCCTAACTTTTTTATGTTTTGAGACTTTTTATGTCGTTTTAGCAAAAAATGGTTTCGAAATTTCTGTCACTGATATTCCGCCCCTACACCTTCATATAATGATATAATTTTAGCACAGAATACCAGATGTTTGATGAAATTGAAAGTTTTCTAATGAACAAACCCTAAAACGTTATATTGCTGGTGTTTTAACGAGAAAACGTCAATTTTCACCAAATCATCCCCTACCCCCTTGAGCTATTTTACCCAAGAAACAGTCCGAACCTTTCACTTGTCGGGTGCTAATTGTATACCAAATTTGAAGACGATATCTTAATTCGTTCTAAAGTTATCGTGACTACAAACAGACAGACATACAGATAGACAGACACACCCTTTTTCGTTCCCAAATCATGTTTTCTATATGTTACGACGTTTCATCGAAAACAATTTTTTGAAATTTTCGTCGCCGATGCCATACTTCCACACATATTGACGATGTGGGAGTAAAATTAGGTATTTTGTTGAATCTCGTTTCGTTTTCTCTGCTTTAATTGGCAATAAGTATTTATTTATTTATTTATTAGAACTGCTCCATAGATCTCTACAAGATAGGAAATAGTCAAAACACAAAAAACAGTTTATCAACGCTAAAAATTTAAATATTCGTCCACAGAATAAAAAGAATGCTATCTAAAAAACGATTTTGAAGCAAGTTTAAATTGCCCGAGGCTGCTCAAATTTTTGACGCTGTCAGGTAAATGATTATATAAGCGTATTGCAGTGTTGCCAGGTGCCCGATTAATCTGTTCGATCCTATAAGGGGGAACATACAAATCTTTAGCCTGTCTTGTTTCATACGCTGTAATATTACTGCACGTACTAAAAATTGCACTATTTTTTTCTGACATAACAAAGCGCCTCAAGCATATATAGGCACGTCACTGTTAAAGTGCCATACCGTATAAATAATGGTCTATAAGATGCGGAAGACGGCAGGCCAAACATGGTGCAGACAATTCTCTTCTGCATCAACAGAACCCTCCCCAGACGCACACAGCCGCCCCCACAGCACACCATATGCTAGGAGACAGTTGACACTACCATAGTAGCATGTCAATAATGCCTGAGTACTCAAGGAATCCCTTAGCTGCAGTAAGCGTATTTCCCAGATGCAAGAGAGGCCACCACATGGTCAACATGGACATCCCATGATAAGTAAGAATCCAGATGAATCCCAAAAACTTTACAGACGTGCCCTGTCTTATTGAACCGTTATCAGATCTCACATATAGGCTCAGATTCGGATGCACACCCACCGGAGAAAAAAGAAGCATTTCAGTCTTCCGCGTGTTAAGAACCAGACCATTTCGTGAACACCAGGCTTACACCTGAGATACACACACATTAGCTGCAGCACCAAGCTCTTCAAAACTTTCCCCTGAGATGGCAGCAGTGGTGTCATCTGCGTACAAAGTGCCTCTGAATCGAAGAGTACTGGGTTCAAATCGCAGAGTTCTCCTTTCACTTTTTCAGTCCATACTGTAAAATTAACATCAACCGAGGTTGTGGCATTACATCTGAGCATCTTTAATATCTACACGTTCCGCCCTTCGGAGGGGACGTAAAGCCGCCGGTCTTGTGTCCATGCGATGTTGGGAACATTAAAGATCCCTACCCTCCTTACAGAAAGGCAGAGGTTCTGCAAAATTTCCAGGATAGTGAGCTGAAACTGCTCCCTGGCGTCGGAGATTGGCCATAGTCGCGGAAATAGACCGACATTAAAGAAACACACACACACACTTGTTTAGCATTTACCATAATTTTCAAACATTTTAAATGACTGCACAAGATACATGTACCATATTAACCAGCTGTGTACCATTCAGCAAAGGTATAACTTACTGTATAATTTTAACTTTTAATCTCATAAAAACTCTTGCTAATTAAAATTTCACTCTATAAAGTAACACCTGTTTTTTTTTTGTCACAGATTACAAAATGACAGTGAAAAAGCACATCACAACTGTCGTTTTATAAACTGATTTAGTAAGTACCTTTTTAAAGCAAATTTTGTTTTCAAAATATTATGAGTCTGAAGACAGGTAAAATTATAAAGCAAATACATCACTGATTTACCTTTTTTTTTTAAAATCAGAACATCTATTTGAAAAAAAAAATACATTAGTTATAATGGTCATCAACAATATCTAAAAAAATATATACATATATTTTTGAATATAAAGGGGTCCAGAAACTGCCTTCTGCTGGATGGTTTTGTTTCATGAACAAATCTCTTTAAACATAACCAACAATGTGCAGTTGCACTTTAGTTTTGTTGTAGCAGGCCTAGACTGGGTGTATTAAAATGAAAATAATATATTTTTGTGCAATAGCAGCAATAATAGTCATAAAATAAACAAAAAATAAAAAGAAACTGAGGAAGTGGACGAAGGAATGGCTTTTGAAGAAAAGTCAGTTTCCTCATATTAACTTATTAAAACAACTGTAATTAGAACAGGGAGGTGGGTTTAATTATTTCAGAATGGATTACAACACTTATTGCACTCTTTTAATACTAGTAATTCCTTTGATCAGCGAACAAAACATCTACTTATTGCACTCTTTTAAAACTAGTAATTCCTTTGATCAGCGAACAAAACATCCAGCTCAGAGAATTACAGTAACTTTAAGATTCCTTACTGCAGGCAGAAGTTACAAAGATTTAAAATTTTCGGTTAACATTTCACCTCAAGCTTTGGGTCAGATGATACCAGAGACCTGTTATGCAATCTATTCTGTTTAAAAAAGGGGATTATTTTAAGGTAAGTGCACAAAATTAACACTTAGATGGTTTGACATTGTTTTTATATTGTAGTTAATGAATTTATTATATAAAAAATCGTTCAGGTTGTATGGGCCAAAATGTATAGTTTTGCCTGCCAGGATTATTGTTTTGAACCGATTGTAATGTAGTGCAGGAGATGGATGTTGTTGCATTCTTTGATTAATGTTGAATTTAGAATTTCTATCAATATTTCCTGATTTGGTCTCAAAAAGTACACACGTTGCACCTATATACTACTACAAAAATCGTTCTTTAATATTACTACACTACACATTTCACACTTGCTATTCTATTTTTTATTTAAAGAAAAATTGGTGCCTCAACCTTAATTGTCATTGGCACCTACAATATTTAATAGGGCAATAAATTATTCAACAAATATTTGTAAACCTTATTTCTAATCAACAGTAACTATAAAAAAGTAATATCAAAAATAAATTCAAGTTTATTATAAAGTCCAGATGATATCAAGAAACTAATGACACACTCTATGTTTAATTTTTTTAGCTGTAGATTTCAGTAGATATCGAACTAGGCATATTTCTAAATTTTATTGCTTGTTCATAGTCTTTGCAGTTGAATAAGAAATGTGACACTGATAGTTGTACAGAACACTGACTACATGTATGGGGTTGTGTTCCTTCTAGAAGATGTTGGTGTGTCATCTTTCTGTGTCCTAATCTTAGTCTTCTGACAAGGACGCTGTCTTTACATTTCATTTTAAATTGTAACTTACTTTTTGTAATTACTGGTTGAAACAAAAGTAATTTGGTATTTTTTGTTGACTAAAAATCCTGCCACTTAATAAAAGTTAGACGTCTGTAAGCAGCAATGAGATCATAACACATACTGAATTTCATTTTTGTTTCGCTTTTTATAGCTGTTTTATCCTCTGAATCTGCTGTCTCATTGCTTTGAATACCAATATGCGATGGTACCCATAAAAATAAGACAGAAGTGTTGTTTATGATTATCAAATTTGATAACATTTCTTTTATTTTGTGAAGAATGTTATCTGATCTTGATTTCATAAGTGCCTGGAGGGATGACAGTGAGTCTGTGCAAATAATATATTTTGGTACTGGGTTCTCTTTGTAATTAAGTATTGTGAGAGATTGAAGAAGTGCGAACAGTTCCCTGGTAAAACACTAGTAGATTTAGGTAATCTAAATTTGTGAATCTTTATTTTTTGATGCATCAGTATATAAAATATCACAATCTGCAGGTTTAGACAATTTGTCATGGAAAGTGTCTTGCAAAAGGTGTGACGGATTGACATATTTGCTGAATTCCAAGAGAGAGGTATCTACAACCTGTGTATCTGAATAAGGGGGAGGACCACTTAACTTGGTGTTTGAATAATAGAAATGAATTGGATTATTTTCATCGGTTTTGTATACCAGCAGAAAATACAGGAAATTCCGATTATGAGGCGTTTCTGTTTGAAGAAATGTGTTTAACGAAACTGTTCAGCAAAAATGCAGTTTGTGGGCCGCTTAACAACAAAAAATGGAAATCCTGAATTAAATGTAGAAATTATGTTTCAAAATTGATAAGATTTTATAAAAGATTAGTGTTTCAATATACACTGTGTATTTGTCTGAATATTTATATATTCAAAATCATCTTTAAACAGGAACAGGCAAAAGCGGGAACGCTGCACTTAACCGCAACTACATATTAACATATTATAATAAAATATGGCCTAAAAACAGTTGTACATACTTTAATAAAGTAAAACAATGTGGTAAATTTCGTTTTTAATAACCTTTCAATGATAAACCCAATAAAAACCTTTAGATCATAACAAAAACTTATATTTTTGTACCTGAGGTTATGACTTTTGTTTCGTTGACATATTAGATGGAGATAGGCGTTGCTGTCAGTTTCGAAGCTATTTACTTGTTACTGGGTACTGAGTGTTTTGGGAAGTCAGGTCAGGTCAAGGTCAGGTCAAGCCGGCCGATAGAGCAGTAAGCACTGACCAGCAATGCCGGTCTCGCAATGACGGGACCCGTCTACTTAATGATCGCCAGTCAGGTCAACAGGATTGTGTGTAAAAAGCATTTAAGACTTTTATTTCGTTACAGTAGCCAAACACTCTTGGAATTTGATATTCAATGTGGCAACGCTGTTGAAAATTGACAGTTCGGAACGTGAAAATGGTGGATTTTTAATAACTTCATTTCTCAATTTTTCTCTTATTTATGGGTTTTCCGTACATTTTTTTCACGATTATTAATCTACGTTACATACTCTTTCTTGTGGTGTGCGCCGTTTTGCTACATTTCGGTTGCGGTTAAGTGCAGCGTCCCTGGTAAAAGCTTCTTTGTACAATATACTGTGTAAATTTATGCTAAATGCTACTACTATTTAAAGTTAACAATAATAAGTATCTACAGTTCCAGGGGTCCTAGTTTTTACACACTTAAAGGCACTATTTGGAAGTATCATAGTTATGATCTTCTAAAAAGCAAATTTTCTTTATAAAAACTCGTTAAAAAAATTTATGTACTTGTGTAATAGGGTGAATTCGCCAGTGGCCGGACAGTTAACATGAAATTGAACTTTGAAATGGGTCAAAAAATTTATTTTTAAATGTAACTAGCTAAACTGATGATTATTGAATCCCTTCAAGTGCTATGCCTACTAGGAATTGAAATTAAAATTTTCATTGTATAGCATTGCATTTTTATACATTTTTAATTTCAACGAGTGCATATTTGCTAGTGAGCGGACAGACAACCCTAGTAGTCGGCCAGGCACATGCCAGTTGTCGGACAGGGCCTATATTGTACAGAACCGTAATAAACATTTCACGTTCATAATTAGAATTTTGGAATAATACAAATATTTAGAATTAACATTTATTGAATTATATTTTTTTGCGAAAAAAAAATATCTGATAAAACTTATTAAATACACACATAAACTCTTTGGCATATGAAGTGGAGATAAAATAAATTAATTAGGAACTCTAAAAAATCAGGATAAAAGATTGACGTCAGTATAATGTAGTATTAAAAACCACACAAATAAGGAAATGCAGTAAATAGGCTAGTATAACAAAAAATAACACAAGATCCGGAAGTTCACCATTTATAAGGGAAGATAAAATTGAAAACCTAAAAATGTATGGATAGAAAATATACAATGAAATAGTTTCTATTTCAACTTATGCCTCATCGCAAAAATCACAAACAAAATCTTGAGATTGCACATCAGAATATTTAAGACCATTACATTTCGTACAGCATCTGTCACAACCGACATTTTTGTCATTTTCATCTTCAGCGTCACTGTCTAACAGCTCTTCACAGATCACACATATTGGCTTTTCAGTCTCTATGTTAAGAGTTTTCATAGCAAATCCTTCCTTATTCCGTTTGAGTTCTTTTGTTTTAACGTCACCCTTTCTTTTCTTCTTTCAATTTTCTTTTTCTTCCCTTTGTCGTAATTTCTCTTCATAATGTTTCCTCCATTCATTGGATGATATTGCACTTGGATAATTGTTGTTCATATTGGTTTTTATTTTCTTTTCGAAAGGTTTTGGAAATTTTAGGTGCTTTTGAAAGGCTAACTCAACTTTAGTTCTATATTTTGCATCAGCTTCTAAACTTTTTAAAATTTGGCCATCCATGTTTTCTTCAGTTATATCTTCATTATTTTCGTTCAATTCATTATATGCAGTTTCAGATATTTCTTCAATGTTCACTCCACTTATTTCCGTGTCTTTCCTAGTTTCCGTTGTTTGCAAACTGGACGTTGATGGTCCAGGTTCTTCATCTACCGTGCTTTTTAGTACGCTGTTTCCTAAAATAACAATTTTTCTTCCGTCTGTAACTGGTTCTAATACTCTGTCAATGCCAACCTTATATACAGATTCTGTCAGTTTGTCAACCAATAATCCATCAAGGCTAATCTCATATTTAGCTTCTGCGATATTCTTATCTAAAACTGGTTCCATTACTTCATCCAAGGTGTTAGATACCGTTAGAAACGGGCAGTTTTGCCACTAGCCCTGCCACCCCTGAGAATTCAGTATACAGCTAGACAGTCTCAAGTTTACATTCAGAACGCACACATCGTACAGTTCAAGTCACACAAATATATTCAAACACAAACAGTGTACATTATATAATACGAACAGTATTTAATGTAATATAGACGTATAATTTACATGTATATAATAGTGCAAATTAAATAGTTAAGTGTACATACATACAAATGGTTTTAATTCAGTAATCAGTCATCATAATCAAATACATAACAAACATTCATTCTACACATACACTATACATAAGTTTTTGGTCCTTTGAGCCGTAATACATATTTTACGGTCCTTTAATTAGTGTTATTCATAAATTACGATCGGTAAGAACAATCAGTGAAGTTATTAATAAATTTAGTGAAGTTGTTGTGGTGCCAAGTTGGATATTTTAGCATACAAAGAAGAAATATTCCACGCTCAGACAAAGAAAGGGTCCAGTCCATATACAACAGGTAGCAAAGCCGAGTTCAACCACCCACCAAATGGTCATAGTTAAAGCTTAGGGTGAGTCTTCCATTGTCCGTCGTATTCCTTTATTTACACTTTTACTTTAAATTTGAATTCCTTTGTACAAATTACTCCTTATCTTATCATGGCTACTACAATAGATTCACTAAAGAAAAGGAGAACATTATGCAAAAGTCGCCTCACTAAATTCAACACTTATCTTAATGATACATTTCCCATATCAAAAAATAAAACAGAGTTGAGATTACGTAAAGAAAGATTTTCTGGCCTTCTAGAAGAATTTGAAGACGTTCAAACTCAGATTGAAGAAATAGACGAATCATTAGCACAGATTCAAGAAAGCATGAAATTCGAATCTGATTATTTTTCACTCTTAGCAAAGGCTGAAGATTTAATTACAGAGGGCACAACAAGTAGTGTTCCGTCAGTTTCCCCGGTTTCTAGCGACATTCACATAAAATTGCCTACTTTAAATTTACCAACGTTTGCTGGAAATTACGAAGAGTGGCTCTTTTTCATAGAAACGTTTTGTTTTGTCGTCGACAATAACACTTCACTTACGACAATTCAAAAATTTCAGTACCTAAGATCATCACTTAGAGGTGAAGCATTGTCTGTAATCACCTCACTAGAGTTGTCATCGGGAAATTACAACCAAGCACTAGAGCTGCTGAAAAACAGATTCGACAATAAAAAAATACTTATATTTAAACACATAGAACAGCTTTTCCAACTCCCGAGTGTCCAAAAGGAAGATGCATTTTCGCTTCGACAATTATTAGATTCTGTTCTAAAACATGTTGGAGCACTCAAGGTGTCATTGACAGACGATATCGTGAATAACTGGGATCTTCTTCTTATTTACATTGTAAGGAGCAGATTAGATGCTGTTACTGTTCGTGAGTGGGAAACACACTCCACTACGATTAGTGAAGACTTACCAACATTTGAAAAAATGACGAGTTTTCTGCAACAAAAGTGTCAAATTTTAGAAAGTCTGGGTAATAAACAGAAGTTGACACAGTCAAATCCAGGGTTTCATACAACATTTTCAAATAAAAAACCCATACATAAACCAACACAATCTAATTTCGACAAACAACATAAAATCCAACATTCATTTGCAGCTACTAGAGAAGGGGTTGCTAATTATAAACAATGCCCATTTTGTCAAGGCAAACATGGCATTTATCTATGTGATAATTTTTTAAAATTATCTCCAGAAAGCCGCGCTCGTGAAGTCAGTAACATGCAAATATGTTCAAATTGTTTACAGGGCGGTCATGACTTAGACAAATGCTTTGGCAAAAGATGTAGAGTGTGTGGAGAAAAGCATAATACACTTCTTCACACCAGCAGACCACAAACTACAGCAGATAAAATGACTATTCAGAATTCAAGTATATCAACACATAGCCATGTAGATGATTTTACAAACATCATTTTGTCCACAGCGTTAGTAGAAATTGTCTTTCCAAAAAGGAACATTTTTTGCAGAGTTTTGCTTGATTCAGGCTCACAATCAAATTTTTTGACCCAAGAATTGTGTGAACTTTTAGAAATAGTTCCTAAAGAGACCCGAATCCAAATTCAGGGTATAAATTCGGCCTCGTCAACAATTTCAAAGAGTGCTGAAGTAGAAATAAAGTCACGATTTACAGACTTCAAGGCAAGGTTAACATTTTTAGTAATACCAAAAATTACAGAGAATATCCCATTGATTAGCATTGACAGAAAAATAATTGAAATTCCACTTTCAATTAATTTGGCAGATCCAGAATTTTACAAATCCTCAAAAATAGACATGTTAATTGGATCTGAAATATTTTTCGAACTTTTAAGCCAAGGGCAGATTAAACTCGGTAAAAATGCCCCAGTATTCCAGAATACGCAATTGGGATGGGTTGCTGCTGGAACAGTAGACACGAACATGCCGAACGTTCACAAATCAATGTGTCACCTATCATACACTGATATTCACGACCAGATTAAGAAGTTTTGGGAATTGGAAGAAGTGGCTTTAAAAAAATCACACACTAAGGAAGAGGAAGATTGTGAAAACCATTTTCGACAAAACTTCAAGCGGTTAGATAGCGGCAGATATGAAGTTAGACTTCCATTCAAGGACGAACCATCAAAACTGGGAGATTCAAAAAACGTAGCACTTCGCAGATTGTTGAGTTTAGAACGAAAACTTAACAATCAACCACATATAAAACAAGAGTATGTAAATTTCATGGCAGAATATCAAACACTGGGACATATGGAATTAGACAAGTCTTCAAATGACGAAAGCGAATATTTTCTACCGCATCATTCGGTTATAAAAACCGAAAGTCTTACAACCAAACTTCGAGTAGTTTTCGACGGGTCGTGTAAAACTTCGACAGGTATCTCACTGAACAATTGCCTGATGAAAGGTCCTGTCATTCAAGAAGATCTTTTTTCACAAATTGTTCGGTTCAGGATTCATAAAATTGCATTGACAGCACATGTTGAGAAAATGTACCGCCAAGTTGCCGTACATGAATCAGATACAAGATTCCAAAAGATATTGTGGAGAAACGATTCCTGTCATCCAGTTCAGGTGTACAGACTCAAGACAGTTACATATGGAACGTCTCCTGCACAATTCTTAGCTACGAGATGTCTCTTTCAATTAGCCACAGATGAACAGCTACACTTTAATCATGCATCAAAGGTACTGCTGAGGGATTTCTATGTAGACGACATGTTAACGGGTGCCACCACAAAAGCAGATGCCCAAAAACTGTACATAGAATTGACAGAACTACTTGTCAAGGAGGCCAAGAAAGCAGCAACATTAAACAATACTGCCACATTTGACATTTTCAGAAGGTTTTCCACATTGTCAAGGTTGCAAAGAGTGACAGCATTCATTTTGAGATTTTGCGGTAGAGGCTTTCTCAGCAAAACTACAATCCTGTCAGCTTTGGAGCTCAAAAATGCTCTCAACTGCCTTGTAAAATTAGCACAATCACAGTCTTTTGCCAGAGAAATTAAACATTTACAAGCAGGACATCTTGTCCACAAACAGAGTCGACTCTCATCATTGAATCCATTTTTAGACGACAAAGGAATCATCAGAGTTGGCGGCAGAATCAGAAAGGCATCTATTCCAGTCGACCAGAAGCATCCCATGGTGTTGGATGGGAAACATCCACTCACTAAACTTTTAATACAGCATGAACATACAATTTTAATGCATGCTGGACCACAAGCAGTGTTAGCCTCAATCAGAAGAAGATTTTGGCCTCTGTCAGGACGGAGATCTGTACGAGACGTAACAACAAAATGCGTCACATGTTTTAAAAACAAGCCAATTTCGTCAGATCCTTCAATGGGCGCCTTACCTCAGTCAAGAGTCGAACTGTTACGCCCTTTCATAAAATGTGGAATAGATTACTGTGGGCCAATTAAAGTTAGAGAATCGCATCGGCGGGGCAGAATCAATTTAAAAAACTGCTTTATAGCTGTCTTTGTATGTTTCTCTACTAAGGCAGTACACATCGAGTTGGTGGGTGATTTAACAACGGATAGTTTTATCGCAGCCCTCCGACGATTCACGTCACGGCGAGGTTACTGCACTGACATTTATTCAGACAATGCGACAACATTTTTAGGAGCCGATAATGAATTGAAGAACACCTTTTCACTCTTGGCAGCTGAAGATCACTGGAACCAAGTGCAAGAGTATGTCAACCATCGCAACATGAAATGGCATTATATTCCCCCTAGATCACCATACTTTGGAGGGTTATGGGAGGCAGCAGTGAAATCTTTAAAATATCACCTTAAAAGAGTTAGTGGAAATGGAATTTTCACATATGAAGAATACACTACACTACTCACACAAATTGAAGCCATATTAAACTCAAGGCCGCTTACCCCCCTTTCCAATGATCCCAATGATCTCGACATCCTTACCCCTTCCCATTTCCTCATAGGGAACTCACTCACAAGTATCCCTGAGCTAAATTACCAAGCTACGCCAGTCAACAGGTTGTCACGTTGGCAACAAAATCAGAATGTCAAACAACATTTTTGGAAAGGATGGTCATCTGAATATTTACGAGGTCTCCAACAACGATCCAAATGGAATGGACAACAATCAGCAGCAGTTCAAGTTGGGTCCATGGTATTGTTACTGCCACCTCTTCACTGGCGACTGGGTCGGATCCTACAGGTACATCCCGGCGTAGATGGTATAGTGCGAGTGGTGACTGTTAGAACAGTAAGTGGAACTTACAAAAGAGCATCGAACAAGGTATGTATTCTACCTATTGACAAAGAGTGTCGTGTTAGTGACTGTGGAGTGAAAGTTTGTCTGTTCCCTCCAGTGGAGACAGACAAGGAAGTACTTGTATTGGTATCTCTTTTTTTTTGACATATTGTAAATAGTGTGAATAGTTTTCGTAACAGTGTGTTTCAGACAGTTTTGTATATAGTTTGATTTAGTTTTTTTTATTCAAATTGTTCAGTTTGACATTTTACTTTGGTTTAGAATAAGTTCATTGTATATTATTTGTTTCAAAGTATTCAAACTTTAGTTTAACTATACATACATTATTTTGAAAGATTTCAGTCTTTCAAGGGGGCGGCTATGTTAGATACCGTTAGAAACGGGCAGTTTTGCCACTAGCCCTGCCACCCCTGAGAATTCAGTATACAGCTAGACAGTCTCAAGTTTACATTCAGAACGCACACATCGTACAGTTCAAGTCACACAAATATATTCAAACACAAACAGTGTACATTATATAATACGAACAGTATTTAATGTAATATAGACGTATAATTTACATGTATATAATAGTGCAAATTAAATAGTTAAGTGTACATACATACAAATGGTTTTAATTCAGTAATCAGTCATCATAATCAAATACATAACAAACATTCATTCTACACATACACTATACACAAGGTAACCTGATTCTCCGTCTCTTCCATATTTTTGCCGATACCGCATCACCTCTCTTCATCGTTCGTATCATGTTCAACATAAAACTCACATCGATGCCATTTTGCTGTAGCTTTGGCTTCAAAATAGTAAGCACATTTTCTGCACTTTCTATATCCTCTGGTTTTATGCTGGTTTTAGGATTCTCACTTTCATCGAGGCTGAAATTGTTGTGTGTTTTCAAGCATATTTTGTACGCATTTGCTGTAGTCTAGCGCCTCTAGGTCAAACGGATAGAGACCGCAAGCTCTAAAGCCATTCTTTTTGTAGGCATGTTCGGATGTTCTAAAATCTTTTTAAATATACGGCAAAATTCACTCTTTGTTACGATTTTGTTGGGTTCTGCTTGCCATTCCCGTACATATTGCCGCCAATATTCTTTCATAGGCTTGCACACTGAGACACCTGCTGGCTGGATTAAATGCGTGGCATTGGGAGGCAATGTATAAAAGATCATCTGATTTTCATCACAAAAGTGACTAAGCTCTACAGATAAATGAGAGCGGTGACCATCCATTTAAAATAAAATGGGTTTCTAGATATTTTGTTCAACCAACCATTCATTGAGACCATTTGCAACGAACTCAAAAAATACATTAGAGCGCATCCAACCCGACTCAGATTTTCCCAAAATTCAGTCTTCAGGCATACTGTCTACAACTGCTTTCAGGGGCCTTATGTAAGGAAACATGACTACAGGAGGACATATTCTGCCATCAGCTGTGATTGTCATTAGAACCATTAGATTATCTTTTTCGTTTCTTTTTTTTTTACGTTATAAATATTGTTTCCTTTTAATCCTGAAATTTTCCCAGATTTTGGACAAAGACTAAAGCCTGATTCGTCAGCATTTACAATTCGACTTGGATCTTTCAGCACAGCCAGATTTTTCCAGATATGCTTTTAACTTGTGAAACTATGACTTTATATACTCCTTGGTTATTTTGGCTCTTGAAGAATCAAGTGATTCTGCTGACCTCATTGCTAACGCGGGATGTCTTTTAATTAATCCAGAAAACAATTTCTGGCCGGGTCGTCCATTTTTAAATGAAGTTTTTAAATTGCTGTCTAACAATTTTCTGGACTGCTAATAACAATTCCTCTTTTTTCAAGGGAAATCCACATTTAGCTAACGTCGTGACCCACGTAACAATTTTTGCTTTGTTATCGGCACTCAATACAGGATCAGGTCCCATGCGACATTTCATGTCCATTTTCATGCGACCCTTAATCCAGTCCAGAACAGTCGACTTTAGAATCCCATACTGTCGGCAAACTTCCCTCAATGTTTGATTGTTACGGACTGCTTGGCAAGCCGCAATTAAATTATTTTCAGAGTAAGTAGCTCTTCGTCGCCTTGGATTTGGATTCATTTCAATGTTTGTATTATTAACTAACAAAAAAACCTAAATTAGTGCGGGAAGTGAGCTAACAAGTTATGTGGACGGATACTGGAGCCAATATCAAAACCTGAAATGCCCAGTGGTCGGACACGAAATGTATGTGATTATTTCCACAGTATAGCACAGAAGAGTGTCCGTCCACTGGCTAACGCAATACAAAATAATAATTTGATTTAAAGATAAAAAGAAAAAGCAATATTGATGTTTGTGAAAATAGACAGAGAAGCATACTTCCATGCCCAAAAATGCCAGTGCCTGAACGCCTGTCCGACTACTAGCAATTTAGTAAAACTTCGATTTCAGTATCCGACCATCACATTTTTTAATGTAAATGAGCAAATTATCGGTGATTTTAAGTATTATTCCCATCTTTAGACTATGTTCAATGCATACAGACATAAAATCGATGCTTTAAGTGAGAACTAACTATATTAACTTACCAAATAGATTGCACCTCCGCTATTTTTTTTTTAACAAATACCACAGACACAGTACCAGTCGACTTTCCAACAGTCGTTTGATTTTAAATATTTAAGGTTATATTCTTTCACAATATTCGGGTCTGTGCACGTAAGATGGACGGACACTGGCATTCATTTACATGGATGTTTAATCACACAGGTACGTTAATATATGCAGCTGAAAGTGATTTGTCCGCTAACTGGTTGTGTCTGGCTTACTGGCAAAGTCACCCTATGTAAAATTTATTTTCACAGCCAGAATAAATAAAAACACACTACTGATAGTGAAATAAATAGAAAAATGTTTGATTTACCTTTTTGGTCACACAGAAGAAATTAACTGTCTTGGCTATGTAGCTGTCAGTATCGCGTTTATAATGCAATTCTGTAACATATTTTCGTGTGACTAAATGTAACAGAATAGGGGTTACAAATGTAAAGAAGCCGATGAATGAATATGCTGCCAAAATAATTGGTATGTTTCCAGTGGAAGCAATTTCTTTATAGAGGAAAGGCTGAGCAATTATTCCTACTATACTTGATGTAAGAGAAAATATCTGCAAAAATCAAATATTTTATAATTGTCATTGGATTTTCGAATTAAATCTTTGAATGACATACCTTCACTGCTTTGATTTGTGGTGTCAACAGTCCCATATATACTACTTTTGGTACATTTTGCTTTGGTGGCTCTACAACTTTATTGAATATCTGAGTACTAAATGCCTTTTGTGCAGTCAAAAATGAAGGAGTGATGTAACTGGTTGCAAGTTGGGGACTAGTGAATGTTAAAAGTTGCCTATGATTTATATATTTGCTATATGATTTTACACTATTTGTAAGTACTGATACAGACAGAAGTCTTGCACAACATTTAAATGACATTTTATTAATTTATTTTTCACAGTTACATTACACAAACCATTAAATTACAATACACATTTTCCCATATTATTATTAACTAAGAAAAACTCAAAGCATGAACATAACCTACCTTTTAGCACTTTGTCCAATCAATTGTCAACATCAACTATCCAAACAATTCCTCTTCTTTTTCAAACGAATGCTTCGTGATACTTCAAGATAATCCAAGGCCAGAGAAGAGATAACTATATCGATATTCAAAAGGTACTTTTTATTTTATGGCTCTAATAATAAATAATAATATTAATAACAGTAATAATATACAGTTTATTTTTGGTTTTGTATGATTCCATGTTTACAATATAAATTTTATGTTTTCTACCTACTTTAGTAGATAGGTACATCCATGAATAATGACTTAGAAGAGATATGATATTGCGCATATGCCCCATCCCCTCCTATGACGTCACGTGGTGAGTAACGTTATAGAAGTCCAAGTACAAACTTAAAACAAAGTCATTTGCAATCAGAAAGTTTCTATACGTCCGTTTAATGCGGTTGAAGTTACGCCTATATTGTCTTTTTCAGATAATATAGTTCGCAGCACTAACTTTAATCTGCTTTTTCATTTTTATTACTTCCAACTGTAGGCACTTAAATCTTAGTAAAATACATAATTTGTTAAGAGGTTGTGATGAAACGTCAAACTCCAATGCATTACAGCATATTATTGTTGCATTGGACTCACTACTTGACACCATCCGCGTGACAGGTCTAAAAATAGGTAGTCTGAATATCATTTCTCTCGTTATTTGTGTCATAGGTACATCCCTTCGAATCTTTTGAAGTTGTATTCGTTTCCATGCACTTGATTTATTCCTTGCATATTTTCACGTTTGCTTAATCAAACTTGCTCTCCAATCGAAATGAATGCCCTATTTTAGATATTTCTTTTTTCACAATTTTATTTGATATGTGGACTTGATTTTATGTCACATATGTTAAGTATACAACATATTTTGAAAGTAAAAAAATTCTCGCTGCTCGAACAAAGTAATGCAGCAAAAGATTCAGTTTTTGTTATTTATGTTTCACACGTTTTCCTAGGCAACTAAGAGTTATTTAGTAAAGCAATATCAAAAAATCGGTACTCATTTAGAAGAAATAATTCTTGAAATCGGTCAATTAATAACGATGATGTGACGAGTTCAAGTTATCTAATTTGTCGCCCAGTTTTTCCTAGAACTGCATCTAAACGTGAACGCTCTCGCCATCTCTCAACTATCTCTATCTAGTAACTATACTATATAGGTATAGTGGGATGAAAAAAATAATCCGCTAATCATTTTTGTCACACACAATTAAAAAAGCCTGGATGCAGCAAGTGCGTTATGGTAGTGAATTTTCATAGAAATGATCTGGCACAAAATATTTTATTATAACTTTTTTTTCTTGTAACACAGAAATCTAAATTTTGGTGTATAGTTTACTTTTTATATCGTAAACCTACCTACCAAATTTGGTTATCATAGATTTTTTATTTTTTAAGATAAAATTTTTTTCAAATGAAAACTCAAAATTTTCCCGGAAAACCTCGTCCGATTTTTCTGATTAACGAACTTATCAGATCCATTTACAAAAGGAAGGTACATGCCAAATTTTTTCAAAATCGGCCCGTTATTCTTTGAGATAAAAAATTTTTTCGAATAAAAACTCAAAAGTTTCCCGGAAAACCTCGTTCGACTTCCTGACTAACGAACTTATCCAAGCCATTTACAAAGGAAAGGTACATGCCAAATTTTATCAAAATCGGCCCATTATTTTTTGAGTCATCGGTGTGATACATACATATATATATATATATATATATATATATATATATATATATATATATATATATATATATATATATATATATATATATATGTTCAGAAAGATTTCCGCGGTCTTTAATGTGAGACATGCTTGGTTCTCGGGTTAAACCGCGTCCATAATTTATGGAAACTCGACGTTTCGGCTCCTGTTTTGGAGCCATTTTCAAGAGGTAAAGGAAATATGTAAGGACACTCTAAGGCCTCAATCTGCCTACTCCTTAGAGTGATAGACAAAGGTGGGTAAAGGAAATATGTAAGGACACTCTAAGGCCTCTATCTGCGTACTCCTTAGAGTGGTGGACAAAGGTGGGTAAAGGAAATATGTAAGGACACTCTAAGGCCTCAATCTGCCTACTCCTTAGAGTGGTGGACAAAGGTAGGTAAAGGAAATATGTAAGGACACTCTAAGGCCTCAATCTGCCTACTCCTTAGAGCGGTGGATAAAGGTAGGTTGGGTTGTTGTAGCTCGATTACGGGGCCTCAATCTACCTACTCCCCAAATCTCGCCGGAGATCGTCTGTGAGGTCTCAGTGTGTTTAACCCTAGGCCTCAGAGAGATCTGGCAGTTCGTTGCAAGTCTTGTCTTATATATGTCGTTCCGTCTACCTGTTGCGTCATCAGTGAAAGTAGTGGGGTCACCGTCAATTAAGTGGGGGGATTTGGTCACGGTATCTAGAGGAAGATTAAGAGGGTCACCGGCATTTGTTACGGCAGATAATGATGCAATAAAATTGTCTGTGGAATTTATTGCCTTTTTGTGTGTTTGTAACGGAGATATAATAGGTTTCCAAGTAGTCGGAAGGCGAAGACCATCATCTCTCTTATTTAAACAATCGGGACGTTTTTCAATCTCGATTGCTTCGCGGATAATTCTCGTTTTGAAATTGTAAACCGGTGCTATTGTTTTGGCATTATCGAAGTCTATTTTGTGCCCTGTATGAATATGATGCATGGCCAGCGCCGATGAGGGGTCGGATTTTCTAACTGCGAGGGTGTGTTCGTATATTCTATTGTGGATGCGTCTGTTTGTTTGTCCTACGTAAGTTCGGGAACAGTCGGAACAAGGAATTTCGTAAACTCCGTGGGATTCGTTTGGAATCGTATCCTTGGGAGTTTTTATAAGATTTGACAGTTTTTGGTCTGTTGTGAATACGGTTTTGATATTATGGGTTCTGAAAATTTAACCCGAGAACCAAGCATGTCTCACATTAAAGACCGCGGAAATCTTTCTGAACATTTAATTCGCTTCTACGGGGAGGAACTTTTATCTTCTACCAAAATTTTCACCAAACTCCTTATCCGCAAATCCCGTCTCCTTTGAGACCTCATCTTTCTAAAAGCCTGCCGTGATCATCACGTGGTCCCAAAATCTTTTTAACTTAAACATCACACCAAATCACATAACGTCTCCAACATTTTAAAACGAACAGGCTTTGCTCTCCTTAGAAATACAATTCACGAGACAAGACGACACCTTAACACTACCAACACACTGCTTTACGACACGTACCTACATAAAAATACACACATACAAAATACACCCTACACTTTGGGACACTCTAGACAGACTCTCACATAGTAAATCAGAACATGTTACCCAACAAAAGACGGACGTACAAAAAAGAAAATTACAGCAGCTTCTAGACAACAAAAATCTCACACAACACACACATAATGCCAATCCTCCTATAGTAGTTCACAACCTTTCAAATTCCACCATAAGTGACGTCGCCATCAAAGTCCTATCCAAAGGTTTTAATTTTGCACCAACCCCTAAATTCATCCCAATAGAAAAGATAATTTCTCAATCAGAAGATGCGATAACACACTTACCGACTGACGAAGCTGAAATTACGAGACAAGACATTGCCAGGATATTACGTTCTGCCAAACCTCCACCTTCCAACCTTTCTCCTCACGAACGACAGTCAATCAGAGACCTAAACCGAAACACAGAAATTATAATACTGTTGCGTTTTCTCCGGGTTCTGGATAAGTGAGACTTTAAATTTTGACAAAACAACTTTATTTACTCTCTAAATATGGATACAATAAAAGTTCTAGAATGTCTCTCTCACAAAACACTTAGTTTATCTGGTCTTACAATCACTAATTTGTACAAAAGTCACTAATACACTGAAACTACAGTCGCTACTCTATAACACTTCACACTAGTTACTGCTTCTACGAGTCACTTCAACATTCTCTAACTGAACTGCCTCCGCTGGCTTACTTCCATCTTCATATAGCCGTCGCACCTTCCAGTTCGTTCTCGAGCGTTCTATTCCAGAATGTTCCAGGACCTTCTTTTACTAGAAGGTTCTGTGAATACAGATCGGTCCCGTATGTATACAGGGGGATGTATATACAGGTGATCCAAATGTGGTCATCACTCCTATGTTACACAAGAGGTGTTTCTCGAACTATAAGATCTCTCTGCGTATACAGGGTGTAAGGATTCTCTGCGTATACAGGGTGTATATACAGAGTGTTCGGAATGCGCAGACCTCAGTTATCCGTTCCGACGGGGTACAAGTTGGTAACTTCGTTATTTCTGGTCCTAGAGGGTTGAGACTTCGCCTGAGAGGGGTCACCCCAGGCACCCCCATGAGGGTGGGGAGGCGGTGTTGCCGGATTGTGCAAAATTTCCCAGATGTTGGGAAAGTTCTGGAGATGTGGCAACACCGCACCTACGTCTGTTGAAGTGCTTTGTAACAATACTACCAGCAGACAAAGGCAACGCTACAGTCATACTTGACAAAACAGACTATATACAAAAGATGGACAATATACTAAACAACACAGACTACAAACAAATCCCTAACAACCCTACAACTTGTCTGGAAAAGAAAACCAAAACTATCATCAACAACTCCCAACTCAATCCTGCCCTCAAAAAAGAACTAATACCCCGCGAAAAGTCATCTCGCATCCCTAGAAAATATGATCTCCCGAAAATCCATAAGCCTGATATTCCCCTTCGCCCTATCGTAAGTGCCCACCGTTCACCCACACAAAAACTTGCAAAACATCTAGCCAAAACTCTCCAACCATTAGTAGAAAACGCTACATCCTATGTCAAAAACTCCACCCATTTCATCGACCTTCTTCAAAACAACACCATTTCTCAAAACGACATCCTAGTTAGCTTTGATATAGTTTCCTTATTCACCAATATACCTCTATCTGAAACCCTTGACATTCTCAAAAATAAACTCAAAATTTCCCACGATACTTTAGCTCTTGTAGAACACTGCACATCTAACACTTATTTCCTTTTTCAAAACAAATTTTACAAACAAGTTCGAGGTGCTCCAATGGGTTCACCCCTCTCTCCTGCATTGGCCAACATTTTCATGGAAAACTTCGAGACACAAGCCCTCAATTCATCCCAACTTAAACCAACGTGTTGGTTAAGATACGTTGACGACATTTTCGCTGTCTGGCCATACGGCAAAGAATCTCTAGACGAATTCCTTTCTTACCTAAATAACATCAACCCCCAAATCCAGTTCACCATGGAAATGGAAAATAATTTTTCTTTGCCTTTCTTAGATGTACGCATCACTAAAAACCCAGTCAGAGGATTTTCTTACACTGTCTACCGAAAACCAACCCACACTAATCGGTATCTTAACGCCCAATCTCACCATCACCCATCGCAACTAAATTCCGTGGTTCGAACATTAGTAACACGATCCCTTAGACTAACGGACAACAACAACAAACAGACCGAATTAAACTTTTTAAGATAGACATTGCTAGAAAATGGATACGACAACAATCACATACTACGAAACATTAGAAACGCACAACAACAAAACACTACACCACAACAAGAACAAACAGCGTCCACACAACAACACACAGCGTTTTTACCATACATTAAAGGTGTCACCGACAAAATCAGCCGAATTTTCAGAACCCATAATATCAAAACCGTATTCACAACAGACCAAAAACTGTCAAATCTTATAAAAACTCCCAAGGATACGATTCCAAACGAATCCCACGGAGTTTACGAAATTCCTTGTTCCGACTGTTCCCGAACTTACGTAGGACAAACAAACAGACGCATCCACAATAGAATATACGAACACACCCTCGCAGTTAGAAAATCCGACCCCTCATCGGCGCTGGCCATGCATTATATTCATACAGGGCACAAAATAGACTTCGATAATGCCAAAACAATATCACCGGTTTACAATTTCAAAACGAGAATTATCCGCGAAGCAATCGAGATTGAAAAACGTCCCGATTGTTTAAATAAGAGAGATGATGGTCTTCGCCTTCCGACTACTTGGAAACCTATTATATCTTCTTTACAAACACATAAAAAGGCAATAAATTCCACAGACAATTTTATTGCATCATTATCTGCCGTAACAAATGCCGGTGACCCTCTTAATCTTCCTCTAGATATCGTGACCAAAGCCCCCCACTTAATTGACGGTGACCCCACTACTTTCACTGATGACGCAAGAGGTAGACGGAACGACATATATAAGACAAGACTTGCAACGAACTGCCAGATCTCTCTGAGGCCTAGGGTTGAACACACTGAGACCTCACAGACGATCTCCGGCGAGATTTGGGGAGTAGGCAGATTGAGGCCCCGTAATCGAGCTACAACAACCCAACCTACCTTTATCCACCGCTCTAAGGAGTAGGCAGATTGAGGTCTTAGAGTGTCCTTACATATTTCCTTTACCTACCTTTGTCCACCACTCTAAGGAGTAGGCAGATTGAGGCCTTAGAGTCTCCTTACATATTTCCTTTACCCACCTTTGTCCATCACTCTAAGGAGTAGGCAGATTGAGGCCTTAGAGTGTCCTTACATATTTCCTTTACCCACCTTTGTCCACCACTCTAAGGAGTAGGCAGATTGAGGCCTTAGAGTGTCCTTACATATTTCCTTTACCCACCTTTGTCCATCACTCTAAGGAGTAGGCAGATTGAGGCCTTAGAGTGTCCTTACATATTTCCTTTACCTCTTGAAAATGGCTCCAAAACAGGAAACGTCGAGTTTTCATTAATTCTGGACGCGGTTTAACCCGAGAACCAAGCATGTCTCATATATATATATATAAACATATAAAAATTGAAACTGACCCCGGATATGGGTTCAAGGGGTCCTACTTCGCGCTCACTTGCAAAAATTTTTTCAAAATTCAAAAGTCGGGATCTCCCCAATAGTGAATTTTTTCTACGAAAATTCACTAATAACAGAATTTCGCGACGCAGCAAGTGCGTTATAGTAGCGAATTTTCATAATAATTCTACTCTATAATTATACGGTTTATTAGTAAAGTTAATACTTTAAACTTACACATACCTTGAAAATCGATTTTATACGTAGTATAACATTAAAAATATAATATAGCACGAGGAAAATGAACTAGTATTAAGACAGCTAATATTGGAAGTACAAGAACAAGCTTATATGGATGAACGCGAGTCTGAAGGTGAAGATTATGAAAGTGGACATATACTTGAATTGTGCGACGTATATTTAGCTGGTTATTGCACCACACAGTTCTTTGCTGTAGCATTTGTTCGATACCAACCAGGAGCTGATTTAAGTGAGCCGTTCTTCAGGTACTTACCAGAAGAAGGAGAAACCAATACAAATATTTTTACGATGGAGAAATATTCAACGACAACGACAACAGAGGAACCTCCAACGGTAACAATGGAGAAGGCTCCAAAAGCGGAGAAGACTCCTGCAGTGAATGCAGATGAAGTGAAACTTGAAGCTGTGAAAATGATGAGACAAGGGTTTAATTAAAATTTTGAGTTCTCAAGCTGTGATGACCTCCACAAATTTGGGAAACATCTATATGGTATACTGCTACACGATTACAAGTTTCACGGTGAACGTAGTAAATCCTTTAGTTTTCTTCCACGAAAACTTCACCGTACAGATGTTATCGAAATGTTATATACAATTTACCATGAATATTTTAACCGTCTTCCAACTGATGCTGATTGGGATAAATATGAAAAGGAGGATTGTGCCGGTGTAGAAAATTTTGTTAAAGTCTGGCATGAACATGTTGAGGAATATGAAGTGTATTACGGATCTGACGACGACGAAGTAAAGAAAAAGAAAGTCAGAGCTGCCATAAAAAAATTGGTGGCCATGGACCAAAGGGACCATAACCCATGAGACGACAATATCCTGTAGAAAATTCAAACTTTTAATGATACTTACTTGTGAGTACGATAAAGCGTAGCACATGTTTGAAAATTTATAAATTAGGTAGTTTTAAAAAATACTAAAATTACGAAAAACTACAATTTTCAACACTGTATCATCAAAACGAAACGTTCTTGACCAGCTATTTACAAAAAACTTTTTATAACAGAATTACTTAATAAAAACCGTCCACAATATTGGACATTTATTAAGAAACAGTCTATATTTATCTATGAATATTCCAAAATCCAGAGGATGATCTTACCGACGCCCATGTACTCATTGCTGTATAGAGAAGTAGTTGTAAAAAGAATATTTTACAATTGTCACATTTGAAGAAGTATATACAGGGTAAAACATATATTTGTGCAACTATATATTAAGAATTAAAGAAATTAATGAGGACATTCAGTGTCCATTTAAATTTACTTTATTGACTCAAGTTTCAGTAGTCCTATAGCCAGTTTTCGTTTGATATAAGTGACTACATTAGAATCTTAAATACTAATTCTTAATGTCAAATTTTGTCACCACATGGTGTAATGAATGTGTTAATTACTTAAACAGATTTTACATGTTAACATCGTAATCATTCACTAATAGTTTCATTCAACCTTATTTTATAAATTTTATGAACGTAGAACGATCCAAATAAAACCGATCTGTTGGCTAAATAAATCATTTTGTCACAGTAAAATATCTCAATAGATACTGTGGTGGTATTCTATTTCTTTAAGCGGTGTACATTTAATCTAAGCGTTGGTAATTCACCATTTGCATCTTGTGACATTGGCTTACAGTAATACACAGGTGTCAATAAATAAATAGTATATAATTTATAGTGGATTATAAATCGCGAAGTTGAGGGACTTGACCAGACAACTGGTTACACTTCGGTAGCCTACCAATTGCCTCCAAAAACATACACTTAAAATTATTGCTTTTAACATCGACTGTTGATACACTTATATTTATTTCTCAAATTAGGATCTTGTAGATCGCAGCAAATGTGGGCTGTAATTTTAACTGGTTAAAAGTAATACACTTCCAAGAAGGCTATGGTGATGGTTTGGACGGAAAGGTTTTTTCAGCCTTTGTCAGTTATAAAAAAAAAACCAACTCTGGACGCAGCAAGTGCGTTATGGTAGTGAATTTTCATAAATATATTTTTTAATAGCAAGTATGTGTGTTTTTTTAAAAGCAGGCATCAAATTTGGTTACCAGTATAACCTATATAGTACAAACAATGTGCCATGTTTCATCAAAATAACCTTATTGTGCAAACATTTCCGAAAGTAAACTTAAAGCGTTCCCGAAAAAATTGATTTCTTGCTCAATCTTATAGGTTAATAGCAAATTAAGCTATTCAAATTTAAAGCATTTAATGAAAATTCGCTACCATAATGCACTTGCTGCGTCCCGAATGTTTGTCTTTTAACTGACATACCTAAATTTTGTTACATGGTGAACTTTTTATAATACCAACACGCGGACCAAATTTGGTTGCCATTACTTCTTACTTGTTATTTCCGGAGATATAGAAATGTTTTTAATAGCAAATATGTGTGTTTTTTTAAAGAAAGTAGGCAATAAATTTGGTTACCAGTATAACCTATATAGTAAAAACAATGTGTCATGTTTCATCAAAATAACTTTATTGTTTGTAAATGTACAAAAATTTTCGAAAGTAAACTTAAAGTGTTCCCGAAAAAACTCGTTTCTTGGTCAACCTTATAGGTTAATAGCAAATAGAGCTATTCAAATATGAAGCATTTGATCAAAATTCGCTACCATAACGCATTTGCTGCTTTTAGAATTAATTTTCTTACAAACATGCATTATATTTCAATGGAAAATGCAAAAATGCAGTAACATAAGGCGTGTTTGATTAAAAAAAAAAAGAAAATGTGTATCACCAACGACTTATGGGCCACCCTGTGATTGTAGAAATAATTTTTTAAGATGTAGCTCAAGACACCCTATAATTAATGTATACAATTTTTTTCATATCTTGTATAATAACGGATATATTGAGCTTTATTGATTTTTGACGAAAATTCGACGAAAGTTATATACCATTAAACGATAAACCCTATAGCTAATACTACTGCCAAGCATCAGAGAAGGGATCTATTTGAAATGAATTTTCTGGAAACATTTTAGTAAAATGAAGGACAATGACGGTTGAAACTAAGACTTCAGGGTTTGTAAAACATTCTTCTTGAGACATTTTATTTCCATAGCCCGTATTAGATTCAAGTTCTTTGCCTAAATGTTGCCAATTTTGGCGTTTTAAATCGCAACTTTGACGTTTTGAGGAAAACCCCTATTTATTTTTCTTTAAATGCCTATAACTTTTTTGTCTTTTGACCTACAGAGCTAAATTTTGGTATGGAACTTACCTATAAAGATGTGTACCAAATTTGGGTGCCCTTACTTTGTTAATTCCGGATATATATATATATATATATATATATATATATATATATATATATATATATATATATATATATATATATATTCGAAAGAAAACACAAACTTTTTCGGGAAAACCTGGGCCGATTTTCCTGGCCAACGAACTTATCCAAGCCATTTGCAAAA
The DNA here is from genome assembly GCA_964006375.1 of Tillus elongatus. NCBI lineage: Eukaryota > Metazoa > Arthropoda > Insecta > Coleoptera > Cleridae > Tillus > Tillus elongatus. The sequence continues at coordinate 81,655,082 of OZ023263.1, read as the reverse complement.
GGAAGGTATTTACCAAATTTAATTAAAATCGGCCCAATATTTTTTGAGTTATCGGTGTGATACATACATACATACACACACATATATATATATATATATATATATATATATATATATATATATATATATATATATATATATATATATATATATATATATATATATATATATAAACATATAAAAATTGAAACTGACCCCGGTTATGTGTTCTGGGGGGCCTAATTAGCGCTCATTTGAAGAATTTTTTTCAAAATGGAAAAGTTGGGATCTCCTCATTAGTGAATTTTTTAAAGAAAATTCACTAATATGTTCATATTATCAAAACTTGAAACTACTTAATGTCATAATGCGAACAGAGTAAGAATTTTTTGTACAAAACCTTGAGAAATACGTCAAAAATCATTTATTATTGTAAAAAGTAAATTATCTATCACAAAATGTTTAAAGAATAGTCGTGAACAAGAAGAAACAGGTCGTTATTCTTTTTCCGGAGACCGCTGTAGTACTTTTAGGCTTTTTGACTGTACTCCTGCACGGTATGTTTTGAACACATTTAATTTCTGACCGGACAAAAACATTAATAGAGCCCCTTCTTCAAAAAAATTTGAATCATATTAGGAATTGTTAATATTTGTTCTATGGAAAAGATCTCTTTTATGACAAACTTAATAACAACAAAGTATGATTACTTTGTTGTTCTTAAGTTTGCCATAAAAGAGACATTTTCCATAGAACAAATATTAGCAATGCTTTAAAATAGCAATCTTGTGATTCAGAATCACTATCTGAATCTAAAGTTGAGTGGCTACTTTCTTCATGTATGTTTTCGATCTCATTTTCGTCGTCAGATGAGGAAAAATTATACGTCTGTAATTTTGTACATTTCTTATTTTCTTTAGATAATGGTTTTTACTTTCCCGATCACCTTATCTCTCCCCAACTGCACTTTTTTATACTTTCTTCATATATGTTTTCGATATCATCTTCGTCGTCAGATGAGGAAAAATCATACGTCTGTAATTTTGTGCATTTCTTATTTTCTTTAGATAATGTTTTTTACGTTCCCAAAGACCTTATCTATCCCCAACTGCAGTCTTTTATTTTTTCTTTTTTGACTTTTCTTGTATGGCTTTCAATTTTTCATCGAGTGTACGTTTTTCTAGAGTGTCAGTTAAAATTGGACCTGATTTACGGCCACCTCACTTCTTCTTCCTTGACCAAGCTAACGGCAGTGGTTTGCCAATATCTGGTGTCATTATCACCTCTGACCAAACTGGAATATCTGTTGATATTCTGTTGATGCTTGTTTTGTTGGGATTATCGTCAACATGACCAGTGGAGACCTGATGAGAGAGTTGGGTGTCTTTATCATGAACTTTGTTCTCTTTCATAACCAAGAATGTGTTGTTTGTCTTGGTTATTTCCTGTCTTATCGGCTATTATGACTTGATATATAGGAATAGGTCCGTCCATCACAGCAGACAGAGGAAAGTCCAAATCCGTAAATATACCCCCCCCCCCAGTTTTTGAAACTGATTTTAACGTTGCTTTGCGTAAAGGAAGGTATATACGCGTTTTTTACAAACTCTACAATTTGTATATAGTAGTCCTCTCTCTGGGTTGTTCATAAGCCATTTTCATGTTTATATCCTATAATTTGCTGAAAATTGGAATATACTCCCACGTCAAGAAGCTGAAGCTTCGGGTATGGTCAAGATTTAAAAAAAAATTGTCTCTAGCCAAGTTTGGGCATATTTGTAAAATAAATAGAGGTCACTTTCTACAACTCCAACTGGGATATTCTTCAACATGTAATCTCTAAATTTGCTATCCGAGTTAAATTCTGTCGTTGGATTTTAAGTAACAGAACAATTTTATAACAAACTCTATTCACTGGCAGTCACATTTTACTAAAGATGTTATACACAATACCAGAAATATCATCTGTCGGCGTACCAGAATCCCCATGCTGTTAAACGAAGGAATCCACAACATTTTTACTGTCAATAAGTACATTCATTTAGAATGACTCGCGAGGTTTGTTTAATTTTGTTGATAAACGGTAAACCTTCTTTGCTGAAAAACGGCAGTACACATTCTATCTATTTACAACACAACGGAGCCTCACCACATTATTTTCTCCAGAGTGAATCGATCTTGAATGATACTTATTCTAACATGTGAATAGGACGTGGTGGTCCGCACAACTCGCCTCCGGGATCAGACAATTTAAACGCTCTTGATTATTATTTGAAGGGTCATTTGAAGACAAAGGAGTACAGCTCTTAAATTAACACAAGATCTCGTTTGAAGAATAACTGGTTGTTTCTGAGGCAATCAGAAATCGACAGTCACTAGAAAGTCACGAAATTGTACAAGAAAGCAAGATAATGTATTACTGCCAATAGATGTCACTTTGAAGAAAATTGACCCCCTCAGCCGCTTAATTATTGTTTAGTAGCATTTGGATTGTTTAAAAAATTAAACGTTAAGCGTCTATTTTTAGTGAATTTTCCTGAAAAAGTTCAGTAATGAAGAGATCGCGAATTTTGAATTTTGAAAACATTTCTTCAAATGGAATTTAAGATCAGGTACCTCAAAAAAAAATGGGCCGATTTTGATGAAATTTGGTAGATGCCTTCTTTTTGTAAGCGGCTTGGCTAAGTTAGTTATCCAGGAAAATTTGACCAGTTTTTCCGGGAAGATTTTGAATTTTCTTTCGGAAAATTTTTGTATCTACGAAATTAACAAAGCTATGACAACCAAATCTGGTTCACACGTTTATACTTTCAAACTTACCCTACATACCAAAATTCAGATCTCTACATTAAAAGGAAAGAAAGCTATAGGTATCTAAAAAAATGGGTGTCACTGATGCTCATAAGAAAGCACAAGAACAAAATATTTTGTATGGTTAACAAAACAAATTGGATATTACATACAATGGTTAAGTTTTCTCGACGCAAAATGGTTAAGTTGCAAAAAAAATGTGTTGAAAATTTTATAATTTTTCTTCTCAAAGCGTCGCGATTTGAAACGTGAAAATTTGCAGTTTTCAGACAAATAATCTCAGACAAATACGGATTGTGCAGAAGAAATATCGTAATAGGTGGGTTTTACAAAGCCTTAAGTTTCAGCTTCAACCACCATTGTCCTTCATTTTACTAAAATATTATCGGAAAATCCATTTCAAATAGACCCTCTTTCTGATGCTTTGGCAGTAGTTTCAGCTATAGAGTGTATGGTTTAATAGTCTATATTTTAGCAAATATTCGTAGACTTATGAATTTTGAAAATATTTATTCAAATGAGCGCGAACTAGAACCCCAAAAACCCATACACGGGGTAAGTTTCACTGTTTGCCTGTTTACACATATACAGGTGACGAATTTCTACGGTAAAACTCAATATTTTTATTTATATACAAGATTCGAGCAAAAATTGTAGATTTTAATTACAGGGTGTTTTGAGCTGGGGGTGGCCCATAAATCGCTGGTGATACACACTTTATTTTTTTAATAGAACACCGCTTATGTTATTGCATGCTTGCATTTTCCATTAAATTATAATGTTTGTTTGTAAGGAAAAACATGATATCGTTCATCCTTTTTGAGTTATTTCAATTGTTTTGCAACTTTTCGCGTTTTTGACACATTGCACAAACACGTATTACAAATTGTAAAAATTTGTTTCTACCAATAGAGCGCTGAGCCCTATGAAAATGACGCTTTCAGCGAGCTTTTTGTTTGTATTACTCGTCAAAAAAATCGAGCTGCCTTATACAGGCACTCACAAAAAGTGGCGGAACTTGAAAAGTTTTCGCAGAAATGTTTTTAGTGTTTCCGTAGGAATCATTTTTGTGAAATGGTGGTAATAAATAATAAATGTTTAGTAAGTTATTGTAAATAAAAGTTGTCGAATTTTTGTGAAAAATATAATATAATGTAACGTTACTGAAGGCAATTTTGGCCAAAAAATAGTGAATTTTTGTAAAAGAAATGTTTGAAAAATATCATATTTTTTTTTCTACTTGTGTCACAAAGCTGTTTGTCAATAATTATATCTTGGCAGGTGTGTAAATAGCTTGAAGAGGTTCGTTGGCTAGGAAAATCGGACCAGTTTTTTCTGGAACTTTTAAAGTTTATTTTCGGAAAATGTTTGTACTTTTTGAAACAACAAAGCTATTTTATTGAAATGTGGCACATTGTTACTACTATATAGGTTATAATTCCAACCAAATGTCCCTTTAAAAACAATACATATTTGACATTGCAAACGTTTTTACGAAAATTCCCTACCGTAACGCATTTGCTGTGTCCAGACTTTTTTATGTTTCAGTTGATGGTGAGAAAATTAACTGGCTAAATATAAGATCTATAAACATAAAAAAAATCTTTTTCGTTATATATTCAACAAAACACTTTTGAGGGTCCCTTCGAAGAGGTCAATATAAAGAAAGTAAGGACGGCAACCTGAGTATCAAAAGGATCTATTTCTAGATTTGGTCCACTTATGGCCTCGAGGAAAAGCTATAGCTGAGCCCAAAACTTGCCAATTTACGCGAAATCTATTTTCTACAATATAATCTTATACCATCTGACTGTGTAAATTTTTACCAGAAACTGAAAGGAAATGCAAATATTGAAGAGGATATTGATGGCTTCAACACTGAAAATCTCGACTTTGCCATCGAAGAGAATTAAATTCTAAATATTATAATAAACACTACAATGTTTACTTGTTTTTCTTTCTTGTTTTTTTAATGAAATATCTCATCCTAAATAGATTCAAAAGACTTAATTTTTTTGCAGAAAGCATCCAAGCCTCAAAAAACAATGCTATACGAAAAAAAAAGAAATACTATAAAAAGCTTGTTTATTTAGAACACTTCAACAAAAACTAGGGTTCAAATGTTGCGGGTTTTTAATATCTTAAGAAAAACAGTTTATTTATTATAAAAATGTATTTTTTAATTTCACGCAAAACATACTTGGTGTGGGTTGATCGCTTTATGCAAAACTGGGTCCAATTGATATTCACACTTTCTACTATTCAAAAAAAAATTACTTGACTGATGTTTTTACTTGTCAAGGTGACATACCATAGTGATAAATATATAAATGACTGTCGCAAAAACAATGCCAATTTTTCTGAAATAAGATAAGTTTTTATGTGCTTTTAAAATTTAAATCTTTTATTTGTTAGGCTTGCAAATTTATTCAACTTGAGTTTTTAGTGAATTTTCTTTAAAAAAATTCACTAATGGAAAGATCCCGACTTTCGAATTTTGAAAAAATTTCTTCAAATGAGCGCTATCTAGGACCCCTCGAACCCAAATCCGATGTCGGTTTCAGACTTTATATGTTTATATATATATATATATATATATATATATATATATATATATATATATATATATATATATATATATATATATATAGATATATATATATATATATATATATATATATATATATATATATATATATATATATATATATATATATATATATACATATATATATATATATATATATTTATTTATCTGTCACACCTATAACTTAACAAATAATGGACTGATCTTGATAAAACTTGGTGAGTACCTTCCTTTCGTAAGTGGCTTGGATAAGTTCGTTAGCCAGGAAAATCCGCCGAGGTTTTCCCGAAAAATTTTGTGTTTTCTTTCGAAAAAAATCGAAAAAAATTTATATCTCCGGAATTAACAAATACGCGGGTTTATATCATTATAGGTAAGTTACCTACCAAAATTTAGCTATGTAGGTTAAAGGACAAAAAAGTTACAGGCATTTAAAGAAAAATAAATTTGGGCTTTCCTCCAAACGTCAAAAGTCGCGATTTTAAACGTCAAAATTGGTAATATTTAGGCAATGAACCTGAAACTAATATGAGCTATGGAAGGAAAATGTCTCAAGAATAATGTTTTACACAGCCTGAAGTCTTAGTTTCAATCGTCATTGTCCTTTATTTTACTTAAATATTCCCAGAAAATTCATCTCAAATAGACTCTTTCTCTGATGCTTTGGCTGTCGGTTTAGTTAAGTTGATGCTTTCGCTGTAGGTTTAGTGAAGTTTATGGTTTAACGGTCTATAATTTTTAGTTAATTTTCGTAGAACAAATTCGTTACTGCATTTTAGCATTTTTTATTGAAATATGATGCATGTTTGTAAGAAAAAATCTGGACGCAGTAAGTGCGTTTTGGTAGCAAATTTTCATTAAATCCTCCAAATTTCAATAACTCATTTGCTATTAACGTAAGTTTTGTTGGTTAGGAAACCAAAATTTAACTGTATTTTCGGAACATTTTTGTATGAACGCAGCAAGGGCGTTTTGGTTGCGAATTTTCATTAAATGTTTCAAATTTCAATAACTCAATTTGCTATTAACCTAAGGTTCATTGGCTAGGAGACCAGTTTTCTCAGAAACATTTAAAGTTTATTTTCCCAAAATTTTTGTACATTTTCAAATAAGTATTTTGATAAAATATGATACATTGTTCCTACTATATAGGTTATACCGGTAACCAAATTGATGCCTGCTCGCATTATAGCGATATATTTGTAATTAAAAACATTTTTATGAAAATTCACTTCCATAACGCACTTGCTGCGTCCAGAGTTTTTTTCTTTGTGAGGTTGACGTAGTAGCATGGCCAAAGAGATAAAAAGTGTCACAAAAACATTAAGTAAACTTTCCTGAAATGATATCAGTTTTTATGTGGTTTTAGAATTTAAATCTTATATTTCTAGGCTTGTAACTTCGAAAGGAATAAAAAATGAACTACCGCTTTTGTGTTTTTTATCTTAGAATTAAGCCTACTACATGCTTACAGAATTTGAATATAACGATACGGGACACCTATATATATATATATATATATATATATATATATATATATATATATATATATATATATATATATATATATATATATATATATATATATATATATATATATATATATATAGTGTCCAAGATAAGGAGGGGATAGCATGAGGAAATCGGAAACCGTAAGAGATACAGGGTGGGTTAAATTAGAAAAAAGTTGCCCATTTTAGAGCTCAATTAAACGGTATTTTGAAACTTTAGAAATTCCGATTAGTTCCGGAGATATTCGAAAAGACGTTATTTGAGAAGATATTGAAAAACAGAAAACACTTTCTCACGTACACTTTTTAAGCTCTACAAGTTGGTGTTTATAGATTTTTTATTCGACGTTTCGTCTCCGAAAAACCATCATCAACTTTAATTTTTTAAATACGGCCCTGTTAGTTTTATTTTAAAACTTAAAACCATTTTCAAATCTGACTTAGAGGTTGTATCATTTGTAACGGTTTTAATTATGTTTTCAGATTGTTTCAGTCAAAAAACAAAATTATTCAGGAATAATCTTCTGAGTACGGCCCTGAATACTCGAAAAGCGTTTATTTCGCTAAGGTCGTACCTTTTAAAATGTCAATGAACCACAACATTTTCAGTAAGATTCTTCAAACTTATTAATAAAAAAAATACATTTGTAATAAATAAACCAATAAAATAACTTGAATTAATGACATGTAGGTACCTTATTAACTAATGAATAGTATATGTAAATAGATTATCTGCCTTAATCATAACAGATGTTCAAACAAATCACCATTATTATCTAGGAATAATTGTCTAATTGTGGAATCCAAAACATTGTTTACTTCATCTGGTGTAATGGTTTGCAATGCTTGCAAAACCAGTTGACGTAATCGTTCCTCCGTGTGAAAATTTCGTTGGTTTACGTAGTTTTTGACATGCCCCAAAGATGGAAGTCAAGAGGTGTCAGATCTGGCGATCGTGGAGGCCAAGAAACCGCTGAATGCGTACCTATCAATTTGTCAGGAAACCTGTTTGATAGGTATTCTTGAACAGTTCTCGAATTATGAGCCGGGGCCCCGTCTTATTGAAACTAGATGTAATTGACTTCTGCTACTGGTAAGTGAGCGTCGAACAATTCTTCCAAATTATTCTGCAGGAAATTTCGATACCGATCGGAAGTCAGTGATCAATGATAAAAAAATGGTCCAATTATCCTTGTCCCTAACATCACCAACCACATGTTGAAACCAAAACCGTGTTGGTGCTTAGACGTTTTGTATAAATGAGGATTTCTTCTGGACCAGAAATGTGTATTTCGCCTGTTGAAGATTCCGTTGTTAGTTACCATACTCTCATCAGACCATAATATTTTATTAACAAAATGTTCATCCTCTTGACATTTTCTAGTGTACCACTCACAAAATGCCATGCGTTTTATATCGTCCCCGAGTCGTAAGCCTTGGCAGATTCGAAATTCGTAAGGATGGTATTTGTTCTTACGCAAAATAAAATTTGCAGTAGATTTTGGAGTCCCAGTTACTCTTTCAGTATTTCTAACCGATGTTGTAGGGTCTTGTGCTACAGCTAACAGTACATTATTTTGAGTTACTTCAGTGCATTGTTTGTTTCTAGTAACAATTGGTTTCTTAAATAAATCATACTGCAATAAATTGGTAACTATTCTTCCATATATATTTCTATTTGGCTGTACTCTTTCAGGCAAATAATTTAAATACATTTGCCCAGTTTTCCTGTATTACTATAGCACATAATGTAACATTTTAACTTGTCGAACTTTTCTTGAAAAAAAAAATGTCCAGCCATTTTTAAACGAATTGAAAGAGCTTGTACCCAATTAATTGTATGTAACAAAGTGAAGTAACTGACACTGACATTTATATTTGTTGAAAGATCTCTATTGTCATTAGAGACAACTTGTTTATTTTTCAAAGCCCTCTATGTTTAGGACCTAGTCTTATAATAGTACGGTTTAATGTGTTACATTTTAATAGGAAAGAAATATTACTGAAAACATTTTTCTCTTCATTGACTTTTTAAAAGGTACTACTTATAGAAATAAATGCTTTTCGAGAATTCAGGACCGTACACAAAAGATTTTTCCTGAAAAATCATCTTTTATGACTGAAACAAACTGAAAACATATTCAAACCATTAGAAATTATACATATTATAATTAATATTTACAAATGGTTTTCAGTTTTGAAATAAGAAATGCAGGGCCGTGTTTAAAAAATTAAAGTTGATGATGGTTTCTCGGAGACGAGGCGTCGAATAAAAAATCTGTAAACACCAACTTGTAGAGCTTAAAAAGTGTACGTGAGAAAATGTTTTCTGTTTTTCAGTATATTCTCAAATAAAGTCAGAAAAAAATAAAACCGAAATTGGCGAATTTCGGTTTTTTCGAATATCTCCGGAACTACTCAGAATTTCCAAAATTTCAAAATACCGTTTAATTGAGCTCTAAAATGGTCAACTTTTTTCTAATTTAACCCACCCTGTATCTCTTACGGTTTCCGATTTCCCCATGCTATCCCCTCCTTATCTTGGACACACTGTATATATATATATATATATATATATATATATATATATATATATATATATATATATATATATATATATATATATATATATATATATAAACAAATAATAATTTAAACGGACCTTGGCTTTGAGTTCTAAGGGTCCACATTCGCGGTCATTTGAAAAATCTCACCATCTATACCTCTCTATTAGCGAATGTTATTAAAAAAAACATATTTAACATTAAAAGCATTTCCATGAAAATTCGCCACCATAACGCACTTCCTACGTCCAGACTTTTTTTTTGTGATCACCTATAATGTGTATTGCACATATGGTTATGCTATGTACATTGCGCTCAGAATCATCAGTAAATGACGAAGCTTGTAGTTACTATTTTGTCTAAAAAAATGTCAGAGGGTGTAAAATGTTACAAGGTTCACTCTATACATTTTCTGCAGAACGATTTTCAAATCATATGCAAAGTACCGTACAAAACCATCTCTTTATTCTTATAACGATGTACGATGTTAAAGCAGAGGTAGTTACCATATAGGTAAAGTACATTGCTCTCGAGGTAAGTAATTTTGTATGTTATGAAACGTACCTCTACCTACACAATGTAAGTTTCTGATTAAATTTATTATCGAACAACATTCTACATTTCAATCGTGATACATTCTAATGAACCGATTCTTCAGATTAAATCGTAATTCGTTATCAATGGCAGCTCTGTGTATTTTTCCCATAAGACATAAATTGATTCCGCCGTAGCTTTTCGAAAATGAAACACTTGTGGCGGACGCACACGGTGGTGGTAAAGCTCTGCGAGTGTTACCAGGCTGCTCTTTTCTGTTTTAATTGGACCTATATAATTTTAACATGTCACTTCGAGAACATATTAGTTTCAGATCCAGATGCGGTAAATTCACGCGAACCACTTCCGAAGATCATCCCAAGAGTTAGTTTGCTTATAGCACTCTAGTCGTACTTAACACAAATGTTCGTTTCTTAAAATCAGTGCTTTTTTGTGTAAGGAACAAATAGTTTACTGTGCAATATGATTCGTGCCTACGTACACATAGGAATCTTCATTGGAATGGTTACTTTAAGTAAGTAAAGTACTTTTAAATTAATTTACATCATACTACCTGTTTGAAATATTTTTGCACATTTAAATGTTTACAAAGGTGCTATACATACGTCTCTGTAGTTCGCTTCCTGTTAGAATAGTCTAAAATTAGTTGACGGCTGCGTTCACCTCTTCTATAAGTTCATTCTAAATTTGGAATATGGGTATTTGGAGTAATGACTTTTTCTCCAATTAAACGATTAATAGTTTAAATATAATAGCACATAATGTGCGATTTATGGGATCCAATTCGCAACAAATAATTCAATTGCCCTACATATAAATTGAAGAAATGATGTCAACTATCTTTTAAATAAATGTGACGATAATTTAAGCTAGTCTGTTACACCAAATTAAATTTGTAAATTATAAAATAAGTAATTAAAATACGGACAAATAAAGCACGTTTAGTCAATGCAAAAAGATGAATAATTAATAAAAAGTCTGGACGCAGCAAGTGCGTTATGGTAGTGAATTTTCATAAAAATGCTTTTATTAGCAAATACATGTGTTCCCTTTTAAGAAAGCAGACATCAAATTGGTTACCGGTATAATCTATATAGTAAAAACAATGTGCCATGTTTCATCAAATAACTTTATTGTTTGAAAATGTACAAAAATTTTCGAAAATAAACTTCAAGTGTTCCCAAAAATACTAGTTTTTTGGTCAACCATATACGTTAATAGCAAATTGAGCTATTAAAATTTGGAGCATTTCATCAAAATTCGCTACCATAACACACTTGCTGAGTCCCGAATTTCATTACTTACAAACGTGCATTATATTTCAATGGAAAATGCAAAAACATAAGGCGTGTTCGACTAAAAAAAAAAGAAAATTTGTATGACCAACTTATGGGCCACCTGTGATAGTAGAAATATTTTTTTAAGATGTAGCTCAAGACACCCTATAATTAATGTATATAATTTGTTTTCATATATTGTATAATAACGGATATATTGAGCTTTATTGATTTTTTACGAAAATTCGATAAAAATTATATACCATTAAACGATAAACTTTATAGCTAAGAGTACTGCTAAAGCATCAGAGAAAGGGTCTATTTGAAATGAATTTTCTGGAAATTTTTTAGTAATATGAAGGACAATGACGGTTGAAAGTAAGACTTCAGGGTTTACAAAACATTCTTCCTGAGAAACTTTCTTTCCATAGCCCGTATTAGTTTCAAGTTCTTTGCCTAAATGTTGCCAGTTTTGACCTTTTAATTGTCACTTTGACGTTTTGAGGAAAACCCCAATTTATTTTTCTTTAAATGCCTATAACTTTTTTGTCTTTCAAGTTACAGAGCTAAATTTTGGCATGTTAACTATAATGACGTAAACCCGCGTACCAGATTTCATTGCCCTTTCTTTGTTATTTCCGGAGATATAATTTTTTTTCGAAAGAAAGGCAAAATGTTCCTGGAAAACTGGAAACGATGTTCCTGGCTGACGAACATATCCAAGCCACTTGCAAAAGGAAGGCACCTACCAAATTTCATCCAAATTAATCCATTATTTTTTGAGTTATCCTTCGGACACACACACACACATATATATATATATATATATATATATATATATATATATATATATATATATATATATATATATATATATATAAACACGAATCTCGTCATTAGTGAATTTTCTAAGAATATTCACTAAAATAAATATGAACAAAACGATATTAAAAAAGTCGGGACGAAGCAAGTGCGTTATGGTAGTGAATTTTCATAAAAATGTTGTTAATAGCAAATATGTCTTTTCTTTTAAAGAAAGCAGGCATGAAATTTGGTTACCACTATAACATATATAGTAGAAACAATTTACCATATTTCATCAAAATGACTTTATTGTTTGAAAATGAAAAATTTTTTCGAAAATAAACTGATAATGTTCCTGAAAAAACTGGTTCCTAACCAACGAACGTTAAGTTAATAGCAAATTGAGGTATTGAAATTTGAAACATATAATGAAAATTCGCTACCATAACGCACTTGCTGCGTCCTGAGTTTCTTTTCTTACAAACATGCATTAGATTTCGATGGAAAATGCAAATGATAATATAAGGTTTGTTCGATTAAAAAAAGTCTGGACGCAGCAAGTGCGTTATGGTAGCGAATTTTTTAAATATTATTTTAATACCAAATGTCTTTCTTTGATGAAAGCAGGCATCAAACTTGGTGGCCTATATAGTAGAAACAATGTACCATATTTCATCGAAATAACTTTATTGTTTGAAAATATATAAACATTTTTCGAAAGTCTGGATGCAGCAAGTGTATTATGGAAGTGAATTTCTATAAAAATGTTTTTAATAGCAAATGCGAGCAGGCATCAATCTGATTACTATATTTTATCAAAATTACTTATGGTTTGAAAATATACAAACATTTTCCGAAAATAAACTTAAATCTTGGTTTCCTAACCAACAAACCTTACGTTAATAGCAAATTGAGTTATTGAAATTTGAATGATTTAATGAAAATTCGGTAAATTTGCAGATTAGCTCCCGAACGCTTTTCAAAAAATTGTTTTCAGAAACATTACTAGAACCCCACCTGGATGCACACACCACAAGAAAAATTTCTTGTTCACACCCCCCAAGGAAGCTACGGGACTGGGAGTGAATAGGGGTGTTGGGCGGGGTAGGTAGTAAAAAGGAAATATGAGCAGAAAATACGAAGAAAACTGTCTGTTTGAAGCCATATCCCCATTAAACCCTGCCTACCCCGCACATCACCCCTATTTGCCACAGGTCACGTAACTCTCTTGGGGGTATGTACAACAAGTTTTTCTTGTGGTTTATGCAACGAGGGTGGTTGTATGCACACGAGGGGGGAAGGAAAATGCCTACGAGGAAGCAACCCCCCCGTTCGACTTGCAGCAGGGGTGGGTGGCTGCTTCGTCGTGGGGATTTTCCTTCCCCCTCGCGTGCATACAACCACCCTCGCTTAATAAACCACAAGAAAAATGTCTTGTTCCTACCCGCCAAGGAAGTTGCGGCACCTGGGGGGATAGGGGTGCTGTGCGGGGTAGGCAGGGTTTAAGGAGGATATGGCTTCAATATGTGAAAAATACAGCTTTCAAGCCAGTTTTATTCGAATTTTCTGCTCATATTTCCTTTTTACTACCTACCCCGCCCAGCACCCCTACTCACTTCTGGTCCCGTAACTTCCTTGGGGTGTCTGAACAAGAAATTTTTCTTGGGATTTGTGGATCCAGGGGGGCCCTAGGCAGGTTTCTAAAAACAGTTTTTTGAAAAGCGTTCGGGAGCTAAACTGCAAATTTACCGAACATTCGCTACCAAAACGCACTTACTGCGTCCAGATTTGTTTCTTACAACCGCATCCTATTTCGATAAAAAATGCAAAAATGCATTAACAAATTTGTTCTACGAAAATTAGCTAAAAAAAATTATAAAGGGTTAAACCATAAACTTCACTAAACCTACAGCGAAAGCATCAACCTGACTAAACCGACAGTCAAAGCATCAGACAAAGGGTCTATTTAAAATGACTTTTCTGTAAATATTTTGGTAAATGAAGGGCAATGACGGTTGAATCTGAAACTTAAGGGTTTGCAGAACACTCTTCTTGCAACATTTTCTTTTCACAATCAGTATTTGTTTCACGTTCTTTGCCTAAACATTGCCAATTTTGACGTTTAAAATTGCGAGTTTAGCGTTTTGAGGAAAACTCCAAAATTTGTTTCTTTAACTGCCCATAACTTCTTTGTCTAGGGACCTAAATTTTGGTACAGAGTTCACTCTTTAAAATAGAAACACGCGTACCAAATTTGGTTGCCCTTACTCTGTTATTTCCGGACATCTCCTCATTAGCGAATTAAAAAAAAATCGCTAAAAAGAAAATTTGTATCACTTATGGGCCTCCTATGATTGCAAAACTAATATTATAGGATGCAGTTTGAGCAGCCTATAATTAACAAATGCAATTTTTTTCATATCTTGTATAATAACGCATATATTGAGCTTTACCGCCGAAATGCGCCAACCTGTATATATGAAAACACATAAAAACTGAAACTAACCCTGGATATGGGTTGTAAAGAGCCTAGCTCGGGATCATTTGAAGAAATATATTCAAAATTCAAAGGTGGTGGTCTCCTCATTAACGATTTTTTTCTACAAACATTCGCTAAAAATTATAGACCATTAAACGACAAACTCCATAATTAAAACTACTGCCAAAGCATCAGAGAAAGGGTCTATATGAAATGAATTCCCTGCAAATATTTTAGTAAAAAGGACAATTACGGTTGAAGCTGAAACGTAAGAGTTTGCAAAACACTCTTCTTACTACATTTTCTCCATATAACCCGTATTCGTTTCACGTTATTAGCCTAAATGTTGCGAATTTTCACGTTTCAAATCGCGACTTTGACGTTTTAAGAGGAAAATCCAATTTTTTTTAATGCCTATAGCTTTTTCGTAGTTAAACCCACAGATCTAAATTTTGGTACGTGATTTACTTGTTATAGCGCAAACCCGCGTACAAAATTTGGTTGCGATAACTTTGTCATTTCAGGATATAAAAATTTTCCGAAAGAAAACACAAAATTTTCGGGGAAAAACTAGCTGATTTTCTTGGATAACGAAACACTTGCAAAAAGAAGGTACTCAGAATATTTCAACCTCTGATGATGCTCTCTAACCTTGTCAGTCAAACGATGGTCAGGTCAGGTCAGGTCAAAGTTGTGTTGTGGTGATTTAGGTTGTTCTCAAAGTGTACTTATCAGTGTTCATCACAAGTGCCAATCTTCACTTAGGAACGTACTCACCAAATTTGATCAAAATCTGCCCATTATTTTTTTGAGTTATTGGTAGTTATCTATGATAAAAGATAAAAAACTGAGGTTAAACACTGTGGCTGGAAACTGAAACAAAAAGCAGAATCGCCCCAAAAAGAAATACAAAAATAATAATAACGAGTTATGCGCTAGATATGTATTTCTTCAACGAAGCTGTCTTCATCAGTAGCTGTCGCAAAACTAATTGTATGGGCAAAATTATCATATTTATATACAAAAACTCTGGACGCAGCAAGTGCGTTATGGTAGTGAATTTTTATTAAATGCTTCAAATTTGAATAACTCAGTTTTCTATAAACTTGGAAAGTTTAATTTTGGTATGTAGTAAAGTCTTTTCTAGGGCAATATATCCACCAAATTTCATTAAAATAATTTTGTAATTTTTAGAAAATAATTTTTTTCGAAATAAAATTTAAAATTTGAATAATTCAATTTTCTATAAACTTAGAAAGTTGAATTTTGGTACTTAGTAAGGTATCTCCCAAGGCAACATATATAGTAATTTCATTGAAACAACTTTGTTATTTTTTTTTAAAGAAAACTCAAAATTTTCCCGAAAAACCCCGTCCGATTTTCCTGGCTAACGAACTCATCCAAGCCATTAATAAAAGAAAGGCACTTGCCGAGTTTTATTGACATCGGTTTATTATTTTTTGAGTTATCAGACGGATACATATATATATATATATATATATATATATATATATATATATATATATATATATATATATATAAACATATAAAAATTGAAAATGACCCCGGATATGAGTTCTAGGGGTCCTAGTTCGCGCTCATTTGAAATTTTTTTTGCAAAGTCTCACTATCGATACCTCTCTATTAGTGAATTTAAAAAAATAAAAATTCACTAAAAACTACACACTAAAAAATGATGTAATACCGATGATGCAATCCCGGATGATGAAATAACGGATTATGCATCACCGCATGATGCAATAGCGGATGCCTTAGTACCGGATGATGCAACACTGGATGGCGTAAGACCAGGACTACTGTTGTGTCAGTGGATACACCTAACCGATTGTGTGGATGTTGAAAGCAACCATGGATTATTCCGTGATATTTCAAAAAGTGCTGAATTGACCGGACCCATGTCTGAATTCATCAAATTTTGTGGATTCACTTTGTGGATTTCTAAACTTTTTAAAGCATCTAACTTGCGATAATCCGTGGTTACTTTCAATAACTTAAGATTACTATCGCCTACCTTATCCCGAGTCAATCATATCTTGGGCAACGTTAGATTTTTCTGCTCTATTGAATCTGAAATGAGCTATATGCTCTTTGATTCTTATTGTAATTGATCTACACGTTTGCCCAAAATAGACTTTCTCGCAATTGTGACAAGATATTTGATAAATGCCCGATTTGTGTCGGAAGTTAATAGTATCGTTTGGTCCACCCAAAAGGTTCCTTAAATTATCAAATTTATACACAACTGTCAAGTCAATATCTTTGAATATTTTCTCTAAACCTTTTGTAAGAAAAAAAAAATAGAAGGGAAGTACAGAGAACTTTTTGGGTGGCTCATCTGATTCAGGCTTCAATGACGTAATGTTACTTATCGACATTTTCCACCTATGCTTAGTAACTAATCTAAACGCAATGTCTGGAGAGAAACCGTTACAAATCGCAATATCTATAATTTTGTTTATATCTAAATTGTGTCGCTTACTGCTCAAAGGAAAACCGAGTAACATCTGAACAAGAAGGTCCAAACTCGATATTTTGTGACCGAAAGGATGATTTGAATCTGATGGTATGAAGCGATTTGTAGCAGTTTCTTTCATATAAATGTCAAATACTAACCTATCTAGATCTTTGATGATAATAGTGCCAAGGAAGGGTAATTGGTCATTGATCTCGATTTTGTAAGTAAACTTGATTGAAGGGAATATACTGCTCAACTTATTAATAAAATTATTGATCTTTACTGAGTGGGTGAATATAGTAAAAATAGCGTCGACATATCTCAACCATATGCTCGGAAAATACTCCACAGCTCCAGCAATGTTACTCTCAAGTCGGCTCATGAAGAGTTCGGCAACGAAGGGAGACAATGGGTTTCCCATTGCAGTTCCCTCCGTCTGCCGAGGAAACTTCCCGCCGACTCGAATGAAACTCTCAGACATGCATAATGAAGTTAACTTAATATATTCCCCCACCTGCATGTCTGATAGCTGGTTACCAGGAAGCATGTCCTGAAAATACTGAAGAGCCATGTCGATAGAGATGCTGGGGAACAACGACTTAACATCAAAAGAGATCAGTACTTTGTTTGGTTTGAACTTTAATATCTCTGATTCTATTAATGAATGCAATGGAATTTTTCACCAAAAAGTAGGAGGTTGAACTTCCGCTGTACTGAGCTCTTTTGACAACCATTTGTAAAGTTAATAAGTCCGGGAACCGATACCATAGGCTATTGCTCTCATTTTATTCCCCTGCTTATGTACCTCCGGGAGGCAATACATGCAAGGTACAGTCGGATTTGACACGGTGACCCTCTCCTTGGTATTGTCATCCATTAAATTATCGCAACTTTTGATTGTACTTTTAAAGCGAGTTGTCATACCAGGAAGAGGGTCTTTGGTATTTCCCGATAAGGACCAGTTATGATTAGATTTTCCACTCTATCAAAGTATTCGACCTTATCAAGAATAAAAATTTGGTTGAATTTATCTGCTTTTGAAAAGAAACAATCTTTCTTCCTGAAATCACATACAGTTCACATTTCGCTTTTTGACTGTTGATTTCTCAGCTTTGAGATCTGGTTTGAAAGGCAACTTTTGGATAATTGACGCATGGAGCTCTTAGTCTACTCGTTAAGAAACCCGAATGAGCTCTCCACCCCGACAATAATGTCTGTGAGGGGGCATCACAAGTAGGGCAGCATTTTTCAAATACCTTGCCGAGCAAATTCAACTGTATTCTAGTAAAGTTTTTGAGGATTGAGGAAGAAAGATTCTCTATGGTTTCAGAAACTTGCGGCGAGTGAATACAAGAGGTTTTTGGTTTTAATGACTTCTTTTTCAGGTTTAAAATCTTTAACTGGTTCTGAACTTTTGTACCAATAACCTTGAACATTCGTCGCAAAGCTGCTAAAACTTTCAAACTCACTATTATCTAAATTACTAACTATGACCATACGAAGATCATAGGCTTCCAACTCCAACCTAATACGTCTGGAGGATATATACCTAATATCTAAATTGAGAAGCTTTCTCTTGCCGAACCATACCGCTTTTTGAACATAAGGCGATTGATTGTCCCTGACGGCGTTCTCGATATGGTTCGGAAAGAGAAAGCGCCTTTTACAAAATTTAAGACATCCTATATCTAAAGCAATAAGTTTGATCTTGCCCACAAGTTTGAAGTAGTGATTGAAGTTGTGGACCGGGAAGTCACTGGATAAAAGACTGAGGTTAGATACTGTGGCTGGAAACTTAAACAAAAATCATAATCACCCAAAAAAAAACACACACAAAAATAATAACAAAGAGTTATGCGCTATTTCGACTACAACTTTGTCTTCATCAGTAGCTGTCGCTAAACATTCATATTTAATATATAAATATAATTATAAACTATACACTATGATGAAGAATGAAAAAAACCACAGTAGCTAGAGAAACTCCACACCCAGAAATTTTCGACTTATGCGGAGGGAGCTAAATACAGAAAAAGGATACCACCCATCAGAAGCCGGTCTTTCCACATTTGAAGAAGAAAAAACGACTGTCTGAATACGGGATTCGAACCCGGACCTCATAGTCTGAATTCTAGAGGTTACTCGCGTCGAGAACTAGGCTATTTATAGAAGGTAAGAGATTTTGAGTGTAGACACCACTGGGCTTAATTAAACTGCACAAGATATAACGCTGGTTAAATTGCACAAAAGCGCCACCTTTCCAAAAAAATTCATAGGTAACTAGATATAGACAAAAAAACTAAAAAGCGCCATTTTCGTCATTTAATAATATAAAAAAAAGGTATTCTAGAAGTTTGTAATTTTATACAGGATCTTAATCAATCATTATGGTTGCCATGGTCATTATATATATATATATATATATATATATATATGGTGATTTACGTAGGCGCTGCATTAGAAGTTTTTCAGCTTGCAGTTGGATTGGAAACTTGAAATTTGGTTCGATTGACCATCTAGTTCTGAGTTTGGCCAATCAATGTTACATGAAATTATCTGTTACAGTTTTTGACATTTGTCAATTTTTCTGGAAAAAATACCGCCGTAGTAACTTACGAATAAATTTGTATCTCGCCAACGGTTTAAGATGAGGAAACCAAATGTATGGAGCAGTTAGTCGGAAGTATAGGCTAACTCCTGATGTCTCATCAGGCGGTTTTCTAATATCGCATTCAACTACTTGAGTTATTCAACAAAAATTAAGAAATTGCGAGATACTCCATGCTTTTTCAAATATGCTACGGAAACAAAAGACAATTGTAATACTTGAATAAAAAATATGGATTCCTATTTAATTACACACGACAAATTCTTAACGAACAGGAACAATGTTGACAGAGCTCCAACGTTAATTGTTCGAACATTATATCGGTAATGTGTGCACTTCTAATTTCGTTGGTATCGAGACTGTCGAAAGTCTTATGAAAGAAAAAGGATGACGCTTATGATGCTATGATGGTGTAAAATGGTTTATATTGCAAACTATGAAAATTCCAATTCCAAAGACGCCGTTCGTATTGAGGCTTGTGGATGTGGCTGAAAACATCGAAGAATGATAATTTGAGTATCTTCATAGTCAGTTAATGGTTTGATTCGCGTAATAGGTCTAGCCACGTTCCCAAAACTTATAAAATTATCGCTCAGTCGTGGGAATTTTCCTGTGTCATAGTTGGAAAGTTTGGATATTATAAATTAAGTTCATGGACAGTTTGCTGAACACATGCCATGGATTAATGTATAATGTATAATGTATAATGTATATATTAACAATGAAACATGCCAATGTCACCTGAATGACACAGGGATGTTCATGTACGTCAAAAAATTAACAATAAGAACGACAATAGCACACACAATAAGCATAACAATTAAGGAAAATTTTTCCTTAAATAATACAAAACAAAGATACTTATAAAACACACTTATAACGTTTATAACGTTCAAAAGATAAGAGCTGCAGAATCCAGATCCAATTCCAATATTGTTTTAGTGAATTTTCTTAGAAAAAATTCACTAATGAGGAGATCTCGACTTTTGAATTTTGAAAAAATTTCTTCAAATGAGCGCGATCTAGGACCCCTAGAACCCATATCCGAGGTCAGTTTCAATTTTTATATGTTTATATATATATATATATATTTATATATATATATATATATATATATATTTATATATATATATATGTATCACACCGATAACTCAAAAAATAATGGGCCGATTTTGATAAAATTTGGCACGTACCTTTCTTTTGTTAATAGCTTGGATAAGTTCGTTAGTCAGGAAAATCGGACGAGGTTTTCCGGGAAAATTTTGAGTTTTCATTCGAAAAAAATTCATATCTCAAAAAGTAATAAGCCGATTTTAATAAAATTTGGCACATACCTTCCTTTTGTAAATGGCTTTGATATGTTTGTTAGTCAAGAAAATCGGACGAGGTTTTCCGGGAAAATTTTGAGTTTTCATTTGAAAAAAATTCATATCTCAAAAAGTAATAAGCCGATTTTAATAAAATTTGGCACATACCTTCCTTTTGTAAATGGCTTTGATATGTTTGTTAGTCAAGAAAATCGGACGAGGTTTTCCGGGAAAATTTTGAGTTTTCATTTGAAAATTTTTTTTATCTTAAAAAATATAATATCTGTGATAACCAAATTTGGTAGGTAGGTTTACGATATAAAAAGTAAACTATACACCAAAATTTAGATTTCTATGTTACAAGAAAAAAAAGTAATAATAAAATATTTTGTGCCAGATCATTTCTATGAAAATTCACTACCATAACGCACTTGCTGCGTCCAGGCTGTTACAATTGGTATATATATATATATATATATATATATATATATATATATATATATATATATGTATATATATATATATATATATATATATATATATATATATATATATATATATATATATATATATATATATATATATATATATATATATATTAGCCCTTTCGATACAAAAAATGTACATACGGCAAGTCAACCAGTACACATAGGATGCATAACAATTGCAAACAAATATCTATAACTAAACATAAACAAAACAGAAATATCACAGTTCATTATATATATATATATATATATATATATATATATATATATATATATATATATATATATATATATATATATATATATATATATATTAGCCCTTTCGATACAAAAAATGTACATACGGCAAGTCAACCAGTACACATAGGATGCATAACAATTGCAAACAAATATCTATAACTAAACATAAACAAAACAGAAATATCACAGTTCATTATCAAATAAATACTCCTCAAAACCGTAGTAACACCTGGATGCAAGGAGTGCCTTCAAATTATTTTTAAATATCCTGAACTCAGTATGCTCCCTACACCTATTTGGTAATTTATTATAAAATCTAATATCATTAAGCTTTCTGTGTTTAGTGTATACTTTAGCTGTAGTAGACCAAAAAATGGTTTGTTCAAGCGCCGACAAACATACTCAACGTGCTCATCCCATCACAGTTGCTGATCAATCAAGACTCCAAGACATGTTGTACACCCAGTGGAACCAACCTCAACGCTATACACGGTGAGAGTATTTGGAAAGGGCAAACAAGATAGTCCGCATAAAGAGCGTCTTGGAATTGTTCACAACCAACTTATTTGTCCAACACCAATCCAACAAGACAGAGTAAGCAATGTGCAACTTTGCTTGAAGAGCTTCAACATCATCATCCACAACCACCAGAGTAATATCATCAGCAAACAATACTCTAAAATAACATCTTATAAAAAATGGTAAGTCATTTACGAATAAAATAAATATTAAGGGAACAAGGACTGATCCCTACGATATCCCATACTCCATGCATTGCTCGTTGAAATCATGGCCAGCAACAGATACGTACATCAGCCAACCCAACACTCGTCCCCTCAATCCAAGGGCGTCAAGTTTGTTAGCAACAAATTTCAAGTCCATACAATCAAAGGCCTTGGACAGGTAAACAAAAAGTGCCGCCAGATGCTTACCAGAATCAACATTGCCAGAAACACACTCCAGCAAACCAGCAACCGCACTCTTGATAAAGAGTGTGAACCAAGTAATGGTAGTCTGGTAAACAAAGTGAAGGAATTTATATATATAGGAAGACCAAAGAATAGATGATGATATACAAAGTAGGATAAACGTAAGTGGGAAGATGCTGGGAGCTATGACCACTATAGCTAGAAGAGAATTTATATGTAGAGGCCAAAGTCGGTGTATACAACAGCGTACTGGTCCTAAGTCTCCCATGCAAGGGCAAAACCTAGTAGCTGTTTTATATGAGATTCCAACAAATTAAGGATTTATAAAAAGACTGTAGCCGTAGTGAACCATACGTCCCATTAAATTTAGAAATTGTATTTTTAGGACAAAAAATTCTGAAGTTTTCATTTTTTTAAATTTATTTGCAACTTAGACCCATAAGTTTATTGATAAAGTGAGTTACTAGGTTTTAGTTAGAATAATTAATATTAATAGTTGATCAACAAAGGGTAGGAACTCGACTTTTCCAGTTTGAAATTAACGTTGTAATTTGAAGGTTATGCCTCATATCGAAAGTACAGTTACAAGATACAGTACAGTATTAATTGTACAATACAGTAAAAGATAATAATGGTATTTTAAAAGTTAGAAAGAAAACCTAAAACGAAAATATAAAATGTTTGCTATTGATACTTAATATTCAGCACATGCAAAACAGATCTTGGGCACTTTTGCCAATTCCTGCCAGAATATTTTTTTCTTTCTGGCAGATGTGGACATAAGTTTTGTACTATCATCTGACTTTTGTCACTGTTTGTTCCCCTATTAAACATAAAACTTTGTGGTATTTCAATAGTAAATTTGTTTCTAAGAAACTGTGATTCACAAAAGTTCTCTTGGTGAAATTATTGTTTAAAAAAATAAAGATTTGCCACCTTTGATAAATTCTGCTATTGGAATGTTTTCTAGTAATGGAATGATAGTTTATCCTTCGGAACCTGCTTTTAGTGAATTTTCGTAGAAAAAATTCACTAATGGGGAGATCCCGACTTTTGAATTTTGAAAAATTTTTTGCAAATGAGCGCGAACTAGGACCCCTAGAACCCATATCCGGGGTCAGTTTCAATTTTTATATGTTTATATATATATATATATATATTTATATATATATATATATATATATATATATATATATATATATATATATATATATATATATATATATATATATATATATATATATATATATATGTATCACACCGATAACTCAAAAAATAATGGGCCGATTTTGATAAAATTTGGCATGTACCTTTCTTTTGTTAATAGCTTGGATAAGTTCGTTAGTCAGGAAAATCGGACGAGGTTTTCCGGGAAAATTTTGAGTTTTCATTCGAAAAAAATTCATATCTCAAAAAGTAATAAGCCGATTTTAATAAAATTTGGCGCATACCTTCCTTTTGGAAATGGCTTTGACATGTTTGTTAGTCAGGAAAATCGGACGAGGTTTTCCGGGAAAATTTTAAGTTTTCATTCGAAAAAAATTCATATCTCAAAAAGTAATAAGCCGATTTTAATAAAATTGGGCACATACCTTACTTTTGTAAATGGCTTTGACATGTTTGTTATTCAAGAAAATCGGACGAGGTTTTCCGGGAAAATTTTGAGTTTTCATTTGAAAAAAATTCATATCTCAAAAAGTAATAAGCCGATTTTAATAAAATTTGGCATGTGCCTTCCTTTTGTAAATGGCTTTGACAAGTTCGTTTTTTAGAAAAATTGGACGAGGTTTTCCGGAAAAATTTTGAGTTTTCATTTGAAAAATTTTTTTATCTTAAAAAATATAAAATCTATGATAACCAAATTTGGTAGGTAGGTTTACGATATAAAAAGTAAACTATACACCAAAATTTAGATTTCTATGTTACAAGAAAAAAAAGTTATAATAAAATATTTTGTGCCAGATCATTTCTATGAAAATTCACTACCATAACGCACTTGCTGCGTCCCGAGCTTTTTTTAGAGTCACCAGGTGCACTAGGTTTATAGTTTATACTATGGCAACTACACTACAAACAAAGTGTTCATATTATAAGAATTTAAAAACAGAAGATAGTTAATGGTAGTTTATGTGTAAAAATCATCCACCGAGTAGCACGTCTTGTTTATAAGAATCGTTTTCACTTTTTTTTTAAAAGCTGGTAAAGTGTCAACATTCCGTACATCTTCCGGCAACGCATTATACAACTTGCAGCCATTGTAAAACAGTGATTTTTGGTACAGAGCTGTGCGATGTTTGTCAGTTTGCAGGTTATTTCTACCTCTTGTGGTATATCCATGTTCCACTGCATTGCGTGTGTATTTGGTTTTGTTTTGAAAAACATGGGTTAGCACTTCCATGATGTATATGCTGGGGAGTGTAGGGATACCCTGTTCTTTAAAAGTGTTTCTGCAAGTGTGTCTATGAGGGATATTGAATATGATCCTCATCACTTGCTTTTGTTGTTTAAAAACTCGGTTTACTTCACTTGCTAATCCCCAGTGCGTAATACCAAACCTTAGTTGTGAGTAGAAACACGCATAATACAGTGACAACACAGTAAAGGTACTGCATCTTTGGGTAAGTGTTCTTATTGCATATGTAACGGATGAGATTCGCGAGCAAAGTTCATCGATGTGAACATTCCATTTTAACTCACTATCGATATGAAGTCCTAGTAGTTTTGTAGATGGCTGCAAGGTTACAGTTTGGCCATCAAGTTCTACGCTTTGTACAGTACCTTTTTTTGATTTTGAAGATTTAAAAAACACGCAAGCTGTTTTATCCTTGTTAAGTGCAAGCTTGTTTTTATCGACCCAATTGGTTAGACTTTTGAGGGTTTTGTCAGAATCAGCCATAATGTGCTCAACACTATGTCCACCTATCAAAAAGTTGGTATCATCGGCATAGGAGGCGACCGTTCTTTTGTTATCTGGATTGATGTTGTTTTCAGATTGGTGCGTGATGTACTGAAGTAGGCTGTTGGCATAGATAATGTACAGCGTAGGTCCAAGAACTGTTCCTTGCGGCACCCCAACCGTTACTTCAAAAGTCCTAGATAAGTAAGTGTTGATAGAGTTAGATATTACAACTCTTTGTGTTCTGTCTGAAAGATAGCTTCTGAACCAGTCCAGTGCGGTGCCCGTCACTCCATACCTACACAGTGAACATATAAGGATCTCATGATTCACACAGTCGAAGGCTTTGGAAAAGTCCACAAAAACTCCCAGCGCTACCTCTTTTTTGTCAATGTGTTCGACAATTTGCTCCACAAACTCAACAATTGCAGTTTCAGTGCTTCGTGCTTGCCGAAAGCCATGTTGATATGGCGAAAGAAGTTTATTATCAGCAAGATAGGTTGTCAGCTTGTTATTGACTATTTTTTCGAGGGTTTTTGCGAAAGTTGGTGTTAGGCTGATTTGTCTGTAGCTTGAATAATCCGCGGGATCACCCTTTTTATATGTCGGTTTTGTGTATGCTTCTTTCATTTTTGATGGAACGATACCTCTGGAAAATGAAATGTTATAATATGTGACAGTGGTAAAGAAACAACAAACCTGCAGCGCTTAAGCAATATGCTTGATACCTCGTCCGGCCCTGCAGAGCTAGATAATTTGAGGGTATTTATTGCGTTTAGGACATCCTCTTGAGTAACAGGTGGGAATTTAAATTGGGTGCTCACCTGTGGTGTTATCCCCGCAACAAATGCTATATCTACCGCAGCAGGCAGATGAGCAGTTGCTTTTTGAGCAGCAGATGAGAAGAAGTCTCCAAACTGGTCTGGGAGGTCCGCATGTATGACAGGGTATTCAGTTTTACATCTTACATTCCTCCCTGTTAGTTCGTCTATGGTTTTCCACATAGTTTTGCTCTTGTTGTTGCTGCGGCTGATAGCTGTGTCGAGTTCGGCCTTCCCCACATCTGCGATCAGTCTACAAACAAGTCTTACACAAGTTCGTTTGGATAATTTTCCATTTTCGAATCAATTTTATTTATGAATTAGCACCATTCGTTTACACTTTGACAGAATATCACCTTTTTCATTGCAATTGTTTTTTTGTTTTCATGGCATATTTGAAAAAGCAGGGAATGGAAATTTCCTAATTTTTTTGAATAACTCAGTAGAAGTTGAAGTTAGATATAGGGTATGCCTAAGTGGCTCACCATAAAATTAAATTTTCTTTTAAATTCTGTTAAAAAAGTAGTAAAAAAATTGAGTGGTTGACAATTTTTGAATGCGACATTTGAAAATCGCATGTGCCCATATGGTACAAAAGGGGACTATCGATGGGACATCAAGAGTTAGCTTGTACTTCCAGCTAACTGCTCCAAAAACTTGCCTTCCTGATATTAAACCGTTGGCGAGGTATCACTTGACAATCTATCAAATATGTAACCATGTTACATAAATAATTATTTAGTCACTTAGTCATAGGTAATTTATTTATTTTGAAAAAGCGTGCCTCAATAAATCTCTTGTTTATTATTCTACTTAGATTTACATGTGAATCAAATCAATCTTTCATAACTTCACACTGGGTTTCTATTTGAAGATTAATCTATAACATAGGTGCATCATAATTTAGTTATTATTTATAATGTATTCTGAGGTCAGGTTGAGTGAGTCCAAGAAGTCTTCTTACAAGCGCTATTTACCTTTCATTGTGTGGGCATTACATTTAAAAATCAAATGACTTCCTACGTACTTCATACCTACCTGTAACCGTTCTAAAAATAAAAACCATATTCCTGTAT
Source organism: Tillus elongatus (assembly GCA_964006375.1). NCBI lineage: Eukaryota > Metazoa > Arthropoda > Insecta > Coleoptera > Cleridae > Tillus > Tillus elongatus. The sequence goes on along the minus strand of OZ023263.1, from coordinate 81,627,674 downwards.
AAATATTATATCTGCAATATAAAGGAACGAAAACCCATAAAGCGATATTATATAGTATGATAATGATCCGGCATATGAGTAAGATATGGTAAACGCCTTTGGATTAGACACAGTGTAAAAATAGCACAATTAAATAACATGTGTTAGAATGCCATATGCATTGCAAATTGCATATTGTCTGGCTTGAGTATTTTTCTGAGAATATTGTCTGTTTAAAATACACTGTTGGTCTTTGAAAATGTATAATAAATGCGTTTACTGCCATCATTTTTTCATAATTCATAAGTTTCCTAAGAAAAACTTTTACTGAATGAGGGCATCTAGAGTCAACCACTTTTTAATGATGCATCACACCTTTCTGTAAAGTTGTGCAAATATTGTCAATGTGTATAAACTACCATCACCATTGTGTCATCGCCGGAAAGGATCTCCTAGCCAACTCCTCACACTTGACAAATCAGTCATGACAAATCTGCTAAATGGGACGAATTGAGAAATGTTCACTCTTCATTTCCTTGAGCATATGTCTGTTTTTATAACCCTTAGATAAATTAGCTATTAACGCGGGCGTTCCACATGGTTCTGTTTTGATTCCAGCACTTCTAAATTTTCCTCAACAATCAACAAGCCGGAATTTTTGGTGACCATATTGTTTTCCCGTTTTTATTATCTGGTAATCTGACTCGCGATATTGGGAAACACCATTGATCCAATGTTGTCTGACATTATCGAGAATGATGATAATTCTCTCGAGGACCAGTTAATATTTCAGCAGGATGGAGCTCCTCCACACTACGCATTGCCCGTTCGACCATATCTCTACCACAGATTTTCAAATCGGTGGGTTGCGAAAAGAGGTTCTATAGAGTGACTCGAATGATCGCCAGATTTACCACCCCTAGATTTATTACTGCGGGGTCATATAAAAAGTTAAATTTATTTTACACAACCCGAGTCCTTACAGGATTTACGCCAGCGTATCGTAAACGGATGGCGCCAAATCACTCCAGAAATTTTACATACTCCTTTTTTATGTGGATCTCTCATTTTGTAGTAGGTATGTAATTTACGGTTGTTATTATTTTATTACTATAATCTAGGAGTCTTGTTTCATCTCAAAAAAGGCATTGAAGATGTAGATGCTCATAGACATTTACTAAAGTGAAAATATGCTGCAACATTAAGTATAAATTTTACTACAGCTGGCAGACACTTTTTCAACCGTCTATCAGCGTATGATAATTTGGATTCAATTTTTTATCCTACTGTAATAAATTATATACAACAAATCTGTGAGGATTTCAAAAAGAAAAAAACCGTGACATTTAACAGTTGAACGAAATGTGCGAACAAAATAACAGTTCTTAAGGTTTATAAAAAAAGCATCTATATTTGCATATGTGGTACTGTATTACATAATTAATGTTTATAAATAATTCCATAATGTTCTCGAGACATCAGACAGCCAACTTTGTTGTCTATTGTTCCTAACAGAGTGGCCTACAATAAAAAATAAATAACAACTGTCTGGGTGTACAGTATATCAATTGTCGAATTAGCTGTGTGTTTTTATACGGGCTGACAATTCAAGTGTCTAAAGAGGCTGCTGACTAATGAGTAAGCTTAAAAAAGAATTCATGAATATAATATACCAAAAATACGAGGGTATATTGATACCTGGTTAGCCTGGAAACTGTTAAGTAATTTAGTTGTCATGGTAATAACTATAATGTTTTAGTAAATTCTCTTAAAAAAAATTCACTAATGAGGAGATCCCGACTTTTGAATTTTGAATTTTTTTTTTCAAATGAGCGCTAATTAGCCCCCCCAGAACACATATCCGGGGTCAGTTTCAATTTTTATATGTTTATATATATATATATATATATATATATATATATATATATATATATATATATATATATATATATATATATATATATATATATATATATATATATATATATATATGTATCACACCGATAACTCAAAAAATAATAGGCCGATTTTAATAAAATTTGGTGAATACCTTCCTTTTGCAAATGGCTTGGATAAGTTCGTTAGCCAGGAAAATCGGCCCTGGTTTTCCCGGAATATTTTGTGTTTTCTTTCGAAAAAAATTTATATCTCCGGAATTAACAAAGTAAGGCCAACCAAATTTGGTACACGGGTTTATATCCTTATAGGTAAGTTACCTACTAAAATTTAGCTCTGTAAGTCAAAAGACCAAAAGTTATAAGCATTTAAAGAAAAATAAATTGGAGTTTTCCTCAAAACGTCAAAGTTGCGATTTAAAATGTCAAAATTTGCAACATTTAGGCAAAGAACTTGAATCTAATACGGGCTATGGAAATAAAATGTCTCAAGAAGAATGTTTTACAAACCATGAAGTCTTAGTTTCAACCGTCATTGTCCTTCATTTTAATAAAATATTTCCAGAAAAATCATTTCAAATAGTCCCTTTTTCTGATGCTTGGCAGTAGCCTTAGCTATAGAGTTTCTCGTTTAATGGTAAATAATTTTTGTGGAATTTTCGTAAAAAATCAATAAAGCTCAATAGATCTGTTATTATACAACATATGAAAAAAAATGTATATATTAATTATAGGGTGTCTTAAGCTACATCTTAAAAAAATTATTTCTACAATGACAGGGTGGCCCATAAGTCGTTGGTGATACAAATTTTCTATTTTTTTTTAAAATCAAACACGCCTTATTGCATTTTTGCATTTTCCATCGAAATATAATGCATGTTTGTAAGTAAAGAAATTCTGGACGCAGTAAGTGAGTTATGGTAGCGAATTTTCCTTAAATGATTTAAATTTGAATCGCTAAATTTGCTATTAACCTATAAGGTCAACCATGAAACCAGTTTTTTCAGGAACATTTTAAGTTTACTTTCGGAAATTTTTGTACATTTTCAAACAATAAAGTTATTTTAATGAAACATGGCACATTGTTTTTACTATATAGGTTATACTGGTAACCAAATTTGATGCCTGTGTTCTTAAAAAAAACACACATATTTGCTATTAAAAAATATTTTAATGAAAATTCACTACCATAACGCACTTGCTGCGTCCAGAGTTTTATAACCTTGTAAAGAGCTCCAAAAATGACTTTACTAAAGCATATTAAGCTTTTTGACACGGAAAAAACAAACATCTCTATCGATTTAGACACATCTGTAAGCCACAAATCCCAAGTTTAAATATCGTGACTTATACCGAGTGTTCACAACTTAAGTGCAAAAACTGAAAAAATCGACTTTTTAAGTAAACGCTACTGACTGTCTCGCAAATATTAGATTGCCAATGGATTAAGAGTTACCTATGTGTATCAATTCACATATTATCATCGGCATATCTTATACAAAATGTTTATAATAAATACAATGATTTAATAAATCAACTAAAAATCAAATTTTTATGATCTTAAAAATTAAAAGGAAATGTACATAGATTATTAAAACTAAAAGCGTTAATCGCGAAAAATAGTAAATTTAAAAAATACTTAAATGAATTTTGGTTATTGTAGTTTTATAGATTATTGATAAACTTTTGTTAATTATTAAATATTGTTCCATAGAAACATTGTGAATTGTTAATAAATGATACATTTAAAAATTGTTTTTTTCACCCTTAATCTATATAATTAATACATCAATATACAGGCTGATTCATAAGTGGTGACCAAAAATGAAACCTCATGTTCTTTTAACAATTTTAGAGAGGGTATGTCCTATAAATTTTTTTTCTATAATGCTTCATTAAAAAGATGCAGGGTGTTGAAGTTGAATTTCAAAAAATAAAATTTGCCAATTTTTTAAAAACTAGCACATATATTTTGCTGAAACTTCGCATGTGTAGGCTGCTATGTAAGGCGCGTATTCTACCATAACAATTGAATCGGCTAATCCAGCAGTGGCGCGCGTACCCACATGTCATTGGTTATCCCTCAAGAAAAAAAAAGGGTAAGCCAATGATATATTTTTTTTATTTTTTATTTTTGAATCTTAATTTCATTCGTGAACAAAATGACTCTCTTGATAATTTTCTGTATGACGCTTATTTTACGAGTAAGCAATGAATCAGGTAAGTGGTTTAGAGCACAGTTCATGATTTTTAACCAGTCCTTGTTTGGTAGAAAATCGCAATGATACACTTTTATGTCTCCATTGGCCTGAATACACGCACGACATCTTTTTAATATGGAAAATTTAATGTCTTGATAATTTTTTGTACGACGATTATCTTTGTTGTATTTTAGTAAGTAGTAGTCTGGTTTGCCAAAGTTGTCATTAAGTGTCACTTGACGTTTAGGTTAACTAGTTATTATTTTGAATAGGTGTAAGTGGTAAACTTTATAAAATTGCAAAATTTTCTACTCTTTTACTTCTTATAATGGAGTACACCCCAGAAGAGTATGCAGATATAATTTTTATATACAGATATGTTGATGGAAATGCTCTAGCTGCTTGTCGGGAATATCAACGTAGGTTTCCCACTCGCCGTCAACCTACACCAAGGGTTTTTTCTCGATCGTTTCCAAGACTTCGGCAGTGCGGTATTGGACAACGTCATGACGCTAGAGCTAATGGTAGACGACAACATCAACTTGAAGACGAAGAGAGAGTGGTGGATGCAGTGATGGATCAACCTTCTACAAGTACTCGGAGGATTGCCACGCAGTTACAATATTCTCAAAGCTTTGTTTGGAGAACTTTATATCGAGAAGCCTTGCATCCATATCATCGACAGAATGTTCATTGCCTTCTACATGGAGATAATGTGCATCGACGAGTCTTTTGTGAATGGATGTTGGAAATGAACAATCTCATATCTTATTCCCTAATCTAATCTCCTGGTCTGACGAATCAACATTTACAAGAAATGGTATTTATAATTCTCATAATGAGCATGCCTGGTCATTGGAAAATCCACATGCAACAAGGACTCGCACATTTCAACATAGATTTTCCATTAATTTATGGTGTGGTATTTTTAACTCCTCACTGTTCATGGAAGTCCTGCCACAACGTTTAAATGGATCTTCGTACTTAGTGCTCCTAGAAAACCGTGTAGAAAATATTCTAGATGACATTCCACTAGCAACAAGAGGTATAATGCGGTAACAGAATGACGGTGCACCAGCGCGTCATAGTCGAAAGTTGTTACATGGCTACATGAACATTATAATGAAAGATGGATTGGCAAAACTGGACCAATATATTGGCCTGCAAGATCACCGGACTTAAACCCACTTGACTTCTATCTTTGGGGTGATTTTAAGCGACTGGTCTACAGTGAACAAATAAATACACCAGAGCAGCTACAAAAACTGATAAATAATGCTTTTCGTCATATTCAAGCAACAAAGAATCCCCAAGACATTAAATTTTCCATATTAAAAAGATGTCGTGCGTGTATTCAGGCCAATGGAGGCATTTTTGAACATTTATTGTAATAAATAAAAAAGCTCGGGACGCAGCAAGTGCGTTATGGTAGTGAATTTTCATAGAAATGATCTGGCACAAAATATTTTATTATAACTTTTTTTTCTTGTAACATAGAAATCTAAATTTTGGTGTATAGTTTACTTTTTATATCGTAAACCTACCTACCAAATTTGGTTATCATAGATTTTATATTTTTTAAGATAAAAAAATTTTTCAAATGAAAACTCAAAATTTTTCCGGAAAACCTCGTCCAATTTTTCTAAAAAACGAACTTGTCAAAGCCATTTACAAAAGGAAGGCACATGCCAAATTTTATTAAAATCGGCTTATTACTTTTTGAGATATGAATTTTTTTCAAATGAAAACTCAAAATTTTCCCGGAAAACCTCGTCCGATTTTCTTGAATAACAAACATGTCAAAGCCATTTACAAAAGTAAGGTATGTGCCCAATTTTATTAAAATCCGCTTATTACTTTTTGAGATATGAATTTTTTTCGAATGAAAACTTAAAATTTTCCCGGAAAACCTCGTCCGATTTTCCTGACTAACAAACATGTCAAAGCCATTTCCAAAAGGAAGGTATGCGCCAAATTTTATTAAAATCGGCTTATTACTTTTTGAGATATGAATTTTTTTCGAATGAAAACTCAAAATTTTCCCGGAAAACCTCGTCCGATTTTCCTGACTAACGAACTTATCCAAGCTATTAACAAAAGAAAGGTACATGCCAAATTTTATCAAAATCGGCCCATTATTTTTTGAGTTATCGGTGTGATACATATATATATATATATATATATATATATATATATATATATATATATATATATATATATATATATATATATATATAAATATATATATATATATATATATATATATATATATATATATATATATATATAAACATATAAAAATTGAAACTGACCCCGGATATGGGTTCTAGGGGTCCTAGTTCGCGCTCATTTGCAAAAAATTTTTCAAAATTCAAAAGTCGGGATCTCCCCATTAGTGAATTTTTTCTACGAAAATTCACTAAAAGCAGGTTCCGAAGGATAAACTATCATTCCATTACTAGAAAACATTCCAATAGCAGAATTTATCAAAGGTGGCAAATCTTTATTTTTTTAAACAATAATTTCACCAAGAGAACTTTTGTGAATCACAGTTTCTTAGAAACAAATTTACTATTGAAATACCACAAAGTTTTATGTTTAATAGGGGAACAAACAGTGACAAAAGTCAGATGATAGTACAAAACTTATGTCCACATCTGCCAGAAAGAAAAAAATATTCTGGCAGGAATTGGCAAAAGTGCCCAAGATCTGTTTTGCATGTGCTGAATATTAAGTATCAATAGCAAACATTTTATATTTTCGTTTTAGGTTTTCTTTCTAACTTTTAAAATACCATTATTATCTTTTACTGTATTGTACAATTAATACTGTACTGTATCTTGTAACTGTACTTTCGATATGAGGCATAACCTTCAAATTACAACGTTAATTTCAAACTGGAAAAGTCGAGTTCCTACCCTTTGTTGATCAACTATTAATATTAATTATTCTAACTAAAACCTAGTAACTCACTTTATCAATAAACTTATGGGTCTAAGTTGCAAATAAATTTAAAAAAATGAAAACTTCAGAATTTTTTGTCCTAAAAATACAATTTCTAAATTTAATGGGACGTATGGTTCACTACGGCTACAGTCTTTTTATAAATCCTTAATTTGTTGGAATCTCATATAAAACAGCTACTAGGTTTTGCCCTTGCATGGGAGACTTAGGACCAGTACGCTGTTGTATACACCGACTTTGGCCTCTACATATAAATTCTCTTCTAGCTATAGTGGTCATAGCTCCCAGCATCTTCCCACTTACGTTTATCCTACTTTGTATATCATCATCTATTCTTTGGTCTTCCTATATATATAAATTCCTTCACTTTGTTTACCAGACTACCATTACTTGGTTCACACTCTTTATCAAGAGTGCGGTTGCTGGTTTGCTGGAGTGTGTTTCTGGCAATGTTGATTCTGGTAAGCATCTGGCGGCACTTTTTGTTTACCTGTCCAAGGCCTTTGATTGTATGGACTTGAAATTTGTTGCTAACAAACTTGACGCCCTTGGATTGAGGGGACGAGTGTTGGGTTGGCTGATGTACGTATCTGTTGCTGGCCATGATTTCAACGAGCAATGCATGGAGTATGGGATATCGTAGGGATCAGTCCTTGTTCCCTTAATATTTATTTTATTCGTAAATGACTTACCATTTTTTATAAGATGTTATTTTAGAGTATTGTTTGCTGATGATATTACTCTGGTGGTTGTGGATGATGATGTTGAAGCTCTTCAAGCAAAGTTGCACATTGCTTACTCTGTCTTGTTGGATTGGTGTTGGACAAATAAGTTGGTTGTGAACAATTCCAAGACGCTCTTTATGCGGACTATCTTGTTTGCCCTTTCCAAATACTCTCACCGTGTATAGCGTTGAGGTTGGTTCCACTGGGTGTACAACATGTCTTGGAGTCTTGATTGATCAGCAACTGTGATGGGATGAGCACGTTGAGTATGTTTGTCGGCGCTTGAACAAACCATTTTTTGGTCTACTACAGCTAAAGTATACACTAAACACAGAAAGCTTAATGATATTAGATTTTATAATAAATTACCAAATAGGTGTAGGGAGCATACTGAGTTCAGGATATTTAAAAATAATTTGAAGGCACTCCTTGCATCCAGGTGTTACTACGGTTTTGAGGAGTATTTATTTGATAATGAACTGTGATATTTCTGTTTTGTTTATGTTTAGTTATAGATATTTGTTTGCAATTGTTATGCATCCTATGTGTACTGGTTGACTTGCCGTATGTACATTTTTTGTATCGAAAGGGCTAATATATATATATATATATATATATATATATATATATATATATATATATATATATATATATATATATACATATATATATATATATATATATATATATATATATATATATATATATATATATATATATATATATATATATATATATATATATATATATATATATATATCCAATTGTAACAGCCTGGACGCAGCAAGTGCGTTATGGTAGTGAATTTTCATAGAAATGATCTGGCACAAAATATTTTATTATTACTTTTTTTTCTTGTAACATAGAAATCTAAATTTTGGTGTATAGTTTACTTTTTATATCGTAAACCTACCTACCAAATTTGGTTATCACAGATATTATATTTTTTAAGATAAAAAAAATTTTCAAATGAAAACTCAAAATTTTCCCGGAAAACCTCGTCCGATTTTCTTGACTAACAAACATATCAAAGCCATTTACAAAAGGAAGGTATGTGCCAAATTTTATTAAAATCGGCTTATTACTTTTTGAGATATGAATTTTTTTCAAATGAAAACTCAAAATTTTCCCGGAAAACCTCGTCCGATTTTCTTGACTAACAAACATATCAAAGCCATTTACAAAAGGAAGGTATGTGCCAAATTTTATTAAAATCGGCTTATTACTTTTTGAGATATGAATTTTTTTCGAATGAAAACTCAAAATTTTCCCGGAAAACCTCGTCCGATTTTCCTGACTAACGAACTTATCCAAGCTATTAACAAAAGAAAGGTACGTGCCAAATTTTATCAAAATCGGCCCATTATTTTTTGAGTTATCGGTGTGATACATATATATATATATATATAAATATATATATATATATATATAAATATATATATATATAAACATATAAAAATTGAAACTGACCTCGGATATGGGTTCTAGGGGTCCTAGATCGCGCTCATTTGAAGAAATTTTTTCAAAATTCAAAAGTCGAGATCTCCTCATTAGTGAATTTTTTCTAAGAAAATTCACTAATAACTATAAGACTGATAAAAGTGTATCATTGCGATTTTCTACCAAACAAGGACTGGTTAAAAATCATGAACTGTGCTCTAAACCGCTTAACTGATTCATTGCTTACTCGTAAAATAAGCGTCGTACAGAAAATTATCAAGAGAGTCATTTTGTTCACAAATGAAAGTAAGATTCAAAAAAAAATAAAATAAAAAAAAATATCATTGGCTTACCCGTTTTTTCTTGAGGGATAACCAATGACATGTGGGTCCGCGCGCCACTGCTGGATTAGCCGATTCAATTCTTATGGTAGAATACGTGCCTTACATAGCAGCCTACACATGCGAAGTTTCAGCAAAATATATGTGCTACTTTTTAAAAAATTGGCAAATTTTATTTTTTGAAATTCAACTTCAACACCCTGTATCTTTTTAATGAAGCATTATAGGAATTTTTTTTATAAAACATACCCTCTCTAAAATTGTTCAAAGAATATGGGGTTTCATTTTTGGTCATCAATTATGAATCACCCTGTATACAAAATACCAGCAATAATTAATACTCAACATATAATTAATGTATACATATAACATATAATAACAGTGTTTATATTACCCAAGAACTATTGAGACTTGAACCTTTGAACCGAAGGGTACTGGGTTCGCTTCCCAGGATCCCCCTTTCACTTTTTCACTACATACTGTAAAGTTAACATCAACCGAGGTTGTGGCTTTGTATTTGAGCAAGTTGAATGTCTGCACGTTCTACCCTTCGGAGGGGGCCAAAAAGCAGTAGGTCCCGTGTCTTAACGATGCTGGGCAGGTTAAAGATCCATACACTGCTTACAGAAAGGCAGGGGTTGGGCAAAATTTCCAGGATAGTGAGGTGAAACTGCTCTGTGGCGTCGGTGATTGACCACAGTCACAGAAATAGACCGACGTTAAAAAGACGATTGAAACTACTTCTACAGCATTTTTTCGCGCAAAATGATTTGAGTTTTAATAATCTGTATAAATTTAAAAAAGTGATATGTAAAAAAATATTTTCTTTCTAGTACATTGTTAAAAGTGTTGTTCTTCAAAATTTTTTTTCAATAGATTTTATTAACAGTACCGTACAAAGAACATTAATTACCTGAAGTTTCCATCATATCATTAAAACTTCTTTGCCTGATAACACTTTCAAATATAAATAGTCAATAACTGACCGAAACTATTATTTATCTAGACATAGCCTTTCCTCATAGATGCCGTTGTTCAGAGAACAATAAGGTTTGCAGAAGGGCCGTAGTAGGCGTGGAAATATAATTGTTAAGAACATTAAAATAATAAGTAAAGTTAGTTATAGGAAAATTCTCTACACCAAGTAATGTAAACATTGCATATAATTGTAGGTCAAAACTGTATCGAAAAATATTAGATGTGGAAAATACAGATGGAATTAAAGAAAATATGTACGTAAATTCAAATATATCAATACAGACCAATAAAAAAGCAGACGATAATTCGCCAGTAAACAAACCAGATAAAAATAATCAATCGCGTCCCGTTATAAATTATTGTTTAAATGATACGGGTCCGTATTTTGTTTATGTTAAAAATAATGAGGGGAACATAGGAAAGGCGCACAGAATATCAACAGCAAGGATGATAAATAGGTTAGTACCTGATATACAGGATGATATATTAAATATAACAAGTACGGGTGTAAACACAATCAAAATACAATTACGTTCGGCGAAAAGTGCGAATGAAATGGCCAATTCGCCAGCATTAAAAGCAAATAATTATATCGTATATATACCACAGTATTTAGCATATAGACAGGGGGTGATCAGAAATGTAGACTTATATATAACAGATGAAGAATTATTAGAAATTATAAAACCGTTTAATAGATCAGATATTAAAATAGGTCGCGTTAAAAGATTTAACAGAAGGGTAATCGAAAATGATAACGTAAAATACGTACCTACGCAATCTGTACTATTGTCCTTTAGTGGCAAAGAATTACCGCAGAGAGTTCAGATAGAAAAAATACTTTTTTCCGTAGAGCCTTTTATTCAAAAAGTAGTACAGTGCCTCAAATGTTTGCGATATGGCCACGTAAGCACGCAATGTAAGAGGAGAGAGAGAGATGTAAATATTGCGGGGGGGACCATAATAATAATTCCTGTCAGACTACCCAAACTCCTTTTTGTATCCTTTGCGAGGGCCCTCATGAGGCCACCGATAGAAAAAAATGTCCTGAATTTGGCAAACAAAAAAGCATCAAAACAATAATGGGAAAAGAAAACGTTTCCTACAAGGAAGCTAAAGACAAATTTAAGACTAGTTATGCTTACCAAGTAAATAAACCAATTGAAATCGAAACAAATGAGCGAGGTGTAGTTCCAACTCAAAAACGGAAACGTACGCAGGTATATACTCCCAATAATCCCTTACTACGAGCACACAAAGAAATATTAAGCCAGCCGGTTATTTCGTTTAACCCTATAGTAAACAAAAATAATAACCCGCTAAATTTTAATCAAAAAATAAACTCCAGTACATTCGATATAAACTATAAAAACGAACAAGTTTGTAAATCATTAGCTACACTGTTGACAAATTATCTTAAAGAATCGGAAGAAAACAATATATCAGAAGGAAATTTGACAGAATTTTTAAAATCTAAGATTAACAAGATTATACTTTTAGAATAAAAATTCAACGTACTACAATGGAATTGTAGATCTTTAATACCAAAAAAAGGTTATCTTGAAAAATTCCTTTATGATCATAAAACATATGTTGCCATGTTAAGCGAAACATGGCTCAAAGAAAACTCAAACATTAATTTCACGGGATATAACATCGTTAGGAAAGACCGTAGCGATGGCTACGGCGGAGTAGCCATATTAATAAAAATAATTTAGTTTCTGTACCTATAGTGGATTTTCATCAGGTATCTGAGATTGCCACGGTTGCAATATCAGTCTCTCTTAATAATAAAATAACAATAAATTTCTATTTCGTTTACATTAAGCCTGGACAGAAAATATTTTACATATCATGGAGAAATTTTTTCTTCAGCCTCAAAAAACCTTTTATTTTGGGGGGAGACCTAAATATGCATCATATGGCGTGGGGCTGTACTGCAAACGAACCGCAAGGAGATATTTTGCTGTCTGCGATAGAAGACACCGGGTTAGTCTATTTAAATGACGGTGACCCTACATTGTTGCATCACCCGGGCAGTGCCGTTAGGTCTGCCGTTGACTTGACTATTGCTTCTCCAGATATCGCGCATCACTTCAAATGGCAAGGTGCTAGTGAAACACTTGGCTCTGATCATTATGTGATCAAATTTTGTTCAGACACTTTAGTAGTCAATAGTAAACATGTAAATAGTTGTAATTGTAATCACCATCCTAGTCGAAAGTGGAATTTAAAAAAAGCAAACTGGGGCCTTTTCTCAGAGGATATGGAAAATGAGTTCAGAGAACAAACCATAAATGTAGAAGAAACTAGTTATGAAGATTTTGTAAATAAATTAAATCGCGTGTCTTCAGATTCTATACCTCGAGTGAGAAAACGCTCCAGCCAAAAGTTTAGCAAGCCATGGTGGAACGACAAATGTTCTTCGGCGATTAGGGACCAACAGCAGGCTCATCAAGCCTACAAAATATTATCTAACACAGAAAATTTTGTTAAATTAAAAAAAGCTATGGCAGTAACTAAAAGAACCATTTTGGAAAGCAAAAGAAGTTGCTGGAAAGAATTTTGCAATGCAATTAATAAAAATACACCAATATCTGATATGTGGTCTGCAGTTAGAAGAATTAAAAATGCTACTGTCAATTCAAGAACCCCGCAAATTAGTATAGAAACTGCAGAGCAACTTCTTGCTAAAATGGCTCCCTGCACGGCACCACAAAAAATCCCCAAAACCTTATACAGAGAAGAAAATACCCTGTTGTCAGAATTTACAATGAACGAACTAGAAATCAGCCTTAAGCAAAGCAACAATACAGCTCCCGGAAAAGATCAGGTGCACTACTCGATGCTATCAAACTTAGGCAGAACATCTAAGCGAGTTTTGCTACAACTAATAAATTATATATGGACGTCTGATAACATCCCGGCAGATTGGAAAACATACTTACTAGTAATGGTGTTGAAACCAGGTAAAGATCCCACTCAACTTCAGTCATATCGTGCCCTAAGCTTGGCCTCTTGCGTATTCAAAACCTTCGAACGAATGCTCAAAAGAAGACTGGAACACTGGCTTGAAAGTAAGAAAAAATTGCCTACTACACAATTTGGATTTAGAAAAGGCTTTTCATCAGTCGAAAATGTGAGTCATTTAGTGTGCGATATCAACATCTCATTTTCCAATAAAAAGTCAGCAGTTGCAACCTTTTTGGATATTAGAAATTCATATGATGCTGTTAACTTAAAAATTTTACACAAAAAAATGATAAAGGGTGGCTTGCCAGATACTTTAGCCAACAAAATTATATCGCTTTACGAAGATAGAAAACTATACGTACAGACAGGTCAGACCATTGTGGGCCCTAGAACCACCAATGTAGGTATCCCACAAGGGAGTATTTTATCTCCACTGTTGTACTTAATATATACTGAAGATCTACAGAAGTGGGTTGATGACGTGGAGATACTACAGTTTGTGGATGACATTTGCATTTATACATACAACTGTGAGATAGAAGACGGCATAGACAAGCTAAATAGATCAATGACTAACCTAATAAATTGGACTTATCTGAGTCCAAATCAAAAGTGTGTATCTTCACCAGAAAGAGAAGACCATTACCTAAGACCATAACTCTCGCTGATATGAAACTTGAAGTAGTACCTGTAATAAATTATTTAGGGATGCTGATGGACACCAAACTTCTATGGAAAGAACACATTGAAAAAATAAGATGTAAAACAGAAAAAGCAATGAATATCTTGAGATCCGTTTGCCATAGCAAATGGGGCGCAGACCCAGAAACGTCTCTTTTACTGTACAGATCATATATAAGGTCAATTATAGACTATGGGTGTTGCCTATATAACCAAGCAAGTCAAGTGCATTTAAACAAGCTTAATGTTTTACAGAATAAAGCGCTCAAAATTAGTCTCGGAGTATTAAGAAGCACACCTACAAACAACTTACTGGCGGAAGCATGCGAACCACCTCTGCAAAGAAGAAGAGAATACTTAACATCAAAGTTTGTAACGAAACTTTTATCAAAAGACAGTCCTATCGTAACAAAACTCCATCAGCTATTCTTAATGACATTGACCTACACCTTCTGGAAAAAGAAAAAAACCCACTAATGATAGACAGCTATCAACATCTTATCCCTTTCAGAAACGATATATGGTCAAATATAGTAGATCAATACTATCAGATAGAACCTTCCAACATCGGGGTACAGGTTGCTTATACTGAAGATTATACAAACTTTCCCGCACCGATAAGAAACACCATGTTCAAATACGACTTAAATCAGATACTGAATAAGTCGTACCACATATACACTGTCGCGTCGAAAAGCGAAGAGGGAACTGGATGTGCTTTTTATGATCCACAGAAGCAAATTGCAGAAAAGTTTAAACTTAATCCCATATTTACCATATTTACCTCAGAAATTATAGCAATTCATAAAGCAGTCCAGTATACTGATACAATAGAAAACAGTAAGATACTAATTAGTTCTGACAGCAAAAGTGTTCTTCAAGCCATTTATAGCGGTTCCCACAAAAGAAGCAAAAACAATTATCTCATAACGCAAACAATAAATGCCATAAAACATTCAAGAGCACAGGGTAAAAATATTGTACTGGTGTGGACAAAAGCACATTCTGGCATACAGGGAAACGAAATAGTGGATAATCTGACCAAGCAAGCGACAAACGACGGAATTACCGAAACATACAAAATCCCAGTGCAAGATCTCTGGGTGTATCTCAGCAAACAATCACATCAAAAATGGGAAGAGGAATACCAACAAAATACAAAAGGATTATGTTATAAGCAAATACAACCAACACTACCGGTGAAGCCATGGTTTGCTAAATTAAATTATAAAAAAAGGGAAATTTCCATTATGTGCAGATTACGCTTTAATCATATAATGGTACCTGTTTACATGCATTTTTTTTTTGTTCCCTCAGGGCTCGTCCGCGGCCTTGCCGCCCCGATAGCACCGCAACCCTTGGTTGATTGTGCATACCCCTAGTCTTACTCCACCCATTCCAAAATCACTGTGCCTTGAACTAGTCTGCACAGCGATTGGTAGGGTGAAGTTTTATATTGCTCTGTCTCCGGTCTAGAGTGACCGTAGATCAGTTGTCTTTTCCGGTCCAGAGCTATACACTCGCACAAGATGTGCTGGGCTGATTCCTCCCCCTCGCCGCAGAGTCTGCATGCGAGGTCCCCTTCGAACCGCCCCATTTTATGTAGGTGTTTCTTGACGGCCATGTGTCCCGTCAAGAGACCTGTTGTGTTTCTGAGCTGTCCTCTGCTAAGGTTTAGCAGCTCCACAGCTCTCTTTGAACTGGGTCCGTCAATTATTGACTTCCCATGTCTGAGCCCTGGACAGTCCGCCCAGTACACCTTGTGTTGGTTTCTGACCCAGGACTTAATGGCTCCCCTGGCAGTGCTCTTTGACACGCCCAGAGCCGGTTCTGGTCCCATAAATGGTTCTGCTGACCCCCTCTTTGCGAGACTGTCAGCTTCTTCATTGCCTTTGACCCCCGAGTGACCCGGCACCCAGATGAGGGTCACCTCATTCTGCCCAGCCAGGTCGCTCGTCTCGTCTCGGCACTCACTCACCAGCCAGGAATTTACCCGTGGGCTACTTAGTGCCTTAAGGGCTGCCTGGCTGTCTGTGGCTATGAGGATCCGCTTGTTGGTGTAGCCCCTCCTCTTGTTCTCCCGCACACAGTGCAGGATGGCGTACATCTCGGCCTGAAACACCGTTGCATGGGCTCCGAGGGAAATACTGTGACTTACCCTCGGTCCTTCCGAGTAAACACCTGCCCCCGTCCCACGCTCCCCGCCAGATCCGTCCGTGAACCAGACGAGCGCGTCCCGTGGTATGCCCGGTGTCTCCTCCCGCCATGCCCCGCGATCAGGGATTTCCACTGTGAAGTTGTTTTCCCTGCACATTCGCGGGCTCGCGAAGTCTGACCTCATTTCAAGCATGGGTTCCTTCACGATCTCCTGAATTTTGCAGTGGCCCCTGAAGCCTGGGTTGATCTTCAGTCTACCATTGCAGGCTAGTCTGTATAGTCCTAGCCTGGCCTCTCCCATAATAACGAAGTGTAGGGGGGGTAGATCCAGCAACACCTCCATGGCGGCTGTTGGGGTTGAAGACATGGCCCCTGTGATGCCTAGGCAAGCCATCCTTTGGATCTTGCCTAGTTTTTGTTTGGCACTGGATTGTGTCACCTTAGGCCACCAGACCAGTGCCGCATATGTTAACGATGGTCTGACCACCCTTGTGTACAGCCAGTGGGCCATACTAGGTCTTAGTCCCCATGTTTTTCCATATAGCCGCCTAGTGACGGCTAAGGTCATGACTGCCTTACGCAGTATTTTTCCAATGTGACCATTCCAGGTTAGCTTAGAGTCCAATACGACCCCAAGATATTTTACATCCCTGGCCATTGGAACGCTCCTACCGTATAGAGTGAGAGTTCTGTGGCTTTCACACTTCCTCCTCCTCGTAAACGGCACGACGGTTGCTTTCTCGGGGCTCACCCCGAGCCCTTGATCAACCGTCCACCCTTCCACCACTTTCAGTGCAGTCTGTACATGCATAAAATAGCCTTAAGGAACGACCCACTTTGTCAGTGTGGAGAGCTGGGGAGCACTCAGCACATGCTACTGGAGTGCAGTTTAAAAAAAATTCTGGACGCAGCAAGTGCGTTATGGTAGTGAATTTTCATAAAAATGTTTTTATTGCAAATATGTGTGTTTTCTTTTTAAGAAAGCAGGCATCAATTTTGGTTACCAGTATAACCTATATAGTAAAAGCAATGTGCCATGTTTCATAAAAATAACTTTATTGTGTGAAAATGTACCAAGATTTCCAAAAGTAGACTTAAAGTGTTCCCGAAAAACTCGTTTCTTGGTCAACCTTATAGGTTAATAGCAAATTGGGCTATTCAAATATAAAGCATTTGATCAAAGTTCGCTACCATAACGCACTTGCTGCATCCAGAATTTCTTTTCTTACAAACATGCATTATATTTCGATGGAAAATGCAATAACATAAGGCGTGTTTGATTTAAAAAAAAAGAAAATTTGTATCACCAATGACTTATGGGCCATCCTGTGATTGTAGAAATATTTTTTTAAGATGTAGCTCAAGACACCCTATAATTAATATATACAAATTTTTTTCAAATCTTGTATAATAACGGATATATTGAGCTTTATTGATTTTTTACGAAAATTCGACAAAAATTATATACCATTAAACGATAAACTCTATAGCTAAGGCTACTGCCAAGCATCAGGGAAAGCGTCTATTTCAAATGAATTTTCTGGAAACATTTTAGTAAAATGAAGGACAATGACGGTTGAAACTAAGACTTCAGTGTTTGTAAAACATCCTTCTTGAGACATTTGATTTCCATAGCCCGTATTAGTTTCAAGTTATTTGCCAAAATGTTGCCGATTTTGACGTTTTAAGTCGCAACTTTGACGTTTTGAGGAAAACCCCAATTTATTTTTCTTTAAATGCCTATAACTTTTTTGTCTTTTGACATACAGAGCTAAATTTTGGTAGGTAACTTACATATAAAGACATAAATCCGCGTACCAAATTTGGTTGCCCTTACTTTGTTAATTCGGGAGATATAAATTTTTTTCGAAAGAAAACACAAAATTTTCCGGGAAAACCTGGGCAGATTTTCCTGGATAACGAACTTATCCAAGCCATTTGCAAAAGGAATTTATTCACCAAATTTAATCAAAATCGGCCCATTATTTTTTGAGTTATCGGTGTGATACATATATATATATATATATATATATATATATATATATATATATATATATATATATATATATATATATATATATATATATAACATATAAAAATTCAAACTGACCCCGGATATGTGTTCTGGGGGGCCTAATTAGCGCTCATTTGAAGAAATTTTTTCAAAATTTAAAAGTCGAGATCTCCTCATTAGTGAATTTTTTTAAGAAAATTCACTAAAAAACATGAAATAAATGAATTCTGTAATCAAGTGCATGCTTGGGCGGGTGTTGATTGCCCCTTTAGCTTGCCACAGTTGCTACAAACAAAGCAGAAAAACATATACGATTGGTTGTTAAAACAAATAAAAAAATTTAAGCTAGAACCTTAACGTGATGAAAACACGCGGTATCTGTAAAGATAGGCATAGAAATAGTAGTCGTATATGTTTGGATATTTAAGTATTTGAATATGTGGGTCGGTTATAGATGTAAGTGTGTGTGTGTGTGTGTGTAAATATATATGTATGGGTATATATAGTTGAGAGATAAGACATACTATATAAATTAACAATAATTTGGTTTTACGGACAGTGTATGTGTAATAATCATTTGTTAGTCATTTAAGTAAATATTGTAAAGAAACATTTGTAAAGCTTAGTTTTAAGATCCTTTGTATCTCCCATTTGTTTATACCTTTTTTCAAACCGTGGCCCAGTCTGTGTGTGTTTTGTGAGCCTTGAAGGGTCCCTAGGCGATTCGTGTCCCCGTGTATTCCCGACTGAGATGAAAAAAAAAAAAAAAAAAAAACTGAAAAAAAGACCAATTAGAAAAAAAGGAAAAAAAAAGAAAGAAAAAAAAAAGAAAAAAAAAAAGAAAAAAAAAGAGAAAAAAAAAAGAATGAATATGTTAAATGGTAAGAATATTGTTGTACTCAGCCTAGTTAATTATATTAAAAATAAGGGTAGTAATAATAACAACTACATAATGGTTGGAGCCACGATGGACCATTGTAAAAAATACGGACCTAACGCTCGAAAAATAAATCGGACAATGGGCTAATGGATAATTATCCGCAGCCAAGAAAAGCGCGAACAACAACAACAACAAAACTGTATCGATAACATTGGCATTGAAACGATACATTGTTATATAAATAGTAAACAAGGTAAAATTGCAGCCTTCAAGGAATGCATGACTGCTGAAGTCGGCAATTTAGGAAGGATGTAAACTGATTAAAAAACTATAAGTAGTATTTGTTGGAAAACATTAGGAGACTGTCAATTAAATTCTTAAAATGTAAAGACGCGAGACCTGTGATTTTAATTATGTAGAAACATTAGAGAGACTGTTCAATTAAGATTCACTATGTAAAGAGTTCAGGTTTAAATTTAATTCAGTTAAGTTAGTTCGTAAGCAATGTTAAGTTTGGTGAGTTTATTAAAGTTATATTACATCGTTACTATGTCTAAATTTGCCTAGTTCGACAAGTTTAAATCACCCAATAACCTCCGCTCCTTAAACAGCCGTTTTCGATGTCTTGTCACTATTAAACTTTTCGATGTCAAACTTTGACAGCATGAGTATAAATCATCAACATGCGTCCATATTGATAGCTACGGTGGACTTTCCTTAATCAGTATTGGTAAAAACTAAATCGTTTTCTGATATTTTATTGCGAATTAATTTGACAATTTTGTTTTGATTAACTTGACGCTTGTCATGTTTTAAAGTAAATGGCTATAAAACTCAGATATTTTTAGTTTTCTTTTTAATTTTTTAAATTAATTAAAGTAATTTGCTTAACTTTTCAACATACAGAAAACGTACTTACATAGACATAAATATATCATAGATTCATCTCACCCTTTTTCAAAAAAGCTGCCAGCGTCTCATTCAATAACATATCGCACATTTTCAACACCTTCGTCTAAAAACGAATTTTGAAAAAGAAATCTCAATAATCAAGCAATATCATTCAAAAATGGTTACTCTGTTAAAAAAGTGGATAAGATAATAGACGAAAAAGCATACAAAATGAAACATAATTTAATTAAATAATGGAACGTCTTGGCAGCATCCTAATCGTAAACAAAAATGTCTTCTAACGTTAATCAACATCTGAGGCGTGACCGACCTAATCGCCATCGTAATTTTTCGTCTTAAGTCACCTAAATCGCCGCGTTTAGTTTTGTCTAACATACTTTTCGCATATCCCTCATAAGAAGAAGTCTAATAGCGAAGTTCCGGTCATTTTGCTGGCCATTCTAACGATCCTCGCCTTCCTATCCACCGATTTGGAGATATCAATTCGAGGTATTTCCGGACATTGATTTGGTAATGTGTCTGTGATCCATACTGCTGGAACCATATTATTCTTCGTTGGATTTTGTGGGATTGGTCGATCAGGATATAAGTATGCCAAAGCTGACAAAACATTATTTTGCAGAAGTGCTAAATAATTATCTCCATTCAGACTGCCATCAATGAAAAAGGGGCAAATGACATGGTTTCCAACTTTTCCTGCCAAAACATTAACCTTCTCAGGGTATTGCGTATCTTCTTCTCTCATCCAGTGTAGATTTTCTTTTGGCCAGTAGTGAACATTTTGACGATTAGCATGGCAGTGAAGTGTAAAATTGCACTCACCAAAAAAAGAAAACCAAAACATGTTCTAGCTGGATAGCACTGTCATTTAAAATTTCCACCATTCGTTTACAAAAACACGTTTTTCTATCAAAATCGTCTTCCATGAGTCCCTGAGTGTGTATCAATTTATAGGGATGCATTTTATTTTCTTTCAAAATTCGAATAATCCAAGAATGGCTAACATCCAATGTTGTGCCAGCTTGTCCACTCGAAGTATGTGGGTCTTGCTTAAAGTTAAGCATTACATTCACTTTGGTATCATTACTCAGTGCATCTGAAGTTTTTTTCCTTACATGTCAAAACTCGCGAAATTGGTTTCCAATTTTACTAACTGTCCCTTGGGGTATAGGCTGCAAATAGGATTTTTTTTTCTAAATAGGCAAACAACTTTGATTTGCGATTTCAGACTTTCCAATACGGACTCGGGGGACGTCGGTTCGAGACTCACCGGCGACGGATGATTTTTCAAATCACTGTCGTCGTTGAGATCGAGCTCAAGGTGGAGGGTAGGTTAGTTTAGATGAGCAAAAAGGGTCAGCAATGGCCTAATTGCCAGTAAGCATCTTACCTTTTTACCCTTGATTTGCGATGGTGTTTTATCTCCGTAACCAATGAGCTGTAGAGTTGTTTTTTTGTGCATTTTTGTTATATAAACCATGCTACTGAATTTCAGTTAACTGCAACCTAGTCTCATGCGGTTACAATCACACAGCAAGTGACTAAGGCGTTTTAAACAAAACTAACATTGCTTACTATGAAGAATGCTAAAAATTTTTAATTTTTAATTGATACTGTCCAAAAAGGACACTGAAATTGCTTTTGCTTGCTTTCTCATCATCAAGAATGAAATACGATAAGTTATTAATTTTTCAGTGTTTCAGTGTGTTGTAGCGAAGTTAGCCAATCAGATGAATTTCATTAATTTTTTTCCTGTTGAATTTTTGCAATAAATTTCAAAACCATAGCATTTTTGGTTACAGAATTAAGATATCTTTCAAATGAGGTATCACAAGCCCCTACGTCCTATTTAAATATTTGGGGTTTGCAACTGTCACTTGAAGGGGGTTGAATGTAGGGGTGAAGTTTTGACGTTACAGGATGTCATTTTTTAATCTAAAACTATAGAGTTTGGGGATTTTTTTATATAAATATGTCCAATTTGAAGTATGGTGAATTTGATCCACAATTGTCAAGCATTTTTGGATGAACCCGTTAAATTTTGTAACAACATAGCACAAGTCTTAAATTTATTGTGTAATCCAAAATGTATAATTTAAATGAATTAACATAATAATAATAATAATAACAATTGACCTACTGAACTGATTTATTTGTCCCACACTGTATGTGCTTCTAAAAAGAAAAATATAAAGTATGTGATTTTCACTAAGCTTTTGCGAATAAAATATTTATTATTGAACATCTAGTGCAACGAACAAGAAGGTCGTTAGTTAGGTACGTAATATTTATAGATTACGACTATGATGTATGATCTTTCAAGGAAAACATGGAAATACCCATGTCGCCTTAAAACCATTAAAATTTGTCTTTGCTGTGAAGTTTAAGAACGAATTAAAGCATTAAGGTTTGAGTGGGTGTTGATGAGTCATTGACGTTAAATCCATGAGGTCCACACAGCTTAATATTTTTTGGACTATTGGTTACCATATACATGAAATAGTTTAGCAAATACATAGATGACGACAATAAATATTTTCTGTGATATATGTATAGACATAAAAAATTATGACACAAGTGTTTTGGTAACCAATTTTCATAATTTATATTTTTGATTGTGCGTTAAAAGTTAAGTTTTTCTATTAGGGAAACTTTAAAAAAAATGGGACGCAGCAAGTGCGTTATAGTAGCAAATTTTCATAAGTTTTGTAACAATAAACCGCAAGTGAAGATAAATCTACGAAAAAGGAAATTGTACGATCAAGTGTCAGTAGAATTTTTTCTGAACTAGAATCGTCCTGAAGAAACTGCAATTTTAACAAAATTTGTAGTCACAGTTCCAGACATTTTTTGACATTTATTTAATTAGGCATTACATCTCTAACAAAATTCTGTCTCTTACATAGATAAGCGAAAAATTATTTGTAGTATGTATATGCAAAATAAACTCTACTATACATTATGCTGCCTATTTTTTATACTGGGAATAGCATTGGACCTTTCATTTCTGACCTGACCTGACATTTTTTTATTAATCCAATATAAGTCACTCAAATTGCGTGTGCGGGCGTGCGCGCGTACTTGCATACACATAAATTCACTATATGTTAAATAATTTCCCCTCTTTCTTAAGTACTGGTGTTAACCTGTAAGGCTTGATGCATTCTCGCAACAATTAGAACCGTAGACCGGTTTCGCTTTCATTAGAGCTCTTCAGTACGGCATACTAATTGCAACAGAATAACACCTATAAACTAATACGGCTATAGTAGCCAGCCTTTCAACACTAAGTGAGTGGTGGACGTGCCGCCACCTAGTCGCGGAACCAAGTAGTATGTTGTCACGCCAGCTCCGAATAACACAAAGTGTTAAAAAAACAGAGACTGTATACAACTAACTAACAATTTAGTAACTTGTTAGCCCTGGCCCATTTCTACCCTAATATAGGGACAAAGTAGGTAAGGCTAGATGCATTCTCGCAACAATTAGAACCGTAGACCGGTTTCGCTCTCATTAGAGCTCTTCAGCCTTACATACTTTGTCCCTATATTAGGGTAGAAATGGGCCAGGGCTAACATATTACTAAATTGTTAGTTAGTTGTATACAGTCTCTATTTTTTTAACACTTTGTGTTATTCAGAGCTGGGTGACAACATACTACTTGGTTCCGCAACTAGGTGGCGGCACGTCCACCACTCACTTAGTGTTGAAAGGCTGGCTACTATAGCCGTATTACTTTATAGGTTTATTTTTACTGCAATTAGTATGCCGTACTGAAGAGCTCTAATGAGAGCGCAACCGGTCTACGGTTCTAATTGTTGCGAGAATGCATCTAGCCTTACATACTTTGTCCCTATATTAGGGTAGAAATGGGCCAGGGCTAACAATTTACTAAATTGTTAGTTAGTTGTATACAGTCTCTATTTTTTTAACACTTTGTGTTATTCGGAGCTGGCGTGACAACATACTACTTGGTTCCGCAACTAGGTGGCGGCACGTCCACCACACACTTACTGCTGGTGTTAACCTGTTTCGAAAATTCGACCAGAACGTTGAGGATGTCAAGTATTTCAAGGCTTAATAAATCTAAAATGTTGGTTGGTAAGCAAGTGTTTAGTTTCAGACAATTTACATATATGTTTCCTACTGCAGGTGGGTAGGTTTTACAACCAAGAAAATATAATTAAGATCTGCACAAGACAAATCTTCACATGCACATTTTGAGGACTGTATGATTCCCAATTTAGATAAATGGTTGGGAATTTTTCCATGGCCGATTTTGAGCCTAACTGTTGACAGAAACTGTTTTGGGATGCTAACGAAGAATATATGTGACACTTTATTGGGTAATGTAAGGTGCAACAGGAAATATGTTTTGTTAATGTTTTTGATATATCCTTCCACACGTCCCACACAACATTTTTGACTATCGTACGTAAGTCGTGTGGCAAAATTTGGTTTTTTAAGACATCTGTTTGGACAGATTCTTCAGATAGTTTATCAGCCACGTCGCTATTTACCTTTATACTGCACATTAATGTCATTTTGCAACAACAAGGATTGCAATACGCGGCATTTTCCAAATCCTGTTAAATTTTATTGCGGAAAAACTTGGATTACAGTAACTCAACATAATCGAATTTCGGCACATTGCATCCGTAGATTAATGGCAATATATGACTTAAATTTCGCGAAACTAAATTGACGAGTTTTGTAAGGCGTGATGCATTCTCGCAACAATTAGAACCGTAGACCGGTTTCGCTCTCATTAGAGCTCTTCAGTACGGCATACTAATTGTAGCAAAAATGCACCAAAAGTAATACGGCTATAGCATAGCCAGCCTCAAATCACTAAGTGAGTGGTGGACGTGCCGCCACCTAGTTGCGGAACCAAGTAGTATGTTGTCACGCCAGCTCCAAATAACACAAAGTGTTAAAAAAATAGAGACTGTATACAACTAACTAACAATTTAGAAATTGTTAGCCCTGGCCCATTTCTACGCCAATATAGGGACAAAGTATGTAAGGCTTGATGCATTCTCGCAACAATTAGAACCGTAGACCGGTTTCGCTCTCATTAGAGCTCTTCAGTACAGTATACTAATTGTAGCAAAAATGCACCAAAAGTAATAGGACTATAGTATAGCCAGCCTTAAATAACTAAGTGAGTGGTGGACGTGCCGCCACCTAGTTGCGGAACCAAGTAGTATGTTCTCACGCCAGCTCCAAATAACACAAAGTTTAAAAAAAAAGAGACTGTATACAACTAACTAACAATTTAGAAATTTGTTAGCCCTGGCCCATTTCTACCCCAATATAGGGACAAAGTATGTAAGGCTTGATGCATTCTCACCACAATTAGAACCGTAGACCGGTTTCGCTCTCATTAGAGCTCTTCAGTACGGCATACTAATTGTAGCAAAAATGCACCAAAAGTAATACCTAGTTGCGGAACCAAGTTAACAATAACACTTTGTGTTATTTGGAGCTGGCGTGACAACATACTACTTGGTTCCGCAACTAGGTGGCGGCACGTGTTTACGTGACTTAGAAGCTTCGCAAACCATGTTGTACCCATATATATATATATATATATATATATATATATATATATATATATATATATATATATATATATATATATATATATATATACATTTATATACTACAGTAGACAAATTCTGCACCCAGGAGTATTAGAACTGTTGAGTGTATCATACCTTGTTTTTTTGATCCGGGAGTGAGGCGTCCTTGTGAACAGGCTCGATCACACATCGTAGTAAGTGAGAATTAAAGAGAGTGTGGGACTTTCACCCAATAAACCCCTCTTCCTGGAGTACCAGACCTTGGTGCATATCTTCGTCGGAATGACTTCACACATGACGTTGCGATTTTGAATGTCTCCGTTCTGTTTGCCGTAGTGGCGTTATTGGGCCAGGATAAGCTTTGGGCGCTTATGCCTTAGTGGAAATTGTTCATCGTAGTTGGTGGCACTACGGAGAAGAGTATTTGGGTGAGAAGCGGTTTTGGCAAACTGAGCGGTGGATAGTTGAGTTATAAACTCAAGTATTAATGGTGTTTTCAGATCAGAGCGAATCTATCTCTTTCTGACACACCATATCGCTTAAGTAACTATTCTCAAAATTTTATTCTGGACGTTAGCCTCTTGCGCATGCGCGTGACGTCTAAATCAACACATACAACTTGTAAATAACCGATAGACAACTGGCAGACAACTTCTGGACATTTTGTAGGCAACTCGTAGACTCGTACACAACTCGTAGACAACTAGTAGACAATTTGTAGACAACTCGCAGACAACTTGTAAACGTATTCAGGTATCCAGAAACAGGCCATCTAACGACAACTACTGACGTCACTAGCATGCGGAAAATGCTACAGAGTGGCGGGTGTTCTAGAAGTCTCCATTTACCACTACTGCTACCTCACGTACCATTTTCTTCTGAATACTTATAAATACAAAAATCAAAGCACCATAATAAACATTAACGGAAGCTTGAAGCTAGCATGGCAAGCATTTACTTTTTTGAAGATAATAAATAAAATTTAAGTAAAATAATCAACTTAATAAACTTTTAATACAATGTGTTTTAAAATTTTCAGGTGTACAAAGTCGAGGCTTACAGTCTGATCAAGTCACAAGAAAAAATGAGACAGGAGAGGAATATCTTGATCAATACAATGAAGAACTTTATGATGACAAAAACTACAAAGAATATGAAGACAATTACAAGGACGAGAACTATTATGATGAAAATTATGAAGGAAGCAACTATGAATATTACGAAGAGAAAAATAAAGGAAAAAAAGAAAATCGTAAGAACATTAATACATTAGATAGTAACATTGAAGAGGATGAAGACAATTCAACACCACTGACAACAAGTCGAAGTAAAGAAAGTAACATCTTAGAAACGGAGAGCAATAATAAGACTGATGCACTCTCTGGACATTCAGTTGACAGAGAAATGACACAAGTTATCGAAAAACCTTTCATTAAAGAAACAGCTTATTTAGAAGGACAAAGTAATCACACTACAGAATCTAATATGCCAGTGTATGATAAAAATAATACTGAAACAACAAAAAATCACACAATTGATACACAAGAAATTTTAACAAACAACACATCAAATTCGCAAATAAGTAAAGACGTTAATGGAAATTCTGCAAACGAAGAAAGTCACGAATTCAAAACAATCACAGAAACAAATAACTATCCTACTATAAAAATAAATGAAGACATATCGACTGAGATCACTTCAAGGGATGTCGATAAGACAACCCCTGAAATCTACCAAGATATTTATGGAAATGATAATGAAATCGATGAAGACCGCTTTGAAAACATTATGACTTCAGTAAGTCCATTCAGTGAAAATACGGCCTCAGAAAATACTTTTACGACCATGGAGAATGCTACCTCTAAAACTACTACAGAAATATACCTTCCCGCCTTCACATACCCAATAGAAATTTCATCACCGCAAGTAGTAAACGTAAGCGACGATAGCGACTTAAAAGTTTCTAGTCACAATACTGGCTCCCAGGAAAGATGGGAGCATATTTCACCCACTACAGACAAAACAACTACAACGACACTAATATACACTGAAAAGCCTACATCTCGCAGAGGAGATTATTTTTATGATTACAATGAAACATCCTACGATGATAATTATAGCGATGAAGATAATTATGACGAAGATCAGTTTGGGAATGACGTTCTTCCAAAAGAAACTAATTATTACGAAGAAAATTATAACGTAGCAAATAATAAGAAAAACAATAATGCCACACATAATATTAGTACTAAGAATTCGGTACTTATCGAAGCCACCACAATAATACCTTTGAAAACTTCATCTCAAGAAAACATTTTTATTAGGAAAGATGAGGAAAACCTAATAAGTAGTGATGAAGATATGATTAAAAACATACAAACAGATTCTTATTCAAGTACGACAACTGACATGCCAACTTATGTTACACATCCTGATATTTTTAATACCAGCACTTCACACAGTGGCATATCACAAGAAAAGGAATATGACGAAAGCTTTGGCACAAGCAGAAGAAATCTTACGGAAAAGGAAACGACAATTTTAAATGAAGCACATACCACTGTTGAAAAAACAACATCAACAGAAAGAACTGAAAGCGAAGTTTATCTAGGAACCTTTAGGACAACAACACCAGAGCCAAGAGAATACGCAACTGAAATTAGTGAAGACGACAGAGATGGAGAAGAAGATACAACTGAATTTCCAGCGTTTGAAAACTCCGATGAAAGAGAAAAAAGTTATGGAAAAGAAAGTGTAGAAACTACAACCACAACATTTTTTAGAAAACCTGAAACAACCCACTATGAAAAAGGAAGAAATTTCAATCAAAGTGAAGATGAAGAGATAAGCACCGTAAAATTTTCTGAAGAAACTGACATCTACTTTGAAACGCAAAATTGTACCACTGGATTAGCTCTTTCAGAAAATGGAACTTGTGTTGGTAAGTCTACGATATGTCTAAGATTAGGACTTAACACTTATGGTTCAAAAAACTATTTTCTTCCCTTATACAGGCTGGTCCAAAAGCAATGGTACAAGAATTATTTCAATATTTTATGGTGTCTTCATCACACACTGTTTCGAGTTTATGTTAGAAAAATTGGCATTTAAAAATTAGGAAATTCTAATCTCTCATTGTTTGCGTCCATACTTTGCTGCCAATATGCCTCAACAAGTTTTATGGCGCCTTTGTACAGAGTGGGCCAAATTCATTACTTTTAAAGGGAAACTCTTATTTTTAAACGATATAGGAGAAAACTGTTGTCGGCCTCTAAGGCTCAATTTCGATTACATACTTAATGGTGAAAATCGTATGTCGATATCTATCACCGTTTCGGAGATACGGGGTGTTTTTCGAAACTGTGTATTTTGGAAAGTGGCTATAACTTTATTCCTATTGATTTTATTTTTATTTTTATGAAAACATTTCTAAAGCACTTTTTTGCGTAGAATGGTGTAGATTAAAAATTTTTCATTTATATTTTTATCATTATAAAAAGAAATATTATTTTTTAAAATGGGACACCCAGTATATTTTGGAATATTTGAGTACAGCTTGTAATTACCATTCCCAAAATCTATGAATAAAGTGGTTCGCAGAAGTAATTACCTCTCATATTTATAATAAAAGCTGCAGAATGCTATGAACTAAATATATTTCTTAAAGAATAAAATTTTAAATACAAATTGATTAACAAACCAAATAACTTATAAAACTAAACATCAACAACAAATAGGAAACTAGAATTTTACGGAGGAAGCAATGGGGGTATTACCTAATTCAAGAGGTTTTTAAAATCTCGATCGTTTTGCTTATGCAGAAACGGTATATTTCCTGAACGCGTCTTGGTTAAATGGAGGTGACAAGTGCAAAATCTTGCAACACCGCTAGCTCTAAGTCCTGACTAGAGTACTTCAGCAATTTAAAAATTAGGTGTTTTAACCTTCCCCAAAAATAAAAGAGGCGTTAAGTCCGGTGACCTCGTCGGCCTTGATTAGCCATCCAATTATTTCCAAAATTGACCGTCAAAAAACTGGTAACAATCGCTGCGTAGTGAGGCGGTGCCCCGTCTCGCTGAAAAAATACGCTCCTGAGTTTAATTAGCGGCAGGTCGTCAACAAGTGGTTCTATTTGTTGCCTCAAAATTCGCAAATATGTTTGCGAGGTAAGCGTACCATTGTAAATAACCGGACCGATAATCCCACCCCTCAAAATACCAGTTCACGCTAAACAAAAATCTTATTTGATTTCTCTGCTCCACTATTGAATAAGGATTTTCTTGTAGCCAAGTATAACAAATGTAGCGGTTGAAAATATCAGGACTACTTACATAAGGGTCGTCCGTCCAAATACAGCTAGCAATTTCTATAATCCATTGGCCAAAACCCATTTGGCGTTCAAAATCTCCTGGTCTAAAGTTATGTATGGCTTAAATTTGTGCTTTTAGTGAATTTTCTTTAAAAAAATTCACTAATGAGGAGATCCCGACTTTTGAATTTTGAAAAAATTTCTTCAAATCAGCGCTAATTAGGCCCCCCAGAACACATATCCGGGGTCAGTTTCAATTTTTATACGTTTATATATATATATATATATATATATATATATATATATATATATATATATATATATATATATATATATATATATATATATATATATATATATATATATATATATATATATATGTATATATATGTATCACACCGATAACTCAAAAAATAATGGGCTGATTTTGATAAAATTTGGTGAATACCTTCCTTTTGCAAATGGCTTGGATAAGTTCAGGAAAATCGGTCCAGGTTTTCCCGGAAAATTTTGTGTTTTCTTTCGAAAAAAAATTATATCTCCGGAATTAACAAAGTAAGGGCAACAATTTGGTACGCGGGTTTACATCCTTATAGGTAAGCTACATACCAAAATTTAGCTCTGTAGGTCAAAAGACAAAAAAGTTATAGGCATTTAAAGAAAAATAAGTTAGGGTTTTTCACAAAACGTCAAAGTTGCGATTTAAACGTCAAAATTGGCAACATTTAGGAAAAGAACTTGAATCTAATACGGGCTATGGAAAGATAATGTCTCAAGAAGAATGTTTTACAAACCCTGAAGTCTTAGTTTCAACCGTCATTGTCCTTCATTTTACTAAAATATTTCCCGAAAATTCATTTAAAATAGATCCTTTCTCTGATGCTTGACAGTAGCCTTAGCTATAGAGTTTATCGTTTAATGGTATATAATTTTTGTAGAATTTTCGTAAAAAAATCAATAAAGCTCAATATATCTGTTATTATACAAGATATGAAAAAAAATTTATATATTAATTATAAGGTGTCTTAAGCTACATCTTAAAAAATTATTTCTACAATCACAGAGTGGCCCATAAGTCGTTGGTGATAAAAATTTTCTTTTTTTTTTAATTAAACACGCCTTATGTTATTGCATTTTTGCATTTTCCATCGAAATATAATGCATGTTTGTAAGAAAAAAAAATCTGGACGCAGTAAGTGCGTTATGGTAGCGAATCTTGATCAAATGCTTAATATTTGAACAGCTCAATTTGCTATTAACCTATAAGGTTGACCAAGAAGTTTTTTCGGGAACACTTTAAGTTTACTTTCGCAAATTTTTGTACATTTTCAAACAATAAAGTTATTTCGATGAAACATGGCACATTTTGTTTTACTATATAGATTATACTGGTAACCAAATTTGATGCCTGCTTTCTTAAAAAAACACACATTATTGCTATTAAAAAATAGTTTTATGAAAATTCACTACCATAACGCACTTGCTGCGTCCAGAGTTTTTTAATATCCGCCTAATGCATTAGTTTTTGGTAGTCGTGTTGATATCGTTAACTTTTGCGTGGATGTTCGCTGATTATTTTCAACAGTTCCTTAAACTATTTCTTATAACTTCCTATACATACTCGATTCATACTTCTTAGGTCTTTTCTTCTCAAATTAACCACTGTCAATTAGATTGTGTCACAATATTACGAAAATATCTTAGGAGGGTTGTCTCCTGCCTAGATACCGCTCGTGGTACAAATTGCTTGCAGCCTCTGCATTCTCATTTGCTTGTATGAAACAGATAACCATGTCCCATCTTTAATAATTTTCGAATTCATGGAAAATTTAGTTCCATAATTAAACAAAAACCTTGACAAAAACCAAGAAACAAGCAGTGTTTTTCTCACCTGATTCAAAATTTGACGGGTAGCAATAAACACCAGCACCCTATTTGGTCGCAGCGTCGTCGAAAAGCTACATGCAAAATGACGCTTTTTACAAGTCATATGTAGACAACTTTAATACTATATTAGAATTGGGCACATCAAGTGTGCTGTGTTTTGGGAATGGTAATTCCAATCTTTGTTAAAATATGCCAAAATCTACGGGTGTCCCATTTGAAAAATAATTTTTCTACTAATAACTACAAACAAATAATAAAAAAAATCGGGACGCAGCAAGTGCGTTATAATAGCGAATTTTCATACAAACTGCACACTGATATTATACGGCATATTAGTAAAATTAATACTTTAAACTTACACAGACCTTAAAGATAGAATTTATAGGTCCTAGTACGCGCACATGTGAAGAATTCTTTCGAAAGTGTTACCATCGATATCTCTCTATTATCAAAACAATCTGGTACCCTAACTCCCTTTGAGAAAAATGCCCAAAACTCAATTTTATATGAAGCTAAAAAACTAACTTTTACTATAGCTGTAGATAGTGTCTCTTTAAAAGAAACTTGTATTATAAATTTCATTAAAGTTATACAGAAGATTTCCAGAAGGAAACTTAATTCATGTTTAGAAAAGTAAAGTATGTGCCAAATTATAAACATAGCAGTTATTTTTCCTGATTAATATCCTTATTAATCGCCAACCTAATCAAATCGGTTTTTTTCAATATCAACAATAACAGAATTATAATTTCAGACTCAAAGGTGACAAACTTATTTAGGCGTTTTAAACAAAAATGAGATCTTGTTCAAAATGTATGAAATCTTTGCACTATTGTTTCTCCAAACGTCAAAATAAAACATTAAAAAACATACATGTATCGAACTGGATTCCATCGCGTAACCTTCTGCTTATGAGGCAAAGCGGGACGTCTCTGGGCGATCTGGGTATACGTCAAAAAATGTTTTGTTTAGGTGATACATTAGATCGGCTTGAGGTCCGGGATATTATATTCAAAGTATACATAAGAATTAGTAGAATTACCATTGAAACAGTTCCCACGACTGTGCCGGTCTTATATGACGTCTTATGTTTAAGTTTAAAGATAAAAGAAACTATTTTAGAACCATTTTTATTTTATTTACTTGGCCAGATTTTGCTTACATTCATCGTATATTATGCTACAGCATAATACATCTATGCTGCGCTACAACTGTATTTGAGGCCGTTCGTTAACCTACAATTATAGTGTATTTTAATAATTGATTGAATCCGCCAGTTAAATAACAATTGCTTGGAAAATTTTTAATTTCATGTCTGCCATTTTGTATAAATTCGGCCGAGATTTCACGTTTGTTGGTTCGGGTAGTATGTGTTATGCTTGGTATATATTTAGTTTGGTTACCGTTGGTGTATGGATTATACCTGTTGTATGAATCAATCTACGCGTGGCAATTAACTACTCTGCCTGTCAGGCATTGAACTTTAACCACTAAGTCGTCTCAACGCATGTCTTTGGGATTTTATTTTTAATTTGGAAGAAACTCTAAATATTGTATGTGTACCAAATTACTCAAGATTTACAACATAGGTTTATTTACACTATTTATAGCCACATGTAAAGTCTCATTCCAGTTACTCTGATATTTATAAAATTATAGTGTTTTCAAAAAGTGTTCCCCGATTTTCCACCGGAAAAACTTGAGCATAAAAGCTAGTTAACGAACTCGATCTCGGTTTTCGCCCAAAAAAGCTTTTTGCCGAGTTTGATTGAAATCAGTTTAGTATTTTTTGAGCTTTCGCTCGGATATATATATATATATATATATATATATATATATATATATATATATATATATATATATATATATATATATATATATATATATTACATACAGACTTGGAGACTACTACTCTGGCTTCACTGTTGGTTTTCGTTTTTGTAAGTGAAGGACGTAGCCAGCACGTGAGCTAACTGGAGCAAGTGGCCCTTCGAATTCTGGATGTTCTAGGATGTTCTTCAACGTTTCTGTGACTATAGTTTCGCTGCTTGACAGATGATCATTCTCAGACAGATCAAAATTGAAATAGTCTGAGAATGCTGTCAAGCAGCGAAACTATAGTCAGAGAAACGTTGAAGAACATCCTAGAACATCCAGTATTCGAAGGGCCACTTGCTCCAGTTAGCTTACGCGCTGGCTACGTCCTTCACTTACAAAAACGAAAACCAACAGTGAAGCCAGAGAAGTAGTCTCCAAGTCTGTATGTAGTATGGACAAGTTTCACCAAGTAAGGAAAACAACAATCAATGAATATATACATATACATATATATATATATATATATATATATATATATATATATATATATATATATATATATATATATATATATATATATATATATATATATCGCTAAAAACTGTAACCTACACCATTAAATTTATGTGAAAGAGTGCTTTAGAACATTGTGAGATGTACGACAGGGTCGCCATCTCGGTGCAGAACCAGGTAGTCTGTTGTCACGACAGCTCAAAAAAACATAAAATGTTATAAAATAGAGAGCGTGTACAGTGAACAACTAACTAATAATTTTGCAAGTTGTCAGCCCTGCCCCATTTCTTTCATAATATAAGGACAATGTATGTAAGGCTAGATGTATTCTCACCATAATTATAACCGCAGACCAGTTTCACTCTAAATGCTCTAAGAGGCTGTCTACCATGGCAATATTACTTTATAGGTGTGTTCTCGCTGTAATTAGTATACCGTACTGACAAGCTCTAATTAGAGCAAAACTGGTCTGCGGTTCTAATTATGGTAAGAACACATCTAGCCTTACGTAAGTTGTCCCTATATTAGGAAAGAAATGGGCCAGGGCTGAACTTTACAAATTTGTTAGTTGGTTGTACACACTCTCTATTTTATAACATGTTGTGTTATTTGGATCTGTCGTGACAACATACTACCTGGTTCCGCACCGAGATGGCGACCCCGTCGTACATCTCACAATGTCCTAGGAGGCTGGCTACCATAGCTGTATTACTTTATGGGTGTGTTCTCGCTGTAATTAGTATACCGTACTGACGAGCACTAATTAGAGCAAAACTGGTATCCGGTTCTAATTATGGAGAGAATACATCTTGCTTTACGTGCTTTAGAAATAAAACATGTTCATTTGGAAAATAATTATAGCCACTTTCCAAAAATGCACAATTTCGAAAAACATCCCATATTTCTGAAACGGTGATAGATATCGATATGAGGCTTCCACTATTGAGTTTCTCACAAAAATTGAGCCTCAGACACCGACATCAGTTTTAGCTTATCTCGTTTATAAATAGGAGTTCCCCTTTAAAAGTGAGTAATTTGGCCCACCTGAACATTCTTCAGCTGAAAAGATATAAAGTTACAGTAACTTCGACTCAACATAAAAATGCATTTAACATATTTTAAACCTAGACATAGGTACTAAGGTTTCATTAAGATGTTAAAAATTGCATTGTGTGAGGTATTTTTGTATTTTGTTTTGTATATAATCTTCTATATATTTTATATTCCAGATATTGACGAATGCAGTGAAAGTCACCATTGTTCTCAAATCTGCGAAAATGTTCATGGGTCCTTTATATGCCATTGCCATTCAGGATACAACCTGCATGGAGATAGAAAAACTTGCGAAGATATGAATGAATGTGAAAATGAGAACCTCTGCTCCCATACCTGTATAAATCTGCCCGGAAGTTTTGAGTGTCTATGCGAAGAAGGTTTTAAATTAGCAAACGATAACACAACTTGCATAGATGTGGACGAATGTGAATTTGATAATAAAAATAATTGCACACAGGTTTGCACTAACGATGAAGGGGGATATCATTGCTCATGCAGAAATGGTTATTATCTTCTTGACGACAATATTACATGCTCAGATGTTAATGAATGTTCTTATAATTATGGAAATTGTTCGCAGTTTTGTAACAATACAGAAGGCTCGTTTAATTGTTATTGTGGAGATGGTTATATTATAGATGTAGACAATAGAACGTGCTTGGAAAATAATCCCTGTCAAGTAAATAACGGCGGTTGCTCCCATACTTGTGTGACTCAAAATGGAGAAGCCACATGCCTTTGTCCAGACAATCATGAATTAATTAATAAGACTTGTGTCCATTTAAATTCATGCAGTATTAATAACGGTGGTTGTTCCCACTTTTGCGAACACCTAGATGGTAAAGCTAATTGTATTTGCCCTGAAATGCATATTTTGATAAATGGTACCTACTGCATTGAAGAAAATCTTTGCCTAATTTCAAATGGAGGCTGCTCTCATCACTGTGCTTTTATCAATCATACAATTATTTGTTCGTGTCCCGAAAATCATACTCTTCTCAACACCACGCATTGCGTTCAAGACAATCTTTGTCTTGTTAACAACGGAGAATGTTCCCACCAATGCAACTTCGTTGATGATCACGTTTTTTGTAGTTGTCCTGATAATTATTATCTCGAAGGAAGAACATGTTACCCAAAAGACCCATGTTTAGAAAACAACGGTGGTTGTTCCCATCAGTGCTTTACAAATCTAGAAGGACAGGTATCTTGCGGATGTCCTGATGGTTATGAACTTGTTAATAAGACATGTATATCTGTTGATCCATGTGTGGACAACAATGGTAATTGTTCACACATATGTAACTTCACTGGAGAGAAAGCAGTTTGCTCATGTCCTTCAGATTTTGTTTTGATGAATAGTACGACTTGCGAAAAGTATAACCTATGCGAAGAAAATAACGGTGGTTGCTCCCACATTTGTGAAAACTTGTTTGACCGAATTAAATGCCATTGTCCTCCTAATTACCACTTGGTGGATTCTAAGATTTGTATGTTGTTGGATCCTTGCATGATAAATAACGGTGGATGTTCTCACATCTGTGCAAATATAAATGGAGAAGTCATTTGCTCATGTCCACAAAACCTCACTTTAACAAACGGAACGAATTGCACCCAGCCAAATCTATGTTTGGAAGGCAACGGTGGGTGTTCACATGAGTGTGTTTATGAAGACGATCTGATTTATTGCTTGTGTCCAGATGGATTCGATTTAAGAAACAAAACATGTTACCAAAAAGACCTTTGCTCAGAGAATAATGGCGGATGTTCTCACAAATGGGTGCCTGAGGAAGGTAAAATACTTTGTTTGTGCCCAGAAGGGTATCTGTTACAAGAAAAGACTTGTCATCAAGTAATGCCTTCCTGTTCGGTAGATAATGGTGGATGCTCTCATGAATGTGTCGAGGAAGGTAACAAGGTATTCTGTTTGTGCCCGGAAGGATATCATCTGCTTAATAAATCCTGTTATTTATTTGAAGAATCTTGCTCAATACATAACGGTGGATGTTCACATGACTGTCTTGAAGAAGCTAATAAGGTTGTGTGTCTTTGTCCTGATGGATTTATATTACGTGAGAAAACATGTCACCCAGTTCAAACTTCATGTTCAGCTAACAATGGAGGCTGTTCTCACGAATGCGTCGAGGAGCTAGGTCAAGTGTACTGTTTATGTCCAGATGGGTACGAATTACAAAATAAAACCTGTTTCCGATCATCAAAAGATCCTTGCGCTATAAATAATGGCGGTTGCTCTCATGAGTGCACCTCTGAAGTAGGCGTTGTTTACTGTTTATGCCCAGAAGGTTACGAACTACGCAATAAGGTTTGCTTTAAAATTACCAACCCCTGTGAATCTGAAAATGGGGGTTGTTCTCACATATGTGAATATCAAAATGGTCAACCAATTTGCAAGTGTCCACCAAATCACAATTTGACTGGAAAAACATGTACTTCAGATACAGATCCATGTCAAATTAATAACGGTGGTTGTTCCCATCAATGTATGAACGTGAAAGGAAAATCCAAATGTTATTGCGCTATTGGATATGAAATAAAAGGAAATTCATGTGTTCTCAGGGATGCTTGTACAGAAAACAATGGAGGTTGTACACATCATTGCCGCACCCTTAGAGGTAAAGAGCTTTGCTCTTGTCCTGCTGGCTATATTATTCGTCCAGATGGTCACACCTGTAAAGAGATAAACGAATGCAGACAAAACAGAGGGGGCTGTTCGCATGGTTGTAGGAACCTTCCAGGTTCTTACGAGTGTACATGTCCAATAGGTTATAAGTTGGATTCTACAAACAAAACTTGTGTGGATATTAATGAATGTCTTGAGAATAACGGAAATTGCGAAACGTACTGTACAAATCGAAATGGCGGGTTCAACTGTTACTGTGAGGTAGGATACAGGTTGAAGAAGGATAGACGTACATGTGAACCAGTAATAGTCAGAGGGTGTCAAGCTCCAGGTAATTTGGAGAACGGCGTCGTTAGATGTAACAATAAAGAAAATGAATATCGGGTTGGGTCCCGATGTGCTTTTTGGTGTGATGAAGGTTATAAATTGGAAGGCACATCTCAGATAACGTGTAATGGTTGGGGACTATGGGATAGCACACTACCACGATGCGTAAGTAAGTATTCCTTGACATTTGTTTATTACTTCTGTAGCAACTGTACTAGTTAAAACTACACGAATATTTGGTATGGCAGTGAAATTAAATCACTGTATCTAAGTTCAATATATTATTAGCGAATTCAGCTAGTATTATCATGTAATAATAAACATGAAATTCTGATTTTGTTTATATTTAATTTTTTTGAATAGGGTGAACCACGTGATTTACTATTTCGCTTTCAGTGGGTAATGAAAAATATTTAGATATGTTACTGTTATGTTTATAGATCACTGTTAATATACTATGTGTGGATTCAAATAAGATTAATTTTCTTTTTGCAAATCACTGTTCCAGTGAATCTGGAAAAAAAATCAGTTACTGGACGGTTCTTTTACAGTGATTGGACAGGTATAGAAAAAGCTAAGAACAAATTTTTTCAATTATGTATAAACCAGAATTACTTGTGAAATTAACTAGACTAGTTAATTAACAGTAAATACACAGTTTGAGCCTTAAAAGTGCTTAAAAATTATGATCCAATTGGCAAATTTTTTAATTTCTTTCTTATAATTTTCACAGAGAACATCAACGTCAACACTCTCTGACACAAAATATTAACTCTTCTCTATCTTTTATTTCTCTTTAGAAGAGATTTTGTTGCTTGATCTTTCGCTTTTATCAAACTGTTTATTGTTATTACATTCTTTATTCTCTTTTTTAGTGTAATTCTTTCCCTTTTCATCGTTGAACTCATCCTCATGTTCTTCATTGCAGTCGTCATCAGGCTCTTCCTTGTAGCATTCATGACACAAATACATATCGCCATAATTTTTATCTGGAATCTGTTGTTTGTTAGTAGGCGGAAAACATTTTGTATGAAACAGTGACTTGTACTCATTATATTGTAGCAAGTATGAATATAACACAACAGCGTTGCAGATTTGGCATATCTCTTTATTAATATTTGCATTTCTCTTTTTTAAATGCGTGTGTTTTGTTTTATTTTGCTTGTTCACGTTTTCTTTTGCACCCATATTTTTTCCTTTTTCCTCCGCTTGCTTCTCCTTTCTTTTCTTAGCAAAAGGAAACCTCCCAGTCTTTCTTTTTCCTTGTCTTCTTGTCTTTTTGGTGTATCTGGTCATGATAAGAAATCTCCTAGTACAGGGACTTTGCCAAATTAATTAAAGGATTACTTTCTTCCAACATTATTTCCGATAATCATGTTTTCTTCGGTAGTATTGACAGAGACTTGCTATTATCATCCGTTACCTGTTCAAATGGTGAATCGTTATTAGGTAATTCTGATGGCAATTCTGTATGGTTAAATCTAGAACACCTTGCAATAATTTGATTATTAATTATCTTAGGCTCATTATTGCGTAAAAATTCATGTGTATTTTCGGTATAGCAGTTGATATAGACTCTTGGCCAGTATCTGACGATGAGGTATGTTGAACCGGTGCCTCGTTCGCTGATTTCATTACGACGTCCAGGATAATGTTTATTTGTTTACGGTTTGGAAGTGCTTCCATATTTTAAATAATTTTATAAAAGCGCCAATGTCAGCGGCAGGCAAAATCTCGTTAATTTGTTTGAATTTTATTATGTTTTATTCTCAAACGATCTTTTGTAAGTCTTCGTAATTCAATAGTATATCACGTCTTCTTGCTTACCATTATGTTTGGTATCTGATTTTTTTAAGCAGATGCCAAATTTAATGGTTTTTGTCTCGACTATTCAAACTGCTTTTTTTAAGCAGTTTGAATAGTCGATGGCATCTGCGTTGAAGGGACACGATCCACAAGCTTTAAATCCTTCGAAAAGTGTTTCTGGCTTAATACTAGTTTCGACCACTGACTGAAGCAGTGAATAATTTTCCTGCCATTCTCTGACTAATTTTCGCCACGCTGCTTTCACTGTTCTGAAAACTCCGACGTCAGTGGGTTGTATGACTCTTATCGCGGGGGGATGGAGCGCTATGACCTCTATTTTCATGTATTGCAAAGAATACCTAGTTCATACGTAAGATAGGATTTGTGCCCATCAACGAAAATACTTACAGGGGACTCACTATTGTTTTCAATCAAATGCGGATAAATACGTTTGCAATGTGCTGATCAAATGTATCCGCTCTCATCCACCCACTGTCACTTCTTTTAATCCCCACGATGGATTGACTGAAATATGATTTTTTCGGGGATTTTTTGATACGAGTATAAAATGATCATTGGACAAATTGTTGCGCCGCTCGCTGAGAAAGAAAACATTACTGTAATGCTCTCTTTAGATTATCCTTTATCTATGCTGTATACATTCTTTGCTCCTATCTGTGAGAATACTTTGCCAGTAGCTGGACAAATCTGGAATACAGTTTCATCTCCGTTGAACACGCGAGATGAATCCGTTATTACGTTAAGCAAATAAGTACACTTGGAGAACCCAAATCACCACAACACATTTTAAAAGACCTGACGATCGTTTCACTAACCAAGTTAGCGTCATCAGAGGATGAAACATTCTGATTCCTCTGATGACGCTAACTTGGTTAGTGAAACGTTCGTCAGGTCTTTTAAAATGTGTTGTGGTGATTTGGGTTCTCCAAGTGTATTTATCAGTGCTCATCACAGGTTCCAATCTTCACTTAGTACGTTAAGCAAATTTTTTTCAATTAGATATTCCTTGATTTCTGCAAACCATTTGCGAATATAAGTCTCAGAAACACACAAACTAACAGTGGTCACGGTCCCGCTAGTTCTTTTAGATATTTTGATATGTCGTTTCATAAACACCTGTAAAATTAAAATACACTGTTTAATAATTATAGGACTAGAATTATGATCAATTTACTGCTGATACCTTAAACCAAACATCGCCCGGTTTATTATTTCTGAATGGGTTGACCCCATGAGTCGAAATTAAAAATATTTGCAAATGTTTTTCTCGGTAACCCTTTTTTTGCCAAACCAAATAAACCAATTATCCATCTGCAACAACAGTCGTGAAACGCTAATTTATGGTATGTAACAAAGGCTTACTGTACTCAAGTATTTTCTTCTTCCTCGGCTAAAATTGGAGATGGTTCAAAAGTTTTCTTGTGTCCAGGTTTTTTGGCCTGCACTCCAGGGTAGATTTTGGAATACCATATTTTGCAGCAACTATTCTATAAGACCCGCCATTCTGTAGTTCCTGTACCGCCTTATCTATTACCGAATAATTTTAATACTTCTCACGTAGCCTTGGTGCCATGTTATTAATCTAATCATAATGCTAATTAATATTCAGTTGTTGGACACAATGAATACAGTTAATGGACACACTGTACGATGACTGTCTGTAGTTAGTGAAATTAGGTATGGAAAGAGCTCTGAGTACGATAGAGAGTGTATTATAAAATAGCACTCTTGTGTAGTAAGATTAATAAACTGAAAAATATAATTTTTCGTGCTGAGTTACTGGACACTGTTTTTTTTTGTAAAGTAGAGTGCACTTAACTAGCAATTTTGTATAGTAATGAATAAAACATCATATTTAACATTAAATTTGATGTATGGTTTTAACTAGTACATTACAAATTCATGCACCACGTACATCATAAAAACACACCGCTGAAGAATTTCTTAAGAATCACAAATGTTGAATCTGGAACCACGATTTGTTAACGTTTAAACTAACCGAACAATAAAAATTGGGGGAACTCACACCACAGCACTCCGCAAGTACAGTTCTGCCCTCTGATGCTTAGAAGTGAAAGTTAAATTGAAAGAAACCTTTATTGAAGCTTGCCAAAAAAAAAGGTCCGATGACTGAAACGTGTCCAATGACAGTGTGGTTTACTCTATTATGTATATTTGGAAAGATTTAAACTTGGTTCCTGGGTTGAACCGCGTCAAAAATTTGTTAAAGCTCGACGTTTCTGCTCTTGTTTCTAAGCTATTTTCAAGTTAAAGAAATAT
The DNA here is from genome assembly GCA_964006375.1 of Tillus elongatus. NCBI lineage: Eukaryota > Metazoa > Arthropoda > Insecta > Coleoptera > Cleridae > Tillus > Tillus elongatus. The sequence goes on along the minus strand of OZ023263.1, from coordinate 81,585,291 downwards.
GAAAAGAAACGAATGCTAAAGTCTTAAACTGCCTACTCAAAATAGCAGTGGATAAGGTAAGGGTGGGTTGCTGTAGTTTTATTACGAGGTCCCAATCTGCGTAATCACTAAATCTAACTGAAAATCGCCTCCAAAACATCGTACTACTCTTTTAAAATATATTCCATCTAGTGAACAGATGCTTTCTTACCCACTTTCTCATGGAAATGTTCCAGTTACCTAAGTCAATAAATGAAAAGTATTAATTTAAGGACCAGAAAAAGATCTACTTCAACTTATAGTATAAGAAACATGTTGATGTTTTCGGGATCCTGCACTTTTATTCAAATTCATTTCCTTCGTCTAGTCTATTACCTCGTTTTAATTAATTTGATGTGCCATCTAATTTTCCATTGCAAGAAACACGAGACTTGATAAAAGTTCCTGGCATATTGATAGTTTTTAATAAGTTTAAGTTGGCTAAAACTTCGCTCACAGCGTGTGGATACGGGCGAAAGCGTAGAGTAAATCCACAGCTGGATACGAATAATGGAAGAGCATTCTGCAAATTCTGGGTGTAGATATGTTGCAAGAGATAGAAAGCGTTAGCCTTATTTGTGTCGCCGAAAAAAAGTGGAGGTTGTTCTTTAAAAACGCCAAGGTCCTGGCAGAACTCTAATATATTTAAGGTTTGCTCATGTTTTCATGCTGGATCTACTTGATTTATTGCAGTTCTTAAGTCGAATATTCACGACTATTGAGACATGCAAAATTTTAATTTAGTGTGTAACTTTGTCAATCTTCGTTTCAATTTTTGGTATGGTTTGATTAAATACAATCTTTATTGCTCTAGAAAATAGCTGAAAATTACTTAGGACTTTAACAAACATTTTTGCCGACCATCTTGTTTGACTGCTTTCATTAAGGTCTCTTCGCCCAAATTTCCTGTCTGCCACTGATAATCAATTTTTTGATGAGCTCTGTCTGTGTGTCACATTTGAATTTGCCGCCCAATGAACTTGCCGAAATCCCGGACTGTTCTTACCAGACTTCCCCTAAACGCTATCCATTGTCACTGTACCACTACGAAAGCATTAAACACGCGATAGGTTTTAACTGGATTAGTAGACGAAATTAATAATAATTGTGTTTCAGGCTCGACATGTCCGAAGCTGGTATTCGTGAACAATGGTTGGTTGAGTCCAAGTTCTTGCGCATCTGGTGCACCTTCTCCAGGAGATGCTTGCAAGGTTGTATGCAAAAGAGGGTACAAAGTAAATCCAAAATACGATACGTTGTATTGCACAGATGATCTGACTTGGTATCCTCTAATAAGGAACGAAGAATTGTATAATGCTTGCATCAGAGGTAATTCTAATGATATTTTAGTGGCTAATTTATTTACGAGAAACTGTTACAGATATAGGTAGACCTTATATTCTTTGTCCAAATAGAGGAGTTTTAAACTTTGAGTTGCCAGTTGGGCAGAACCATATGTATATTAGGATGCCAAGACCCGAAACCAACGTCGATTGGCACAGGTAAACTTTAAATTGCATGTTTTTTCATTGTAAAACTATTCCACAGCATATTTCATCTCGGTGTTAACCTGTTAAATGTATGAATGTCTAGAGGTATTAAGAGTATGGAATAAATAAAGTTAAAGCGAGAAGAAGAAAAATGTGATCCATCGAATTGTAATGAAAAAATGTAGGGTTGCTATTTAAAAAAAATATTTATAAAGTGGTGGGAGTCTAATTTTTTTAACTATGATTATAAGATGTTCGACAAATTAAACTTCACGTGTCTCAGTGTTTTCCAAAAAAAAAAAAACAATTTTTTGCTGAGTAATGAATTTTATTCCATAAGTGTGTTTCACACTGTATATATATATATATATATATATATATATATATATATATATATATATATATATATATATATATATATATATATATATATATATATATATATATATATATATATATATATATATCACACCAGTAACTCAAAAAATAATGAGCAGACTTTGATTGGTGAGTACCTTTCTTTTGCAAGTGGCTTGGACAAGTTCGTTATCCAGGAAAATCTCCCGTGGTTTTCCCAGATAATGTTGTGTTTTCTTCCTGAAAAAATGTATATCTCCGGAAACAACAAAGTAAGGTCAACCAAATTTTGTGAGCGTGTTTATATTATCAATACCAAAATTTAAGTCTCTAAGTTTAAAGACAAAACAGTTATGGGCAGTTAAAGAAAAAAAATTAGGAGTTTTCCTCAAAACGTCAAAGTCGCGGTTTGAAACGTCAAAATTGGCAATATTTAGGCAAAGAACGTGAAACAAATACCGATTGTGAAAAGAAGATGTTGCAGGAAGAGTGTTTTGCGAACCTTTAAGTTTCAGTTTCACCCGTCATTGGCCTTCATTTTGCTTATATATTTACAAAAAATTCATTTCAAATAAACCCTTTCTCTGATGCTTTGGCTGTAGGTTTCGTTAAGTTTATAGTTTAACGGTCTATAATTTTAAGCTAATTTTCGTAGAACAAATTCGTTAATGCATTCTTGCATTCTTTATCGAAGTATGATGCAGGTTTGTAAGAAAAAATCGAGACGCAGTAAGGGTGTTTTGGTATCTAATTTTCATTAAATCCTTCAAATTTCAATAACTCAATTTGCTATTAACCCAAGGTTCGTTGGCTAGGAAACCAACATTTTAAGTTTATTTTCGGAAAATTTTTGTACATTGTCAAACAATAAGTAATTTTGATAAAACATGGTACATTGTTTCTACTACATAGGCTATACCGGTAATCAGATTGATGCCTGCTTGTATTTGCTATTAAAAATATTTTTATGAAAATTCACTTCCATAAGGCACTTGCTGCGTACAGACTTTTTTAGTGCAACAACTTAATTCAACCAGCTTTTTAGCTTGTAGCCGTCCACTTCCGAAAAGTGGAGTGGGTCGGTGTTTTGATCGAAAAAGGGTTTATCTCGAGCGCCACCACTTAAGTTGAGAATTGGAAAGATTTTTGGGGGAAAGTGGAAGTACATATATATATATATATATATATATATATATATATATATATATATATATATATATATATATATATACACAGAATTATATAAAAACTGTATTTACAATGGAAACGTTTGTACTTAAAATATGGTTCTCACCAGAGCTGACTGGTATGCATATGGTGTGAAAAAGAAAACGGGAAGATCGGATTTCTATTTAAGTTTTGGTCAGGCATACAGTTTTCCTGAAACTCTAGTCGCGGTATTTCTCTTATTTCTAGCTGGTTCGGTTCACAATTTTTGAAGGAGGTTTTTGCTATATGACGGCAATACTAAAACGATATTTTATAATGTCCTAACACTCTGGCCGCACCTGGGGCACCAGTGAGTGATAACACATTGGAAAATATTTGTAGTTATTTTGGCAGGTATGTCCACAAAGCGGGCTTTTATTAGACCACTTTAACTTGAAGGTTGGAGTTGCAACGGTACACAATGTTATTTATTACTACAATTTATTACGGAATACAGCTAAAAATGAAAAGAAATTGCAGTGGTATTACAACCCTCGGTTACCCGATGCGTGCCTGGACAATTAAGAAAATAAAAATACAGTACGGTCGACAAAACTCTGTCAGTTCTTTCAGAAAACGTTGAATTAGGGACACCTGTATATATGAAATATTAAAATGGTAAATAATATTAAAATAAAGTAAACGGTACTGGTTGTTTTCTACGGATTTATAATAGAACGCGAATATCACTTTGGAGACTCAATTTTAAAGTAAATTTAGCCGACCGGCTGACTGGCTTATATATGGTATAAAATGGGTGTCTTTGCTTAGTTCTAAAAGCTTTGATCTCCCTCTTTAACTGATAACGTTGATTAAAAGTTTTAAGAACGAAAATTTGAGAATTTGTACATTTTCACCGGCGTAATCTAAGCGATAAAATTTCGATGTTTGTTTTATTGATTTTTTTATGATTAAAAATATTTTTTTAAGGCTTCTTCCTTAAGGCTTTTTCCTTTTATACATATTAATTTATTAAAAATACCAATTAAGAGAATGTCAGAGTTTGTGTTACGGAAGCGAAATTAAATTTTATTGAAACAAAACGGAAATTTCGTTACAAGCTCAATTAGATATAAAATGGCAGGACAGCAACGCTGACATATTTTAAATGAAGTAAGATTGATAAAACGAACATATTGTCAAAATCGGCTCTAAGATCTGTCCCACTTTATTTCAGAGGAATAATATATGCCGTTAGATTTCTATTCACACATCTGGTAGCATGAAATTAATTTACAATCACAAGCAGAAGCTTTTTGAATGGCACATTGTATAGTATTTAGAAAAAAATATATACAACATTTACTAAATATAGTAAAAAACAATATATATATATATATATATATATATATATATATATATATATATATATATAATATATATATATATATATATATATATATATATATATATATATATATATATATATATATATATATATATATATATATATATAGATAATTGTATTTATTATATTACCAAACTTATGTACTTTATAATTTGTAGTGATGTAACAACAAATCCAGAGTGGGCCAAGCGGCTGGAGGCGATTCTTTCCGCAAACACAACAGAAATAACATTTACTGCGATCGACCCTGCTGATAAAGAAAATATTGCGTCATGTAAATTGATAATAAATGTGCTGGATAAAGAGAGTCCACGTGTTTTAAGATGTCCTGTTGATATGCAGCAAACTCTCGCCGCTGGGGAAACAAATCGAGTTGTTTACTGGGATGAACCACACTTCACTGATAACATTGCTGTTACTGACGTATATAAATCTAGGGTAAGAAAATATCAATTATTTTTTAACAACACGGTTTTCACTTAAGTAAAAATAACTGTTTACGCGTCATGAAAGCGAATTTTCATAACTTTTTAAAAGTTTTAACCTATATCATATACGTAAGTCTTCCATGTTGTCCTCATTTTAAACACAACACTTGTATATTTCAGATTTTTAGATTCTACCATGATATTTGATGTTATAAAGGTGTCCAGTAATGGTGAGAAAAATTTTCAGGGAATAATGCTACTCGAAAAATTAGTGACAAAAATTCCTAGAGATTTTTTTGAAAACTAAAATAACGGAGTTACTGGGTCTCCAAAATTATTACTATTATTATTATTGTTACTATTGTTCTCGACTTTAGACTGACGGACTTTCACACTCATTCTGATGGAGCCCTTTCCAAGTTATCAGGCCCTAAACGACAACGCGACATAACCTCATTTCCCAGGAATCTCCGCACGGTGTGGGCAGTTGCAAGTATTACCGCCTTCTGCATAACCTTATAAAGTTGCTTTCCAACACCCAGTCTCTTAGTGTTCTATCGAGGATTCTTGGGAACTACATCAGTTGACGGCATGGTTATTGGAATAACTCTGGCACTATCCGCCCTCCACTGTCACTTTACTTGCATCTCAAGGTATCTGCACTTAATGATCTTCTCTTTATACTTTACCTCTAGATTATTAGTATTAGGAATCACCACATCAATCAACGTCACTAGCTTGCAGGACTTATCCACTATTATTATATCTGGCCTGTTGTGAGCAACTCGTTGGTTTATGAGCACGGTCCGATCCCAGTGCAACCTGTATCCTGGGTTCTCTAGAACAGGCTCAGGGGTGTTTCTATATTAGGGCACCTTATTAAGATTTAAAAGTCCCAGTTTCAGAGCCAGTTCTTGATGAAGTATTTTAGCAACTGGGTCGTGCCTCTCTTTATACTCTGTTGCAGCAAACGCTTGACATCCTCCGGTGACGTGCTGGATAGTCTCTTATGACTGACACCCAAATCTACATTTGCCATCTTGGACCGAATTATCTCCAACTATATAGTTTCTTGTTGGGATGATCTGATCTTGTGAGGCCAGCCAAAACTCTCCCGTCTCTGTAAAAAAAGTTTTAGCCGCCATGAGGCCCGGGTGCCTTCCAATTATGAAGATCTTTAATAACCTTGGAGATTTAATCTGTGGTAAAAGGATCATGATGCATCTGTTCATAACTCTGACAAGCTCGTTGTTATTCGTTAATCTAGCTGGCACCAATATTGCAGGTGGCTGGTGTGGCTAGTTGAAGTTTCAGAACTGTGAAATTGTTCCTTATTTGGCAAAATATCGGTGGCTGCATTCGTAGCTGAATTAAGCAGACGGTAGAAAGTATTTCAGAGCGTTTAAATATTGTATTGTGGCACTTCCTATTGTTGCTTGCCTTATATCTCCTCAAGTCTTCTGCGTATACAGAAAGCTTCTCTTTTAAGGTGTCCAAACATTCTTGTGCAGTGTGGTTGATTGAATCTTGCGCTGAGTGTTGTCGAACTCGGCCTATTATTTCCTCTACTCGTTTATGCAATTTTCTTGTCTCTGCTCCCCCAATGCATTGCGTCAGTTGTCCAATTTCTTTTCGAAATGTTTCCACTCTACTTATCAACCCTTTTTTTCACGGGGGTACTCTTTGACGCGAGTTTTTCTGGTTGGACCTTCGATCACAAATCTTAATGCCTGGAGTTTTAATTGCTGCAGTTTCGGTACAGTTAATCAGCGTATGCATGTGCTCCAATGTGTTGATCTCTAGAACAGGCGATGGCACAATAATTATTCTGTTCAAAAGTTACAATATAATTGCCAGCTTTCTAAATATCCTTATCCTAGGTAATGGTGGCGCACTAAGAGGATTTGTTCCTTTATACTCCGCGACTGCACGTCTCATTTATGTGGACAATTTGTCGATGAGTTCCTCATTTTATTGCGTACCCTCGATGTGTTATTGCTCAGTATGTACAGGTTGCAGATTACTACCATCAAATAGCCTCTCGTTATTTTCTGTAACCGCTATGTTAGTAATTTCACATTCAACTTCCTGTTGATGGTATTCAATCTCGCTCCTGGAATAAGGTTATTCCTAACTATGACATGATACTGATCCGCTCCTCTCTGTTGAGTCACCTGTATGTGTGGGTACATTCTGAGAAATTCGGTGTGAAGTTGTTGCCTATATCCTGTCGTCTGTTGCCGAAGTTGTGTTACTCTGTATTAAATGCACATAATTGTTTCTGTCATATCCATAATCCATTTCATGCGCCGTCTTGGTAATTCCACCTGGGTATGTGCTGGCTGATTTTCCTACGCAGCATCCTCAGTGGGTGGAGCTCTTGGTCTTACTAGGCTACGGCATTTTTCCGAGGTTTTGGTTTTGCCCCATTTCCGTGTGCCACCCATTGTGGCCCAAATAGGGACGGAGAAAGGAGTAAGGTAATATGGTTAAGGAAAAAGAGGATAAATAGGACAGTGGACAGCTGCATTACTATTATTATTATTATTTTGTTCTCTTCTCTCTACTCGTGGCGCATTCGGTTACTCACAGAACAAGAGTTTTGCATCACGTTCATGTTTGTCCACCCGGAGACTATAGCGGTAAACGTAACATTTTATTTTCGTGTGGTTACAGGGACAGGACTTTCCTAACGATGTAGGATGTCCCAAGAATCGCTGCTTTCTGCATTGTTCTTAAATGAGCAATAGTAAGTGGGAAAACGGTGGGAAGTTTTTGCCCATTTGTTGATATGAACAGTGGGATGTTCTGCACCTCTCACAGCTTGTACAAGTCGACCAACTGTACTGCGAGTGGCTGGTACTTTCGTCTCTTCTCCCCTATTTTAGAAACGAGGTTGTCGTCGAGCGGCATCGCAATATCCACAATGAAAGCCTTCCGGTTTCCCTGGTCAATAAGCAAGATGTCAGGATTGTGGCCTTCAACTGCTCCGTCGGTGACCACCGGGAGGTCCCACAGCAGCCTGACCTGACTCTTTTGAACTACACCTTCAGGCTTGCATTTATAGTAGGAGGTTTCCGACTCGATAACACCGTAATGTTTTGCCAAGGCCTGATGGACGACCTTGGCCACGTTGTCATGGTGTTTCTTGTAATCTGACTGGGCCAAAGAATCAAAAATTCCCGCCACATGCTGGACGGTTTCCGGCTTTTTTTGACAGAGTCTATACAGGTCGCTGACATCCCGCTGGTGCGCGTGTTAAAAACCTGATCTTGTATCGCGCATAGAAATCCCTCTGCTTCAGGAAACAAGCCTGCTGCCCTTAACCACTCCGTTGAGGCGCGAAGGTCAACGTGAGGTGCCGTTAGGCATACGGCGAAACGTCCATGCAGCTCCATCTCCCACCAGGCGCGCCGGCGCTCATCCACACTCGAAACATCACTAAGGACGTGATCTTGATCAGGCTGCTTGAGGTCGAAAGAGTCCAACCGCATCTTCTGTCTTTGAGCACACTGCGGTTGTCTGTACTCCCAGCAGTATTCTCTGAGCCGCGTGCATTCTCTGTCACACATCACCTCCACCGAGAGGAGTTCACGTACCCCATGTCTCGAGGCAAGTACAAGCGGTGCAAGGAAGCCCTAGGATGCAGCATTCGATGTTTTTCATAACGGAGCGAATATTTTTGTCGAACTCTTGAAGAGAAGTTGTTGACCAGTCGAGGATGCCACAAGTGTAGGTAGCAACAGGGACTGCCAAGGTGTTTATGGCTCTGATTTGATTTCTGCCGGACAGGTAAGTTTTGCACACCTTCCTCACCCTAGCCAATACATTGTCCACATGGTCCACAGCCTGCCTCATCTCTGCTGTCTTCACAGAGAGGAGTTGTTGAATGCTCAAGTACTTATAGGCGCCAGCAGAGGCGAGGATCTGAATTAATTCGCCTGACATTAGCGTTATATCCTGCTCCGTTACTGGTCGGCCGCGTTTAACGTGGAGAACCGCACACTTGTCTAGCCCCAATTCCATACGGATCGCGTCGCTAAAGCCCTTCACAATCTCCAACATGCTTCCTAGCTCGTTAGCATTCCTGGAGTAGAGATTCAAATCGTCCATGTAGCACTGGTGAGTAACCCGTCCCACGTTACTTTGTTCGATGTTATATTCGTAGGAAGTCTTGTTTAACATATGGTTTAACGGGTTCATAGCTAGACAGAACCAGAGGGGACTCAAACTATCCCTCCTGGAAGATCCCTCTGTTGATGTGGAGTTTCACTGAGGTGGTTGTAGCATCCGGACTGCGGATCATAAGGTGTGTACGCCAATTTTGCATGCATGATTCCAGTGCTCCTATGAGAGATGCGTCGACCCTGTATAGATGCAGCACCTCCAGTAGCCAAGTGTGCGGAACGGAATCAAATGCCTTGCGGTAATTGATCCAGCCGATGGAAATATTACGCATATATTTTTTTAGTTGAGATGTGATAATTTTGTCACTGACGAGAAACTCCTTGCATCCCTGTGCGTTCTTTCGGCATCCATTTTGTTTGTCACGAGAATCTGATTCTGAGTGATGGGACCGTTAATTTTTCCAACCAGAATAGAAGTAAATATTTTGTATGCCGTAGTGAGGCAAGTGATTTGGCGGTGATTTTTTCTGTCGGACCTATCCCCAGATTTGTACAGCAAGTGGATGAGACCCTGTGTCAGGGATGGTGGTATGGATTTCAGGGTGCCGATGAACCGTCTGAGATGCCGCAAGAGTGCTATGTACGTTGCCGAAAATACTTCCACTAAAAGTTGCAAAAGCCGCCCGTTTCAGGAGAACGCCTATTTTTCGCCTTCCTTATGGTTGACTGAACGTCGGAAAGGTCGATGTTGTTAAACCTCGCTATGGGCGGCAACTCATCACATTCACCTCGCAGCCCCCCGACCCAGCTCGCGGCCCCGTATTATTATTGTTATTGTTATAATAATAATAATAATAATAATAATAATAATAATAATAATAATAATAATAATAATAATAATAATAATAATAATAATTATTCATCTTACTTCATAATTTACCTGGACTATTTGACAAGTAAAATCAGAAGAAACTATGTCAAAACTGACGTCACATGATTTTGTTTATCGCTAATGTTTTCAAAGCACACTCCATTAAAATTGAAAATGAGGTTAGGTGATTTCGTATTCAATCAATACCAGCAAATGTTCAAGGACGTTTTTTCTCGAAAACAGTTACTTTTATCGCGATGCAACGAGGGAACCTTTTATGGATACTTTATGATTCTCTTCAATTGTGTATTATCAGTTCTGAGATAAAAATTGAAGCAAAAACTTTCTGAGTCATTATCTGTTGGACAAATACCTACAGTTTTGGCCTTTAGATTTCAAGGGATCCACTTCAAATATGCAACATAAATATAGCATTGTATTATATACAGGTGTACCAGATTTGAATAGAATCGATTCACGTCCAAAAAAGTTATCTACAAAAATCTGAAAACAAATTTTTTGAGACCCTGTAATTCCGTTATTTTGAGTTTAAAAAAATGGTATAGGAGCTTGTGGCATTAATTTTTCGAACCCCATAACCACTCTAATTTCTTGCTCATAATTTCTGGACACCATGTATTATGTAGTATACCCTATACGAAAATGTTAGGGTTTTGGCGACATCGATTTATTTATTTATTTCTGGACAGGTTTAAACCTTCCAGAAAAAACAAATGCATATTAGACATATGTTAGCTTAGTGAAATTGCACTTGGTATTTAATAGAATGACAGAAATTATAGTAAATATTATAAGCCAGAATAACTATACGAGTGTTTAAAAAATACCAGGTATTTTTAGAATCGTTTTTGATATTTTTGATGTATTAAAGATATTTTGTTTAGCTTAAATTAAAACTAGAAAACTGATCATGTGAAGTTATTGATAATTAAAGTAAATTTGCTTTTGCAGCGACAATGACATCCAGGTGCAAATTGATACTTTTGTAACATTACCTAAAATTCCCAACTTAATAAAATGTACCAGTGATGGTACTAAAAATTAGGTATGAATGTACGGTTCGTGTACCAGAGACATGTCCAAGTGCCAGGTTAACACATTTTCTTTTTTCTTAACACTAACAGCTGTACTGTGATACAATTGTTTATCTGTGGTACGATAGCATTTGATTGCATGCCTCTGTCGCAGCACGCTAATCGCAGGTTTTTGTCGCTACCCTCTGTCTCGCGCATATATCACATTCTGATAGATACAATATTTGATGCTAAGTACAATTTGGAGAACCCAATTCATCACAATACAGTTTTTAGACCTGACGATCGTTTCGCTAACAAAGTTATCGTCATCAAAGGGATGAATAAGCTAAGCGAAGAAAAACTAGAACTACTATTTATATGTTAGTTGCCAAGCAGTTGCGAACAGCGTCCTCTGCAAAGTTATACAGTCAGACCCCCACTGTTGAGACTTAAATCCTTGTCATGAAAGTTGCATACCTGCTTTTGTAAAACTGTGTATCGTTATCAAATATTCCTTCTAAGAAGAACACACTGATTGTTAAGATAACGATTCGAACAATGGACTACGCAGAACCGGACCTACTATGTTCATTGAAACATTTTTGTTCAAATTTCTACGATATATATGTATATATATATATATATATATATATATATATATATATATATATATATATATATATATATATATATATATATATATATTTTTGATTTACTTGAGATTTTCTTTATCTATATGATGATTATTATCCCAAATATGCTGAGCAATACATGATTAGTAATGGTGCCATACCTCAGTCGCGCCAAATGTTCTCTAAATCTAGTTTCAATAGTTCTTTTAGTTTGCCCAACATATTTAAGCTCACAATTCTTTTAACCTATTTCAAAGATTCTCGACACTTCTGTGGTCTTTATCCTTTGGGTTAACTAGCAAATTTTGTAATGTGTTTTTTTATAGAAAATGTTACCTTTGGGTTTCTTAAAAATGTTATCAAAACCTTTCGTTTATGGAGGCGAGGTTTGAATATCGTTTGATGTGACTACGTTGTTTTCCAGTGTTCCCATAAAAGAAACGCTAACGTATTTAGGCCATTTGTTAAAAATGAATATCATAGATTGAGATGTCTGCAAAGAATATATAAATTTAACAAATCTGTGCATGAATCAGAATATTTTTCAATTTAATCATCAATTTTTTGAACAAACCCATGGCACAGCAACGGGCTACCCCCTTTCCCCATTCTTTGCAGACCTTTTCATGAGTATATTTGAAACAGGCCTAGCAAGTGAAAATGACAATTTCCTAGATTATGGTTTCGTTAGATGCACGATGTTTTTGTAGTATTTAATACAAATGTATGCAAACTAGATGATTTTATCGCAAAATCAAACATTAAATTTGACTCCATTAGATTCACAAATGAAATAGAAATTTATAACAAATTACCTCTTCTTGATGTATTAGTCATCAAAAATAGAGACACTTTAGAATTTGACATCCACAGAAAGAAAATCACTACTGTGAGTTACATTTCGATTGATTCACACCATAGTTTTCCACAAAAACAGCTAGTTTGAATTTTCGTGTTCATAGATTAACACAGTTTCCCTTAAATGAAGAAAGATACAACAGAGAACTTGAATACATTAAAAATATAACCAAGTATAATGTTTACTCTGTCTGTGTAGTGGAAAAATTAGCCAATAAATATAAAACAAAGAAAATGTTTGCGCAAGCTACGACCTTCAAAAAAGAGAAAGCAACCAAATCGTTGTCTGTTTACCATTTCAACCATCACGAGAAGTTTTAATAGCATTTTTAAGAAAGCCGATTTACAGCTAACATTTTTTACAAAAAAATTCATCAAAAAATTTACCACAGAAGTGTCGGGAATCTATAGAATAGGTTGTAAGGATTGTGATCCTAAAGATATGCCTTAAAAGACTCAGGAAAGTTTTGTCGGATGTCGTTGGCAATATATTAAAGAACAAAAAAGGCAGAGGTTTTCGTAATAGGGGAGTGTGTATACGGATATGTATGAATGTAGAAGAAGCGATAAGAGCTTGTCACGACAGAAGGTAATAGTGAAGCATTATTAATAAATAGCATAAGTTTTGCGGTGTGCCTACTCCTTTATTTTTTTCGCTGAGGACGTTGGAGCTACCCGCAGGTAGCCAAGAGGACCATTTGAACCACCTATGCACCCGGGTTACTTCTGCACAGACGCATATCTACGTGTGTGAAAAGCCGTATTTTCTTCATCGTTCTTCCACCTACTCTCCCCTCCACCCGCTTGATGTTGGTGCCGAGATTAGGAGTTCGGTACATCCGTAGTTATTTAATGCTTCTCTTTCTCTTTCAAGATACTCTCCATCAATTTCTGTAGGTTCTTCCATTGTTACCCACTGCTGAGCATCAGCAGAACAAGGTTCTCTGTTGTCAGTTGTTGTCCGAACATGACTTCTGTTGTCTGTATCCGCTCCTCGCGCCTAGGGCATTGCAACACAGTATGTTCCACTGTATCTCTTAGACCACAATATATACAGTCGTCACTATCTCATACATCTTTTTTACATACACTGAAAACTGCCCATGGCCTGTCACTACTTGTGTCAAATGGTAGTTGAGAGTTCTATGTTTACATTCTAGCCATGTTGTTATGTTTGATATGAGCTCCCTCGTCCATTTCGCCACATCCTTATTATCCAACCAGCGCTGCTGCCACTCTTCTATGATTTCGTCCTGCGTCGCCTTCTTTGGCCTAAGTATCGAGCCTTGTGAGACTCCCGCCGTTACATCCATATATTCCTCTCCCGTTACAATTCTTATTTTTATGCCTTTAAAATACTTGCCGATTATATTGATGAGGTTCATAGATATATTTGGATTTTCAAGTTCCTCTATAATATTTCTCCACGACGCCGTAATGAAAGCATTCTTAACGTCTAATGTGACATGTGCACACCATTTCACCTAATTTTCTTCGTTAATTCTAATCACCTCCTCCACAGCTTGTATTGTGGACCTCCCCTTCCTGAATCTGTATTGCCGTTCGGATAGGTTCTGGCAATTCTCTATCTCAACATGTAGTTGATTCTCGATGAGAGTCACGTAGAGCTTGCTTATTGGGTTCAAGAGGCACAATGGTCTGTATCCCGAGGCTTCCACCCTGGGGTTACTCCTTTCGGTAGTAAGGTAGCTTTCACTACCTTTCAGGAGTCAGGAAAAGTGCTGCCGCGAGGATACCATTCAGAACAGATAGCATCCACTCTGGCCTTGTCTCCACCACCACCAACACCGACTCTGGTGGGATGGTGTCCAATTCCGGCGCCTTCACACTTCACATGCTTTAAGCAGCAGCCAACAGCTCGTCCATCGTGAATGGTTCTACCTCACAGGTCTCCGTCCGCAGTTCAAATGTATTCCCGGCCCACCAGAACAGTTCTTCTGTTATCTTTCTTCTCTTACTTGGTGGAAGATTTACAGGCATCAGGTTCGTCAGCCTGCCTACTACAATTACTTCCACATCGTCGCAACGTGTGGAAATATGACATCGGCAACAAAACCGGTCTTTTGTCCCGAGGACTTCCAAGTTGTGGAATTCCTTGCCGACACATGTTTTTCCTTCTCCTCCAAACCTCCAAACCTTCAAGTCCAGAATTAACAAGTTGCCTCTGTCCTCCTTGTCGACACCCACGGTACGATAGTATTTAGGCTGTGAGCCCTCGTGGTGTGTTGTTGAAATAAAAAATTGTGATTTTTTTTCGCTTAAAAGTCGCAAGAAGTGCCAAAACATACAGAAAACGTGATATAGGAACGAACATTTTTTTGTCTGTCGGTCTGTCGGTATGTCGGTCTGTCGATCTGTAGGTCTGTCGGTTTGTCGGTCTGTATGTCTGTCTGCTTGTAGCCACGATAACTTTGGAACAAATTGAGTTATCGTCTTCAAATTTGGTATACAGTTAGCACCCGACAAACGAACTGTTCAGATTGTTTTTGCGTAAAATCGCCCCAGAGGGTAGGGGATAATGGGGTGATTTTCTGAAAATTGACATTATTTGGTTAAAACTAGAGTAATATAATATTTTAGGGTTTGTTTATTAGAACACTTTCAATTTCATGAAGCATCTAGTATTTTGAAAATAAAGTAGGTTGAATGTGTGGGCGTGGAATATCGGTGACAGAAATTTTGATTTTTTTGTGTGGATAAAACGGTGTAAAAATTCTCAAAACATAGATAACTTGATTCTGGAACGACATTTTTTCTCTCGGCGTGCACGTCTGTGTGTTAGTATTCGCAGTAACTTTCGAACGACTTGAGATATCATCTCCAAATATGGTATTTAGTTAGCACCAGACAAAGGAACACTTCGAATTGTTTTTGGGCAACATAGATAAATTAGTGGTGATTTGGTGAAAATTTATATTTGTTCGTTAAAACTCGAGTAATATAACGTTTCAGAAGCTTATGGGTACAGGAACACGAATATTTTTTTGATGGTCAAGTCATGGGCCCTAAATCTTTGTTATGAGAATGTCTTTCTGAGGAGAGTCGAATATCACAGCTATGTGGAACGTATGATTGGATTTGCAGCATTATTTCATATCCCTGTGTCCATATTACGTTGTCAACGTCGTTTTTAAGTGTCTCTCAATGTTCTTTTCTTGGCTGATATATGAGGTGTCTCAGTTTCTTCTTGTTGATTTATTCTTCTTTGTACTACTTTGTTTTTGTCTACCACTTTATGGGAATGGCGTGACTGGTAGTGGTAGTAGTAGTAGATAAAATGTCAATAAATGAGCGGAAATAAGTAAACGAAAACTTATCTTACTTTTTATTACTTATTTATTATATACTGTGTTTTGTTTTTTAGGAACCAGGGTCAGAGTTTGGTCCAGGGCTTCACCAAATTACATACAGCGCTAGTGACGCGGCTGGAAATAGGGGATATTGTCGCTTTACTATAGATGTTAAGGGTAAGATATCAGGAGAAGAAATATAACAAAAAGTCTGGACGCAGCAAGTGCGTTATGGTAGTGAATTTTCATAAAAATGTTTTAATAGCAACAATGTGTGTTTTTTTAAGAAAGCAGGCATCAGATTTGGTTACCAGTATAACCTATATAGTAAAAACAATGTGCAATGTTTCATCAAAATAACTTTATTGTTTGAAAATGTACAAACATTTCCGAAAGTAAACTTAAAGTGTTCCCGAAAAAACTTGTTTCTTGGTCAACTTTAGATTAATAGCAAATTGAGCTATTCAAATATGAAGCATTTGATCAAAATTCGCTACCATAACGCACTTCCTTACAAACATGCATTATATTTCGATGGAAAATGCAAAAATGTAATAACATAAGGCGTGTTTGATTAAAAAAAAGAAATTTTTTATAATAAACATCCTGTGATTGTAGAAATATTTTTTTAGATGTAGCTCAAGACACCCTATAATTAAGGTATACAATTTTTTTTACATTGACCTTTATTAATTTTTTACGAAAATTCGACAAAAATTATATACCATTAAACGATAAACTCTATATATATATATATATATATATATATATATATATATATATATATATATATATATATATATATATATATATATATATATATATATAGCCAAATACTATATAATGGCAATATGCTTTAGCATTGGTGATATTTGTGACAAGTACACTAGCGCCACCTCGTGTGAAGTACTGACAACTGAGCGGGTAATTTGAATTGTATATTTACTTGCATATTCTTAATTTAGACAATTGGTTTATTATAGATGAATATAAAAACTTGTACATGACAAAACAGTGAAAATTTTCTGATTATTTAGTTATAAATAGAATTTGTATCAACAATCAGCTTGAAACCTAAATGAATTCAGCATGAATAATGCTGCAAATTTCTCTTACCCATAACCTTATTTCATCATAATTTAAAGTACTACCTTGAAACCGTCGTTAAACTACTACTTCAAGGGTAGGTATAGAAATATACTGAAAGCTGTTTCTGAGGATATTAAGTTACAATCTGTACTTACCTCTAAATTATTGTTCTTGGTATAAATGGTAGCACAGTAGTCAATTTGCTATATCTCTACATGAAAACTGTCTTATTAATCTAATATTTTAAAATATGTAACTGATATACTTAGTACATAATTAAGAAATTGTGCAGATGAAAGGTGAGACTAACCCTTACTTCCGTGAATAAATCTATTATGGGGCTGAATCTGCTATTTCTACTTGTCTCTTTAAAAACTCCTTTTGGGAAGATAATTAAAAGCCTTTACCAAATAAAATAATTTTAAATGTGAAAAAATGTGACAATTTATGCCATATTGAAATAAAAAAGAACACAGAAGAATATAGAAAAACAGTTTTCTTATATCATTTATTATTAATGCAAAACTTTTTTTGCCTTCATATTTCTTTTTGATGCACTGGAAGACAAGTTATGATTGAAGACTTTCAACCATCCGTTCACGAAGTTTATCTATAAATAGGTACATGATGGTAAATATTATACAATACATATATATATATATATATATATATATATATATATATATATATATATATATATATATATATATATATATATATATATATATATATATATATATATATATATATATATATATATATATATACGAGGGCATGTCAATAAGTCCGCGACTTTTTGAATGAAACACAGTTTTTTTGACAAAAAATCATTTTATTTCTCAAAACAGTGTCCTTTGAGCCCTCTACATTTTGTTCAACGTTTCTCAATTTTTTTAATCTTTTCCAAAAAAATAAGATTTGTCGAGGTCCTCAAAATAGGGATTTGTTTGTGAGATGATTTCATCATTGGAGTCAAATCTCTTTCCGCCGAGCCATTTCTTCAAGTTTGGAAACAAGAAATAGTCACTCAAATCCGGAGAATAGGTCGGATGAGGGAGCAATTCGTAGCCCAATATATGCAATTTCGCCGTGGAGACTACACATGTGTGCACCCTTGCATTATATTGGTGGAAAAGAACTTTTTTCTTGGCTAAATGCGGGCGCAAGATCCATTAAGTTGGTATAATATTCGCCATTGATTGTTCTTCCTTTTTGAAGTAATCACTGTGGATTTTACCGCGTGCATCCCAAAAAACGGTTGCCATGACTTCATTGGCTGACAAACCCACCTTGGCCTTCTTCGGCGCCGATTCGGACGGAGCAACCCACTGTTTTGACTGCTGCTTGCTCTCTGGTGTGTTGTGGTGAATCCATGTTTCGTCCACGGTTACGAAACAGCGCAAAAACTCGTCACTATTGTGGTTGAACAACGCCAAACACTCCTTAGAAGTTGTCACACGATTGCGTTTGTGGTCGATTGTGAGCAAACGCGGCACCCATCTTGCGGATAGCTTTCTCATACCCAAATGATGATGCAAAATCGAAACCACTGAGCCATGTGATATGCCTATGGCTTCCACAATCTCCCGCACTTTTAATCTCCGATCGGCCAACACCATATCGTGAATTTTTTCAATTGTTTCGGGTGTAGCGACCTCAACTGGGCGTCCAGAGCGTTCGGCGTGGTTTGTGCTGGTACAGCCGCAACGAAATTCATAAAACCACTTTTTACCATGGAAATTGATGGTGCAGAGTCCCCATAGTATTTATCAAGCTTAACCTTGGTTTGAGTGATGGTTTTTTTCCGCAAAACATAATGTTTGATGAGTACACGAAATTCACTTTTTTCCATTTTCGTTATAACTCAAGAGGTTGTCTGCTTTCAATGGCTATCTAAGACAAACTAAATAATGCAGCTTGTTCAAAATTTTCGCAGGACTCAACTGACAGATGCTTGTTGACAGGAGCAGTGTTGCCCTCCCTGTGAACAGGACCTAAGTATTGAACAATACTTGATTTACCAATAGTGCTATATCTCAGTTGTGATAAGCCTTCTTTTAATCTTTTAGTTTTAATAGATTTTTTAGTTTGCCCAACATATTCAAATTCACAATCCATAGAACCCATTTCAAGATTCCCGACATTTCTTTGGTTTTATTTTTCTTCTTTGGGTTATCTAGAAAAAAATTTAATATATTTTTTGTAGAAAATGGAAATTGGATTTTTAAAAAATTCCATGAAAGCCTTTCGTGGTTTCCGTCACCAATGGTAAAGAGAAAACGGTTTTGTCTATTTTTTCTGTATTGAAAGTCATAGATTCCGCTCAGGCTTTATTTCTTTACCGGCTTATTTCTCCACTAAGCAGACAGAGTAACCATTATACTTAGCAGCATTCTCAGTATATTCCAGTTCTCTGTTGTGTCTTTTTTTATTCAAGAGAAACTGTATCAGTCTGTGGGCCAGAATATTTAAACTAGGTGTTTTTTGTGGAAAACTATGGTGTGAGTTAATCGAAATGTAACTTACAGTAGTGTTTTTTCTGCAGTTGTCAGTTTCTAAAGTGTCTTTATTTTTTATGACTAATCGTCATCAACAAAAGGTAATTTGTTATTAATTTCTATTTCATCGGTGAAATCAATGAGGTATATAGACTGTCTTATTTGGTATATGTCACAATTTAAAGTTTTATGATTTTGGAATGCAACTATCAAACAGCTTTGGTTTTTCTTGACTGTTTAAATCTTATGGCTACACAAAGCGCAAGTCTCTGACTTTTTGTATAACATATATTGTTTAAATTATGTCAATATAAGTATTATTATTATTATTATTTAATGTAGTCAAATTTATTGTATAACCTGGCAACAAAATCACCAAGAAGAAACGGTTGATATGGTGTTGATTTTTGACGAATGTTACAAGAATTGTTTGTTGGCGTCCCGGAGTTTACGCTGAGAGATATCCTGGCAGAGAATATCCAAATCTACGTGCGTTTCAAAAAGTGTTGGATATATTTACAACTACTTGGAGTATTCAAAAAGCAAGGAAAGTTAGAACAAAGCCACTTTTGAGCGAAGATAATTAATTTTAAGTTCTGGAGGTGGCTGTTGAAAATCCTCATATCATTGTGCGTTAAATTAGTAGAAGCACGAATATTTCAATGCGTTCTGTGCATCGTACTCTTCAGAAGTACAGGTTCTACTCGTTCAAGGTCCAACTGCATCAGGAATTGCAACATCAAGATTTTCAAGTCGGGCAGCATTTTTGATGTGAGCTATCAACAAAATCGATCAAGAGGAATCCTATCTTATGCGTATGTTATTTATCATGAATTGACGTTCCATAAAAATGACGTAGTCAATCACCACAACTTTCATTATTACGCCGATGAAAACCCGCACGCTATGAGAATAGGAAACCACCAGCAAAGAAGAACACCTTCTGGTTTCTTACTTTATCGAGGAGCAACAGATATTTAAGGTTTCTTTGTGACGTCTTGGTTGAACTCTTGGAAAATGTCCCTTTAGCCGCTCTACGACAAATGGTGTTCCAACACGATGGAACCCCTGCACATAATAGCCGTGCCGTTCGGGCATATCTTGATAAACGGTTTCCGGATTCATGGATTGTTTGTGGGGGTCCAGTAAGGTGGCCGCCAGGATCACCAAAGCTTACCCCTCTTGACTCCGGCGCTACACCAAGAATGTGGTCTACAGGACGGTACCAACTACAGATGAGGATATGCGGAAGAGGATTCGCGTGGCTTTCCGTGATGTATCACCAGAATTCCCCAGTGCGGTGTCTAGGGCCTGCAAGTCAATGTTGCGGTTATACCTACAACGGGAAGGTCCTCGCTATGAACATTTAGTTTACGTTGCTAGATTTATTAGTATTGTCATGTATCATGACACTTTTTGAAACGCTTGTTGATTTTAATGTGTGACGTCAAAGTATCTCTGAAGGTACACTTCTGATGCTAACTAACATTTCTTGGGACATTGCAGAATAAACACCATGCTGATTACATTTTTTGTTTGTTTTATCTTGGTAGACTTGGTTTCGGAAAGGGACGTTTTCCGATAAATTGGTGATACAACTTGTTTTTTCCCTGGAATTTTTATACGGAATGTGTATTTTTTTAGAACCAATGGAAAAACTTGGAGTTTCAGCTATACAACGCTGTATTTTTTTAGAGGAGTGCCATTTGAAATTTTCGAAAAAATGGCAATTGGCGAAGGCCAATAAAAATTATGAGAACATACACATTAGTCTGCACCTAAATTTAAATCCCTGGTGCCGGCACAATTTAGTTTATTTCGAAAAAATTCGCACTGTGAGGAAAAGGTTTTAACAGTGACACCGCTAAAGTTAGGGGTATGGCATGTTACATAAAAAAATAAGTACTCTATGGTGTTCTATGTAAAATGAAAAAAAAAATAGTTTGATACCCCACTGGAAGACGTCACGTGGTGCCTACAAATATTTCAGGAATATGGCGATGGTAATTTTGCACAATTTTGCTTCTAGAATTTTTTCGAAATCTTGTATGGTAGGGGAGCTATGGGCCGACGCATCTTAGGTGCTACACACTGTATACATCTAACACTTTAATATATATTTTTTTATGTTTCAGAAGATCCAGAAAATAGGGCCTCTAGAGATACTGAAATCACACCACTGAGGTACAGAGCAGTGCTAGTCTGTCCAAGTGGAGTGTACTATATGACGCAACTCCCAGATTATTATGACGTAAGTTTATATACGAGACTATACACAAAACATCCTTTATTAACATTTTGACTTGACAAATCTAAATTTTACCTTATAATATGAAATTAAAATTTTTAAGTTGAAAACGTTAAGTTACCATAATATTTATTAGGTGTCATCAATGAATGGTGGTAGACAAGGATAGATAATGTATAAGTAAAATTGTATATGAAAGTTGAGACGCTTTTAGTTCGCAGCCTCATTTGAATGGAATTGTCAACTGAGTCGTCTAAACAAGCCTGATTTTATTGCTAATAAATTTAAGCTTTTCAGTTTTACGGTATGGCGTTGTCGATTATGGTTATAGTATGCATGTGACTAGGGTATATGAGGTTCATGGCCTTTGGGTTCTGTTCATTAGTAATTTAAAGTTCAATAAATATGTGTGGACGTACTTTACTCAGAAGCATATAAAATGTCTGGCTTTTTGATTCAAATGTTGCAGGAGTTCACAAAGTTGGAAATCTTAAAGCTCGTGTATCAGAGTATAGTCCGAACTAAACTGGAATTTGCATCTCCTGTTTGGGATCTTGGGGTTGAAGTTTTATCGAGCCGGATTGAGACTCTGCAGAGTACATTTTTGAAATTTATTTTTTATATCAAGTAGCGCACATATCCGGATTGTGTCTCTTTTCAACCGATACGTCTGGGCTTTGGTTTGAAGAAACTCGAAGCTCGCGGGTTACTTAGTGGTATCTTACTTTTATACAAAATAATAAATGGTAGGATAAACTTGACGAATCTATAGCCAAGGCGCCACGTCTTCTAAATACCCTATTTTGGAACTTAATCGAAAAGAACTTACCAATCACACGTTGCTGTGGAGCGTATAACAATTTGAATCTGATCACGCCCAAAATTGATATATTTTTTATGATATAATGTAAAATAAAAAAAATCTCTGGACGCAGAAAGTGCGTTATGGTAGTGAATTTTATTAAAAATATTTTTATTGCAAATATGTGTGTTTTTTTTTAAGAAAGCAGCCATCAATTTTGGTTATCAGTATAACCTATATAGTAAAAACAATGTGCCATGTTTCATAAAAATAACTTTATTGTGTGAAAATGTACCAAAATTTCCAAAAGTAAAGTAAACGTGTTCCGGAAAAAACTCGTTTCTTGGTCAACCTTATAGGTTAATAGCAAATTGGGCTATTCAAATATGAAGCATTTGATCAAAATTCGCTACCATAACGCACTTGCTGCATCCAGAATTTCTTTTCTTACAAACATGCATTATATTTCGATGGAAAATGCAAAAATGCAATATCATAGGGCGTGTTTGATTAAAAAAAAAAAGAAAATTTTTATCACCAACGACACCCTGTGATTGTAGAAATATTTTTTAAGATGTAGCTCAAGACACCCTATAATTAATATATACAAATTTTTTTCATATCTTGTATAATAACGGATATATTGGGCTTTATTGATTTTTTACGAAAATTCGACAAAAATGATATACCACTAAACGATAAACTCTATAGCTAAGACTACTGCCAAGCATCAGAGAAAGGGTCTATTTGAAATGAATTTTCTGGAAACATATTAGTGAAATGAAGGACAATGACGGTTGAAACTAAGACTTCAGGGTTTGTAAAACATCCTTCTTGAGACATTTGATTTCCATAGCCCGTATTAGATTCAAGTTATTTGCCTAAATATTGCCGATTTTGACGTTTTAAATCGCAACTTTGACGTTTTGAGGAAAACCCCAATTTTTTTTTTACATGCCTATAGATTGTTGGACTTTTGACCTCCATAGCTAAATTTTGGTACTTAACTTACCTATAAGGATATAAACCTGCGTACCAAATATGGTTGCCCTTATTTTGTTAATTCCGGAGATATAAATTTTTTTCGAAAGAAAATACAAAATTTTCCGGGAAAACCTGGGCAGATTTTCCTGGATAACGAACTTATCCAAGCCATTTGCAAAAGGAATTTATTCACCAAATTTAATCAAAATCAGCCCATTATTTTTTGAGTTATCGGTGTGATACACACACACACACACACACACATATATATATATATATATAAACACACACATATATATATATATATATATATATATATATATATATATATATATATATATATATATATATATATATATATATATATATATATATATATATATATATATATATATATATATATATATATATATATATATATATATATATATATATATATATATATATATATATATATATATAAACATAACAAAATTGAAACTGACACCGGATATGTATTCTGGGGGGCCTAATTAGCGCTCATTTGAAGAAATTTTTTAAAAATTCAAAAGTCGGGATCTCCTCATTGGTGAATTTTTTAAAAGAAAATTCACAAAAAGGTTAATAGCACACATTACGATAAATGTTGGTATACAGGATGATTCTATACGAGTTTCTATTAGACGTTTTGGAGAAACTAGACTGATTTTGATTCTGAAAATTTGTAGTACCAGGTTTACCAATATGTCCAATCCATCTAAAGTATTTAGAACATTCTGCGACTTCCGGTTATACCGGAAGTGGACACTAACTCGCTTATTTTAAATGAAACACCCTATATATTATTACAGATTCGGATAAGCTAATCTTGACGATTCTTCCAATATACAGTTTTGCTACTTTATACTGAGTGCTTCACGAGATATAGCCATTTATATTAGAAAAATATGGCCCTTTCAACGCTCGGTATCTTATTAATTGATGCAAATTGGAAGTTCTTATGCAACATTTTTTTCATTATTGTATACCCTGTACAAGTAGAGCCTTAAACTGTACTGCATTCGTAAACAATCAGTATTTAGTTTTAAATGTGTTTAAATTTTGTTTTTTTGTTTTAATTAAATTATGTTAATAAACAATTAATGATGCATTGTAATGAGGCTTATAGCATGTTTTGTCTCTATTGGTAATAAATAAATAAATAATGCACTGCCACTTACGTATATACAATATCGTATTCTGTGGCTAACAACAAAGTGTATTCAATCGTGAAGTCGTTTGACATAATAACTGCACAAGACATTCTGATAACAATTTGCCGTTTCACACCATCATCTCCACTATAGGAAGAACAAACGTATACGTATCCCGAGAACAATTTTTGCTATAATTGCTTAAAAACATTTTATTTAAATTGAAATTTAACAAAGTAAATTGGTATCTAACATTAATAACGAATAAAGTGTATTTAAAGCACTTTGGATAATTTTGACTAAAGTTTAAAGTTTAATTTTCTGTTTCTAGTAATTAGTGAATACAAATTTATTTGGTTGGGTACCTTACGGTAAAAAAAGACCAATATTTTTTTTAGTAATAACAATTTTTAGAACCAAAATCTGCTAAAGCGATAATCATTGTTGGTGCCACAAGTTTTTATGTAACCAACTATTTATTTTTAAGCTATGTAATATACTTTTCGTGTTGTTTATAAAAGTCAATGTTTTTTTTTCAATATTGAGAGTTTTTACGCGATATGTTCTCATACGTATAATTGATTTTTCGCTAAGTTATGTACATTCGTAATTATTTATTACGTGAAATATTATTTAAAACAAGCTTTAATTGTCACAAAATTCAAACAAGACTTACGTAATAAGACTATGCAGTAACTTATTGCAAATATAACCAAGGCGACATTGATGACGGCAAAAAGTTGTCCTCAAGGAGGAGTGCTATTACCTCTGCTGTGTTCGCTCGTTGTTGATAAACTTATAACAGTATAGGTTGAGCAAAGATGCTGTAATACCCAGCTTAATGCAAATAGCCCCAAATATAGTAAGGCACTGTTGCGAGACAGAGGGACTCATTAGACAATTCTTGTTTCATTCACGATCAGAAGGAAATCAAATTCAAAAGCTCCCACTCTGAATGAAATACAGATACAATTATCCAATAAAGTCAAATACTTAGGAATATTCGTAAACGAATAACTGAACTGAAACACACAGTTGAAAAAACTCTTTTGAGAGCCACAATGGCAATCTGAACATGCCGTAGACTCATAGGAAAGACATGGGGACTAAACCCCCGAATGGTATCCTGGATATACCGAACTGTGGTCAAATCCATGGTCACATATGCATCTATTGTATGGTAGCCAAAAACGGAACATGCATCAACACACAGCAAATTGCAAAAATGGCAGCGTTTAATCTGTCTTAGAATAATGGGAGCTATAGTTCGGAGGCAACGGACTCAAACTAAATGAGCATAAAACTCAACATCTTGGACTTCCTGAGCTGAGCAGCAGGTCGACATGGGGTGACCATTTGAGCTGTATAAGTAAAAAAACTAGCGACAGCTCTATATCGCATGAGAGTTAAAAAACGAGTAGCAACTTACCAGCCGACGAAAATGGTATTTTTCATAGCACTGTATGCTATGGAATTCTTTTGTTAGGCGATTCATCAGAAGCTGTCAACATTTTGAGGTTGCAGAAGTGGGCCATTAGAATTCTGAGCAACCTGCAATAAATGGATCCTTGCAGGAAGGCTTTCAAGCAGAATGAGACGCGCACCATTTCTGACGTCTACATGTTTATGCGACATACATTTATGAGAATAAAGATAGATTTCTAGAACATGGTGCCTATAGTTATGATACAAGAGGTCGGAATAATATCAGAGCTCCACATCACAGACTAAAGACAAGTCAAGAGTCAACAAGTTTCTGGGCTGTTAAGATATTTTATCATATTCCCCATCAGACAACTCATAACAGCAGGTTTTAACAGAGAAGTTAAAAAATATCAACTTTCGAATGCCTTTTACTCAGTACAGGAGCTCCTGGAGAGAGAATGGAAGTAGTCCAAGGTGGCCATTTTGTGTTGGTGATGTTTTGTTGTTCTTTCTGTGTACATTATTGTTGATTTTTTAATTGTAGATTTTGATTATTGCTGTGTCCCTATGTGACGTTGTTTACACTTTTTATATGTTTCTAGTATAACTTAACCAGCCCTGACTTGTATGTAATATGAACTAGTTTCACCAAGTAAGGGCAACAACAATCAATGGATTAAAAATATATACTTTATAATCTCTTTTACTCAGTCTAGGAGTTCCTGGAGAGAGAATGGAAGTAGTTCATGGTGGTCATTTTGTGTTTGTGGTGTTTTGTTGTTCTTTATGTGTACATTAGTGTTGATTTTTTAATTGTAGATTTGACTAACATTGACAATGGCTGCTGTTTGTATTGCTGTGTCTCCATGTGACGTTGTTTACACTTCTTATATGTTTCTAGTACAAGTTAACTAGCCCTGAGTTGTCATATAAATAATTAGTGACGAAATAAATATGATATGATATGGCATCATGCTCTACAGCTGCAATAGAGGCAATGCTGAATCTTGCTCCACTGCACATATGCGTTAAAAAGGAAGCAGCACTAAGTGCCTCCAGACTAGTACAAGCGGACAAATTCAATCCAGGAGATTTGGTTGGCCACTTGCAAATCCCGGAAATTCTTCCACTGAGGTCACTTGCCAAAGCAACAGATCAAATTCCAGCCAAACTGGACTTCATATTTCCATTCGACGTGGTCATAAATGACTGCAAAGCATAGAACAGAGACAGTGCAAGGCTGACAAACAACTCATCTGTATGGTATACAGACGGGTATAAACAAGTTGAGGAAGCAGGACTTGAAATGAAATGATGTAACTTTAGACTCACAAAGTCCCTAGGACAAACTTCCACCATCTTCCAAGGAGAAATGCTCGCTGTAAATCGCTGTGTACAGGAGTGCATACAGAGAAGAAGAAATAGGGAGATCTACACCCTGTCAGACAGCCAGGAAGTACTAAAGACTCTGTAGTCTTTCAAAACGGAGTCTAGACTGGCCTCGGAATGCAACTGGCTACGAACAACAAAGTAACTTTGATGTGGGTACCAGGGCATTAAGGCATTGGAGGAAATGAGGAAAGAGATAGCTTTGCAAAAAGAGTACCAACAACACAATTATATGGTCCAAAGCCCTATTGTGGGCTAACAAAAAGCCACGTAAGAAATGAACTTGATACCTGGGAGAGGAACCAAATGCTGCCATACTGCACAAAAACGAACTCTTTTTTTAAACTGAATAGGAACGACTTGATAATAACCACAGGACTTTTCACAGGACACTCCCCAGTAAGGTATCACATTATGAAGGTGGGTAAGGCGCACACTGAAAATTGCAGATACTGCACTGAAGCAGCAGAAACAACAGAATGCATGGATTGGTTCTGCAAAAAGCTCAAATACCTTGGAAAGGTGATCTTATTACCCCAAGAAATAGTTGAAAGAGCTTCCAAAAAGAGAGTGAATTACATAAAAAGGCCGAACATTTTGGGCAACTATTAGGCAAACAAGTCATGCACAAAAGGTCCATTGGTGTCGCAGCGCTGATAGGCCTGCCTATACAACTCATTAAGCAATCAACAACTTATTGCATTTTCTGAAAAATAAGTAGCTCCCACAAAGTGTCTTCACCTAAGTGTGCCTTCGTAGGGGGTTCCACTTCCTTTCACTCCCCTAATTTGTTTTTAAAAACCAGAATATTGAAATTTATTATTTTTGTAGCTACTATAGCACCCAGGTTTAAATTGATAGTTTTCACTCAACTAAGAAGCGAATTAAATGTATGCTTATCTTATAATACTAACATGATTTTCATTGCAGAGCACATTGACAAAAGATGCTGGCTGTTATTGGAGCCATGTGAGAGTGACTCATGAGACCCGTAGTTACAGAATACCAAAATATGCTATTAGTCCCGGAAACAGATTTCCAACATATGCCAAATCAGCTAAGAGATACTTTGGTTGGCAGTGAAGAAATTGTTATGTTATAGAGATGTGAATATTGATGTTAATTATCAGAAAACCTTTTATAAATAAAATATTATGTAAACATTGATTTTTTTATTAAATAAAAAATATTCCACTCAGTATATACAGAATGCCTGGTACACTTTATGTGCGACTCTCAAAAAAGTCTGGAATAAAAACGACGTTTTTATACTATAAAAGTCTGGACGCAGCAAGTGCGTTGTGGTAGTAAATTTTCATATAAATGTTTTTAATAACAAATATATCTTTTTTTAAGGAAGCAGGGATGAAATTTGGTTACCAGTATAACCTATATAGCAAAAACAATGTACCATAGTTCATCAAAATAACTTTATTGTTTGAAAATGTACAAACATTTTCCGAAAATAAACTTAAAATGTTCCCGAAAAACCTGGTTCCTGGCCAACGAACGTTAATAGCAAATCGAGCTATTGAAAATTGATACTTTAATGAAAATTCGCTACCATAATGCACTTGCTGCGTCCTCTAAAAATTGAAATCGGTCGCAGAAAAGAACAACCACTTGTGAAGCCACGGGAAAGTCTACGGCTGTATTAAGTATGGAACGGTTTCACTAAATTAGGGCAATAACAAACAACCAGACGTGCTATTCAAATTGAATTAAGTCTTAAAAGTTTTCATCTCGTCCTAATTGAATTTGTCATACAAAAGCGCGATAAAAAATTCATCGGAATTACACAATCTGATCAGATAACGGTAAAATCAAATAAGATAAAAAAAAGTGATGCCACTAACTGGGATTAGAACGCGTGCTATGGGAGTCCATTGTGAAATGTACTCTGCTTCCTTCACCATTCGGATATTAACGACATAAGATTTCTATATACTAACAGGTATATACCCTAGTATATTAATTTTCTAACGTATTGATTATTTACACCATACAATTTTTGTTTAAAATTTATTTTTTTATTATATTTTAACAAAATGAATGAAAATGACGGTTGAGAGACAAATCTAAGAGCTTGTTAGTCATTTAGAGCCGTATTTTAACTCACAAAGCGCTAATGCGTACTAATGTACGACTACCAGAATTATCAATTTTGACGTTTCAACTTCTGTTTTAATCAGAGGCTTGTAATTTCTTTGTATTTTAACCTAGAGATCTGAATTTTGACACCAAGGATGCTCTTTATGACAGAAACCATCGCGCCAAATTTGTTCAGAAAGATTACCGCGGTCTTTAATGTGATACATATTTGGTTCTCGGGTTCTCTCTGAGGCATAGGGTTGAACACACTGAGACCTCACAGACGATCTCCGGCGAGATTTGGGGAGTAGGCAGATTAAGGCCCCGTAATCGAGCTACAACAACCCAACCCACCTTTGTTCACTGCTCTAAGGAGTAGGCAGATTGAGGCCTTAGAGTTTCCTTATATATTTCCTTTACACACCTTTGTCCACCACTTTAAGGAGTAGGCAGATTGAGGCCTTAGAGTGTCCTTACATATTTCCTTTACCCACCTTTGTCCACCACTCTAAGGAGTAGGAAGATTGAGGCTTTAGAGTGTCCTTACATATTTCCTTTACCCACCTTTGTCCACCACTCTAAGAAATAGGCACATTGAGGCCTTAGAATGTCCTTACATATTTCCTTTACCCACCTTTGTCCACCACTCTAAGGAATAGGCAGATTGAGGCCTTAGAGTGTCCTTACATATTTCCTCTATCCACCTTTCTCCACCACTCTAAGGAGTAGGCAGATTGAGGTCTTAGAGTGTCCTTACATATTTCCTTTATCCACCTTTCTCCACCACTCTAAGGAGTGGCAGATTGAGGCCTTAGAGTGTCCTGACATATTTCCTTTACCTCTTGAAAATGGCTCCAAAACAGGAGCCGAAACGTCGAGTTTTCATAAATTCTGGACGCGGTTTTACCCGAGAACCAAGTATGTCTCATATATATATATATATATATATATATATATATATATATATATATATATATATATATATATATATATATATATATATATATATATATATATAATTTTAAGACATTTTTTCAAAATTAAAAAGTCGGGATATCCTTCTTAGTAAAGTTTTTTTAAAGAAAATTCACTAAAAGTGCAGAGCAAAACTATTTTCAAATTTCCATAACCACACTAATGATTTTTCATTATTAAACTTTAAGTTATGTATATTGAGACTAACAATTAGGTCAACTTCTGAAATTACACTCTTGCTATATACCCGCATTTATATTTTTATTTGCAAGTTGTAAGCTATTCACAGCTTATTAATATTGTACCTAGTAATTCTGATAAGTTTAACATCATTATATGGGTTAGGTAGAATTTTCCTATAACAACATATTATCAAGCGATTCTACAGTATTTACTTGTACTATTATTACCGTTTTATAGGCTTGATAGATCTATAAATCAAGTGGTAATTTTCCATAGGGTATAACTACGATAATCGATTCCAAAATTCTTTCATTGTACAATTTATTATAATTTCTGTAACACCTACTTATTAAGCAAGATACTCGTCACGATTTACAGTAAAACTTTCATAGTTCTTTAAAAATACCATATTATTTCTAAACGTCAAAACGTCTGGGTTTGGCATGTGTAAAAAGAATGACAATTAAAGGCTTTTTCTACAAGACAGTGTATTACATTAATCTTTTATTTTACATTTGTAATTAATTCTCATTCCTTTTCATCGTTTGGAAATACCATCAAAACAAACAAAATTTCTCCTATTGATTTTTTACGCAAATTTATGTATAAAAGACAGAAGAGCGGGATAAAGCTATAAACAGCACCGCTTGTTTGAATAGAGCTCCGCCATCACTTTATGGTTCACTACTCGTACCATTTCTGAGCTGTTAAGATATTTAATCATATTCTCCACAACCTCAGACAACTGATACCACCAAGTTTCAACAGAGAACTTAAAAAATATCTACATACATATTTAGAGCTACTTCTCTGACTTCACTGTTGTGTTTCGTTTCTGTAAATGAAGGATGTAGCCAGCGCGATACCCAACAGTGAAGCCAGAAAAGTAGTCTCCAAGTCTGTATGTAGTATGTACCAGTTTCACCAAGTAAGAGCAACAACAATCTATGAAATAAAAAATATCTACTTTCTAATCTTCTTTACCCAGTCCAGGAGTTCCTCGAGAGAGAATGGAAGTAGTTCATGGTGGTCATTTTGTGTTTGTGGTGTTTTGTTGTTCTTTATGTGTACATTATTGTTGATTTTGTAATTGTAGATTTTGACTAACATTGACAATGGTTGTTGTTTATATTGCTGTGTCTCTATGTGACGTTGTTTACACTTCTTATATGTTTCTAGTATAACTTAACTAGCCCTGACTTGTCATGTAACTAATTGGTGACGAAATAAATATGATATGATATGGCATCATGCTCTACAGCTGCAATAGAGGCAATGCTGAATCTTGCTCCACTGCACATATGCGTTAAAAGGGAAGCAGCACTAAGTGCCTCCAGACTAGTACAAGCGGACAAATTCAATCCAGGAGATTTGGTTGGCCACTTGGAAATCCTTCCACTGGGGTCTTTTGTCAAAGCAACAGATCAAATGCCAGCCAAACTGGGCTTCATAATTCTATTCGACGTGGTCATAAGTGACCGCAAAACCATCAAAACAAACAAATACAATCCTATAATTTTTCCGCAAATTTATCTATAAAACACAGAACAGCGAGATAAAGCCATAAACAACAAAGTTTGTTTGAATAGAGCTTCGCCACCACTTTATAGTTCACTACTCGCACTGTCTCTTTGATAAAAAGATGCCGAATTTGCCTCGTAACAAGCATAATAGAATTTTTAATGATTGTAGATTGTTTTAAGGAGTCGTATAGGCCTTCGACCTCTCAACGCTGCGACCACTATAAGTGTTTTCTGCATGACCCTTTTTCTTAATAGTGGCCTAAACAGTTCAGACTTTTAATATAGTCTACTATCTTTTTGGGGGCTACTTTACCTATTTCCTGGGGTGTTAAGGTCACCCCTGCAAGGCATTTAAGCCTTTTACAGAACTGAGCTTGTCTGTTGTTTCTGCTGTTTGAGTGCAGTATCTGTAGTTTTCACTGTTTGTTTTACCCATCTCCATAAGATGAGACGTTACTGGGTAGTGTCCTGTAGAGAGTGGAGTCATTATAATTATAATAACAATAACACCACAGTAGACAAGCTTCGCACTCAGAAGTCTGACTTGTGTACATACACACATAGACAAAGGACACCACACATAACACATTAGAAGCCGGCCTTTTCACATTCGAGTGGAAAAGACCGACTGTCCGAATATGGGACTCGAACCCACGACCTCCTAGCCCAATTAGAGAGGTTACTCAACTCAGCAACTCAACAAAACTTTATTTGTGTCACAAGAAATATTGAACAACAGAACAATAATCCACAGAGTAATATGGTTGGTACAGTGCTCCAGCTCTATCTTAGCTTTATCATTGTGTTTTACATTTAAATTAATTATTTGCCTAAACATATCTTATTATTTACTTTCCTATTAGTACAAGTGTATTAGTTTGCGTTTTACAAATAAAAATGACATTTAAGTACAGGAAAACTGCTTAAAAACTTGTGCCTTTAGACTGATGTACCTATTAGCTAATAGATCAAGCACAATGATGCTGATCTGTATTTATTTGCAGTGAACTCCAATATTGGTTGGATACATATACACACGCATACGCACACACTATAAGTATACACACATATAAGCATTTACACATATATACATACATATATACAATAATTATAAACATTAATTGTTAAGTATAGCTTTTACAGTTGTGTGTGTGTTTTTTTTCTTTAACATCGGCCTATTTCCGCGACTATGGCCAATAACCGACGCCAGGGAGCAGTTTCACCTCACTATCCTGGAAATTTTGCCGAACCCCTGCCTTTCTGTAAGAATGGTAGGGATCTTTAACGTTCCCAACATCGAATGGACACGGGACCGACGCCTTTACGCCCCCTCCGCGGAACGTGCAGACATCCAACTTGCTCAAATACAATGCCAGAACCTCGGTTGATGTTAATTTTACAGTTTGTACTGAAAAAGTGAAAAGAGTACCCTGGGATCGAACCCAGTACCCTTCGGTTCAGAGGCACACGTTCTTACCCCTGAACAACCGAGGTTTTACCTTTTACAGTTTACATGTATACTTTTAGTGATAGTTTAGTATACTAGTCTCTAAAAAACCTCAAATTAACAAAAGGTAATTTATGTTTAAGATTAAATTCTTATCTGCTAGCTTTATAATTTTGAATTAAACTCATTAATTGGTTATCGAGATTAGTCTCATAAAATTTATTTGCTGTAAGTAGGTATTGCGACACTTGGGACAGACAGTGACGTCACAGGTAGTGGGGGTAGGAGTGGGGGTACCCCCTCCCCTAGCCCCACCCCTAGCCCCACCCCCAGCCCCACCCCTAGCCCCACCCCTTGTGTCCACGCCCCCAAGATGGCGTCCAGCCACGCCCCCAAGAGAGCGTCCAGCCACGCCCCCAAGATGGCGTCCAAGATGGCGGACTTGGGCCAGACAGGACGTCACATTTACATTTAGCCTTGTTATGTAACCTGTAAACATTCTAAGGTCATTGACCTGTCTAGGAAACTTTGTCCAGACAGTGACGTCACACGACTTGGGCCAGACAGTCACATGCAAACATTCCAAAGTGTCTAACCTATTACTTCAAATTATTATATTTTGAAAAAAACCATTTGGAGCAGGTGAGTTTCGAACCCCGGGCACTCAGATGGGAGGCAACGATGCTACCCATTGAGCTAAGCAGACGCTTGTTAATTTATTGTTTTAGGCTAGTATATATACGACTTTTAATTACAAACAAACCATACATGTAACATAATTAAAGTTTTTGTTATTATTAGACAAATGGATGATTTACAAAATAATAATATGTTTAATATTAGAGGCGGAACCAAAACGGAGGAACCAAAATGGCGGAATAAAAAAAATGGCGGAATGAAAGATGGAAGCCTAACCTGTGATACCTTAAGCTGACATCCCTGACATTATAAAAAATGGCGGCTTTCGTTCTTAAAGATGGTGCCTTTCGCTGATAAAGATGGTTGAAGACTCCATTATTTAAAGTTACGTCACCCCAACCTTTAGAGCCGACAAATGAGAGTGAGGTTGATAAGCGAGAATAATGGTATTGGTCGAAGACTCCATGATTTAAAGTTACGCCCCCCATTAAAACAAACCATTCATAAAGCTTTTGTTATTAGACATAAGACATAATAATTAATATGTTTAATATTAGACTATTAGATTTCGCATAGAAATTAGCCGAACGCCACAATTGTTATATGGGTAGGTTCTAAAAATAACACACAGAGGTCGTTGGCAAACAAAAGAAGGAAGTTCAGAAACAAAATAGACAACAGGTTCAAATAGGAAACCAAATATCGTAGAGACAATAGAGGTCGCTGGCAAAACAAAGAAGCTCAGAAACAAAATGGACAATAGGTTCAACTCTTAAGCTTAGAAACAATGGTTGGTTACAGGTTCAATTCCTTTCTCCACGTGTTTAGTGTCATGTTACTCGTCTAAGTAAGCAGAATTAAAAAATGGCGACTAAAATAAGATAAAAAACTTTAAACCCTTATCGCGGAAGATCCGTGAGACGTACGCAGGAACCAATACATGCACGGTGTTAAGGAGGCCAAATCAAATTGGAATATACAATAAAATGGCCACTTCCGGTCTAAACTTTAAATCGTTATATCTTTTCAACGGAAAGTGATAGAAAGGAACCGACTTCAAAAATATATCGTTTCATAACAAGCTCTACAAGAAACTGAGATAAAAAACTTTAAATCCTTATCGCGGAAGATCCGTGAGATGTACGATAGAACCAACACATGCACGGTGTTAAGGAGGCCAAACCAAATTGGAATATACAATAAAATGGCCACTTCCGGTCTAAACTTTAAATCGTTATATCTTTTCAACGGAAAGTGATAGAAAGGAACCGACTTCAAAAATATATCGTTTCATAACAAGCTCTACAAGAAAATGAGATAAAAAACTTTAAATCCTTATCGCGGAAGATCCGTGAGATGTACGATAGAACCAACACATGCACGGTGTTAAGGAGGCCAAACCAAATTGGAATATACAATAAAATGGCCACTTCCGGTCTAAACTTTAAATCGTTATATCTTTTCAACGGAAAGTGATAGAAAGGAACCGACTTCAAAAATGTATGTTTCGTAACAAGCTCTACAAGAAACTGAGATAAAAAACTTCAAACCCTTATCGCGGAAGATCCGTGAGATGTACGATAGAACCAATACATGTACGGTGTTAAGGAGGCCAAATCAAATTGGAATATACAATAAAATGGCCACTTCCGGTCTAAACTTTAAATCGTTATATCTTTTCAACGGAAAGTGATAGAAAGGAACTATCTTCAAAAATGTATGTTTCGTAACAAGGTCTACAAGAAACTGAGATAAAAAACTTCAAACCCTTATCGCGGAAGATCCGTGAGATGTACGATAGAACCAACATATGCACGGTGTTAAGGAGGCCAAATCAAATTGGAATATACAATAAAATTGTCACTTCCGGTCTAAACTTTAAATCGTTATATCTTTTCAACGGAAAGTGATAGAAAGGAACTATCTTCAAAAATGTATGTTTCGTAACAAGGTCTACAAGAAACTGAGATAAAAAACTTCAAACCCTTATCGCGGAAGATCGGCGAGACGTACGATAGAACCAATACATACACGCTGTTCAGCAAAGCAAACTCTATAAGCATATTCAATAAAAAATGTTACTTCCGGTAGACACTTCCGGTATAGCTATTCTTAGAGCTACATACATGTGTGACACATCAAAATAATCGTCTTGTTGAACAGAAGAAATATAATATTTAAGTAAGTTAGAACAAGCTGTATTAACACCTAAAACCAACACACACTCTCTTGTACAGGCTGATTACCCTGTCATCCAATTGTTAGTAAGGTTATGTTTGTATTTGTTATTTGAATACAAACAGACATAATAAGAAGAGTGTACTTACATACAGCAAGAGACGTTATCCTTGTTTCACGACTTAACACATACTGAACAAGTGTCTCTCTCTCTTGTATTGAGGAAACAAACTGATGTAAGAGAGAGGGGGTCTTACAAAGGATAAACAACGTTTTTTACAGTTGTTAACCTTACAGAAAGGGGTTAATAAAAATGCAACAAAATAAAAATAAAACAACTGATTTACATACAATAAAAATTTATTAGGATTAATTAAGTTGTACATATTGATACATAAATGACATACATAAATGACATACTATTATTACATAATGGCTCTAACGATACCCGTTAGAGGTTTATATTCCATTACACTGTCATGAATAACCAAACAATAAACACGAGTATTTTTTGGGAAGTTGGCGTGACTCATGATGTACCAACCAACCAATCAACCAACTGTTTTTTGAGGTGTAGCCTTTATGTATGTATGTATGTAATTTAATTTTCGATAGTGTAAAATAAAATTAAAAAAGTGTGATATATGAAAAAATAAGAAAACTAAAGAGTTGATTGCCTATTACAACGGTCAGCTGAAGAAACAATTAGGTAGCCAGAATACCGATACCCTAAATATTTCAACCGAAGGAGTTCACTTAGAGTCACATCTAGGGGGCCGGAATACCGGCCCCCTAGATGTGTCGGAAGCAACATCTCAACTAACGCCTACAACCGCTACATACTTGGTGGACTTTGGTGGAACACAGACTGAAAACAACTTGATATCTGGTACATATGTCTGTAAAGATTTCATTCTAAATTTAGCCTGTTGGATATCCAATCTTTTCTATGAAAAGTGCAACCAACCAACTAACCAACCACCCAACCAACCAACCAACGTTGAGGGGCGTAGAGATAGCAAGCTATCTACAAGTGGACCCCTCTGAACCTATGATGTTAATAATGGATTAAGAGATTGAATTGGTACGTGTTTATATTGAAGGCTTGCAAGCTACGTACAAGTGTCTGAATATATGATGGTAATGATGGGTTAAGATATTTAATTGACATGTATTAAAGGCTTAGCGGTTTTCACTTGAGTCATCGTCATTCGAAAACTATTAGAACGAAAACCAGGTCCTTTACTCTGGTATATCTTACTCAGTAGGAACCAAATGTCTTCGAAAACAACATTCTTTGCTTTTCTGAAAGGCAAGTGAGCAGCCCCCTTGTCGAACCCCTCCGAGCTAAAGGTAAACCCCACTCTGTCTTCGGGATCGACATCATGGACTATATGACTCACAATATCTTTAATACGATCTTTGACCCACTTCTCTGGATCGTTGACATCGTCAGGTATATCTTGTAGTCTAAAGCATACGCTTCGTCTATCAAGTTTAAACTTCTTATTGGAGGTCACTGTATCTTCAAGTATTTGGAATGCCATTGTTTCGTGCTACACAACTGACTGTGTTGGTTAAAGGACCGAAGTTTAGCCTCGTGTTTATTAAAGACTAAAGTTTAGCAGGTACTAATTGTTTTCACATTCACTGTTGGCTACCGACTGAACCTTAGCTCCTCGTCTTAATATTCGACAAACAACACAGACAACACAACTTATTGTTTTCACCTTCACTGTTGGTTAACGACTGAACCTTAGTGGACGCTTCTGAGTCAAACAAGAAGAAAACAATTTAAAACACATCTACGATGACCATGAGGCAGCCGACATGGACTTTGAACAATTTTTAAAAATAGATGCGGTCAGGTTAGTTGATCAACCATCAAGGTCAGTCTTCACCTTCACTGTTGGCTACCGACTGAACCTTAGCGGAAGCTCCTCGTCTTAATATTCGACAAACAAAAATAGATGCGGTCAGGTTAGTTGATCAACCATCCAGGTCAGTCTTCACCTTCACTGTTGGCTACCGACTGAACCTTAGCGGAAGCTCCTCGTCTTAATATTCGACAAACAACACAGACAACACAACTTATTGTTTTCACCTTCACTGTTGGCTACCGACTGAACCTTAGCGGACGCTCCTCGTCTTAATATTCGACAAACAACACAGACAACACAACTTATTGTTTTCACCTTCACTGTTGGTTAACGACTGAACCTTAGTGGACGCTTCACGTCTTAATATTCAACAGACAACAACGACAGCTGTCATACAGCCGTCTGACATGACAGACAGCTGTCATACAGCTGTCATACAGCTGTCTAACACAGCTGTCTGACACAGCTGTCTAACACAGCTGTCTAACACAGCTGTCTAACACAGCTGTCTAACACAGCTGTCTAACACAGCTGTTTAACACAGCTGTCTAACACAGCTGTCTAATAGGGCAGACATATGTCTAACACATGTCTAGCAGATGTGTAACAGTCACTCTTTTGCGGAACATAAGCTGAATGTTTTTAAGTCAAACAAGAAGAAAACAATTTAAAACACATCTACGATGACCATGAGGCAGCCTACATGGACTTTGAACAATTTTTAAAAATAGATGCGGCCAGGTTAGTTGATTAACCATCCAGGTCAGTCACAGCTGACGCTATAAATAAAAACGATGCTGGAAGCGAGTGACGTCACAAGAAACGGTGGTGCATGTGCCCAGGTTAGACCTCTAAGCTTTCCAGGTTAATACCGGGTTAGCTCCATGACAAGGTGGTGGACCAGTCGGGTCAGCTAAGAGTCGGGGTGGTGGAATGGTCGGGTCAGCTAGGCGACCGGGTCGTCTAGCTGACCCGACCATTCCACCACCCCGACTCTTAGCTGACCCGACTGGTCCACCACCTTGTCATGGAGCTAACCCGGTATTAACCTGGAAAGCTTAGAGGTCTAACCTGGGCACATGCACCACCGTTTCTTGTGACGTCACTCGCTTCCAGCATCGTTTTTATTTATAGCGTCAGCTGTGACTGACCTGGATGGTTAATCAACTAACCTGGCCGCATCTATTTTTAAAAATTGTTCAAAGTCCATGTAGGCTGCCTCATGGTCATCGTAGATGTGTTTTAAATTGTTTTCTTCTTGTTTGACTTAAAAACATTCAGCTTATGTTCCGCAAAAGAGTGACTGTTACACATCTGCTAGACATGTGTTAGACATATGTCTGCCCTATTAGACAGCTGTGTTAGACAGCTGTGTTAAACAGCTGTGTTAGACAGCTGTGTTAGACAGCTGTGTTAGACAGCTGTGTTAGACAGCTGTGTTAGACAGCTGTGTTAGACAGCTGTATGACAGCTGTATGACAGCTGTCTGTCATGTCAGACGGCTGTATGACAGCTGTCGTTGTTGTCTGTTGAATATTAAGACGTGAAGCGTCCACTAAGGTTCAGTCGTTAACCAACAGTGAAGGTGAAAACAATAAGTTGTGTTGTCTGTGTTGTTTGTCGAATATTAAGACGAGGAGCGTCCGCTAAGGTTCAGTCGGTAGCCAACAGTGAAGGTGAAAACA
The DNA here is from genome assembly GCA_964006375.1 of Tillus elongatus. Lineage (NCBI taxonomy): Eukaryota > Metazoa > Arthropoda > Insecta > Coleoptera > Cleridae > Tillus > Tillus elongatus. The sequence goes on along the minus strand of OZ023263.1, from coordinate 81,545,397 downwards.
ATAAGTTGTGTTGTCTGTGTTGTTTGTCGAATATTAAGACGAGGAGCTTCCGCTAAGGTTCAGTCGGTAGCCAACAGTGAAGGTGAAGACTGACCTGGATGGTTGATCAACTAACCTGACCGCATCTATTTTTGTTTGTCGAATATTAAGACGAGGAGCTTCCGCTAAGGTTCAGTCGGTAGCCAACAGTGAAGGTGAAGACTGACCTGGATGGTTGATCAACTAACCTGACCGCATCTATTTTTAAAAATTGTTCAAAGTCCATGTCGGCTGCCTCATGGTCATCGTAGATGTGTTTTAAATTGTTTTCTTCTTGTTTGACTCAGAAGCGTCCACTAAGGTTCAGTCGTTAACCAACAGTGAAGGTGAAAACAATAAGTTGTGTTGTCTGTGTTGTTTGTCGAATATTAAGACGAGGAGCTAAGGTTCAGTCGGTAGCCAACAGTGAATGTGAAAACAATTAGTACCTGCTAAACTTTAGTCTTTAATAAACACGAGGCTAAACTTCGGTCCTTTAACCAACACAGTCAGTTGTGTAGCACGAAACAATGGCATTCCAAATACTTGAAGATACAGTGACCTCCAATAAGAAGTTTAAACTTGATAGACGAAGCGTATGCTTTAGACTACAAGATATACCTGACGATGTCAACGATCCAGAGAAGTGGGTCAAAGATCGTATTAAAGATATTGTGAGTCATATAGTCCATGATGTCGATCCCGAAGACAGAGTGGGGTTTACCTTTAGCTCGGAGGGGTTCGACAAGGGGGCTGCTCACTTGCCTTTCAGAAAAGCAAAGAATGTTGTTTTCGAAGACATTTGGTTCCTACTGAGTAAGATATACCAGAGTAAAGGACCTGGTTTTCGTTCTAATAGTTTTCGAATGACGATGACTCAAGTGAAAACCGCTAAGCCTTTAATACATGTCAATTAAATATCTTAACCCATCATTACCATCATATATTCAGACACTTGTACGTAGCTTGCAAGCCTTCAATATAAACACGTACCAATTCAATCTCTTAATCCATTATTAACATCATAGGTTCAGAGGGGTCCACTTGTAGATAGCTTGCTATCTCTACGCCCCTCAACGTTGGTTGGTTGGTTGGGTGGTTGGTTAGTTGGTTGGTTGCACTTTTCATAGAAAAGATTGGATATCCAACAGGCTAAATTTAGAATGAAATCTTTATAGACATATGTACCAGATATCAAGTTGTTTTCAGTCTGTGTTCCACCAAAGTCCACCAAGTATGTAGCGGTTGTAGGCGTTAGTTGAGATGTTGCTTCCGACACATCTAGGGGGCCGGTATTCCGGCCCCCTAGATGTGACTCTAAGTGAACTCCTTCGGTTGAAATATTTAGGGTATCGGTATTCTGGCTACCTAATTGTTTCTTCAGCTGACCGTTGTAATAGGCAATCAACTCTTTAGTTTTCTTATTTTTTCATATATCACACTTTTTTAATTTTATTTTACACTATCGAAAATTAAATTACATACATACATACATAAAGGCTACACCTCAAAAAACAGTTGGTTGATTGGTTGGTTGGTACATCATGAGTCACGCCAACTTCCCAAAAAATACTCGTGTTTATTGTTTGGTTATTCATGACAGTGTAATGGAATATAAACCTCTAACGGGTATCGTTAGAGCCATTATGTAATAATAGTATGTCATTTATGTATGTCATTTATGTATCAATATGTACAACTTAATTAATCCTAATAAATTTTTATTGTATGTAAATCAGTTGTTTTATTTTTATTTTGTTGCATTTTTATTAACCCCTTTCTGTAAGGTTAACAACTGTAAAAAACGTTGTTTATCCTTTGTAAGACCCCCTCTCTCTTACATCAGTTTGTTTCCTCAATACAAGAGAGAGAGAGACACTTGTTCAGTATGTGTTAAGTCGTGAAACAAGGATAACGTCTCTTGCTGTATGTAAGTACACTCTTCTTATTATGTCTGTTTGTATTCAAATAACAAATACAAACATAACCTTACTAACAATTGGATGACAGGGTAATCAGCCTGTACAAGAGAGTGTGTGTTGGTTTTAGGTGTTAATACAGCTTGTTCTAACTTACTTAAATATTATATTTCTTCTGTTCAACAAGACGATTATTTTGATGTGTCACACATGTATGTAGCTCTAAGAATAGCTATACCGGAAGTGTCTACCGGAAGTAACATTTTTTATTGAATATGCTTATAGAGTTTGCTTTGCTGAACAGCGTGTATGTATTGGCTCTATCGTACGTCTCGCCGATCTTCCGCGATAAGGGTTTGAAGTTTTTTATCTCAGTTTCTTGTAGACCTTGTTACGAAACATACATTTTTGAAGATAGTTCCTTTCTATCACTTTCCGTTGAAAAGATATAACGATTTAAAGTTTAGACCGGAAGTGACAATTTTATTGTATATTCCAATTTGATTTGGCCTCCTTAACACCGTGCATATGTTGGTTCTATCGTACATCTCACGGATCTTCCGCGATAAGGGTTTGAAGTTTTTTATCTCAGTTTCTTGTAGACCTTGTTACGAAACATACATTTTTGAAGATAGTTCCTTTCTATCACTTTCCGTTGAAAAGATATAACGATTTAAAGTTTAGACCGGAAGTGGCCATTTTATTGTATATTCCAATTTGATTTGGCCTCCTTAACACCGTACATGTATTGGTTCTATCGTACATCTCACGGATCTTCCGCGATAAGGGTTTGAAGTTTTTTATCTCAGTTTCTTGTAGAGCTTGTTACGAAACATACATTTTTGAAGTCGGTTCCTTTCTATCACTTTCCGTTGAAAAGATATAACGATTTAAAGTTTAGACCGGAAGTGGCCATTTTATTGTATATTCCAATTTGGTTTGGCCTCCTTAACACCGTGCATGTGTTGGTTCTATCGTACATCTCACGGATCTTCCGCGATAAGGATTTAAAGTTTTTTATCTCATTTTCTTGTAGAGCTTGTTATGAAACGATATATTTTTGAAGTCGGTTCCTTTCTATCACTTTCCGTTGAAAAGATATAACGATTTAAAGTTTAGACCGGAAGTGGCCATTTTATTGTATATTCCAATTTGGTTTGGCCTCCTTAACACCGTGCATGTGTTGGTTCTATCGTACATCTCACGGATCTTCCGCGATAAGGATTTAAAGTTTTTTATCTCAGTTTCTTGTAGAGCTTGTTATGAAACGATATATTTTTGGAGTCGGTTCCTTTCTATCACTTTCCGTTGAAAAGATATAACGATTTAAAGTTTAGACCGGAAGTGGCCATTTTATTGTATATTCCAATTTGATTTGGCCTCCTTAACACCGTGCATGTATTGGTTCCTGCGTACGTCTCACGGATCTTCCGCGATAAGGGTTTAAAGTTTTTTATCTTATTTTAGTCGCCATTTTTTAATTCTGCTTACTTAGACGAGTAACATGACACTAAACACGTGGAGAAAGGAATTGAACCTGTAACCAACCATTGTTTCTAAGCTTAAGAGTTGAACCTATTGTCCATTTTGTTTCTGAGCTTCTTTGTTTTGCCAGCGACCTCTATTGTCTCTACGATATTTGGTTTCCTATTTGAACCTGTTGTCTATTTTGTTTCTGAACTTCCTTCTTTTGTTTGCCAACGACCTCTGTGTGTTATTTTTAGAACCTACCCATATAACAATTGTGGCGTTCGGCTAATTTATATGCGAAATCTAATAGTCTAATATTAAACATATTAATTATTATGTCTTATGTCTAATAACAAAAGCTTTATGAATGGTTTGTTTTAATGGGGGGCGTAACTTTAAATCATGGAGTCTTCGACCAATACCATTATTCTCGCTTATCAACCTCACTCTCATTTGTCGGCTCTAAAGGTTGGGGTGACGTAACTTTAAATAATGGAGTCTTCAACCATCTTTATCAGCGAAAGGCACCATCTTTAAGAATGAAAGCCGCCATTTTTTATAATGTCAGGGATGTCAGCTTAAGGTATCACAGGTTAGGCTTCCATCTTTCATTCCGCCATTTTTTTTATTCCGCCATTTTGGTTCCTCCGTTTTGGTTCCGCCTCTAATATTAAACATATTATTATTTTGTAAATCATCCATTTGTCTAATAATAACAAAAACTTTAATTATGTTACATGTATGGTTTGTTTGTAATTAAAAGTCGTATATATACTAGCCTAAAACAATAAATTAACAAGCGTCTGCTTAGCTCAATGGGTAGCATCGTTGCCTCCCATCTGAGTGCCCGGGGTTCGAAACTCACCTGCTCCAAATGGTTTTTTTCAAAATATAATAATTTGAAGTAATAGGTTAGACACTTTGGAATGTTTGCATGTGACTGTCTGGCCCAAGTCGTGTGACGTCACTGTCTGGACAAAGTTTCCTAGACAGGTCAATGACCTTAGAATGTTTACAGGTTACATAACAAGGCTAAATGTAAATGTGACGTCCTGTCTGGCCCAAGTCCGCCATCTTGGACGCCATCTTGGGGGCGTGGCTGGACGCCATCTTGGGGGCGTGGCTGGACGCCATCTTGGGGGCGTGGACACAAGGGGTGGGGCTAGGGGTGGGGCTAGGGGAGGGGGTACCCCCACTCCTACCCCCACTACCTGTGACGTCACTGTCTGTCCCAAGTGTCGCAATACCTACTGCTGTGTTTTTGCGATATCATGTAATTTCCTAATTCTAGTGTACCTGCTTTTATTAAGTGCCATTCTTAGGCATTTATTTTGAAACCGCTGTATTTTTGTTATATGACTTTTAGCTGCACCACACCAGACTTGTGCTGTGTAAGAAATTATGGGTCATAACATGGTTTTATATAGTAACAGCTTATTTTCTATACTAACTTTGCTATTTTTATTATTAAGGGAATAAAGTGTTTTTACTGCCAAATGAGCATTTTTTATGAATGTGTTTATATGCTTCTTAAATGTTGGTCTGGAATCTAAGTGCACTCCCAAGTTTTTGACCGTATTATTATCTTTAATATTTTTTCCGCTAAACTTTAGAGGTTGAAATATTTTGACGTCCGTAACTTTTTTCGAAAAAAACAATACATTCAGATTTATTTGCTTTAATTTGCAATTTCCATATCTTAAAGAAGTTCTTCAGCCTGTTTGAATGAATCTGAATTTATTTTGCTGTCACTATATGAATCTGGCCGAGACATTTCCTGAGAGAAGGATTGGGCAAAAAAGAACACTAGAACGGCTTGCAAGGTCGCCATAAACACTTTTGCCTTTTTTGCGGGGCCACCCAAATAATAATATTTACAGTACACTGCCACAATGCGTAGATGATTTACGCCATCACCAAATGCCAACAAATGTCACCAGAAAGTCTTTGCAAAGTTCCAAAATCCTTTGAACAAAACCTGTATCATTGCTGGAGCTCAACATTTCGGACATTTAATATATTAGGGCACTGTTAAGGTAACAAAAAATAATGTAAGAAACTTGTTTGCTTTGTTTGGCAGATAACGTTTCGAAAGGCGTTCTCTCCAAAACTGCTGACCCGATTGCAAAAATTTATGCTTTTCAAAACTAGCATTTGATTGACTTCAAAATGACGTGTCACTTAATACATCTTTCTGTTTGAAGTTTCAGGGGTAAAACTCACGCTTCCTGGAGGGATAAGCTGACAGGGTTATTTTCAACCCTTTCTCAAAATAAAAATTGATATGTGCGAGCAATTTTTTTTAAATAACAGAAAATATGAAAATAGGGCCTGTTTCGTTTTCGCTGCGCCACTCTGTATATGTGCATTAGGAGCGACTGAATCCTAAATAAGGAAAACTATAGTTTCTGTTGTTTCGTATTTTCACATATCACATGACATCTCTGATGATTGGCGGCATCGATAGTGATAGATGATGATGCTTATTCGCGACTGAATCTTAAATAATAAAGAAAACTATAGTGCAATTAATGATTTGGCTACCAACTGTATCTTACTTCATTATTTTGCTATTTCACATGTTTTTTGACATCACATGACATCCCTGATTATTGGAGGCATGAATAGATGGTGATTATTTTTCGCCACTGAATCTTAAATAATGAGGAAAACTATAGTGAAACTAATAATTCGGCCATCAACCATATTTTACTTTATGGGTTTCTGTTGCTTCGCGTGTTTTTTTATTTGACATCACATGACATCTGTGATCATAGGCGGCATAAAGGGTGATATATGTTGATGCTTTTCGCCACTCAATCTTAAATATTGAGTAAAACTATAGTGGAGCTAACAATTTGGACACCTGTCTCTTACTTTATGGTTTTCTGTTGCTTCGCATGTTTTTCTGACATCACATGACATCTATAATTATTGGCGGCAAGGATAGTGATAGATAGTAATGCTTTTTCGCTACTGAATCATCATAAATAATGAGGAAAACTCTAGTATAATTTGACCACACACTGTATCTTACTTTATGGTTTTTCTACTGCTGCTTTGAGAGTTTTTTTAACATGACATGACATCTCTGATTATTGGCGGCATGGATAGTGATAGATGGTGATGCTTTTTAACGACTGAATCTTAAATAATGAGGAAAACTGCAGTGTAACTAATAATTTGTCCACACACTGTATCTTACTTTATGGTTTTCTGTTGCTTCGCATGTTTTATTTTTGACATCAAATGACATCTGTGATTCCTAGCGGCATAAATAGTGATCGATAGTGATGTTTTTTCGCCACTGAGTCTAAAATAATGAGCAAAACTATAGTCTAATTAATAATTTGGCCGCCAACTGTATATTACTTTATGGTTTTCTGTTGCTTCGTGTGTTTGTTTGACGTCACATGACATATCTGATCATTGGCGGCATGGATAATGATAGATGGTGATGTTTTTTCGCGACTGATTCTTAAATAATGAGGAAAACTATAGTGTAACTAATAATTTTGCCGCCAGCTTGATGGGTTTCTGGTGTTTCGCTTAGTTTTTTGACCTCACATGAAATCCCTGATAATTGGCGGCATGGATAGTGTTAGATGGTTATAATTTTTCGCTCGAATCGCACTGTCGGATTTTTTTGTGTCTACAGGGATATTATTAGAACCCGCAAACCTTCGTGTAGTAATTCGGAGGTCTAACGTATTAGAGAATTAAGCCATAATCGGCTCATATATTTTATTGTGATACTATATGTATTACAGTATAAAGTATAATAATTTACAAAACACAAATAACTCTTCAAAGCTTACGAAATGTATAAACATTATTTTATCAGACGTACTGAGATTTATTGGCGCACAAATTTTATGGATCATTTTCTTGATAAACTTGCAATAAAATCTTGTTTGTGTCAGTTATGACTTAAATAGTAATGCATGTTAACTAATTTGGTTTAATATTACAACAGATCAAATATGCCGTCACGATTTAATCATGATAATATTGAATAATTTTAACTGTTTTAATATATTATTGCAAAGCACTAGATATTTGATCTAAAACTATACTGCTGAATTTTCTTAATGAAACTAACAGAGAGGCAATGATAGTGAGACTTCTGGAATCTCTTGATATGAGCGCGGTTTAGGGCCACAAAACCCATACCCAAGGTCCGTTTGAATTTTTATATGTATATATATATATATATATATATATTTAAACTTGTTTTGGCCTCGAGCAAAGCTCTTTTAGCCACGGTCACTCCAGATCAACAACTAGTGCTTCAGCTCCCTACTATAATACGATGTTTTACATAAAAAAAACAAAAGGGATTCTCTATGCTATCGTCTACCAAGCTCAGCAAACACCCTCGAATTTCCTTTACTTCATATAAACCAATAATAATTTACGAAGAGAGTCTATGCCCATCATACTTTACATTTTGTTTTTGTGGGTAGGGTGTATGTGTTTCAGTCTTCTTAACTAGGATTATAATTAAGGAAAAAAAAAACATGGAATCACAAACTTCACGCCTAGGGGCACACCAAGGCGACTTTATTTGAGACAAACTAGACTGAACCACGGTAAAGATGGGTTAGACACAGGGACAGACAAAAGGAAACTATAACTATATGACTATTAACAATCATGTCAATTGCTTCAACAAAATTACTTTAAAAAACAAAACAAAATTTTATCTCTTTTTAAGTTGAGCAAAATTACCCCATGTAATTTATTACACTTAATAAAGTTCAAAAGTATGTCCAACATTTCTTTTTCAACATAAAACGCTACATGCAACAAATATGCTATATTCAATGGTAGTGAAACTCCTTGACCAATACATTTTTTAACTAGATTGTTACATGCCTGGATGTGTTTTTTACAATTAAAAAATATATGATTAATATCACACACACTTGTTCCATTACAACTACACAGTGGATTGTCTGCCAACCCCATTTTAAATAGTTGCTTTTTGGTGGCACCATGCCCTACGATGATTCTAGTAAGTGTTATGTATGTTACTCAGTTAGTAGGGACTATTTCTGAGATCGATTTAGAAGGTAAGGTGGGAAATATTTGCTAAAATTTACTTTTTACTATGGCTTGTTGTTTGCTCCATTGGTCTGACCATTCTTTCCTAATGTGTCGTTTACAAGTAGGAAGAAGATCTCTCGTTAAGAGGATACTGCAACTCTCTCCTATTATTGTTGCATTTTTTGCCAGTTTATCTGCTTCTTCATTGCCCTTGATATGTGCATGAGCTTTTATCCACATAAATATAGCCGTTTTTCCAGCCCTCACTAAGTTCAGGTAATTGGATTTAATAATGCCTATAAGTGGGTCCTTGAATACATTAGAGGGCTCCTTCAGAATACACCTATTTAATATAAATATATAAAAATAGATATATTAAGATTATTACAGGAAACACATACTAGTTTCGCTCTTATTTGAGCTCTTCGCTTATCAGTACGTTATACCAGTAATAATGAATTTTTTTTTGATACAGGAGTGGAGAACGCTGCATGCAGACCTCATTCACATCACCGTAGTGTGTGGAATATCGAGGTACTGTGAGACTCTTGCTCACTAAACTCCATTCCCTGGAATACCGGGCCTTAGTCCATACCTCCATCGGATATATTACACACAATGACGTTTGGGTTTGAATCCATTCTGTTTTGGCCGCGGGCGCGTTAGCGGGTAAGTATAAACTTTGTGGAAGTTGCTTATCGTAATCGGTGGCACTGCGGAAGAGAACATTTGGGTGAGAAGCGGCTTTTGTGAACTGAGTGGTGGATAGTTGAGTTATAAACTCAAGTAGGTATCAAAGGCATTTTCAGATCAGAGTGAATCTGACTGTTTCTGACAAACCATGGCACTCCGCTAACCATTCTCAGAATTTTATTCTCGATGATTTGAAGGGTCTTGATGTGTGTGTCGACCGCGGATCAATAATAGTTTTATCGAAGCACGAATCCGATCGAAGATTCTTGAAAAATATTTTGCAGTTTTGTAAAAGATCGAGTGCAGTTTTTATATATTAACACCTATATATCCAATACACATCTTATATCTCTAAACTATTTACCAACTTTAATACCTATATTTAATGAATACCTATAATACCTATATTTTAATGAAGTACGAATACATAAAAACAACGTATCAATAACTTTACTCAATACTTAAATACATAAATGACAAATAATTAAGTACGAAAATACTAACTACCTAATGAACTGTAAACTAATTTGACGCTTAAGCAGATACATACATAGGTTGAATTAAAAAAAAAATCCTTTCTTAGTGCTCGACTACGTTATAACATAAACCTCTGTGCAAGATTAAAAAGTCTCTAGACCCAGTAGTTTGGGTTGTCCGTTGATATATTGGCCACTCAGACAGTTTATTCTTTTCAGGGGCGGCTCCTCAATAAGTGCGCCCGTGCGCGCGCACTGCCGCCTGCCGGGAAAAAAATATTTTTGCTATGCTATATTTTATTAATTTTTATTTTTTTACCTCCTGCATTTTACACAAACAAAATTAGTATATCGAGGAGCAGAGTCGGCACCCATTAATACAGAATCAGAAGAAGTATAGTGTGTTAATGGTTGTCAACGTTATATACATCCGTATACACAGTCCTTCGTCGGTGTGTATTCTTCGGCGCTCTACGTAAATGAAAAACTTCAATACGAAATGATCGACGATCTTCGTCGAAAACGACCGAATAAGCAATCCCTTTGTGCGATTTAAAATTCCACACTTGCAGCCCACCATAATGAGACCCAGCACTTAATCTTGTAGGGCGGCCCTTTGATTTTGCGAGAATAGAACATTTGACCTTGCCCACATCGCTCCAGCTTAACGGACCAGGGTGGGACTCGGCATACAGTTATGCCGTTCTCGAATCACAGGCGTAATCGCTCATTTTATCCCCAGGACCGTATTATCTTTCTTAAAGCAATTTTAGTATTGATTTGTATACAGCAAAATATTACGTAATTGAAACAACGATAATTAAATATAGTCTAAAACATAGTGTTAGTAGAAGGAATATAACTACGATAGATTAGATCCTCGTGACAAGCATATCACATTTAGACATTTTAAAGTATATTAAATTATTTAGTCAAAATTTAGTTTGCGTCTATCAAGTACGGCATTCTGGCGTATTTTCATAAAATTCATTTAATCTTAAAATTCAAGTTAAAAAAAGTATATATATATATATATATATATATATATATATATATATATATATATATATATATATATATATATATATAGTAAAATTGAAAAGATACGTGCAGTATAAAACGATAAAGATCACATATTGTCATGTTTTTATGCCAAACAAAACATTTGAAATTATATAATGCTAACCTACATAGGCTTAGCCGTTTATAAATACATAAATTAATAAACGAGTAAATGAACATATAAATAAATATAATAAAATTGAAAAGATACGTGAGGTATAAAATGACAAAGATCACCTATTGTCATGTCTTTATATCAAACAACACATTTAAAATTATATAGTTAGTTAGTAATTATCAAAGAAAAGGTTTTTAACTACTATAACCTATAACTAACTAGAGGAAAACTTGGTAAGTAGTTAATAATTATCAAGTTTAGTAGGTAGGTTTTCTTTATAATACATTTTCGGGGAACAAGAGGGGACCCTTCATTTTTTTCTTGCGCACCCCCAATGGATTAACGCACGAGCCGCTACTGATTATTTTATATAATCAGATTAGTAGTTTGATGATTTATTTAGGATATAAAATCGTGGGCGCGGTAATTTAATGAATGACTCAAAAGATAATTAACGTAATTCTCAAACTTCTTACTTAGTTTCAAATTAAATATAGTCAACAATTAATAGCACAATTTCAGTTATACAATCCAAGCGTCCATTAACCAAAATAAATTATCAAATTAGTCTAAAATATGATTCCATGTTATACCACTTTTTTTTCGTTTGTTTTTTTTACCAGTAAATTGGTTAATATAATATACTATGACTTTGACTGTTGCAGCTTATAGCATGATAATGCAGTGTGGAAAATGAAAGTTATTTTATATAGTTCACGACTTTCGTAAAAATAATATGGTTTTTCTTAAAATATTTTAAAAATTTAAATTAGTTATTTTATTTCTTGTTTAAGCTGCTCAGTATATTACTATATTAAAGAAAATAGGTTTTTAGTGCAAATATTAACAGAAGTAGGCCACTATTAAACGAAAAACATTTTTAAATGGCTAATTAATTACTGCCAATTCATAAATAATAGCAGAATGGTAGCATTATAAAACACTTGTCATACTTTAAATATGAATATTCAATGAAAATATAAAAATATTACAATTTAATGCTGTATTGATAATATATCGCTGCCTGTAAACAGAACTTGTTTAAAAGGCGGTTTCGTTGTTCACCAGCTCAGTTAATCAACTACACTGATTAAAGAAGCAGTTTATTTTCGCAAGTTTTCGAAGATGATGAAATCTGAGGCTAAAGATATCATCAAGTGCAAAATTTCCAATGAAAGCAATCATATGGGGACACCGCCTGATGTTGTAAGTTTATTATTTTGATAATTAGCCACTTATTGATCTCAGTTTTTGTCTAACGTATGTTTGTGTTTTGTATTCCGATTATTCGATTACATTAATGAAACAAAAAGATTTTAAAATAATTTGTTTGTAGTAAGATAAACTATCTTGAATTTAATTATTAGCAAATTTCAAAAGATAAGTTTGTTACTAATTAGGTAGGATTGTTAGACTTTGAAAATAATACATATACAGGGTCAACCTTTTGGGTGGCTCACTACAGCTATCTACGTTATTATTCGAGTTAGACAAATGGTTAAATTAACAAAACTGTAGTTATTGAAGCTCGTTTCAGATTTTACCTTTGTAAAATTCTCAATAGTTCCGAAGTTATTCGAAAAAAATAATTTTGCGATTTTTAGGAAACTTTCACAAAGAAAATTTTGCCCATTAAAAGGTGAAGACTTTCAAATTTTCGATTTATTTTTCAAATGAGCGCCTATTTACGAGGTACTATGTATGTTACCAACGACGAAGCACTTCCCCTCACCCCCCACCTCTCCCCCAATACTGTCATTCTACAATTTTACGAAGTCATTTGCAGTAAGATGTTGTATACTCGTACCACGAGACACAGACAGAAGGTCGATAGCCAGTTATGTGATTTAACTAGGAGAGTAGTTGTTTTCGCTCTCTAGTTTTCTTACTAGTATCTAATAATCTGCCATTAGTTAAGAAGAAAATTGTAACAACTATTGGTAAAAATTATTTCACCACAAATTCAGAACAATTTAAAATCACAATACAATCTGGTTCGACATACAAGTACTGGGAAAATTAACTTAATTAAGTATTCACTACATACATATTTGAAGACTACTTCTCTGGCTTCATTGTTGGTTTTCGTTTTTGTTGGTGAAGGACGTAGCCAGCGCGTAAGCTAACTGGAGCAAGTGGCCTATCAACCTATCAACCAAATTTGATAATCATAGCTTTTTTTATCTTTTGAGATAATATTTTTTTTTGAAGTGAGGCTCAAAATTTTCCCGGAAAACCTCGTCCGATTTTCCTGACTAACGAAGTTATCCAAGCCATTTGCAAAAGGAAGGTACATGCCAAATTGTATCAAAATCGGCCCATTATTTTTTGAGTTATCGGTGTGATACGTACATACATACATACATACATACATATATATATATATATATATATATATATATATATATATATATATATATATATATATATATATATATATAAATTAGGAATTCAACTTTGTATCACACATGACTTAACTACATTTAAGTGACTACAGTAATATGGAGCACCCCCTCATAATGCTCGAAATGTCACTAAGTATTTTAGTCAACGATTCCCAATCTCTTGGATTGAGATCAATGGTTTCATGTATTGGCCACAACGGTCCCCGTGCTTATATCCTCTGGATTATTCCATCTGGAGAATTGCAAAAGACAAATTCCCAGTTTCACAAAGCTCGATTAAGTATTTAACGGCCGGTTAGTTATTTAAGGCTTCAGACGACCAACCACAGACTAAGATTCCGGTTTTTTGCCATAACAAAAATATGTTTTGAAGCTGTGCTTAGTCGTCTGAAGCCTTAATTAACTAACCGGCCATTACATATTTAATCGAGCTTTGTCAAACTGTGCAAAAGTGATTTATAGATCAAGACAACGTGTTTCATTTAGGAGAAAGAAACGCAGAAGCCTTCCATAGAGCATTGGGCCGGAGACGTTACGAAATACCGTGAACGGTATGGATCGTCGAACATCACTTTGTATTGGGTACGAGGATGGACGTTTTAAACGAATTATGTAATTCGATAATTAAATTGTTTGTGAGGTAGCACCATGCTTTTAGTTTGAACTAATTGTGAATACTTGTCCAATTCATTGATTGTTGTTGCCCTTACTTGGTGAAACTTGTCCATACTACATACAGACTTGGAGACTACTTCTCTGGCTTCACTGTTGGTTTTCGTTTTTGTTTGTGAAGGACGTAGCCAGCGCGTAAGCTAACTTGAGCAAGTGGCACTTACGAATTCTAGAAGTTCTAGGATGTTCTTCAACGTTTCTGTGACTATAGTTTCGCTGCTTGACAGCATTCTCCGACAGATAAAAATTGAATTAGTAGTTGTCATGATTTCGTACTAATTCAATTTTTATCTGTCTGACAATGCTGTCAAGCAGCGAAACTATAGCCACAGAAACGTTGAAGAACATCCTAGAACTTCTAGAATTCGTAAGTGCCACTTGCTCAAGTTAGCTTACGCGCTGGCTACGTCCTTCACAAACAAAAACGAAAACCAACAGTGAAGCCAGAGAAGTAGTCTCCAAGTCTGTATGTAGTATGGACAAGTTTCACCAAGTAAGGGCAACAACAATCAATGAATTGGACAAGTATTCACAATTAGTTCAAACTAAAAGCATGGTGCTACCTCACAAACAATTTAATTATCGAATTACATAATTCGTTTAAAACGTCCATCCTCGTACCCAATACAAAGTGATGTTCGACGATCCATACCGTTCACGGTATTTCGTAACGTCTCCGGCCCAATGCTCTATGGAAGGCTTCTGCGTTTCTTTCTCCTAAATGAAACACGTTGTCTTGATCTATAAATCACTTTTGCACAGTTTGACAAAGCTCGATTAAATATGTAATGGCCGGTTAGTTAATTAAGGCTTCAGACGACTAAGCACAGCTTCAAAACATATTTTTGTTATGGCAAAAAACCGGAATCTTAGTCTGTGGTTGGTCGTCTGAAGCCTTAAATAACTAACCGGCCGTTAAATACTTAATCGAGCTTTGTGAAACTGGGAATTTGTCTTTTGCAATTCTCCAGATGGAATAATCCAGAGGATATAAGCACGGGGACCGTTGTGGCCAATACATGAAACCATTGATCTCAATCCAAGAGATTGGGAATCGTTGACTAAAATACTTAGTGACATTTCGAGCATTATGAGGGGGTGCTCCATATTACTGTAGTCACTTAAATGTAGTTAAGTCATGTGTGATACAAAGTTGAATTCCTAATTATATATATATATATATATATATATATATATATATATATATATATATATATATATATATATATATATATATATATATATATATATATATGTATGTATGTATGTATGTACGTATCACACCGATAACTCAAAAAATAATGGGCCGATTTTGATACAATTTGGCATGTACCTTCCTTTTGCAAATGGCTTGGATAACTTCGTTAGTCAGGAAAATCGGACGAGGTTTTCCGGGAAAATTTTGAGCCTCACTTCAAAAAAAAATATTATCTCAAAAGATAAAAAAAGCTATGATTATCAAATTTGGTTGATAGGTTTAGGATATAAAAAGTAAACTATACACCATTACAAGAAAAAAAAAGTTATAATAAAATATTTTGTGCTAGATCATTTCTATAAAAATTCACTACCATAACGCACTTGCTGCGTCCAGGCTTTTAAAATTTGTTGTGGTGATTTGGGTTCTCCAAGTGCGCTTCACTAGGTTTTACTTTGTACTAACCTTCTAATTAGTTAACTATTTATCACAACAAATAGAGAATGAACTGAAATAAGTTATATTACTTTTCGTTTTTTTCCATTTCCTTCTTAAAAAACGTTACACCGGTTTAACTGCAATATAGAAGCCGCATTCCATTTTAATTCATGTATCTTTGTCGTTGATAGTAAATATGGTAGCGACAAAACTTTTATCGATAATTGCTGATTAAGAAACATTTAATGAAACTGACCTTCACAATGCCTGGTATGATTAAATAAAATGGGGAAATATTGAGATCTTCTGGGTACTGTAACTGACGCAAAGTCCTTGTTTGTTGCATATTATATTAAAGAATGGTGGATTTTGTTTGCAAACATCATTTATTGAATACGTAACTATATCGAAGTCAAATATAAAGAACATTGCTTAAGAATACAGGGAATAGTTGCTTAAAAACGTTTGGTGAAAAGTGTTGTGTTCAAAAACTGATATGCATTCTGACTTTCGGAATTTTCCAGACGTAAGTTGTTTTCTTCACTATGTAGACTTATCAAAAATATAGTAAGGTAAAAAAGTCTGGACGCAGCAAGTGCGTTAGGGCAGTGAATTTTCATAAAAATATTTTTAAAGGCAAATATCTTTTTTTAATAAAAGCAGGTATCAAATTTGGTTACAAGTATAATTTATATTATAGTAGAAACAATGGAGCTCATCTCATCATACGTTTATTGTTTGAAAATGCACATAAAGGTTCTCAAATAAACTTAAAATATTCCCGAAAAAACTTGTTTCCTAGCCAACGAAACTTAAGTTAATAGCAAATTGAGTTATTCAAATTTAAAGCAGTTAATTAAAATTCGCTACCAAAACCCACCTGCTGCGTCCCAAATTTCTTTTCTCACAAACTTGTATTATATTTCGATGAAAAATGCATAAGAGGTGTTCGATTTAAAAATAATAATAATTCGGGACGCAGCAAGTGCGCTATAATAGTGAAATTTCACTATTAGTAGGGCATATTACTAAATAGATAACATTTTAAATTTAAACAGATGTCGAAGATCGAGTTTAGAGGTCCTAATACAAGCTCATTTGAAGAATTTCTCTCTTTATATTATCATAAAAAATATTCAAATCTTGTG
This sequence comes from Tillus elongatus, assembly GCA_964006375.1. Lineage (NCBI taxonomy): Eukaryota > Metazoa > Arthropoda > Insecta > Coleoptera > Cleridae > Tillus > Tillus elongatus. Next base: position 81,528,731 of record OZ023263.1, on the reverse strand, counting down.
TTCTAGCTCCATTTAAGAAAAAAACTTTGAATGCCCAAAACTCAATTCTCTATGACGCTAGAAAATTAAAATTTGGCGAATCTAGGTACTGTAAGTCTTTTTAAAAGAAACTTGTATTATAAGATTCATGAAAATTACGAAAGCTTATCAGAAGGAAACTTAATTCATACCTACGCAAGAAGTCAATTCTTATTAAATTATTCAAATAACTTAGCCGCTTGAACAATTAATCAACGAATATTAACGTTCATATTCTTATTCTTTGATTTCCATACAACCATTTGTTACTTAAACTCAGAACAGAACTGTCAAACCATGATAAATAAACACAAAATATTCTTTAGTATCCAATTTTAAAAACATAATATAGGTACAAGTTTTCATATCTATTTCAATAACAATCATTTACTACTTAACCTCAGAACATAATTGTCAAACCATAATAAATAAAGAAAACATGTTCCCATTCTTTAGTTTCCAATTTTAAAAGCAATATACAATGATTCACTTAACCTGAAAACTATTGTTAAACCATAATTAAAAGTCTGGACGCAGCAAGTGCGTTATGGAAGTCAATTTTCATAAAATGTTTTTAAGAGCAAATATGTATTTAATGCAAGCAGGCATCAATTTGGGCACCGGTATAACCTACATAGTAGAAACAATGTACCATATTTTATCACACTTATTGTTTGAAAATGTACAAACATTTTCCGAAAACAAACTTCAAATATTTCCGAGAAAATTGGTTTACTAGCCAACGAACCTTAGGTTAACAGCAAATTCAGTTATTGAAATTTATTTAATGATTTAATTCATGAATGAAAATTTGCTACCAAAACGTACTCACTGTGTCTAGATTTTTTGTACAGGCATGCACCATATGTCGATGAAAAATGCAAAAATGCAAAAATGCAAGAATATAAGGAATGTTAAAAAAAAGCAGGTATCACCAACGACTTATGCGCCTCCCTGTGATTGTCAAAATAATTTTATAAGATGCAGCTCAAGACAACCTGTAATTAACGTATACAATTTTTTCTCGTATATTGCATAATAACAATTATATTGGGCTTTACCGTAAAAATGCGTCACATATATATATATATATATATATATATATATATATATATATATATATATATATATATATATATATATATATATATATATATATATATATATATATATATATATATATATATATATATATATATATATATATATATATATATATATATATGTGTGTGTGTGTGTGTGTGTGTGTGTGTGTGTGTGTGTGTGTGTGTGTGTGTGTGTGTGTGTGTGTGTGTGTGTGTGTGTGTGTGTGTGTGTGTGTGTGTGTGTAAACAGGTAAAAACTGAAAACCCGGATATGGGTTCTAAAGGGACTAGTTTACCCAAATATGTTTAAAATTAAAAAAACGCGGCCTCCTCAAGAACGAATTTTTTCTACGAAAATTAACTACAAGTTATAGACGGTTAAACCATAAACTACTGCCAAGGCATCAGAGAAAAGGTCTATTTGAAATGAATTTTCTGGAAATATTTTAGTAAAACGATGTCAATGACGGCTGAAGCTGAAACTTAAGGGTTTGTAGAACACTCTCCTTGGGACATTTTCTTTACATAACCCGTATTTGCTTCAGATTCTTTGCCTAAAATTTGCCAATTTTGACGCTTCAAATGGCCACTTTGACGTTTTGAGGAAAACCCCAAATGTTTTTGTGTAAATACCTATAACTTTTTTGTCTATTAACTTACAGACCGAGATTTTGGAACACCGTTTACTTTTTATAATACGAATACGCGTACCAAATTTGGTTTCCCTTGCTTTGTTATCTTCGGAGCTATAAAAATTTTTCGAAAGAAAACACAAAATTTTTCGGAAAAACCAAGGTCGAGTTTTCTGGATAACCAACTTATCTAAGTCAGTTGGAAAAGGAAGGTACTTACCAAATTTGATCAAAATCGGCCCATTGTTTTTTGCGTTTTCAGAGTGATACATATATATTTATAGTTGTCAAGTAGAAATGTCAAAATTTGCTGTAGTAATTTAAGATTGAATTTTATGTCATAATCAGACCGTAGATGAAGAAGAAAACACCAAAATAGAGGATGAAAGACGGAGAGTTAGTGGAAGTATTGGTGAAAAGGGGATATTCTTAGGAAGCTAAAATTTTAAGAAAATTGATAGTGACAGTTCCAGAGAACTCTAGGCAATTAATTAGGCATATCTGTAACAAAATTGTGTTTATTGCATATACAAGCAAGAGCTTATTTGTACGACACATTGTAGACAATATATATATATATATATATATATATATATATATATATATATATATATATATATATATATATATATATATATATATATATATATATATATATACACATAAAAAAATGAAACTCGTTCGAAGAAATTTTTTCAAAATTCAAAGTCGCGATCTCCTCATTAGTGAATATTTTAAAAAGAAAACACAATATTCTATCTGGTTTTTGTTTCAAGGAGCTGATATAAAACTTTCTTATTTTCCCCTACAAATCAGAATATACCCGAAGGCGGTCGTTGGGGTGAGATCGCCACGGTTCGGTATGAACGTTATCGTTGCATTATGATGTATGCCTGTGGTATATGTATCAAGTGATGTGTGGCAGGTGACTACTCTGTTTTTGTCTGACATAATACTTTAACCACCTAAGTTGTTTAAATTCATCTCATTCAGATTTTATTTTTAATTTGGGAAAAACTTAAAGCTTTCTGGACCCAATTGACTAAAATTCACAACAGAGGTTTATTCGCTTCATTTATATATATATATATATATATATATATATATATATATATATATATATATATATATATATATATATATATATATATATATATATATATATATATATATATACAGTGCTTCCGAAAAGTAACGAATAAATTTGTTATTTCTGAAATTGAGTGTTTTACAAAAAATCCATATTTGTGACGTCATAATTGTTCGAGATATGACGTCACCCATGATTTTGTAAACCGCAACCCCCAATTTCGACCACGCCATTTGAAAGAGCGTTTTATTGTACGTACACATCGCCAAAAATTATGACTTCCTGATAGTAGCCTAGGAGACCAGGAATGTTTTTTATTGCTGTCAGATAAAAACTTGAAATCGTACTTCGGTAAATAGTTTTTTCGGTTTTTTTAGTTATCTCTTTAGCTCTTATCTTTTGTTTGGCAAAAGCAGTGTGTTTGAAATGTTTATTGAGTAGCGACTTTTGTCATTTTATAAAAGAATGGTTAAATTAGCTGAACGAATTGAAATTCTTTGCATGATCGGATTTGGAGACAGGATGCGCACCCAAAAAGAAGTAATTGAATTGTTCAATGAAACTCATCCTGATCGGCATCCCATTAGCCAAAGCATGGTAAGCAATATTGAGTTTAAATACCGTAACTTTGGGCATGTTCCTGACCTTCCCAAATCTGGTCGATCTTCAAAATTAGAAGAAGATCAACTTAATGTTTTGTTGGCACTACAGGAAAATGATCACTCAACACCTAATCAATTGGTTTCTGATTTCAATATGTCAGCGTCCACACTTCACAAAATTATGAAAAAAGCAAACTACCATCCTTATAAGGTAGGCCTTGTTTATGAGCTACCTGAAGACGACTTTGATCGGCGAAATAAGTTTTGCGAGTAAATGCAAGAACTATGCACTAATACAAAACTGATTTTTTCTGACAAAGCTACGTTTGTTTTGAACGGCCATGCCAATAGGCAAAACTGCCGTTATTGGGATACCGAGAATCCCCGATGGAGTATCACACTCAACGTCCTCAGAAAGTTAATGTGTGGTGCGGCATAGTCGACGAAAGGATTTTATGTTCCTATTTCTTTGATGTGAACCTTACTGGTGAAAAATATTTGGATTTTCTTCGCGACGACCTTATTCCTTACCTAATAACTTTATATCCAGATATAGAGGAACGCGATCTTCAGAGAAATGGCATTTTGTTTCAACACTATGGTGCATCTCCCCCATTATGCAACACTTGTCCGTGCTTATTTAGATGTGGTGTTCACGAATCGCTGAATATGGAAAAGGGGGGCGATTGAGTGGCCAGCTAGATCGCCAGATTTGACACCGCTAGATTACTTCTTGTGGGGATACCTAAAAAGCAAGATATACGTTAATAGACCGGAGAATTTAGAAGATTTAAAAGCAAGAATTTGTCAAGAGATACATCGTATACCTCCTGAGGTTATTTTGACAACATTCAAAAAGAATTTATTAATCGTCTTGGTTACTGTCAGGCAGCCAACGTTGCACAATTTGAACATTTGATTTAGTTGATTTTTTACATAATTATTTTCATTTAATTTAGTATTTTGTAATTTAAAATCGCTTTTCTTCTTTTTTTTTTGTCTAACCTACATACTCACGCTAATGTAATCATGGTCGAAATTGGGGGTTGCCATTTAAAAAAATTGGTGGTGACGTCATATGTCGAACAACGATGACGTCACTAATATGGGTCGTATGTCAAAAAGTGACTTTATTTAAAACAAAATCGATGTGTCAGAGGATTTTTTCGAAAAACTCTAAATTTTAGAAATAATGAATTTATTCATTACTTTTCGAAAGCACTATATATATATATATATATATATATATATATATATATATATATATATATATATATATATATATAATATGTATATACAACATGGTTTGCAAAACCACCTAGAGACCTCCGGTTTCTTTATTATATTGGAAGATTCTTTCTGGGGACTGGGTTAGTTCGCCAGTTCTGAGAGTCAAGATTTTCAGTGGAAAATTGCAAATTTCTTCTCGAAAATGCTATTATTTCTACTGGTTAATCTATTTTTATGAAATGTAACTCATACATTGGCATTAAACTAGAGACGCAATGTGCCAAAACTAAGTTTTAGTGAATAATTGTAATCCAGGTCTTTCGGAATGAAATTTAGCATGTTTGAAAAATGCCGTGAATGATATTCGTTGTTTTTAAAGAATGCTATATATATATATATATATATATATATATATATATATATATATATATATATATATATATATATATATATATACGGGAAAGTTTCTCTGAAAATAAGAAAGCTATGACAACCAAATTTAGTAGGCAGATTTCTGTAAATCGTATACCTTATAGCAAATTTCAGATCGCTAAGTCATTAAAAAAGTTATAAATATTTAATGGAAAAAAATTTCCTGATATAAAATATTTTTATGAAAATTCGCAGCCATAACGCATTTTCTACGTCCTGAATTTTAATTGTAAGGTACTAAACATTTTGGCTGGTTTCACAGTAATAATCGCTGGCAAAGAAAAAGGCTGACAAAAATTCCACACACCTAGATGGTTTTATTTTTTTATTTCTTAAAGCCAAATTATGACTTGTATTATCTAATTTATTACTAATTGATGTATTGATGTAAGAAAATAAATGTTGAAATCTAAGGAAGATAAAATTATGCAAAACAATTCTTAAATTGATCTTATAAAAGATGACATGCACAGTCCAAATGAACAGTTTTCTATAGTGAAGTGTTACGTATTGGTCATAATGTATTCAACGCAAAGTGAGAAATCACCAGTAAGTTGTTTTTTAACCTTTGCTATCTTTTTTACATTTTTCTTGTTGATAGTAAAACTTCTCGACGTAGCAAGTGCGTTATGGTAGCGAATTTTCATGAAATGCTTCAAATTTGAATAACACATAATAAGTACACTTGGAGAACACCCAAATCACCACAACACATATTTCAGAGACCTTACGATCGTTTCGTTGACAAAGTCAACATCTTCAGAGGAAGAAAAATTCTGAATTTTTCTTCCTCTGAAGATGTTGACTTTGTCAACGAAACGATCGTAAGGTCTCTGAAATATGTGTTGTGGTGATTTGGGTGTTCTCCAAGTGTACTTATTAGTGCTCATCACAGGTTCAGGTTTTCACATATTGAATAACACAATTTGCTATAAACCTAGAAAGTTGAATTTTGGTACATAGTAAGGTCTTCTCATTAAAATAACTGTGTTATTTAAAAAAAAATCAGCAAAATCAATTTTTTTTTAGAAAAAACGGGTCAGATCTGATCAGCTAACGATCGTCCGCGGTCTTAACAAAATGAAGAAATATGCTAAGTTTTATTCAAATCAGTTTAGTATTTTTTAAGTTATCGCTCTGATACAGACCTATATATATATATATATATATATATATATATATATATATATATATATATATATATATATATATATATATATATATATATATATATGTTACATGTACACAAAGAAAAATACACGAGTCTAAATTTTTTTTAAATTGCGACTTTTATTAAAGGTCTGAGAGAAAATGCCGGTAACGCGGCAAAAAAAAGAGTCAAAAGGAAATTAATATTTATCAGTTTAGAAATGAAAAGTTATGCGTAATGTAAAAAAAATCAGAGTACCTTAAAATATATACTGCATATTCTATGTTTAGAAACAATAGTGATAGCAAAACAAAGCCATGCTCATAAATTCATTTTATTAGAACCTAAAAAAAGAAATGTAAGAGTAAAAACAAAATGACACATAAATATATATATATATATATATATATATATATATATATATATATATATATATATATATATATATATATATATGTATACTACAGTAAAATGTAAAAGAAATTTCGTCAACTATTTATAAAGTCAACGAACTTGACATCAAGCATAAAATAGTTTATATGTAGAGAAAACTTAAGACAATGACTGTCATTGGGGTAAATGTGATTGCAAATAAGCATTTAAGACGAGCAATATCAAACTTAAAGTGACAATAATTTCGAATAAAAACTGTAAAGTTTGATTACAAAACGATTGCAAGAACAAAGTGTAGCTTAGGTATTTCAAAAGAACGTTTATAAAAAAAAACAAGGTCTTTATAATACATAGTATAGGTAAAGAAAAATATGCGTGATTTTGTTTAGTTTAAGTAGCAAGTTGTATCTAGTTTAAATGAAATGTTTTGAATTTAAATAATAAGTTGTATCTAGTTTAGTGAAAAGGAAATGTACTGGATGAGAAAGAGATTTACTAAATTAAATCCAAAGTAACAGTCTAAGGTCAGATGACAACAAAGCTTTTGAAATTAATTGTACATTAAAAGGCTAGGAAATTACAAATGACAGAAATTTAAACTTACCGCTTAATGACGACACATTTGACTAATATACAACTAGTTCCATAATTATATAAATAATAATCAACAGGAAGTAATTTTTCTTGAGCTATGTTGTAAATTTGCAATATCATTGGACAATAACTAAAAAAACAAGCAAACAACAATTGCAGGAGACACATGAAATGTGATAAACTAATCTTATTGGTTAAAAAAAGAGAAACATCCGTTAAAAACAGACTTCTTGTTAAACATCTAACGCAGCAACATCAAGATTAAAGTCGGGGTATTAAAAATGGAATACATTAGTGATAAAAGTTATAAAACCAACCAAGTTAACCGAAAAAGGTGAAGTTTCATAAATACCAGATAGTAATACGTGCAGTAAAATCCTTTTTAAACCCAAAGAACAAACTGTAAACAGTGAAAAAAGTGATAACAGTAACCGACACTAGTTAAGCAAAGGAATGAATAGTGTAGAATCATCAATTATAGTGATATTTCAGAAAATTGTGGCTAATTATCTAGATAAACAAACAAGAAATAAGGAGGAAGGCGATATATCTGCTAAGAAACAGTTATTATTATCGAGTAAACATAATTTGGTGTGAAAACACATAGTCAAGGTGGATGCCATACGAGGGAGCAGCAGTTAACCCTGGTAAATATTAAAACATCCATTTTATATCAATTTTGTTCCTATGGCAAGGCATTAACTCAAAAAGTGCGGTCAACATAACAACGTATATCAAAGAGAATCTGGAGGAAATTTCAAAGGAGATAGGTTAAATTTAAATTGCATCGTTGTTTTAAGCTAGTATATGCATATAAGAAATAAAGTAAAAAAGGGATCCATGATTGATATTTAGTGTAAAATTGATTGTAAATCTGAAACATTTCTAATTCAAGTAAATATCAATAATTTGTCAAACATAAACAAGGTCTTCCATCGACTAAATAAGTAGTTGAGGTTAACTAAATTCAAGCAAAGGAATCCGTAGAGGGAAGTTAAATAAATCGCAAATAATCTTTTAAATAACAGAGGCGGTTCTAAATTTAAAATTTTATGAGGAAAATAAGCAGTTTTTATACATAATATGAATATAATTGTACCAGTAAAATTTGTGTCAAGAGTTTTGAATCCTAATAATTTTAAACCCTTTAGAGAGAGGAGAGAGAGAGAGAGAGAGTAAATAGCTGAGGCAAGGCAAATAAGAAATAACAGGTAAACATTTATTTATAATAAGGTAGATGAACCGAACATTACATTGATAAGCATATTGACCACAATCGCCATCGACCTGTTATACAACACAGAAAATTATATAACTAGTGATTCAAAAACAAAATACACCATATGGTTAAATTAAATTCTGATAATATCTAGAAACACATAAACCACACTATAAAATACATTAGTAGTAACAAAATACACTAGATATAACAAAGCTAAACACTATTTTAAAATAAAACAAAGGCACACAAGCAAATATGCATAAAATTACCATAAATACTCCTTATAAACTAACTGACACAAACCTTAAACCAAAAATTAACTTAAAACTACTATAAAATACTAAAATAAACACTAAACACTTAACATTATACATAAAAACTAACGATAAAATAAAAAAAAGAAACACCATACCCAACATATAAAGTACAATTATATATATATATATATATATATATATATATATATATATATATATATATATATATATATATATATATATGTACATATAAAAATTCCAACGGAGCTTGGTTTCGGGTTCTAGGGATACAAATTTGCCCTTCGCGCTAATTTGAAGGAATTTTTGCAAAGTCTCACCATCGATACCTCTCTATTAGACTGGGTTCGAGTAGGCTTAGGTCATACCTAAATTCATGTACTCATAAACTATTGAAGGTGATATAGTAGTTATTCGTTATTAATCAATTAATAAAATATATTTTAATATCTTTGACAATGATTTTAAAAGCCTTCATTTTGCCAAAATTATTTTTTAACTATGGTGCCTAATCTTATTAAAAAGCAGATATAAAGATTCTCAGGTATCTTTGGTAAATAGAAGATTACAACGAGTTCTTTCGTCAGTCAAAACAAAACAGTTTTTGCGGGGTAAATTTAAGTTTCTTGTGTTTAAAAAAAATATTGAAACACATGCGTACATTGTGTTTATGATTGTTTTTTTACGGGGGTTGCCTTTAATATTTTGGAATGGGACAAACCTAGTGGTGTAATCTACCAACTGACATCGTTATCGTAAATATTGTCATTTTTGCGGTTATATTTACTCCGAGCGTTTTGACGTACAAGCGCTTTTTGTGCTGTTTACAGTTACTTGAAAAGTTCATATCGGCCAAATAATGGATTAAATTGTGAACATCTTAATCCGTTTATTTTTTACAACTTTCGACGTGGATTAACTCAACAACAGTGTATCGATGAACCTAATTCAACTTTTGCTGATGAAGCTGCATGAAGGACCAGTGTTTGTCGATGGTTTACCGATTTCAATTGTGTCCGTATTAGTGAATTTTCTTAAAAAAAAATCACTAATGAGTAGATCTCGACTTTTGAATTATGAAAAAATTTCTTCAAATGAGCGCTAATTACGCCCCCTAAAACACATATCAGAGGTCAGTTTAAATTTTTATATGTTTATATATATATATATATATATATATATATATATATATATATATATATATATATATATATATATATATATATATATATATATATATATATATATAGGTATCACACCGATAACTCAAAAAATAATGGACCGATTTTGATTAAATTTGGCGAATCCCCTCCTTTCGTAAGTGGCTTGAATAATTTTGTTCAGGAAAATCAGCCCAGTTTTTCCCGGAAAATTTGTGTTTTCTTTAGAAAAAATTAATATCTCCGGAAATTCAGGGTAACCAAATTTGGTACGCGGTTTTATATTATTATGGGTAAATTATCTACCAAAATTTAGCTCTGTAGGTTAAAAGGCAAAAAAGTTATAGGTATTTAAATAAAAATAAATTGGGGTTTTCCTCGAAACGTCAAGGTCACGATTTAAAATTTCAAAATTGGCAACATTTAGGCAAAGAACCGGGAACTAATACGAGCTTTCGAAATAAAATATCTCAAGAAGAATGTTTTACACAGCCTGAAGTCTTAGCTTCAACCGTCTTTGCCCTTCATTTTATTAAAATATTTCCAGAAAATTCATTTCAACTAGACCCTTTCTCTGGTGCTTTGGCAGTAGCCTTACCTATAGAGTTTATCTTTTAATGGTACATAATTTTTGTCGAATTTTCGTAAAAAATCAATAAAGCTCAATATATCCCTTAATATACAAGATACAAAAAAAAAAGGTATACATTAATTATCGGGTGTCTTGAGCTACATCTTCAAAAAATAGTTTTACAATCACAGGTGGTCCATAAATCGTTGGTGATACAAATTATCTTTTTTTTAATCGAACGCGCCTAATGTCATTGCATTTTTGGATTTTCCATCGAAATATAATGCATGTTTGTAAGAAAAAAAATTATAGACGTAGCAAGTGCGTTATGGTAACGATTGTTCATTAATGGCTTCAAATTTAAATAGCTCAATCTGCTATTAACCTATAAGGTTGACCAAGAAAACAGTTTTTTTGGGAACACTTTAAGTTTACTTTCGGAAATTTTTGTACATTTTCAAACAGTAAAGGAATTTTGATGAAACATGGCACATTTTTTCTACTATATAGGCTAGTAGCCAAATTTGATGCCTGCTTTTTTAAAAAAAGATACATATTTACTATTAAAAACATTTTAATGAAAATTCACTACCATAACGCACTTGCTGCGTCCAGACTTTTTTGAAGGTCCTCCAAAATCGGTTGGTGTTCAGAAAAAGATTGATGCGGTGCATGAACTGATACTACAGGATCGTCATGTGACTTATCGTGAGATTGAGGTATGCTTGGACATTTAATGTCCAAGCATAACTCACTATACCGTCCCATTAATTTAGTGGGACTAGCATAGATTCAATATTCCATGAATATTTGGCCTCAAAAAGATATATTCTCTTTGGGGCCCACATAATTTGATTTTCGCTGAAAAACACATTCGTGTAAATTGGTCACAAGAAATGCTAAAACTAAGAAAAAATCGTTCGCAGTGCTTAAAAACATGCGTATGACATCGTAACAGGTGACGAATCGTGGATCTATGCGTATGAACCAGAAAGTAAGCAGCAGTCGACCGCATGGGTCTTCCAAGGCGATCCAAACCCAACACAAGGCGCTCCTGCTCGAAGTACTACGAAGCAAATGGTCGCCTGTTTTTTCGGAAAAACTGGACATGTCTTAACCGTACTATTGGTCTAACGTAGAACCGTCAAATCACACTGGTATACAACCATTTGTTTGCCCGAGTCTTCCGAGAAATACGGAAAACCAACCGCCGAAAACGGATTATTCTTCTCCACGATAATGCGAGCTCTCACACATCTGCTTGAACTAGTGACTTTTTGAGCACTCAAAACACCGTATAGTCCTGACTTGGCACCCAATGACTTTTTTATATTCCCGAACATTGAAAATAAATTACGAGGCCAACGTTTCTCGTTACTTGAAGACCGGTTAATGTGTTTTGGAGACACCTCAATCGAAGTTGAAAAAGTGGTTCGAAAATTAATTTTTGTGAATATATTTTTTTAAATTGTCAACGAAAAACATATAATTATTACATTATCTTTATGACGCACAGGCATCATATGGTTTTGTATAATTGCATAATTATCATGGTGATTAGATTACATATTATTACTTTATTTATTTTTGAAAGCTGAGTTGGCTTAAAATCTTCTAAACTTGTATGTCAGCAATAACTGTTTATTGCCTAATGCCTGAGATGTCTTTTTGATGTAACAACATACTTATCGTCAGATTTACTTGATTGTTTTTGTATCCTTCTCTCATTTTAAACTAAATCTCCATTGCATTCAACATCGCTGAATTTTAACGCAGCGTCTCCTTTATATCCATCTGCGCAAAGCACTGTATCTGCCAAATTTTCACCAAAAATTGGTATAACTTAAAAACGGTAGGATATATCAAAAACATTCTGTACGCAGCAAGTGCGTTATGCCAGCTAATTTTCATTAAATGCTTCAAATTTGAATAGCTCAATTTGCTTTTAAGCTATAAGGTTCGTTGGCCGAAAAAAACAGTTTTTTAAGTTTAATTTTCGGAAAATTTTTGTACATTTTGAAACAACAAAGTTATTTTGATGAAATATGGTAGTGTTTCGCCTATACAGGTTGAGTATAACCTGTATAAGCGAAACAGTGTACCATATTTGATCAAAATAAATTTGTTGTTTGAAAAAGGCGAAACAGTGTAGCATATTTCATCAAAATAAGTTTGTTGTTTGAAAATGTACAAAATTTTTCCGAAAATAAACTTAAAATGTTCCCGAAAAAACTTGGTTGTCCGGCCAACGAACCCTATAGGTTAAAAGCAAATTGAGCTATTCAAATTTGAATCTTGTAATCAAAATTCGCTACAATACCGCACTTGCTGCGTCCAGATTTTTTTTGAAAAATGTTTTAAGCAGCAAATATGTGGGTTGCTATTAAAAACGTTTTTATGAAGATTCACTATCACAACCCACTTGCTACGTCCAGACTTTCTTTTAGTGAATTTTCTTAAAAAAGATCCAGCAACACCTCCAGGGTGGCTGTTGGGGTTAAAACCATAGCCCCTGTGATGCCCAGGCAAGCCATTCTTTGGATCTTGCCCAGTTTTTGTTTGGCACTGGATTGTGTCACCTTAGTCCACCAGACCAGTGCCGCTTATCTTAACGATGATCTGACCACCCTTGTGTACAGCCAATGGGCCATACTAGGTCTTGGTTACCACATTTTTTCATATAGCCGCCTAGTGACGGCTAGGGTCATAACTGCCTTACGCAGTATTTTTTTAACCTGACCATTCCAGGTTAGCTTAGAGTCCCCAAGATACTTTACCTCCTGGCCATTGGGATGTTTCTACCGTATAGAGTGAGAATTCTGTGGCTATCCCACTTCCCCCTCCTCGTAAACGGTATGACGGTTGCTTTCTCGTGGCTCACCCCAAGCCATTGGCCAACCGTCCACCTTTCCACCATTTTCAATGCTGTCTGCATGCGCTCCCACACTGACTGCGTAACCTTTCCTCGGACTATGATGGCAATGTCGTCCGCATAGCCTTGTACCTCGTACCCCCTCCCGAGAGCCTCCCGTCCACAACTAGGTACCAGAGCAAGGGAGACAGAACGCTCCCCTGCGGACACCCCGCCGCGCCCCGCGCCAGCAGAGTCTTTCTCGCGAGTGAGGTGAACACCGCCCTGTCGCTAGGCATAGAACCAATCCACCTGCAGCAGGTCTTCTCTATTCCACGCTCCCTGACAGCTGCCAGTACCGATCCGAATGAGGTGTTGCTGAAGGCCCCCTCTATGTCTAAGAAGGCCCCCAGCGCCACGTCCCTGTTCTCCAGCGTATTCTTCAGTTACAGCACCAGTTGTGCAATGCTCTATATGCATATTGTCCGCAGTGTAGGGGATATGCTTCCAGTACACCGCCCCTAATGTACCGGTCGAGTAGTTTTACATTGTTTTTAGCAAGAAGGACATGAGATTTATTGGCCTCAGGGACTTTGTCTGGTCTGTTGGACGCCCAGGTTTAGGAATGAGTACAACCCTGGCCAGTCTCCATGCCCTCGGAATATACTTAAAAGCCAGGCTGGCCCTCATAATGAGGGTAAGCGCCGGCGCCAGTATGTCTACACCCTGTTGGAGCATGATGGGTATTATGCGATAAAATACCGGAGATTTGAATGGCTTGAAGCTGTTAATGGCCCATCTGATTTTGCTCCAAGTAACCACCTCTTTAGCGACTGTCCAGTCCACTCTAGATGCCCGCCTGTACGGCACCTCTATTTCTGAGTGTTCCCAGTCCGGAGGTGATTGGTTTATTATGTTGCAGCCGTGGAAGGGCGTCTGTACTAAAACTTCCATAGTTGCCTCCCCAAGCTTGTAAAGCCTCTTGTGGATGTTCTAAGGGAGCCTATGTTGGTCTGAGTGCCCTTGGACAGGATCATGTGTAGTCTAGAACTCTCGGATTTGTTCTCCTCGTGCCTCTTCCACGACTCCTTCCTGGCGTCCCTCAGTATTTTGTTATAGCTTTTTAGGGCATGTCTATATTCATCACATGGTCTCGAACTTTTGGCCGCGTTGAACAGCTTACGAACCTGCGTCCTCCTTTGCCCGATGTCCTCATTCCACCACGGCACGTTCATTGTGGACGCCCTCATTTCAGGGGGCAGTTGGCGTTATTGGTCGAGGTGATTGCGTCTCGCACTTGGGGTGCCGCAATCTCGAGGTCTATTGAATTGTCTATGGTACTCTTAACCCCCCGCAGCTCCACTGCCAGGTCTGACCTGTAGGCTTCCCAGTCCGCCTTGCGAGGGTCCCGGTACCACACCGTTTGTTTTTCGACTTTGGCGATTTAAAACCGGATGTAGCTGTGGTCTGAGCTACTCACTTCCCCAGATACAGCTCAGTTCTTAACAAAGTCACCCAGAAACTGGGTGGAAACTGTTAGATCTAAAACTTCCTCACGCTGTGTTGTGACGAAGGTCGCTTTATTACTTCTATTCAATATGTCTAAATTAAATTTCATAAAGAATTGTAGAAGTGACTCACCCCTAGAGTTTGTGTCCGAGCTTCCCCACAACTCACGGTGCGCGTTCGCGTCCATGGCGATGATGGTCTGCCATCCACCTGCTTTGCTACCCACCATCCGCTGCTCTAATTACTTGGGTGGAGGAGGGTACGTGCTGTCCCCTGGCAGATAGGCCGATCCGACAGTAAGGTCCCTCGGCCCATCCGCTCCTCCACATCGGATTTTGATCGTTGCAAGGTCCCTGGAACAGAAATTCATAAAGGCGGAAACTCTATCCCTTCCCTAATACAAATGCAGGCCCTCGGGTTCTCGCCGCATCTGCTGTATATGAGCTTTCCAGCAGCCCCGCCGAATCTCTTGATTTCTTTTTATAGGAGTACGGTTCCTGGATGAGGGCCACATCCGTGTTTCTCAGAGCCATCAGTAGTCCGGCTGTGGCTGCCCTAATGTGTTGCAGGTTGACCTGAAGGAACCTATGTCCATTCAACCCCCGGTTGCTTACCCAGTGGGCGGAAGCTAACCCTTTCTCAGGCCCCGTATGCCTTTGCCATACACTTCCTCTTATTTTAGTTTAAATTTTATATCCGGCGTTATACATTATCGTGCGTTGATTTTTGTGTATACTGAAAATAAATCTTCCCAGCCTAAGTCTTTATTATATGACACAATATTTTCCTAACCACATTATAGAATCTTTTTTTTTCAGACTTGCAAAAGTAATAAATATATCTGTATTATTTGCAAGTCTCTCTTCTACCATTGTTCCAAGTACCAGGATCGGTCTAAATATCAATTGATATACATCTAGGTGATTCTCAATAGTGCTACTAATTTTATATTTGTCTATGGCTAAAATAAACTCTGCTGCAAGAATCTGTACACTTACTGTACAGGTTCCTGTGGAAAAAATAGGCAGAATATGGCAAATTCAGCAGCGTTTTGAAACGAGTGGCCTGAAAAAAAATTTCAAGAGTTGTAATACATATTTGCTGTTTGTCCAACATATTTTATTTAACTTCTTTCTATTATTATAAAAACAAAACTTTAATTTAACTGTTTTGATCTTATTAGTTTTCATTGCCTTGTTTCACAGTTACAAATACTTTTTCTACCAAACACAAAGCGATTATTTCTGGACTTTTTACAAAAGTGTTAACCATACACACATTGGTTATTTTTCGAAATGTTTGCGTTTAGTGAAAAATAATTCGAGACTATAAATTTAACACATGTTAAATACATTTTTAAACACATTTATGGATTTTTAAACACATTTTATTTTGAATTTTTGTCAGTTAGTAATGACAGGAAATGTAGTTAAAGATAATCGGCTGTCAAAGATTAGCTAACAGACTTTACATTTAATTAAAAAAAATGTATTTCAGCCCAAGCTTATGCCAGGAGGAAACTACATTAAGATCGGAAAGGATTCGCATAGAAGTACATGCTTGATTTTCTCTCCGCCAGCTGAAGAAGTGGGTGTATTGGCGAAATATTTGAATATATTTGAAAAACATGGAATCAACTTGTTGCATATTGAGTCTCGACCATCAGCTAGGATGCCCAGTAAATATCAGTTTATGGTTGAATGCGAACCAACAGGAAATATAGGGCAAGCAATTCAAGACATCAAAGATATAAGTGAATACTTCAACATCATCTCTCGTGATTATAAAGATAACAAAGGTAAGCGTATTTTTTGCATTTTTCAAATAATAAGCAACTAACTTACTAATTGCGGTTTTTTTACAATTTATCGATAACAAAAAACTTCGGGACGCAGCAAGTGCGTTATAGTAGTGAATGTTCATGAAAATGGTACACCATTATTATACGGCATATTACTGAAATTAATACTTTAAACTTACACACACCTTAAAGATCGATTCTAGAGGTCCCAGTACAGGCATCTTTGAAGAATTCTTTCGAAAGTGTTACTATCGATATCTCTCTATTATAAAAAAAATGTGTAAATTTTATTTTGCTATATCTATAGATAGTGTAAGACTCTTTAAAAGAAACTTATTAGTATTATAAATTTTATTAAAGTTACAAAAGATTTACAGAAGGAAATTATCTGACAAATCATAAACGTTGCAATTATTTTTTCTTATTAATCGCCAGAATGATTTTTAGTTAACCTATTCAAACCCGGTTTTTCAATATGAACCCGCTGAAAATTATAATTTCAGACTGAAAGGTGACAGTGATATTCAGGCGTTTTAAACAAACCGGAGAACATAATGGGAATCATGATAAAAAAGGAGCTACACTCTTGTGTCTCTAGCTTTGTTCCCTATAATGATTGAATAGTGATGTTACAGTTAAAAGCCCACTCTTTAAACATACATATAATTAAGATCTATGCCCCAACCTCTGACAGCACCCATAATGAGATAGAGGCGTTTTATTCAGATTTAGAAGCTTTAACAAAAAGCATAAAAAAGCACGAAGTCAACATAATAATGGGCGACTTTAACGCAAAAGTTGGAAAGGGAAGAGTGGAAGACATTGTAGGGAATTATGGGTTGGGAGCAAGAAACGAAAGAGGAGATCGGTTGGTTCAATATTGTCAAAGAAAGAGTTAGTCATCACAAACACCTTTTACCAATTACCCCTAAGGAGACTTTATACATGGACTGCGCCTGGAGACAAGGAAAATAACTTGATAAGAAACCAAATTAATTACGTCCTTATTAACGAACATATTCAGGCGTCAGGTTGTACTGAGCCCGTTCTAGAGAATTCTCTCTAGAACGGGCTCGGGAGTGTATCTATAATAAGACACCTTACTAAGATTTAAAAATCCAAGTTTCAGAGCTAGTTCCTAACGAAATATTTCCCCAACTGCGTCGAGCCTATCTTTGTACTCTGTTGCAGTAAACGTTTAACATCTTCCAGTGACGTGTGGATAGTCTCTGTTGACTGGCACCCAAATCTGCGATTGTCATCTTGGACCGAATTATCTCCAACTATATACCTCAAATAGTTTCTTGTTGGAATAACCTGATCTCGTATGTCCAGCAAAAACCACTCTGTCTCTGGATACATTGCCCGCACACCAACCAGTAGTTCGACGCTGATTTGTCGACATGTACTTGGAAGGTCTCATTCAGGTGTCGCCGATCAAGAGGCTTCTGCATCCAAGATTGCGGCTTGTTACTCCGATGGTGACTTTGTATTGCACTTTCTCTTAATTATTATTATTATTATTAGAAAGGTAGGATGCTTACTGGCAATTAGGCAAATGCTGGCCCTTTTTGCTCATCTAAACTAACCTACCCTCCACCTCAAACTCGATCTCAACGACAGAAGTGATTTGAAAAATCATCCGCTGCCGGTGAGTCTCGAACCGTCGTCCCCCGAGTCCAAATTGGGAAGTTTAACTCGACTTTCCAACACGGCCACGGCGGCGCTTATTATAATTATTTCTATTATTATTATTATTATTATTATTATTATTATTATTATTATTATAAAAACGTCTAGTAGCAACCAAATTATTTTGATTAACCCAAATTTGCTACAAGTAAATTGAACAGCTCAATCAAACAATCGGTACTCAAGTTATAGTAAACCAATATACCTTAATACTGAATCTGTAATTATTGTTCTTGTGTTTTAGATTCGGTTCCATGGTTCCCTGGTCGTATTCAGGACTTAGATAGATTTGCCAACCAGATCCTATCTTATGGCTCGGAGCTGGACGCTGACCATCCTGGATTTAAAGATCCTGTTTACAGGGCACGTAGGAAATACTTTGCAGACATAGCTTACAATTACAGACATGGACAGAAGTTGCCTCATGTTGACTATACAGAAGAAGAAATCGCCACTTGGCGAGTCGTATTCAAAGAATTGACAAAATTATATCCTACACATGCCTGCAAGGAACACAACCACGTATTTCCACTACTCATACAAAATTGTGGATACAGGGAAGATAACATACCCCAACTGGAGGATGTGTCAAATTTCTTGAAGGGTATGCATTATATACGAAACTATTCTCTTTCTTATATTATTTACATTTAATACTGCATTAACACTAGATCGTAGTTTAAAATAACCTACAGCCGGGTAGCTACCGATGCTACCAGTTATGAGAGGTCGTGCCTCTGGACTCAGAGGTCCTGGATTCGATTCCTAGTAGAAACGTCACATTATTTTTCGTTACGTACTGTAAATTATTATCAACCGAGGCAATAGTATTGTGATTGAGCAAGCTAAATGTCTGTACGACCTGCCCTTTAGAGTGGGCGTAAATCTGTTGGTCCTGTGTATCATACAATCTTGTGCACTTGGTTGACCATAGTCGCGTAATAAGACTGACTTTAAAGAAACGTACAATACAAACATACAGTATGGTGCAAAGAAAAGAAATATATTTATTATTTTGTAAATCGGTAACTTCTGAGAAATTTCTGTAACAGTAAAATTTTTATTTGTAAACGTGCGTTCCGTAAGATATTTGTTTTATTCGTGACGTCAACTGTCAACTGTCAACTGCGTGATGATGTGATCGGAGACTTTCTTAAAACCCGTTTCAGGTAATTTTTTTCTACCACCTTTAGTGAAGCCTTTTAAAGGAATCGTTTTTCTAAACTTCTTAATTTCGGTTACTGTGGGTTGAGAAGATAGTTATCGAGTGGGGTATTTATTAGAACATTGTCAGATGTATGGCAGGGTCGCCATCTCGGTGCGGAACCAGATAGTATGTTGTCACGACAGCTCTAATTAACACAAAATGTTATAGATAGAGACTGTGTACAACCAACTTACAATTTTGTAAATTGTCAGACCTGGCACATTTCTTCCCTAATACAGAGACATGTATGTAAGGCTAGAGGTATTCTTACCCTTATTAGAAACGCAGACAGATTTTCCTCTAATTAGAGCTCGTAAGTGCGCTATATTAATCACAGCGAGAACACACCTATAAAGTAATACGGCTGTGGTAGCCAGCCTCCCAGAACATTGTGAGATGTCGACAGGGTCGCCACCTCGGTGCGGAACCAGTGAGTATGTTGTCATGACAGCACTAGTAAACACAACATGTTATAGATATAGTAGTTAGTATATGACACTGACGAGCCCTAATCAGAGCGAAACCGGTCTGCGTTTCTAGTTACATGTAGAATACATGTAGCCTTACATACATGTAGCCTTACATACATTGTCTCTGTATTAGAGAAGAAATGGGCCAGGGCTGACAATTTACAAAATTGCTAGGTGGTTGTACACAGTCTCTATCTATAACATTTTGTTTACTAGTGCTGTCGTGATAACATACGACCTGGTATTGCACCGAGATGGCGACCCTTTCGTATATCTCACAATGTTCTAGGATGCTGGCTACCATAGCTGTATTACTTTATGGGTGTATTCTCGCTGTGATTAGTATAGCGGACTGACGAGCTCTAATTAGAGTAAAACCGGTGTGCGCTTCGAATTGCGGTGCTAATACATCAAGCTTTACATACATTGTCTCTGTATTAGGGAAGAAATGGGCTGACAATTTACAAAATTGTTAGTTGGTTGTACACAGTGTCTATCTATAACATTTGGTGTTAATAAGAGCTGTCGTGACAACATACTACCTGGTTCCGCATCGAGATGGCGACCCTGTCGCACATCTCGTAATGTTTTAGGAGGCTGGCGACCATAACCGTATTACTTTATAGGTGTGTTTTCGCTGTGATTAGTATAGCGCACTGACGAGATCTAATTAGAGCGAAACCGGTTTGCGTTTCTAACTACGGTGAGAATACATCTAGCGTTGGGGTATTTATCATCAAATAAAATACAAATTTCGTTCTGAGTCCTGGTTTTGTCTCCACAACCAATCATTATTAGAATTTCGCTTTTCTTAGTTTTAGTCAGCCTGATGTTGGTAAATACAAACAAATTGAAGTAATAATAATAATAATAATAATAATAATAATATTAATAATAATAATAATAATAATAATAATAATAATAATAATAATAATAATAATAATAATAATAATAATAATAATAATAATAATAATAATAATAATAATGATAATGATAATAACACTACAGTAGACTTTAACACTTTTCAATTTTTTAGATTGTACAGGATTTACGCTTAGACCTGTAGCTGGCTTGTTATCATCCAGAGACTTTTTGGCTGGTCTAGCATTCAGGGTGTTCCATTCAACTCAATATATCAGGCATCCCAGCAAGCCATTGTATACTCCAGAACCTGATGTCTGTCATGAATTATTGGGACATGTTCCTCTGTTTGCCGATCCTTCCTTTGCACAATTTGCTCAAGAAATAGGGCTGGCCTCACTGGGAGCACCTGATGACTACATAGAAAAGTTAGCAACGGTAAGGACCTTATAGTTAATTATTACGGTTTTTCGCGATACAAGGTGTTACATTCAAAATCTTATCTACTTTGATATTTTAACACCATCTATATCTTTACGGTTTTTGCTAACCTCCAGCAATTTATTTACAAATATGTAATGCTAAATTTAATATTAAAATTATTATAATGCTTTACAGTTGACTCCATTTGTTGGTAAAGCACATTTGTTATCAAAACACAGGTTGAACGAAAACTGAAACTTTTATTTGATACCATATCAAGCACAGATATAAAAACTATATACAAAAATACAAATGGTAAGAGGCGTAGCTAATACCTTCATTATCTACACAACATCACAGTCTTAAGCGATGTACCCTGGTCGTTGCAACCACGACCTACTGTCTCCAGAAGCCCTTTCGATTTCATTGTAGCTTACGTACACACTGACTGAAATTTAATTATTAAGGTTACATTATAATAAGCTTTCTTTGAATTATGCTCATTTTAACGAGCATTTTTTAAAATGGTTAAATGACCATTATAGTTAATGATGATAATGAATCAATCCATGTTTGTGAAAATTTCCGGGATAATATAAGTTACAAAAAAAAAACCATTCTCATAATTTTTTTCAAGAAAAACCACCCTTCATGTTTCCAAATACCGCTGATAATATTTATCATTATATAAGTTATGAACTAACAAGCAGGTAGACGGATTTATCGCACCAGGTTCTATTGTTGCCATAAGCACTACTGAGTGGGTGAAGGACGGCTAGTAGGATTACGGAAGTCGCTCTATTCTAGCTTGACGGCTCGTCTAGCCAACGTTACGCGTTCTTTCCAGTTAGTATAGAGTTCACTACACCCGACACACTTAATAAATTAAAATAAATGGTTCCAAGCTATTAAAATGGTTAAAATGTATGGTAGTATCGTAATAGTGAAGCCACAAGAAAAATAGTATATTAGTAATTAGTAAATACTATTACTAGTAAATTATTAGTAATTTACTGATACCAGTTAACACGACAGCGGCAGAGAACTACGTTATTGAATATTGAATTTTGTAAATTGAAAAAGTTTTATCCTTCCTCTTCCAACCAAGGGCGTAGATAAGGGAGGGGTAATGGGATAATTACCCCCCCCCCCCAAGACCAAGGAAGAAAAAATTACTAGGTCGGAAGTTTTTGGGTAAAAAATGAGTCAATCTCGTTTTAAGTTTTTTTGTGAATATGCTTCTTGGACCAAGCAAAGTTTTTAAACTTTGTATGTATGTATGAGCGAAGATAGATGCTTCACGAGATTGTGTGAAGAAATTGACAAACTGCGCAATGAGTTAAATATTTCCATAAGGCTTCCTCGTATGAAGACTATAGACACAGACGTCTTACTAAGATTTCAACCATACTAACGTTCAAAGAGAAACTCCCCAGAGATATTATGACACCGGCACTTTCGTTTCTCTATTAAAGAACATCATGGAAGATCTCAAGTTTCACTTTAATTCTAAAACATTTTTTTTGCCTAAAAATATCATTCCTGCAGTAATAATACAAAAAAAATGACGATAACATTTCATCATCAGCAGAAAATGTATCAAAATATTTGCTGGAATAGGAAAATAATAATAAGAGTCCAGATTTTTTACGAGAAACATTGGATTCTGATTTAGGTGCAGCTGAATTTTTGTGTTATAAAATAGAACAACAGTTCTTCAGGTGCTTGTTGAAGTTGTTCAAACTCTCAAATTATCTGATAAAGAAGTATTTCGTGATATAGGTACATATTGCACTGAGATTTTTTGCAAATTTGCCTGCCAGTGTGGGATCTGGAGAAAAGTGTTTCTCCACGTTAATAACGTTTAAAATTTGGTTCAGCTTAACAATGGGGCAACAGGGGTTAGGTTGACTAGCCTTCATGTATGAGGAACAGAGCATTCCTACAAATGGCGAAAAGGTTTTGGAGCGATTTGCGAAACAAAGAAAACAGAACCTTGGCATTACTCTGATTTCGAGTTTGATCTTTTAATTGTTTTTAGTGATTTTTCGTAAGAAAAATTCACACGATAACTCGAAAAACAATGGTCCGATTTCGAAGAAAATTTTCAGGTACCTTCCTTTTATAAGTGGGTTGGATAAGTTCGTTATCCAGAAAAATTGGATCAGGTTTCCTGAGAAAATTTTGGGCTTTCTTTCGAACATGTTTTTTTATTTCCGAAAATAACAGGCCTATGGTAACCAAATTTGTAATGCATAACAGATCTATATGTTACAAGAAAAAAGTTACAAGCATTTAATAAAAAATGTTTGGTGCAGATCATTTCCATGAAAATTCACTACCATAATACACTTTCTGCGTCCAGACTTTTGTTTTCTGTTGTGGGAAATATTTATTTTGTTTTTTATTAATATTTTCGCAAATTTTTGTTCAATTATTTTAATTCAATACATTTTTTTTAGCCTTTGTATGTGTAATTTTGTTTACCTTTTATTTTTGGAATACCCTCCCCTACAAAAAAACTACCTACGCCCTTGCTTCCAACATCTAGAAAATATTCTAACATTTAGAAAATTTATCTACCTATTTCGTACTTTTATGACAAACTATTTTTTCAATTATATTTTTATTCCTGGGGTGGGGTGGTGGTGGTTGGTGTGGCGGCTAATTACCCCCTCTACCCTCCCCTCTTATATACATCCTTAGCCAATTCTGCGTTAGTTGAAATACATTTTGTGCTTACTTACTAAATTAACTAAAACCTATAATAAGAGAGGTAATAAAATAAAAATAAAACCGTTTGTTTAAACCAACCATTTACTTTATCTATTTTGTAATCAATTTCGAAATTATTTTAGTTTAAAAGATCGTTTACATTGAATAGCAAAATAATCACACAAGGGTACCTTGTTGTAATCTGCACCTATATTACTCTCTTACTGTAGCTCAAACAGCTGTATCGGCGTTGTGTGGTCAACGTAGATATGACAAATTCACATGATTAACTATAAGAACAAAATCGGTCTTTCTCTTCTGCCTTGGTTATGCATACTGAGTATGTGTTGTTATTTTAATTCCTAAAATGGCTTATGCTTGCTACTGATAAATTGCTAAATTTGATTACCTATAATAATTTTGTGATTCTCACTATATTATACAAAAAATATTTATTTAAGTGTTTCTGGTTTACTGTCGAATATGGTTTATGCAGAGAAAACGGGAAACTAAAAGCGTTTGGAGCTGGTTTACTTTCTTCATACGGTGAACTGCAATACGCTTTAGAAGGAAAGGCTGAAATTCGACCATTCGATCCTCCAAAGACTGCTGTCCAAAAGTACCCAATCACTGAATATCAGCCGATATATTTCGTGGCAGAAAGTTTCGAGGATGCAAAGGAAAAGATGATGTAAGTAAACGATTTCCATTGAATAGCAAATTTTAATCAACATTCCTTTAAATTTATACTCAGAATTGAACACTGTACCGACAGATTTTCAAAGGGTCATCTGATTTAGGGGAGGTCGGGGCACTTTCGACACTATTTTATTTTATTAATAGGATTTTCAAATCACGTCTAGTTATATCTAATGAAAGGTGAAACCTTAGTCTTCGATTATCCGGAGCTATTTTGATCTTTAGTGGTAATTACTTTTTGCTATGGGGTGTTTTTAAACACGATGCAAAATTATGAAGGTGCCCCACTAGCAGGGCACTTTAGACTAAGTGGTGGGGTAGTTTAGACAACTTTTTTATAAGTGTTTTTGTCTCTTACACTTTTTTATGGACCATTTTAATTTAATATTAGCTGGGAAATCACAACACTGAGGTAACAAAAAACAATCTATAAGTTAATTTCTTTATTGATGAACACGAACAAAACAAAAACATTATCAATAACGAATTAAGACAATAAAATGCCAGTCTAGCAAATATAATTTAGTAAATTTTCAGTATTTATAAAACATCTTATTTTTTTAAGTTTTTGCTAAATGAGTAAATGCTCCGGGTCTTTGGTGTAGTATCTTTGTTTTTATCAGCTTTTAATTTTGCAACAATACAATTTCGATCCACTGTTTCCAGGTTTTCAATGTTAGGAAATGAAAAAGAGTTTCACACCTCTCCTTCTCAGAAATTTAACAGCATACTCAACAGTGTACTTACCTTCATTGCACTCGGTTACCTCACCAATATAATATTTGACAGAGGTTCTTGTAGAAAATGTAACTAATACGAAATCTTTCGTTTCAATGATTTCATCGTCCAAAAGTGTTGGAGTTTCGTCAAAATAGTTTCTTCTCGCATAGACCTATCAAATCCACTTCTTCCTCGTCTTCTATCTGGACCTCTCCTCCCTCACATTCACTGGATGATGAAAATGAAGGCAGAAACACTTGTTTCTTAACCGCTTCCTTCGATTTGTTTTTTACACTGCAGCTAACTGCAGTCTTCCTTTTCCTTTCTTCCGCCTTCCTCTCTTTTTGTTCCAATAATAACTTCTCAGGTGTGCACGTATAAAGTTTTGATTTCCCTTGCAGTTTTATCCTAGGTTTGGACGATAGACTCACTTTTGGTAGAGACCTTACATGTTCTGGTGTTGGCCGGCTGTCTCCTTTTCCGATTGCATTAACAGCTCTGATAAGTTTTTATTCTTCCTGGGCATTATCTCCGCTGGTGCCACGATTCTTACTGGCTACAGGTTCAGGTTGTGTTTGTTGATGGCCACTTTCGGCATTGCCTTGACTTGAGCCGCCATCAGTAGGTGCAGGTTTGTCATAAACATCTGTGGCGCCAAAGTCTTTATCAGTAAACACTGGGGAATTCAATGGCTAAAATGCCATGAGTCTTAAAGGCACTTATTATGCTAGATGGGGTGAAAGCTTCTAAAAAAGCGTGACGAGTCAGCAGTGCCAAGCTCCCCATTTGAACTGTTTTTCAAGGGTGAGTCTGTAACCAATCGTTAAAGGCATTGGCACAGTATCTCTTGAAAGGGCCGAACACTGCGACCTCACAAGGTTGAAGTCGATGTGACGTATGAGGTGGGAAAGATAGTAAAACAATTCCGTTCTCCCGACAGTAGTTGACGACAGCCACAGAAATGTGCGATTCATGATTATCTAACATGAGTGGAATTTTCTTCTCTCTTGAACATTTAGTGTGCTTGTGAATATGTGCTAGGACTTCTAAAAACAGTTTTTTCGTCGTCCATCCAGAACTGTTGCCCAATGCCAAACTTGACGGTGGTGCATCACGAATAAATTCTTCTGTACGCCTCTTTCTCGGAAAAACATAGACAGGAGCCAGGTAGCCCCCAGCAGCATTAATTACATTTATTATCCCTACTATAGTTACCAATTCACCCTTTTTCGCTGAAGAGGCCTGACTGGCTTGTTTATTTCCTTTAACTGCAATTATCTTAATAGGTTTGGTAACATTTGTAACCCCAATTTCGTCTAAATTAAAAATATTTTTGGGTTGAAACTAATTTTTTGCCAAAACGGATTTGTAATTGTTGAAGAACTCCTCCACATTCCTTCTGTTGAAAGCTGTATCTCGGGCGACGCTAGTATTTTCTGGCTTTAGAAGACTCAACCCTTGATGTATCTTCATAAAATTTCTGACCCAGTCCAAACCAGGTGCCTTGTTTGTTCGCCAGGCTGTAGGCAGCTTCGTTACTTTCTTTCCCACTATCTCGATCTTCAAACAGGGTTTTGAGTTCTTCATTTGAATTTTTTTTCTAAAGTTATTATTCTAGAGATCAGCATGGTTCTTTTTATGTCGTAAAACTCTGTGGCGCCTTTTGTGCTTCTAACCTTGTGCAAGATGCCTTTTATTGCTGCCGAAACTTCGTTTTCGCCAATATCGACCGTAGATGTTTTTCTTTTGTACACTCGCACCATCTGGAATCGTGAAAGTCTCATTTAGAAAAATTATAAGCTTTTTAGGTAGCTCTAAAGGCTGCTAGAATGGGTTTAATGGTAGCCTGCATGCTTTTAAAAAGTTATATAGATTTATTTATTATAAATAAGGGTTCCAAAGTATACGTGAGGCACATTCGACATTATCGAACCTACCCCCTGGGCCGGTGTCGAAACTGCCACACCTCTTCCCGACAAGAACCTTCTGCAATATTAAAACGTCTTTTTAAATTTAGGTTAAAATAATGTGTTTTACTTATATTATAATTAGACTCCCTATATCGCTCATTAAATATGACTCATGCTGTAACAATAGAAGTTATAAACCATAACAGAAAAGGTCTCACTTACCGTCTTTACGGAAATTTAGTGTTTATTTTTATACTGGAAAACCACTAAACCAAACTTTCTGATACTACAGAACTGATATGACTGATTAAGGTATAAAGTAAAACCAATCGTCTTATTCCCGCCAATTACTCATTTTTTAAGTAAATAAGGCGTGTCGAAACTGCCCTACTGTCGATAGTGCCCCGGTCTCCCCATTACTTGATTTTTAAAACCCCACTATACATAATACCCGCCGGATTTCTTAAGAGTATTCAGTGTAGCATGCCCACTACAAGAGAGAAGATAAAACGTTATCTAAGATATCTTAACAAAGGTATCTCGATATCGTTACAGAGATGTTAAAATTTACTATTTATTGTTTTATAAAATGCAGCAGGTAGCCTGGCCTTTCATTTTTCAAAGTGATAATTAATAACTTTTTAAGCCTAGAAGAAACAGTTTTGAAAATAATTAAGTTAAATAAAAAGCACATATTAATCATAATAAATCACAATTTTAATTATCTTGATATTGTGATACCAATTAATGTTTTTACATACAACAATGATTTGCTTTTGAAACTATTGACATACGAACAAAATAATTTTTCGACATTCGGAGTTAATTAAATTTTAAACATATAATGTACATAAAATGGTTAATAGGCACTATTATTACTGTCTTCAAGTTTACGTGTAATAATGTCAAAATAAACGTTTCTCACTATTGATTATGAGATATAAGTACCTCTCTCAAATTGAATACATTGGCCACTTTCAAGAGAAAGGGCCTAATCGAATTTCGTCTCCTACAGCTCCGATTGGTAGACTTCTTTCTAGACAGTATCAGATAGGGTCTATAGGCAATCGACAACCTTCGGTAAGATAGCGTCAACACGGTAAAATAATGTCTTAATTTTAATCATAACCTTATTTAACTTATCCAAAATTATAATAAAAAATCCGGAACGCGAAACACTGTTTAAACTAATCCATTTTGTAATGATTGCGAGATAAAAACTAGCTTTAACTGGTCACCCTAGCTAGAATGCGCTAGCGGCAGTAGATAATTGTCACGATTGGCTACACACGCAACCTTTCATGAGAGAGATCAGTGCTAAAAGTCGTTACCATCTTGGCACTATTTCAATAACGTCGGCTAACATGTCATCATAATTTTCAACGGCTATACGGATTCCAAGAATTGATTACGTCTTTAGTATTGATTTTATATGAGCTCGGCGGTATGACAGATTCTTTATAATGGTTAGGTTCAAATATAATATAGAAAACTACTGATCATAGTTAGAAGGATAGTAATAGTATGTAGCTTACGAAATTTAAAGCATTGGGGAAATATTTACGAAAGCATCTAGACATCTATTAAATAATTATGCTGAGTGTTCACCTAGTGTTGGATTTAGCTACATATGAAGTAGGCCCTTTCGATAATTAAAAAAATGCTTAATATACAAAGCACTGCAAAATTAAAGAGTTGTACAGTATGAGAAAATCCTCAGAGTTAGTTTTTGGTGATGCGTAGATCTTCTAAAAAAGGCGAAAAACAGTTATTTTGCATATCGATGGTAAACTGGATTTGTAGCTGGATTTGTGCGGAAATAGTAGACAAATTCACCAATGGTATTGAAAGGAAATAGTAATGGATTACACCTCGCTCAAATTGTGACTATGGATGTTAATTGCACTTGTTGATATTAAATCCATACGTAAACATTTAATACAACTTTATTACTTCACTAACTGAATAAACTATATGATACATTTAACTATAATACACTTTATAACAATTACAACAGTACACGAGAACATAGCGGGTACACGAGTACATAGCAGACAACTGACCGAGCGTGGTAGGACGTGTGTTGTTTGTAGCGGTTGGTAGAGAGCAGAGAGAGAGAGAGAGAGAGATCCCTGGTGTCTCTTATATCGTAGTTCTTGACAGCTTGCTGTCGAATAACGTAACGCAACGTTTAGCTGTCAGAAACATAGAGTAGTGTTGACGGAAACACTGCGGTCGGAACCACCGCCACATACTCCCCTCTCAGTGGCAACGCTATTAGTTCAAGTATCTTCGTGGAAATCGAACTCTACGTCCATGGCGTGTAGTTTGAACGGGAACGGGAACTTCACTGTCACTTTCACTAGGTGTTGGACTTTCACTGTCACTTTCAGTTTCACTAGGTGTTGGACTTTCACTATCACTTTCAGTTTCACTAGGATGTCTCTGAGGCTGGAAAGTTGTCTTATCACAAAGAATGAATGCGGGTTTAAGACGGTCAACAGAAATTGTCTCTTCTCCGTGTGATTTCTTGATTTTGAAGACTTTGTCAGTTCGGGATAACACTTCAAAGGGGCCGTCATAAACTGGTTCGAGGGTTTTTCGCGGAATATCAATGCGAACAAAAACCAAAGGAGCTGCCATAAGCTTAGGATGGACAAATACCTTTTTTGCAGTATGATGTTTAAAAGGTACTGGTCGAAGTTTCCTTATGTCTTCTTTCAGCTGAGATATAAGTGGTGGAACATCATGAGCTTGTGTGCTGTTGAAAAAGTCGGTGGGAAGTTTGATTGATTCTCCGTAGACTATTTCAGCGGGTGTTGAGCGATATTCTGGAATTATGTACGATCTGAGTCCCAGTAACACAATTGGCAATTTAGCGACCCAGTTTTCGTCCATATGAGCTTTCAAGGCCTGTTTCAGAACTCTATGCCATCTCTCGATTACACCATTTGCTGCTGGGTGGTAAGCTGTGGTCTTGATGTGGTCTGCACCTAGTATTTTAGTGAGGTGTGTGAAAAGGTGGCAATCGAATTGTTTACCTCTGTCTGTGGTGATGTATTGCGGAACACCGAAACGAGAGATCCAGCATGATAAAATAGTGTTCGCTACTGTTTCTGCTGTAATATCTGACAATGGAATTGCTTCGGGCCATCGAGAAAATCTGTCTATTATTGTTAATAGATAGCGTTGACCTTGTGATGGTGGTACTGGTCCCACAATGTCAACATTTATATGCGAGAATCTTCTCATGGCTGGGGTGTATGGCACTGGAAGTGTGTCTCCATATCTTGACTTTCTGGCAGGGAATGCAAGTTTTAGACCAAAGAGATACATCGCGTTTCAATTTGGGCCAACAAAATCTATCCTGGACCAGATCGACTGAAGCTGATATGCCTGGGTGAGATAAATTGTGGATAGAATCGAAAATCTTTCGGCGATATTTGAGCGGAATGAAAGGGCGAAGTTTCTTTGAAGAGGAATCGCAAATAAGATTCAATCCGTTGTCAAGAGGCATGTTTTGAAATTTGTATGAGGAAGATTTAGACTGCAGAAGGTGTTTGAGTTCCTCACAAGATGACTGAGCTTGCGCAATTTCTTGGAGTGACAGTGGAAGAAAGTGAAATTGTTTCAATGCGAGAACAATAGTCTGCGGGAATGTTTGTAGGACCTGGTATGTAGCGAATGTCTGTGGTAAATTGGCCTAGGAAGTCTAAATGTCGTAGTTGCCTTGGAGATGCTTTATCGACGCGTTGTTCAAAAGCGTATGTCAAAGGTTTGTCTTTGTATCGATTAAACGTCTATGTTTCATATCCACAAGTAAAGCAAACTCTGCTAGAAAATCAGCGCCTATAATTGGTTGCTTGATATCGGCAAGTGTGAAGGGCCAGCAGAACCTACGGCGTAAACCTAGATCCAAATCTAATAATTGTTCGCCATAGGTATGAATAGGGGTCCCGTTTGCAGCATACAAGGTACGTTTCGATTGAAATTTCCGTTGGTCGTGAGTGGGTGGAATAACTGAAATATCCGCTCCAGAGTCGATTAGAAATTTCATATTGGAGCGTCTATCAAAAATAAAAAGGCGGCGTGTTAGGTGGCTCTCGTCTCCTGCCGCGTGGAGGGAGTGCTTTATTAGTTTTCCGACACATGTTTTGCTTTAAAATTGCAAGGTTGGATGCAACGTTTGGCCTTGTTGCCAAATCGTTCATGATACCAACACGTGGAGGTTGAGGAATTTGCGGTTATGGAATTTCGAGAAAGCTTGGGTCTTTCTCGGGAGGTAGATCGGGAACGCGTTCGCAATTCGTTGACTGATGCTGTTAGCTTCTCTAATTGCGCTTCTAACTTGGCTAGCTTGTCGGGCTCGCGTGACTGAATTTCAGCCACGTTGTATTTATCTCTGGAAAATTCCACGATTTTGTCTGCTGTAACCGACAAATTTTCTAGAGAATCGTTGCTCAAAGCCAAAATTGAACGAACGTGTCTGACTACCGGCTAAAAACTTCATTTCGCGTAAAAGTTGCGATGGTTTTCTGTCGCCTAATTCTACTGTTAAAGGTTTATTTATTTTGCGACTTTCGGACTCTTCAAATTCTAATGAAAGACGTTTCATTAGATCTGAATAGGGGTTGATGATAACGGTTGGGTTAAAAAATCTGAAATTGACTCTGCGACATCAGGATCGAGTATAGCGAGTACATGACTGAATTTTGTCTTTTCAGAACTGATCTGCGATATATCGAACTGGGCGTCAACCTGCATTTGCCAGATTTTCACGTTACGTCTCCATATAGGAGGTAATTTTATTGCAACCCTTGCCATGATATTGCTGCTTGAAGAATCTTCTGCCATTGTGAAAAAAATCAGATAATTTTTAAATTAGAAAGGACTGACCTGTTGAGATATTCGTTTTCTGTAGGCATGGGCACGTGCGTGGAAGTTAGGCGACGCCGGCTGGAACGTCAGGTTCGGCATCTTCGGCTTGCGGCACGGGGTCACCAATATGGATGTTAATTGCACTTGTTGCTATTAAATCCATACGTAAACATTTAATATAACTTTATTACTTCACTAACTGAATAAACTATATGATACATTTAACTATAATACACTTTATAACAATTACAACAGTACACGAGGACATAGCGGGTACACGAGTACATAGCAGACAACTGACCGAGCGTGGTAGGACGTGTGTTGTTTGTAGCGGTTGTTAGAGAGCAGAAAGAGAGAGAGATCCCTGGTGTCTCTTATATCGTAGTTCTTGACAGCTTGCTGTCGAATAACGTAACGCAACGTTTAGCTGTCAGAAACATAGAGTAGTGTTGACGGAAACACTGCGGTCGGAACCACCGCCACAGTGACCATCGTCGACTCTTTGCGACATGCTGCAAATAAGATAATCAATATTTTTTGTCGTACTCGCCTCCAGTTATTAAAATTCCACTTCATTCTATAATGCCCCTGGTAAGTGCGATATCGCACTCCATGCAAAATTAAACTTGACGCGGTCCTCAACGTCTTCCTAGGATTCTTCCACGCCTATTATTAACCTACAAACAAAGACGTGCCTTGCCACCGAAAAGCTTGCGATTTCCTAGGTTTCAATGAGCTTTGATAGTTGTAAAGTGATTAGGACAAAGATTATGATTTGTTACAGTTGATGAGACAAAGCAACTGGTTAAAACAATAAAAATACCTGAACATATACAGAGTATTTTTATAGTACATAAATTTCGTATAAGTTTCGACCAGGAACAAAAATATATACTGACTTTCCAAAAAATCCGAACACCCAGTAAGATTCGACCAATTGCAATGAAATTTTCATTACTACTCTGCTTTGTCTCTGATGAGAAATGATAACAATATGGAGAAAACTTTGTAACAGGTGTACACTTTTAAAATTATCCCTTTAGATTTGCGTTTCCTACAGTTTGTAGCAATACTTCGTAGCGATTTGTGCTAATTTACTGTGTCATTAGGTTATTATGCCTTGGCGCCGTTCACGGAACAATTCCAATCATTGAAGTGAATTTCAAGCGGGACACATTGTTGGTATACGGGAAGCCGGTTTTCCAATCAGACAAATTTCCGACCGCATAGGACGCAGTGTGTTATCATGTGTCACAGTCTTGTACCAGGTGGTCTCAGGAAGGAACGCATAACGTCATGGATCCGGACGATCTCGCGAAATTTAAGCACCGGAAAAGATCGTTATCTGAGCATTGCGGCTTTACAAGGCAGAGTTTCCACAACCCGGTCGATTGGCAATGCTTGGTTGGGAGTTTTACAACATAGTGTCTCTATGGCAACGATACTTGCTTTTGGGCTTCGTTTGTATAGATCATTTTTATGTCTCCCACTGAGAGCTCGATATCGTAATGCTTGGATAAAGTAGTGTAACGGCATATCAAATAGGAACGGTAAATGTAATCGTGTTGTGTTCTCTGACGAGTCACGGTTCTGTTTTTGGGTCGACGATGGTCGCAGACGAGTAAAACGATTACGTGGAAAACGCCGAAGTTTAGAATGTGCTGTGGAATGGCATACGGCCCTTACACGAGGGGTGATGGTATGGGGTGCGATAACATACAGTTGCATGTCACCTCTAGTATTTCTTAACAGACATTTGAATGCAAATGATTACATACGAAACGTACAGCAGCCCGTTGCACTGCCATACCTACGAGGGTTAATTCAATCCCCTTTTCCAATAAGATAACGCACGTCATACAGCAAGGGTTACTACAAAGTTCTTACAATAAAATAACGTAAGATTGCTTCCATGGCTTGCCCGCTTCCCAGACCTGTCACAAATTCAACATGTTTGGGTTATGATTGGCAATCAACTAGGTAATTTACCTCAACCACCAAATAATCTAGTGGACCTTCGTCACCGAATTTAAGAGTCAGAGATGACATTCCTCAGGATACCCGATGTAATTCAATTTCGAGCATGCCTCGAAGAGTTATCAATTGAATGAGAAACCACGGCGAAGCCACTCAGCATTAAATAACCTTGTTATTTCTAAATATTTTGGTTTGAAAATGTAATCAATTTGAGGTTTGATTAAACACACATTTTGCATTAATTTTATTGAAATTTACCAACTCTTCCTGTGTGTTCGGATTTTTTTGAAAGTCTCTATATTATGTTTATATTGATCGATAATAAGGAATTTATATTTCAATTATTTGAATATAATACCTTCTTACACGAACCAAACAAACATGTGTTTTATTTTATTTAATAATGTTGTTTGTTGTTTTAGAAAATATGCAGCCACAATTCCTAGATCTTTTGGTGTGAGATACAATCCCTATACACAAAATATTGAAGTTTTGGATTCGAAGCCACAGATTGAAAGACTTGTTAATAATATTAATTCTGAGATTTCTATACTAGTAGATGCTTTGAAAAAATTGTGATTTTTTACTTAATTATGTGTAATGTAATGTAATAATGACTATTATTATTATTAATATTTTAGCTATAAGTGTAAACTGTGTAAGTTTTATAAAATGTATTATTAAATTCGTTTTTTTAAATGTTTATTATAACGGTGTTTGGACATTCAAGACCATTGACACTTTTAACATGCAAAAAAAAATTTGCCAAACAGAGAATGAAAATCAGCAAAATATTTTAAATAATATTGAGCTGGTCTATGTAAACCTACAAAAAAAGATAAATGATTATTTATACTAGTGTTTAGAAATTGTTCAAAAGTAAGAGAATTTGTGTGACGAAAAGCAATTGAAATTTGTTTGGCACTTCCATATGTTTGGGCTGTATATCCTATAAATTATGTTATATACAACCACAAGAAAGACTTTTTTGTACCAGTGGCGGCTGGTCGGGGTAGGCAAGGTAGGAGCCGCCTACCTTGACTTAGAAACTTAGAAAAATTAAATTAGAAATATATATATTCAAATATACTAAATAATGATACCTATCTAGTTTTCTCGTTGCAATGTGATAAAGGTTTCTTTTATTAGCAGCTCTATAGAAATTTGTGCCGATACGATCCGGGCCGCCCGTTAATATGTTAATAAGAAAACGCCGTCTAATAAGAGAGCGTGGTAGGCGGGCCAGTATGGTAGCCTAAATTTCATATGAATCTTGGAAACATTAAATCTCGCTATCTCTCTTTTTTTACAACTACTACATCAGTAGTACTGCTGTACGACGTGAAGAAAGTCGAGACATATACTAAGCTGTTACGCGGCAAGTGCTGGTGCCTCATTACTGTCCCGCTAGAGTGGATTTGGAGAAAATGAGCTCTAAAGTCGGGTCTTTAGAGGTAATTTTCAAAAAAATTGTGAAATACAGATACGTGGCTCGTGGCTTCCTACTAAATCGTTGTTCAAACGAGCTCAGCGACAGAGTCCATAAATGGGGTGAAAGGTTTTCTTAGATTTATGAACGATTTAGAGTTTGCATTTTTAACCACGGTTTATAAAACCATTTTTGACACTACAGATTTATTATTTGACATACTTCAAAAAAAGTCATTAGACATAAGTTATTGCAAAAATCAAATCTTTTTGGCCACCTTTGATAAATTATCCGAAAAATCGGAACTAAAAATTACCACTAATCTTGAACCACCACACAAGAGACGCAAATTATCTGAAACTGCTTTAGACGATGAAAAAACATCTTTGCGTATTTTGTTTTGTGAAGTAATATATAATATTACAACTCAAATAGAAGTCAAATTTGCAGATATGTAACAACTATTATTTATTTCTCTAGCTGATTCATCAAAGTTTAAAGAATATATAATATAAGGATTTTCCAACTGATATAATAACTGCTTTAACCAGCTTTTATAAAAATACGTTGGATAAACAGAAACTGATCAACGAGCTAGAAGTTATATATTAAGACAAACAATTTGAAAAACTAAATGTAGCAATTTTAAATAATTTTGTGGTTAACGATTTCCGAAAAATATTTGCCGAGGCTTATAAACTATTTGTTTTAATCGCGACAATTCCAGCAACAAGTACCTCAGTTGAGAGACATTTTTCTTGTTTAAAGCGTAATAAAAC
The DNA here is from genome assembly GCA_964006375.1 of Tillus elongatus. NCBI lineage: Eukaryota > Metazoa > Arthropoda > Insecta > Coleoptera > Cleridae > Tillus > Tillus elongatus. The sequence goes on along the minus strand of OZ023263.1, from coordinate 81,492,356 downwards.
TTACACAGCAGAAATTCGATAAAGAATGGCCGCTTATCAACTCTTGCACTTATTTCGATAGAAAAAGAGTTGTTATGTTTTCTCCAAGGTCAAGATTCAGATGAATTTGCGAATAATATAATAAACAAATTCTTATTAATAAAAGACAGACGTATAAATTTAATTTATAAAAAGTAACTGTCATTTTCAAACGAGGTGGGGTTATGGTTAGGCTGTGAGGGGAGGAGGAGGCCTACGTCGCGTTAATTAACTATATTGAAGTAATCCCAATTTAAATACAAACGCGCAGACATTTTCTTATTTTTATAAATTATTTAAGCGGAATATGCTTTGCAATTCAGAATTCGCGGCACTGTCGCCTACCCAAGCGGGTCACGAGCCGCCACTGTTTTGTACGGTACAATGTACTATTCATATTCTCAAGTAAATAAATACTAATACACATGTAGCATACTGCAGGTGATCCGTAAAGCAATTATGATTCTTAGCCATAAAAATTTTCTTTGCAAATTATTGCTCGTCTAAGAGATACAGGGTGTTAAAGAAGGATTTAAAATTAATTACTTATTTCATACTTTTGACTGTTTTCGAGAAAATGATGAAAAACTCGCTATAGGGGATCTTTTGTGAGAAATCCGAATCAGAGCATCGTTCCTAATAGACGGCGCTAGTTATACACGTTTTTTTATAACAAAAAACGTAAATAACTGATTTTTTTTAAAGAAAAACCAATATTTGTTTTCCGAACCAATTAACTAAAAAATATTTACTAAAACTATGCCCAGATTTTGTTAAAACGATTACTTTAGTTAGGAGGGTAGACAAGATCCACCAGACAAACGCTTTTTTTCCTGGCCAACCTCTTTAGAACTACATAAATCTTAGACACAAATAAGGAAACCCTCCTGGCACTAGACAGAGTTGTTTACACGATGTTATGTAACTTTCCAGTAAAAAAGTAAAAAATATGGCTCTCAGTATATTTACTAGTTGGTGGTTAATCTGCCACCTCAGTTTAAAGAAATAATTGTCTGCCTTATTCTTGAGACAGGTACAATGATATTGTTATCCTCGTACCTGTCGATTTCGCTTCTTCTTGTATCACAAAAATATTTGAAAGTTAATATAACACGACCTGAATGGTTTTTAGTCCACTATAAACTTTTATCTACTAGCCAGTTTAGATTTAGCAACGTTTCAGGTGCAATAAATGCTGTAATTCATTCGGTTACAGATACTCAGTTTGTAGAGTTGTTGTAGGGTTTATTTAAAGTCGGCTAGTTTTAGTTTAATAAGGTACACTGATTCGTGTTGGACACCATCATCTGAACGTCTTGCTCTTGTCCAGCAGCCTCCTCTCGACACGTTGCCCTCTTCATCTCAACGCACACACACACGTGGCTTTCTGCTCGTGCGAGTAATCGAGCACACTCGAAAGTGGTTTGACAACCGTCGCATCGCCGAATGTATATAGGGGTTAAACAGTATGTGATTCAGGGTTATAGATGAAGGTAAACTATATGAATGCTACATCCTCTCATTTTGGATCCCACTACCGTCCCGGGTGTTATCCAACACTAAGGCTAAAAGTCAACAATAGTTTTTGCACGACGCACACGCGACGATAGGTGGGGAGCGGTATCACACGACTCTCGCGCACTAGCTGTTGGAATTTCTTGAAGTGGGGGCACATGGGAACTGTGCCTGGAAGCATGAGCAGAAGGGAGGAATCCCTTCCTCTCCTGTTGGGATTCCTCTGCGCTGTTCTCTGCGACGCAGGAAGTGAACTGGCACAGGCGGAGGTACCTCACAATCAGCAGCACATACCTTTTTAAAGCTGAGGGATGAGAGGTACTCAAAGGCATGAAAGAGTTCTGCGGATCGACAACCTGGTAAGATGTAGGGCTCACGACCTTAGATATGCTATTAGGGCCATCTCTGCGAGGAGCAAACTTAGAAGTTATTCCAGGTCTAGCCCTGCTAAGGACATGGGTGTTGACAAGTACCAGGTCCGAAACATTGTAGAGTACATCTTGTCTCTTGGTATCAGATTACTTCTTTCTCATATCTTGTTGAAGTTCATGAGTTTCACGAGCCCAACTCAATGTACCAGCAACAACACGCAGGTAGGGTATAATCTGTGGGACAAAGTTATCATTCTCAATAATGGGTCTGAAATCTGGGCGGATATCATCAGGGGTTCGCAGCTCTCTGCCAAAAGTAAGAAAGGCAGGAGTCAAACCAGTGGATTGGCACACTGTAGTATTGATTGCAAAGCGTACCGAAGGCAGCTTTTTTTCCAACTCGTATGATCATTCGCGGTCAATATGGCGAGCTGGACTTTCTGATCTCTATTCTTGCGCTCTACTGGGTTCGCGGCAGGGTGATAAATATGAATGGGACTTTGGGTGAACCCCAGAGCTTAAGCGACATGTTGCACAACCTCCCCAACAAACTGTACAGCATTATGATGATAATAGAGAAGTGATACGAGGTGCTAGTGTACTGGTGTGCTCTCAATAAAGGTCTGTTTTTGGTGGTTAAAAGTGAGAATAAATTGTTTTGGAAAAGACACGCATGTAGGAGCAATCCGGTTGGTTCTATCAGTGAGTTTGTTTTGAATATTCGATAATAATTTGATTAGAAAGCAGCTGTTTAAAGTAAATCTTTTAAACAGTTAAATATATGGCGAAATATATTTAACATGAATACTTATTAATCTGAGTTTTTACTGGCCGGCCGACAAGGATATTGACAATTTCTTCGAGAGAGAATTTAAATATTTATTCCACTTATCAGATTTTATTAGCTTAAAAATAAAATGAAGAACTCTGAATCAGATAATGAAATTACAAATGCTGAATTGTTGAAACAACTCAAAAAAGTAATAGCTGATTTGGAATTGAATTTGTCAAACAAGATAGAAGATTCAAATAAAAGAATTTCTTTGTTGGAGCAAGAAAATATTTCATTGAAATCTAGGGTGGAAGCACTAGAGAGGAGGGTAAAGAAGAACAATATTGTTATCTTTGGCTTAAGTGAAGTTCATTACGACAACGGAAACTTGCCAGAGTCTATAGTAAATAAACTTGAATCAGTTCTCCAAATTAATATTAAAGTCGACACCATTAGCGACGTTTATACCGTTGGTAAGGGGGTTAAAAGCAAACCAGTAGTTATCGAATTTAATTCTCATTATCAGAAGAAATTAATTCTCGACAGAGTTGATAAACTGAGGGGAACCGATATTTATATCAATAACGATTACACCACAGAACAACTTGCGCAGCGTAGAATACTGCGTAAATATTTGAAGATATCCAAGGAAAATAAGTGGAACGCATACATCAAAAAAGGGTTATTACATGTAAATGATAAAGTCTACAGACCTGAGGACCTCAAGGATTTGGATGTAGAAATACCAGACAAAGAGACGGAGTCAAGGTTGGTACATCAAAAGTGAGGCCCACGACACCTAATCAAACAGGGAGGGTTTTTGAAAGTTCTCAAACAGGACCGCCAAATATATCCACGCTCCCCTTGGGGGACAAAAAGATCTTAAGAAGTACGTCGACAGGTTCAAATTCCTCAAGGCAAGGAAAGTAGCCCGAGTCTTGTAGTCAAAGTGTACTCCAAATTGTGAAAGAGAAATTTAGGAGGACAAAAGTTAAACTTTATTTGGTAGAGATAAGAGGTAAAAATAACTGTAATTTTCTATGCTCATGATTCTCAAGTACTTATATTGTAATATGTCTCTATTGTAGGCAGTGTAGTATTATATGAAATTTGTACAGTAGATAAGTATTTGCTGCTTTTATTGCATTGATAGTGTAGTTCAATACTTAGGTTCATATAGTGCCGTAACATCAGAACATTTGTAGATGCAAGAGTAATTTGTGATGACATGATGTATAATTCGAAACAATATATATGTATATAAAATATATAATTCGAAAATATAGATGAGGATTGCACATGTAAATATTAGATCTTTGTTGACTGGTTTTGAAGATTTTTGTATTGTGGTGCAGGACAATGATTTTGATTTAATTGTAGTAACTGAGAGTGGGTTAAATGAAAGAGTTGATTCGGCTATTGTGGCTATTTCTGGTTATAGCATGATACGCAAAGAAAGAGCTACTGGTAGGGGAGGCGGCATAGCGATTTATATTGGGAATTATTTTAAATATACTATTATTAATTTTGACTTTACCGTTAATGAAAATCTAGAATCTCTATTCTTGAGATTAAAATTACAACACAGAACCATTGCGATTGGTTCTTTTTACAGACCACCAAATAATAACATAAATCACCTTATCAATGATTTTGACAATATTCTCTCAGCTGTTCTGAGCAAGAGTGGTGAAATGCCTTGGCCACGGTTGAGTAGGAGTAGCCATTGTGGCTAGACTTCGCCGGGGCTTTGGTATGGTGTCATCCATAGTTTATTTTAGTTTTAGTTTTGAATTTTTTATAATTATTTGTGAATTATCTATTGTATTCTATGGGTGTACCTTTTCAATAAAGACAATTTATTATTATGATTATTATTATTATTATTATTATTATTATTATTATTATTATTATTATTATTATTATTATTATTGCAGGAGAATTTTTGGTTTGAAACCAACCGAAAGCTGCAGAGGCTATTTTATGTCGAGAAATATTCTCACCTACTACTCGCTGTATATCATTGAATGTGTCAAGTTTATAAAGGAAAATGGTGATCTGTTTGTTCATTATGAACAGCAGCATACTTACCCCTTGCGCAACAGAGATGACCTGATACAACCCCACACACGCCTGACTAGGTTGCAGAGAAATGCAAGGTACAATATTATAAAAATATTTAATCAGCTGCCCGTTGAGGTAAGACAGTTGCCCATGCCAAAGCTGAAAGCAAAGTTGCACAAATACTTGTTGCAAAAAGCCATCTACGATATGGATGAGTATTTCAATGCTACCGATCTGCAGCATATTTTGGTTTAGGCTCCCTCAAAACAAGGCCTTCTTATAATACAGTTTGTGTTTGGCGAGGTTTTTGTCTTTTTAGTTATTATAATTTCTTTATTATACATGTAATTTTAATATGTTTAATGTTTGTATTTTATATTTTACACTTTTTGTATACTTAATTATTATGTTTTTATTTATACATAGTTATTATTTTTACATGCAATTTTAATGTGTTTAATGTTTTTGTGTTTTATATTTTACAATTTTATATACCTATTTATATTTTATTTATACATAGTTTTTTTATTCTATACATACAATTTAAATGTGTTTTAAAGTTTTGTATTTGATATTTTACACTTTTTGTATGATTGTGTATATATTAGTGAAAACTGGCTCTACGCCCAAGTGGGCATTTGTATCATATTTGAGTCAATAAAGATTATTATTATTATTATTATTATTATTATTATTATTATTATTATTATTATTATTATTATTATTATTATTATTATTATTATTATTATTATTATTATTATTATTATTATTATTATTATTATTATTATTATTATTATTATTATTATTATGGCTAATGACTCTCCTTAGAGTTTCGAAAAGAAGCACTATTTCGTCAATAAGACAGCGGGCACAATCTTCAGCTGTTGCTACTCTGAGAGGGAACATTTCGGTGTATTGGGTAGACGTGTCTTCCACAATAAATATACACCTCTCACCTAAGGGTGTCTCTGGGAGTGGTCCTAAGAGGTCAATAGCAATAACCCCAAAACGCTGAGCTTGTATTGGCGTCTGAAGTAATCCTGAAGGTTTCATATTCGAAGACTTGTATCTTTGGCACTCGATGCACCTGGCTACATAGGTAGTAATATCTTTGCGCATTCTTATTCCGTAATAACGAGGGATGATACTTTGGAGGGTTCTTTCTACCCCATAATGTCCTGCAAGCTGGGAGTCATGGGTTCCCTTGAGTACAGTATCCACCATCGTCCTTGGCATAACTTGCCGGGCCTGTTCTCCCTTATGATCTGGAGAGTAGCGGTATAGGACACAGTTAATCATCAAATTATCACGGTCACTCTATCGTCGTACATCGACCGAATACATCTCAGAAGTCTGAAAACACCTTATAATGTGAGAAACCTCAGGATCAGAGAGTTGCTGTTCTCTAATTTCCTTGATGTTGTCAACTGGCAGACTTACAGAAACGAAACATATATCACACTTATCGGACTCTGCTTTATCGTGACATACTGGGCGTGACAATGTATCCGCCAAGCTATTCTGCCTTCCTGGAACATACTCAATAGTTAGGTTGTAGGGCTGTAATGACAAAGCCCAATGAGCGAGTCGTCCGGTCGGTGACTTCAGTGACATAAGCCAACGGCGACGTTGGTGATCACTGTTCACAATAACAGTGGATCCCTCAATTTACCCACGAAATTTGGAAAATGCCCATACCAAGGCTAGGGCTTCTCGCTCGCTTGTATGGTAGTTTTTCTGCGCAGGCGTCAGTAACAACTGGCGTATTTAACTGGTCTCTCCTCTTCACGCTCCCCCTGGTGTAAAGCTGCTCTGAGGGTGTAAGAGCTTACGTCTGTCCTCATGGCAAAAGGTTTAGATGGATCGCCCTGACGAAGGATTGGTGTTGTTGTCAGTAGATGCTTCAAATTGTTGAATGCCTATTCTTGAAGTGGCCCTCATTCCCACGCGGATTTTTGCCGGGTCAGCTGGCTTAGTGGTCTGGATACTTCAACGAAGTTTGGCACAAACCTACGAAACCAGCAGCAGGTTTGAAGAAAACTCAATACCTGGTTCACATTCTGTGGAGCACGCATGCTCTTTATGGTGGATACCTTATCCGGACATGGTATAAAGCCCTCCTTGCTGATGACATGTCCAAGGTACTTTACCTTGTCAGTGCAAAAGCACATTTTGCACGTTTGACGTGAAGCTTGAATAGTTTTAGCCTTTTGGTGAGTTGAATTAATTTGTTTATTATCACCTCTAAAAGGATAATTTCAGAATAATAAAATATTATATTCATTGATTGTTGTTACCCTTAATTGGTGAAACTTGTCCATACTACATACAGACTTGGAGACTACTTATCTGGCTTCACTGTTGGTTTTCGCTGGTGAAGGACGTAGCCAGCGCGTAAGCTAACTGGAGCAAGTGGCCCCTACGAATTCTGAATGTTCTAGGATGTTCTTCAACGTTTCTGTGACTATAGTTTCGCTGCTTGACAGCATTCTCAGACAGCTTAAAATTGAATTAGTACGAAATCATGACAACTACAAATAAAGATCTGTTGCTATGTTATGATATGATGTTTTGATCAAAAATGTTTATCAAATTGAAAATAAAATGAAACACAGATGACAGATCAGGTTTTCAAAATGTCTACGTGATATATGTCAATATTTAACATAAAAATAGAATTAGCTTATAATAACTCTGATAACAGTTACAAGAATAAAATAACTAAGCAAAAGCAGTATAAAAGCAGTCTCTATACAACGAAAATATCAACATACATCAACTCATTATCTTATTACAACTTTTTTGAAAGAATAGTTAAATTTATTTTCTTTGACTTATTTAATTAGAAAGAAGAATATCCAAGAAAGGGGAATTCATTTGATAAATTTTTTGATCAAAACATCATATCATAATATAGCAACAGATCTTTTTTGTAGTTGTCATGATTTCGTACTAATTCAATTTTAATCTGTCTTGACAATGCTTTCAAGCAGCGAAACTATAGTCACAGAAACGTTGAAGAACATCCTATAACATCCAGAATTCGTAAGGGCCACTTGCTCCAGTTAGCTTACGCGCTGGCTACGTCCTTCACCAACGAAAACCAACAGTGAAGCCAGAGAAGTAGTCTCCAAGTCTGTATGTAAAATATTATATATAAAATTTCAAGTTGTAAAAAAAGAGAAGGGCCTTGAATTTGAAAAAAAAGAAGCTTGTAGCTCTTCCCTCTATAAACAGATTTTCATAGGTAATACGCGCCGTGTTATATTACCGTATGCGTGCGTGTACAGTATGTGTACAGTGTCCTCTCATCGAATATTCCTCGCCATTATTCCGAAAATCATTCCTTGTGAAAGTCTATATTTTTGTACAAATGGTTTTTTTATTTAAATACTGAGGTGCCAGGAGAACACTGACCTTGAAAATTAAAAAAAATTGACTGTGGCGCAGGTGGAGGGTCTCCGTCTCCCTGGACCTCCCTTTGGGGCCACGCAGATTCTGATTCACCCACTCCCAAAGTCACGAGCCGCCACTGATCTAATGTGTATAAAAGTTTAACATAAGCACAATTAATGTGACATAGCAACCAATTAATATCTGGAACTTTCAAACACCACAATGAAATGCGTAAAGTTCATTAATACAGCAACAACAGGCTAAAATGTTCCCAAAATAGTATCCTAAAGTGTACATAAACGTTCAATACAAGCACAATTAATTAGCAATCTGAATTATCAGTCATCAGTAGCTGAAAACTTATCGTTGCATAATCTAATATGTATAAAAGTTCAACATAAGCACCTTTATCAATGTGAAATCGCAACGATTATTAGCTGAATAGTCTGTTGAGAGCACAATCTAATGTGTATAGGTAGATAAAGTTCAACATAAGCACTATTATTAGTGTGAATTTGCAGGTGTTTGTTACCTCTACTCGTACCGAATTATAAAGCAGCCGTTATTACTGTGTCCTTTGGCCAGCCGTCCACGGTGGTTTTCAGTTTCGAGGCGGCGCCACAAGCGAATTTGCACCGCATTGGGCCTCTACACAAGGGTTCGTTTAACATTCGCATGAAATAGCGATGACTTTCTATCACTGGCTTCATGCAGAAAAGATCCCACGTTGGGCGCCATCATATGTGTTAGGTTGTGGTAGGGTTTATTTAAAGTCGGATAGTTTTAGTTTAGTTAGGTACACTGATTGGTGTAGGACACCATCACCTGTACTTCTTGCTATTGTCCAGCAGCCTGCTTTCGACACGTTGACCTCTTCATCTCAACACGCACACACGTTGCTCCCTGCCCGCGCGAATCATCGCGCACACTCCAAAGTAATTTGACAGCTGTAGCATCGCCAAATATGTACAGGGGTTAAACACTATGTTATACGGGGTTATAGATGAAGGTAAATTATATGAATGCGACAAGCTGACATTCTTTCGAATCAAATGTCTTGCGTGTTTGTTTCTGGGTAGGAAGGGAGCATATGACTCGGTTTTATTGGATAGGTTATTCTTAAAATTTATTAACTATCATGTCCCCAGGCAGGCATAGGGTACCAGGTCATTAAAAACAATTATGATTCCCATCAAAATTTGGCTCTACGAGAACAACCTTTCCCTGTCTCCAGAATATAGAATCTGATATTTACCATATTTATGCCCAGTTTTACAAAGCTCGATTAAATTTTAAACGGACGGTTAGTTAATCAAGGATGCAGACGACCAATCACAGACTACGATTCGGTTTTTTTTTCATGACAACCAATTATTTTCAAGCTGTGACTGGTTGTATCAATCAATGGTTAGCTAATCACCCGCTAAATATTTAATCGAGCTTTGTGAAACTGAGCAATAGACTCTAAATGGAAAACAGTATTAGCCTAGATGGATCTTTGATATCTTTTGTAAATAAATATTAATACCTGGGCGTTATTCGGGACAGCAAACTGCTCTGGGCTAAGTATGTTCAACATATAAATAGTACCTAAATGCAATAACAGGCTTAAGTTTGTTATTAGACGCCAGTGCGGTTCTTCGACACAAGTAACTGTAATATGGGCTCTATTAGGTCTATAATAAACTATGGAAGTAATTTGTACGGAGCTGCTTCTAAGTCAAACTTGGACCATTCAGGCAGAACTTATTTTAAATGTCTAAGACCATGTATTGGGGTAAAGAGAACGATTACCTCTTATGCGGTTTTGTGAAAATCTAGCGAATATCCTTTCTGCTTTACATGTGCATATTTAGCCTTGAAACATTGACTGAAACTAGAATACTGTGCCATTTGGGGCATTGAACTCAACAGAATCTATCAAATAACAGTAGATCTTGTAACTCCCGAAAAGGTCGGTAGGAACTCGAAATTTCCCAACGCGCCATCGAATAATCAATGTACAACGTCGAATATCAAGCGAAGAACGCTGAACATCGAAGCGTCTAGATTCGAAGTCTACAAACGTCGATATAGCGGCTTTGGGAACAAATGACAATAGACAATTTGCATGTTTTTTATCACATCTCATAGACATCCCACATGCACAAAAATAACGATGCAAAAAATATTTGAAAATGCGAATTTAATAATTGATTTCAAATACCACTTTTTTGCCGACTTCATCTGTGACGTGACTGGACGGTAATGTCAACAATGAATGAGCTTGAGATCCCGATAAACGAATAAAATTCACCATGTTGTTGAGAAACAAGCGACCGTACTTATCATACCATAAGGCAAATGTAAACGCGTCATTTATTCACTGTCTAAGTAGGTCATGACCAATAACAGAACGTTCGCGGTCATATGATAATAATTCGAATTTTTTTGATTTTAAAAATCTTTTTCTGTCCACTACATATATTTTAGGTATTTTCATGCATGTAATAATGTTATCTTACAATAGAGGCATATTCCCTAGTAACTGGAAAACTGTTCGAGTACCACCCGTCTTCAAGAAAGGATCCAAAGCGCTTCCTGGCAACTACAGGCCTATTTATTTCCTTTCAGTCGTCTCTGTAGTGATGGAAAAGTAACCGAATTACTAAAATTTTTTGAAAAACAAAATCTTATCCACGACAGGCAGTGTAGATTCCGTCAGCGCAAGATCGACTGCCGACCTCCTTTCCTTTGTCACCCATTCTTGGAACAAGTCTATGGACCTACACGGTGAATCCCAGATTGTCGCTCTAGACATATCCAAAGCATTAGACCAGGTCTGGCACGCAGCGCTGCTTAATAAACTTCTGGCCTATGGCCTACCACCAAAACTCTGTGCTTGCCACCTGGACAGCAAATTTCCTCTCCAACCGGAGCATTTCTGTTGTCGTGTATGGTCATTTCACTAAACTGTATCCAATTAATGCAGGAGTTCCTCAAGGTTCAGTTTTAGCCCCTACTTTGTTTCTTCTCCATATCAATGACCTTCTCGCTAGCATATCAAACCCAGTTCACAGTTACGCAGACGACAGCATCCTCTACTCAAATATACAATATTCTAAGCCTGTCTCTTTAGCCCAATTAGATGAGGATCGCAGACTCATGGAGGGTTCGGTCTACGTGGATCTCCAAAAAAATATTAGACTGGGGAAGTAGAAATCTTGTACAATTCAACCCCACCAAATCTCGGTCTTGCTTTCTTTCTCATAAGAGATACACCAGCCCTAGACCCATCACAATGACCAACCAAGTTATTCAAAGTAATGAGTCCTTTTCACTTGTTGGCATTTCTGTGGATCAAAATCTCAATTGGCATCAAGATGTCACATCAATTGCAGAAGCGGCTGCTAATAAATTAGGTTTCCTCTTCCGGGCTCGCAAATACATTTCACCAGCTAATCTCTATACCTTATATACTTCAAAAATAAGGCCAAACCTCGAATACTGCTCCCATATCTGGGGTGCAGCTGCCGCTTCTACACTCGCTATCCTGGACTCCATTCAGAAGAGAGCTATACGTCTCATAGGTGACCCTACCCTCACCCAAAGGCTGTCATTCCTTGCCCACCGACGTGCCGTTGGTGACCTCTCTCTCTTTTATAGATATCTGCACAGGCATTGCTCAGAGGAGTTTTCTTCCATAGTTCCTCCACCTGCTGCCCCCAACAGATCTACCAAGGGAACAGAGCGAATGCACCCTTTCACTGTCCAGGTCACCAGACATAGAAGATATTGTTATGCCCGCTCTTTTGTCCCGAGGACTTCCAAGTTGTGGAATTCCCTGCTGGCATATGTTTTTCCTTCTTCTCCGAACATTATATATATATATATATATATATATATATATATATATATAAACTAACTCTAGTTTTAGGTTATAGTTCATTTAGCGGTGATGCAAAATGGCAAAATGCAATTTATTTTAAATCTCATTACCTCAACCTCAGTTCAAACCAAATAAATATGAACGAATTTTCGACATTGTAGCCAACAATTCAAGCATCAAATGCCCCGAAGTTGGTAATTAAATGATCCCGCGTTTATTGCTCCGGAGAGCATAATAAGGAATAACAATGGGAGAATAGATTCTTCTCACGAAACAACAGACATCAACAATTTTCTCTGTATTGAAATTAAAGTAACTGTATTATGTTATAATCTCAATGAGAATTTGAAAGGAAATTTATTGTTAGCGCTAGTTTTAATGTTTTTCATGCACAAGTTAGCAATTCTTGTGCTAGAATGAGCTACTTTTCTTTTATATTTCACAGACGTAAATAGCGGTTTTAAAAATTTATCATTGGGTTGTTTCCTGCTGGGGTAAACATATTAACGGAAACATCAATTGGATGTCCAGTGGACATCTAATAAATGTCTTTTGTATATCCATGGGATATTCACTCTACACCTCCTGGATGTCTGATCGATATATAAATACTTCAATAAAGTATATACATTCAGAAATTCGAATGCATTTTTTATTAGATTTTAATTAATAAGAAATGCTCATATGTTCACATTATTTAAGTTTTATGAACATTTTTCTGCTCTAAAAATAGCCATTGGATGTCCATATGGTATCCATCATGGTCATGGACGCAAAATGGATATTATGTGTATCCTATGCATATCCGTTGGATGTCCTCTGCTGTGTGGTAAAGAGCGTGGTTGCAAGTATAAAATATATATGGTTTCACAGTCTCTAGAAAAATGCCATTCATTTTGCCCAAGGTTCGGAACTATTCCCATTTTTTTCCAAAAATCTTTGCCCAAAATCATCGTTTGTGGCGATTCCGTCACAATTAACACTTCCAAAAGTACGTAACGAGTTTTCAAATGAAACCGAATGAAACAAATTCCCATAGTCAAGCATTTCTGACCATTTGCTACAGAACAGATAACGACTCATGACTTGTTCAGAGTTAATCCCAAATTTTGCAAAAGTTGTCAACTCTTTTAACCACATACAATTCGAGAAGCACAACTTACCAACAAAGATCTAATAGATTTTCACAAAAGTGACATATGTAGATAAGGGCGTTCATCATTCTCGATATGTTCTAAGGTATAGGCCAAAATAGCCTTAGATCAAGAATTGGTCAAATCAATTACTGTCGTCGGCCACTTCCGATCAATCGTGGACGACCTCTGGAGTTTCCCAAATCACTAAAACAATGTAGACAGGTCCTCACCGTAAATCCTTCCTTTTTGCATTTAAATCAAAATTTTATTTTAAGCTGCAAACATCCTGCAGCGTTAGGACCAGATTTCTGACAGTCAAAACAAACTATTGTGGAAGAGAGGCTATTTTGAGAAAGGCTACCATCAGTTGCTAGTACATCGAATGGTTGTTGTTGTTGTGGTTATATTTGTTTTGCTGCGGACCATTAGATCTATTAGCCACAGACTTTTATAATTTATAGTAGCTAGCACTATACGAAATATATATATATATATATATATATATATATATATATATATATATATATATATATATATATATATATATATATATATATATATCAAGGTTGTATCGCCAGCCGATTTTATTATCTTCCACAATTTTTTAATACCTAATTGACTAATTTATATTGTTTTCTTTTCTATGTAAATTTTGTTTTTGTATATCTTTTCCATCTTTTTTTAATTTATTTTTTTATATATTTATAGACGTATGTGCATATTTTTTTCTTTTTTTTTCTAAATTATTGTAATAGGATGACTGGGACACTGTGCGTCCAGAGACCAGCCAGGACGCCTTTGAAAAAACTGTACTGGGCCTTGGTGTGCTGCAGATAGTTAAATTCACAAAGGAGTGGATTACATAGGAGCCATACTTATTCTAACGGACAATAGTAATTAATCACATTTCCACTTTATATAATGTCTAAATCAAAACAAAAGTAACTACAGTTATAGGCTAATTTCTTTGAAGAATCTATACAAAATCGTTATTACACATTTTGACTTCCGGATCAATAGCTGTTTTCAAGAATATGACATACCGATATTTTTATTATTCATTTGTATGATATTCATTGATTGTTGTTGCCCTTACTTGGTGAAACTTGTCCATACTACATACAGACTTGGAGATTACTTCTCTGGCTTCACTGTTGGTTTTCGTTAGTGAAGGACGTAGCCAGCGCGTAAGCTAACTGGAGCAAGTGGCCCTACGAATTTTGGATGTTCTAGGATGTTCTTTAACGTTTCTGTGACTATAGTTTCGCTGCTTGACAGCATTCTCAGATAGAGTAAAATTGAATTAGTACGAAATCATGACAACTACAAATAAAGATCTGTTGCTATGTTATGATATTATGTTTTGATCAAAAAATTTATCAAATTGACAATAAAAATGAAACACAGATGACAGATGAGGCTTTCAAAATGGCTACGTGATGTATGTCAATATTTAACATAGTTATTATAAGCTAGTTCTATTTTTTTATGTTAAATATTGACATACATCACATAGACATTTTGAAAGCCTTATCTGTCATCTGTGTTTCATTTTTATTTTCAATTTGATAAATTTTTTGATCAAAACATTGCATCATAACATAGCAACAGATCTTTATTTGTAGTTGTAATGATTTCGTACTAATTCAATTTTAATCTGTCTGAGAATGCTGTCAAGCAGCGAAACTATAGTCACAGAAACGTTGAAGAATATCCCTGAACATCCAGAATTCGTAGGGCCACTTGCTCCAGTTAGCTTGCGCGCTGGCTACGTCCTTCACCAACGAAAACAGTGAAGCCAGAGAAGTAGTCTCCAAGTCTGTATGTAATTTGTATGATAGATGTTATTAATTAATTACAGTCGCAAGTTTTGATGCCGTGGACACATAAACATAACGTGATTTAAATCAGCCACTGTTACATTGTCACAATCACAAGCTGGAGATCTTATTACACCGATTTTATTTAAATGAGCCGGGAGCCGGCCATAGTTGGATTTCAGTCTTGTTATGACTGTCGTAAATTCTTTGTTATTCCCGGAATGTGGAGTATTTTGTGTGGCTTATTTGTATTTCATTCTTTGTTCCATTTATAGCGAATTTTTAATAAAAAAAATCACTATTAGAGAGGTATCGATGATAAGACTTTGCAACATTTTTTTCAAATGAGCGCGAACTAGGACCTCTAGAACGCATATCCTGGGTGGGTTTCAATTATATATATATATATATATATATATATATATATATATATATATATATATATATATATATATATATATATATATATATATATATGTATGTATGTATCCCACCAATAACTCAAAAATTAATTGACCGATTTCGATGAAACTCGGCAAGTACCTTTCTTTTATTAATAGCTTGGATGAGTTTGTTAGTCAGGAAAATCGGACAAGGTTTTCCAGGAAAATTTTTAGTTTTCTTTTAAAAACATTTTTTTGATTAATGAATATTTGTATCGTACCGTTTGCTTGTATGTGTCGTAGTCATCGATACTTTGCTTGGCTAGCAGATCAGTAAGTTCATTACCCCGATTTCCGGAGTGGCTCTTTATCCAAAGGAAAGCTACATTGCCTTGTTCTTTTGTTATTTTATCACCTTGGTGTTAACAATGATCTCATTACTTCCGCAGTAAGATCCTAATTTATCATTACTGAGTATCCACTGTAGGGCTGTTGGTTCTACTGTGTATATTGAATCCAAATGTGGGATATCTTACTATTGTTCACTTGAGATACATGATAGGCTCTCTCTGTACCATTTCCCATTGTTGAGCCATCTGTATAAATATGGAGGGGTTCTGGATACTTTTCTAATATTTCTTTTACATCAGATAGCACTAAATCTGGCATTTCTTCATACTTGGATATGATGGCTGTATGGTCATTGTGGTCAATACTGTAGTCTTTCTTGTACATTGGTAGTTTTTCAGATACTTGAATAAATGTTTCATATATCATTGTTTCCCTATAAGCGTCTACCAGTGGCATGCTTCTATTATTTTGCCAGTAGCTGTTGGTTGTCAGTTGTATGTGTGCAGCTATCCAATGGTTGTGTGATATACATATAAGCCAAATCTCAGTCTAATGTAATAACGGGAAAGCTTTCGCAATTGGTCGAGTGAATTAATATTTACCAAAGATAGCTGTGTCTGATAGAAGAATTTTTGGGTGGCTCCTCAGATTTAGGCTTCAATGTCGTAATGTTCTATTGAGTGAATATTGGAACCTGTGATGAGCGCTGATCAGTATACTTGAAGAACCCAAATCTTCACAACACATCTTTCAAGACCTGACGCTCGTTTCACTAACAAAGTTAGCGTCATCAGAGAATGAAACATTCTAAACCACTTAACCACTAAATATCACATTTATACTACGTCTTAGGTAAAGACCGATACAAAGAGGGACGAATCCCGGGCAAATTTTTTGTGCATTATATTTTAATTGCCGGACGTCATTTTTGAATTCCTGTTATAACTTTACCTGCCGAGTTTCGGAATCTCTTCCATATCAAACAGATAATTCAAACAACGGGCTACAAATCAATGGAGGAGCTCGACTTAAAAAACATTTGTTTTTTATTGCCTGAGAGATATAAATACTTTCGCACGCATCTAGCTTTCGCTGGTTGTTCAACATTTTTTATAGGTTTTAGATTTTCTTTATCCATTTGGTGATTATTATCCCAAATATGTTATGCCACGCATGATTTGTCCACACCGCAGTGTGCCAAATGTTGTCCTAATGTTACTTATAAACATTTTACACCTATGTTTAGTAATTAATCTAGACATATTTGAAAAAATCTGGTACAAATCGCAATATATATATATATATATATATATATATATATATATATATATATATATATATATATATATATATATTGTAACGAGGCCTGACTTGCGGGGTAAATTATGCGGTGGAACAGGTTAACGGACTTACAAGAAGGGTCCTAGGCGCCATATTTTAAAAGGGTTTACTCCCTGCGAGGATGTCTGCGACCTCGTCATAAGGCTCTGGCCGCGGTTGTGGTCAGAGTGCCTGGATAGCTCTGTGGAGAGGGTCCGGTAGCCTGTGATGTGGCAGGCCGTAGAGATACCTCCGGGGTTGCAGGCTTTAATCGCTCCCCCGGTATTTCCTTGACCTTCCTAAAGTTTGTAAGGGTGTAGCAGATTTATTTAAAGTTATGAAATAGACTGAATGTAGTTTCCACACTATTTATTACATTATGGGACGTTACAGCACGCTGGTATGCTCACAATATGAAATGCACTTATCACACTAACTTACTCTAAGACAAGTTACGTTACTGGTGACGGGCCAACGAAGTTACTTATTCCCCCCGGACGGGAAATCCGTGTGTCCTGCGGAGGGAAACTCCGAGTGCGGTGGTGTACGACCCGTGGATGCAGCCGTTAAGTGGGTCAATGGGAGACACGCTCCTCAAACAGCTAAAATGGCGTCTATCCGACGGAATCGGTACCACGAGATCCAACGCCTCGACGTCAGGGCGTCGATAAGGAACGGGAGGGTTACAGGGGAACACCCTGTAAAAGGATATTGTCGTATACCAACTCGACCTTGGCCTGCTTGTGTACTACAGCGTCCAGACCAGAGTCGACTTGGAACGGTCGTAGGTAACACCCTTGGAAGGTCTGTGTTAGCTACAGCATCACCTTCCAGAAGTATTACGACACGCCAACAATAATGGGATAGGGCTATGAAGTGGAACTGCACTAGATCTCGTGATCTCGACGTCGACGGGTAGGCGCGTGGGAACTGAGGAAAATATCCGAAAATTCGCTACAATTACATTAAATAAGGCAAACCTAAAATATTCTTACCTAGACGGCGTTCAGTAGGGTTATTACGCTGCGGAATTGCCTCTCACAACCACGGGGCGGAGGATACGGTGTCCTAATGTTTTACTACAATTTCTATGAACTGATTCTATTTATTGAATATAACTTCTGGCTATATATTTTCCAACGCGCTACGGCAAACGGTGAACTATCAGCTTCAGTAGTTAAATTCTCTCTGCCGTCCCCGGCCGAGATAATTCGAAAATGCGTACTTTTAAGAAATATTAATGATAAAAAAAATAATTTTTACTGCGTGGAATTTTTAGCCGTGTGATTTATATTGTATTTATTTTCGAACAGCCGCTTTTAATATATACAGCTGTTCTGAAAATATCTGCTTCGTCACAATATATATATATATATATATATATATATATATATATATATATATATATATATATATATATATATATATATATATATATATATATATATATATATATATATATAATTTTGTTTATCTCTAAATAAGTATCTAAGAAAAGCTGAGTAACCTCCGAACACGAAAGCTGAAACTCGCGATTTTGTGACTGAAAAGAATAGAATGGTATAAAGAGATTTGTAGAAGTTTGTTTACTATAAATGTCAAATTCTAGCCTATATATTTTTTTTATGACAAGCATGTCAGTGAGGGTATTTGGTCGTTGTTCTCCATTTCGTAAGTGAACTTGATTGAAGGGAATCTAGTCTTCAACTTATTAACAAAATTATTTATGTTATCTCTACTAAGGTCAAATATGATAAAAATAGCACCGACATATCTCAACCATACCATCGGAAAATACTCCAACGCTCCAGCAAAGCCACTCTCAAATCGACTTATGAAGAGTGTGGCAATGGTGGGAGACAAATCCATTGTGGTTCCATCCGTTTGTCGATCAAACTTTCTCCTGATTCGAAAGAAAATCTCAGACATATATAGTGAAGGTACTTTTGGGAGACAATACATGCAAGTTACAATTGGGTTGGATAAGGTGACCCTCCTTCTGGTGTTTCCTTCTATTAAATTAATCAAACTTTTGACTGTACTTTTAAACCGAGTTGTCATACCAGGAAAAATGTCTTTTTTTTCCGATAAGGGCAGGTTCTGATGAGTTTTCCACTCTCTAGAAGTATTTGACCTTATCAAAATTAACAGTTTTGTTGCCCTTATCTACTTTTAAATACAAACAATCTTTCCTCAAATCCCTTATAGTTCGCATTTCGCTTTTTGATTGTTGTTTTCTTAATCTGGTTGGATAGGCAACTTTTGACGTATGTAGGTCTTAGTTTGCGTGCAAAGAAACTTGATTGGGCTCTCCACCAAGCCAATGATGTCTATGCTGGGTGGCGTTACGAGTGGGGAGCAAGTTTCTGCCTAGCAAATCTATTTTTTTTTCTAGCAAAATTTGAGGAAGATTACTAGTTTTAGGAACTTGCGACACTCGGAACATAGTAATCTTAAGTTATTGCGGCATTGCATCATCTGATATTGCATCATCCTGGATTGCATAGTTTGTTATTGCATCACCGGTTTTTCATCATTTGTAGTGGAGAGAGTTTTGGTATATAAATAGGATAATTTTGCCTATACAGTTAGTTCAGCGACAGCTGCTGGTGAAAACGATTTCGCTGTCGAAATACGCAACTCTCTGTTATTATTTTGTAGATTTTGTGGTGACTGTGATTTTTGAGGTGACCCTGCCTTGGGTTTACCACTTTGTCTCGATTTTTAAAAAATTTCATACGGATGTTTTTACTCTGGCCTAAATTTCCCTATTAGCGGTAAAACATTGTATTTAAAAAAAAAACCTAATATTTCTCGGAAAAACAGGACTTTACAACTGTGACAGGCATGTTGCGTGGGTGTTGGATGAACTAACTTTTTGAATGTGTTAAAAGTAGCGATCTGCATCAAAGCGACTTTTGCGAGAATTATCTAAAAAAATTATTTATCGTAATACGTTCCTAGAATTTCTATATCGCCTATTTGTATCCTAAAATTCACAGTACAATAGAGGTCAAGGTTAATTTCCCAATTATTTTATAAACATAATGTTTCTCCGAATAGAGGTTGGTGACCGACTTTTTCACAGTCAATTTAAAGTGATAGTTCTTATCTAAGTGGTTCGTGAGTATGTCTATTAATATACAATTTTTTTGCGTACCATCTTGTTTGCAGACTATCTCTCTGTCTCGCTCTCTCCTTCATATATATATATATATATATATATATATATATATATATATATATATATATATATATATATATATATATATATATATAATATATATATATATATGTTATACATATATTATATAGAGTAAGCGGAAAAATTATGAATTAAATTGATTAAAATTTAAACGATTTATATTGTGACGAAATGCTCGGACACGTCAACTTTAGTTTTCAAAACAAACTTAAAAAACCCCATTAAACCCACTTCAAAATAGGTACTAAAAAGCGAAAAATTACCAGATTACAGGTTTAATTCAAAAGACAAAAATTAATTTAAATGAAATATTATATTGTACGCTACCTACTTACCTGTTTGAAGGCTCTGTCGAGTCAATTAGGTAGTAGGTAGCAACATATCTAGGTATTTTATTAGAATTATAAAATCCGTTATTAATTAAACTGTCTATACCGTTAAGTATTATTGTGTTACGTGCTTGACACCAACAGATAAGTCGGTAGTGCATATAATAATATTTCATTTGAATTAACTTTTAGTGAATTTTCGTAGAAAAAATTCACTAATGGGGAGATCCCGACTTTTGAATTTTGAAAAAATTTTTGCAAATGAGCGCGAACTAGGACCCCTAGAACCCATATCTGGGGTCAGTTTCAATTTTTATATATATATATATATATATATATATATATATATATATATATATATATATATATATATATATATATATATATATATATGTGTATCACATCGATAACTCAAAAAATAATGGGCCGATTTTAATAAAATTTGGCACATACCTTCCTTTTGTAAATGGCTTTGACATGTTTGTTAGTCAGGAAAATCGGACGAGGTTTTCCGGGAAAATTTTGAGTTTTCATTCGAAAAAAATTCATATCTCAAAAAATAATAAGCCGATTTTAATAAAATTTGGCACATACCTTACTTTTGTAAATGGCTTTGACATGTTTGTTAGTCAAGAAAATCGGACGAGATTTTCCGGGAAAATTTTGAGTTTTCATTTGAAAAAAATTCATATCTCAAAAAGTAATAAGCCGATTTTAATAAAATTTGGTATGTACCTTCCTTTTGTAAATGGCTTTGACAAGTTCGTTATTTAGAAAAATTGGACGAAGTTTTCCGGGAAAATTTTGAGTTTTCATTTGAAAAATTTTTTTATCTTAAAAAATATAAAATCTATGATAACCAAATTTGGTAGGTAGATTTACGATATAAAAAGTAAACTATACACCAAAATTTAGATTTCTATGTTACAAGAAAAAAAAGTTATAATAAAATATTTTGTGCCAGATCATTTCTATGAAAATTCACTACCATAACGCACTTGCTGCGTCCAGACTTTTTTCTATTGAATTAAACCTGTAATCCAGTTATTCTTCGCTTTTTAGTGACTATTTTGCAGTCGGTTAAATTTTTTTCAACTTTGTTTATTGTGAACCATCTTGCTTTAAAATATAAATATACGTACGTAGTGAGTACGGTACTTATTAGAAAACCGCTGTAATATAACACGTGAACATGCATTAAAAATTTCTTTGAGGATTTCGTTCGATTTCCTTGAGATCCCATAATCAGATTATGATTTGGTAAAAATGGGACCACCTGAGGAGTATACCCTTTCAAAAAAAAAAGAGACTTTTTAAAATTGATGCACAATTGACAAAAATATCGGTGAACATACATAAAAGCATAGTGCTGCAAATTGAATCCTGACTTCCACATAGCTGTGATAATCTACTCTCCTCAGAAAGATATCCTCATGAAATGAATTCAGGGTCCATGACTTGATCACAAAGAAAATATTCGTATTCCTGTGCCCATATACTTCTGAAACGTTATATTACTCGAGTTTTAACGAAAAAATGTAAATTTTCACTAAATTATCCCCTATTTATTCCCTAACCCCTGAAGCAATCTTACCCAAAAACAATTAGAAGCGTTTTTTTTGTTGTGGACTAACTGGATACCAAATTTAAAGATTGTATCTCAATTCGTTAGAAAACAACAAAATTTCGTTCCAGAATCGAGTTTTCTATTGGTTTTGAGACTTTTTACGCCGTTTTAGTAAACAGAAAATTAGAAATTTCTGTCACCGACATTCCACCCCACATTTAACCCCTAATTTAATTTCAGCACAGTATACCAGATGTTTGATGAGATCGAATGTTTTCAAATTAATAAACAAACGATAAAACGTTATGCTACTCAAGCTTCAACAAAAAAATTTCATTTTTTATCAAATCACTCCCGATCAAGCGATTTTACCCAAAAACAATCCGAACCGTTCGTTTGTCGGGTGCTAACTGCATACCAAATTTGAAGACGATTTCTCAATTCTTTCTAGAGTTATCGTGGTTACAAATAGACAGACATAGAGATCGACAGGCCGACATACAAGAAAAAATTCGTTCCCAAATCATGTTTTCTATATGTTTTGACACTATTTCCGGCGTTTAAGCGAAAAAAAAATATTGTTGAAATTTTTGTCGCCGACGCGATACTTTCACACGTTGTGACGATGTGGAAGTAAAATAGATGCAGACGAACATATAACCTCCTTTTTTTTGAGATCTGTTAAAAACTACACATTCTGGCATTACATTTACGTTTCTCCCAATCCTGCTTTTCAAATATAACATGATCGACATTTAAAAAAATGGAAACTCCCTTTTAGTGAATTTTTATTTAAAAAAAAAATCACTACTAGAGAGGTACTGATGGTAAGACTTCGCAAAAATATTTTTAAATGAGGGCGCACTAGGACCCCTAGAACCATATCCGGGGTCAGTATCAGTTTTTATAGGTTTGTATATATATATATATATATATATATATATATATATATATATATATATATATATATATATATATATATATATATATATATACCCCAATAACTCAAAAAGTAATCAATCGATTTTGATGAAACTCGGCGAGTGGCTTTCTCTTATCAATAGCTTGAATGAGTTCGTTATCCAGGAAAATAGGACATGGTTTTCCGAGAAAATTTTGAGTTTCCTTTCGGAAAAATTTGTTATCTCCGAAAATTACAAATCTTCTTTGATTAAATTTGGTGAATATATTTTCTTGGGAAAGACCTTACTATGTACCAAAACGTCATTTTCTTATAGAAAATTAAGTTATTGGTAATTTGAAACATTTAATGAAAATTCTCTACCATAACGCACTTGCTGTGTCCCGAACCTTTTAAATGTTGCTCTTTGCTTCAGAAGTCTTTATTCAGTTATGAGCAAACCTTTATATTCACTGCTTTAGTTTGTACTTTTAACATACGGTTCATGCATGCAGTGGCGGATATGCCCTAAGGCCTAGTAGGCCCGGGCCTAGGGCGGCCAGATATTAGGGGCGGCCAATAAAGTAAATTCATTATGTAGTCTATATGATGGGTGCTGAGAAAGGGGCGGCTAGTACTTACTACATGGCCTGGGGCCTAGGGCGGCCAAGACTGCAAATCCACCACTGCATGCATGTCCTTTTTCTGAAAAACAACTGATTTATTTAATTTAGTTCATTTTGATGCTACGGTGGCAATTGCACATATATAGTACTGACATACAAGTTGTTTACTACAATATTACAATTTCCTTTTAGTGAATTTATATTTTAAAAAAATTTACTAATAGAGAGGTATCGATGGTGTGACTTCGCAAAAATGTTTCAAACGAGCGCGAACTAGGACTCCTAGAACCCATATCCGGTGCTAGTTGTAATTCATATATATATATATATATATATATATATATATATATATATATATATATATATATATATATATATATATATATATATATATATATATATATATATATGTATCCGATAACCCAAAAAGTAATTAACCGATTTTAATGAAACTGGGCAAGTGCCTTCCCTTTATTAATAGCGTTAGACGAGTTCCTAATCTAGGACAATCCCACAAGGTTTTCAGGAACAATTTAGAGTTTTCTTTCGCAAAAATATTCTTTATCCCCGAAAATTACAAAGCTATTTTAATGAAATTTTGCTCTTGGGAAAGACCTTATTATATACCAAAATTCAACTTTCTAAATTTATAGAAAATTGAGTTAATTATCTAATGAAAATTCGCTACCATAACGCACTTGCTGCGCCCCGAACTTTTTTTATGTTCATAGATCATTGTCTACACGGTACCATGAAAATTTTGATACATTGTTAAATTTTTGAAAGAAAGACATTTAAAGAGTGGAAAACATAAACTCTATCCATAACAATTAAAAAGTCTGGACGCAGCAAGTGCGTCATGGTAGTGAATTTTCATAGAAATGATCTGACACAAAATATTTTTTTATAACTTTTTTTTCTTTTAACCTAGAAATATAGATTTTGGTATCTAGTTTCCTTTGAATGTCGTAAACTTACGTACCAAATTTAGTTACCATAGCTTTCCTATTTTTTGAGATAAAATTTTTTTTCGAAAGAAAACCCAAAATTTTCCTGGAAAACATGGTCCGATTTTCCTGGCTAACGAACTTATCCAAGCCACTTACAAAAGGAAGGCACATGCGAAATATCAAAATCGGTCCATGATTTTTTGAGTTATCGGTGCGATACATACATATGTATATATATATATATATATATATATATATATATATATATATATATATATATATATATATATATATATATATATATATATAAACATATAAAAATTGAAACTGACCCCGGATATGGGTTCTAAGGGTCTCAGATCGCGCTCATTTGAAGAAATTTTTTCAAAATCCAAAAGTCGAGATCTCCTCATTAGTGAATTTTTTCTAAGAAAATTCACTAAAAGATAAGGCTCTTATTCAACAAATTAAAATATTGTTGCCTTTATATATAATGTTCGACATTCAATCTACAGACTCCTCGACAATAGGCAACTCTGTTGCCACATTTCTCTTGTACATTGCGAATGACGTCACGACTCATTTCATACCTAATTCGATTTCATAAATCTTTTTTTTTCCTTTAACGTCGGCCTATTTCCGCGACTATGGCCAATCACCGACGCCAGGGAGCAGTTTCACCTCACTATCCTGGAAATTTTGCCGAACCCCTGTCTTTCTGTAAAGAGGGTAGGGATCTTTAACGTGCCCAACATCGCATGGACACGGGACCGACGGCTTTACGCCCCCTCCGAAGGGCGAAACGTGCAGACATTCAACTTGCTCAAATACAATGCCAGAACCTCGGTTGATGTTAATTTTACAGTTTGTACTGAAAAAGTGAAATGAGTACCCCGGGATCGAACCCAGTACTCTTCGGTTCAAAGGCACACGTTCTTACCCCTGAACCACCGAGGTTCTTTCATAAATCTTCTAGGTTATTTGGTTTGTTAACATAGATTTTCGATTTCAGCTACCCACATATAAAATCTAGGGGCGTATGTAGAAGAAATTACGTAAGAAGTGTGTGTTGCAGAGCCTTAAGTTTCCGTTTCAACCGTCATTGTCCTTCAGTTTACTAAACTATTTGAGAAAATAGACCCTTTCTCTGATGCTTTGGCAGTAGCGGTTTTAGCTATGTAGTTTATGGTTTAATAGTCGATTAATTTTAGCGAATTTTCGTTGAATTTTGAAAAGATTACATCAAATGAGAGCGAACTAGGCCCCCAGAACTCACATCCGCGTTTAGTTTCAGTTTTTGTCTGTTTATATATACAGGGTGGTGCATTTATACGGTAAGACTCAATATATCCGTCATTATACGGGAAAATTATATCCGTTAATTATCCAATTATATGGTGTCTTGAGCGGCATCTTATAAAATTAATTTGTCAATAACGGGTGACCCACAAATCGTCGGTGATAAAGTTTTCTTTTTTTTAAGAGAACACCTTTTATGTCAATGCATTTTTGCATTTTTCCTTGATTTATAATGCATGTTTATAAGGAAAAATAATTTTTTATCGTTCATCGCTTTCCAGTTAGTTTAATTGTTTTCCAACTTTTCACGTTTTTGACACATCAAAAACTGTGATACGGCGTTTTTCGCAATAGATAGCGGGGTCCCATGAAAATGACGCACCAAGGAAGGTCTTGGTTTATTATATTTGTGTAAAAAGTCGAGATGCCATATTCAGGGCGCTCTCAAATAGTGACCGAATGTGAAAAAATTCAAACTGCCGTAACTCAATTTTTTAAAAATAAAACAGCCTGTATTTTGGAGTTTCAGAAGTGGAGAGTATGCCTTCTGCTTCAACTTTTGTAAAACACGCTGTATAGCTAAAGACTCTAGTGTATTCATATTTATAGTCTAATACCATGATTCGTGTAGAGATGGGTTAATAATTTTTTTTTGAGTTTCTTATTCCATTCAAATAACTGATCAAGTTATGTAATTATTTAGCGAATTTTCGAGGAAAAAAATTAAAATATTTAATTAACGTTGGGACAAAAAAGTAAGAAATAATTAATTTGATAGGATCATCTATCTTTACATTTTCATAATATATAAGTAGGTAGCTGATAAATTGTTTGAAAGATGTCAAATGAAATATCAAAATGACAGATTTAGATACGGTTGTTATATATTTTTTAACTTACACCAGTTCAAATTTTCGTGCAAAGTTAAGAAAATAACTTTTTTACCTTACCTTTTTGTTAGTTTTATTATGTATATGTATAATTTGAATTTTATGTATTTTTTCAGCAAGTTTTCGCGTAAAAAGAATCATTTTTTAGTGTTTCCGTAGAAATAATGTTTTCTAAGATTTTTGTGAAATGTAGGTAATTATCTAATAATAGTTATTGTAAACTTTTTTTCGAATTTTCGTGAAAGAAATTGTTTAGAAAATTTTTGTAAAAACAATAATTTTTGTATATCATCACAGCCAATTTTTGTAAAAAACAATGGCCAATTTTCATGAAAAAAATTTTGTTTACAAATTTTCATGCAAACATTTTTTTTTTGGAATTTTTGTCGAAAAGGTTTTTGTGAATAATTATATTGGCAGGCGGGTAAATAGCTTTACGAGATTCGTTACCCAGGAAATCGGACCAGGTTCTTTTTGGGAACATTTTAAGTTTATTTTCTAAAAAATTTTAACCTTTTCAAACAGTTTTTTATGAATTATGCTACTGTTTCTACTACACTGTTAACCAAACTTGATGCCTGTCATTAAAAAAATGTTCGGGACGCAGCAAGTGCGTTATGGTAGTGAATTTTCATAAAAATGTTTTTAATAGCAAATATGTGTGTTTTTTTTTCAGAAAGCAGGCATCAAATTTGATTACCGGTATAACATATATAGTAAAAACAATGTGCCATGTTTTATCAAAATAACTTTATTGTTTGAAAACGTACAAAAATTTCCGAAAGTAAACTTAAAGTGTAACCGAAAAAATCCGTTTCTTGGTCAACCTTATAGGTTAATAGCAAATTGAGCTCTTCAAATATGAAGCATTAAATCAAAATTCGCTACCATAACGCACTTGCTGCGTCCATAATTTCTTTACTTACAAACATGCATTATATTTTGATGGAAAATGCAAAAACATAAGGCGTTTTCGACACAAAAAAATTTGTATCACCAACCATTGTAGAAATATTTTTTTAAGATGTAGTTCAAGACACCCTATAATTAATGTATACATTTTTTTTTTCATATCTTGTAGAATAACGGATATATTGAGCTTTATTGATTTTTTACGAAAATTCGACAAATATTATATACCATTAAACGATAAACTCTATAGCTAAGACTACTGCCAAGCATCAGAGACAGGGTCTATTTGAAATGAATTTTCTGGAAACATTTTAGTAAAATGAAGGACAATGACGGTTGAAACTAAGACTTCAAGGTTTGTAAAACATTCTTCTTTAGACATTTTCTTTCCATAGCGCGTATTAGATTCAAGTTCTTTGCCTAAATGTTGCGAATTTTGACGTTTTAAATTGTTTCTTTGACGTTTTGAGGAAAACCCCAATTTATTTTTCTTTAAATGCCCATAACTTTTTTGTCTTTTGACCTACAGCGCTAAATTGGTAGGTTACCTATAGCGATATGAAACGATGCACCAAATTTGGTTGCTCTTACTTTGTTATTTCCGGAGATATGAATTTTTTTCTAAAGAAAACACAAAATTTTCCAGGAGAACCTCAGCCGATTTTCCTGGTTAACGAACTTATCCGAGCCACTTACAAAAGAAAGGTATTCACCAAATTTTGTCAAAATCGGCCCATTATTTTTTGAGTTATCGGTGTGACATATATATATATATATATATATATATATATATATATATATATATATATATATATATATATATATATATATATATATATATATATATATATATATGAGACATGCTTGGTTCTCGGGTTAAACCGCGTCTAGAATTTATGGAAACTCGACGTTTCGGCTCCTGTTTTGGAGCAATTTTCAAGAGGTAAAGGAAATATGTAAGGACACTCTAAGGCCTCAATCTGCCTACTCCTTAGAGTAGAACCAAGCATGTCTCACATTAAAGACCGCGGAAATCTTTCTGAACATATATATATATATATATATATATATATATATATATATATATATATATATATATATATATATATAATATATATATATATATATATATATATATATATATATATATATATATATATATATATATATATATATATATATATATATATATATATATATATAGACATATAAAACTCGAAACTGACCCCGAATATGTGTTCTAGGGGGCCTAATTAGCGCTCATTTGAAGAATTTTTTTCAAAATTCAAAAGACGGGATCTCCTCATTAGTGAATTGTTTTAAGAAAATTCAGTAAAAAGACAGATTTTAATTAAAAGCATTTTTATGAAAATTCTCTACCACCACGCACTTGCTGCATCCAGACCTTCTTATCCATGAACTACTTTTTAAGGTTAATTGTATTTTTGTCCTATACTTCAAGATAATAATTTCGGGGATAAACCTTAGTTTGATTTGTTTTTTATTTCGACCAATCTCGAAACTAAAATTAAAATAAATAAATAACAAAAGATAAACGCTACTTGCAACAAACATTTACTTATTATGAGTTGGATTGTGTTGTGTAACTCAGGAAAACAGAGATTAAAATTTAAGCGATCATGTACAAAAAAAAAACATTAAAATATTTAATAAGATAATTATTGTCATCCAAATAACAATTGAAATATCAGACTACATACGCTAGTTTATTATTTCTGAACGTCATAACGTCTGGGTTTGAAATGATTAGAGGAAATTAAAGGCTTTTACTACTGATTTTTATTCATAAAACCCTTCACGTTTCAACACATTATCATGCCATGTTCAGGGGTTTAGACAATTTTTTCTGTCTCAATTACAGAAAGATGCTATATGAAATGTTGTCAAAGTTTGGCTTTTCATCCATTGTCTTCAAGATACCAAACAGAAGCTGCGTAAAACAGGAAGGCAGGAACATCACAAGACTTGAAGAAATCAGAGGATGAATGCAAACGACGCTTATTTTTTAGCCTAATTTTACCGAACGCACAAAATGGAGTCGCATGGATCTCTAGATATTTAACTTAAAAATGCAAACTGAAGTGACAAGTGACATGACAACCACTCTGCACTCTAAAAAAAATATCCACTTCAGTGTGAAGCTGGATTTCATAAATTAATCTTAAATAATTAGGCCTAAGCCAGAATATACCTAAGGTGGCAGTGGAACGAATGAAATAGCCCATACACCATGGAACATAACGTACTAGATAATCGTGAATAAGGTGATCAAGTGTCCAAAGGCTGTTCATAAATACAAGATTGATCATGGATTTTTCAAGGATAGGAAACTCAATTTTTTAAATGGGGCATCCTTTATACCTTAATGTCATTCATCTGAGCAGATAATATCCTTTCAATTTAAATTACCTCTACCTAGTAGTAGTAGTAGTAGTAGCAGTGGTGGGGAGGCCAACGCCAAGCAAGTAGGTCACAATGGGCCCTTTTTGCCAACCCCAGCAATCCAGCAACCATGCTCTACTCTTCCTCGGTTCCGTCGCCAAACCGCCTCGACCTCGAGATGAAGGCCGTGACAGTCTTCAATTGGACGGTACTTACCTGATTCCTCTGCAGAGTCCTCGATCCGAACAATTCTGCTCGAAGACTCCCAAAAGCCTCGCATTCACACAGGTAATGGTAGGACGTTTCTTCATCCTCGCCGCATTCCTGGTAAATGGGATCCCTCTCTACCCCTATCAATGTGAGGTGTCTTCTAAGGGCGCAGTGGCCTGTCAGCACCCCAAGGATGCGGCGAAGCGTAGGTCGACTCCTTCCGAGTAGCCAGACAGCTTTATCTCTGTCCGGCCCCTCCACCAAGTCCCTCGCCTGCCTGCAGTCACCAACCGACCCCCAGTGCCTCTCCATTGCTTCCTCGGTCCACCTGTCTAAGGCGACAGAGACTGTCTTCCTACTTATGCCTATCGCAGGCTCCGGGCCACAGAACGGCCGCCGGGAACCGAGTCTTCCGAGATTATTCGCCACCTCATTCCCCGCTACGCCACAGTGTCCCGAAACCCACACCAGTTGCACCTCCTTTGTCCTGGCTAGTCCTCC
Organism: Tillus elongatus; assembly: GCA_964006375.1. Lineage (NCBI taxonomy): Eukaryota > Metazoa > Arthropoda > Insecta > Coleoptera > Cleridae > Tillus > Tillus elongatus. Next base: position 81,461,549 of record OZ023263.1, on the reverse strand, counting down.
GAGGGCGTCAGCACACTCCTGAACCAGTGGTGACCTGATTCTGGCCGCGCAGACTGCCCGGAGGATCGCCTGGCTATCCGAGCAGATGTACACGCATTTCTCGGGATTCATCTTCACATCCTGTCTATTGGCCACAGACAAGATAGCGTACGCCTCTGTTTCGAATGCCGTGGTGTATGCGCCAAGAGCATAGCTCAGGCCCTCGATGTATATTCCTGCCCCGGAGGATTGTTGATCCTCCAGCCGCGATCCGTCGGTGAAACAGACCAGGCTTGCGGGCTGGACTGCCACCTCATTTTCCCTCCACTGATCCCTACTGGGGATCCTGAGGGTGTATGGCCTAGTCAACCTAATATCGTCCTCGGCATCCCTCACCATTATGGCGGAAATAGAAATTTCCTTTTCCACCTCCTTGGCGACTCTTGCATGCCCTATTACTGCTCCCTCTCCGCACCAGTTACCTGAGTCCCGGATTCTAAGATGCGACGCCATTGCCTCCCTTCTGATACAGATGGGAAGCGGTGGCAGCATCAACAGGACCTCTAGCGCGGCTGAGGGTGTCGTCCTCATAGCGCCTGTGATACCCAGGATTGCCAGCCTTTGGAGTTTGGCCAGCTTCCTGCTGGTAGTTTGGTTCACACCACACAACCAGACCAACGCCCCATAGAGGATTCTCGGCCTGACGATCGCAGTGTAGATCCAATGAAGGATCCGAGGATTAAGTCCGCAGGTCCTCCCTATCACACGACACAGCTGCCAGAGGGTCGCTACTCCCTTCCTCACTACTCGTTCTATTTGCGACCCCCATGTTAGTTTGGGGTCCAGGATCACCCCCAGATATTTGAGCTCCCGCACTAAAGCTAAAAGTTTTCCAAACATCACGGGCGCCCTGAATCCCTCTACCTTTCTCTTCTTGGTGAATAGGATCATCTCCGTCTTCGCCGGGTTTACGGAGAGTCCCCGCTCACCACACCACCTTTCGATTATGCTACAGGCAGCCTGCATACACTCACAGACGACGCCGAGGAATTTGCCGGTGACTAAGACCAGCCCATCATCAGCGTACGCCTGGGCGTAGAAGCCATTCTCAGAAAACCGCTCCAAGAGGCCGTCTATGACCAGACACCATAGATAAGGCGAGAGGCAGCTGCCTTGAGGACAACCGCCCGTCACCCCAACGTCCAGCCCTCGGCCCCTCAAGGTCAGCGACACTCTCCTGTCCTCCAGCATGCTCGCCACCCAGCTTATTAGGGACCTCGGCGTTCCCCTCTTCTGTAGGGCGGTACATACCGTATCTGTCCTTGCCTTATCAAAGGCTCCCTCCACATCAACTTCTTGGCGTTTGTGCATTCTCGTCTCCATCTCTACAATTGTAACTACTCCGATTTTGTCTGAGCTCATAGACTCCAACTATCTTCTAACCCTAATATTTAGTTCCTCCCTGGAATTTATAGATGAAGAGTAAACTCGATTCTTAATCTAACCACATGGAAAGGATCTTTGGGTGATGAATAAAAGGCCTTTTCTTTCCAAACAAATACTTTATTCCTTGTCCCGACGCGTTTCGACCTTACTTAACAGGTCATCCTCAGGGGAATCTATAATTTATAAAAGGCTTGTCAGAAAAACTGAGTTTTCCGGTAGGCTACTTCTGCGAGGGTACAACGCAGGAATATATAAGATAAAATGAGTTAACAACAGCTAACCCCAACACTAAGTCAAAAAGGTTAATAGTTAACATGTCAAGCTACAAAAGCTATAAGAACACAAGTATACGGTCACTAATTACTACATGCAATAAAATTGAAAACAACTACAGGTCAACAATTAAAATACAATAAAAGGATAATCTATCTCTAGATCTTCAAAAATTACAATATGTCTAATATTAAAAAGCTTAAAAAATTCTCCAAAAATTTAAGTTCTAGCTGAAGACAACAACCGGAGTAAGAGCAGACAGCACAAACATCAGCAAGCCATGCAGCCGAGAAGAAACTTTCTGAGAAAAATCAAGTGAATGGGAATTGAAACCAACGCGAGTTTTTACCGTTGTTTTAAACATGAAAAATGAAAAAAGCGCCAAGATGGCGAAATTTACTTACCTGTCTTGCTAAACAGGACTAAAAAACTATACAGTTGAATGCCCAAGGAACACGCTTCATCTGTTGTTATAGGATTGATCTATTTGGTATCATAAGTGCCAACAAATTGGAAAATAACAACTCTTGGAAATTAAGAAAGAATCTTTGTTTTAAAATTTAAAAAATGTATGATGCTTTCATGAGAGATAATTTTGAATATTTGTCAATTGTTCAATCCCAAAAGAAACAAATTCTATTTAACAAAATTTCACATTTACAACGTCTCAAAGACAGGAATCCCCATCAATGTAATCTTAAGTTCAGTGACCACGTTTTCCACGAGAGAGTCAAGAACTTGTCTTCATTCAATGATTTCGATGAACCCCAATCCAATCTGTTGAGGCAGGGTATAAAGTTCGCAATCCCACCAAGGCTATCATCACAGATTTTTAACACAGTCAAGGATACTGAAGTGTTCCTCAGAAGGTTTAGAGTTGAGAATGCAGAGTTTCTGCGAGGACTGGTCTCGAATTCAATTTCAAAACTAAAAGCCTCTTTTTCCCCATTTGACCCATTCAAGAGAGTGGTCTCGTCGTTGAAGGAAGCGATTCATAACAACAGTCTCTTTTTGTCAAAGGCAGATAAGGGCCATTGTCTAGTCATTTTGAATAAGACAGATTATCTGTCAAAGGTTTCGAATTTTCTAAGAGAAAATGGTATATCTCTGAGCAGTTACGACCCCATGCCCTCGTTTGTTTCCAAGTTTAAAAAGGTTTTCGATAAATTCGCTCCGCTAATCTCTGATAGTTATAAACAGTTATACCCGATGAATCATTTCATCCCTAGATTGTATGGCCTCCCTAAGATCCACAAGGAAGGTTGCCCTATCCGTCCAGTGGTTTCGTTCGTGGGTTGCTTGTCTTATAGACTTTCAGGGTTCTTATCGTCCATGTTGATGTCCACCATAGAGTTTCAGTCACCTTTTTCCATTAAGAACTCCTCAGAACTTGTTGATCGCTTGAGTAGAGTCCCAATAGATGAAAATGGGATACTGGTCTCGTTCGACGTATCCAATCTCTTCACCAGTGTTCCACTCAATCAGACTCTTGTATTGTTGAAAGGGCTACTTAATAATTCACCCCTAGATAGGAACGTTCAAAATGCTCTTCATTCATTGGTAAAAGCTTGCTTGTCACAGAATTTCTTTAAATTCGATAACAAAATCTATATACAAAAAAATGGTCTCCCCATGGGAAATCCCCTTTCACCGCTTTGTGCGGAAATCTTTATGAGTTTCTTCGAAAAAGAAATAGTCTTCAAGGACCCTAATCCATATTCCAGTTTCATTACTTCTTGGACTCGTTACGTAGACGACATTCTAGTGGTTTGGTCTGGCACCGGAGAGCAGCTCCATCTGTTCCTGGATTGGTTGAACAGCTTGCATGTCAACATCAGTTTCACAATGGAACTGGAGGTAGAATCGTCAATCAACTTCCTGGACCTCAAGCTAAAAAGAAGAGGTAACTCAATAGAATTTGATATCTACAGAAAACCCACTCAGACCGACCACCTTATACCGTTCAGGTCTTGTCATCATATGTCACACAAGATGGCGTCTATCAGATTCTTGATCGATAGATTGTTTAAAATCCCACTGTCTAGGGAAAATTTTGAAAAGGAGCTGAATCTGATCAAACAGTTAGCTATCAACAACGAATATCCACTAAAATTAATCAATAAACTAGTCGATAGAAAAAACCGTCAATTGTTGAGGTCAATGAGTTCGAGTCTGCCCCCAGAACAGTCAGAGAGACTTTCATATTGTTCATTTACTTTTTGTGGTTCCATTACCAACACAGTTACAAGAGCACTTAAGAGAGAAAACGTCAGGTTCTCGTTCAAGTCCACAAACACTGTCAAAAGCTTGTTTATCCATAATAAAGACAGTATTCCAGCTCTCAAGAAGTCAGGTGTATATTGTTTGAAGTGTGGTGAACCCGATTGCAACACGGTCTATGTTGGCAGGACAGGGAGAGCATTGGGTCTTAGAATTACTGAACATCTAAGAAGCAGAAACCAACCCAACAACAACACTTCGATCTTTGGTTGCCATTTGAAGGAGTCGGGTCACCCTTTCAGCAAGGAAAATGACGCAACAATTCTGCATCCCTCCAATTTTGGTATTGAACAGTGTGTAATTGAAGAGATGGAAATTTATAAACATATCAATTGTTCTAACAAAAATGTACTTAATGTTTCCAATACAGACGTCACAAGTTTTTCATCTCTATATAGTCAACTAGCAGATCACCAGCCCACACACCATCCAAGTGGACCGTGAAACAACTTAGTCAGTGGATCTGCTCCTTGGCTTCCAGACCTGCCATTTTGTTGTTTTTAGTGTCTGTATATTTTCGAGTCGATTTTCTCACGTCTGTCAGTTTGTTGATTGCCGTTCTCATTCTCGATCAGGAAGCCGACCTTACGTCAGGTCATTTTGGCCCACTCCGGACCTGTCCTTCGTTTCTAGCGTCTTTGTTTTCCGTGGTCGATACGTCACTTCTACCAAGTGTCAAATGTCACTTGTCATTTCCCTGTTTCAGTTTAATTATCGACCTTGCGCTGAGATGTTCTGCCGGCTTTTGTTCTCCATCACGTGTTATGCACGTTATATCTCACTTTTTTAAATTTTAAAACAAAGATTCTTTCTTAATTTCCAAGAGTTGTTATTTTCCAATTTGTTGGCACTTATGATACCAAATAGATCAATCCTATAACAACAGATGAAGCGTGTTCCTTGGGCATTCAACTGTATAGTTTTTTAGTCCTGTTTAGCAAGACAAGTAAGTAAATTTCGCCATCTTGGCGCTTTTTTCATTTTTCATGTTTAAAACAACGGTAAAAACTCGCGTTGGTTCCAATTCCCATTCACTTGATTTTTCTCAGAAAGTTTCTTCTCGGCTGCATGGCTTGCTGATGTTTGTGCTGTCTGCTCTTACTCCGGTTGTTGTCTTCAGCTAGAACTTAAATTTTTGGAGAATTTTTTAAGCTTTTTAATATTAGACATATTGTAATTTTTGAAGATCTAGAGATAGATTATCCTTTTATTGTATTTTAATTGTTGACCTGTAGTTGTTTTCAATTTTATTGCATGTAGTAATTAGTGACCGTATACTTGTGTTCTTATAGCTTTTGTAGCTTGACATGTTAACTATTAACCTTTTTGACTTAGTGTTGGGGTTAGCTGTTGTTAACTCATTTTATCTTATATATTCCTGCGTTGTACCCTCGCAGAAGTAGCCTACCGGAAAACTCAGTTTTTCTGACAAGCCTTTTATAAATTATAGATTCCCCTGAGGATGACCTGTTAAGTAAGGTCGAAACGCGTCGGGACAAGGAATAAAGTATTTGTTTGGAAAGAAAAGGCCTTTTATTCATCACCCAAAGATGTCAACCCCAAACATTTTGACGTTTAGGAACAGTACATGGAAAGGAGTCTACATATGAGAAGTAATGAAATCTCGCAGATAAGTACAATTTGTAGAACCCAATTGATCACAAAAGAGTTTTTAGACCTGACGATTGTTTCGCTAACCCAGTTACCGCCATCAAAGGGATGAAAAAAAGTTTATTTATCTCTCTGAAGACACCAACCTGACCTAACCTGACCTGATGATCCTTTCGCTAACAAAGTTAGCATCATGAGAGGGATGAACGAAAGTTTATTCATCCCTCTGATAACGCTAACTTTGTTAGCGAAAAGATCGTCAGGTCTAAAAACTGTATTGTGATGAATTGGGTTCTTCAAATTGTATCTATCAGTGCTCATCACAGGTTCCAATCTTCACTCTTTAAGTCTCGCAGGCCATAACCATTGTTCATTGTGTCAGATTCACTTATTTTTGGCATAGCCTGACAGTTCCGGACAGTTCATGGTGAGAAGCGACACCTTGTGATTGAGGATAGGGAGCATAGACCTGACCTTCCATCTTATAGCCTGCTACAGAACAACTAACATAGCCCTTAGTGAGGTCATGGAGTTGACGGAAACGATTGCGGCCTACTCGCTTCTCCCCAATTTAATAATAATGGCAGATTTCAACATGCCAGCTATCAAGTGGGGCGCCACATGGATATCACCAAGCTTTGTCGCAGAATCCCGCTTTGTAGAAATGGCACCGAAAACACCCTCTATCAACTTGCGACTGAGTGTACAAGATTTAGATGCAATCCAAAACCCTCGTTGTAACATCTTGTTCTTACAACGGATGCCAACCTCATTTCCTTTGTGGGGTACCTGCTGCTATTATCCTTTCTGATCACGTCGTACTGATCCCTAATATTCAATTTATTGGGCAAAATATTATTTAGACCACTACCGACACATACGAAACAATATATTATAAAGAACTGGCTGATATGGATGTGGCTGGGCAGTGGAGATGTTTCATTTCAACGTTGCGGGTAAACGCAAAAGCACATACTCGCATCTATACCTTACATCCCAATCCACTAAAGCCTTGGATAACGCTGCTCTTATTAGTCCAGATACATTATAAAAGGCGCCTCTGGAAAATATACCGGCGAACACGTTATCACGAAGATTATATGGCACATCGTACCTTTTCCGATGCTTTAAGAAAGCAGAGAACGGGGCTTGGGTGAACTATGAAGATACATTGGTTACAAAGAGCAAAGCGTTTTACTCCCATATTATAAGGGGCTTGGCGTCCAGAGTCTCTGTACCGTTGGTTAGAATCCCGGAGGGAACTGTGCCGGGGAATAATGGTCAGTCTGCCAACGTCTTAGCCAGTAACTTCAGTGAGGTGTATACTTCAAGCGTTCCTGGTGGCGCAAATATGACTGACAACCCTTGTTTGGGGACCATCGAGGACGTGGTAATCTCAGAATCCCTGGGTTCAAAGAAACTTCAGTCACTGAAAGTGGACTCATCGACGGTCCTTGATGGCATTTCACCCAAGCTTCTCAAACTCTGGGCAACGTAACTCTGTCATCCAATTTCTGATATAATTAGAACTTCTCTACGCGAAGGAATTCTCCAACAGGACTGGTGGAAAATGATACGGCTGTGTTTAAAAGAGTAATAAGCTGGACCAGCCGAATTACAGGCCCATCAGTCTAATATCAGCTGTCTGTAGGGTGATGGAGTGGGTACTAGTGAATCGGACCACGTCCTTTTTACTTGATCGGGGAAGGTTGCCTTCTGCTCAGCATTGTTTTCTCCCTGGAAGGTCGACTATCACTTATCTGCTGTGCTCATTTAATGAATGAACCAAATTACTGGATGCTGGGTTGCCGGTTGATGTCCTGTATTTGGACTTCAGAAAAGCTTTCGAGAGGGTTCCATATGGTCTACTTGTTCGCAAACTTTATTACATGGGTATCCGTGGTCGCCTGCTGCAGTGGATTCGGAGTTGGTGCTACTTTTTCAAACTATCACAGCGTCACGAGTGGTGTGCCACAGGGGTCGGTTTTAGGACCCGTTTTGTTCCTCGTGTATGCCGCCAATCTTTTAAGTGCGTTAAAATCTGGTCATAGTGCCTATGCAGATGGCAAGAGATCTTAGTTTTGTCGGTGAATTGTGCGCGACTTGGTGTATATCACTGAATCTCAGCAAGTGTTCTGTCCTGCACATGGTTGCCAACAATCCAAGAACCTAATATTTCATCGATGGGCAACTGCTTGTCGCGGAGAATGTGCATGTTGACTTCGGAGTATCCATAGTTATATAGTATCCATCCTTTCTTGGTCGTCGCAGAGACTAGTGCTGCTTTCAAGAGGGCTAAGCGCATGATGTTTTTATTTAGGAAGGCGCTTTGTGGCCCATGTCTTGGGTTTGCTAAGAAATGGTATGTAGCATATGTTCGTCTGCTTCTAAAGTATGATTTGCCGGCGTGGTCACCGGTATTAATTAAGGACACCGAACTACTGGAACGTGTTCAACGCGCTGCGACCCGGTGGCCTCGTCAATTGCGACACATGTCTTAATGGGGAGCCGGTGACATATTTAGGGTTACCCATTCTATCATCCAGATGGATTAGAATGGATCTAATCTTTTTATTCCGTATTAAACATGGCTTTTTTCTTGAACCTACCTCGCCTTTCGTCACTTTGGGCACAGCCCAGCGACTACGCGGGCATAACTTTAAGCTGAGAAAGGAACAGCTGCATGCACATTTTCGACTCAACTTTCTTTCTAATCGACGCTTCAATGAATCGAACAGTCTACCCATTGAGACGGTGGAGGCGGAGAGAATCGGTGCTTTTAAAATCAACTCATGCAGTAGAATAATGAACTTAGTGTTACACTGTTACTTTTTATATTGCAGTTTAGACCTTTACCTCTGTAGTTTATTGCTCATAATAATAATAATATTAATAATAATAATAATAATAATAATAATAATAATAATAATAATAATAATAATAATAATAATAATAATAATAATAATAATAATAATAATAGTAGATGTTGAGCGTGCTGATGGCCCATCCAGCTGGAAGCAGAGCTCGGATATGTTTAGATTTATTTTAATTAAAGTAAAAAATATCTCTTAGCAATCCGACATGCCTTACTGCTAAAAAAACACCATTGTAGACATGTAAAAAATTCTGCCAACCATTACATTATGTACATTGAATGAAATAGTGCTGCAAATTGAATCATAACTTTCACATAGCTGTGATAATTAATTCTCTTTAGAAAGACATACTCATGGAATGAATTTAGGGCCCATGACTTGACCACAAAGAAAATATTTGTATTCCTGTACCCATAAGCTTTTGGAACCTTATAGTACTCTAATCGAAAAAATGACAATTGTCACCAAAGCACCACTTATTTATCCCCTACCCCCTGAGGCGATCTTACCCAAAACAATTCGAAGCGTTCCTTTGTCGAGTGCGAACGATACCAAATTTGAGGATGATATCTCAATTCGTTCGAAAGTTGTCGTGCCTATTAACAGACAGACGTGCATGCCGACAACCGACAGACCGACCGACCGACAATCAAATTTTCGTTCCAGAATCAAGTTCTCTATATGTTGTGAGACTTTTTACGCCGTTTTAACAACAACAAAAACATTTCGAAATTTTTGTCAACAATATTCCACCTCCACACATTCATCCCCCAATTTACGTTGAGCACAGAATACCAGATATTTGATGAAATTGAAAGTTTTCCAATAAATAAACCCTAAAACGTTATATTACTCGAGTTTTAACGAAAAAATGTCAATTCACCAAATCACCCCCCATTCACCCCCTACCTCCTAAAGCGACTTTACCCAAAACCAATTTGAACCGTTCATTTGTCGAGTGCTAACTTTGAACCAAATGTGAAGACGATGTCTAAATTCGTTCTAAAGTTATCGTGGCTACAAACATTCAGACATACAGACCAACAGCAAAAAAATGTCGTTCCCAAATCATGTTTTCTATATGTTTTGATACTTTTTACGACGTTCAAGTGAAAAACTTTTTTTATCGTCGATGCGAAACTTCCACACGTTGTGACGATGTGGAAGTAAAATTATACTGAGGCCGCGTAATAATTAATATAAATACTTGAAGTGTAAATGGTAGCGAGATATAACTGCATATATATATATATATATATATATATATATATATATATATATATATATATATATATATATATATATATATATATATATATATATATATAATATATGTGTATGATATACTAGGGGTATAAAAATAGTCTGCAAGGAAGCCAATGAAAATAAAAAATCTCTGGACGCAGCAAGTGCGTTATGATAGCGAATATTCTTTAAAATAGTTTTTATAACAAATGTCTTTTTTTATGAAAGCAGGCGTCAAACTTGGTTGCCTATATAGTAGAAACAATGTACCATATTTCATCGAAATAAATTTATTGTTTGAAAATATATAAACATTTTTCAAAAGTCTAGATGCAGCAAATGTGTTATGGAAGTGAATTTCCATAAAAATGTTTTTAAGGGCAAATGCGAGCAGGCATCAATCTGATTATCGGTATAGCCTATGTGGTAGAAACAGTGTACTATATTTTATCAAAATTACTTATGGTTTGAAAATATACAAAATCTAGGCAGGTTTCTGAAAACAGTTTCTTGAAAAACGTTCGGGAGTTAAACTGCAAATTTACCGAAAATTCGCTACCAAAACGCACTTACTGTGTCCAGATTTTTTCTTATAAACGCATCATATTTCGATAAAAAATGCAATAATGAATTTGTTCTACAAAAATGAGCTAAAAAATTATACACCCCTACTCACTCCTGGTGCCGTAACTTCCTTGGTGAGTGTGAACAAAAAAATGTTCTTGGGGTTTGTGGATCCAGGGGGGGCGCTAGGCAGGTTTCTGAAAACAGTGTTTTGAAAAACGTTCGGGTGCTAAACTACAAATTTACCAAATATTCGCTACCAAAACGCACTTACTGCGTCTACATCTTTTTCTTACAAACGCATCATATTTCGATAAAAAATCCAAGATGCTTAACGAATTTGTTCTACGAAAATGAGCTAAAAAATTATACACCCCTACTCACTCCTGGTCCCGTAAGTAATTTTTTTGGGGGAATAGGGGTGCTGTGCGGGGTAGGCAGGGTTTAAAGGGGATATGGCTTCAAGATGTGAAAAAGACCACTTTCAAGCCCGTTTTATTCGCATTTTCTGCTCATATTTCCTTTTTACTACCTACCTCGCCCAGCACCCCTATTCACTCCTGGTTCCCGAACTTCCTTGGGGGGTGTGAACAAGAAATTTTTCTTGGGTTTTGTGAATCCAGGGGAGGCCCTAGGCAGGTTTCTGAAAACAGTTTTTTGAAAAGCGTTCGGGAGCTAATCTGCAAATTTACCGAAAATTCGCTACCAAAAACGCATTTACTGCGTCCAGATTTTTTTATAAACGCATCATATTTCGATAAAAAATGCAAAAATGCATTAACAAATTTGTTCTACGAAAATTAGCTAAAAAAATTATAGACCGTTAAACCATAAACTTCACTAAACCTATAAATAAATATCCAAAAAGACACCAACTTAACTAAACTGACAGCCAAAGCATCAAAGAAAGGGTCTACTTGAAATGGACATTTTGTAAATATTTTAGTAAAATGAAGGGCAATGACGGTTGATTCTGAAACTTAAGGGTTTGCAGAACACTCTTCTTGCAACATTTTCTTTTCACAATCGGTATTTGTTTCACATTCTTTGCCGCAACATTGGCAATTTTGACGTTTAAAATTGCGAGTTTGACGTTTTGAGGAAAACTCCAAAATTTGTTGCTTTAACTGCCCATAACTTCTTTGTGTTTAAAGCTAGGGACCTAAATTTTGTACAGAGTTCACTATTATTCTTGCATGTGCGTATGTATTTGTGTTTGTATATTGATGTTATTAAGTACGTAAAACATACACTAATTATATAAGACAAAGTATAAGCACCGTATCTAACTCATATGTTTAAACATATCAAATAAATTTTCTACTTGCCACTTGCCTATCCCGTATCATATATAAAACTTCAAATCCACACCGTGTAATTTATAAAAGTCTGTGGCTAGTGGAGGATCATTCCGTTGCCATGCTAGCATTTGAACACACACACACACACTATTATTCACCTTATAATACAAACACGCGTACCAAATTTGGTTGCCCTTGCTTTGTTATTTAGGGAGATATAAATTTTTTTAGAAAGAAAACACAAAATTTTCCAGGAAAACCTGGTCTGATTTTCCTGGATAACGAACTTATCCATGAGTTATCGGTCGGATATATATATATATATATATATATATATATATATATATATATATATATATATATATATATATATATATATATATAAACACAGATCTCCTCAATAGGGAATTAAAAAAAATCGTTAAAATGACCGCGGATGAATGAGTTCACCTCGAGGACAGAAAAAGATACTGAGACCACGCCTCGATAAAAAAGAGGATTCTCGTTAGCCCAAAGGTTACAGTGCGTCGATAGCTATTTAAACCAAACTTGTTATACATATGGCTTGCTATCAAGAAAAACCCTGAGGGCAAAATACCCCTAGCGTCCTTAAAAGTAGGGTGGACATGTTAAAATACCTGTATTAGGGTCGAATCATAGTTTTCGGGGCAATGAGACAATCTATAGTATATAATTCATTCCCTTTCCTATACAAATATAATGTTGGAATAAATAGTACCTAGGCCACGCCAGGTAATTAGCTATTTTGTTAATAAAGAGTAGGGTGCACATGAGGACAAACTGATATTGAAAAGTAGAGATAAAAACGCATGATAAAGGACTAAGATTAAGACAACAACATGTGCTGTTAATCTTGAATTTTGTTAGGAAATCAAAATGTACACGTGTATAAGAAGAGATTAGTTTTATCTGTTATCCAATAAGTCCACTTAAAATACAATACATTACGTAAATTACGATTGATATTTTTGCGTTTGGGTCAGACTAAAGGGACCATGAGTGATTCATATTTATATTTACAATTTAAAAAGATTAATTTGCGAAAAAATGATAAATGTTTATATAAAACAAGAGTTGTGGAAGACCAGCTATCAGTTTCAGTGTGGGTCCTTACACAAAATGAATTTTCATGACAATCAAAAAGCAGTAAGTTGTTTTGTTTTTTAAATAAATGTGTTAAAAGAATAAACTTGTGAAAGTTCTTTCAGTCGAAACTGAAGTAAAAAATATTTTGCCTTCTGAAAATTTAAATTTATTAAAGGGTTTCTTAAAATTTCATTATTACCAAAATAACAAAATACAAGAAAATTTGGACGCAGCAAGTGCTTTATGGTAGCGAATATTAATTAAATGTTGAACATTTAAATACCTTCATTTGTCATTGACTTAGAAACTTCTATTTTATCATATGGTAAAATCTGAACCAGGGCAACATTTTCACCAAATTTCATCAAAATAGCTTTACTATTTTTGGAGATAGAAGTTTGGCTAACGAAATTATCCAAACAAAAGAAGGGTGCCTGCCGAGATCATCAAAATCAGTTAACATTTTTTTTAGTTATCGGGTGGATACACACACACACGCCCATATATATATATATATATATATATATATATATATATATATATATATATATATATATATATATATATATATATATATATATATATATATATGCATAAGTGTATGTAAATATTTATTTATTTATTTATCTACTTTTTTGTTGTTTAATTAAGTTATATATCGTATCGTTCAAAAAAGCGATGCTTGTACATGTATTAAGGTACAATTTCTCTAAATATATATTGTCGAGCTTCCGGATTTTTTTTCCACACAAAGCTACAACATGGAAGAAAGACATTACAGCTTACATAGGAAGAATACAAAGTTTCAAATACTTGCATATAAAGCGAGTTTAAAAAATCTGGACGCAGCAAGTGCGTTATCGTAGTGGATTTTCATAAAAATGCTTTTAATAGCAAATATTATGACTTTTTTGATGAAAACAGGCATCAAACAATTATAACGTATATACGTTATACTGGTAAGCAAATTTGATGCCTGCTTTCATAAAAAAAGTCATCATATAGTAGAAACAATGTGCCATATTTCATTAAAATAATTTTATTGTTTGAGAAAATACAAATTTTTTTCGAAACTGAAATCAAAATTCTTCCGAAAACATTGGTCGGATTTGTTTGCCCAACGAACCTCTTCAAACTATTTACCCACTTACCAAGATATAATTATTCACACAAAAAGCTATTCGATGTAACTTAAAAAAAAACTTTTTTTTTCATGAAAATTGGCAAACAATTTTTTTACGGAAATCCGAAAACATTTTTCTTTACAATAGTTTATTAAACATTTATTATTAGTTACCAAAATTTCACGAAAATTTTACAAAAAAAAATGATTTCTATGGAAACACAAAAAATTATATACGTTCATTTTTTTCACGAATAATATAAACGAGAAACTCTCTGAATACGTCATTTTCATAGAACTCTGCTATACATTGGTAAAAATGCCGTATCATAATTTTTGATATGTGTCAAAAATGCGAAACAATTGAAATACCTCAAAAACAATGAACGCTATCAATTTTTTTTTTTACAAACATACATTGTATATCGATGGAAAATGCAAAGTTGCAATAATATAAGATGTGTTCGATTTAAAAAAAGAAAATTTGCAGCACCAACTTATGGGCCATCTGTGATTGTCGAAATAATTTTATAAGATGTAGCTCAAGACACCCTATAATTAACGTATGCAATTTTTTGTAGTATCTTATATAATAACGGCAATATTGACCTTTACCGTAGAAATGCGTCATCCGGAATATATGTAAACAGATAAAAACTGAAACTAACACCACATATGGGTTCTAGTCCTAGTTCGAGCTCGTTTAAAGAAATTATTTCAAAATCCACAAGTAGCGGTCTCGTCAGTAGCAAATTTTTTCTACGAAAATTAGCTAAAAATTATAGAGTATTAAACCATAAACTTCATAACTAAAACTAACGCCAAAGCACCAGAGAAAGCTTCTATTTGAAATTAATTTTCTGGAAACATTTTAGTAAAATGAAGGACAATGACGGTTGAAGCTGAAACTTAAGGGTTCGTAGAATACACTTCTTGCAACATTTTCTCTACATAACCCGAATTTGTTTCAAGTTATTTGCTTAAAAGTTGCTGATTTTGACGTTTCAAATCGCGACCTTGACGTTTTAAGAAGGTAAACTATAAAATTTTTAAAGTATATTTTCTGTCATTTCTTGACCTTTTTGCCCTTTTCAAAGTAATTAGGTAATTAATCATTGAAGATTGCAATCCTTTGATAGAGAAGTGAATGCAGATGATACAGAAACTTGCTAATGTTTTATTTAAGAAGTACTTAAAAGTCCTGTTAATGGACGACTGTTTTGTAAATCTTTTGCCGATTTTCCAGACTAACGAACTTAACCTAAATATTTGCAAAAGGAAGGTACTTACTAAATTTAATCTAAATCGGCCCATTATTTTTTGAGTTATCGGTGTGATACATATACATATATATATATATATATATATATATATATATATATATATATATATATATATATATATATATATATATATATATATACATATACATATATATATATATATATATATATATATATATATATATATATATATATATATATATATATATATATATATATATATATATATATATATATATATATATATATATTGAAAAACTGTTAAATAACAAAAATAAGCAAACCTTTTTATGTTAAATTTGAATGAAGTTTATACCGCGATATCAACGAAATCTCGAAAAGGACCCGAGGTATAAAGATATTCTTCAGCACTGAATACCAGAAGCGAACATAATCTGCCTCATCGACCAGTGGGGTTCGCTTGCATTAACTTAGGTTGGATTTGACCTAAAATACAGAATTGATTATAAAAAACATAGTGACCTGCGATATTAATAAAATCTTGAAGACGTACCGTGGTATCAAGGTATACTTCTAAATTGCATCACACCACACACACACACACACACACACACACAAATATATATATATATATATATATATATATATATATATATATATATATATATATATATATATATATATATATATATATATATATATAAAACTCTCTTCGTAGAAAAACAGCCATCGTTTGAAAAAAGATCTACTTATATTTTACCTTGTATTTTATATCACTTGATTGCAAATTCTGCTAATATCTACCAATCAAAAGACCCCAAAAATATCTGTCAAGCTGTGAAAATTAGAGCAGATTCGGTGAACTTGTTTTTGAGCTACAAATGATCAAACAGCATCCAAAGTTTAGGGTGTTCCACTTTGATTACCGCGTAGTTTATTTCAATTTATATTAGATATCCTCCGCAAATGAAAACTAAGTCTAAACAAGTCATTTTTTTATTGCAGAATGATTTAGAAATTCTAGGGATGCACATGAAATATTGGTTATAGGAAAAAATTATGGGAAGTTAAATAAAATTAAAATTTGAAAAACTAAAATCGCGTTCTCAGCGTCAAGTAGACTTTGAGCTATATTGCAGTCCTCCATTATATTCACGTCCAAATTGTATCAATTGCAGATACAAGTTTAATACTTATTGTAAGATGCATTGTAAAATTTATACAACAATAAACTAATAATATAATAAGAGCATAATATATATATATATATATATATATATATATATATATATATATATATATATAAGAGTATTAATAATGATAATAATAATAATTATAAAAAAAAGAATATATATATATATATATATATATATATATATATATATATATATATATATATATATATATATATATATATATATATATGTATATACGTGTGTATATATGTATGTGTGTATATCTACGAAAACATAAATATGTAGGGAAACATGTATATCTAATATCAGTTTTCACTGTAAAAGTCACACTTCTCTCTGATTTTCTATGTTTCATTATAACAGACAACGAAGACCGATGGGATGGTATTTTTGAAACTGAATTAGAAAAATCTGTGGCTAATGGACTTAAGCTTCCGAGGCCATCAAATCCATTTTAACTAACTAACTAACATAATATATAAGAATAAAAAAATAAGGATCGCGATTAGGTCGGTCACGCCTCAGATGCTGACTAACGTTAGAAGGTCCCCTGTGTGTCCTGCGATGAACTAAAAAATAGGCCCAAAGTAACTCCTGCCTGTCGTAAAAGGATAATAATTAGAGGCAAGCATTGCCGGCGGTCTGGTGCAGACGAGCCTGTATGGAGGCGGATATCTCTGAGGAGTTATATACACCCAGATTTTGAGGCTTTCACTGCGGATCGGAATGGACAATTCACCTCGCTTGGTTATTACTCGGGAGCGAGGTTCCAGATGATACCGTCTTGCGTTACGCCCTGGCGGGTGTTGGGCGTCCAAACGAGCTGAAAGGGGTTGAGAACTCTGTGGAGTGGCTTCCGGATTTCGAAGCCTCCGTTGTGTGCTTCGAAACGAACAAACCACCCCGATTGCCCGATGCTCGGGAGCGAGACTCGGCGAGATGTCGCTTTGAGTCTACCACTGATGGATGTCGAACCCGGAAGAGAGCTGAGATCTCTAAAGGTGGATTACAACCGGAGATTGAGGCCGCCTCTGTGAGCTTTGAAACAGGCAAACTACCTCGCTTAATCCTGCTCGGGTGCCAGACTTCATATGATACTGCCTTGAGTCAAACACTGACGGATGTTGAGTCGGGACGAACTGGGAGAGAGGCTATCACTCTGTAAGCTTCTAAATAGGCAGGCGACTCCACTAAGATGACAGTGCACCTGTCAACCCAACATTCACCCTCAAAAATATCGTCCCCTACGGGGAGCTCCGTTTGTTGGGTAAAATTTAAGCAAACACTGGCGGATATCGGGTCTAGAGGAACCCGGAGGAGAGCTGAGATTTCGAGGAGCTTGGGGGATGCTCGGGAGTGGGACTCGGTTGGATGTCGCCTTGAGTATAGCACTGGTGGATGTCGGGTCTAGGCAAACTCGGAGGAGAGCAGAGACCTCTAGGGGTGGATTACACCTGGGGGTTGAGGTCTCCGCTATGAGCCTCAAAATGGGCTAACGACCCCTCGAGTCAAATACTGGCGGTTGTCGGGTTCACACGAACTCGGAGAGAGGTTACGTCTCTTTGAGCTTCGAAAGAAGTGAAAAGCCTGTCTTATCTAATAATTGTTGTTTTTACTTGGAAGGTTTTGTTAAAATTTCACAAGTATATATATGATTGTGTGTATGTGCGTGGTATGCGTGCGATAACTGAAAAGCTAGTGGGTTAATTGTAATGAAATTTGGCACACACATGCTGCCTCTATAACGACTATAATAGCTATTGAAAATAAAGCTTCTAGCGTTAAGGTAAATGCGTAAGGGGATTTGAAACATAGTTACCCTAGCGCACTTGCTGCGTCCAGACTTTTAAGTAAGTAATTAAATTGTGCTAACGAAATTCATCAAAATTTCTTGCCACAACACACTTGCTGCGTTAGCGCATATTTATTACATCACCGACGGTAAAAAAAAGTAAAATAATGCCCCTACAAACTAAATCATATTCGACCCTAACATTATATTTATTATTATCAAATATTTTGTTTTATTTCATTTTAGTTGGAAATAGAAAATCAGGAGGACCATAATCCAAGAAAAGAGCCAAGTCGGACTGCATGTTTCATTTTTTCACCAAATTCGGAAGTAATCGGCGTATTAGCAAAATATTTAAACATTTTTGAAAAACATGGTGTAAACCTGTTGCATATTGAATCTAGACCATCGTCCAGGGAACCTGGTAAATATCAATTCATGGTCGAATGCGAGCCCACAGGTGACATTGGTCAGGTTATTCAGGACATTAAAGATATTAGTGGATACTTCAACATAATATCTGATGACTATAAAGATAACAAAGGTGAGTATTACAGTATTTTGCAAACACTGCCAATCATGTATGTCAAACTTGAAAATTTTATTAAAAAAATTATTTCCTAAAAATTTTGCTTAATCAGAAGTAGATGCTACAAAAAACCTAACCTTTTTGAATTCCTTACAAGGTGTGAACCAAGCAATAAAAATGCGTCCAGTACCTATTATACAGGTGCAAGAGGGTACTTTCGTGTCAAAAATTCCGAATCTTATAAAATGTATCAACGCTGATACTAAAAATTGCATGCGAGTATACGCTTCGTAAATCAGGCCAGGCTGACACATAAACTTTTTGTGAGTCTGTCAGCGGCACTGTTATAAAATTATTTATCTGTAGCACAATACGTACTGACTGCCTCTCTCTGTTGCACCACGCTAATCACCGGTTTCTGTATATACCCACTACCCACCCTCTCGCGCACAGGTCAAACTCACATGCAATATTTGATGCACTGGAAGCGCCGGCTTATCTGTCAAATCGCAATATCGGTAGCTTTGCGGGTAGGTATAAGAACAGTTCGCTGTGCACAGGTCTAGGGTTTACGTCTCACCCAAGCTTATTACTTTAAAAAAGTAGTGCTGCAAATTGAATCATAACTTCCACGTAGCTGTGATAATTTACTCTCTGCAGAAAGAAATTCTCATGGAATGAATTTAGAGTCCATGACTTGACCACAAAGAAAATATTCGTATTCTTGCACCCATAAACTTCTGGAACGTTATGTTACTCGAGTTTTATTGAAAAAATGCCAATTTTCACCAAATCACCCCTCATTGACCCTCTACCCCCTAAAGCGATCTCACTCAAAAACAATTCTAAGTGTTGCTTTATCGGGTACCAACTGGATACCAAATTTGAAGATTATATCTCAATTCGTTATTGCGCCTACTAACAGACAGACGTACAGTCCAATAGACCGACCGACCGACAGACAAAACAAATTCGTTCCAGAATAACGTTTTCCATATGTTTTGAGAATTTTTACGCCATTTTAGCAAAAAAAATGAAATTTCTGTCATCGATATTCCACCCCTACACATTCAACACCTAATTTAATTTCAGCACAGAATACCAGATGTTTGACGAAACTGAAAGTTTTTTAATAAACAAACCCTTAAACAGAACGACATGCTCATAAAATAGATTTAGGGCCCATGTCTTGACTTCCCGTAATCATAAACTTCTGAAACGTTATATTACAAGTCACCCCCCAATCATCCCCTACCTCCTGGAGAAATTTTACCCAAAAATAACCCGAACCGCTCGTGTGCCGGGTGCTAACTGTGTACCAAATTTGAAGACGATATCTCAACTCGTTCTAAAGTTATCATGGATACAAATAGGCAAACATACAGAGCGAAAAACAAAACAAACACTTTGTTCCAAAATCATGTTTTCTATATGTTTTGACACTTTTTACGAGGTTTACGCGAAAAAAAAAATGGTTGAAAGTTTTGTCGCCGATGCGATATTTCCACACGTTGTGATGATGTGGAAGTAATACTAACGATTAACGAGCTTTGTCCAAACTGAAAATAACAACTACAACCGTGGCATTTTGTCTGTTCAAATTAGGTACCCTCAACTTGACGTCTTTTTTGGCGTCAAGAATTAGTTTCGACAAATTTGTCAATCCTAAGGATTGCGGCTTAGTAGGTGCTACTTTTAACAGCTAACTATCCCTCTTTAATCTGCGATATCATTTATTCTTCTAAGAGCTTTCATTGTGATTTTATTCTGCTGAAACGTGAAAATGAAGCTTGGCGGGAACAGTCTAGTACACGTATTGAGTTTAAAGGGTGGGGTGGGGGTGAGTTTAGTACATCAATTTTCCTTTTTAAAATACGATATGAACATAACAGCTCTATATTTGACTCTTCTAGGGGAAAAAATAGAAAGTCCAATGGGGCAGTACTTTTTAAAGTGACACAAACAAATACTTAGTCACAGATTAGTGAAAAACATAACGACAAAAAGAGCAGCTATGGGTCCAGAGGATATAAAAAAACAACATAATTATAAAGATTTCTGACGATCCACCTTCCAATTTGTGGAACTATGATGAAACAAATCTTGCTGAGGATCCCGGTGTCACGGCCGCTTTAGTATAACGGGGACAAAATATACCGCATACGAAGTGCCATGAAGGCATGCACGACTCTCACGTGCTGTGGAAATGCTGAGGGAACTATGGCTCCTCTTTTTATGGCAAACAGGCAAACCACCTAAAGCTCACTATAACTGTAGAGGATATATATCGAAAGAACGGGCGGATAGCGGAAAAACAGACTCTGGAATAGTTAAAAAAGAACTGCAGAGTGCTGCAGTAAAATGTCGTTTAAAGTCATTTAGGTGAACTTGGGTCGGGGAAGGAAGGCAACAGATGAAGTACGACAAGTTGCAGATGATCTAAATATGGACGATGTCCTCGTGTAGGACCCGTACCCGTTTGGGACAACTTGGCCGGGCTGGATTAGGTTTGGCGGCGGCAAGCCGGACAAAGTAATGATCGCCGAAGACTGAAATGTAATCCGATTGAATTGTCGGAGTTGAGTGGAAGCACGGTCAGAGCGGTTGGTATAGGTGTCGGTAATGTCGAAGTGGTGCTCGTCAACGTATATGTACGTCCGGGGCATATACGTGAAGCATCGGTTACTCTCTCAAAAATAGAGAGTTGTTTGAGAAGTCAGAGGAAACCGACAATAGTGTGTGGCGATTTTAACGCCAAGCACGAGTCGTTCGGTGGTGACATCACTGACGAAACGTGGCTAACTTAGTAATTGAGAACGACAGAGAGTCACCACCCACTTTTTAGACCGTTAACGGAAGGAGTTGGTTAGACGTCACACTAAGTCGGGATGAGACGGCAGATAACTGGTTGGTACGAGAAGTGGAGGTACTTAGTTATTGAAAGTCCATTACATTCGCGGTAAACCGTGAAAGAGTAGCGCGAGCTTCGGTCAGTGAAAAAAGGAGAGTCGTCGGGTTGGCAAATTGGACAGTGTTCCGAGAAGAAATACAAGCGACTCTAGCAGAACAGGAAATATCTGCAGAGGACAGGGCTCTACGGTTTCAGGAAATTGCAATATGTGCATGCGAACCAAGTATCCGTTGTAAAAGGAAAAATATAATATAAGAACTGGAGGAAACGGTCAGATTAAGACCGAAAGTAAAGCCCCGGGCATCGACGGGTTTCCGTCAACGGGGCTGCAGCATTTACTGGAGGTGGCAGGGAAATAAATCTTAGAAGTATTAAATGCCTGCTTGAGGGAGCGAATTTTTCTGAGGATTTGGAAGCAGGCACATATTGCGTGGTTACCCAAACCAGCTAGTGAAGGGCAAGGACTGGTGTGTTTGTTACCCCTAATCGGAAAAGTGTATGACACGCTGTTGGCGGCAAGACTGTCATACCACTTGAGGAAAAAAGAGAAGGCTACCTGACATACAGTACGGCTTCTGTAAGGGACGCGGAACAAAGGATGTGTTGGCTAAGGCAGTGAGCGGAACAAAAAGGCGGACCAGGCTGGGCAGCATGTCCTGCTGGTAACGTTAGATATTTAAACGGCTTACAACTCAGCATGGTACCATACGCTTAGGAAAGTACTGGCAGAATCTGGATGTCCGACAAACCTGTCCAGAGCGGTAGCCAATTTCCTGGAGGAAAGGAGCGTAACTTCTGAAGGGGCTAAGAAAGACACCGGCAAGGGCTGTCCACAAGGGTCATGTTTAGGCCTGATCTTGTGGCTACTTATAACAGATGACTGGTTTAATGAAATCAACTCCATAGAATCGGGGGAGATGGAAGCAACAATCGAGATCCAGGCTTTTACGGCCTACCAGCTTATCACTATAATGGCGCCGTCAAGAAGGAAACTCGAGGCAGCTTGGTAGCGTACCTGGGAGACTTGCCAGAAGTGGGCATCGGCTCACAAACTGAAATATACCCGCGAGAACCGCAGGTTCTCTACAGGAGTGCGAGGAAAGGTACCAAAGCGCCTATACAATGGCACCCGGTGATTTAGATAGGAGACGTAACCATAAGGCCGGAAGCCAAAATAAAAAATCTGGGAGTGATCCTCGACTCAGGTCTACTTTGGGTAGAGCATACCAGATACGTAGCGGGAAAGATAGCAGGGGCGGCGCATATGGTACGAGCGGTATGGGGAATGACGTGGGATGGATCTAAAGTACCTTTGGGTCATATATAAGGGAGCAGTGAAGCTCCCATGTACGGCGCCGAAATTAATGGTGAAGGAGCGAAGGATTCTAGGATAACTAGAAAGCTTCAGTCAGCCCAAAGAACGTTTCTGTTGGACATGACGAACGCCTACATAACGACCTCCAACGCAGCACTGTCGGAGCTGGCGGGGTGTCCACCTTTGTGGCTGGAAGCACAGGAGCGGCATATAAGAATGTTTGGGGAAAACTAGGGTAGGGAGAAGGATCGTACACGGAGGAGCAAAGGAGAACAGGGGCGATAATAAAAGGAGCGGAAAAGACAACATGACGGTGGATATACACAGACCCGTTAAGAGCCGGAGGCGCGGTTCGAATACGCCTGGTGTCTATGAAGACAACGTAGTGACCGAAAGCAGAGGGCTAAAACTCGAGGACGGGTACCCGGTGCACATGGCGGAATTGTTCGCGGTGGGTACGGCAGTGGAAAAGGCCGCCACCTCTGCACGATGGAACCGTCAAAATCGCTTCCGATAGCAGAGTCGCCCTAGATATGCTCACCAGGAGGAAGGGAGGAACGACCGACTGAATCCACAGGAAGATGCAAGAGATAGAGCGAGCAGAAACAAAAATGCATCTCAAAGGCCACGCGAGAGCAAAAGCCGCCAGAAATAACCCCCTCGGTCATGAGAGGGAGAGGCTACGGTGATGAGTAGAACGATTAAAGGAAGTGCAAAGGAGAGCATTAAAGTAGAGTGGCAGAAGCAGTGAGATGAGACAAAGGGTCGGACCACTTGTCGATACATAGTGAACGTGGGTGTGGGCCTCGAGGGTTGGAGTGGTGGGCGGTGAGCTTGTTGACTCGCCACAGGCCCTTCAAAGGCTACTTTAGTAGGTTTAACCTAAGGCCCGGAACAGGAGAATGTGCTTGAGGAAACGGAGCGCAGGAGACAGCAAGGCATGTGCTGGAAGACTGCCAGATGGAAAATCGTAGGGCGGAAGAGAAAACTTTGCAAGAAACCAGAACAGGGTTGAAAGTTCCTACCAGTTCAAGGGAATTAGGTCTACCAAGAACGAGGAAATCAGGAATTTCAATGAATGGGCCGCAGAAATGGATCTGGAAGACGAAACGCGAAGTGCAATTGACGCAAACCGCGAAGAACGAGAGGGCGTCGGATATAGAAAGAGATGAGATTCCTGGAAATGCGAGAGTGGAGTGAACATTCGCATGAATGTGAGAGGGTTCTATGGGTCTAAGGTATTAAATTACCTAATCATTTTTGAGAGTTTAGAGGTTGTAGCGGTTTCTTTGAGGGTGGCTTAGACCTGACAGTATAGGAGGATACCATGGCTTAAAGTCTTCGGACGGGAAGACAGGGGCTTCGGCCGCAAGATCCTAAGCTGTCAGCACTGCCAGCACTTCCAGCACAGGTGTTACCGGTAAATCGAGAAAAAGTGCGAGGAGAGGGAAACAGACAAACGATAATAACATCAATTTGGTAAGTTCTGACACTTCAGTGAGTTCTGCAGAAAGTGAAAGTAATTAGCCCTGCAGAAAGTGAAAATAATTTACCTACATGGAAACAGTTCTGTTCGATAAATTATGGTGAGGAGGAGGAAGATAATGAACCTGTTGCTACCGTCCCTTCTAAACCCACCAAACCTCTCAACATAGAAATCGGAAACCACCTTATAGTGTACTATGAGGGGTTACACTATCCAGGGCGTGTAATACAGATGGATGGAGAAGGCAGTAAGATTTCATGCATGACAAAATCTGGCAAAAACTGGAAGTGCCCAAGTCTTTTTGATGATATTTGGTACAAATTTACTCAAATAGTCTGCAAAATTTCTGGACCTAAACAAATATCTAGGAAAAAATTTTTTGTTCTTGATATGAAGCGGTGAAAATGTCCTTTCATGTTAGTGAATTTAATAAGATTTTGTTTAAGTTGCAATAAATTTAATGCACTGTAACTTGTTTTTTGTGAGTATGGCAAAATTTTAATTCCTGCAATAAACATCCTTAAATATCCTGAACAATGTTGAAAATAATACATTGTTTATACTAAAATTGGTCTTGCTATCTATTAGGAGTCTAACGAAATGTTTGTGGTGGGGTTAATTTAGGACACATGCCTTTTCAAGGTAAAATAAGCTTGTAGCTACTAAATCGACCGCACTTGATGGGGTATGATTAGTACCTGAAATAATTACAGTCAATGTATTGCAAGCAAAGCCCTGAACAACAGAGAGAGAAAAATTGCATTCCACTGGAAAAATTAATAATTTGATGCCGCTTAAGAAATGTATCAAAACTGTACTAAAATAACCCCACTTTACGGTACCTGAATATTTCACCCTTCGGGGGAAACAGAAAAGATCTCTATCCTGCTTACAAAATGTTGAGTTTTGCAAAATCTCCAGGGTACTGCGGTAAGACTGCTCCCGGGTCACAGTGATTGACCATAGTCGTAGAAATAAGCCGATGTTAAATTAACAAAATCCAATACTACATTATTTTAAAATAATAAACTGGCGACATTTTTTATTTTCTGAGATTAAGAAATTTAGCCCAGTACAAGTGTACTACTTTTAAAAATTATCTTTTTTTCCAGATTCCGTTCCATGGTTTCCTAGTCGTATGCAGGATTTAGATAAATTTGTAAATCATATTTTGATGTTTGGAGCTGAACTTGATGCTGACCATCCTGGATTTACCGATCTTGTTTACAGGGCTAGAAGGAAACAGTTAGCTGATCTAGCCCTTAATTATAGATACGGGGACAAGTTACCTCACATTGACTACACAGAAGAGGAGATTGCAACTTGGGGTGTCATATTCAGAGAGTTGACAGAATTATATCCTAAATATGCTTGCAAAGAGCATAACCATATGTTTCCACTACTCATACAGAACTGTGGATTTCGGGAGGATAATATACCTCAACTGGAAGACGTGTCAAATTTCTTAAAAGGTTGGTATAGGGTACCTAGATTAGTCGTGTTTTTATAATAACGGATATTTGGGTTGACCTCGTCGGGTCTTAATTTTTGGTAACCACACTAAGTATAGGGAACACTAATACACGTTGAAAGGGAAATAGGATGCGAACCAAAAGAGCTCATAATATATAAGGTGTTCTATTTGAAATAAGCGGGTAATTGTGATTTGAATTTTACCAAGTGGCACGGCTAATTATCATCACCCTGTGCATTTAAAATAAACGCTATCAAATGTGTCGTATAGGTGCCAACCTGAAGGTCATCTGTGCAAAAACTGAGTCTTCTCAGTTGTGTTTACACAGAGAGATAGCGTGCAACGTTCACCTTGGTTTTCGCGAGAATTTAAAAAAAAATGGAAAAATTGCGAAAATGGTTGATTTTTCGCATATGGTATATTAGTAATAGTTTATCTCAAATTTAATGTAGAATTTAAAAATATAATGACAATTACCATGTTGTGTTTAAAATAAGAAAGTTGATGGTAACTTCCGGTTAAATCGGAAGCCTGACATAAAGTAAACTATTTTCACTGAACTGGAATTTATCTCAATCGTATGAGTGTAGATGTTTAAATTTAAAATAGGAATAGTTATTGAGAAATGATTAACTAAAATTCTTGGCGCCACACCCTGTATATAGGTAGAGCATTTAGAAGTTTTAAAACCCGCATTCGCGAACATAAAATAAGCTTTGAACATAATAAATTTGATCCAAATTATGCAAGTCATTTATTAAATAATATTCATCCTTTTAACGATGATCTGGACATCCTCCAATTAAGTACAACGTTTTAAATGAAATTTGTGCGAAGCGGTAGAAATCAACAAACAAAAAAATACAGAAAATTTACTTAATGCTCAAATCGACCAAACCTATAATAGCCTCGTATGAAACATGTGTGCACGAAATAATAATTAAGCGAGGAGAGTTTACAGACCCCGAAGCCTCGGTGGTTCAGGGGCAAGAACGTGTGCCTCTGAACCGAAGCGTACTGGGTTCGATCCCAGGGTACTCTTTTCACTTTTTCAGTACAAACTGTAATATTAACGTCAACTGAGGTTCTGGCATTGAATTTGAGCAAGGTGAATGTCTGCAAGTTCCGCCCTTCGGAGGGGGCGTAAAGCGGTCGGTCCCGTGTCCATTCGATGTTGGGCACGTTAAAGATCCCTACCTTCCTTAGAGAAAGGCAGGGGTTCGGCAGAATTTCCAGGATAGTTAGGTGAAACTGCTCCCTGGCGTCGGTGATTGGCCATAGTCGCGGAAATAGGCTGATGTTAAAGAAACAAAACATACACACACAGTTTACAGACCTGTCTATGCCATAAATGTCCCCATAAAAATAGGTAGTACTGAGTGGATTTTGGAGCTCTACCGTTTACGTGAGAAGACAGAACCGTGTCTATTCTTAGAAATGTTTATTGAACACGGAGTATGTATCTAGAATTTCAAAATCTTACTTTCATTCCGTATTTGACAAAGCTGAGAACTTCAGCAAAACTGCAGTTATACATTAAATACAATTATGGACGCAGCAAGTGCGTTATGGTAGTGAATTTTCATAAAAATGTTTTTAATAATAAATATGTGTGTTTAAGAAAGCAGGCATCAAATTTGGTTACCAGTATAACCTATATAGTAAAAACAATGTGCCATGTTTCATCAAAATAACTTTATTGTGTGAAAATGTATAGAAATTTTCAAAAGTAAACTTAAAGTGTTCCCGAAAAAACACGTTTCTTGGTCAACCTTATAGGTTAATAGCAAATTGAGCTGTTCAAATATGAAACATTTGATCAAAATTCGCTACCATAACGCACTTGCTGCGTCCAGAATTTCTTTTCTTATAAACATGTATTATATTTCGATGGAAAATGCAAAAGTGCAATAACATGAGGCGTGTTTGATTAAAAAAAGGAAATTTATATCACCAACGACTTATGGGCCATCCTGTGATTGTAGAAATATTATTTTAAGATGTAGCTCAAGACACCCCATAATTAATATATACAAATTTTTTTCATATCTTATATAATAACGGATATATTGAGCTTTATTGAAAATTCGACAAAAATTATATACCATTAAACGATAAACTCTATAGCTAAGGCTACTGCCAAGCATCAGAGAAAGGTTCTATTTGAAATGAATTTTCTGCAAATATTTTAGTAAAATGAAGGACAATGACGGTTGAAACTAAGACTTTAGGGTTTATAAAACATCCTTCTTGAGAGATTTTATTTCTATAGCCCGTGTTAAATTCAAGTTATTTGCCTAAATGTTGCCAATTTTGACATTTTAAATCGCCACCTTGACGTTTTGAGGAAAACCCCAATTTATTTTTCTTTAAATGCCTATAACTTTTTTGTCTTTTGACCAACATAGCTAAATTTTGGCAGGTAACTTATCTATAAGGATATAAACCTGCGTAAAATTTGGTTGCCCTTGCTTTGTTAATTCCGGAGATATAAATTTTTTTCGAAAGAAAACACAAAATTTTCCGGGAAAACCTGGGCAGATTTTCCTGGCTAACGAACTTGTCCAAGCCATTTGCAAGAGGAATTTTTTCACATTATTTTTTGAGTTATCGGTGTGATACACACACACACACACACACACACACACACACACACACACACATATATATATATATATATATATATATATATATATATATATATATATATATATATATATATATATATATATATATATATATATATATATATATATATATATATATATATATATATATATATATATATAAACATATAAAAATTGAAACTGACGCCGGATATGTTTTCTGGGGGGCTTAATTAGCGCTTATTTGAAGAAATTTTTTCAAAATTCAAAAGTCGGAATCTCCACATTAGTGAATTTTTTTAAAGAAAATTCACTAAAATAGTGTAAATCAATTTGTTTGTTTATCTAAGTTGACAATGGATTTACATCAAGTGGCGACCTCCACAATATCACAAATATACATAAACTACTAATTGACATGTTTTCTATCTTTAAAGACACATTATCAGCTTATATATATGTAACTCATTGCAGATTGTACGGGATTTACTCTTAGACCAACGGCTGGTATGCTGTCATCAAGAGATTTTTTGGCTGGCTTGGCTTTTAGAGTGTTTCATTCAACCCAGTATATCAGACATGCTAGCAAACCATTGTACACTCCAGAACCTGATATTTGTCATGAATTGCTAGGTCATGCTGCCTTATTTGCTGATCCTTCGTTTGCTCAATTTGCTCAAGAAATAGGACTTGCATCCCTGGGGGCACCTGATGAATACGTAGAAAAACTAGCCGCGGTAAGAACCTTGAGCCAGTCTTTATAATATAAGATTTCCAAAAAACTCTTCAGCTGTTGTATTATCTATGACGTATATGTATTCTTTGTATTGGATAAAAATAACAACCATCCATATTTTCCATCGTTTGAAATTTTTTGTATTTAAATTTGATTTTCTATCAAAGATTTAAGAAAAAACATTTACACGAATAATAAAATCGTTATTCCTCACTTATTTTAATTAATATCTGTTAAGTGGTAAATTATTATTAAACCACAACGCGTTATACGTAGAAGTTTTTTTCTTAAACGCCTTTCCGCGTCAGACCGCTTGCTGAGCCCATGACTTATTTGTCCACGCCTTCAGATCAAAAGTAAAAGTAAGCCACATATCCCCTGAAATGTAAATTTGGACATAAGCGTATATATTTATACTAGGTCATTCCAAATTTGCTATGATTATTAGCTTTGCCAGATATCCTTCCATAAAGCCAGGTTAATTAAAAACGGAATTTTCGAAACGCGAATTCGATAAAACTCTGGAGGTGTTTATCTTATATTTTGACAAATGATGTTTGTCAGATCGAATAAGCTTTTAGATTTACCATATAAACCTTTGTTTCATGTACCTGTTATACGAAGTCCGTGACTTATTGAATGAAACACAGGGTTATTTCTCAACATCGTCTCCTTTGAGCTCTATACATTTCGTCCACCGTTTCTCCAATTTTTGTATCCCTTCCAAAAAATACGATTTGTCGAGGTCCTCAAAATAGGTATTTATGCAATTTTGCCATGGAGACTACACATATGTGCACCCTTGCATTGTCTTGGTGGAAAAGAACTTTTTTCTTCGCCAAATGCGGTCGTTTTTCTTCAAATCGTCATTGAATCAGTCCAATAAGTTGGTCTAATATTCTCCATTGATTCTTCTTCCCTTTTGAAGGTAATCAATGTGGATTATATCGCGTGTATCCAAAAAAACGATCGCCATGATTTTATTGGCTAACAAACCCACCTTGGGCTTCTTCGGCACCGATTCGCACGGAGCAACCCACTGTTTTGACTGCTGCTTGGTCTCTGGTGTGTTGTGGTGAATCCATGTTTCGTCCACAGTTACGAAACGGTGCAAAAACTCGTCACTATTGCGGTTGAACAACGCCAAACACTCCTTCGAAGTTGTAACACGATCGCGTTTGTGGTCGATTGTGAGCAAGCGCGGTACCCATCTCTCGGATAGCTTTCTCATACCCAAATGATCATAAAAAATCGAAACCCCTGAGCCATGTCATATGCCTATGGCTTCCACAATCTCCCGCACTTTCAATCTCCGATCGGCCAACACCATAACGTGAATTTTTTCAATTGTTTAGGGTTTAGCGACCTCAACTGGGCGTCCAGAACGTCCGGTGTCATTTGTGCTTGTACGGCCGCAACGAAATTCGGTAAACCACTTTTTTACCATAGAAATTGAAAGTGCAGAGCCCCCATGGTGTTTATCAAGCTTACCTTTGGGTGAGTGATGGTTTTTTTGCAAAAAATAATGTTTGATGAGCACACGAAATTCACTTTTTTCCATTTTCGTTATAACTCAAAAGGGTTTATGCTTTCAATGGCCATCTAACACAAACTATATGATGCAGCTTGTTCAATTTGACAGGAGTCAACTGACAGATGCTTGTTGGCAGGAGCAGTGTTGCCCTTCCTATGAAGAGGCGGGAAATTCAAATAGTCACGGAATTATTGACCCGCCCTCGTATATAGTTGCCCGTGCCTGTTCAAAAAAGTTTGTTAGAAAAAGTTGCCAGAAGACACGCAATATGATTTCAGTTTCTATGTTTTTAGATTACCTCAAATATGTATATGGAAAATGATTGACAATAATATGATACAACAGCAAGATCTATATCAAAAATTGTATTTGTAGATTACAGTGGGATAATCTTATTTACGGATATTAATCAAGTAATGTTGTACTATGAAAATAAATTAACGATTATAATTTATATATCCCTGGTTTCTTATTTCTGTAGTACTAAATATTTATGTATATTGCTGCTGTCAGTTATATGTAAAATTTACTAGTCAAGATTTGAAACCCTGTTTTGCCTAACTACATTAAATTATGTGAGTCTTATTACGGTAGGTACGTTAAATTAAAATAAATGTTAAAAACAGAAAAGATCGCTTAATAATAAATAATTTGAACGAAAAGTGAAACCTATAACACGAAACTTCTAAACACCTCAATACCTATTTGGTATTACACATCTTCCAACACGCCAAAAGAGCCTGGGTAGTTTTTAATCCTGGGTGGTTTTTCACGTACATGCTTGTATATTATTCTAGTGAGATCAATAAATCTTGTTGAGTTTAAGTTTGGGTGGTTGAGTGGTAAGAACGTGTGCCTCTCAACCGAAGGGTACTGGGTTCGATCCCAAGGTTCTCCTTTTACTTTTTTAATATATACTGTAACATTAACATCAACCGACATGGTGGCCTTGTTGTTTCAGCAGGTTGAATGTCTGCACGTTCCGCCCTTCGGATGACGCGTAAAGCCGCCGGTCCCGAATCCATGCGATGTTAGGCCCATTAAAGATCGCCACCGTCCTTACACAAAGGCAGGGGTTAGACAAAATTTTCAGGATAGTGAGGTGAAACTGCTCCCTGCCGGCGGTCATTGGCCATAGTAACGGAAATAGACCGACGATAAAGAAACAAAACCCATACACAACATGTCAAGAAACTGTAAAATTCGCAGGTCAAAATTAAACTCAATTTATTATTTCCATCCCCAAGGTTCTAAATTTGGGAACTAGCAAAAAATTCAAACATTCCAATTATCAAATTTTCCGCTGTCATAATATTTAAACTGAACCAAATATTATAACGTACCTCTTGTAATGTTTAACTACTGTGCGTTTTTTGCGGCAAGTCCAGTTGTATTGTTTTTTTTTATATTAAATAAATCAAAACACAAATTCGAAAAATAAATGTCCACGATCACTTAACTAATATAACAACTTAATTAACTATGGCATTTCTAGTTTGGTATCTTTCTTTCAACAGTTTGGTTTACTAGTTTGCTTAAGGTAAAGTAAGTCAAAGCAATAGTTACAGTGTTAAGCTTTTTGAACTTTGGTGCTTTAAGGCATGGTAACTAACAGGACATAGACAAATATGTCACAGACCGATCAAGTGCTCAGACTTATGAGGAAAAGAAAAAATATATATTTTTTGAATCAGGAGTGAAGAATCCTGTATGCACACCTCATTCACGCACCATAGTGTGTGAAATATCAAGGTAAACTCCACGGCATAGAGTACCTCACCTTAGTCCATACCTCCGTCGGAAAGGTTTGACAAACAATGACGTTGGGATTTGAATGGTTCCGTTTTGTTTCACCGCGGGGGCGTTATCGGTTAGAGATAATTTTTGGACGCTTGTGGTTAAGTAGTCGGTGGCACTACGGAGAAGAGTATTTGGGTGACAAGCGGCTTTCGCGAACTGAGTGGTAAATAGCTGAGTTATAAACTCAAGTATTAAGGGCATTTTCAGATCAGAGTGAATTTGACTACTTCTGACAAACCGTGGCGCTCCGGTAACCAATCTTAGAATACTATTCTGGATGATTCGAAGTGCCTTGATGTGTGTGCGGGCCGCATTGGCACATGCAGGGAATGCATAGGTCAAGGCTATCCGCAATATGACTTTTTACATGAGCAAATTCTTTTTCATGGACAATTTGGAAATTCTATTAAGTGGAAAGAACTTCGAGGTGAACATTGATATGAGGGCGTCATATCAAGAGTTTGTCGAGGAAAACCCCAATGTATTTGGCGGAGTCTTATCAGGAAATTAGACGGTTGTCCCATGATATATTATCATGAGGTATGTGTCTCCTTTTAGAAAATAGGAGTTATGTGAATTTGTCAGGGTTTATGGCTAGACATGATTTTATATACCAGTTTTGCAGCTCGTCTACGATTGCTGGTAGGCGCTGGGTTATTATCCTCGGCTTAGTGGGCCTGCTGAGGATGGTAGTGTCGTCTGAGCACAGTGCGTATGTCACGTTTAGGGGCGGTGTCGGTATGTCTGCGACAAATATATTGTACAGCAGAGGGAATATAGCGGAACCTTGCGGGAGGCCAGCCCCGGCTGAGTATATTCTAGATCTGGTTCTTAGTTGTTTAGCCTGGAACTCCCTCTGTTTAAGGTATGACCCGATGAGGAGTATTAGAGGGAGCGGATAATTAAATGATAGAAGTTTGTTAAGGAGGTGCCAAACCCTGTCGAAGGCTTGAGCAATGTCAAGATATATCTATTACTCTAATTGAATTATTTTTATTGAATCCTACAGTGACGTTTTGTACCACACAAAAGACTTGGTCTGTGGTGTCTGAATCCGAATTGCTGGTCCGGAAGGATATGGTTTTCCGAAGTGTATTAGGCTGGCCTTTTCTGAATTAATTAGCCCTTCGGCGACTTTGTCGATGACGGGTAGTAGCTAATTGGCCTGTAGTTTTGGGGAAACAGCAGGTTTTTCCCGGGTTTTTGGATGTTGATAATATCAGCAGGTTTCCACATGCATGGAAATGTTAAAATCGTTATATGGCGTGTTGTACACATCGGTGCGATCACCGAAGTTGAGCAGTCAGGCACGGTCGGTATTTGGTGAGTGACCACCTGGGAACATGCGTGCCGTTGAATGCCCCTCGAAGGCAATGGCGAAACTTCGAATATATTTGCCAACCAAGTTATTTTTAATAAACAGCGACACTCGGGATAAGTTTTTATGCTGTATTCGTTAACAAATTTACTTCCACATCGTCACAACAAAAATTTCGTTTTTTTTTGCTAAGACGACGTAAAAAGTCTCAAAACATAGCGAAAACTTGTTTCTGGAACGAAATTTGTGTGTCTGTCGGTCGGTCGGTCGATCGGTCTGTCGGTCTGTAGGCATGTACGTCTGTCTATTAATAGGCGCAATAACTTTCGAACGAAATGAGGTTTCATCTTCAAATTTGGTATTCGGTTAGCACGCGACAAAGAAACGCTTCTAATTGTTTGTGGGTAAGATGGCTTCAGGGGGTAGGTGATAGATAAGGGGCGAGTTGGTAAAAATTGACATATTTTCAATAAAACTCGAGTAATATAACGTTCTAAAAGTTTATGGGTGCAGGAATACAAATATTTTTTTTGTGGTTAAGTCTTGGGCGCTAAATTTATACCATGAGAATGTCTTGCTGAAGAGAATAAATTATCACAGCTATGTCAAAGCTATAAGTCAATTTGCAGCACTATTATAATACTAATATGCAGGCTAAGTCAAACGAGCAGAATTAATCTTTTCCGCCTTTAATTGAAAAGGCACGAAAAAATTATTACCAAGAGAATATTTCTCATTTGTAAATATCCATAGCACAAAACTAATTTGACTTATACAGGGTGGTTTATTTTGCTGCACAGTACTTACATCATTTGTTTATTTCATATGGGATACCCTATTAACTATTGCATTTGCGTACTATATACATATTTTGGTCTGTTTCTAATATGATTACATTTTTTGAAATTTCTTGTTTTTGTAGAGGTAATTTTAAATTATATGAGGACTAAAACACACGCCCAACACTGGTAAGTGCACTTTAGAGAACCCAAATAGTGCACTTTATAAGTTTAAGCTTCAACTTTTGATTTTTGATAAGTATTTCTTTAAGTCTCACTAATCTATTAATGTGGTGCAATATAACGGGGTGTGCTTACACTTAAATTAATAATTAACACAGGATGTTGAACGTTTGCAATCTAAAAGTTGATTTAGCGTTTAATACCTATTTGATAAACTTTTATCATTTTTATATGGATTTCAATTTTTGTGATTTTAGAATATTTGTAATTCACTAACTGACTTTTACTTATAGTGTTTCTTTTTTACTGTTGAATATGGCCTATGCAGAGAAAATGGAAAATTGAAAGCCTATGGAGCAGGTCTACTTTCCTCGTTTGGGGAAATGCAATATGCTTTGGAGGAAAATAAAGCCGAAATTAGACCATTTGATCCTGCCAATATAATTACTCACAAGTACCCGCTATCCGCATATCAACCAGTTTATTTTGTTGCAGAAAGTTTTGAAGATGCAACAGAAAAAGTTATGTAAGTGTAAATTTTAAAAAAATATTCTCTAGTCGGTATTTATTTATTTGTTTTATATATATATATATATATATATATATATATATATATATATATATATATATATATATATATATATATTTATTTATTTATTAAACACTGCACATACCAACAGCATGAGCCTTTTAAGAGTAACAAGATGCAGTATAATAGGAAAATTCACTAAATATAACATATATAATTTGCAATACACGTATATCAGAAATGAATGTACACAAAAAGAACACGTAATAATAATAAATATAACTTCGGGACGCAGCAAGCGCGTTATAATAGTGAATTTTCATAAGAATTTTACGCAATTAGTACGGCATATTACTAAAAGTAACACTTTTAGTTTAGAGAGACGACGAAGATCGGGTTTTGAGGTTCTAATAGAAGATAATTTGAGGAATTTCTCTTTTTCTATTATCATAAAAAATATTCCAATCTTGTGTTCCAACTCCTTTTAAGAAAAAAGCTTTGAATGGCCAAAACTCAATTTTCTATGACGCTAGAAAATTAAAATTTGGTGAATCTAGGTACTGCAAGTCTCTTTAAAAGAAACTTGTATTACAAATTTCATTAAAGTTACAAAAGCTTTCCAGAAGTAAATTTCATTCACGTTTAGAAAAGAAATGTATCTGCGAATTTATAAACGTGGCAGGTATTTTTCCTTGGTAATGCCCTGCATAATTTCGTTTTAGTCACCCTAATCGAACCGGTTTTTGCAACAACAAAAAGTTTTTTGACACAAATTCTATTAGTGAATTTTCTTAATAAAAATGTACTAATATTAACAATAAAAAATGTCTGCTGAAATAGTTACTTTATCTAACTTGGGTATGTTATTTTCTGTGAGTGTCATTTCATAGAAGAATCCATTATGGTAAACTAAACCCGTATTTCTTCTGCGATCCATTTTAATAGTTTTTTAACACAGCAAGTCAAAACAAACAAAATATTCCTACTACTGAATTCATAAAAGTCAAGAAATCAATACATTATTCAAATAACTTATCTACTTGAACAATTAATCAACGAATATTAAGGTTAATACTCTTATTCTTTGATTTCCAATTTGAGAAACATATTATACGAACATTTACTATTTAACCTCAAAAGGGGACTGTCAAGTTATAGTAAATAAACAAAATACGTTATTATTCTTTGGATTCCAATTTTAGAAGTATAATATACAAGTTGTTATATCTATTTCAATGACAATCATTTACTATTTAACCTCAAAACAGGGCTGTCAAATCATAATAAATAAACAAAATACGTTATTATTCTTTAGTTTTTAATATAAAATGAAATATACAATCATTTGCTTAACCTTAAAACAGAACTGTCCAATCATAATAAATAAACAAAACACACTATCCCATCTGGTTTTTACTTCAGGCAGCTGATATAAAACTTCCTTATTTCCCCTCTAACTTTCAGACTGGGTAATTTTGAACATTTTACAAATCCACGCATCCGAATATAGCCGAGGGCGGTCATTAGGGTGGCCTCGCCATACTTCGGGCGTGAACGTTCGTTGTACATTAGGATGTCGTGGCGATCTCGCCTTACGTGAGTTGTTTTATTGGTTATCGCTGCATTATGATGTATGCCTGTGGTATATATATATATATATATATATATATATATATATATATATATATATATATATATATATATATATATATATATATATATATATATATA
Organism: Tillus elongatus; assembly: GCA_964006375.1. Taxonomy (NCBI): domain Eukaryota; kingdom Metazoa; phylum Arthropoda; class Insecta; order Coleoptera; family Cleridae; genus Tillus; species Tillus elongatus. The sequence continues at coordinate 81,424,581 of OZ023263.1, read as the reverse complement.
TATATACTTAATGTTTCCTAATAAGAAAAAATGTTTTGTAATAAAATATTAACAATACATAAAAATCAAATAGCATTGATTTTGACAACTAAGAATAAAAATAATTTGATTGGTTTTTGTTGTTCTAGGAAGTATGCTTCGACTATTCCGAGGTCATTTGGAGTGAAATACAATCCTTACACTCAACGAATTGAAGTATTGGATTCCAAACTGCAAGTCGAGACACTATTTAGAAACCTATGCACTGAAATTACAAAATTAACAGAGGTGATGAAAAAATTGTGATATAGATTTGTAGCTAATGTAAATAGATAGATAGTAATTAAGAAATTGTTAGTACGTGTTTCTCAGAATGTGAGAATATCCTACAGGCACAGTCTGAAAAATACAGGATGACAATGATAGACTTAACGTAGTTTTATTTTATAAATAAATTTTTTACAAAAAGTTAAAACCACATGTTTTTTTAAAAATTATAGTGAATTTTCATTAAGAAAATTGACTATTTGAGAGGTATCGATGGTAACACTTTCGGAAAATTTCTTGAAATAGCGTGAATTAGGAGAACCCAATGCTCGTTTGAATGTATATGAATGTATATGTATATATAACCGATAACTCCAAAACACTTTTCGACAAAATTTGGGAATTACCCTTATTTTGTTAATGCCCTGGATGAACTCATTTATCAGATTTTAATGGTCAATTTTTCTTAACAAATAATAAAAAAAATAATTTAAACGCAATATCTTTCAAAAGTTTCAAATGATTGAAATGAAAATTTATAACTTAAAAGAACATACATAGACGTGATTGTGTACCAATTTTCTAGTTTTTCTATGAAAGAAAAATTAAGTTATTCGAAATTAATAATAAAATAATCTACGATATCACTTCAAATCCTGCAATGTAATATCTACAATGTTGGACAAAAACAGATGACGTTACTTGTAATGCTATGCAATTTAAATAGATCGTAGATAAAAATCTAACAATGAAAGTTACAATCATTGCAAGATGTCAAATGTAGCTGTTTCTTACCGGGGTTGCCAGATCTTCAGAAATTTCATGTAGTTAAACTTTTCATGTATAAACACCTCAAATTTTCACAACTTCTGATAATAAAGAAAACATTTAATAAAATTTGTATCTATCACTTAGTTAAAAATAGTGTTACAAAGCACTGCAATAGACGTAGGTGCGGTGTTGCCACACCTCCAGAATTTCCCCAACATCTGGGACTTTTTGCACAATCTGGCAACACCGCCTACCCACCCCCCTGGGGGTGCCTGGGGTGACCCCCCACAGGCGAAGTCTCAACCCTCTAGGACCAAAAATAACGAAGTTACCAACTTGTACCCCGTCGGAACGGATAACTGAGGTCTGCGCATTCCGAACACCCTGTATATACACCCTGTATACGCAGAGAACCCTTACACCCTGTATACGCAGAGAGATCTTATAGTTCGAGAAACACCTCTTGTGTAACATAGGAGTGATGACCACATTTGGATCATCCTGTATATGCATCCCCCTGTATACACACGGGACTGATCTGTATTCACAGAACCTTCTAGTAAAAGAAGGTCCTGGTAAATTCTGGAATGGAACGCTCCAGAAAGTGGTGGAAGGTACGGCGAGTATATAAACGCGAAAGCAACCCAGGACAGTTGAGTTCAGTGAGATAATGTTGAAGTTACTAGAAGAAGCAGTAACTAGTGTGAAGTAGAGACCGTAGTTTCAGTATAGTGACTTGTGTGCAGATTAGTAACCAGTGTAAGGCCAGATAAACTAAGTGTTTTGTGAGAGAGACATTCTAGACCTTTTATTGTATCCATATTTAGATAGTAAATAAAGTTGTTTTGTTAAAATTTAAAGTCTCACTTATCCAGAACCCGGAGAAAACGCAACAATTTGGTGTCGGAAGTGTGGGATAAGTGAGTGAAGAAGTGGACAACTAAGCTAGCTGTAAATGGTAAACACTAGATCGACTGACTACGACGAGATGGCTGAAATCAAAGAGTTGATGGACTTACTCAAGAAGCAACGCGAAGAAGATAAAGAAGACCTCAAGAGGCAACGCGAAGAAGACGAACAACGGCGACAAGAAGATGAAAGAAGACGGCGCGAAGAAGACGAGAGAAGACGGCAAGATGAGGAACAGAGGCGACAAGAAGATAAAGAAGAGCTCCGAAGTATGTTCCACAATATAAGAGTCGATGTAAAAGAAGAAATTGAACAGATCAACGAACAAATAGAAAATGTGGACAAGAAAGTAGAAAATGTGGACAAGAAAGTAGAAAATGTAACAGAGGATTTGAATAAACGATGGGAAGAAGTGGAAGGGTTGAAAGAACAAATGAAGATGATCATGAAAGGAACAGAATGCACACATAAAGAACTGACCGAACAGTTGATTGTCCAGACTGATAGAACTGAACCAAGAGGAGTTACTGGAATGGCCCCAGTTCAAAATCGGCCGGAGGCGGATGTACCAGCCGTGCAGCAGCCTCATGGAACCTTGAAGCCGCCGACTTTTGACGGAGAAACATCGTGGCCCATGTACAGGAGGCAGTTTGAGGCGGCAGCTCTCAGCAATGGGTGGAGCGAACAACAGGCAGCAACTGCTCTAATTCTCTCGCTTCGAGGTAAAGCCCTAGAAATCCTCCAGAACATCCCGGAGTCGAAACAGCAAAACTACTTAACAGTGATACAGGCCCTAGATTTGAGATATGGTAACAAGTACATGAGCCAAGTCTACCAGACACAACTAAAGACAAGGGTCCAGAAGCCAAATGAGATTCTGCAAGAATTCAGTGCCGAAGTGGAGAAACTTGTGCGACTGGCATATCCCCAAGCCCCAGAAGAATTTGTCAACCAGATCACCGTCCAGACCTTCATAGATGAGGTACTTGACAATGGAATGCAACAAGCTTTAAGGCTCGGAAGATTCAAAACACAGACTGCGTCATTTACGGCTTGGAATTTGAAGCAGCAAAGAATGCATCTCAACCTCACCGCAACAGGCTGCGCGAAGTGAAGGAGAAATGGGGACCTTTCAGACACGTCTGGGGAGCTAAGGCAGGAAATAAAGTTTATAAAGGAAGCCATAAGCAAGCTCACTGCAACGGTCGGAGCACGTAAAACGAAAGCAGATTGGTCAGACATAAAATGCTACAAGTGTGGTAGGAAAGGACACATTAGTAGACAGTGCTCACAAACCCAACAGGTGGCTCGCAGAAGACAAGAATACACCAACAGGGAGCGCCATCAGGGAAAACGACCTGACGCCAGTGTAGGTGGGCGACACGTGGCATGCGAGACAAAGGCCCCAAAGTCAGGGTCTCCACTATCCGACGCTACCGCGAGAGCCTCGTTATACCTGGTAGCATAGACGGGAGACAATGCAGTTTCACCATCGATACTGGCGCCAATAGATCCGTTGTACGACCAACAAACAGCCTGTGTTGGAGACAGCGAAAGGGGATAGGATACCCGTGCATGGAGAGGCCATTGTTTACATTAAGCTGGGCAGTACTGAGCTGCAGGTAAAGGCTGTCGTCGCAGAAATCGTCGACGAATTTATTTTGGGCTTGGATATAATGGAAGAGTTTGATGTCTTTTCAGTGGACTTCCAAAATAAGATTTTGAGAATCGGCAACGAAGAGTTGTATTTGTCTCCAACAGCAGGCGAAGCTAATCTCAGGGTGAGACTTATTGTCGACGAGGATACACGGATTCCTGGTAACAGTGAGAAGATTGTCAAAGCCAGACTAGAGAAGAAACTTGATTGTATGTCTGCTCTCATAGCAGAGCCCCTGCAAGATAGACGTGATGGTGCCCTTGTCGCACGATGCTTAGTAGACCAGAAGAAGACAATACCCATAAGAGTGGCTAACGTACAAACTAACAGGGTCACATTGAAGAAAGGTGAGGTTATCGCCACTTGCGAACCCATTGACCGAGTGACATTGTCCAAAAACGTGACACCCACTGCATTAGACAGAAGACTGCCAGTAGAAATAGTAGAGCGGTTCAAGAATTCATGGGGCCAATTGAACAATATGGAGATGGCCCTGAAGTTCGTATTGGAGGAGGCCGATATTTTCGCTCAAGATAAAATCACCGGTCGTACGAGTCTAGTACAACACAGAATTAATACTGGGGACGCAAGACCAATTAGACAGCCGCCGAGAAGGCTGCCTTTTGCGAAGCAATCAGAAATCAAGGCGATGGTTAACGAAATGCTGGAAGATGGTGTGATCGAGGAGTCTAATAGTCCTTGGTCGTCCCCAGTAGTTTTGGTCACCAAGAAAGACGGCACTATGAGATTTTGCGTGGACTATAGGAAGCTGAATAATGTCACCAAGAAAGACAGTTATCCCCTGCCCCGGATCGACGACACTTTGAACACCTTGGCCGGATCAAAGTGGTTCTCTACATTAGACCTGAAAAGTGGCTACTGGCAAGTAGAACTCCATAAAGACGATAAGGAGAAGACTGCTTTTTCAACCGGGAATGGGTTGTACCAATTCAAGGTCATGCCATTCGGCTTATGTAATGCTCCTGCCACCTTCGAGCGACTAATGGAGTTAGTGCTGAGAGGACTGACATGGGAAACATGCCTGGTGTATCTCGACGATGTCATGGTGATTGGAAGGACTTTCGATGAACACCTATCGAATCTGAAGCAAGTTTTCTCCAGGCTGAGAGGTGCCAATCTGCAACTCAATCCCAAGAAATGCGTCCTCTTCCAGAAGAAAGTGAGTTTCCTCGGACATGTCGTTTCTGAGAAAGGGATAGAAACCGATCCAGAAAAAATAAAGGGAGTAAGAGACTGGCCTGTGCCGAAGAACAAACATGAGGTCAGAAGTTTTCTGGGACTTTGCAGCTACTACCGACGCTTTGTGAAATACTTCAGCAGCATTGCGAAACCTCTGCATAGCCTAACTGAAAATAAGGCCGAGTTCATCTGGTCACCAGATTGCCAAGAGTCTTTTAGAGAACTCAAACATCGTCTTCTCACTGCTCCTATACTGGCTTATCCTCAGGACGAAGGACAGTTCATACCGATGCTTCTCAGTATGGCATTGGGGCAGTACTCTCGCAGATCCAAGCCGGAGAAGAAGTTGTGATAGGCTACTTCAGCAAAACGTTCGGAAAAGCAGAAAGAATTTACTGCGTAACCCGGAAACAACTGCTGGCAGTTGTCAGATCCATTGAACATTTCCACAGCTTCCTGTACGGAAGAACATTCCGCGTGAGGTCGGATCACTCTGCTCTGCAATGGCTTCTGAACTTTAGAAATCCCGAAGGACAGATAGCACGATGGATAGAGAAACTGCAGAGCTACGACTTCCGGATTGAACATCGAAGAGGAAGAAGTCACGCCAATGCAGACAGCCTGTCAAGAAGACCATGTTCAGTGCATGAATGCAAATTTTGCGAGCGACAAGAGAACAAAGAGATCGACAAAGTAACTCATCAGATCAAACAACTGGTGACGGAACAGGAGAATAATACCGATCCAGACGTAAATCTTGAATACATCAGAGATGCACAGAAGACAGATCCAGACCTGAAAATATTAGAGAATGGTTAGAAAAGGGGAAAAGACCTGAGTGGCACGATGTGTCCCGGTTTGGGGCGGAGGTTAAAGGCTACTGGCTACAATGGGACTCCTTGTGTCTGAAGAATGACTTGATCACTCGAAAATGGGAAACTGCCGATGGTAGAGACTGTATATACCAGACCGTTGTGCCAAATGAGTGCATAGACAGTGTTCTTCATGAGTTACACAATAGTAGAAGTGGAGGCCACTTTGGGGTCAACAGGACTCTCGCCAGAGTCAGAGACCGCTTCTATTGGATAAACTGCCTAAGAAGCGTGGAAGAATGGTGCAAAAGGTGTGACCAATGTGCTTCAAAGAAAGGACCAAAGACCCGATCCAGAGGAAAAATGATGCAGTACATCTCAGGTACACCGTGGGAGAGAGTTGCCGTAGACATCGCAGGACCTTTTCCAATCACAGAGTCTGGGAACAGATACATAATGGTGGCGATGGACTACTTCTCAAAATGGCCTGAAGTTGCGCCGATCCCCAACCAAGAGGCAACGACCGTAGCAGAAGCCCTGATGGAAAATGTCATATCACGGCATGGCGTACCCTTGGAGATTCACACCGACCAGGGTCGGAATTTCGAATCAGAGGTCTGGAAGAGCCTAATGGACTTGCTAGGCATAAAGAAAACAAGAACAACGCCACTCCACCTTCAATCAGACGGCATGGTAGAACGGCATAACAGGACCATCAATCAGTATCTTGCTATGTTTGTCGACGAGAATCAGAGAACCTGGGACAAGCTGATACCTCTGTTCCTCCTAGCTTACAGAAGCTCTCAGCATGAAGCTACCGGCTACACTCCATCCATGATGTTGACCGGCAGAGAGATGCGGTTACCAATCGACATGACCAGACCACCACCAAACGAGGACATAGCGGACCTAGCTACGTTACCTGAGTATGTCGCCGACCTAGAAGGAAAACTGCGCACCATACACAGATGTGTCAGAGATAGGCTCCTCTTAAGCAGTGACCGGATGAAGACGTGCCTGGATCGCAGAGCAACACCCCATACATTCAAGGAAGGTGATGCAGTGTGGTTGTACCAACCAACAAGGAGAAAGGGCCTCAGTCCCAAACTTCAGAAACCATGGGAAGGGCCATACTTGGTGACTAAGAAATATAACGACCTAGTCTACAGAATCCAGCTGTCTCCAAGAACTAAACCCAAAGTTGTTCACATAGAGAGGTTGAGCCCCTATCGGGGCAACGAACCCCCAAGTTGGCGTCCGGTAAACACTGTTCGGGGCGAACAGTGTTAAGGAGGGGGGCAGTGTTACAAAGCACTGCAATAGATGTAGGTGCGGTGTTGCCACATCTCCAGAATTTCCCCAACATCTGGGACTTTTTGCACAATCTGGCAACACCACCTCCCCATCCCCCTGGGGGTGCCTGGGGTGACCCCCCACAGGCGAAGTCTCAACCCTCTAGGACCAAAAATAACGAAGTTACCAACTTGTACCCCGTCGGAACGGATAACTGAGGTCTGCGCATTCCGAACACCCTGTATATACACCCTGTATACGCAGAGAACCCTTACACCCTGTATACGCAGAGAGATCTTATAGTTCGAGAAACACCTCTTGTGTAACATAGGAGTGATCACCACATTTGGATCATCCTGTATAGGCATCCCCCTGTATACACACGGGACCGATCTGTATTCACAGAACCTTCTAGTAAAATAAGGTCCTGGAAAATTCTGGAATGGAACGCTCCAGAAAGTGGTGGAAGGTACGGCGAGTATATAAACGCGAAAGCAACCCAGGACAGTTGAGTTCAGTGAGATAATGTTGAAGTTACTAGAAGAAGCAGTAACTAGTGTGAAGTAGAGACCGTAGTTTAAGTATAGTGACTTGTGTGCAGATTAGTAACCAGTGTAAGGCCAGATAAACTAAGTGTTTTGTGAGAGAGACATTCTAGACCTTTTATTGTATCCATATTTAGATAGTAAATAAAGTTGTTTTGTTAAAATTTAAAGTCTCACAATACCATTATCCATAGCTGTATTAGTACCTGACAATTTCGAATTACCCATTTCTTATGAATTTTAATTTATCCCTCTAATTCTAATTTACTCTATCTGACAACGTTGTTAGAAAGCATTTGTGCTGAAACTCCATTGTAACGCGACGACCATGTCGACACTAAAGCCATCCTGCTCTGGGAAGGTTACTCGTTGTTATAATGGCCTATTGTAGGTGGTCTATTTATCTCGCGATTCAGTAATAATGGCATATTTAATAACGTGTACTGGGCGCAAGATAATCAGTTTTTGACGACATACAGAAGAGATCAACACAGTTTCTCTGTGAATGTGTGGTGCGGGATTTTCTTTAATAAAGTTATTGGTCCATTTTATTACAACTATAACTTAAATGGCCAAAGGTATTTGTTATTTTTGGAAAACGAATTGGAGAATATGCTAGATGAACTGCTATTAGCAATGTACAGAAAATTGCAATATTTTCAACATGACGGGGCACCTACTCACAATTCAATTGCGGTGAGTGAATTCGTTAATCGACGCTTTCCCAATTGTATTGGAAATACAGGACCAATATTGTGGCCAGCACGCTTGCTAGATTTAACCCCATTCGACTTTTTTCTTTGGGGTACAATTAAAGACAAAGTCTATAAATGAAATCATAATAATGTAGAACATTTGATTGACAAAATAAATGTAGCAGTAAGAAGTATTAGACCTCAAACATTGACAAAATTATCACGAGAGATAATTAATAGATGACAAAAATGAACTGAAGTAAATGCTGGTCACTTTGAATAACTTCTTTAAAAATTGTTTCAGGCTGTTTTTTTCTTATTCTATAACAGTAATACATATTTATTTCCAACGCCTACTATCTGTTATTTGTAATTTCTACTAAACATTTCAGGTCTATGGCCGTTTTCACTAAATTAAAAAAGATAGGAATACAGATGCTTATATCGTTGAAATCAGAAAAAAATAAGCTATTTTTGAGATCACAGCCAACATTTAAAAAAAAAGTAAGTTTGTGTCATATTTCTGAAATCATGACATCCATGAGAATTTTAATAATCTAGTTAAATTCTACATCAAAACGTCTAACAATGATAAATTTATACTTTTTTTTCTATCTGCGATAGTTTTCGAGTTATTTAAGTTACAAAATTTGGGCGATTTTCAGTTTTTTCAAGATATTTCAGGAAGCAAAAGAGGTACATCAAATCTGAAAGCAAGAATTGATTTCTTGTCTGATTCTGCCAAATTTTTCCCATTTAAGCCTTTTTCTATCTCCTTTAATAAAAAAGTTGCCCATATAAATAGTTAGAAAATGGCCACCTTGTAAATGTAATATAAAAATAGAAAAGAAATGAAAGTGAACTTATTTAATTTAGTGGTATGTTCTATATTATCTGAAAAAGACATTATAGGCGGCGAAATGAAATGTAATTTCGGTAAATTTGCAGTTTACTGCACGGAAGTCTTTTTCAGAAACATGCTTAGAACCCCTTGTATGCACAGCCCACAAAAAAAATGTTGCCAACAGCCCCCAAGGAAGTTAAGGGACCAGAAATGAATAGGGGTGCTGGGCGTTGAGAAAAAATGAGTGGAAAATGCTAAAAAGACACTTAATCGGACTTTGAAAAGATGCGTTTCTCACATTTTGCAGGAATACCTCCTTTAAGCCCCCTCTACCCCACACAACACCCATAGTCGCCCCAGGTGCCCGTAACTTTCTTGGGGGTTGCTCCGAAGAATTTTTTTGTGCTTTATGTTCTGAAGATGATTGTATGCATGCACAAGGGAAAACAGAACCCACTGTGTTTTTGAGGGAAGAGGGAGAAACCCTCTCCGTCCTGGAGGTTCTTCTTTCCTCTCTGCATGCATAAAATCACTCTCAATGCATGAATCACAGGAATTTGTTCTGTTCAGCTTTCTAGTATATTTTTTGTTGAGTATACTTCCTGTTTATCAATAGCTTTGTTTAAGGATTGTATCCAAATTACTGTATAAATATTTAGGCTAAAGAACATGTTTTTGCTTGCCCTTCCCTACCTTATTCTTTACTGTTCCCAATTAAATAAGGTCAGTTTTTTATAACTTTGAATACAAGGCTAAATCACTATTATATTATATATTATTTTTATAAGAATAAACTACCATAACGCACTAGCTGCTTCCCGAACATTTTTTTCTGTAAATGTTTGCAATAAATTTTAAACTAAAGCATTTTTGAATAGAGAATGAAGAGATCTTTCAAATGAGGTATTACAAGTCTCTCCTTCTTATTTAAATTTTTTGTAACTGTCACTCGAATAGGGTTCAATGTAGGGGTGAAGTTTCCATGCTCTAGGATGTCAATTTTTAGTCTAAAATTAACGTGTTTTGTATTTCTAGCGAATTTTTCATAAGACGAAAAATTCAGTAATGTTGAGATTTGTGTCTCGTACCGATAACTCTAAAAATAATAGGCTGATTTTGATGAAATAGGTGGGTACCTTCCTTTTGTAAGTGGAAACTTCCTTAGCCAGGAAAATTGGACTAATTTTTCTGGAAAAAATTAGATTTTCTTTCTGAAAATTTTAGTATCTCCGAAAATAACAGCTATGAAAATTAAATTTGGGATACGCGTTTCTACTATTAAACCTGCCCTACGCGCCGAAATTCAGATCTCTAAGTTAAAAGAAAAGAAAGTTATAGGCATTTAAAGACAAAACTTTGGCTGCCACTGGTGATCAAAGGAAAGCACAAGAACCAAATATTTTGTGTGGCTAACAAAACCAATTGAATATTACATACAAAGGTTAAGTTGTCTTGACGCGAAGAGGTCAAGAACTAGCAGAAAAAATATTTTGAGAATTTTATAATTTTCCCTCTTAAAATGTCAAAGCCGTGATTTGAAATGTCAAAATTTGCAGTTTTCAGACAAATAGTCTTAAACAAATACGGATTGTGTAAAAAAATGTCGTTATAACTGTGTTTTACATAGCCTAAGTTTCAGCTTCAACGATCATTGTCCTACATTTTACTAAAATAAATTCCATTTCAACGAAACCCTCTTACTGATGCTTTGGCAGTAGGTCCAGCTATATGGTTATGGTTTAATAGTCTATAATTTTAGCATATTTTCGTAGAAAAAATTCGTTATTGAGAAGACGGCGGCTTATGAATTTAAGCTTTCTTCAAATGAGTGCAAACAAGAACCTCTAAAACCCATATACGGAGTCAGTTTAAATTTTTGTCTATTTACACATATACAGCGTGGCGCATTTTTACGGCAAAGCTCAATATATCCGTTATTATACAAGATATGAGAAAAAATTATATACGTTATTATAGTCTCTCGAGCTGCATCTTATAGACGTATCTTGAAAATCACGGGGTGGCTCATAAGTCGTTGATGATACACATTTTCTTTTCTTTTTTTTAAGAATAGCCCTTATGTTATTGCATTTTTGTATTTTCCATTGAATTATAATGCATGTTTGTAAGAAAAACAATTGATATCGTTTTTAAGTTATTTCAATTGCTTTGCAACTTTTCTCGTTTTTGGCACATATCACAAACACATATCACAAATTGTGATACGGCGTTTTTACTAATAGATAGCGGAAGCTCATGGAAATGACGCATTCCGAGAGCTTTTTGTTTGCATTAATCGTCGAAAAAATCGAGTTGATGCCATACAAGCGCTCAAAAAAACTGGCTGAATTTGGAAGGTTTTCGCAGAAGTTTTTTTACTCTTTCCGTAGAAATATTTTTTTTGTAAGATTTTTGTGAAATGTTGGGAATTAATAATAAATGTTTAGTAAGTTATTGTAAAAAAAGTTGTCGAATTATTGTGAAAAATATAATTTAGTGTAACAGTACTGAAGGCAACTTCTGTAAAAAAAAATGGTGAATTTTTGTAAAAGAAAGTGCAATTTTTTTTCAATTTTGGTCATAAAGCTTGTAATGAACTTGAATTTATTATGGTTATTTGAATAGTGAACAGTTCATTTAGGGGTTTAAATAACGAATATTTGCTAGGTAATAAATCCGACTTATTTTAGAAACACTTCAAAGTATAAAAAGTCGCCACAAGTGGAACGTGGATTGTGTATGATGAAACGCATGGCGCCTGTCTGTCACGCGCAATGAAATTCATTTTTGGTGCGTCGCGAAGCGCATGGCAAATAGACGACCGAGAGATAGAACGACGTCCGGGAGATGCCTTCAGCGTGGTAGTAAAAGCAGCGTGTTATTTGTTTGATAGCAAAGAACGAGAGTCCATAACGACTGTGTTCTACTATCGTGGTTTGCAAGGTTAGTTATGCTTCTGAAAACTTGGAGAAGTATGATTGCAAACTGGAGTAGATAATTGGGTATTTTATTGATGCTGCTCCATGTGTAATATTAAGAGCGTGTTAGGATTATTGTGTATACAGGTTGTACTGTATATAGGAATGACAAAACTGGTCACGGGTTTACCCATTTAAGGGAAGTCGAAATCAGGTAAATGATTATACCGTATTATAGTGGAACTAGGGTGTTTAGCGAATTATAGCGCGCCGTATAGGGTAATCCACGTTTATCCCGAGGGACGTACGTCCTTGCGATACGCATGGAGCTATTCTGAATGGTATGTGCTCGCTAGACAAGGTGGTTAATTAGCTAGAGTGTCCAGCCTAGATAAGTGACAAGCTGGTCACGTTTCTTACCCATATAAGGGGAACGGGAACACAGACAGTGCTAATTAAAGGGGTAGTATTTAGTGTGTCCGGCATCCTGTGCTGTACTGTATAAGAGTGGAAACCATTTGCTTACCCACATAGCAGCGTAGGATTGCAAGGGAATCGCGGGAATAAAGCCCAGGGAAATATAGAACCCCCGACTGAGGCGGAATTTATAGGGGGCCATTTTCCATTTGATGCATGTGTATGTCGCTTTCCGCTTGCCGTTGCTTTAACCTGACTTGTTGGTTGCTGTTCTAATGCTAATATCACGCTTTATTTGTTATAAATAGCACAAATATTATTCTAGTCGAATATTATTGTATTTTTAAATATTAACGTATTTGTATCGTTTCCACTATGAAAGAATGTCTTATCAGAGATAACGTTATCTGACCTGAGATATGGTTTCTCTTTAATCGCATGAGCTGTAGCGATTTTATATTCATAATTTATGGATTTTTATTGTTGTCATTTGTCGTTTGTAGATGTTTTAAATATTATTAGAAGCTTTTATGAAATTAGTTGCGTTTCACTGCACTGTAGATATTTGCACTAGTGTAGGTGTGTTTAAGCTAGAATCCTGTGACGGATTGTAACTAGCTGAGGTATATCCTAATGGAGATTTACCTGTTCATAATATTTCTGCTTCCAACTTTGTAAGCTAGGAAAACAGCCATTATTCGGGAGTAAATAATTAAAGCCTACATTACTGCCGAGAACTCTACGGGATATAATAAGTTTCGACCCCTGGCTATAGTTTTCTTCTCCACTCGAGCTACCCTAGGACAAGGCTGTTATGAAACAGTAACTTTGTGGTGTTCGACGAGGGCCTTAGCAGAAGTCTTCACGGGGATCTGACCTCGTCCTATTTCATAGGGAATAAAGATGGCACCCGAGGATATGTAACTTCGAATATTTAGGTCGCTCCCGAATGACGGATTGGCAACCTATCTGTCAGGCCTCTGCTTAGCCGGGGCATCACAAGCTGTTTGTGAATAATTATATCTTGGCAGGTGTGTAAATAGCCTAAAGAGGTTCGTTGACCAGAAAAATCGGGTCAGTTTTTTCTGGAACTTTTTAAGTTTATTTTTAGAAAATGTTTGTACTTTTTTTAAACAACAAAGCCATTTTAATGAAATATGGTACATTGTTATTACTATATAGGTTGTACTGGCAACCAATTGTCCTTTCTTCAAAAGCAAGGCATATTTGCAATTAAAACATTTTTACGAAAATTCGCTACCATAGCGCACATGCTACGTCCATACTTTTTTAAATAAATATGCATGATTAAGATACTGAACTTATTCAACTTGTCTGTTCCACACTGTATAAAAGATAAATGGAACAGAATGATCAAATTGATCTATGTTAGTCTCAATTATGTGAATTTTGTATGCGATAATGTTCCAATTCAGCAAACTTTGGTATTTAATTCATACAAGTTTCAAAACTTAAGGAAGAAACTATTAGAATCTATGTATTATTAATAATAAGCAAATGCATTTAAGTGAATGATTGTTACATATCACACATATCTTGATATCTGTAAATAGAAGCAGCAACCAATATCCAAAATCATGAACGAATTTATGTCGCCAGACCGATTTTTTCGCGCCAGCAGGGTATCACAAATAATGGCAGGAACTTGGGTTCCAGAACAAGATAAAAAGTTTATTTCGACTAAAGTTATACACAATATATTTAATTACTTTATGGGAGCATATAGTGCTGTGATTGTTATTTCGGAGATGTGGATTTTAACAGATACTCACAAAAATCTGGATAGATTTATCAAAAATGTTGGCATGCTTCTGACTCATGTAATGGGAGTTATGAAAATCTGGACCCTCTATTTTAGACACAATAAAATATATGAAATGATGGAACTACTTAACGACGATAAATTTAAATACGATGGTCATCTTTCTTATGAGCCACATAAAGTTTTTATCCAGCAATCTACAATTAGCAGAAATGCTACGATCTGCTTTGAATTCATGACCTCATGTGTTGGCCTTTTCAGTTTTATATCAGCTTATAAATCTCTCCAGCAGTTTAAAGAAGAAGCTGGCGATTTAAATGGCGTCGGCAGCAATTTCACTTGCCAAGATTATATTCCATACCCGTGCTTTATATTTTTTCCAACTGAAACAATTGTTAGTTGTGCCAGAGCTATTTTTTATTACTGCTGTGGATTAGAAGTGTTTGCTCTGCAAATAGCTGGTAAGATGTATTTAATCTTAAGATAACTTAATAGTTTGGTACATAATAAATTCTAGTTTTGGCCACTTTCAAATATGTTATTAAATAATTATAATACTGGGTATTTAATACTTTTATTTGCAGAAAGGTACGTAATGTATAAACACCAATATAAATAATTAGACAAATAGTAAATAAGTTAATTACAATTAAGCAATAACTGAAACGAGTTAAAATATTTAATATATACAATACATGAATACTTTTTGTGACACAGCAAGATAAAACTCATCTCTCAGCGACACAACGTTAAGCTTAGCTTGTTACACCAATGACACCAAGTCGCATCTCGACTTGCAAAACACTGCGGGCATGCATGACCCCAAATACCGTTCCAAATATCTATATTTACTCTGTGATACCGTAAGAATTCTTTATATCAACCGCGTTGTGAATATCACAACACATCTCGTTTTGGTCTTAAGGGATTTCTTGATTTTAAACTTAAATCTTCTAATTGAAAACAATAATCTTAGCTCAATAGGGATGGTCTTATATATTTTAAGTTCGAGATAGTAGTTACGGTTTCTTCAACTTTGGGAACATAAACTACCCTGCCTCTACTTCTAGTACAGTAACCGTGGTTCATTTATACTAACTCACCTAGGTGTATATGTTGTCTGACCAATATATGGCAACGAAAAATCTGCCTCACATCAAATATGTCTAGATCTGCAAAAAGTAATTACGTAGGGAAAGTATATAGTTTCCGAAATATAATTTTAAGAACCCATTTTGTACTTTTTTGAGGGGGTTGTTCGGTCTCTCCGGCTGATCCTTCTCTATAAATTTCAATTGGATACAAATTCCGACAATAGAGATGTCAACAGTAATATTCACACACCCAAACCCTGACTGATTGCTTATCTCACTGGCTGGGGTCTCTAGGGGTGGATTACCTGGAAACTTGGGCCTACTTTGTGAGCATCGATACAGGCTAAGGACCCCGCCTGGATGCTGCTCGAGAGCGGGACTTCATGATACCGCCTCGAGTCAATGAAACATTGGCGGGGGTCTGGTGCAGGTGAGGCTGGGGGGAGGCGGATTTTTCTGGGGAGTAATATGCACCCGGTGTTTGACGCCTCCACTGTGGCCTCAGAGACTGACAGTTGGCCTCGCTTGGTTGTTACTCGGGAACGGGGTTCCAGCTGATACCGCCCTGGATTGAGCCCTGTCGTGTGTCCAGACGTCCCGGGGGGCTCTGATCTCTGATGTGTGGTAGACACTTGGAGTTTGGAGCCCATACTGTGTGCTACGAAACGGACGGACGGTCTCGCTGGGGTGATGCTCTTATAATTCGATGGGATGTTGCCTTATGTCTAACACTGTTAGGTGTCAGGTTTAGACGAGCCTGAGGGGAGCTGAGATCTCTAGGGGTGGATTACAACTAGAGATTGGATGTTGCTCGAGGCACACACTGACGGATGTCGGGTTCAGACGAACTCGGAGAGAGGTTATTTCTCTTTGAGCTTCGCAACGGGCAAGCGACTTCACTCAGATGGCAGTACACCTGCCAAACAAATTTCGTCCTCAAGAAAAGATCAACTCCCTCAGAGAGCTGGAATTGATGGGTGAAATTATGTTGAAAGTAACTCACTTTGTCAGACGAAAGAAGTCTCCAGGTGGTCCAGAGATGTGCGGTTGAACCTTTGTATTAGGCCCTAGATTTAGGAGGTCTCTGCGACCGCAATTAAAACTTGATTGGAAGCAGCCTATACTGCTTTCCGGAGCGCAGGTATCGCTCGCAGCATGTGTATGAATGTGTACAGCTGTGTTACCATAATATGCTGAAGCCGTCGTCTGCCAGTGCTTGTAATCTTTCAGAGCATTGTTTGTGTTCAATAAACCATTGAAGACAGTCGAATAATAGACATTGAAAACGTTACGGAAACTTCAATGAAAACCAGAGAAGAAAACTAAACCAGTAAGAGGGAAACTCAAATGGGAAAACCAACACAAATGGGAAACTAGAACAAAACCCCTGCAATTGCAATAAAAAGAAAGCTTAGAAAAATTCGCCCCGTATATTAAAGAAAATCTGCGGAGGTACCGTTTCTGGCTGTTAAGAGCAGGGTTTATACACTATGATTGTCAATTAAAACACATTCACAAAACTTAATAGGCAAGTGCACTAGATACCTGCAAAGATGCTAATTCTTACGTCTGCTTCGGTCAAGTTCACTGACTTCCCTTACAATTATCGCTTATATGGAGCACCCCTCAAAAGTCTACTCTGTTTTGGCGGAGCTGATTTTTGAATCCCATTGGACGAAATCAGTAACGACATTCTTACTTGCCATAAGAGGGGACTGTTAATACGTAGTAAGGTTTCCCACTTTACATTTTCTAGCTCCGAACTCCCCTTGAGCTATTAGACGAAATCGACGTTAGGAAGCATAATCAACTAGTCCATTCGTAAGCTACAAGTCTTCCATTGTTCTCTTGAGCATTGTCGCAGGTTTTTTATAATTCTTGTTTACTCAGAAGTCCATTTAAATAGAACGATATTTGTCACCTATTTATTCCCATAGTTTGCAGATGTTTTAATATTCCCTTATATTAAAGTCATTCAAGTTTGGAGTTACGGGAGTGAAGAAAGGAAAACTGATTTGTACAATTCTAAATGCTTGCTTATGAATTATTTGCGCAAAGACCAGTTACTTCTTTCAGCTGTTATTTTAAAGTCAGCAAGAGCATCGCGGAGGCGAAATTCAGATTCAATTTATGCAAGCATCACCTTGTCGCTTAATATCGGGGCATTACATTAACATTCAACGTTCTTTTGAGATTTATGTTGCTTCATAAATTAAAAAGAGTAATGTTAAAAAGTGACCGTAACAGGGTTTAGGTAATTTTTTCTAGCCTCACCCCAACTGACTATCCCATATATTAGGTGTGTCCCAATCAAGGCACGATATATAATTTTCAAATGCGCCAAGTTAAATATCTCCCTGAAATGTTTGAATATGCCAAGTAAAGCTTTTTTTTTTGGGTGAGTTGAATAAAAAGGCTTTTTCTTTCCAAACAAATATTTTATTCTTTATCCCAACGCGTTTCGACTTTTTTAGCTGGTCATCCTCAGGGGAATTTGTCCATTATTAAAAAGGACTAAAAAACTATACAGTTGAATTCCCAAGGAATACGCTTCATCTGTTGCTGTAGGATGG
This sequence comes from Tillus elongatus, assembly GCA_964006375.1. NCBI lineage: Eukaryota > Metazoa > Arthropoda > Insecta > Coleoptera > Cleridae > Tillus > Tillus elongatus. The sequence continues at coordinate 81,406,824 of OZ023263.1, read as the reverse complement.
ATCCATCGGCGTCAGGGGTGTTACTAACCCGAAAGGGGGCAATTTTTATTGAAATTTTTGTTTTAACTTGTAAAAATTAAGATTAAAGAAAATTAGTATATAAAATTCTATATAGATACTATTCATCCTAATTTTTTACAAGTTAAAACAAGAATTCGTTTTTATTTTCAATAAAAGTTGCCCCCTTTCGGGTAAGTAACACCGCCGACGCCAATGGATCCATTCTACAGCCACAGATGAAGCGTGTTGCTTGGGAATTCAACTGTATAGTTTTTTAGTCCTGTTTAATAATGGACAAATTCCCCTGAGGATGACCAGTTAAAAAAGTCGAAACGCGTCGGGATAAAGAATAAAATATTTGTTCGGAAAGAAAAAGCCTTTTTATTAAACTCACCCAACATGTCAACCCCAAACATTTTGACGTTTAGGAACAATATCTTATCTTTTTTTTTGTCACATAATTTATATGATAGTCCCATCCAAAATGAGAGTCAATGTAAGCACCAAGGTATTTTATTTTGGTTGCACCAGCTTTTTTTTAAATTTTAACAACACACCACGAGGGCTCACGGCCTAAATACTATCGTACCGTGGGTGTCGACAAGGAGGAAAGAGGCAACTTGTTAATTCTGGACTTGAAGGTTTGGAGGTTCGGAGGAGAAGGAAAAACATGTGCCGGCAAGAAATTCCACAACTTGGAAGTCCTCGGGGCAAAAGAGTGGGCATAACAAGATGCCCTATGTCTGGTGACCTGGAGAGTAAAAGGGTGCATTCGCTCTGTTCCCCTGGTAGATCTGTTGGGGGCAACAGGTGGAGGAACTATAGAAGAAAGCTCCTCTGATCAATGCCTGTGCAGATATGAGAGAGAGAGAGAGAGGGGTCACCAACGGCACGTCGGTGGGCCAGGGATGCAGTCTTCGGGTGAAGGTAGGGTCACCGATGAGACATATAGCTCTCTTCTGAATGGAGTCCAGGATAGCGATTGTAGAAGCGGCAGCGGCACCCCAGATGTGGGAACAGTATTCTCCGTTGGCCGCATTTGTAAAGTATATAAGGTATAGAGATTAGCTGGTGAAAAATATTTGCAAGCCCGGAAGAAGAAACCTAATTTCCTAGCAGCCACTTCTGCAATTGATGTATGGATGTATGATGTGCCAATTGAGATTTAGATCCAAAATTCCAACAAGTGAAAAGGACCCATTAATTTGAATAACTTGGTTGTTCATTGTGATGGGTCTAGGGCTGGTGTATCTCTTATGAGATAGAAAGCAAGACATATTTGGTGGAGTTGAATTGTACCAGGTTTCTATTTCCCCAGTCTAATATTTTTTGGAGATCCATACAGACAGAATCCTCCATGGGTCTGCGATCCTCATCTAATTAGGCTAAAGAGACATGCTTAGAATATTGTATATTTGAGTCGAGGGTGCTGTCATCCGCGTAACTCTGAATTGGGTTGGATGTGCTAGAGAGGAGGTCGTTGATGTGGAGAAGAAACAAAGTAGGGGCTAAAGCTGAACCTTGAGGGACTCTTGCATTATTTGGATACAGTTTAGAGGAATGGCCATCCACGACAATAGAAATGCTCCGGTTGGAGAGGAAATTTGCTGTCCAGGTACAGAGTTTTGGTATTAGGCAATAGGCCGGAAGTTTATTAAGCAGCGCTGCGTGCCAGACCTGGTATGTAAAAGGTAAAATATCCACAAGAACCAGACACAACCAGTCTATCCCAAGGTGACAAATTCACAGTCTGTGATGTAAATGGAATGTAACAAATTTTGTGAAAAGGGTATGGTCATTTTGGGATGACCACTTTTTTTAGCTGCCACGAATGTAACTAGCATAATTTGATAGCACCTCTTTTGTAACAGTGGTAAAAAAGATTTCAAAAGTGCCTCGGAGCCGAGATATACAGGGTGATTCATTAGTTGAGCGACATTCATTACTCGGTAACTATGGTAACTAGAGCTTTGGGGAAAACTGTTTGAAAGGTTTTTTCAAGTACAATTCAGATAATATTTTTTATTTTATTATTATTGCCAACAGCTGGCGCTTTTTCGGTTAAAACTTTTTGAAGGCTGTTATCTCAAAATAATCCTATTGCAATGTTATATTATTTTTACTTTTCCTGAAACCCCAAGTCTTGTTCTATATTTTTTGTCTGAGTTACGAAACTCTTATACAGGGTGTTCACGGGAATCATGTAGATTAGCTATCTCCGTCATAATTGGAGCTATAATGTGATTCAAATGTATAAAATTGTTCAGCTTTCCACGAGCATTCCGATTCTGTCGCCAAAAAGAAAAACAATTGCACCGAATTGCTGGGATTGACATATTAAGTTTCTAAGTGTAACGCTAGGTATTTTCCCGGCTAGTTCAACTGCAAATTTGATTATCCATTTTATGATGCTAACACGTTCTAGTCGCTTCTGCATACTTCCAGAGATATCTAGATCTGGTTATGCTTGTTCACAGGAATCGTTTACAATAGTCATCTCCGTTATTATTGGAGCTACAGTGTGGTTCAAACGGAGGAAGTTGTTTAACTTTTCACGAGTATCTCGATTCTGGCGTCAAAAAAGCATTTGCGCAAAGAAATTTCGAAGAGGTATGGTCATTTTACATTTCCTTTTGGGATGATCACTTTTTTTAGCGGACACAAATAAACTAGCATGCCTTGATAGTACTTCACATATGTAATAGCGCTAACAAATATTTGAAAAGTGCATCGGAGCCGAGATATACAGAGTAATTCATTAGGTGAGCGACATTCATATATCGGTAACTGTGGCAACTAGAGCTTCGAGAAAAAACACATGAAAGGTTTTTTCCAGTACAATTCAGGTAGTACTTTTTATTTTCTTATTCTTGCCACCAGATGGCGCTGTTTCGGATGAAATTTTTCAAAGCTGTGAACAAAATATTTCTATTACAATGCTACCTTTTTTTAATTTTCTCTGAAATCCCTAATCGTGTTCTATATTTTTGTCTGAGTTTCGACCCTCTTATATTAAGGATGATAAAAGGGTTGAGCATAATCAAAAGTTGACGTATATTTGTAATCTTTTTCTTTAGACCCACCACACGATACATCAATGAAATTTTTTCGACAAGTCCAACATAATGACATTTAAATGAAATATGGCTCCCAATTAAAAGAATCAGAGTTGATGATGATTCTCGAAAAACGAAACGTTAGAACTCGGTTTTGATAAAATTTTCAAATATTAAAGTGTTTTCAGAAAGTAAAGTCCGAATTTGCATATTTTGAGAAATGAAGAGGCTGTTACGAAAATAATAAATTCTAAATGAGTTATTTGTCTTGTGTATAATACTAAACTAGAGCTTTCATGATTTAGTTAAAGTGAGTGTACTACATACACAAAAGTATCGCACACATATATATACTTATTTTTAGCATTTTAGTGAATTTTCATTAAGAAAATTCACTAATAGAGAGGTATCGATGGTAAGACTTGTGGAAAAAAATTTCAAATGAGCGCGAATAAGGGCCTCTAGAACCCATATCCGGGGTCAGTTTGAATTTTTATATGTTTATATATATATATATATATATATATATATATATATATATATATATATATATATATATATATATATATATATATATATATATATATATATATATATATATTTATATATGTACGTATCCAACCGCTAACTCAAAAAATACTTGACCGATTTCGACCAAATTTGAGAATTAACTTGATTTTGTTAATGGCTTGGATGAGTTCGTAGATGGGCGCCGTGTGTCAAATTTTTCTTAGAAAAAAAATGTAAAAAAAATTTGAAAACGCAAATTTTTTAAAAGTATTGAAGTGTTTCGAACGAAAATTTTCACATATACAGGAGACGTTACAATATAGCTGTTACCCAAATTTTAAATGAAATGGCATACGAGGACAGGAGTTATTAAAAAATCAAAATTATAAATGAAAAAACAGATATCAGTTCAAATTTGATACAGCATTTCCCACCTTCAATGTTGATAAGGATGATTAGAATGCGTCATTTTAAGTAGATAATTCAAATAGAAACAGTCACCTGACAATTAAATATAAAGGAACCGGGTTGTCAGATTTAGTAAAATTTCATTTGAATCTTAAAATGTAAAACATATTATGGTAATAACACATATTCGTACTTATTCATGACAAATAAAAATTTGTCAAAAAATTAATCCATCCAATAAATGTGGCTTAAAATTAATAAATGTTGAGTTACCAATAATTTCTCATTCGATTTATCATTAATTCTAATTTACTTAATCTGACACCGCTGCATGGTAGGCCAACTGTGTGTTAGCGACTAGCCACGTTTGTTGTGATAAAGCTCTTTATTATTATATATCTACATATTATGTTAGAGTTGTTATTAAAAAGTGTTCCTTTGATTTGGTTCTAAAGTTTCTGACACAATTGTTGATCAAATGTAAGTAGCACATGCTTATAGTTATTTGTGTTCTTCAATATTTTTAATAACCTAGCAAGTGAAACAAATACTAACTTATACTTTTTGGTTCCAGTATCATAAAAATTTCGGGACGCAGCAAGTGCGTTATAGTAGTTAATTTTCCTAAGCATTGTACACTGTTAGTAAGATATATTATTAAAACTAATTCTTTAAATTTAAATAGACCTTTGAGATCAGTTTTAAAGTCCTAGTTAGCGATTATTTGTAAAAAATTATGTTTTATATGAAGCTACTAAATTCAAATTTGGTCTTAGATATAATATGTAAATACTGCAAGTGTCTTTTAAAAAATTGTGTTACAAATTTCATTAAAGTTACAAAAGTTTTTCAGAAAACAATTAATTATTTTCAAAGGGACTGTACCTGTCAAATTATAAATATAAGTATATTTCGCATATATTGCATGTATATATATATATATATATATATATATATATATATATATATATATATATATATATATATATATATATATAATTACGTTGTGCGTTAGTCCGACACTGTAGTCATTCTTGTTGTCAATAGATGTGCAACGACGCCGATAGAGACAGTTTCGACAGTCAACAAATTCAACAAAGTCCGATGTCCCATGCACCTGCAACCGACGCTTACGAATGTTATAAATATTAGTGTTTGTTAATGTTGCCCCAAGTATTATAATTACCGCGTTTCTGGCAACATCTTTTGTAGGTTATAATTATCGAATTGTAATTTTTCTTTTTTTTTTTAATTTCAACAACACACCACGAGGGCTTACAGCCTAAATACTATCGTACCGTGGGTGTTGACAAGGAGGAAAGAGGCAGCTTGTTAATTCTGGACTTAAAGGTTTGGGGGTTCGGAGGAGCAGGAAAAACATGTGCCGGCAAGGAATTTCACAACTTGGAAGTCCTCGGGACAAAAGAGCGGGCATAACAAGATGTTCTATGTCTGGTGACCTGGACAGTAAAAGGGTGCATCCGCTCTGTTCCCCTGGTGGATCTGTTGGGGACAGCAGGTGGGGAACTATGGAGGAAAGCTCCTCTGAGCAGTGCCCGTGCAGATATCTATAAAAGAGAGAGAGGTCACCAACAGCACGTCGGTGGGCAAGGGATGGCAGCCTTTGGGTGAGGGTAGGGTCACCGATGAGACGTATAGCTCTCTTTTGAATGGAGTCCAGGATAGCGAGTGTAGAAGCGGCAGCGGCACCCCAGATGTGGGAGAAGTATTCGAGGTTTGGCCTTATTTGTGAAGTATATAAGGTATAGAGATTAGCTGGTGAAAAGTATTTGCGAGCCCGGAAGAGGAAACCTAATTTCTTAGCAGCCGCTTCTGCAATTGATGTGACATGTTGGTGCCAATTAAGATTTTGATCCACATAAATGCCAACAAGAGAAAAGGACTCATTACTTTGAATAACTTGGTTGTTCATTGTGATGGGTCTAGTGCTGGTGTATCTCTTGTGAGAAAGAAAGCAAGACTTAGTTTTGGTGGGGTTGAATTGTACAAGATTTCTACTTCCCCAGTCTAATATTTTTTGGAGATCCACGGAGACAGAACCCTCCATGAGTCTGCGATCCTCATCTAATTGGGCTAAAGAGACAGGCTCAGAATATTGTATATTTGAATGGAGGGTGCTGTCGTCCGCGTAGCTGTGAACTGGGTTGGATGTGCTCGAGAGGAGGTCATTGAGGTGGAGAAGAAACAAAGTAGGGGCTAAAGCTGAACCTCGAGGAACTCCTGCATTAATTGGATACAGTTTAGAGGAATGGCCATCCACAACAACAGATATGCTTCTGTTGGAGAGGAAATTTGCTGTCCACATACAGAGTTTTGGTGGTAGGCCATAGGCCGGAAGTTTATTAAGCAGCGCTGCGTGCCAGACCTGGTTGAATGCTTTGTATATGTCTAGAGCAACAATCTGGGATTCGCCGTGTTGTTCCATAGACTTGTTCCAAGAATGGGTGACAAAGGAAAGGAGGTCGGCAGTCAATCTGCGCTGGCGGAATCCATACTGCCTGTCGTAGATTAGACTGTGTTTTTCAAGAAATTTTAGTAATTCGGTGTTTATATACTTTTCCATCACTTTAGAGACGACTGAAAGGAGAGAAATGGGCCTGTAGTTGCTGGGAAGCGCTTTGGATCCTTTCTTGGGGATGGGTTGTACTCGAGCAGTTTTCCAGTTACTAAGGAATATGCCTTTATTATAAGATATCTGAAACAGACGAGTCAGGACCGGAGCAAGCTCTGGTGCGCATTTTTTGAGAACAATTGCTGGGATCTCGTCAAGGCCAGAGGCTTTCCTGGTATTAAGAGAAGAGAGCATCTTTCGTACATTTTTAGTTTTGAAAATGATATCCGTCATTTTATGCGCGACATTTGTTGGTGGTTGAACATTTGGAGGTGGGTTGAGAGTAGAATTGCCGGCCAACAACGAAGAAAAAAGTTCAGCCTTGCCCAGGGCGGTAGAAACAATTTCATCCCCTGAGACAAGAGGTGGGAACGTGCTTTTGCAGAAATTATTCCCAATAGATTTAGCAAGAGTCCAGAAGGGTTTGCCGCCGTTGGAGCTTAAGAGGACTTTGTTTTTGATTTGGTTATTAAACGAGTTTTTTGCCTCAGAAAGAATGCGGACATAGCGGTTTCTTGCGCCGTTAAATGCTTGACGATTTTCTTGACTGGGATTGTGTAGAAGCGTTTTGTGAGCTTTGACCTTTTCAAGTCTGGCCTTGTCACAGGATTTAGAGAACCAGGGCTTTTGAGTGGCTGAAGAGGTTTTCTGTGTACGTGGGATAAATAATTCCATGCCAGCTTGGATAATTTCGGTGACGTTTTGTGAGATATCAGAGGGGTCAGGATGAGAGAAGCAGACAGGCGCCCATGGAAATGAGGAATAGTAATCCCGCATTTCGTCCCAGTTTGCGGAGTTGTAGTGCCAAACGATGCGTGGGTGTGATGACTGTGTGACCTCGGGTTGCATTGCGCAGGAAGCAGTGACCATGCCGTGGTCTGAGCGCCCAAGGGGGGCGGTGACTGATATCTTATAGCATTCAGGTTGTGTAGGAAGAAGGAGATCCAAGGGATTAGAGCTGTGTGTTGGGATACGAGGAAAGTAAGTAGGTTGCTGAACCATATTGGCTAAAGAATTGCTAACTGCAAAGGCCTCCGCTGCTCTCCCTTGTGGATCGGTTTTTGAAGATCCTAGCCATTCCTTATTATGGACATTGAAGTCACCAAGAATAGTAACCTCGGAGGAAGGATATTCAGTAATTAGATAGTCGTTTTTTTCAGAAAGGTAGTCAAAGAGCTGGACAAAGTTGTTGTCAGAAGGTGACCGGTAAATGCAACAGATGAATTTAGTTGCAGCCTTGAGAGAAAGTTTTATCCATAGTATGTCTTTTCTTCCAGCTTCTAAATTGGGGAGTCTGGTGCAGGGTAGATTGCTACGGACGTATGCGCACACGCCTCATTGTTATTATAAGTAGAAAATAATGTTATAATTTTTCGAACTCTAAACGGGAAAACATTTTTTTGCAGTTTTTCCACAGACTTTCTTACTACTTAAATGATGATGAAACAAAATTGGTACCTGGAAACAATTTTTTTTTAGACAATTGCATCATCTACTTTTAAAAATGCAATCAAATTTTATAAGAAATAAAAATTATTTCTCACCGTTTTTATTTAGGGCGGTTTCCGTTAGAATAATGAGGTTTCCTTCACTTTTATAAAATTATGAACAATTGATTTTGTAATTTTTGATACGTCGTCATGTGACTATTTGACAGGTGGAACAAAAAGTAAAGTCAACATCAACTTTGACAACAGTCGTTATAATTTATTGATTGTTTGCAACAATTGATTTTGTAATTTTTGATACGTCGTCATGTGACTATTTGACAGGTAGAACAAAAAATTAAGTCAACATCAACTTTTAACAACAGTCGTTATAATTTATTGTTGTTTGCTGTTAACCGTACTTAGTTATCGGACTTTTATCGCAGTGTGGATTTGGAATTCAGTGAGTAAAGACAATAATGTTTATTCGTGAATTAATTCCATTTATTATTAGTCTTAGTGGTGAAAGTGTAAAACTGCAAAAAGTAATCACTTCTAATCTGAATTTAACAAAAATGGCACGTTTAACCGAAAGGGAAATTACAGAGGTATTAATGATAATTGAATATGGTGACAGGCATATCAGGAGGTATGCGAGCTATTTAACTAACAACATCCTAATAGACCGCCAATTGCAATTACGACATTAAGTAAATTGGTTGCCAAATTCACAGAAACGGGTAGCGTAAAAGATTTGCATCGACAAGGTCGACCTCGAGTAAGTGAAGAAGTCAGATTAGGTATATTGCTTGAATCTGAAGAAAATCCTTACCAATCTACAAGGCAACTAGCCCTAAATAACAACGTGGACCAATCTTTAGTGATAAACGTATTCAAAGGAGAGAAGTGTCATTCTTACAATGTGCAATTGATACACGAGTTAAACGATGATGTTTCAGACCGCCGTTTACAGTTTAGTGAACAATTAATGTTACGCTATGATGAAGATCCCAATTTCTTGATATCATTCGCTTTTATAATGAAGCCACTTTCTGCCTGAATGGGACAGTAAATCGTCACAACTCAAGATATTGGTCCCAGAAAATCCCCATTTAACTCAAGGCTACCACAGTCAACGACATAGTATAATAGATGTATGGATGGGAATAATCGGACGGCGTTTCACAGAGCCAAGGAAACCTTGCTTTGGTGTAGACGTCCGTCAATATTAAGATGACACATTTCTTGAAAGATGGATAGAGCGTCGAGGAGCAATTGAGTGGCCACTGCGTTCCCCAGACATGACTCCCTTAGATTTTTTCTGTAGAGTTATTTAAAATCGAAAGTTTGTTTCAACAGACCAAATAATGTAGAGGAGCTACAGCAAAGAATTCGCGCTGAAGTGGCGCAAATTAATCCTGACATTTTTGACCTCAGTGTACAAAGTTTTTACAGTCGTATCGATCAATGCCAAATGGTAGGTGGAGAAGAATTTAAACATTTGCACCAAATTTTGTTCGTTTTGTTTGGTTCAGTAATTTCTCCATTAAACTTACGTTTCCATTTTTAGAAGTAAATAAGGCCATTTAAAAAAATCTCTGGACGCAGCAAGTGCGTTATGGTAGTGAATTTTCATAAAACTATTTTTTAATAGCAATAATGTGTGTTTTTTTAAGAAAGCAGGCATCAAATTTGGTTACCAGTATAACCTATATAGTAAAAACAATGTGCCATGTTTCATCAAAATAACTTTATTGTTTGAAAATGTAAAAAAAATTTCCGAAAGTAAACTTAAAGTGTTCCCGAAAAAACTCGTTTTTTGGTCAACCTTATAGGTTAATAGCAAATTGAGCTATTCAAATATTAAGCATTTGATCAAAATTCGCTACCATAACGCACTTACTGCGTCCAGAATTTTTGTTCTTACAAACATGCATTATATTTCGATGGAAAATGCAAAAATGCAATAACATAAGGCATGTTTGATTTTAAAAAAATCTCGGGACGCAGCAAGTGCGTTATGGTAGCGAATTTTCTTTAAAATATTTTTAATAGCAAATGTCTTTCTTTGATGAAAGCAGGCATCAAACTTGGTTGCCTATATAGTAGAAACAATGTATCATATTTCATTGAAACAAATTTATTGTTTGAAAATATATAAACATGTTTCAAAAGTCTAGATGCAGCAAATGTGTTATGGAAGTGATTTTCCATAAAAATGTTTTTAATAGCAAATGCGAGCAGGCATCAATCTGATTACCGGTATAGCCTATGTGGTAGAAACAATGTTCTATATTTTATCAAAATTACTTATGGTTTGAAAATATACAAAAATTTTCCGAAAATAAACTTAAATGTTGGTTTTCTATCCAACAAAGCTTACGCTAATAGCAAATTGAGTTATTGAAATTTGAAGGATTTAATGAAACTTTGGTAAATTTGCAGATTAGCGCCCGAACGCTTTTCAACAAATTGTTTTCAGAGACATTACTAGGACCTCACCTGCAGGTTTCTGAACAGTTTTTTGAAAAGCGTTCGGGAGCTAAACTGCAAATTTATCGAAAATTCGCTACCAAAACGCACTTACTGCGTCCAGATTTTTCTCTTGCAAACGCATCATATTTCGACAAAAAATGGAAAAATGCATTCACGAATTTGTTCTACAAAAATTAGCTAAAAAAATTATGCACCCCTACTCACTCCTGGTCCCGTAACTTCCTTGGGGAGTGTGAACAACAAATTTTTCTTGGGGTTTGTGGATCCAGGGGGGGCTCTAGGCAGGTTTCTGAAAACAGTGTTTTGAAAAGCGTTCGGGAGCTTAACTGCAAATTTACCGAAAATTCGCAACCAAAACGCACTTAGGTTAGGTTAGGTTAGAATGTGAGTGGTCCATACCGGACCTTCCATCGCGACCAAAGGTCTATTGTGGCTCACGCCTAATGTTTATATTTCGCCCAACAAATCCAGCCTCCTGCAGAGGTCGATAACCTTTGTGGGCGAAAGTCGATCCAGATCCTCTGGAGCAAGCTTTACCTTGCCAAAGAGCAGGTGTCTAGTCCTATCCGCTGCCGGACAGGAACACAGCACGTGCTCTGCTGTTTCGTCATCCTCCATACACAGTCGGCACTCGGTCTCCTGACCGATTCCAATACGGTGCATGTGATGCCGCAAGCGACAGTGTCCTGTATACAGGCCGACTAGAGTACTCAGTTGTTGTCTGTTCAACTCTAGAAGTTTCTTAGCCCTTGACTCAGACAGGCCATTTATGAAGGCCTTAGAGTGAGCTAATCCTGGAAGATTTTGCCAATATTGAATTGTCCTTCTATCTGTCCAGGTCTTTAAGGTGCGTTTTGCTGTGCAAGATGTTATTCCCAGCACCGGTTCTGGTCCGACAAAGTCACACTGGGCACCACTCCTGGCAAGCGCGTCTGCCGCAACGTTGCCATCATGGTCCGAGTGACCCGGTATCCAGACCAGCGACACCTCATTACAGCTGCCCAATTCGTTAAGGGCAGATTTACAACTCCATACCGTCTTTGAATTGCACCGGTAGGAACCAAGAGCCTTTATTGCAGCTTGGCTATCTGCAAATATCTTTATCGATTTGTTTGTGCATAGGTCTTTTAAGCTTTCCCTTGCACACATCTCGATGGCATAAACTTCTGCCTGGTGTATGGTTGCGTACTTGCCGAGGCTAGCTGATAGTCTAGCATCGGTGCTGCCCCCATATGCGCCGGCTCCTACTCCCATATTGGTTTTGGAGCCGTCAGAGTACCAGCAGAGGTCCGCTCTCAACAGGGTCGATTGGTTCCGGTCCCAGTCCTCCCTTCCCGGGAGGACGGTCTTGAAAGACAGATCTCTGCTGATTTTTGTAGGCATCAAGTCCGAGACCATTCCCAGAATCCTGTGACAATCACTGTCATCAAGGAGTCTGGACCCCCTCAGACTGACTTCCCTCGGCATGTTATCTGCCGTTTGTATTAGTCTGTACTTTGTCCACCTCGCCACCCTCTCCAGTCATATGTGAAGTGGGGGAATATTGAGGAGGACCTCCAGAGCGACTGATGGTGCGGTGCTTATCGCTCCCGTTATCATCAGACATGCTTGTCTCTGTAGATGAGCCAGTTTGGCCCTCGCGGTACCACGAAGCACCTTAGGCCACCAAACTATGGCTCCATATGTTATCATAGGTCTGATAACCACTACATAGAGCCAGTACATCTGTTGGGGGTTTGTTCCCCAGTTGTTCCCACAGATTCTCCGGCAGGTCCACAGGGACATCTTAGCCCTGCGGATAACATTTTCTAACTGTCTGTCTCAGTTGAGCTTCTTATCTAGGATAACTCCCAGATATTTTGCTTGGTCCGAAAATGGAATGTTTTCCCCCATAAGATTAGGTGGTTTTAATTTGTCCAACCTTCTTCTTCTGGTGAACGGGACAATGATCGTTTTGCGAGGGTTCACAGACATCTGTTCCCTACGGCACCAATCATTGACTACATTTAGTGCTTCTTGAAGAGTACTAGACAGTTCCTCCTCAGATTTGCCTCTAACCATTATGACAAGATCATCCGCATACGCCTGGACCTCAACCTCCCAGAGTCCTAGGATAGCCAGCAGGTCGTCCACAAAGATGGACCACAACAGGGGGGATAGCACGCCCCCCTGAGGACACCCTCTCGCAACCCTAACGCTGACCACCTCTCCCCGTAATGAGGTAATAATGGTCCGATTGTGCAGCATGTTTCCGATCCAGCCACAGATGGTAGGTTCCACCCCCCTAGCGATAGTGGCCTCGTAGAGGGAGATCGGTAATGCATTATTAAATGCTCCTTCTATGTCGAGAAATGCCGCCACCGCAACCTCTCCATTTTCCAGAGAGTGTGTGATCTTCTCGACGAGGTTATTGAGCGCTAACTCAGTTGATTTGCCAGTTTGATAGGCATACTGGTGGGTATTTAGGGGGTTCTTGGGTAAGATGTTCCCCCTAATGTGTCCGTCCAGTATTTTTTCCAATCCCTTCAGGAGGAATGATGTAATACTGAGAGGTCTCAGTGAAGTAGGTAGGAGGTCATTACGTCCCAATTTGGGAATGTAAACCCCCCTAACCACCGTCCAGCTGGAAGGAATATAGTTCCAGGCCAGACTGGCTCTGAACAGCCTGATAAGGAAGGGTAGGAGAATCTCCAGTCCCTTTTGTAGTAGGACCGGTACCACCCCATCCTCCCCTGGCGACTTGAATGGCTGGAAATGATTCACAGCACACTCCACTGCTGAGGCTGTAACTATTCTCCGAGCAACTAGCCAGTCCTCCCTTTGGGGGCGTTTAGATCGTCCCTCAGCTGGTAGGACCTCACCGTTGCTCAGGATCAGACAATCTGGGAAGTGTGTGTGTGCTAAGAGCTCTAACGTTTCTTTCCGAGATTCAGTAAAGGAACCATCTGGTCGTTTTATCGATCCCAGTTCCTTTACACGGTCGCGTGAGAGAATCCTGTGGATTCTGGCGCTGCTGGGCAAATTATTAATGTCCCCGCAGAACCTCCTCCAGGACTCCCTCTTAGCGTTCCTGATCTCTTTATTATAATGTGTTAGAGCAGTTTTATATTGCTCCCAGTTGCCTGTAATCTTAGCACGATTGAAGAGACGTCTAACTTCTCTTCGTAGTTTGTCGAGGTTATTATTCCACCAGGTAGACCCCCGACTGTCTCTCTTTGACCTCAGTGGACAGTTTTCGTGATAGGCAGCGACCACAGCTTCCCTAACCTGTTCGGCCGCAATCTCGATATCATCACGATCCCTCACTGTGGGGATTGCGGACCCAAGTCTGCCGGCGAGGGACTGTTTGTATCCCTCCCAATCCGTCCTCCTCGGGTCCCGATACTCTAACACAGGTCTAGGGCCTGTTTCAATTTCAAATAGGATATGGGCATGGTCTGAACATGAGGGTTCAGACGACACCCTCCATTTGAGGATTTTTGAGCTCAAAAGCCTTGAGCTGATCGTATGATCTAAAACCTCTCTCCGGTTAGCTGTAAGAAAGGTGGGTTCCGAGCCTATGTTGTTGACAACCAGCTCCTCCCCTAAAATGTATTCAAATAATGATTCACCTCGTCTGTTAGTGTCCGTGCTCCCCCAAGCCAAGTGATGGGAGTTCGCATCACACCCCATTACGAGGTGATAATTGTTCCTCTTGCAGTAGGCGATCAATTTCCGCACCTCTGCTGGAGGTGGTTGTTCTGCATCTCTGTCTCCAGGGAAATAGGCCGAACAGGCCACTACTTCCAGCCTGGTCCCCCCGGATGTGATCACGAGATGGATGGATGCCATGTCCTTGGTGCAGTACTCTGAAAGTGTAAAATACTGCAAGTTGTTTCTGATCCAGATACAGGCTCTGGGGTTAGTATCAGAGCCCACCTCTACTATCTTACCAGAAGTGTTACCCAGCCCTTTTGTTCGTTCCGAATTAGCGGTCCAGGGCTCTTGGAGAAGAGCAATATCTATTTGCTCTTCCTTTAATTTCATGCTAAGGAGGTATGTCGCAGCCTTAGCATGATGCAGATTAGCTTGAATGCACCTTAAGTTGGTGGGCATTGGGGTAGGAATATAGGAGTGTATAGAGGATAAAGGAGTAGGTTAAGGAGCTTAAAGGAAAAGGGAATTATGGTGCAGGTTCCTCCTCCTTTTTAGGAGCTCGATAACCAAGCTTCCTATAGGAGGGTCTACCTTTGGTAGTCGTCCTAGGGGTGGACTGTCCTTTCCCCTGTTTTTACCCTCTGGAGGTTCCAGTGGAAGGTTGAATCCTGCCACCTCCTCTATTGGGTCTGTGTAAGTCGTGTCCATGTTTGGTCCCACGAGCAGCAAGGGAAAATAGACCTCCATGGAAGAGCCCCGCATCCCATGAATAGGCATTTACACAGGGAGGTCGCCCGGTTTCCCTGGGGAGGGTTAACGTTAGCGACAGAATTACCATCCTGCCAATGCTCGGCCATATCGGCCAGAAGCATCATCGCCTCGGCACCAACCCGCCAACGACCTTGCGATGTGGGTTTTTTATAGAGGACTCTCTTCGCAATGCCGGCCAATTAAGGCAAGCATTCCCGGCCCTCCTAAGACATGACTAGGAAGGTTACGGTTTGGTTAGTTCATTTAGTTCACGTCTAATAGTAGACGCTATCCAGGGTGCACCACGGGGAGGCGAACTAACTTTACACCCCGACGCACTTACTGCGTCCAGATTTTTTTTTAAGATAAACGCATCATATTTCGATAAAAAATGCAAAAATGCATTAACAAATTTGTTCCACGATAATTAGCTAAAAAAAATTATAGGCCGTTAAACCATAAATTTCACTAAACCTACAAATAAATATCCAAACAGCTACCAAACTTAACAAAACTGACAGCCAAAGCACCAGAGAAAGGGTCTATTTGAAATGGATTTCCTGTAAACGTTTTAGTAAAATGAAGGGCAATGACGGTTGAATCTGAAACTTAAGGGTTTGCAGAACACTCTTCTTGCAACATTTTCTTTTTACAAATGGTATTTGTTTTACATTCTTTGCCTAAACATTGCCAATTTTGACGTTTAACATTGCGAGTGTGACGTTTTGAGGAAAACTCCTACATTTATTGCTTTAACTGCCCATAACTTCTTTGTCTTTAAAGCTATGGACTTAAATTTTGGTACAGAGTTCATTCTTTATAATACAAACACGCGTACCAAATTTGGTTGCCCTTACTTTGTTATTTCCGGAGATATGAATTTTTTATAAAGAAAACACAAAATTTTCCGGGAAAACCTGGTCAGATTTTCCTGGCTAACGAACTTATCCAAGCCACTTGCAAAAGGAAGGTACTCTGCAAATTTTATCAAGATCGGTCCATTATTTTTTGAGTTATCGGTCGGATATATATATATATATATATACAGGGTGGCTCATTAGTGCGAGGAAGTACGATATCTCCTTTAATATTCAGAATTTTGAAAAATGTTTTATACCAAAGTTATTGAGAATGACAAGGGGCATATTTTAAAAATTTGTAACTATAAAGGGTGTTACCTAAAAGTAGGGCAACATGTAAGTTTTTTATTTTAAATGACACCATATGTTTTTTTGTTTTTTATCGGATTTGCCATAACATTCTCTATATGGTACAGTTATTTGTTTTCCAAAAATTTGCGGTGTTGCCAAGTAAATAATTATTCATTGAAAATTTTAACAAAAACATCATAGTAGAAATGCGGCTGCCAATCCCCTAATATTGAAAAGAATTAAAAGGTTTTCGCCATCGTCAAAGCTGAACCTTTAATAAAGTCACCGAACTTAACAAAAGTCATTTAATTTGTACAGGGTGTGTTTAAAAAAAAATCGAAATTTCTAAATTTTACTATGAAAAAACTTGATTTTTTTAAATGGAACACCCTGTATTTTATTAGCCTATCTTGTAGCCTACTTCCATACCTTCAAATTTTGTTATGAGGATGATTCTCAAAAAATGCATACTTTTTGAGATAAATCCATTTTTATGAAAAATGGTCTCCCCTATACGGACAATAATAATTATTAGTAGACTATGACTTTCAATTTCAAACAGCTGTCATACTAATTTATTTTAAGCAAACTGTCAAGTAATTTCCGAAGTAAATTTGCATAGTTGATGAAGAAATTGTAAAGTTAAAAAAAAAGAATTTTTCCAAAGAAGAACTTGTCGATATGATATTCACATTAGGGGCTAGTGATAAAAATTGTTTATTAGCCGTTAGATTATATCATCAGACTTTTCCGCAAAGACCACCGCCAAGAAAGGAAGCATTTGAGAAATTATTAGACCGCTTTTCTCGTACTGGAATAGTGAATTACGAAAAAGGTGAGCGAACCAAGCCCGCCAATTCAGAATTCAGTTATCTGTTCTACTGAAAATAACTGAAAATCCGCATATTTCACAAAGAGCCATTGCGAATGAAACTGATTTATCTAGACGCACTGTTCAAAGGGTTCTTCGTAGTAATGAACTACACCCATATCACATACAACTTTTGCAAGAGTTAAATAACCAAGATTATGAAGCCAGAATGATTTTTTGTCAGTGGGCGCAGCAGAAGATTCAGCAAGACGGACGCTTTTTTGATTATGTTTTATTTGTTGATGAAGCCACTTTCCACAAAAAGGAAATGTAAATCGCCACAATTTTCACTACTATGCGACTTCTAATCCCCAGTTTATAAGAACACATAGCCAGACAAGGTGGTCATTGAATGTATGGGGTGGTATAATATGACATTATGTTATTGGGCCTTACTTTTTCGAAGAGCGTTTAACAGGGCTAGTTTACCTCGAGTTTCTCCAAAATGAATTGCCAAGATTGCTTCATCAGTTACCAAACTATATTAGAAAGAGAATGTGGTATTTACACGATGGTGCTCCAGTGCATCATACGGCAGCAATCCATGAACACCTTCAAAACGCTTTTCCTGATAGATGGATAGGAACAGGTGGCCCAGTGAGATGGCCCCCTCGTTCACCTAATATCACCAAAATGGATTTTTTTTGTGGGGATACGTCAAATCAGGTTTACCAAATTCCGCCTACTACAAAAGATGACATGAAACAGCGAATTAGAGAAGTTTTCAGAAATATTGATAACAATGTCCTAACTATCGTGAGTCAATCTTTTGAAAGACGAATTGAAATTTGTGTAAATAATAATGGTGGCCATATTGAGCATTTACTGTAGTATACCTAATGTTTTATTTATTGTTGATAATCATTATTATTAGTTTATAAATGCTTTGAATAAAAAATAGAAGTGAGTATTAAATATTTTTTTTTAAATAGAATCATCCTCGGAAACCTCTTGCTGTTAAAAATCAATCCATTTAAAAACGTTAATTTCATTTACAAAGTAGGTAGTAGTAGTTGCATTTGAGTGATTGAGTTATTATGTTCTAGCCTACCTACCAATTATTCTCGTTCCTCTATAGGCAAGACGGGGTTAAGCCATTTTTCATAAAAATGGATTTATCTCAAAAACTATGCATTTTTTGAGTATCATCCTCATAACAAAATTTGAAGGTATGGAAGTAGGCTACAAGATAGGCTAATAAAATACAGGGTGTTCCATTTAAAAAAATCAAGTTTTTTCATAGTAAAATTTAGAAATTTCGATTTTTTTTTAAACACACCCTGTACAAATTAAATGAGTTTTGTTAATTTCGGTGACTTTATTAAAGGTTTAGCTTTGACGATGGCGAAAACCTTTTAATTCTTTACAATATTTGGGGATTGGCAGCCGCATTTCTACTATGATGTTTTTGTTATAATTTTCAATAAATAATTATTTACTTGGCAACACCGCAAATTTTTGGAAAACAAATAACTGTACCATATAGGGTATGTTATGGCAAATTCGATAAAAAAACAAAAAACATATGGTGTCATTTAAAATAAAAAACTTACATGTTGCCCTACTTTTAGGTAACACTCTTTATAGTTACAAATATTTTTAAAATATGCCCCTCGTCATTCCCAACAACTTTTGTATAAAACATTTTTCAAAATTCTAAATATTAAAGGAGATATCGTACTTCCTCGCACTAATGAGCCACCCTGTATATATATATATATATATATATATATATATATATATATATATATATATATATATATATATATATATATATATATATATATATATAAACACAGATCTCCCCATAAGCGAATTTTTAAAAAAAAATTCGCTAAAAAAGAAAATTTGTATCACCAACGACTTATGGGCCAGCCTGTGATTGTAGAAATAAATTTTTAAGATGTAGTTTAAGACACCCTATAATTAATATATACAATTTTTTTTCATATCTGGTATAATAACAGATATATTGAGCTTTATTGATTTTTTTTACGAAAATTCTACAAAAATTATATACTATTAACGATAAACTCTATAGCTAAGGCTACTGCCAAGCGTCAGAGAAAGGGTCTATTTGAAATGAATTTTCTGGAAACATTTTATTAAAATGAAGGACAATGACGGTTGAAACCAAGACTTCAGGGTTTGTAAAACATTCTTCTTGAGACATTTTATTTCCATAGCCCGTATTAGATTTAAGTTCTTTTCCTAAATGTTGCCAATTTTGACGTTTAAATCGCAACTTTGACGTTTTGTATAAAACCCCAATTTATTTTTGTTTAAATGCCTATAACTTTTTTGTCTTTTGACCTACAGAGCTAAATTTTGGTAGGTCACTTGCCTATAATGATATAAACCCGTGTATAAAATTTGGTTGCCCTTACTTTGTTAATTTTGGAGATATAAATTTTTTTCGAAAGAAAACTCAAAATTTTCCGGGAAAACCTCGTCGGATTTTCCTGGATAACGAACATATCCAAGCCACTTGCAAAAGGAATGTACTCACCAATTTTGACGTTTAAAATCGCGATTTTGACGTTTTGAGGAGAACCCAAATTTTTTTTTTTTAAATGCCTGTAACTTTTTGGTCATTTAACCTACGGAGCTAAATTTTGGTAGGTAACTTGCCTCTAATGATATAAACCCGCGTATTATATTTGGTTGCCCTTACTTTGTTAATTTTTGAGATATAAATTTTTTTCGATTTTTTTCGAAAGAAAACACAAAGTTATAGGTGTGACACATAAATATATAAATATATATATATATATATATATATATATATATATATATATATATATATATATATATATATATATATATATATATATATATATATATATAAACATATAAAGTCTGAAACAGACCTCGGATTTGGGTTCCGGGGGTCCTAAATAGCGCTCATTTGAAGAAATTTTTTCAAAATTCGAAAGTCGAGATCTCCTCATTAGTGAATTTTTTTTAAGAAAATTCACTAAAAAGTTATGTCAGGTACCAATTTTTTTTCATCATCATTTAAGTAGTAAGCGGGTCTATGGAAAAAGAGTAAAAAATATGGTTGTTATTTAAAAACAAATATGATGACGTCACTATTCAGAAATGGGTGACGTCATAAATGTAATTTTAACGTCATAAGTTGGAAATTGAAAAGATATAATTGACTTGTCCAAGTCTTTTTCTCTAAAAAATTGAATAAAGCATTTATGAATTATGTTCGAAACTTTATCATCACCTAATATATATATATATATATATATATATATATATATATATATATATATATATATATATATATATATATATATATATATATATATATATATATATATATATATATATATACGTCAGAAGCAGCAGCAAAATAAACTAATTTGGACGTAATAAAATATATAATCTCAGTATTTTCATTCGAACAAGCGATCGGCGTTGGCGTCCGCGGTCCGTTGCGTCGCAAAAAAACTTGAACAATTTATTGTGAAGCAATTTCAAGTGTTAGACAAAATATCCAAGGGCATTATTAAGTTATCAATTTAAGCATAGTTCATTTTAATTACATTTCAACAAAAAAATATATTTATAGACTCACTAACCGATCTGGAACCTATTATAACCGGATTATACTGTAGGTTCTTTCTATATTATTGGGCATAAAGTGAAAGTGAAGAATCGCCTACGGTATATGCACAAGAATAAAATTTAGTTTCTTCTTCTATATTTTACTTTTGATGTATACATTCATTTTTCAGCTTTTGATACACTTTTTGTTACTTTTATTTGTTGGATAAAATCCCACTTGACTTCAGTTGCTGGAGCTATTAAAACTATAAGACAAAGGTGCTTAATAAAGCTTGCCCTACCTTCCAATTTACAAGCATTCAGAGATTCTGAAATACCAGGATTGGAAGATGAAATGTTGAAAGAAATCAAAATTCATACAATGCATACACAGCTGATACTGAGGTAGGTAAATGAGTAATATAGAATAATGTACTTGATCTGACCCATCAGGTAGATGGATTATGGAAATAATGTAACAGTTATAACAAAAAACGTTTTAAAATGGTATTGAGACTATACTTCAATTGAAGGGTTTTCTGCAGAAGTCTCTATTGAACCTCGTTCGAGTGACAGTTGCAACCCCCAAATTTTTAAATAGGAAGTGGAGGCTTGTGATACCTCGTTTGAAATATCTCTTTACTCCCTATTCAAAAATGGTATGATTTTAAAATTAAGTGCCAAAATTATCAGTAAAAAAATCATATAATTGAAGAACTTCACTACAACATATTAAAAAATTGATAACTAATCGCGTTTTATTCTTCATAGTGAGAAAAAATAAAAAACTCATCGACCTTAATGTAGTAGATGTTCCAAATGCATGCCTTGGACGTCTTGACAGCACTCTAATCGTAAATAAAATGTCTTCTAACGTTAAACAGCATCTGAAGCGTGACCAACGTTTTTGCAATCGTTATTCTTCTTCTTAAGTCAGTTAAATCGCGTGGTGTAGTTTCATGCACCATATTTTCACATATCTCTATAGTAACAAAACTGATAGCGTAAGATCGGGTGATGGTGCTGGCCATTCCTATCAGATCCTCGCCTCCCTATCCATCGATTTGAAAATACTGAGTCAAGGTACTGCCGGACATTGGTTTGGTAATGTGCTGGTGCTCGATCCTAAACTTGTAAGTGTGCTAGATAAGGATATAAATTTACGAAAATTTGGCACTATATTCTTTTGGAGCAGTGCTATATATTTATCTTCATTGAAATTGTCTTTGACGAAAAGGGACCAATTACATGGGTTTCGAACACGCCTGCTCAAACATTCACCTTTTTAGGGTATTGCGTATGTTATTCTCTCATCCAGTGTAGATTTTCTGTAGACCAGTAGCGACAGTTTTGGCGACTAGCATGGCCGTGAAGTGTATAACTTCACTCATTAGAAAACAAAACATCTTGTAGTTGGAACTTTGTTATCTAGCATGTTTATCATTTGTTCACAAGAAAAAAATTCTTCTATCAAAATTGTCTTCCATAAGCATCTGAGTTTGTATCAATTTATAGGGATGCATTTCGTTTTCTTTTAATATTCGAATAATCTATAAATGGCTAACATCCAATCTTTTCGCTGCTTGTCGTCTCGAAATATGTGGGTTTTCCTCAAATTCAAGCATTACATCAAATTTGGTATCATTACTCAGTGCATTATAATGTTTTTTGTACCTGCTTGCCCACGCTCGCGAAATTGATTTTTAATTATTCCTTGCGAAATAGGCGGCAAATCAGGATTTTTTTCTTGAAATAGGCGATCTGTGATCGCGTTTTGTCTCCGTACCGAATAATCTAGGGAACTGCTATTTTATGCATGTGTGTTAAACCTTATTTCTCAAGTGCAGTTAGCAACTGACAACTCTTGTCCTGCGGGTGCAATCTCACAGCAAGTTGCTAAGGCATTTTAAACAAAACTAACACTGTCAACTATGAGGAATGTTGATAACTTTTTATGTGTTCTCTTTATTGATACCATCCACAAAAAAAAACTGAAATTGTTTTTGCTTGCTTTCTCATTATTCAGAATGAAACGCGATTAGTTATTCATTTTTTACTGTGTTGTAGCGATGATCGACAATCAGATGAATTTCTTTCTGTTCCTGTCCATTTTTGCAATAAATTTAAAAACCATATCATTTGTGAATAGAGAACGAAGGAATCTTACAAATAAAGGGGGATTTTGGACTTTTTTGAATATGTACAATAAGGCAGAATGCCATGAAAACAAAAAATTCGAAACTCAATGTTAATTTTTGTACTAGAAGAATTACAATTTTCGGAAAGATGTTGTTAAGGCGTCTCGTCTAGAGGATTACACCTTTGAAATTTACATATTTCTTAGTAGCCTTTTTTGTTATAATATTTGCCATATGTAAAATACAATTTTAAGAACGATTAAGGTTAACCCAACAAGGGTCATTTTCTGCTTACAATTGACCATAAGTATGCTAACCTCTCCCAGGTAGTATTATATAGTGTAGGAAAATTCCATATTTAAGTTAGTTCTTCTATAGACTCAAAACAAGCAACAAGCTTGTCCTACAATAATCTCAATTCATTTTGTTGAGTTCTCATGGACTCTAAAGCATACCAAATACGTAAGTCTGTATAAGTTTACAGTTGTTATTAATCGTTAAGTGTTACCAAAGTCGGCGTTTAATTTAACAAAACATAATCAGGTCCTTCGAGTTAACCAAGAAACAAAAACAAATAAAATGTGGTACATCAGTATAAAACGTAGTTAAATAGATGTATTTGTAGAAAAGCAATTATTTTTATACCGCAGTAAATCTAAACTTGAAATGCTAAAATGGAAATATTAGTGGGGAATTTGAAAAGTGACAGAATAAAACTGTTTGGCAGTTGGAGTGTTTAGATGAAGTTTAAATAAATGTCATTAGCAAGCACAAGCCAAGATTTTTGTACGACATGCTGTATAATTAAATCAACAATAAATAAATTGAACTCATTCCATTTGACTGTTTTAATTGATTTATTTCTTCAGTGATAAGCTTAGCGGGTTAGAAGTTTAGTTTTTATTTACTATTTTGTAAAAAGATCTGTTCATACATGGGGACTGTCAAAATAAATACTAGCTTGGTAACAAAAAAAAATCCATGGCTCTACATGATTCCTTAGTTTGTTTATAAAAACAACTAAGTTTAACATCAAAAGTACTTCTTATTTCGAAAGATAACGTTCAGATATAACATATTACCACCAACTTATTATTTATTCGTATCGTTCAGCTCCAGATTCTGCTCCTTCTCCTGTCTCAGTCTAATTTGTTTATCTCTCTAACAATTTGTGGAATTCCCTCCTTCTTAATTTTCAATGTACTCTACTAAATACTTCATATATTCTATTTTTTCTTCATTTTCAGAAATCTTTAATGGCATGTTTTGGTGTAGTACCTGATGTCAGGTTCTATATAAAGTAAAATAATCATAATGTTCATTCACAATGTCCTTAGATATTCTGGACATTGACAGCCAAATTTTTTCTTATATAACTTTTTTTAACCTAGTACTTCAAGTGCTCAAAATTATCCTTCGTTTTACTATTTTTGCTCGGACAGTGTGCTTTGAAAATATATTTTTCCATGTAAATGCACGAACTAGGTATGCGTATTATTCTGGACTATTCACCCTCTTCGTCTTAAGTCTTCTATTTTCTCTATTAGTACAGCGATTAACTAGTATTAAATAGTGATTGGGAATGGGATATTGGATCCTATAGTATTGAAAACTTTAGATGCGCATAGAGACTACCACTCTTCCGATGCCATAAGCAATTGTTTGGTGAGATATTTCAATTATGTTCTAGACGCAGCTTTGTTGATGAAGTCGCATGATCTACATACATATACCTTAAACAGTAGAGGCTTAAGAATAGAACCCTGGTGCACACCCCGCCCAATGACTTATTCTTTAGAAAAAATGTTGCCCCAAGCAATACTCGGCGTACTGCTCCAGGGGTATGATCTAGAGATTGGCAATGTACTATCCCGCGCACCACAGAAGTCTATCTTGTACATATGTATATATCGCAACACAGTCAAAAGACTTGCTCAGATTGCACGATACGTGTTCGACCTCCTTACGTTCAGCAAAAGCTCGGCGATTCCCTCCAATAACTCGATCAAAGCTGTTGCGGTGGACCTATCCAAAACCGAGCTTTTGACCAAAAAACCAAGCAAGGTCCGGGTGGAAAAAAACAACAACAACAAAAAACAGACCCCGGACGGCCTATTTGCATTCTCTTAATTGTTAAACTGCCAGTAGGTACTTAATTACTACTGTTTATACACTGATTTTTATATTACTTTATAATATACGAATAGATGTGTTTTAAATCATTATTAGGAAGAAGAAAACGAGAAAACGCCTAGTTTCAAGTGTATACGAGAATAAAGCCTGTCACCTTTAAGGCATTAATCCCTTGACAAAAATGCATACGACTTTTCTTGCGCCAAATTTTGTTTGCTTAAATTTTGTGTATAAAATAATTTTCGCTACGATTTTTAGTTACCGAAATATATGCAAAAACAAAGAAAGTACACCTTTAAGCTTTAAACAGCTACAGCTACAACTCATCCCCTACCCATCACTATTTTTTAGTATTATGTAGTGTTGTAAATACCATCGAACAACCTTCCCAAATTTCAAACTCCGAGATTTATTTCAATCGATCACTGGTTTTTTGGTCTAATTTGCATGGATATTTAACCAGTTACCGAAAAGGCTCTCGTTACCATCACTCATATTCTTTAATGTGAGCCAACGTTTTTTAATCAGCAACGAGTTTTTATTAGTCCTTGTGGAAGATAACTGGCACATTAGATTTTTAACAATAAGGACTTCGGTACTTTTGTCAGGCGGGAATTTTTTAACACTTAGTGACTATCAAGTTCAACAACAAAATATACTGACTGGAGTGAGTATTTAGCACATGGGAACTTCTAAAGTAAATCTAGTAGGATGTACAATAGCACATTACATTTGGATGTATGAGTCCGATATCAACAAAATGCCACTTAGCGACTTCTTGCGTAAAACCTTTCAATTATATAGTCAATATGTTTTTTCTGCTGATCATCGCCTTCATTTGCTATGGTTATTAGAAATTTTTTTCACACTTGCTCGACTGGACTAAATTATTCATCCAGGAACTAGGCGTGTCGAAGCTTGTTTAACTTCTTTTAAATAACGTGGGCAGTTTTTAAATCGGGCCGCTGAACCGGTACACATATACTATTTTTTTCTTATTCTTAACGTGTTTTATTATTGTTACTATATCCATCAATAATTTGTTTAAGCCTATGTGAACAGATTGAAGGTATGTTTGGTTTTCCAATTTTGGGCCAAATGATTGTATCCTTGTTGGTATGTGCTGCTTGTTTATGTATGACTGCTACGGTAAGCCACGTCTTAAAAGTAATACAGTTGAAATAATATTTCATAAATCGTAGGTTGATATTGTGTCGTTTGAAGCAATAGCGCAGCTACAATATTATGGGGCGATAATATTTCAACTGACACTTTATTGCTATTTTGGAAACGAATTATCTTTAGCCGTAAGTATATGATTTTTTTATTAATATTGGAAGAAAATATACGAAAAACAAAATATATTTAGGTTAACAATGAAGTCATCAAAAACAATAAGCTCTAATCACTGGTTTTTGAAACCGCAGACCTAGGTTTAAGTTTAGAGCGACATCTCTTTGGATATGCGATAGATATACAATTAAAAGCTAATCCTACAAACCTCTGCCTCTGGCAGTGTCAAACAGGGATGGCCAATGTGCCACTGTTGACGATTATACAAGCGGGTTAGTTTGAACTATGTTTATTCATGATTAATTAGTATGATATTTGAGTAATTAGAGATAACACAAGGTGTGGAACAATTTGACAATCTTTAGTCATGAAGTATAATGCAGAATTTAAAGCAGAGATAGTAAACGTATTTTTCGGCAACCGTTCGGGAAGTACCCACTTCCCGAACGCTTTTTCTTTGAGAAAGTAGCATTTCTCCGGCCGAAGTACGTACTTCCCGGACTAGGCCGGAGAAATGCTACTTTCTCAAAGAAAAAGCGTTCGGGAAGTGGGTACTTCCCGGACGGTTGCCGAAAATAGTAATTTACGTTACAAGTCCGGAAAATACTGTTTTTTTTTGGACGAGTCGACAAAACTCTAGGCCGAGCCATAGGCGAGTCCTGGAAGTCTGCGAGTCCAAAAAAAAAACTGTTTTCGGACGTGTTGCGTACACGATTTTTTCGGCAATCGTGTAGAATAACAAATCAATGAGACACATTTCTTTATTATATTTCTTTGTAGAACAAAATTTCGAACATTTTAATTCTTATTTGTATTAAATATTGAAATTCGAACAGAAGATAGGTACTAACAGAAACATTCTAATTCTTATTTATATTAATATTTATATTGAAATTCGAGCAATTCCTAATATTGAAAGGATTTAATTTGTTTGAAATGCTTGGTATATTTAAATGCCTTTTGTAGTCAGAACAATAAGGTAAAGTTTCCGTTTCATATTGACTGTTTTCATCTGATAATTTTTGAATGGTATTGGCAATTTTAATTTTGTTTGTTAGTGAATTGTCTATATATCCTCCAGCGACATTGGTATACTTCCAGCCACCGTGGTAATGTTCAACTGTATTTATCAAAATCATACCTACCAAGATTTTCATATTCACAATGACAACAACGATGTGATTCTTCCCGGCCTAGTCCGGGAAGTACGTACTAGGCCGGAGAAATGCTACTTTCTCAAAGAAAAAGCGTTCCGGAAGTGGGTACTTCCCGGACGGTTGTCGAAAAATTACTATTGTTAAGTTATTATTGCTTATTATAAATTATCTTAAAAATATGACATTTTAACCTAGTTACTTATTTGTAGATTAATAGTTGCTATGACTATTAAAAAACCTGGACATAGCATTGGACACATCCAATATCCATAAAATCATGATTCTGTGAGAAATAGTGCTGCTACTCTCCTCAGAGATCCATTCTCATGGAATGAATTTAGGGTCCATGACTTGACCACAAAGAAAATATTCCTATTCCTGTACCCATAAACTCCGGAAACGTTATATTACTAGGGTTTTAAGGAAAATATGTAAATTTTCACAAAATCACCCCTCATTTATCCACTACCCCGGAAGCGTTCTTACCCAAAAACAACTTGAAGCTTTCCTTTGTCGGGTTCTAACTGGATAATAAATTTGAAGATGATATCTCAATTAGTTCGAAAGTTATTGCGCCTACAACAGACAAACTTATAGGCCAACAGACCGTCGACCGACCGATAGACAGAGAAAAAAATTTCGTTCTAGAATCAGCTTTTTTATGTTTCGAGAATTTTTACGCCGTTTTAGCAAGAAAAATTCCAAATTTCTGTCACCGATATTCCACCCCCACACGTTCAACCCTTAATTTAATTTCAGCACGGAATACCAGATGTTTGATGAAAATGAAAGTTCTCTAAAACACAAACCCTAAAACACTATATTATTTAAGTTTCAACGAAAAAAATTCAATTTTCACCAAATGATCCCCCATGCATCTCATACTCTCTTATCGATTTTATCCAAAAACAATCCGAACGGCTCGTTTGTTGGGTACTATCTATATACCAAATTTGAGGACGATATCTCAATTCGTTCCAAAGCTATCGTGGCTACAAACAAACAGACATACAGACTGACAAACCGACAACCCGACAGACTGACCGACACAAAAAATATTCGTTCCCAAATCATGTTTTCTGTATGTTTTGACAGTTTTACGATGCTTAAGCAAAAAAAAAAATTTTTTGAAACTTTTTGTCGCCGATGCCATAACGTATTGACGATCTGGAAGTAATTTTTAGTTAAATACAAAACGAGAGTTTAACAAATATTAAAACAGTCTAGACGCAGTGAGTGTGTGATGGCAGTGAATTTTCGTAAAAATGTTTTAGTTCCAAATATTTCTTTTACTTCCACATCCTCACAACGTGTGGAAGTATCGCATCGGCGACAAAAATTTCAAATTTTTTTTCGCTTAAACGTATAAATTATCAAAACATATAAAACATGATTTGGGAACGAAATATTTTTTCGTCTGTCGGTCTGTCAGTCTGCTGGTCTGTATGTCTGTCTGTTTGTAGCTACGATAACTTCAGAACGAATTGAGATATCGTCTTGAAATTTGGTACCTATACAGTTAGCACTCGACAAACGAACGCTCCGGATTGTTTTTGTGTAAAATTGCTTTAGGGGGTCGGGTATGAATGGGGGGTGATTTGGTGAAAATTGACATTTTTTTCGTTAAAACTCGAGTAATATAACCTTTTTGGAGTTTACTTATTAGAAAACTTTTAATTTAAACAAACACCTGGTACTCTGTGCTGAAATTAAATTAGAGGTTGAATGTGTGGGGAGGAATATTGTTGACGAAAGTTTCGAACTTTTTTTGCTAAAACGGCGTACAAAGTCTGAAAACATATAGAAAACTTGATTCTGGAATGATTTTTTTTGTTGATCGGTCTGTTGGCATGTACGTCTGTACCCGACAAAGGAACGCTTAGAATTGTTTTTGCGAGTTAACTTTCTTGTTAACACACTTGACTTTTTAAAAGAATTTATTGATTATAGTTACATAAAATACTTATGATAAATATAAATTATGACAAGTTAAAAGAGACTCAAGCAATAACAATGTAGGAATGTCCGTCCGTGGTCTGGTAACTTCCATATATAGTCTCTGGTGGGGCGTGGACCGAGAGGCGGTTTCCACCTAAGTTGCAGTCTTGAAGGTGATCCTAGCAGGTGGCTGGTTGCTGATTTGAAGGTCTAGTTGTTTACCCATTTATGAATAGTCTATTCTTCTAATTGCGCTGCTTTTAATTAACCCATTCGTCAGCGACCTTGGGTGTTGAATCGGGATCTGTACTTCTTATATACATTGTATGAGTTGGCTATTGTTATCTCCTCCATCCTTTAGAGAACGAAGCCTATGGTTCGTTCCGAATAGTCATCGGGAATCCAGTAATTGGTTTGGAGTCAGCAGTTTTCGTTTTTGATTTCTGCCAGAAGTATCTTGAAGTTATTGTGATTATTGTTATTATTATCACAAGGTATAGTATAATTGTCCATACACTAGGGTGGTATATGGGCAAATCGATGGTTCCTGGAATTTTGCCATTGATGGATTGTAACTGGGATTTGATATTGTTCAAGTCGTGCAGTTGGACATTTTCTAATTTTAGTTCTGGTAATTTGTCTGGGAATATGGGTGCTTTATTTGTTACCAATTCGATGTTTGGGAGATTGAACGATTGTTGTGTTTCCGATGCCATTTGTACTGAACTAAATCTTTCGTTATTGATGATAAGTTGGCATTTGGGTTTCAAAGTCGCCAGTTTTGTTCCGCTGATTATTTTGGTTTCTTCATTTTCTTCGCAGCTAAGTTTGATTTTCGTTTCTTCGGGTGCCACTATTATGTATTGGGTATTGCCATATTTAGAGACTGTTGTTTTTGTTATTTTGACAAGTTCTTGCTTGCAATTGTTTATCGGTTTCTGGAAGTTGATCAGTTTAATTTCGCATGGGTTGTTTTCGTTAAGTGCTGTCGGGTTGTCATTTTCACAAAAGTATGTTTGGTCTTTTAGATTCCTACACTTTTCGTTTCTGTAAGCGTAGTATTTGCTGCTAAGGATTAGGTACTTGGTTCTAGGGACAATCATTCTGAAGGTATACGGATTTTTAGGGACTGGTAATGCATACAATTGATAATAAATATAATCTGATTTGTCTACTAAGGGTATATCTATTTGGAATATAATTTTAAAATCAATTTGAACGGTTTTTATGTTAAATATTTTTTCGTAAAGTGAAATGTCGGATTTTGTTATTAATCTTGATTTTGAGATATGGTTTTCAATATTTTCTAATTCTTTTGATATAAATTTCGGTTTCAGTATTGACGTATGATACGTATTCAATTTTGAAAAAGTAATTGCATTTTCTGTTGTTAATATCATGTTTAGTACATTATTTAACAAATAACTGATTTGAGTGAGTAATTCCAAATGTTTTACTCTATGAAAATTTGTTAGTTGGTCGCTTTTTAGACTATCTATTGTATATTCCAAATCGTTTATTCTCGCTACTATGGCTTCTTGGTTATGGTTCAGGTTGTCTATTGTTTTATTGAACTCTGTTATAGCATCTATCATTAGGGATGTCTGTGAACTAAAAAGTTGATGTACTTGATTTTGATCTTTCCTCAAAATTTCAAGAGCTTTATATATTCTGTCGCCGTCATCTGCATCTAAGTTCCCAGTTATTGATTTGAATATCAAACCTAGTCCGTTTATTATACCTCTTTTGTTCCTAATCGTTCTTGGAAATATTCGATAAAATGTGTCATCAATATTGCTGATGGTGAAATTGATTGTTAAAATAAAATTTTTGTATTCTAACTTGTATTCTGCATTCATTACGCTTATTATGTTGTCAAAGTAAGTTTTTAGTCTGTTAAAGTCGTTGTATAGTTGTCTTAGGTCATGTATATGAATCATTCTCCATTTATCGTTTTCTGAAAAGGCTTGTCCCAGTTTGCGTGGCAGTATGCCTGGATTGTCTGTTAGGTCTTCTAATTGTGGTTTTACTCTCGTGAAGAGAATGAACCTGCAAGGCGAAGATTGCGTAAATGGGTGATTGTCTGTTCGTCAGTTCTGTGATTTAGTATTATGGCTTTATTATGTTCAATCAGGGAAATTATTGAATAAGGTCCAGTAAAAGGGTTTTTGTGTTTTTTGTGAAATCCTGGAGGGATCTTTTTGTATACTATGTCTCCTTCTTTAAAAGGTTGGTTAGTATTTTTATTCCTCCGTTGTAACGTTTTGTATTTTGAGTTTTCGATTCGGTCTTGAATGACTTCGTATATAATTTTCATTAAGTCTTTATGTTTCGTGTTATATTCTTGGGTGATAATTACTTCTGGGTCATAATTAAATAATTCAGGTGTATATCCGAATATTAGCTCAAAAGGTGGTTTTAAGGTTTGCGAGTGTATGGAGGAGTTATATGCGA
This sequence comes from Tillus elongatus, assembly GCA_964006375.1. Taxonomy (NCBI): domain Eukaryota; kingdom Metazoa; phylum Arthropoda; class Insecta; order Coleoptera; family Cleridae; genus Tillus; species Tillus elongatus. Next base: position 81,375,216 of record OZ023263.1, on the reverse strand, counting down.
AAATACAATAAGGCATTAAGTCAATTGGTTTCATTTCTTTAAATTTTGTTTTAAATAATCTATAGTGCTCAATTATTGTACTGTGAAATCTTTATATCGGTCCGTTTGACATCGGATTTTGCGGTGTTGTCACCTGTAATTCAATTTGGTAAGCTTTTAATAGCTCTTTTATTAATATATTTGAGAATTCAGTCCCTGCGTCCGAAATTATTGTTTTACAGCTTCCGTATTGGGAAAAGTATTTAATTAAGTTCTTGGAGATTTCTGTTGCATTTTTACTTTTTATCGGAAATGCTTGCCCGAATTTACTAAAGGGGTCGAATACTGTTAGAAATTGAGACGTTTCAATTTGGAAAGTGTCTAGGTGTAAGATTTCTAAAGGCCTAGATGGTGTGGGTGTGTGTTCTAGTGAAATTTGCGCCGGATTTCTGTTGTATTTACATGTTTTACATAACTCGCAACTTTTTATAAACTCTTCTATTTTTCGCTTTAAATTCGGAAAATAGTATTTGCGTTTCATTCGTAAATAGGTCTCATCAGCGCCTCGATGATTACTTTTTCCCTCGTGAAATAGAACTATTTTCTCTTGGAGTTCTTCTTCGCTATTTATTTCTTCTCTAGTTTCTAAACATCTATAAAATTTAGGTGAGTCTACGTTATTAAATTTTTGATTAATTGCCGAACTTACCATTTCATAATCTCGTTCATTTACAAATAGACAGTAATATTTTCTCTGTGGTAGGCAATATTCTTTGATAAATTGTTCTATTTGATTTGGCTCGTTTAAATTGAATGTGGCGTGAATAAAATTCCTTTTGTCCTTTCTGAGTGATAAAATCTCCGGGGTATCAGCATTTTTAAAGAATATCTGGTTTGTTTTACTGTTGATTATTTCTTCTTCTAAGATTGGCATGCCCGGCGCGGAATAAGAATCTGCGTTGGAATTTCTTGTTTCTCCGTCGCTTATGGTTATAACGTCGTCATTTTCGTCTACATTGTTTATCATTGATTGGTTATCTACATCTTCAAGGGGTTTATCTCTACTCTCGAAAGTGCGTCCGCTGCATTATTTAATTTACCTTTTTTATATTCTATTTTGAAATCGTACTCTTCTAGTTTGAGTCTCCACCTTAATAATTTTGAGTTGGGTTGTTTCAGGGAAAATAGCCATTTTAATGGTTTATGGTCTGTATATATTGTGAATTTCCTGCCGTATAGATAGGGTCTAAAGTAGTTTGTGGCCCATACTATGGCCAGTAGTTCCTTTTCTATTGTGCTGTATCTAGATTCTGTTTCATTTAACGTTCGGCTTGCGTAAGCTATTGGTTGGTCTGATTTCGGATCTCCTTGGCTTAAAATCCCTGCGATTGCCACGTTTGATGCATCTGTTGTTAAAATGAACTCCTTTGAAAAATCTGGAGGTATTAATACTGGTGAATTCATCAATATGTCTTTACATGTATTAAAGGCATTTATGTATTCTCCGTCGTTAATGTCGATTGTTACGTTTTTCTTTAAACATTTAGTTAGTGGTTTTGTGACATGCGCAAAGTTTTCTATAAATTTCCTGTAGTAGCCTATAAGTCCTAGGAAGGATTTAATTTCTTTTGGTGTTTTGGGTATTGGGAATTTTCTTATGGCGTCTAGTTTCTTTGGATTAGGCTTGATGCCTTCTGGCGTCACTATATGCCCGAGGAATTCCGCTTCTTTTTGCAGAAAGTCGCTTTTGTCTAGCTGTATTTTCAGATTACTTTGTCTAAATCGTTCGAATACTAATCTTAATTTTTCGATATGTTCTTGTAATGATGTCTAGAACACTATCACGTCATCCATGTATACTAAGCATGTTTTTCCTATTAAACCGTTTAAAACGTGTTGCATCAGTCGGGTAAATGTAGCAGGCACCCCTGAAAGCCCGAACGGCATTCTGAAGTACTCATAATGGCCTGTATCAGTGCTAAACGCCGTTTTTTCAATGTCATTTGGGTCCATTTCAATCTGGTGGTAGCCCGAAATTAAATCTATGGTCGAAAAATATTGTGCACGCCCGAGTTTATCCAGTATCTCTTCGATTTTTGGTATAGGGTGTCTATCGGGTATAGTCTTCTCATTTAACTTGCGGTAATCCACAACGATCCGCCATTTTTGTTTGCCGCTGGCATCTGCTTTTTTTGGGATCACCCATATTGGACTATTATAAGCGCTATGACTGTTCCTAATTATCCTTTGATTTAGCATTTCGTTAATTTGTTTGTCTACCTCTGGTTTGTGAATATATGGGTATCTATATAGTTTGGCGTTTATTGGTATATCGTCTTTTAGTCTAATTTTGTGTTTAATGACGTTTGTATGCGTCAGTGGTTCATTTTCTTTTGCAAAAATATCTTGAAATTCTGTACATAAATCAATTAAAATTTCTTTCTCCTGGTTATTTAAGTGATTTATCCTAATTTGATTTGTAATATTTTTTTGTACACTCCCCGTATAATTATTATTATAATTCTGGTGATAGTAAGAATTATTTAATATCCTATTCGCTTTATTTTGAATTTGATCCGTTATACCTTTTTGTATCGTCCTCGTATCACTCACATTTTTATTTCGACGATATTCATATGTGTTTAATGAAACTTGATCCCGTTTACCTTTATTGTGGGTGAACATTTCTCCTATGTCATTTGCTCGTTGTAACCTTCCATCGTCATCGTTTAATGGCTGATTACGCTTTCCTAGGTCGAGTTCAAGTGCAATAATGCTTCTGTCTATTGTATTACTTACGTTAAGGTGATTCATTTCATCATTTGCTTTGATGATCCTACCTATCCGATTGTTATTGCTACTACTATTACTACCCATCTTATCTTCATGATCCCTTGTATAAGGGAAGTTTATCTTAATGCTTCGATTTTTTAAATTGAGTCTCTGGTTTTTTAAATCAATGTTCGCTTGATTTTTTATCAAAAAGTCAATTCCAATAAGAGCTATGAAATTTTTGTTAAATTCAAATAGGCAAAACTCTTGTTCACTGTCCGTTAGTGAGTTTAAAATTATTTTGGCTCGATTATTATGGCTGGAGTAGCCATGCGCACTTTTTATTAAAAACGGGTGATTGTAAATCTTATTATAAAAGTTGTTATATGCTATGGACGGGTTTAAAAGGCTCTTAGTACTACCTGAGTCGAGCAGTATTTTTCCGGGTAGTTCTTTTATTATTACGTAGGGTAATTGGGATACTGTGTTAAAATTATTAATATCTATTACGGTTCTGTTTTTGAGCTCCCTGCTATCGGAAAATTTTGATGCTGTGCATCGTATAATTCGGAGGGTGATTGTTCATTATATGTTGCGTCATAATTTAATTCTTCTGGTAAGAAATGTTGTCTTCTTTCTAATTCATTGAAAGGAAAAGAATTATTCGTTTCGTTATAGTTTACTTCTTCTGGTATGAAATTTTGTCTTTTTTGAAAATTGTTGGAAGGAAAATTGTTTCGTCTATTTTGTGAGGGTTGTTGTCGGCTGAAATTAGTATGTCTCGTGTTGTTGCTGCCGACATCCATAGCCTGTGGATATCTTCTAGTATTGTCATTAGGGTTGTACGTCGGTCTTCTCATTGAGTATTGATTTGAAGGGCTCCCCTGAAATTGTGGGTGAGACATTTGGGGTCTGTTTGAATTATAGTTAAAAGGTGCACGATAATTTTGTTGTTGGAAGGGTTTTTGAAATTGAATATTGTTAAAATTTGGGGTATTTCTTTGGAAAACTGGTTTTTGTGGTTTGTCGTGCCTGTTATTGTTATTATTGTTGAAATTTGACCGTTGTAATAATATGTCCCTATATTCATAATTTTCCTCTGAAAATATAAATTTTAACGCTTGTTCTATGCTGTCTGGTCTAGTGGACCTGACCACCATACCAAGGGGATTTTTTAACCCACCGATAAACGCTTTCAGTGTCTGTTGTCTGTACATGTTTTGTTTTAATACTAAAATTCCCTCGTTACGTTCATTAGATATTAAATTAGAGATGAGTAATTGTTCAATGTGTCTGCAACGATTACTGAACGCTAAGGCATCCTCGTTATGTCTCTGTTTCAGTGTCAATAATTCGCCTAGTAAGCTAATTTCATCACGCTGGTCAGTGAAGTTCTTAAGAATTGCCCGTCTTAAGTCTACCCATGTGTTTATCATTTTAGTGTTAATAATTAACCTGGCTTGTGCAATTAGTTTCGTTTGAATGTAATTTAATAGAAAATGGTTAAGATATAAATTTGGATTATCTGCATCATAGAATTGGTTCATTACTAGATCACAAGCTTTTAAGAAGTTCCCTAAATTTTCAGGTTATCCGTTAAATTCGGGGATTGCTTTAAGGTAAAACTCTTGGAATTGATTTGCCATATTTAAATTGTTTCTAGAATTATTTATATCGGGTTGTTCTACAATATCAATTTCGCCAATACTAATATTTCTTAATCTATATTCCAAATGTTCGAAATTATCAATATCGCTATCAGACATATAATATTATCAATATATGAGGAAATACAGTATATACATATATATATATATATATATATATATATATATATATATATATATATATATATGTATATATATATATATATATATATATACATATAGGAAATAAAGGAAGCAAACAACTTACAGAATCGATGCTATTGCTGCTGTCTTCATGACGTCTCTCTTGATCGGTTCTTTGGCTGTTAAGCGTTGAAACGCAAAGAATCAATATACTTTTGGTTCTTCAGCACTATCCGTTGCGACTGCGCCAGTTAGCTTTCTTGTTAACACACTTGACTTTTTAAAAGAATTTATTGATTATAGTTACATAAAATACTTATGATAAATATAAATTATGACAAGTTAAAAGAGACTCAAGCAATAACAATGTAGGAATGTCCGTCCGTGGTCTGGTAACTTCCATATATAGTCTCTGGTGGGGCGTGGACCGAGAGGCGGTTTCCACCTAAGTTGCAGTCTTGAAGGTGATCCTAGCAGGTGGCTGGTTGCTGATTTGAAGGTCTAGTTGTTTACCCATTTATGAATAGTCTATTCTTCTAATTGCGCTGCTTTTAATTAACCCATTCGTCAGCGACCTTGGGTGTTGAATCGGGATCTGTACTTCTTATATACATTGTATGAGTTGGCTATTGTTATCTTGCGTAAGATCGCTACAGAGGGTAGGGGACAAATAAGGGGTGATTTGATGAAAATTGACATTTTTTCAATAAAACTCGAGTAATATAAAGTTTGAAAAGTTTTTGACTACAGGAAGGAAAATATTTTCTTTGTGGTCAAGTCATGGGCCCTAAATTCATTACATGAGAATGTCTTTCAGGAGAGAATATATTATAACAGCTATGTGGAAGTTATGAATCAACTTGCAGCACTATTTGTTTTACTAAGTGAGTGGTGGACGTGCCGCCGCCTAGTTGCGGAACCAAGTAGTATGTTGTCACGCCAGCTCCAAATAACACAAAGTGTTAAAAAATAGAGACTGTATACAACTAACTAACAATTTAGAAAATTGTCAGCCCTGGCCCATTTCTACCCCAATATATGGACAAAGTATGTAAGGCTAGATGCATTCTCGCAACAATTAGAACCGTAGACCGGTTTCGCTCTCATTAGAGCTCTTCAGTACGGCATACTAATTGTAGCAAAAAGCGGTCTACGGTTCTGATTGTTGCGAGAATGCATATAGTCTTACTATTTGTTTTAGTAAAAAATATCAAATTTGGTAGACCACATAGTATATCTCATCAAAATAATTTTATTATGTCAAATGTTTATAAATTTTTCGTAAATGTTCAAAATTGAACCAGTTTAAGTAATTTACACAAAAATACACTTGCCAATAGATAATTATTCACAAAAAGCTTTTTGACAAAAAATTTTAAAACATGTTCACATGAAAATTTGAAAACAATCCCTTACACGAAAATTAGCCATTTTTTAAATTACCATTGGCCTAAGTGTTGTTACACAAAATTCAATTAAAAGTCTTTTTCCGAAGATTAGCTAAAAATATTTTCACACGATGTTTAAGAAACTAGGAGACTAGGAGTGTGTGTGTGTTGTTTCTTTAACGTCGGCCTATTTCCGCGACTATGGCCAATCACCGACGCCATGGAGCAGTTTCACCTCATTATTCTGGAAATTTTGCCGAACCCCTGCCTTTCTGTAAGGAGGGTAGGGATCTTTAACGTGCCCAACATCGCATGGACACGGGACCGACGGCTTTACGCCCCCTCCGAAGGGCGGAACGTGCAGACATTCAAGTTGCTCAAATACAATGCCAGAACCTCGGCTGATGTTAATGTTACAGTTTGTACTGAAGGGAGTACCCTGGGATCGAACCCAGTACCCTTCGGTTCAGAGGCACACGTTCTTACCACTGAACCACCGAGGTTCTGAAGAAACTAGGAGACATATGTGGGTAGAAGCTAGATATATTGTGAACATATTGTATATTAAGAAATGTACTACACCTTACGAACAAACATAACCTTTAATGAAGGCTTCACTAAAAAACAATATTTTACAAAACGCTAAAAATTCAAACTTAACAATAGACTATATACAAAAACGTCTCTAGGTCAGAACTAATTACACATATAAATAAACACAATCGTTATTAAAACATTGCCTATGTTTCTGAATATTAATATATATATATATATATATATATATATATATATATATATATATATATATATATATATATATATATATATATATATATTGAAGTGGGAAAATATTTCAAATAATACTCAGAGTTTCCAGGAGATTTGAATGTATTTTTTTTGTAAATTGTACTTTCTGTCATTAAATATCAAAAGCCATTTCAATACAAATTGTCCAATACACCACACTATACACATAGAAATCATAAATAATAAACACTCTTGCAAGGCATATTCTTTGTTGTTATTAAATTCGGTACTGCATGAAATATCCATACGCTGAAAATAAATATTTTGTTTAGATCATTGCTGGAAATTAAAATATAACCCATATAATATGGAGCAATATTAATAGAGAGAAATAAAATACATACTTAGTTATGTATGTATAGCCTGATACTTAAAAACAGGAAAAAAAATGTTGTCAAATAATTTTTACTTACAATTTTAAAAAGAGACTTCAATGTATTAAAAAACACTCTGTATGGTTATAAGAAGTGAAATGAATTATTAATAATGAGAACAGTGGTTTTTATATTATAAACCGACTTCCAAATGCAAGAAACAACGTTTAAAAGTGTTTCTAGATAAGTAACAAAGTTTTGTTTACATTTAAGTATTTATAGGTTATTCCAAATATCATATTTAGATATAGGTATTTTCGGTTTGTAATTGACGTCAAGTGCAGGATTTGAACTTGGCGTGCATCAAATTTCACCTACCTGTTAGTTTAAAGAACAATGAAAAATTTCCACACTTGACAATGGGTAACTTGGAAAAACCAGATGAGATGAAATGAAATTTCCAAAGTAGTTTGCCATGGCTTGAAAAACAGGACCTAAATTTAGACGATTTCCGTTTCGGATGGAATGTTCTAGAAGGTTTTTTATTGATCTCAAAGGGAGATGGCGTCATATATAAGCTCCGAATAATATTATTGAATTTTATCTAAATTCTGTTAATAAATAGTGTAAAACGTGTGCAACACTATAACAGGCAAGTCCATAAATGTTTAAATAGAAGAAATCACAACAAGCAACACAACACCGGCGGAGATTAAAACAAATGTAAGTGGACAAAACAATTTATCAATTTTTGAGACATCAATGACAAAAGTTAAGAAAGAGGTACAGGAGGTAGAACAAGCATTAGTACAAACAAACAAAAATCCAATAGAAACGAAGGTAGAGAAGAAAATTTTTTATATGGAGGATATTCAATCTGGAACGGAATCAAAGCAACAAACAAAATTAGTACAGACAGAACTCAACGAAACGATCAGATCAGGTGGGTTCAATTTAAGTAATTTGTCTAGCAACAAATCACAGAGTATTGAAAAATTGCCGAAAGAAGTGCAGTAAGAAAAAGTGTTGCAGCTGAGAGCAAATGGGGCAGACAAATCGCTTGGTATCTACTGGACACCAAGGGAATATACAGTCAAATGGTAACTAGAGTTAAAATATGCAGAAATGGTAACAATAAGAGAAATATTATCGCCAATAGCCAAGTTATTTGACCCATTAGGGCAGCTATCGCCGGTGGTAATCGAAGCCAAGTTGAAAATTCCCTAAACAATGAATGAATCAAACCAGGTGGGACGAGGCGGTACCCACTACCAGGCAGGAAATATGTATTCAGGTTAGTTCGATAATCAATGGAATAGCAGTACCAAGGTGGGACGAAGTAGTACCCGCCATCAGGCAGAAAACAGTTATTCAGGTTAGTCCGATAATTAATGGAATAATAATACCAAGGTGGGAAGAAACAGCAACAACATCAAAAGTAAGAAATCATGGTTTGACCGATGCTTTCAAAGAAGAAATAGCAAAACAGTTGATGGGTAAATTAAGAACAGCAAGAAGTACAACCACCCAGGTATTTACACACACTGGAGTGGAGTATGCAGGTCAGATTCAGGTACGAGCTAAAATGGGCAGAGGCCACATATTATACAAGGGCCATCCAGTAAAAATGGGAGGCTCACCAACAAAACAAACTCAGCAAGATTATTGGGACGCTGGGTATAAGGTACATGTTCGCCAATGAAAGCATAGGTTTAAATGGAAATTTAAGAAGGGGATAGTACACGCAGGGCACAGGGTATTAACCAAACAATGGCCGCTGCGTAGTCACGTCAAGTCGAGTTTAAAATTTCGCCAATGGAAGCATAGGTTTAAATGGAAATTTAAGAAGAAGATAGTACACGCAGGAGACAGGGTATTAACCAAATAATGGCCGCTGCGCAGTCAAATTTAAAATTTCGCCAATGGAAGCATAGGTTTAAATGGAAATTTAAGAAGAAGAGAGTACACGCAGGGCACATGGTATTAACCAAACAATGGCCGCTGTGTAGTCAAATCAAGTCAAGTTTAAAAGAAAAAACACTCCAAAACGACTCAGGGTCGGCGAGGCTGGATTTTGTGGAGTTGGAAGAGCTCTGCAAGCAAAGCAGAAACAATTCTTCAAATCATCTGTTCTGTTACTTCACAAGGACAGAGATAACCGACAATGAACTCGCAAGCAGCATCTCAATCTCCAAGAAGCTAGATGTGTGTTCCCCAGCTATGGTAAGAAGCATGGAAAGCAACCACAACGGCATAATGGATGAGATATACCAGAGAGAAGACAAAATTACGTGTGCAATTTATCACCAGGAAGTCAAGTCGACAATCTGGAAGCCACTTTACACTAAAAACTCAATGATGTTCATCAACCCACGAGAATTTAGAATTGCAGTCACATGTAAAGGCCAGATGGAAGAAGTTATGGTGAAGCAGTATGGCAGAATATCCATCTCCCAAGACTGTATCCTCGAGACAAAAATGGGCGTATATTATTAGATCATTCAAATTATTATTATTTTATTATCATCCTAGGGTTGTATACACATTAATATTATTTCTATTAGCATCTTAGAGTTGTATACATATTAAGATTATTTCAATGATTATTATTTCAATTAGCATACCTAGGGTTGTCTACATATTAATATTCTTTCAATTATTATAGTTAGTGACAAACTTAGGTCAATGTAAATTAAACATTTAGGTCAGAGATATCCAGAGAGACGTCATTCCTTTCGACTCGGCAGTATGTTCATAGAACAGAAAACTATCCAAGAGGGCATTCCTAATCGTGAAAATATATTTGATTTTAATTTTATATTATAGTAGTTATACGAAAACTCGCTAGCATAAATCCAAGTAATATCTTTTATAATTAGGTATGTCGCATAGAAATTATAATTATTGACCTGGAATTGCTCATATTATATGTTTAGATAAATAATAAACAAGTTGGAATTACAGTATAAGGAATGCTGACTGATGAGGTTTGCAATTTGTGAAGTATGTCACATGCAAGGTGATAAATAGCAGTGTTTGTATACATTAAGAGACTTTTGACTTTTGCTTTGAAAATGTAGAGACTAATATCAGAGATTATTGATTAGATTCCTAAAATGTAAAGTCGCGAGACTTTTAAATTTAATTATGTACAGATTTGGTATTACATTTTATTCGGTTAAGTTAGTTTAAAAAAGTTGTTAATTTTTTAATTATTATTAACATTTTATTACAAACTACATCGTTACTATGTCAAAATTATCCTAGTTCTAAAAGTTATTCCCTAATTATCCCCCCCTCCCTTAACAGTTACAAAGTTCTTGGCTCCAGCTCAGGTTAACGTTAGTATAAAGGAGAGGGAAGAACGGACCAAGTATAGAGACCTTATGTTTGAACTTAGGCAGCTTTAGGACACAATATACAACTCGTCGTTCTGATTATTGGCTGTCGGGGGGTGTACCCAATACGCTGCTGCGGAAACTCCAGCAAATTCCCGCATGCCACGCCGCTGCATATTTACTAGCTTGCAGGATGCAGAAATCTGTCGTCCTTTGATCTTTACGCCTCCTCCATCTTCTGAACCTGGATTAATGATTTTCGGCCCCGTGTTCTCTTACCACCGCTGGAGCGGCGCGAGTTTGGATAGTGCCCTTTTGGCACTTCAAAACAAAAAAAACTTTATTTCGAAATTACAACAAGTTTAATTATAATTTTAAAACAAAGCAGAAATACACGATGTTTATTGTTGAAACACTCGTAATAAATTCTGACATAATATTGTATCTTACTTCTATATATAAAGTCGAATATACTTAGCTTACATTATAAAATAAAACAACTTAAATTAGTCTGTCTAGAAATGTTCTTAAAATTTTTATCTGAGTCAGACATACACAATTATAAAATTTATGGGATAAATATATAAAGGATAATGAAAATTACTCACAATAATTTTTCCATTCGCTTAATTATGAAGTCGGCAATGTTGTCCTTCTTCGCTGACGATTTTTGGTCACTTCTATCTATACTTGACTTGGCCCTTCGAGGTTGGCGATGATGTCCTTCCTTTTGTGGCTGTGTTGTCCTATGCTAGTGGTGGCTTCTGCTGTTGAGGTTGGCGATGATGTCCTTCCTCGTTGACGATGTTTGTCACTTTCAATTTTGTAGGTTACAGATTTTTAACGATAAAAATCGACGTGTACCTTTGCGATTTTTGTCAAAAATACACTTAAACCTATACTAACGACTGCGCCAGCTTGGATAGTGCCCTTTTGGCACTTCAAAACAAACAAAAACTTTATTTCGAAATTACAACAAGTTTAATTATAATTTTAAAACAAAGGAGAAATACACGATGTTTAATGTTGAAACACTCGTAATAAATTCTGACATAATATTGTATCTTACTTCTATATATAAAGTCGAATATGCTTAGCGTACATTATAAAATAAAACAACTTAAACTAAATAATTATGTTGACTATGATTATTCAGCGGTTTTAGTATTTCCGCGTTGAACGACTGCTTAGATCCTATTACTATACTAACACGAGATATCAGTACAGCATTATACAGGGTGCTGTAACTCGCGAGGGCACAGGTGTAATGATGTTGGGTGGACATCAGAGTGTGTCGGAGCCTCGGAGCCCAACATATTTTCTAAAAATAATAATGATAATAATAATAATAATAATAATAATAATGATGATAATAGTAATATTAATCGCCTTTATCCACAGACCTAGTTTACTTATAACCATAAACTATCAATTAGATATTAAATTGACATTTTCCCGCTTATATTTTTCTTTACTTACATTGGTTCAAATATTTTTTTTCAATATTAATTACACATTAGGTGCATAATTTAATTTTTTCAACAAATTTTCGTAAAAATGTTATTGTAAAAAAATCTGCGCGAATTCACGTGAAAAAATGTTTTCGAATTTTAGTGAAAAAAAATGTATAGCAAATTTTCGTGTAATTTTTTATTTATTTTAGGAATGTTTGTAGAAAGATTTTTATTTAATTTTTGTGCAAGATTGGTTGGCCAATTTTTGAAAAAGATGGCGTATTTTCATGAAACAACATTTTGTTATTTCTATCAAAAAGCTTCCGGTGAATAATTATATCTTGGCTGGTGTGGTTTTTGTGTAAATTGCTGTGGTAGGTTCGTTGCCCAGGAAGGTCAAACCAGTTTTTTTTGGTAAAATTTTAAATTTATGTTCAGCAAATTTAGGTACTTTTTCAAACAAAAAGTTAGTTTGATAAGGTACTGTTCATTGTCTCTACTATAAAGTTTATACTATCTACTCAATTTGATGTCTTTCTTATAAAAAAAATAACATTAAAAACAGTTGAATGAAAATTCACTACCAAAACGTGCTTGCCGCGTCCAGACTATTTTAAAAAACTAACTAATCACACAGACAGGCGCATATATCTGGTTTTCATTGCCTAGATAGCGTAGATACCGTTATCGTTTGCTTTCTGTATGCAATACTGCATAGGGTGCGCTCTAATAAATTTGACGAGTACTCTGCAAGGTAAAACTTTATAAAAGATTGATATATATATATATATATATATATATATATATATATATATATATATATATATATATATATATATATATATATTAGTGGGGCGTGTGGTCCATGGAAGCAAGGGAAGCATTGTTTCTCTTAAAATAACGACCACATACCTACTTAAAAATAATTTGTATTAAACCGCATTATTTAAAATCCATTTTGTATTTTAAATATTAAATTTCAAATTCTAAAACTAATTTATCTACTACAATTTTTAATTCGCAAGCTCACACATAATTATTTATTATGCATCATACTGTACTTGTATATGCGCTCTGCGCTCTTAGCAAGGACGTCGTCCCAGTAAACGCGACAGCCAACCAACAGCATGAACCTGATGCTACGAGTGGATGCAATGACTTCAGTTAAATACACGTAGTCAGCAGGACACATAATGAGAAACCCTTGCTCGATGCTCGACGCAATGTACATGTATTTCAACATGTAGAACGTATTGGAAGACCCAATGCACGTACAACGTGAATGTCGCTGATTATTGCGTAGATATAAGCAGTCGATTAAGTTAAATACATTGGCATTTTATGATTGTTAATATGGCTGCAACTATATCAGTTTTTAACAGCGGCGTTGGTGGGGGTGGGAATTTACAAAATTTACGAACAAGTGGTAATGTCGTGTGTTTGTTGATAACCAAAGGATTTTCAGCTTAATCGTTTGCTGAAAAACTTGCTATTATTAATAAAGGTAGGCCGAAACCTACTCCAAAAAACTTAAATACAAGAATTAAAGCATGTATTCGACATTTCAACGCGGAAAAACTTATAAACAATGGTTAATAGGAATAAACTGTTTTGTTGGCCTGGTAGTCTATTTGTGACTGAAAAGGGGGTGTGGAATAAAAGTGGGTTTTCCGACTTGAATAATCTACATAAAGTAGTAAAAAGACATGTTATGTCTAAAGCGCATTTGCAGACCATTTTAGAATTAAATGTCTTTGGAAAAAACGCGAATTGAACACGCCGTTAACAAGCAGATAGAAATTAGTCATCGCCAACACAATGAACTGGTTGATAAAAACAGAAACATATTAAAAATACTTATTGATGTTGTGTGTTTTCTTGGTCAGCATGAATTGGGGTTCAGGGGTCATGACGAAACAACTACAACTGCAAATAAAGGAAACTTTCAAGACCTAGTTTCTTTAATAGCCAAATACGACATTTGTTTAAGAAATCACTTGGAACAGTCTAATGTTTTTCGCGGGACATCAAATCGCATTCAGAATGACTTAATTGCGGCTGCTGCCACTATTATTTTGAACAGAATTAAATCTGAAATTAAACAGACTCGTTTCATTGCTATTGTTCTAGATGAAACAACCGACGTAGACGTAACTAATTTAAGTCAACTTCTGTAGTAATACGCTATGTAAAAATGAATGGGAGCAAGAAAGATTTTTAGGCTTTAAAAATGTGACAGAAGATCGTACCGCAAACGCCTTATATAAAATTGTGCTTAATATTATGAAAGATATTGAGGAGACTGATAATAAATTAATTGCCCAAAGCTATTATGGGACTGCTGTTATAGCCGGGCATTTAGGAGGTCTTCAAGCTAAAGTGCGGGAAACGTTTTCCAGTGCTCTATTTGTACACTGTTGTGCTCATAAATTAAATTTAATTTTATCCCATAAATCATATTAAATAATGTAAGGTGTTGTTTGCTACCCTAAGTGGAATGGCTGCTTTTTTTCCAAATCTACAAAGCGTACACAAGCCTTAGACTCAATTGTTAAAAAACGTTTACCCAAAGTAGCTGCAACCCGATGGAACTACAACGGCAGACTTATGTGAACTATATTTGAACACCGTGAATCGTTAATTGAACTTTTTGAAAACATAATAGAAAACAGCAAAAATTGAAATGCAGAAACAATAAATAGTTCTAGAGGATTTTTGGATGGTTTGAAAAGAGACTTTAATTTTAATTTTTTACTTTATATATTTTCGGAAATATTTCCGTTTTCAGATAATGTATATCACATATTGCAATGTAAAACATATGACATTGGTTTTTGCCTGAAGAAAATTAGTGAATTTAAATCCATTATAATTCAAAAAAGGAATGAATTTGATAAGTTCTGGAAAAAACAATGGAATTAGGAAAAGTGGTGCCACGAAAAAAGCGTCTGCGCACTGATAATGTGGGAGACCTTCAAACTTCTTATCGCCGCCTTTTCTACAAAATCATGGATCAAATTCAGCAGCAAATTAACTGCAGATTTGATCATCTCAGTGACCTGAAATTTCTTGAATTGTGTAATTTTGGAGGATTTGTAGGGATACCTTTCCCAGAAGATTCATTCAAATCATTATTCCACCACTATGGACATTATTTTGGCAAAGCCTTATTACGATCAGAACTTACAGTCATTTATGAAACCGATGTTACTGACACAAAAACTAACGCGAGTGAACCTTTAACTTTCTTAAAAGAATCAAAATTGGAAAATGCATTTTCTGAAGCGTTCAAATTATGTGAATTAGTATTAACAATTCCTGCTACTAGTGCGTCTGTAAAACGAAATTGTTCTACATTGAAACGTATTAAGAGTTTTGTTAGGAATTCAACAGGACAGGAAAGACGTTCCCAAATTTCAATTTTGTCAATTGAAAATAACTTCGTCGCGGAAATGTCCCAGAATCCACAGTTTTATGACATTATTAACGAATTTGCCAAAAACGACAGAAGAATTGAGTTACACTATAAATAGGTAAGTTTCTGAAAATTGCTTCCCTTATTTAAAATGTCACCGCACGCCCCTGAAATATATATATATATATATATATATATATATATATATATATATATATATATATATATATATATATATATATATATATATATATCAGTTTACATTAACTCATTTGAAATTCTCCCGGCGCACAAGAATAATTTTGATAGAATTTATAAAATAAACATAGACCTTGGATTCTATTTGTTCTTTAACAATTGGATATAACTCTAAAATAGATAATTTTCAGTTTCATTCTATAAGTCAGTCTGTATATGAAAGTGATTGGTATTCCGCAAGTGAAAAGTACAAGAGATACCTGATCATTACAACAATAAGGTTACAGAAGCCTGTATACATAACGCTTGGAAAGTTTTCCCGCTTAACTTTGGCGACCTTAGTCTCGGTTAGTATACAACACTACATAGTAAACTAGCATATTAAAGTACAGTACTTTATCAATAATTAATACGAAGCACAATAGCTAACTTAACGTTTAATTAAATAATATGTTATTATTTATTGTTATGTTTTAAGGTGACGACTTATAAATTAATGCCGCTTTTTCAGGTCATCCGTACGTCGTTCTCTATATTTACACTTTACCAAAGTGTGAAAAACAAACATTAAGAAACTAATGACTAATTACAAACTAACAATCCTAGTAACTAATCAACACCTAAAAATATTTTGCATTTGATAACACACATGTTTATTAGCAACCACAGGTAATAATTTGGATGCATCAAATAGTAAACATAGACGTGAAGAATTTTTATTTGGCCTTACAATTTCTTTAAACAGCGAGATCAGAGATATTACAGGCAATAGAAAATTTTTTTCTGCATTAAACTACAGGAGTTATTTTTTTTTGATAGATAGGTTCAGAATTACGTACTGAATGTAAAAACACAAAATCCTTACAAATTAGGAGGGCGGAAGTGCCGCCATTTTGAGAAAAACCGTTTCGACCTATATCTCCATAACCGTGCACTTTAGGCTAAAAATGGTAATAACCTTTATTGTAGATAATTGCATTTCTCATCTTTTTTGTCAAATACTTTTTTTTGTATCACTCACCTTTTACAACTTATACGACTATTAGCATTCATTTATTGACTTTTTTACCTATATCTTTGTTAATAATTGTTTAAAAAATAAAATGCTTATAACTTAACTTTTCAATCGACAAATTTTCTAGAACTTTTACTTAAAAAGGTATCACACCGATAACTCAAAAAGTAATGGGCCGATTTTAATTAAATTTGGTGGATACCTTCGCCTTGTAAGTGGCTTGGACAAGTTCGTTAGCCAAGAAAATTAGGCCCAGATTTTCCCGAAAAATTTTGTGTTTTCTTTCGAAAATAAATCATATCTCTGAAAATAACAAAGTAAGGGCAACTAAATTTGGTACACGATTTTATGTCATTATAGGTAAATTACCTACCAAAATCTAGTTCTGTAGGTTCAAAGACAAAAAACTTATAGGCATTTAAAGAAAAATAAATTGGGGTTTTCCTCAAAACGCCAAAGTCGCGAATAAAAACGTCAAAATCGGCAACATTTACGCAAATAACCTGAAACTAATATAAGCTATGGAAAGAAAATGTCTCAAGAAGAATGTCTTACAAAGCCCGAAGTCTTAGCTTCAATCGTCATTGTCCTTCATTTTACTAAAATATTTCCAGACAAATTTGTCGATTGAAAAGTACAACATTTAACGCGTTATATCTTTGAAAATATTGATTTTAGAAAAAAACGTTTTTTTGTAATAATTGTAGGAAATATATCTATTGAAAAGTTAAGTTATATGCATTTTATTTTTTAAACAATTATTAACAAAGATATAGGAAAAAAAGTCAATAAATAAATCATAATAGTCGTATAAGTTGGTAACGGTGAGTCACACAAAAAAAGTATTTAACAAAAAAGATGAGAAATGCAATTATCTACAATAAAGGTCATTACTGTTTTTGGCCTAAAGTGCACGGTTATGGAGATATAGGCCGAAACGGTTGTTCTCAAAATGGCGGCACTTCCGCCCTCCTAATTTGTAAGGATTTTATGTTTTTACATTCAGTACGTCATTCTGAACCTATCTATCAAAAAAAATAACTCCTGTAGTTTAGTGCATTATGGACAAGAGTAACGGGCTACTCTATTGCCTGTACTAAGAGGACAACAAGCTAATGTGAAGCCCGAGAAAAAATCTTACTGTCTGTATTAGTATGGAATGGATTTCGACGTTGGGGCAACACCAATCAATGAATTGCAACAAATAGATTTTGCGAATTAATGGTCACTAGCAGTGGCAAGCATGTAAGTAAATAGTCAACTAGTTATTTAGTTGCGTATTATTAATGGGTCTAGATTGGTCACATCCTGAATTGCATATTTAGGATATGTTTATTGACAGCCTACGACTAAAATTATGTCTCATAAAGTTAATCTCCTTACAAACCCGAGATGCTTTGGTTTAAACTTAGGCGTGGCAAAAAGCAGTTATTTGGTTCGCCAGCAGCACAGGCACGTTCCTAGGTCGTCCACAAATATACAAAATCAAAAGGATGTCTAAACGAAGACAGTAAGTAGTGCAGGATGCTCCATTTTATTTGACTGAAATAAGTCAAGGATAAAAGATAAGCTCACGGCATGTCAGGAGGGCCCATTCATCAATTAGCTGTTGATGAAGGCCGGGCAAGGCCATGATTTGAAGATAATTACAACCAATTCGGGGATTATTGAAAAGTCTGGACGCACCAAGTGCGTTATGGTAGTAAATTTTCATAAACATGTTTTTAATACCAAATATGTGCCTTTTTAAAGAAAGCAGGCATCAAATTTGGTTACCAGTATAACCTATATAGTAAAGACAGTGCCATGTTTCATCAAAATAACTTTATTGTTTAAAAATTTACAAAAATTTCCGAAAGTAAACTTAAAGTGTTCCCGAAAAAACTCGTTTCTTGGTCAACCTTATACGTTACGAATTTACAATGATACGAAGGCAGGCGGATGACTTTCACGTTAAATTCTTTGGCCATCTCATCAACGACATATTTTATGTGTTGGTTTTTATGCAGGTGTGCAATATCTAGCAACTGTACTCTTAGTATCTGATTAGCGTGATGAATCCCCCTACTCCTTAGCCAGTTTATTATCTTACCCTTTTTTCATGCTGAAGTTGGTAGCGGTTCCAGTCGGAGACTGTGGTATGGAGAGTTGTCCATCACGGTTATAGGACCCTGCTCTACGCGTGGCAGAATTGAGCGAACCACTTCTCAAATGTTTCGGCATTCGACTCGTTATAATCGCTTGTCTTCTTACTCTCAAACGAGAGTAGTCCTCCTTTCAGGAAGCCACTGTCACTACCTATCTGGGTGATTATCCTTTACCTGAAAGCGCCTTCAGCCCAGTAGATACCTCTTCCAAAAATGCCCGTATATTACTGGATACCGATAAGTTTTGCCTAACTTTAGAAAGTGTGTGCCCATCATTCAACCATGTTTCATCCATCCAGTATATTTCCCCCTCTTCGGAATTCCCGAATTTGAATTGAATATTTCCTGCGCCACAAAACTATTTTTGTCTGCTCAATGAGAAGGTAAGTACAATTTGGAGAGCCCAATTCATCACACTACAGTTTTGTGGAACTAGTTTATTCATCCGCTTGATGACGCTAACTTCGTTAGCGAAACGATCGTCGGGTCAAAAAACTGTATTGTGATGAATTGGGTTCTCCAAATTGTACTTATCAGTGCTCATTACAGGGTCTAATCTTCACTCATTAAATGAGAAGGCTTTTCCAATTATTTTTTTTCAGAAAACGAAAGTTAATGGCTCTTAACGTTCTTAATAATACGCGATTCGATATTTTCTGTATGCTATCATCAGCTTCCGTGGTCGTAGCAATTTTCTTCAAGTCTGGCAGTTCATTTTTGAAGAAAAAAGTATAAGCGATACGGCGTATCGCATATTTTGTATCGTCGTCCATTTTTTACTACCCCTAGCTTGTTGCTTTACCGGAGTTGAGCCACTTGAACTAGCCTGGTGTTTTAAGGTCCTAGATACAGCGCTTTCTTTGACTTTTGTGAGCATGCTGCAGAATGTAACTGCATATGTTTTCTAAAGATTTGCTTCGAATTTTCGAAGCCCGTGAAACACGTTACACACCATGTTTTTCTCTTCCTGCGTCGAATACCTCCATCGTGTTTTACCACACAATACTTCTGCAGTTGCTTCCATTCTGGGTACAGTTATTACTGCATATACATATTGAGGCGTTATATATTTACGTAAATCTTAGAAAAATGCACCCTTTAAGTAAATAATAAACTATTGTTAATTCGACTAAAATAATATTAAAATATTTTATCAGAAAATTATTTTTAATCAAACAATATTTAGTTAGAACATGTGCATTATTGTTACCTTATTAGGCTCGATATCTACGCCCATGGAATGGGAATTAAAATGTATTCTATACTAGTGATGGGCAAAACGGTTATTTTCTATTAACAGTTGGAGCCATTACCGGTATTTAATATTAACCGTTGAAAATAACAGCTTCAGTTATTTATTTATCTGTTATTTTGAACTGGATAGTCGATCGATAGTATCCTACATTCTCAAAGTTGTGAGCGAGAGTGAGCACACTAGTATAAATGCATTGTATTTTTACCCCGTTATTTCAGGTAGTGTATAAATCTCAAATTTTATCGATATGAAAATGAAACAAAGGTTAAGAAATTATAATAAGCGTGCCGTAAATCTTTTGCCACTCTGAAGTGAAACTTTTAGAAATTAGAAAGGAGTCTTTTATAAGTATTTACTTAGATGTTTTAGGAATTATAAACTAGTCATTTCTCACAAATTTATTTTATGAGAGGTCTTTACGTAAATGTCAATGCCACAGGAAGAATCAATAAATATCATTATTTATCACGTCTTGGGACGTTAGACGTTAGAACTTTTATTGCAAGGCAGCACTAGCTTCAACAAATAAATGCTTTACACACTACACAGGGAGAGCGAGTGATTGTAAGAACTGCAACATACTGCAGCTCTTATAAAATTTCGGTAAAGAAATTTGCCTTTATTCTGTACATATGGTTTGTTATTACATTATGCTTTTATTTTTTCTTAGAAGGATTTCTAGTTACATTTTCGATTTTCGGTTCACTGGTCATCTTTATCAGTACGCTTTTAAAAACTGTGCAGAGAACAGCCAACAGTATAAAAAATTGAGTTTGAGTTTAAAAAAAAATTGGAAGATATATAGTATTAATTGTTTATTACTTATTTTAATATTCGTTGTTTTAAAATTAGTTAATTAGTTATAGTGTTAGTTTACTTTAAACTTTTGACTGCCAAGTTAAATTGTGTTTGAATTGTGTTGCGTGCAGACAGAGTGGTAAGAATTACTTAGTTACATATTTTTAGATTAAATTCAACAAAATCTTTAAATTTTTAGATTGTAAATTAAAATGGATTCCAAACGAAAAACTTCCATTATGTGGATTTTTTTTACTGTTATTGACAAAATAAAGGCCTCCTGCAATTTCTGCAAACAAAAATTATGCTATAAATCCTCCATAAGTAATTTAAAACAGCATATTAACAGAAAATATCCTACCATAAAACTTTTGCCAAATTCTACACAACCTCAACTAGTTACAACTATTTTTAAAGAG
This sequence comes from Tillus elongatus, assembly GCA_964006375.1. NCBI lineage: Eukaryota > Metazoa > Arthropoda > Insecta > Coleoptera > Cleridae > Tillus > Tillus elongatus. The sequence goes on along the minus strand of OZ023263.1, from coordinate 81,354,127 downwards.
CCCTCCCCTTCTACCTCCTCCGAAATAGTAAGAGAAACCCTAGACAAAAATAACATATTACCACCCGAAAATAAAATGCGGAAGCTAACTCAGCATACATTAGTTACGCACAGAAAATTAAACCCTAACGAACGAAGCGTTGTAGACAAAACACTGTTAGGTATGATAACTTTTGATTTTCAACCATTTTCCGTAATTGAAGACAAAGGTTTTTGGCAATTTATTGCAACTATAAATCCATCTTACACTTTACCAACTAGAGAATCCTTAAGTCAGACTTTATTACCAGCAACGTACGAGGAGGTTTATAATAAATCAAAAACTGTAATGCAGGATGCAGTCCCGATTACAGTAACTACAGACTGTTGGACCTCTTGCAACGGCGATAGTTTTATGTCCATTACGGCTCATTTTACAGATTCCTCTTTTCAGAACAAATCGATCCTGCTTACAGTAACAGAATATGAGGTCAAACCGACAAGTCTGAATTTGGCAAAAACTTTAAGTGAAGTAACAACAGAATGGGGGGCTGAAAAAAAATTTACTTGCCATTTCAGATAACGCGGAAAACATTACAAAAGCAATCAAAGAGGAAATGAAATGGCGCCATTTAGGTTGTCTGGCACACACAATAAATTTAATTGTACAAGATGCCCTACGTTTGACATACGTGGACAATCTAATGTGCAAAGCAAAAAATATTGTAGCATACTTTAGAAGAAGTACTGCTGCAAAAAATTTTTTTGAAAGTATTCAAAAGCAGAACGGCCGTCCAGTAAAAAAAATGATGCAATATGTTTCCACTAGGTGGAATTCATCGTATTACATGTGTGAAAGGGTAACAGAATTAAAAGATGACATACGAAGTGATTTAGCGATCCTGGGCAAAGAAGATTTGCCAGTGTTGACTAATGAAGATTTTGAGTGGTTAAGGGAAATCTTGAAACTTTTGGCGCCGATGGAAATTGCCACAAAAACTATGAGCGGTGAAAATTTTGTTACCCTTTCATCAGTTATTGTAATAACAAACTGCTTAAAGAACTTATATAATTCTTATGAAAAATGTGAGGATACCAAATGCTTTTCGAACTTTGGTAAAGGCGTTCTAAAGAAGATAATAGATGGGATCAATGAATGGTTTAAAAACCTAGAAAACAGTGCCACGTTACTCGTGTCAACCTTTTTAGATCCTAGGTACAAAACCGTAGGATTTAGTTCCAAATCAGTAGCCAACTTAGCACAAACGAAAGTAAGGAATTATGTTTCCAATTGCATGAGTGAGGAAAATGCTGGTGACCAGATGGAAAGTTTTGTCGCAGAGAAGCCTCAGCCGCAAACAACACAAGAGGACTTTTTGACTTTTTCTGGAAGGATTTCAACAGCAAAGCTGCATCATTTAAGCCTGCGGGACACTCCATATCTAGAGCAATTATTGAAGTGCAGGGTTACCTGGACGAACCGCTTTTGCCTAGAAATGGAGATCCACTTAAATAGTGGAAAATTCATTCTTATGAATATCCACATTTAAGTAAAATGGTAAAGGAAAAGTTTGGGACTGTCGCTATGTCTGTTCCGTGCGAAAGACTTTTTTCTAAAACAGAACAAATTTTAAGTGACCGCCCTAACAGACTTTCGTCGACCAAAGTCAGTCAAATATTGTTCGCCAACAAAACCTCAGAATTTTAAAAGTGTTTTGTTAGAAAAGTATTTTTTAGTGTAAGACAATTTTTCTCAAAGAAAAAAGGAAACATCGTTGATTTTATTTAGATATTTCATATTTTGTGTTTGTAAATTGTAAATGTGTGTGTGTGTGTGTTTTGTGTGAACATATTGTAGGTATTGTATTGAAAGATATTATATAGTATTTTTTGTTTATTACTTATTTTAGAATTAGTTAATTTGTTATAGTGTTAGTTTAGTTTAAAATTTTTACTGCCAAGTTAAATTGTGTTGCGTGCAGAGTATATATATATATATATATATATATATATATATATATATATATATATATATATATATATATATATATATATATATATATTTATTTAATTTTTTATATTTAAATGTATAGAGATATTAAAAACTGTTGTATCATTATTTTTTTTTTATCAACTTGATAACTATTATCATACAAACGAAAATGACGTGTTAACTGTTTTCTTAGGTAATGTGTATAAATTTAAATAAATAAGTACTTTAATTTCACGTGAAATAACCCTATTTTGCGTTGTCTATAGTGAAAGTAATAACACCTTTTTACAGAAATTCATCTTTTCACACTACATTTTTTATTATTAAATATTTGGCTTTACATACTAGTGGGAAACTCAACTGTGTCAAAAATAACAGCTTCTCAGTTTAACAGATTAACCGTGAGTAGTAGTGTCCGCATGCCGTATCCCGATCATCAACCGGTTACAATTTAACCGTTTTATTGTACCGAACACTAATAAAGAAACGGCTAGAAAAATACATAGAGCCTTTGCTAGGGGAATATCAGGCTGGTTTTCGGAAGGGTAGGTCGACAGTTGACCAGATATGTCTGCTAAAGCAGGTTTTGACAGGCTGTTACGAGTACGAGATTCCAGTACACATGATCTTTGTCGACTTTAAGACCGCCTACGATTCAGTGAAAAGAAGTAAAGTAGTTGATATACTTAGAGAGTTCAGAGTACCCGAGTATATTGTGAAACTGGTAATAATGACACTATGTAACACCACGTGCGCAGTAAGGGTAAACGGAAATCTGACAGAAGAGTTTGGTGTGAGAAGAGGAGTGAGGCAGGGAGATCCGCTGTCAACGTTACTATTCAATATAGTTCTGGAGAAAGTGATAAGAGAGAGTGGTATAAACAGAACTGGGAGCTTGTTTGACAGGAGTCATCAGTGCCTTGCTTATGCGGATGATATATTGTTACTGGCCAGAAATAGAAAAGAGCTGGAAAGTATCACTAGAAGTTTGGTGGAAGTAGCAGACAGTGTGGGACTTCAAATAAATAAGGACAAGAGCAAGTATATGGCAATTAAAAAGACTAAAGTGACTAATAGTGAACCTTTTACAGTGAAAATGCGAGGGGAGAGAGTCATAGAGTTCGAAGAGGTTAATAATTACATGTACTTAGGTGTATTAGTAGACAATAGATGTGATGAGGAGGTAGAAATTAACCTAAGGATAGCAAAAGCCAACAGATGTGCAGGAGGGCTTAACAGCTTCCTTAGATCAAAGAACATCTCGCGTGCTGCGAAACTCAGAGTATATAGGACTGTGATAAGACCAACCTTGACATATGGTTGTGAAGCATGGACAATGAACCGAAGACTGGAGGACAGAATAGCGATATGGGAGAGAAAGGTACTACGCAGAATCTTCGGAGGCAAGAAAGTAGATGGCATGTGGGAAAGACGTCCAAATGTGGAAGTGTATGAAATGTATGGAGAACCGCCGGTGTCTCAACTGGTTAAGGCACGCAGACTACAGTGGCTGGGACATATAGAACGAATGGGTGTGGAGAGAATGGTGAAGAAGTGTGTCTGGTCAAATCCAGAGGGTAGAAGGAAGAGGGGAAGACCAAGAAAAAGATGGCTTGATGCAGCACAACAAGACTTGCTAGAAAAAGGAGTCCAAAACTGGAAGACGATTGCACTGGATAGGAAGCAATGGAAACGTATTACCAAGCTATGGGCCTAAATGGCCTGTGAATGCTTCATATATATATATTGTACCGAAGATCCTACGTTCCCAAAGCTGTGAGCATACCAGTATAAATAACGTGTTAAGTGTTAAGTAATATGTTATGAAGTAAAGTCCGCTCTATACTGCGTAGCATACCCATACATATTTAGCATTCCCAGTCTCATGTCCATTCATCCCGTTAAATAGTTCAATTTAACAGTTGCCGATGAAAACCGATGTTTATTCATCGAACCTAGTTGCAGTGGAACTGAAACAGATACGAGTCCGAATTCTAGTTTAGTGTAAAAAGCGTTATTTGGGACCTGTTATTTTTATGAATCCATAACTGGTGGTTACCGTTGCGGCTCGACAACCGTTTAAAAATAACAGATTGTTAAATAACGACCCATCACTATTCTATACCTGCGCATCGATCAGTGAAATTACGGCCTGATTTCTTCGCCACCGCTCCACCGCCATTGTTCGTAACTTACCGTTGCAGTTCGGCATAAACAATTTTATCTTGCTAAGAGTTAAATAGTCCGTATTTTTTTGCTGATATGTAGCGGGAAACTTATTGCAATTATACACAACGCCATTTCAGAGTTGTGAGCTGATTTTAGACATGAATCACATTTATTTTGGAACGCGAGTATAGTAACCATGTAATATATTATATACATTTTAGTTAGAAAGGTCACTTATAAACGACAAACTTAGTTTATTTAATCGTTAATTCGTCATGTATAATTCAAATTAAAGTCGAATAACATTCAAAATGCCATCGAAGATTCCATAAGAAATTTGGTTTATATTTACTTACCAAATTATTATCTAACACTATAATACGAACTTTGTAATGTAATAGTTAGTTTTCACCTCTCTTATTAGAGACGTTCGAAACTTTCTATGAACCAGTAAATAATATTCGTCGTCGAGACATCACGTCTTTTAACACACTTGCCCAATAAGTACACACCTAAAATGACAAAGCAAAACAAGTTTTCTGAATATCCCAGTGACTTCTTTCGTTCGAATCAAGTATATGTTTTCTTCGGAGGGGCATTAGTTGCAGATAAGAAATCAAATTTCTTTGTTTATTATCTCCATCAATCGTACAATATTTTTGTTGCTGTTTATGGTGTCATAGTTTTCTTTTTTGAGCTTTTTATCCTCAAGGATCAGATTAAAGATATAAATAAATTTGTAAGAAGTGGTGGAATGACACTCACTCATCTAATGGGTGTAATAAAAGGTTCTATGTTATATATTCAGTCCAATAAAATGATGAATATTAGAAAAACTCTTCACGATGATAGATACAAATATGAAGAATTTAGGTCATTTAAGCCAGGACAACTATTTCAGGAGCAAAAGAGGACATTTAATTACTTACTTTTTATAGTGGTGACTTCAGCAATTGCAGTTGGGCTCTCTGGATATATAGCATCGCTGTTGAAGATTCATTCATTAGAAGGAGAGTACTTTCCTCCAGATACTAACTGTCAGGATTTTATGCCTTATCCTTGTTATATATTTTTTTCAACTGAAACAACCAGTAGATGTAAACTTGCTATGTCTTTATACTTTATTGGATTGGAGACTTTTGGATTTCAAATAGGAGGTAAATAATCAATTTTTTTGTTCTTATTTTTGACTTTTTCAATGCATTATTTTTGCTACCAGAAGTGAGGATTTAACAGCAATAATTTATTTTCGCGTTACTTATAATACTCTTCCTCACACAAAACTCAAATAGTGGACATTAGATTTTTTGGCTGCCGTGCAAGATCTTAAGCCAAGTATTTACATTGAATGGCTAAGGGGAGTCAAGCCTTTTTGAATAGGACCTGCGCGGAGATCCCGCTTTTCCTTCTCTTCTACACCTCCTCAAAACTATTTTAATTTGAATCGTGCTTCATTTTATTCGATTACGTAGGTTTTGTCCTTTCATTCCATACAAATTTTAATAAAAAATGTAATATATATATATATATATATATATATATATATATATATATATATATATATATATATATATATATATATATTAATGTGTCAAAGTGATGTCATTCGGCCTAGAATAGTTTATTATTTTTGAACAAAATATGGGCTATTAAGGTTAACTCGTGGTTGAAAAATAAGTATAAATATGTCAAGATCTTTGGTAAATGGAGGTAACAATAGAGCAATTGAGAGGAGGAAGTTAAAGTAAGAAATATTTTTCATTTAGAATGTCAAAATTTGAAGTATAGTGAATTTGATCCACAATTCCCAATCATTTTTTGGATGTACCTGTTAAATTTTGTAAAAACACAGCACAAGTTGAGACTTATTGTGTATTGCATATTGTATAATTTAATTGAATAAACATAATATAATAATATAATAATATAATAATATATATATATATATATATATATATATATATATATATATATATATATATATATATATATATATATATATATATATATATATATATATATATATATATATATATATATATATATATATATATATATATATATGGTATTTATAAGGGGAAGGTAACAGAGAAAATATCCATAATTATATACTCTTACATAAAAGTTAAACACCATACAAGCCAGCAAAATATGTAAAACAACCCATGTAAAACAGAACAATATTTGATAAACAAATAAAAACCTACTCTTTTATGTATGCAATGTCTAAACAGTGAATGATTGAAGTACATGAACAGCTAGTCTGTATGGCAAAGAGAAGTGTATATGTATGAGTGTCATGACAGGGGCAAATTAAAAATAACCTCAAAATCACTCATGACACTGTCTCAAAAATAATAATAAATACAATAAATTACACGAACAGCCTTAAGGAAGGTATTTGCTTGTTTAAAGGTCAATGGTGAACACATACACGGTTTCTTTCGACCTAATTAAAATGCACTAAACCTAAGTACCACATAAGAAATTTAAAGACTTTCAAACATCAATTTAAATTATCTGAAAAGAGATGGTACCACATCTGGATCGTAACGGTATAGGGATTTAAAGTGTATATCATAAAGCAGTCTGTCTCTAAGTGAACTAAAACTGAATTATATTTTGAAATAAACAAACTGAAAAAAACTAAACCGACTCCAAAAAAGGGACTAAAAACGAAAAATTTGTGGATTACAGGTTTCATTCAAAAGACAAAAATTAATGTAAATGAAATATTATTATATGCGCTACCTACTTAACTGCTTTCAGTCGGTATTTTTTAATTGGTCCACAATTGACGAAAATATCGGGGAACATACATAAAAATAATTTTTGAGCAGTTCCCTCCATTTCCCTGAGATCCCAGCATTAGATCCTGACTTAGTGAAAATAGGACCACCTCAGAAGTGCACCCTTTCAAACTAAAACATATTTTAAAAATTGGTCCACAATTGATGACAATATCGGTGAACATACAGAAAAAATGTTTTGGAGATTTAAAACATACAGCCGAACATATATAGGTGCTTTATTGTCCAAAGATAAAAATCTTATTGACAAGCAAAGTTAGCATATAAAAGTTAAAGTTGTCAAAATATAAAAACACAAAAATATAAGTTCACAACAAATAGTAATATAAATGCATAAGTAACTAGTATAACTATATATAAATAAGAATATAAAAAACAATATAAACATAAATACACAGCTAACCAACAATACAATATAAACACACAATATACAGAAAGCAGTCCTAATGAAAACTCCCAAACAACACCAATCGAATCTGTCACAGTAGTGCATCATTATAGAATTCATCTATTGAATAATAGTATTTTGCAATTAAAAATTCCTTAAGCTCTTTGCTGAGAATTTCAATGTCACCAATCCTCCTTATGTTTAGTGGTATCTGGTTAAATATCTTCTTACTATTATATATTAATGACCTCTTTAACAATGATGTGGTTGGTATAGGAAGAAAATTCCGTTCTTTTGTCTTGTATCACGAGAAGACACTGACCTGATTTCATCTTTATATTTTTCATGCATAAGGCATGAGTAGGTATAGCGCCACTTGGGACAGACAGACGTCACATGTGGTTAAGTATGGGATCTGTGTTACCGACATGACAGTTGACAGTTGACAGCTGCCAGTTACCGACCGACATGACAGTTGACAGTTGACAGCTGCCAGTTACCGACCCAACAGTATATAGATAGGGGGCCCCGCTCACAAGATGGCGTCCAAGATGGCTTCTAAGATGACGTCCAAGATGGCTTCCAATGTAACCTGAAGGTCATTAACCTGTCTAGGAAACTTTGGCCAGACAGTGACGTCACATGACTTGGGCCAGACAGTCACATAAGTGTCTAACCTATTACTTCAAATTATTATATTTTGAAAAAAAAACCATTTGGAGCAGGTGAGTTTCGAACCCCGGGCATTCAGATGGGAGGCAACGATGCTACCCATTAGGCTAAGCAGACGCTTGTTAATTTATTGTTTTAGGCTAGTATATATACGACTTTTAATTACAAACAAACCATACATGTAACATAATTAAAGTTTTTGTTATTATTAGACAAATGGATGATTTACAAAATAATGTTTAATATTAGAGGCGGAACCAAAACGGAGGAACCAAAATGGCGGAAAATGGCGGAATGAAAGATGGCGGTCTAACCTGTGATACCTTAAGCTGACATCCCTGACATTATAAAAATGGTGGCTTTCGTTCTTAAAGATGGTGCGCTGATAAGGATGGTTGAAGACTCCATTATTTAAAGTTACGTCACCCCAACCTTTAGAGCCGACAAATGAGAGTGAGGTTGATAAGCGAGAATAATGGTATTGATCGAAGACTCCATGATTTAAAGTTACGCCCCCCATTAAAACAAACCATTCATAAAGCTTTTGTTATTAGACATAAGACATAATAATTAATATGTTTAATATTAGACAGACTAGAACGTCACAATTGTTATATGGGTAGGTTCTAAAAATAACACACAGAGGTCGCTGGCAAAACAAAAGAAGGAAGTTCAGAAACAAAATAGACAACAGGTTCAACCGTGAGATGTACGATAGAACCAACACATGCACGGTGTTAAGGAGGCCAAATCAAATTGGAATATACAATAAAATGGCCACTTCCGGTCTAAACTTTAAATCGTTATATCTTTTCAACGACAAGTGATAGAAATGAACTGACTTCAAAAATATATGTTTCGTAACAAGATCTACAAGAAACTGAGATAAAAAACTTCAAACCCTTATCGCGGAAGATCCGTGAGATGTACGAGAGAACCAATACATGCACGGTGTTAAGGAGGCCAAATCAAATTGGAATATACAATAAAATGGCCACTTCCGGTCTAAACTTTAAATCGTTATATCTTTTCAACGGAAAGTGATAGAAAGGAACCGACTTCAAAAATGTATGTTTCGTAACAAGGTCTACAAGAAAATGAGATAAAAAACTTTAAACCCTTATCGCGGAAGATCCGTGAGATGTACCAGAGAACCAACACATGCACGGTGTTAAGGAGGCCAAATCAAATTGGAATATACAATAAAATGGCCACTTCCGGTCTAAACTTTAAATCGTTATATCTTTTCAACGGAAAGTGATAGAAATGAACTGACTTTAAAAATGTATGTTTCGTAACAAGCTCTACAAGAAACTGAGATAAAAAACTTTAAACCCTTATCGCGGAAGATCCGTGAGATGTACGATAGAATCAACACATGCACGGTGTTAAGGAGGCCAAATCAAATTGGAATATACAATAAAATGGCCACTTCCGGTCTAAACTTTAAATCGTTATATCTTTTCAACGGAAAGTGATAGAAAGGAACCGACTTCAAAAATGTATGTTTCGTAACAAGGTCTACAAGAAACTGAGATAAAAAACTTCAAACCCTTATCTCGGAAGATCGGCGAGATGTACGATAGAATCAACACACGCACGGTGTTCAGCAAGTCAAACTCTATTAACATATCCAATAAAAATGTTACTTCCGGTAGACACTTCCGGTATAGCTATTCTTAGAGCTACATACATGTGTGACACCTCAAAATAATCGTCTTGTTGAACAGAAGAAAGAAATATAGTTTTTAAGGAAATCAAAACAAGTTGTGTTAACATCTAAAAACAACACACTCTCTCTTAGACTTAATGAAGTTACTTTCAGAGAAATTTTCAAGCTTACCATGAGGACCAGTATTCAATGGCGTATTTAAATGTTGACTACATCAAGTGATGCGTGCTACAGACAAATTTTAGTATACCCTCTTAGACTTATTGAAGTTGACGGCACAGGCAGCTGTCAAGCGTACCTAACAAACCAAAGTAAATATGTCTTGAAGAACAGTCTTGAATTGCCCTAAACCAACACATCTCTATCATTTCAGAGTAATCTTAGCCATGTGACCAGTTAAACTAAGTATCTTGAAGTGTAGCTTTTATGTTTATGAGATATAAAATAAGAAAACCAAAGAGTTAATTGTCTATTACAACAACAAGCAGAAGGGGTTGACTTGGTACCTACAGCTGCTACATACTTGGTAAAAATGGGGTGCCACTAGCATTTCAGAGTAATTTTAACCACACAACACTCTTAACTAACTGTCTTGAGTATGTGTTAATGGGTGGAAATAACAAAACTAAAGAGTTGATTGTCTATTACAACTGTCAGCTAAAGAAGCATTTAGGTAGCCGGAATACCGATATCCTAAATATTTCAAGAGTAATCTTAGTCATACAACACTCTTAACTAACTGTCTTGAGATGTGGCTTTATGTGTCATTGGTTGGAAAATAAGAAAACTAAAGAGTTGATTGCCTATTACAACAGTCAGCTAAAGGAACATTTGGGTTATCGGAATACCGATATGCCAAATGTTCCAACCGAAGGAGCCCACTTAGAGTTATCTCCAGGGGCTCGGAATACCGATGCCCTAGAAGTGTCGGAGGCAACATTTCAATTAACACCAACAACCGCTAAATACTTGTTGGACTTTAGTATGTTTGGTATTAAATTTGGCTTGTTGGATAACCAATCATTTTTATGAAAAATGCAACAATTTTTATTTCTGCGTAAATACATGTAAATTTTGTAGTCTACTATGGACAGTCAAGTCTACCTCTGGACATTTAAGTCAACCCTGGACATAATTATAACGGTGTTTAAATGCAAATAGATTGAATTATTTTGCTGGGAGTCAGGTATGGACAAGGTGTTATTAATAATAAAAACAGTGGTAAAATATAAAAATATAATATATTTACTCAAGTGTACACTACAGCAAGTTAACTAATTTGAAAATTGTCTGTCTTTACAATAAAATGAGATCTGTCAGTTGGTGTTTGTGACCTTGGAATGTAATCTGGGTGTTATTTCCGTAGGATGACATCATCCCAGCATTCGTGTTTGAGCTTGTCTAGAATACAGCTGTTGGCAGTTGTCATATCTGGTAGGATGACATCATCATCATTATACGTGTTTGAGCTTGTTGGCAGCTCTCGTTTCCGGTTAGTGACCTATACGAACATAACAGTCTATGTACCAATCAACCAACTGTTTTTGAGGTGTAGCCTTTATGTATGTATGTATGTAATTTAATTTTCGATAGTGTAAAATAAAATTAAAAAGTGTGATATATGAAAAAATAAGAAAACTAAAGAGTTGATTGCCTATTACAACGGTCAGCTGAAGAAACAATTAGGTAGCCAGAATACCGATACCCTAAATATTTCAACCGAAGGAGTTCACTTAGAGTCACATCTAGGGGGCCGGAATACCGGCCCCCTAGATGTGTCGGAAGCAACATCTCAACTAACGCCTACAACCGCTACATACTTGGTGGACTTTGGTGGAACACAGACTGAAAACAACTTGATATCTGGTACATATGTCTGTAAAGATTTCATTCTAAATTTAGCCTGTTGGATATCCAATCATTTCTATGAAAAGTGCAACCAACCAACTAACCAACCACCCAACCAACCAACCAACGTTGAGGGGCGTAGAGATAGCAAGCTATCTACAAGTGGACCCCTCTGAACCTATGATGTTAATAATGGATTAAGAGAGTGAATTGGTACGTGTTTATATTGAAGGCTTGCATGCTACGTACAAGTGTCTGAATATGGTAATGATGGGTTAAGATATTTAATTGACATGTATTAAAGGCTTAGCGGTTTTCACTTGAGTCATCGTCATTCGAAAACTATTAGAACGAAAACCAGGTCCTTTACTCTGGTATATCTTACTCAGTAGGAACCAAATGTCTTCGAAAACAACATTCTTTGCTTTTCTGAAAGGCAAGTGAGCAGCCCCCTTGTCGAACCCCTCCGAGCTAAAGGTAAACCCCACTCTGTCTTCGGGATCGACATCATGGACTATATGACTCACAATATCTTTAATACGATCTTTTACCCACTTCTCTGGATCGTTGACATCGTCAGGTATATCTTGTAGTCTAAAGCATACGCTTCGTCTATCAAGTTTAAACTTCTTATTGGAGGTCACTGTATCTTCAAGTATTTGGAATGCCATTGTTTCGTGCTACACAACTGACTGTGTTGTTAAAGGACCGAAGTTTAGCCTCGTGTTTATTAAAGACTAAAGTTTAGCAGGTACTAATTGTTTTCACATTCACTGTTGGCTACCGACTGAACCTTAGCTCCTCGTCTTAATATTCGACAAACAACACAGACAACACAACTTATTGTTTTCACCTTCACTGTTGGTTAACGACTGAGCCTTAGTGGACTCTTCTGAGTCAAACAAGAAGAAAACAATTTAAAACACATCTACGATGACCATGAGGCAGCCGACATGGACTTTGAACAATTTTTAAAAATAGATGCGGCCAGGTTAGTTGATCAACCATCCAGGTCAGTCTTCACCTTCACTGTTGGCTACCGACTGAACCTTAGCGGAAGCTCCTCGTCTTAATATTCGACAAACAACACAGACAACACAACTTATTGTTTTCACCTTCACTGTTGGCTACCGACTGAACCTTAGCGGACGCTCCTCGTCTTAATATTCGACAAACAACACAGACAACACAACTTATTGTTTTCACCTTCACTGTTGGCTACCGACTGAACCTTAGCGGACGCTCCTCGTCTTAATATTCGACAAACAACACAGACAACACAACTTATTGCTTTCACCTTCACTGTTGGTTAACGACTGAACCTTAGTGGACGCTTCACGTCTTAATATTCAACAGACAACAACGACAGCTGTCATACAGCCGTCTGACATGACAGACAGCTGTCATACAGCTGTCATACAGCTGTCTAACACAGCTGTCTAACACAGCTGTCTAACACAGCTGTCTAATACAGCTGTCTAACACAGCTGTCTAATACAGCTGTCTAACACAGCTGTCTAATACAGCTGTCTAACACAGCTGTCTAATAGGGCAGACATATGTCTAACACATGTCTAGCAGATGTGTAACAGTCACTCTTTTGCGGAACATAAGCTGAATGTTTTTAAGTCAAACAAGAAGAAAACAATTTAAAACACATCTACGACAACCATGAGACAACCGACATGGACTGTGAACAATTTTTAAAAATAGATGCGGCCAGGTTAGTTGATTAACCATCCAGGTCAGTCACAGCTGACGCTATAAATAAAAACGATGCTGGAAGCGAGTGACGTCACAAGAAACGGTGTGTTGTTGGTTGTAGACCATTAGATTAATATGTAGCTATCGAATCCTTTTCTATATCTCCCTCTGTGGACTTCGTTTTCTTTTACAATCACCAACACACCATACTTATTACCATTCCAGCATTGACAACATATATTTTTAAATTGTTTAAAGTCCATATATGTACCAGATATCAAGTTGTTTTCAGTCTGTGTTCCACCAAAGTCCACCAAGTATGTAGCGGTTGTAGGCGTTAGTTGAGATGTTGCTTCCGACACATCTAGGGGGCCGGTATTCCGGCCCCCTAGATGTGACTCTAAGTGAACTCCTTCGGTTGAAATATTTAGGGTATCGGTATTCTGGCTACCTAATTGTTTCTTCAGCTGACCGTTGTAATAGGCAATCAACTCTTTAGTTTTCTTATTTTTTCATATATCACACTTTTTAATTTTATTTTACACTATCGAAAATTAAATTACATACATACATACATAAAGGCTACACCTCAAAAACAGTTGGTTGATTGGTACATAGACTGTTATGTTCGTATAGGTCACTAACCGGAAACGAGAGCTGCCAACAAGCTCAAACACGTATAATGATGATGATGTCATCCTACCAGATATGACAACTGCCAACAGCTGTATTCTAGACAAGCTCAAACACGAATGCTGGGATGATGTCATCCTACGGAAATAACACCCAGATTACATTCCAAGGTCACAAACACCAACTGACAGATCTCATTTTATTGTAAAGACAGACAATTTTCAAATTAGTTAACTTGCTGTAGTGTACACTTGAGTAAATATATTATATTTTTATATTTTACCACCGTTTTTATTATTAATAACACCTTGTCCATACCTGACTCCCAGCAAAATAATTCAATCTATTTGCATTTAAACACCGTTATAATTATGTCCAGGGTTGACTTAAATGTCCAGAGGTAGACTTGACTGTCCATAGTAGACTACAAAATTTACATGTATTTACGCAGAAATAAAAATTGTTGCATTTTTCATAAAAATGATTGGTTATCCAACAAGCCAAATTTAATACCAAACATACTAAAGTCCAACAAGTATTTAGCGGTTGTTGGTGTTAATTGAAATGTTGCCTCCGACACTTCTAGGGCATCGGTATTCCGAGCCCCTGGAGATAACTCTAAGTGGGCTCCTTCGGTTGGAACATTTGGCATATCGGTATTCCGATAACCCAAATGTTCCTTTAGCTGACTGTTGTAATAGGCAATCAACTCTTTAGTTTTCTTATTTTCCAACCAATGACACATAAAGCCACATCTCAAGACAGTTAGTTAAGAGTGTTGTATGACTAAGATTACTCTTGAAATATTTAGGATATCGGTATTCCGGCTACCTAAATGCTTCTTTAGCTGACAGTTGTAATAGACAATCAACTCTTTAGTTTTGTTATTTCCACCCATTAACACATACTCAAGACAGTTAGTTAAGAGTGTTGTGTGGTTAAAATTACTCTGAAATGCTAGTGGCACCCCATTTTTACCAAGTATGTAGCAGCTGTAGGTACCAAGTCAACCCCTTCTGCTTGTTGTTGTAATAGACAATTAACTCTTTGGTTTTCTTATTTTATATCTCATAAACATAAAAGCTACACTTCAAGATACTTAGTTTAACTGGTCACATGGCTAAGATTACTCTGAAATGATAGAGATGTGTTGGTTTAGGGCAATTCAAGACTGTTCTTCAAGACATATTTACTTTGGTTTGTTAGGTACGCTTGACAGCTGCCTGTGCCGTCAACTTCAATAAGTCTAAGAGGGTATACTAAAATTTGTCTGTAGCACGCATCACTTGATGTAGTCAACATTTAAATACGCCATTGAATACTGGTCCTCATGGTAAGCTTGAAAATTTCTCTGAAAGTAACTTCATTAAGTCTAAGAGAGAGTGTGTTGTTTTTAGATGTTAACACAACTTGTTTTGATTTCCTTAAAAACTATATTTCTTTCTTCTGTTCAACAAGACGATTATTTTGAGGTGTCACACATGTATGTAGCTCTAAGAATAGCTATACCGGAAGTGTCTACCGGAAGTAACATTTTTATTGGATATGTTAATAGAGTTTGACTTGCTGAACACCGTGCGTGTGTTGATTCTATCGTACATCTCGCCGATCTTCCGAGATAAGGGTTTGAAGTTTTTTATCTCAGTTTCTTGTAGACCTTGTTACGAAACATACATTTTTGAAGTCGGTTCCTTTCTATCACTTTCCGTTGAAAAGATATAACGATTTAAAGTTTAGACCGGAAGTGGCCATTTTATTGTATATTCCAATTTGATTTGGCCTCCTTAACACCGTGCATGTGTTGATTCTATCGTACATCTCACGGATCTTCCGCGATAAGGGTTTAAAGTTTTTTATCTCATTTTCTTGTAGAGCTTGTTACGAAACATACATTTTTAAAGTCAGTTCATTTCTATCACTTTCCGTTGAAAAGATATAACGATTTAAAGTTTAGACCGGAAGTGGCCATTTTATTGTATATTCCAATTTGATTTGGCCTCCTTAACACCGTGCATGTGTTGGTTCTCTCGTACATCTCACGGATCTTCCGCGATAAGGGTTTAAAGTTTTTTATCTCATTTTCTTGTAGACCTTGTTACGAAACATACATTTTTGAAGTCGGTTCCTTTCTATCACTTTCCGTTGAAAAGATATAACGATTTAAAGTTTAGACCGGAAGTGGCCATTTTATTGTATATTCCAATTTGATTTGGCCTCCTTAACACCGTGCATGTATTGGTTCTCTCGTACATCTCACGGATCTTCCGCGATAAGGGTTTGAAGTTTTTTATCTCAGTTTCTTGTAGATCTTGTTACGAAACATATATTTTTGAAGTCAGTTCATTTCTATCACTTGTCGTTGAAAAGATATAACGATTTAAAGTTTAGACCGGAAGTGGCCATTTTATTGTATATTCCAATTTGATTTGGCCTCCTTAACACCGTGCATGTGTTGGTTCTATCGTACATCTCACGGTTGAACCTGTTGTCTATTTTGTTTCTGAACTTCCTTCTTTTGTTTTGCCAGCGACCTCTGTGTGTTATTTTTAGAACCTACCCATATAACAATTGTGACGTTCTAGTCTGTCTAATATTAAACATATTAATTATTATGTCTTATGTCTAATAACAAAAGCTTTATGAATGGTTTGTTTTAATGGGGGGCGTAACTTTAAATCATGGAGTCTTCGATCAATACCATTATTCTCGCTTATCAACCTCACTCTCATTTGTCGGCTCTAAAGGTTGGGGTGACGTAACTTTAAATAATGGAGTCTTCAACCATCCTTATCAGCGCACCATCTTTAAGAACGAAAGCCACCATTTTTATAATGTCAGGGATGTCAGCTTAAGGTATCACAGGTTAGACCGCCATCTTTCATTCCGCCATTTTCCGCCATTTTGGTTCCTCCGTTTTGGTTCCGCCTCTAATATTAAACATTATTTTGTAAATCATCCATTTGTCTAATAATAACAAAAACTTTAATTATGTTACATGTATGGTTTGTTTGTAATTAAAAGTCGTATATATACTAGCCTAAAACAATAAATTAACAAGCGTCTGCTTAGCCTAATGGGTAGCATCGTTGCCTCCCATCTGAATGCCCGGGGTTCGAAACTCACCTGCTCCAAATGGTTTTTTTCAAAATATAATAATTTGAAGTAATAGGTTAGACACTTATGTGACTGTCTGGCCCAAGTCATGTGACGTCACTGTCTGGCCAAAGTTTCCTAGACAGGTTAATGACCTTCAGGTTACATTGGAAGCCATCTTGGACGTCATCTTAGAAGCCATCTTGGACGCCATCTTGTGAGCGGGGCCCCCTATCTATATACTGTTGGGTCGGTAACTGGCAGCTGTCAACTGTCAACTGTCATGTCGGTCGGTAACTGGCAGCTGTCAACTGTCAACTGTCATGTCGGTAACACAGATCCCATACTTAACCACATGTGACGTCTGTCTGTCCCAAGTGGCGCTATACCTACTGGCATGCGGTCTCCAAAAGAAACAGAGACGGTAGGGTCAATATCCGCTCAGAAACAAATAAAGGTCTACAATAGTCACGGATACTAACCCCACACAAATATCTGAGGGCTCTTTTCTGCAGAATAAATACAGAATTCAAAAGATAACATGCACAAGAGCCCCAGTAACAAATACCATGCCTTAGATGGGACTCCACAAGTGAGAAGTAAACACTTCTAGATGTACTCTTGTCCAAGCTTTTTTAAAAACAACTCTTAGTGCGTGACAACCTGATGAAATCTTCTTACATAGATGATTTATATGTGTTTCAAATTTTAAAGATTGATCAATGTATAGTCCCAGAAACCTAACACAGCTCTCTTTCCCAAGTTCCTCAGCTGCTAGTCAGAGCAGGCAGACTACATGTGAAATGCATGATATTAGTCTTAGAGACATTCAAAGTTAACAGATTTGAAATGAACCAGTTTTCTATAATATTCATATCATCTGCCACAGTGCGCTGCAGTGCTCCAACACTATCACTACTCCACAAGATGGTTATATCATCAGCATAGATAGTCATATGACCCTTAATTTTCAACATAGACAAGTCATTAATATAAAGTAAAAACAGCAGTGTGCCAAGAACAGACCCCTGCGGAACACCATGGTAAATATATTGATACCCAGAGCTAATATGACCAAGTTGAACACTCTGCTGACGATCAGGTAAATAGGACCTCAACCATTCAAGCAAACTCCCCCTAAAGCCATAAGTAGGAAGTTTACGTAACAGTATCTCATTGTCAACACAATCAAATGCTTTAGTCAGATCACAGAACACTGCCGCAGCCACCTGATTGTTATTCAGTGAAAGGTACAGATTTTCAAGAAAAGAAAATATTGCATCATTTGTACCTTTTTTAGGTTGAAATCCAAACTGGGAAGATGTTAGGATCTTGTGTTTACCAAGAAATACCTGCATTCTCTTTTTAATTAATTTCTCAACTATTTTAGAGATGGTAGGAAGTAGAGACAGAGCACGAAAACTATTTGGAGAATCTGTTTCACTTCCTTTATATGCAAGA
Organism: Tillus elongatus; assembly: GCA_964006375.1. Classification (NCBI taxonomy): domain Eukaryota; kingdom Metazoa; phylum Arthropoda; class Insecta; order Coleoptera; family Cleridae; genus Tillus; species Tillus elongatus. Next base: position 81,335,706 of record OZ023263.1, on the reverse strand, counting down.
ATTACTCTAGCCATTTTCAGAGACGAAGAAAAAGATCCCGTTATAATCGAACTATTAATTGCATCTGCCAAGATTTCAAGAACCCAGTTAGGAAGGTGAAGAAGCAGTCTGACAGAGATACCATCCCATCCGATAGAATCCTTGTTCTTAAAGTCATGGAGCACTCCACGAATCTCAGCAGAATCGACCGGTGTGAAAAAGAAGGTGTCAGGGATAAAAACATCATACATGAAGCCCAGTGGATCCGTCCAAGGGACCCTCCACTGTATCAGCCCAGAAGCAATGGAACAATAATAATCATTGAGATGATTAGGATCCAGTTCAGGAGTCACCCAATGAGAACCATGTCCTCCCGAAATATGATTAACAATCGACCATGACTCTCTCTGTCTGCTTGAAGACCGCAGTATCCTTTGTCTATATTATTGTTGTTTTGCAAGCTTTAAAATTCTTCTGTATATCCGTCGATAATTATTAAAATAGAATATGAATGAGTCATTGTTACCAGCATATTTTCTAATTGTGTGCAGACAACGCATGTTTCTTGATGACACTTTCAACCCTTTAGTAATCCATGGTTTCTTTATTTTATTCTTTATGTCCTTCAAAGGAAATGCAATATTGAAGAAGTATATTAATCTATTAAGGAACTCGCTTAAGGGATCTGAAGAATTCAATATACAATCCCAGCTATTTGTTGCACATAGTTGTGAAAATATACTGTAGTTATGCTGAGCAAACACTCTTCCACGTTCTTTTACAATTTTTCTTTTGGAATTGGTTAAAGACAACTTACATAAGCAAGCTTCATAATCAGACCAACCAGCGTTAACAACGCAACAGTCCACAACATTCATACCTACATTTGTACATATGTAGTCTATAATACTTCTGGAGTGCTGGGAACATCTAGTTGGTGAATCTATCAACATATGCAGATCAAAAGAATCCAACATACAAGACAGGCTGACAACATTAGAAGAGGCTTTATTTAAATAATGAAGATTAAAATCTCCTGTGAGAATCTACAAGCAACACAGAGAGAACCATCTCCAATTTTTGAAGAAAAAAACTACTATTATAACTAGGCGATCTATAAATGCACAAAACATACATATTCAATTGCTTGCAGCAGGCAATAGAGAACTCAAAATCATTTTCCACTAAGAGCTGATGGTACTTATCAACATCAACAAAGTTATAACATTCTAAAATGTCTTCTCTTATCATAATCAATGTACCACCATGAGAAAAACAAGATCTATTAAACTGGGATATTATAACATATGGGGGCACAGAAAAACCTTCTTCTGGCTTTAGCCAATGCTCAGTTAGTAGCAGTATCTCAGAATTGCCTATACTATATAAGAATAAACTCAATTCATCAACCTTATTACGTACAGATTGAACATTTAAAAGTACAACTGAGAACTCTACTTTTTTGTACCTAAAAAGAAGTTTTACTGCTGCCAGCAGCAACTTGTCCTAGGGCTTCATTAGCAACTGAATCACTATAATGAAACACCATGGATTCATAAAGTGCTATATTTTCAGGCTCAATAAATTTATTTTTTTATAATAAGTTTGCTATTAATTATCTCTACTATTTTCATACAGATTTTAGGATTATTGATCAAGTGTCCTGTCAACATATAAGAGTTTAAAAGAGAAATATTACCCTGTGAATAGTTATTAACTTTCATCAGAAAATCACAAATTTTATTATTGTGTTTGCAAATATTTTTGTAAATTCTACTCCCAACCAGGCCAGGACTCAGAACAGGCATGAATATAAAATTCGTTTGGGTACAATTTTTAATTTTGTTCCATATCTGTTTTATTTTTGGATATTTCCTTCGAATAAAATCATGAAAACCAGCATTTATAATCACAAAATCGCTTTTATAATATGTTTTCACCAGCATATCAACGTTTTCCAGAACACCTTCAAAAGAAGCACCAGGCTTAATAATAGTTTGTACAGTGTAATTCTCACTTTCCAATTGTTTCACTAATAGAGGTCGGAGATATCTGCCATACTCGTCACTTAAAATTAGAATCCTTTTTGTGTCTTTATTTTTAATATAGGTCTTATAATTTTCATTTATAACGTTTTTTTTTCTGAAATACAAAGTTGGTTTACAGCACTATTCTGTTTATGTTCAGTCAAGTTCTCACGGACAGTACAACCATTATTACCATCACAAGTATTTTTAGTTAAGCACGGTAATTCTAAATTTTCATAGCGAAGTCTCTTGGTTTCACTCATCAATGAATAATTTTCCTTTTCAAGTGTTTCAATACTCACCAGCATACTTTTCAATTTCTCCACTTCCTCTTCCAGTTTAGCCACCTTGCTCTTCTCCTCGTCCACATTCCATTGCAAACTTTTGTTTCTTTCATTTATGTTGCAAATATCACTATTTAAGTCTGCCATTTTTACCTTGTACTCATTTAATTGTTCCACGAATTTGTTTTCTACCTCAAATACCTCATCTTCAAACTCTTGTGTTCTACGCTTCATTCTACTCAAAAACATATCTTTCTCCCTTATAACAACGTTCAATGTGGAGGCCTCTGATGAAAGATTATCTATTTTCTCCTGATATCTAGCAGTCGTCTCTTCCATTTCTAATTCTTTTTGGCTGGTCCTGTGTCCTAAACTACTTATCTTTTCCAAAAGGATCTCTTCTCTATTGGTCCACTCATTCTGAATCCTCTGGCAGTCTTGTGAGCACACTATTGCAAAGTTCTTGTATTTCTTGTGATACTTCCAATTCCTCTCTAAACAGCTAGGGTGGAAAACATTATGACATCCTATACAGAAGTAATTATTGAATTCCCTTCTACAACATCTGAATTTTGAATCCATTTCTGCTGAGTCCAATACTGGCATTAGGATAAATGATTCTTTATCACCAATGAGTTTTTGCAGCCACTGATAAGCTTTATAAACATTAAATTTTCAAATTCAATCTTATGTGTATTATTAGATTCTTCATTTATCAAATCTGCATCAAAAGCACATAATCTATCACTAAAAGGTCCACAAAAACAGCAACAATACATTATAAATTTCAATAATACTGTGAAATTAGAACAAAAAAAATTTCCAGCAAACTTCAGAACAGAAATACACGTGCCACTTCATAAAAATTATTTTAATTAAGGAAAAAAGAACCTTCTCCTTTTTTGAAGTCGGTTAATTATGTCTTTATATATTTTTACATATAAGAATTAGTTTAATTAAATTATTCGTATAATGGTATAAAATACACGTCGGAAGTAGATGTAGGTATATTGTTGTTGGTCATAACATTTCCGGATAACAGCTATCTGCCACGACTGCTTCGACGCATACTACTCTCAAGACCAACCTAATCTCCTACCCCACACTAATAATAACTTTTCACAACTTTGTAATAATCTTTATGAGGATATTAACAAATTTTGTCTCTACTAGCTTTTGATGCTGCATATGGTGCATATATCTGCAATATCAAGGCACATTTTCTTTCAATCGGTGGAGCTTTCAATACTATTAGACAGAGAAGCCTTGTAAAGTTGGGTTATTCACCAGATATAAATTCATTCAAAGATGCATGGATAGAAGGACTAGAAGCACAAATGCAAATTGAAATTATTAACTGTACAAAACATCTCCAGACAATTTTAGGGTAAGTAAACTTTACTGTTGTGTCAAAAAAGTCGTCAAAATAATTTAGTTTTGCAGAATTTGCCCTTCAATGTAACAAGTTATCAAATTAACACATTACTTTACTAAAATAAGAGGTTAGATTAAAGTGAATACTAGCTAATAAAGTATTGATTTACTTTATTTTTGCTGCTACACCATTCACTTTGACGCAAACGACATTCGCTAAATGCAGGTATTGAACCCATACTCCATCAGTCTAAGCGGCATAATAGCAGTCGAGTGATCCCGTTAGCGATCAAAACATCAAATATACAGGGTCTTTCGACAAAATATGACCCACTATAACTAGTGAAAAAAACAAATATTTTTTTTACAATGTGTCAAGTTTGATGTCTTCTTCTTCTTCAAGTGCCGTCTCCTCTTATAAGGTTGGCTATCATCATGGCTATTCTCACTTTTGATGCTACAGCTACAGCTCTGAACAACTCAAAGGAACTCCAGTTGTAGCATTTTCTCAGATTATTTAACCAGGAAATGCGTCTTCTTCCTCTGCTTCTCTTTCCCCGTATCTTTCCCTGCATAATATTCTGCAACAGTACATATTTCGCTCCTCTCATCACGTGGCCCAGATATTGCAGCTTCCTTATTTTTATTGTGTTCAATATTTCTTTTTCTTTCCTCATTCTTCCCAGTACCTGCTCATTTATTACCATGTCTACCCAACTTATCCTCAAGATCCTTCTATATGACCACATCTCAAATGCCTCCAGTCGATCACTTATATCTTTCTTTAGCGTCCATGATTACATCCCATATAGCAACACCGAGAAAACGTAGCATCTCAATATTCTGACTATAAGTTGTAAGTTATAGGATATTTAGTGCATAACTCGCTTTTCATTCTGTTAATTTCTCATTCTGGCTTGTCCAATTCTTGATTTAATTTCTTCAGCGTACTCATTATTTTCACTGACAGTTGTTCCCAGGTACTTACTGACTTTCTCTACTAGTTCTTCGTTGATCCATAGGTTTTCCTGTTGCTGGACTGATTTTGTAATGGTCATAAATTTGGTCTTTTTGATATTTAAGGTAAGTCCGCTCTCCTCGCTACTCGTCACTACATGATCTTCTAAGCTCTGTAAATCTTCTATTGTTTCGGCAATGAGTATGGTGTCGTCTGCATATTGTTCATGGGTATTCCATTGACCTTTACTCCTATTGTTGTTTCTTCCAGCGCTCTCTGAATGATTTCTTCCGAGTAAAAATTAAATAAGAGCGGCGATAGTACACATCCTTGCCTTGCACCACGTTGTATTTTTACTTCTTCTGAGAGTTCATTGTCCACCTTAATATTAGCCGTCTGGCTGTAGTATAAATTATTTATTATTCTAATATCTTTCATGTCTATATTTTTACTTTTAAGTAACTGAATGAGGTGGTTGTGGCGGACTCTATCAAATGCTTTGTTGTAGTCAAGGAAACAGACATACATCGGCTGATTGATGTCCATGCATCTTTGAGTCAACACATTGAAGGCAAACAAGGCTTCTCTTGTTCCCATTGCATTTCTGAAGCCCAATTGGGTTTTGCTAATATCTTGTTCTAATTTTGATGTCGATGGGGGCTAATTTTGGAATAAAATTAATACCCCCAACTTCATCCCCTGCGTTTAACACGAACCCCTAAATATTTTTAGGCAAGGTGGGTCAAGTGACATCTATTATAAGGTTTAATAATCATCTATACAATCGTACACATTTTCCCAAAATCGGTCAGGCGGTCTTTCAAAAATTAGATTTATACAAGTACTTTCTCTAAAGCTAGTACGTGATATCAAAATCGATTTATAGCTGGAAACGGTTTTTAGTGAATTTTCTTTTAAAAAAATTAACTATTGAGGAGATTACCACTTTTGAATTTGGAAAAAATTCTACAAAAGAGCGCTATTTAAGACCCCTGGAACCCAAATCTGAGGTCGGTTTTAGACTTTATATATATATATATATATATATATATATATATATATATATATATATATATATATATATATATATATATATATATGTCACACCGATAACTTAAAAAATAGTGCGCCGATGACGATCAAATTTGTGAATACCTTTCTTTTGCAAGTGGATTGGGATAGGTTCGTTAGCCAGGAAAATATACTCAATTCAAATAGCTTAAACAATTCTTTGTTTTAATTAGATAGTCGGATTCCTGCGGTCCGTGCCAGTTCTGAGGTGGCCTTTAATGTATCGAATTTCGATCACGTAATTATAATGCATGTTCGTAACTTATTTTTAGTCGAACAGGCCTTATGTTATCGGATTTTTGCTGACCTTTAATGTATCCAATTTTGACCACGTAATTATAATGCATGTTTGTAAGTAAATAAATTCTGGACGTAGCAAATATGTTATGGTAGCGAATTTTTATTAGTTCTGCTCAGTTCAAATAGATTAAACAATGTTTTCTTATAATTAGATAGTCGATTTCCCCCGGTCCGTGCCAGTTCTGAGCTGACCTTTACTGTGTCGAATTTCGACCACAAAATTATAAAGCATGTTTGTAAGAAAATAAATTCGGGGCGCAACAAGTGAGTTATGGTATCGAATTTTGATTAAATGCTGCAAATTTGCTATTAACCTATAAGGTTCGTTGGCCAGGAAACTAATTTTTTTGGGAACATTTTAAGGTTACTTTTATTATACATTTTCAAATAGTAAAGTTATTTTGCTGATATACGGTACATTGTTTCTACTATATAGGTTATACTGGTAACCAAATTTGATGCTTGCTTTCTTAAAAAAAAACACATTGACTATTCAAAACATTTTTATGAAAATTCACTACCATAACGCACTTGCTGCATCCAGCCTTTTATAATGTTCTTCCGGGACGTGTTAACCTGTATTAAAGATGGCTAATTCTGCGGAAGAAATAATTGAAATTGTCGGAGTTTATTATCGAAATAATGCAAGCCCTGAAGCTGCAGCACGTATTAGTGAATTTTTATTTTAAAAAAAATTCACTAATAGAGAGGTGAGACTTTGCGAATTTTTTTCAAATGAGCGCAAACTAGTTTTCTCCGAAAATAACAAAGCTGTTTTAATGAAATTTGCTATGTGTTGCCTTTGGAGAGACCTTACTAAGTACCAAAATTAAACTTTTATTTTAAGTTTATAGAAAATTAAGTTATTCAAATTTTAAATTTTCTTTCGAAAAATTTTTTTTTTGCTCCACAAATTACAAAGTTATCTTAATGAAGTTTGGTGGATTTCTTGCCCTAGGAAAGACCTTACTACATACCAAAATTAAACTTTCTAAGTTTATAGAAAACTGAGTTATTCAAATTTGAAGCATTTAATAAAAACTCACTACCATAACGCACTTGCTGCGTCCAGAGTTTTTTAAATCTTGCAGGAAGAAATGTAAGTCACCAACACGTGAACGACGGATAAATTTCACCCTATCGGTTTCGTTAAAAATAAAACGTATTGTAGTTTGTCTAGTTTGAAATAATGCAGTCAAATTGCAGTTTTGTGTCACTTACGCATGCACATTACTTAATCTGTTAAGAAATTATCTTAAGCTATTGGCATCTCTTACAGTAGTGTGTATAGATTTTTTAAGACTTGTAAATTCCATCCACTCAAAATGCGGTCGGTTCATGAAAAGAAGATGATTCTGATGGTAGCTTTAATTTGTTTAAATATTTTAGCTAACAATTAACTATTTTATACCATATATTATACAACACGTGCTTTTCGGACGGGTATTATTTCTTTTTGTACCAAAAACCAAATAGACACAACACTTTTATAGGGAAACACAAATTCAATACCTCCAAAACTTTAATACTTGGGCTGGAATTTTAGTAACCTCTTTTATTAGAAAATGGAGAAAAGTATTTACATTTGTTGGAAGATCACTGAAATTTTATAAAATGGTGATAACCATCCAAAAAACTAATTAACAACAAGACAATGCACCTTTACAATTTGATATTTACGGGCGACAATATTTGAAATAACATTTTTCAGAAAATTGGATTGGCAGAAGATGCTTAATTGAGTGGTCCACAGGATCTGATCTGAATCTGATCAATGTCCCTTCCATGTTTTATGGGGACGCCTTAGATCAAAAGTTTATGCCACTTAGCCTGAAAATCTAGAAGAGTTTTGAGTCAGAATGATTGGGGAATGTCGATTATTCACACTGGATATGTGCAAAAATGTTGAAATACTACTCTGTGTGGAAGTTGGTAGAAGTCATTTTTTTATTTTAACAACACACCACGAGGGCTCACAGCCTGAATACTTGAGTACCGTAGGTGTCGACAAGGAGGAAAGAGGCAACTTGTTAATTCTGGACTTGAAGGTTTGGAGGTTTGGAGGAGAAGGAAAAACATGTGCCGGCAACTTGGAAGTCCTCGGGACAAAAGAGCGGACATAAAAAGATGTTCTATGTCTGGTGACCTGGACAGTAAAAGGGTGCATTAGCTCCTGTTCCACTGGTAGATCTGTTGGATGAAGCAGGTGGAGGAATTATTGGAAGAAAGCTCCTCTGAGCAGTGCCCGTGCAGATATCTATAAAAGAGAGAGAGAGAGAGAGAGCGCGAGGTCACCAACGGCACGTCGATGGGCAAGAGATGGCAGCCTTTGGGCGAGGGTTGGATCACCAATGAGACGTATAGCTCTCTTCTAAATGGAGTCCAGGATACCTAGTGTAGAAGCGGAAGCGGCACCCCAGATGTGGGAGCAGTATTCGAGGTTTGGCCTTATTTGTGAAGTATATAAGGTATAGAGATTAGCTGGTTAAATGTATTTGCGAGCCCGGAAGAGGAAACCTAATTTCTTAGTAGCCGCTTCTGCAATTGATGTGACATGTTGGTGCCAATTGAGATTTCGATCCACAGAAATGCCAACAAGTGATAAGGACTCATTACTTTGAATAACTTGGTTGTTTATTGTGATCGCTCTAGCGCTGGTATCTCTTTTATGAGATAGAAAGCAAGACTGAGATTTGGTGGAGTTTAATTGTACAAGATTTCTACTTCCCCAGTCTAATATTTTTTGGAGATCCATAGAGATAGAATCCTCCAAGTAACCCGACATTGAATACAGTTTAGAGGAATGGCCATCCACGACAACATAAATGCTCTGGTTGGAGAGGAAATTTGCTGTCCAGGTACAGAGTTTTGGTGGTAGGCCATAGGCCGGAAGTTTATTAGACAGCCCTGCGTGCCAGACAATCTGGGATTCACCGTGTAGTTCCATAGACTTTATCCAAGAATGGGTGACAAAGGAAAGGAGGACGGCAGTTAATCTGCGCTGACGGAATCCATACTGCCTGTCGTGAATTAGACTGTGTTTTTCAAAAAATTTTAGTAATTCGGTGTTTACATACTTTTTCATCACTTTACAGACGAATGAAAGGAGAGAAATATGTCTGTAGTTGCTAGAAAGCGCTTTGGATCCTTTCTTGGGGACGGGTTGTACTCGAGCAGTTTTCCAGTTACTAGGAATATGCCTCTATTGTAAGATGTCTGAAACATACGAGTCAGGAAAGGAGCAAGTTCTGGTGCGCATTTTTTGTGAACAATTGCTTGGATCTCGTCAGAGGCTTTTCTGGTATTAAGAGAAGAGAGCATCTTTGGTACCTTTTTAGTTTTGAAAAGGATATCCGTCATTTTATGCGCGACATTGGGGACTGTTGGTGGTTGAACATTTGAAGGTGGGTTGAGAGTAGAATTGCCGGCGAACAACGAGGCAAAAAGTTCAGCCTTGCCCAGGGCGGTAGAAACAATTTCATGCCCTGAAACAAGAGGTGGGAACGTGCTCTTGCAAAAATTATTCCGAGTAGATTTAGCAAGAGTCTAGAAGGGTTTGCTGCCGTTGGAGCTTGAGAGGACTTTGTTTTTGATGTGGTTATTAAACGATTTTTTCGCCTCGGAAAGAATGCGGACATAGCGGTTTCTTGCGTCGTTAATGCCTGGCGGTTTTCTTGACTGGTATTGTGTAGAAACGTTTTGTGGGCTTTGACCTTTTCAAGTCTGGCCTTGTCACATGATTTAAAGAACCAGGGCTTTTGGGTGGCTGAAGAGGTATTCTGTGTACGTGGAATAAATAATTCCATGCCAGCTTGGATGATTTCCGTGACGTTTTGTGAAATATCAGAGGGGTCAGGATGAGAGAAGCAGACAGACGCCCATGGAAATGAGGAAAAGTAATCCCGCATTTCGTTCCAGTTCGCGGAGTTATAGTGCTAAACGATACGTGGGTGTGATAGTTGTGTGACCTCGGGTTGCATTACGCAGGAAGAAGTGACCATGCCGTGGTCTGAGCGACTGTTTTATAGCATTTAGGTTTGGAGTAAGAGAAGATCCAAGGGATTTGAGCTGTGTGTTGGGATGCAAAGAAGTAAGTAGGTTGCTGAACCATATTGGCTAAAGAATTGCTGACTGCGAAGGTCTCCGCTGCTCTCCTTGTGGATCGGGTTTTTGAAGATCCTAGCCATTCCTTATTATGGACATTGAAGTGACCAAGAATAGTGACCTCGGAAGAAGGATATTCAGAAATCAGATGGTCGGCTTTTTCAGAAAGGTAGTCGAAGAGCTGGACAAGGTTGTTGTCAGATGGTGACCGGTAAATGGAACAGATGAATTTAGTTGCAGCCCTAAAAAAAGAGAGTTTCATCCAAAGTATGTCTTTTTTCCCAGCTTACGAATTGGGGAGTCTGGTGCAGGGTAGATTGCTACGGACGTATGCGCACACACACCTCCTTCCAATCTAAAGGAAGTAAGGAGCTCATACCCCGGGAAATTAAGGTGATTAGTAGCTGTTTTGGCAATAATTTCGGTTTTGGTGAGGAAGAGGATTTGGGGCCTATTAGCTTGGAGAAAATGGGGGACGGAGTTCAGGTTAGAATTTAGGCCACATATATTCGAGAAGGATATGTTAAATCTTGATGCCGGCGCCCCCTGCACACCCCTCTCCGGAATCTTTTGTATAAGGAGGATACATCATCATTTTTGTTTATAAGGGAAACCGACTCATACACCAGAACGGGAAACGTTCGTTGGGACTTCACCGACCCCTTGATATAAGAGGAGGTACCTCCTCGGTATCACTACTTTTTGCAGCAATTTCGTCATTAATTAAATTTGCTTTATTGTAATCGTCTTTTTTCTGATCTTATAAATCAATAAGGGTTTCCAGGAAAACTACATTACCCATTTTTTTAATTACACGGTGACATTTTTAAATGATTGGACTCCATTTGCCACTGAAAAAAATCTTCACCGGGTTGCTTTTAAATGCAAGGGAATTTCATGCGCAATAATGTTAAATAAAAACCGTTCTAATCAAGTACCTGCATTTAAAGTGGGTGTAAAAACTTTCCTACCGTATAGCGAAGCATTTATTTGCCAGTTTAAATGCAATTAGTTGCTCAAAGCAACTATACCGGTGGTACATATCTGATCCGCGTGGTAATAGCAGACCTAGGCTTTCAACTAAGGACGACATTGGTATTTTTTTAAAGTTATATATGCACTGCGGGCTAATGCTAATATTTCAGTTGCATATTGCATGCCCAGCAGTCTTAAATAATGGCAGGTCAATATTTCTTGCATTTAATTTATAGACCTATATTACTTTAATTAGATTTAAAACTAGACGTCTTATCTGTGTATTACATGAGTTTTTAATGTTCTTTTAATATTATCATAATAAATAAGTAAATATACAATATAGAGTATGCTAATTTTTAGGATATGCACGGAAATAGAAAATCTATTTGGATATATTATTTTGATTCAAATGCTCGCATCATTAGGTATATTGGCTGCTTTATTATGCATGACAGCACAGGTAAGTTATTTTATATTCATTAAGCTAAACTTACTCTGACAACAAACGACAGAAACTTCATTCGATACGACATAGTTTAAAATCGATTGTTGTTTGCTTTGACTTGTAAGAAACCTCCAAGAAAGCAAGTACTTTAGGAAGACAAATCTCAGTTAGCCAAAAAATGTGCCTTTATCTGAATAAAAAGTTTTTCTTAATAAGTTTCGGGAAAGGTTGGTCACAAAAATATCAAAATGCACAAATATACGGCTGTTACAAATAAATCTTAATTTTTTTCCAATGTTCTGTTCTTAGCGTATTTTGGCGTTATCTTCACCTTGTCCACGGCGTTCAAGAACAGTGATGTGCTGGTTCCATACCATTGTCCCAAGTTTGTGGGACAAGAAGTCCTGCATCGCAGCCCTTCTTGGTCAAATATCTGGGGGTGGTCCTGGGCTCTAAATTATTATGGGGGTCGCAAATAAAACGAGTAGTGAGGAAGGGAGTAGCGACTCTGGCAGTTTCTGTGGTCTCAATTCTCGGATCCTTCATTGGATTCACACTGCGATCGTCAGTCCGGGGGTCCTTTATGGGGCAGTGGTCTGGTCGTCTCGTGTGAAGTAAAGTGTTACCCGGAAACTGGCCAAACTTCAAAGGTTGGAAGTCTGGGAATCACCGGTGCTATAAAGATGACACGCCCAGCCTCGCTAGAGGTCTTGCTGTTATTGCCAGTGCTTCCCATGTGTATCAGAAAAGAGGCTATGGCGTCGTATTTCAGAATGTGAGTCTCTGAAAACTGGTGTGTTGAGGGAGCAATAACAGGATATGCAAAAGTTGTCAAGGAGGTGGAACAGGAAATTTCAATTTTGACCATCAAGGCTCCAAAAGCAGATGATTATAGTAGACTGACTAGGACATATACACTCAGAATCCCTAGGAAGGATCAATGGAGAGATAATGAGGTTGCTTTCCAGCCTGCTAGCCTGGCCTGTTTTACTGACGGATTACGGCTGGGGGAGCAGCATTCATCCGGGGCGGGAATATACATCAATGGCCTGGGGGTGCTGAGTGTTGTGTTCTGGGCGCATATACCACGGCATTCGAAATGGATGTATATCCTCTCTGTAGCTACTCGATAGGATATGAGGATGAGCCCCGAGAAATATGTATACATTTGCTCGGAGAGTCAGGCGGCACTCCGAGCGCCGAGTTAAATCAACGCTGGTTCAGTAGTCGCTGACGCTCATGCGGGACTGTCCAGGACAAATAGGTACAACTTATGTGGATTCCGGGACACCGTGGCGTGGAGTGGCGGGGAATGAAGTGGCGACTGACCAAGCAAGGGTCGGTTTCTGGCGGGCGTTGTCTGGCCATGAGCCTGCTATAGGCATACGTAGGAGGGTGGTCTCCGACGCTCTAGAAAGATGGACTGAGGAGGCCATGGAGAAGCACTAGAGGTCGGTCAGTGCCTGTAGACAAACGAGGGACTTCCTGGAGCGGCCGGATAAAAACAAGATTTTCTGGCTCTTGGTAGGAATCGGTCTGCGCTGCGCCGCATCATTGGGGTGCTAACAGGCCACTGCACTCTCAGAAGTCACCTTACATTGGTCGTTGTCGAAAGGGATCCAATTTGCCAGGAATGCGGCGAGACTGAAGAAACGTCTAACCACTGACTGTGTGAATGTGAGGCTTTTGGAGTCTTCGAACAGAATTGTTTGGTTCGAGGACTCTACAGAGGTTCCAAATAAATTCCGTCCGATGGAGGACCGTCATTACCTTTATTTCGAGGTCGAGGAGGTTTGGTGACGAAACCGAGGAGGAGTAGGGGATGATTGCGGGATGCCAGGGTTGGCAAAACGAGCCCAGCGTGGCTCACTTTCCTGGCGCTAGCTTTTCTACCATTGCTACCACTACTACTCTTTCCTTTAATTTTGCCCTGTATGATAAGCTGCAGCAGATGATATTTTCCATTGCGCACGATGTGTCCGAATTTTTTTGGTTTTCTTTTTTTTTTAAAGAATAAACGACTTTTGTAGTGTTTTGGATTAAGTATATCGAGCAATGATATGCGCAGCATTTTTCTTTATATCGTCATCTCGGCGGAATCCAATATCTTGCACATCGCATCCGTCACAATCCATGACTCTGCATCGCAAAACAAGGGGCTGAATACATAACTTCGCAGATTTCCTATTTGTGGAGGCATATTAATATTTCGGCTACACGGTAGGCCTTCATTTTAATAAAAGGCTACCCGGTCTGTTCTAGACGTAAGCGAATTTCTTGTGAGTTGTTCCAATTAATATTGAGCAGTAAGCCTAAGTATTTGAAGAAAAGCACTAGATAGTGTGAAAAATTTAAATAATTTGTTTTCCATTTTTTGAGATCACTTCCGGCATATTACGTTGCATACTTACTACGAATCATTTAGTTTTAGCGGTGTTAAATTCAATGCTCATTTCTGCACATTTTCACCCACGCGATCCCACAATTCCTGCGCGTCTCTTGCCGTATAAGCTTGCGGTACGCTATCTTCTGCGTATCTCAAATTCTTTATTACTTTGCCCAAGATGATGATACCCTGGAACCTTCCCTATAGAGCCTCCTAAAAAATCTACTTGGAGCAAAAAATTAACAAAGCGGCATCCTTGTCAAACTACGCGTCCGATTTTTATCTGGTCTGATAATTTAGTTTCAGCGGTGTTAAATTTAAGGCTCACTTCTACACCTTTTTCGCAAACGCGTTCGCACAATTCCTGCGCATCTCTTGCGGTGTTAGCTTGGGGTACAACATCGTCTGCGTATCTCAAATTGTTTATTACTTTGCCCAAGATGATAATACCCTGCAGCCTTCCCAGTAGAGCCTCCTAAAAAATCTACTCTGAGAAAAAAAATGAACAAAATCGGCATCCTTGTCGCACTACTTGCCTGATTTTTATCTGGTCTGATAATTTTGTTTCAGCGGTGTTAAATATAAGGCTCACTTCTACACTTTTTTCGCCAACGCGTCCGCACAATTCCTGCGCATCTCTTGCAGTGTTAGCTTGGGGTACAATATCGTCTGCGTATCTCAAATTGTTTATTACTTTGCCCAAGATGATAATACCCTGCAGCCTTCCCAGTAGAGCCTCCTAAAAAATCTACTCTTAGAAAAAAAATGAACAAAATCGGCATCCTTGTCGCACTACTTGCCTGATTTTCATCTGGTCTGATAATTTAGTTTCAGCGGTGTTAAATATAAGGCTCACTTCTACACTTTTTTCGCAAACGCGTTCGCACAATTCCTGCGCATCTCTTGCGGTGTTAGCTTGGGGTACAACATCGTCTGCGTATCTCAAATTGTTTATTACTTTGCCCAAGATGATAATACCCTGCAGCCTTCCCAGTAGAGCCTCCTAAAAAATTTACTCTTAGAAAAAAAATTAACAAAATCGGCATCCTTGTCGCACTACTTGCCTGATTTTTATCTGGTCTGATAATTTAGTTTCAGCGGGGTTAAATTTAAGGCTCACTTCTGCATTTTTTTCGCCCATGCGATCACACAATTCCTGCGCTTCTGTTAGCTTGCAGTACGATATCGTCTGCGTACCTCAAATTGTTTATTAATTTGCCCCTTATGATGATACCCTGCAGCCTTCCCTGTAGAGCCTCCTTAAAAATCTACTCGATGTAAAGAATGAACAAAAGCGGATCCTTGTCGCACTACTCTCCCTATTTTTATCTGGTCTGATTATTCTCCATCGATCCTTACTTCCGCGACTTGGTTTCAGTGCAAGTTATCTATTATTCTGGTATCTCTTCAGCTTAAATTTACTAAAACTGAGTATTTCGAGAAACTTGTCATGCTGGAGTCTAAAAAAAGCCTCTTTGTAATCAAGAAAGCAATAAATTACATCTATTGATACAATTAGGTATCGTTGCACTAGAACTTGCATGCTAAATAAGGCCCTCCTTGTCTAAAAGCCACCTTTGAAACCGAATTAGGAGTTTCTTATTGATTGCTTACATCTTCTGTATATTCGAGCCCGTATAATTTTAGTCGTGAATACACGACCCATCAGCCTGATTATTCGATGATAACTAAAGCGGTTTGCGTTTGGGTTCTTCTGAATGAGCACAAATGAGGATTTTATATTTATTTTTATATATTTTTTGTGTTTTCTGTAAAACAGCCTTACCCAAAATATTGCACTATAATTTTGTTGATCCCGTGCCAAAAATCTGTAATATGTAAAGATTAGGGAAGACCATAGGCAACTAGGATCAGATACCTGATTTAAAAAAAAACAGGAACGCGAAAAGGCGAAATGAGTTATGGAAGATTATCTTTTGATGAAGTTTGCTTAAAGACTTGTGTTTATAAAAATAATAGGAATTCCTTTAACGTAATCCATTTTTTTTTCTTGCTTTTACAATATTTTTTAGAGAAAATTTCATTTATCGTAACCAGACTATACAGGTATCCGGATTATGCTTCAAAAAAATCGGGGTGTGTGTTGCTCTTGAAAAAATAGTAGGGGTAGTTGGTATACAATTTTTCATTTAAGGTAGTGATACTGAGATGCAGGGTATTAAAGTTGCTATGCTTAAAGTGATTTTACTTTTTTTTATTATTTATAATTTAAGTGCCTAACAACTAAGGTCAGTGACACTAACGACACTTTTAATAATTGCATAACAAAATTATATATAAAAACAGGAAATAATACATACACTTAAATACTATTATATACATTAGACTGTCTTAAAAATCTAAGTAAACAGTTTACATTCGTAAAATTGATACCTAAAATTTCAGACAAGTTTCTTTCACCATAATTTTCAAAAAGGGGACAGGCATATAAGGGACATTCTAATAGAATATAAAAAATTAAAATTGGTCGTTCACAGAGCTCACAATACGGGTGTTGCTGTTGATTTAAGAGATAACCATGTGTATGTAGAGAGGGCCCAATTCGGAGTCTTCTGATAATCACTTCTTCCCTGCGAGATAAATCAGGAAGTTTCTTAATTGCCACAGTTGGTTCAATTTCTCGCAGTTTGTTGCTTAGCAAAGACCAAAAGATTTGCCATTTCTGTTTATAAAAAGTTGCTATCTGTGCTGAAACGTCAGAGTAAAGTTAAAAAGGAATTACAGTATCGATTAAGACAGCATTTCTGGCACATTCGTCTTAATTATTTTTAAAACGGCTAAAGATAAGATTTTCAAAATTTGTACACGAGTAAATATTAACAGCATGTAAAGAGAAATGCATAATCCGATTTATTATATGAAACAGTGGCGCGCGTGGGGGCACTGTGAGGGTTATAATTTAGAAAAAATAAGTTAAAAGTCAAAATTTCTGAAATTTTCTAACGGTTTCAAAAAATTCTAAGACATGCAAAAATAAGATATACTGACAAAAATTCCATAGGATGCTCAGTTTTCGAGAAAAATGGATACAGAAAAAGTTGTCAATACCAGTTTAAATTGTCAAACAATAAATTGCAGATAGTGTTATTAAATAAAAGAGAACATTTCTACTTAACTTTGTTGAATGGATTAATATAAAATATTGAACAGAAACGGAAAAGAACATTTATTAAATTTTCTGGAATGTAAAAATTTTAAAGTTGTTGAATTTGGAGTGTTGTCAAGCAGTTGTGGATGCTCTATCTATGTATATAAAACTATGTTGATATTCAGCACAAGTCTTAGACTTACTGAATAAACATGTATGATTGAAAGCAATGAAGTAATTATTAAACACTACAGCAGATGCTCAAACTGTGCCCCATTTACTTCTACACACAAAGCTGTATCCATAGTAACGTACACTTTCAATTTAAAGATATAAATTAATACTTGTGCTACATACAGACTTGGAGACTACTTCTCTGGCTTCACTGTTGGTTTTTGTAGGTGAAGGACGTAGCCAGCGCGTGAGCTAACTGGAGCAAGTGGCCCTTCGAATTCTGGAAGTTCTAGGATGTTCTTCAATGCTTCTGTGACTATAGTTTCGCTGCTTGACAGCATTTTCAGACAGATTAAAATTGAATTAGTACGAAATCATGACAACTACAAATAAATATCTGTTGCTATGTTATGATATGATGTTTTGATCAAAAATTTTTATCAAATTGAAAATAAAATGAAACACAGATGACAGATGAGGTTTTCAAAATGTCTATGTGATGTATGTCAATATTAAACATAAAAACTAGAACTAGCCTATAATAACTATGATAACAGTTACAACAATAAAATAACTAAACAATAACAGTATAAAAGTAGTCTCTATACAATGAAAATATCGACATACATCAACTCATTATTTTATTACAACTTTTTTGAAATAATGGTTAAAATTATTTTCTTTGACATATTTAATTAGAAAGGAGAATATCCAAGAAGGGGGAATTCATTAAATCAGTTTTCTCGCTTAAAACAAGGTAGTTAATGTCGTGTGTGTACCTTTTGACTTCTAAAGCTTCAAAACAGTCTAGTTTACGTTTGTCATTATAAAAATGTAGTGGTTGTATGCGGTTATTTATTGTAGGTCTATGTTCGGTATCAATAATATGTTTTGCAAATGTAGATTTGTCAGCGCGGTTATTTCTAAATGCAGAAATATGTTATTTGTATCGGGTGTTAAAATTTCTAGAAGTTTGACCTATGTAGATTGCATTACAATGTGTACAAGCCAATTTATAAACTCCAGCTTTTGTCATGAAACAAGATTTTTCTTTCGCGTTAAATAACAAATCACGCGTCGTGTTGTAAGATTTAAAAGCTACCTTTGTATTTGTACAGGTGTTTAAAATTCTTGAAATGTTTTCTGAAATGGTTCCAAAATAAGTTATCGAAACGTATCTGTTGTCTTCTTTGTCTCTAATATTTGGATAAATTAAATTAATCGCTAATTTGTATTCTTTTCTCTCTATCATTTTATCTATTATTTTAACAGAGTAGCCATTATTAATTATTATGCTTAATTATTGAAATTTCTTTTTCAAAATTGTTTTGTGACATAGGTATTGAAAATGCACGATGTATCATAGAACATATTTCTGCATTTAGAAATAACCACGCTGACAAATCTACATTTGCAAAACATATTATTGATACCGAACATAGACCTACAATAAATAACCGCATACAACCACAACATTTTTATAATGACAAACGTAAACTAGACTTTTTTGAAGCTTTAGAAGTCAAAAAGCACACACACGATAATAACTACATTGTTTTAAACGAGCAAACTGATTGAATGAATTCCCCTTTCTTGGATATTCTTCTTTCTAATTAAATATGTCAAAGAAAATAAATTTAACTATTATTTCAAAAAAGTTGTAATAAAATAATGAGTTGATGTATGTCAATATTTTCATTGCATAGAGACTACTTTTATACTGTTATTGTTTAGTTCTTTTATTGTTGTAACTGTTATCATAGTTATTATAGGCTAGTTCTAGTTTTTATGTTAAATATTGACATACATCACATAGACATTTTGAAAACCTCATTTGTCATCTGTGTTTCATTTTATTTTCAATTTGATAAAAATTTTTGATCAAAACATCATATCATAGCATAGCAACAAATATTTATTTGTAGTTGTCATGATTTCGTACTAACTCAATTTTAATCTGTCTGAAAATGCTGTCAAGCAGCGAAACTATAGTCACAGAAGCATTGAAGAACATCCTAGAACTTCCAGAATTCGAAGGGCCACTTGCACCAGTTAGCTCACGCGCTGGCTACGTCCTTCACCTACAAAAACCAACAGTGAAGCCAGAGAAGTAGTTTCCAAGTCTGTATGTAGTATGGACAAGTTTCACCAAGCAAGGGCAACAACAATCAATGAATTAATACTTGTGCGTCTTTACCGGACAAACAATTTTAGTACATCCTATGAAGTTTCTACCAGTGTATCTTATTTTGGTATTAGTCTTTGAATTCTTAAAAAACGTTGGGAAAATTTCAGAAATTTTGACTTTTAACTATTTTTTTATAAATTATAATCCCCAGAGTGCCCCCACGCGCACCACTGCTTCACATAATAAATCGTATTTTGCGTTTTACTTTATATTCTGCTAATATTTACTCGTGTACTAATTTGGAAAACCTTATGTTTAGCCGTTTTAAAAATAATTAAGGAAAATCGCTTTAAGCGTAACAGCTTTAACACCCTGTATCTCAGTATCACGACCTTATAATAAAAAATGTTATACGCACTACACCCACAATTTTTTCAAGTGCAACATATACCCCAATTTTTTAAAGCATAATCAGGACACCCTGTATAAACGATGTTTCTCTTATTAGTTTTGCACGCAACTTTTTTAGTCAAATTTAATAAAATTTACTTTTTGTTTTGAAAAATAAGTTTTCACAAATAGACAGTTTAATTAATACGCAAACACCGAAGTAGACCTTTAAAATATGTATCCTAGTTTTAAATTTGACTGAAAGTAATAACTAATATTTAGTTTTAATCTTACAGGGAGACTTAACTTCGCCTGATACAATATCTCAAATTCAGTTTTACTTTGCTATGATGACCGAACTATTTATTTTCTGTTATTTTGGAAATGAACTTTCATTGGCGGTAAGTGACTAGAGTTAGTGGTCCGATGCCTTACTTATAATCTAATAATATAGCAGTGTTCTGGTGTAGGCAACATAATTAAAGGCTAAATACTTTAAAACTCTGTCATCCCTGCCTAAATGAATTTATTGCCAAACAAGTAAGTACCCAATTGGCGGCTATATGGAAAAACGTGGGGACTAAGACCTAGTATGGCCCACTGGCTGAACACAAGGGGGGTGGTCAGACCATCATTAACATACCCAGCACTAGTCTGGTGGCCTAAGGTGACACAAACCAATGCCAAACAGAAGCTAGGCAAGATCCAAAGGATGGCTTGCCTGGGCATCACAGGGGCCACGACTTCAATCCTAACAGCCCCTATGGAGGTGTTGTTGGATCTGCCGGTACACTTAGTTATTATGGGGGAGGCCAGGCTAGGAGTATACAGACTAGCCTGCAATGGTAGACTGAAGATCTTCAGGCTTCAGGGGCCACTGCAAAATTCAGGAGATCGTGAAGGAGCCCATGCTTGAAATGAGGTCAGATTTCGCGAGCCCGCAAATCTGCCCCCGTCCCGCGGAGAGCGTGGGACGGGGGCAGGTTTTATTCGGAAGGACCGAGGGTGAGTCATAGTATTTCCATCGGAACCCATGCAACGGTCTTTCAGGCCGAAATGTACGCCATCCCGCACTGTGTGCGGGAGAACAAGAAGAGGGGCTATACCAACAAGAGGATTCTCATAGCCACAGACAGCCAGACAGCCCTTAAGGCCCTAAGTAGCCCACGGGTAAATTTCAGGCTGGTAAGTGAATGCCGGGACGAGAATAGCGACCTGTCTGGGCAGAATGAGGTCACCTTCATCTGGGTGCTGGGTCATTCGGGGGTCAAAGGCAATGAAGAAGCTGACAGTCTCGCGAAGAGAGGGTTAGCAGAACCATTTATGAGACCAGAACCGGTCCTGGGCGTATCGAAAGGCACGGCCAGGGAAACCATCAAGTCCTGGGTCAGGGAACAGCACAAGACATAGCGGGCAGATTGTCCAGGGCTTAAACACGGGAAGTCGTTAATTGGGCAACCCAGTCCAAAGAGAGCTGTGGAGATGCTAAATCTTAACAGAGGACAACTCAAAAACATAACAGGACTCTTGACCTAGCCTAGACCGGAGACGCGGACGAGCCCTGATGGAGAAAAAAAGTACCCAATTAATCACAACCAACAGGTCGGTACTAAGACAGGCATCATCATATGTAGGAAAAAATATCAGAAGGCGCCATCTTCGGGTTTGTGACGGTTCTAGCTTCCATGGCATCCTTCACGCACACACAGTGCAACATGGGTAGAGCTATGGCAAAAAACTAGCAAGCAAAAGCAACTACTTCCCTGGTTAATACCATGACGGTCGTTGAATTGAATCACTTGCAATCCACCGTCACTCCATGGTAATTGTAAGTCTTGACAATAATGAAACTGGTCTATGGAAGGCTAGAGCTTACAAAAACCTAACAATGGCATTCCGCGATATATGTTGTGGCAATTTCTGCCTTAAGGTCGAGTTGTTAGAGCAGAGAAATGAAATAGTGATGAGTCCCAACAAGGAAGAAACCGGTATATGTTTTCTCTGTTGATTACTGCTCCAGCGTGCTACAGATAATAGCGCAGTCCCGGTATGAATGGAGTAATGGTGGCTAGCAAATGACGTAATATAATGCCCGTTGTGGTATTAGCCAGAAGAGTGGTTGCTTTCACTTCCTCTTTTCTTCGCAAAAGTTCTTTCTTGCTGTACTTTGGGTACTAGCACTTGTGTACCCTAGCTTGTTTTCACTACGATGGAGATACCTGCATCTTTAAAGGACATCGATGGGGACGACATAAAATTGGAGTCTGTTCAGGAATACATAGAACTATTGGTGGGATTTCATCGGATCCTGACGCCCTTTTGATATCCAAATTTTCCAATCTGTGCTTAACTGTACGATGTCTGATAAATATATCTCTCATTGTTATTTTTCAATTGAAAACAGTTGGTGGGCCCTTTCACGGCGGATTAGATGTGGAATTTGAAGCAAACACAAGGGCGAATGGATCTGCTATTTCTTTAGATGACACATCGAACATTATATCATTTGAAGTCCGAGGAGGAAAGAAGCTGGTGGTAAAATTTCTGCTTATAATTTTTCTATGGACCAGATACTTCAGTATTTCTTTGCATACGTAGTTTTTTTGTTTGTCTACATTTAAATGTGATCATATTCGTTATTTATCTATATTTAGTGTACATTTTTGTTTCTCACCTCTCCCCATCTATTGCGTGTGTATTTCAACATTTTCTTGGTGCTGGTTTGTTTGTCCAGGACTTTTTCAGAAGCTACCTGTAAATTATATTTTATTTCTGTCACCGTAAACATTTACCGTATTGGTTTCTTCTTTACGTTTTTTCAGTTTCTCCGTATCTTTTAATTTTTGTCCATTTCATTTCCTGATTGAAATTCCTCAATTATTTGCTAAGCTGCACCAAGCAGGTATCAGATTATGATCAGTATCTGTGTGTGGTCACAGGAAGAAAGGGATTCGGCTAAATTTCAAGGAGAGTGAAGTGAAACTGCTCCGTGGGGTCGTTGATTGGACATAGTAGCGGAAATAGACCGACGTTAAAAAACAAAATAAAAAAATGTTATATAGCTGATAAGGGCACACCATTTTTTTGTAGTCTATGTAAAAATGCGAGTACTTCAATAATTATCTTTTTGGATAAACTGTACAGTGCTATTGATGGGGGTGAGTCTTGTTTGAGTTTTTTTTTGGATTGAGCAAGGCTTTCGACCTGGTCGATCATGATGTGCTTGTGTCTAAGCTTGAGTCTATCGGAGCCTGAAGAGCGGCTCTTGATTGGTTTATCCGTTATTTAAGAGGGAGGCGTCACTTTGCCTACCTCGGAGGTATAAATTCAGATTTATTGGCGGTAAAGAAGGGTGTGCAGCAGGGCTTTGTGTTGGACCCTTTACCCTATTTGATCTATGTTTGGGACCTGTCGCTAAATGGCTGTATATTGTTCGCGGATAATACGTCAGTGTTAGTCACTAGTAGAGACACTTCTTGGAGAAAGTAAACGTTGTCTTGGAGGAATCAAGTGAATATTCTATAGAAAATAAACTTCCCCAACACAGGGAGATCGGTATGCCTTAGCTATGCCATTTCGGCCGCTGGACATTTTTCGGGGAATCCTGTGGTTTATCTTGGAGGTTCTCAAATAAAGAATACTACTCAAGCAAAGTTCTTGGGAGCTACATTGGGTTACAGACTAGGGTGGTTGACTCACGTCATGAACTGTGTGGACAGCTTTCGACGGCTTGTTATACAATCAAAGAGTTGAGAGATACTGTTGACCTTGGGGTGTTTAAGCTATTCTACTTTGCACACATGCACTCGAGAATCTCTTACAAAATTCTGGGGTGGGCTTCCACTGTCGACACTGTGAGGTTGTTGAGAATGCGAAAAAGGGAAATTCATTTTATGACGGAAAACACTATGCAAACCAGCTGTAGAGAGAATTTTCCCCTTATGTGAATAATGAATGCCCCCTGTATATATATTTAGCAACTTTTATCATATGCGAAGCAAAATAAAAATTTAAACATTATTGGCTCGTACCATAGTTACACTCGCGGTGACTCTGTATTGAAGATACCGCTTCATAGAACAACTTTTTATGAAAATAGTTCATCATGTAGGTCTATTATCGTTTTTAAGAAGCTACCTAAAGCGTATAAAAAATGAGCCTAGAGTCTTTCAAAACTACCTTGAAAAAAATTGCTAATTGACAAGGCTACAGTGTGTCGGAGTACCTCAATGAGCTTCATGAAGCGCTCGACTGTTCACAGCCGGCTGTTGTTCTTTTGTGTTTTGTAGGATTTCCTATTTTTGCATTTTAGTTTTCTTTGTGTTGTGCAAATTTAGTTTTATATATTTTTATTCATACTGCAGGTTTATCTGTACTTTTAATTTGTACCGTGTTGTTACGTAGCCTTTGTTATGCTATGGAGATGATTGCCTATATTTATTAAATCTTTGGCCGATGAATAAATGTTATGTTATGTTATTTTATGTTTTTATTATTAATGTTTAGTGTCGTTTGATTTCAGTGTGACTCGATAAGGACTTCAATTTTTGAATGTGATTGGCTTGCAGCAAACAAAGAATTTAAAATTTACATGATGATGACACTCTGTCGATTACAAAGACCAGTTTATATAACAGTTGGAAAAGTTTCTCCCCTGACCCTCTCCACATTTTTGATGGTATGTATCAAGCAGCCACTTAAAGTCTGAGTCCTTGAACGCTTTATTAGACTCAGTTATTTATGAAGATGAAACTTTTGTAGCAAATTTTTGTAAACAAAACTTCTAATAACTTAATTTTTTATTAACCCAGAAACTGTAAATTTTAGTACGTAACAAAGTCTCTATAAAGGTAAAATGTGTACCAAATTTTATCGTGGTATTGTGGGGTATCTACTGCTCAGGAGGAACAGATCCAAACCATCAATACGGAATATCAGTGGTAGTTGCCGACGATATCGACAAAGCCGTAACAGATTTTGAGCCCGTAAGTGACCGTGTCATATTACTGAGAATACGGATATCATACCGTTTCCTAAACATCATACAGGCCTACGCTGCAACAAGTGATGAGTCAGATGTTGAAATAGAAGACTTTATTAACAATATAGGAAAAGTCCTGTCCTTACAAAGAAAGGAAAAATAATTCTGGTATCTGAGATACCTGGGATGAGTGAATGCTCCGCTTGGGGGAGTGTGAAAGCCCTATCGTGGAATGCATGCTCTCCTGCATATACTTGAATTTATTTTTACCACAAACTTTTTTATTATTATTTGTTTCACTTTTAGTTAATTATTTAACTAACAATTTCTCTTATGGAAAGAAACCCATTCCTATGAAATTTGATGCCGTGGTGCATTTTCTGATTCTGGACTTTTATTAATATCACCAAATATAATTATTATAAATCAGGATATTTTAGACATTGTACGTCAAACAGTTCATAATAGTTACATGTAAATAACAAATGTGTGTAAATAAGAACACAAAACTAGGCTATTTATCTCTAGATAAATTTGTAATAAAAACTTATTTTAACAGACTTTAATGATAAAATAATATTAAACATATTAATTTTTTAGGTTACCAGGGCATCTTTTTCCGTCTTCACATTATACAAAAGTGTAATGTAATACGAAATATAATACACGACTTAAGAGAAATAAGGAAACATCTTTATATGTAATAACACAAGCAATATCAAACAAAACATATAGATAGAAAAACAAAGAAGCACGGAAGCACAAAATATGATAATAGTCTCAAGATTTCTGTAGGATATTAGACATTGCTTTAAAATGCCAGTCGTTTTGTAGAAAATAAGATAAAATGTCAAAATTAAAGTAATAAAAGCTAATATAATTATTCAAATAATTTTGTGACTAATGGGAGTGGACTACGATTTCAAGGCAAGTTTGTTATTGAGAGCAGCAACAATGTTATGGATCTAAAGAATAAACTGGAAACATGAAACAGAGAACAAATTTCTGGAGTGACATTTTATACACGTTTTTGGCCAGTTTAATGAGAAAATTAATTTTATTTATCATTACATTACCCATTTATTTAACATTGTGTCTGTTACAAGCACACGGTTACGCTTTATTGTAATATATATATATATATATAAGTAATATAGTCAAGTACTAATAGTAGTAATGGTAGGGAGGCTAGCGCCAGGAAAGTAGGCCACATCGGACGCTGCCAACCTCGGTACCCAGCAACAATTTCCTACCTCTCCTTGGTTTCGTTACCAAACTTCCTCGACCTCACAATAAAGATCTGACAGTCTTCCATGGAACAGACCTTACTTGATTCCACTGTGAAGACGTTGATCCGAACATTTGTGCTCGAAGACTCCCAGAAGTCTCAGATTGACACAGGTAGTGATAATATGTTTCCTTCGTCTTCCCGGAAAATGGAGTCCCTCTCGTCACCCACCAATTCGAGGCGTCTTTTAAGACTATATTGGTCCGTTAGGACCCAGATGATATGGCGAAATCCAGGGTAACTACAACTACTACCAAGGAGCCAGACATTCTTTTTTCTATCCGGCCTCTCCAGGTAGTCCTTCGCTTGTCTACAGCCACTGACTAACCTCCCGTGCTTCTCCATGGCCTCCTCAGTCCATCTATCTAGTGCGTCGGAGACCACCCTCCTACATGTGCTCATAACTCTCCGGACCAACAAAACCCGCCGGAAACCAATCCTTATGAGGTCAGTTGCTATTTCATTCCGCGCAACACCATATTGTCCCGGTACCCACATTAGCTGTACCCTTTTTTGCGTGGCCAACTCGCCAAGAGCGTGAGTGCACTTTAACTGCAGCATTGATCTAATTCTAGAAGCGAAACGCGACGGATATGTTCTTATTCACCAAGAAGAGGAATCTGGAGGAGTTCAGGACGCCGGTGATATTTGGAATACCTTGAAATTTAGTGCGTGAGGTCAAATATCTGCGAGTGCTTCTGATCTCCAAATTGTGCCGCTGCTTCTCATATGTATCAGAAGGAAGGCTATGGAGTCGCATCTCAGAATGCGAGAGTGTGGAAATTGGTGTGGTAAGGGAGTAATCCGAGGACATGCAAAAGTTGCCAAGGAGGTCCAAAATGAAATTCGAATTTCCACCATCAAGGTACAAAACAGGAAATATATTAGGGTGGCTAGGACATATACCATCAGAATCCTTAGTAAGGATCAATGGGGGGGGGGGGGCGACACAATGAGGTTGCTTTTCAGCCTGCTAGCCTGGTTTGTTTTACTGATGGATAGCGGCTGGAGGAGCAGCACTCCCCCGGGAGTAAAAACGTTGAATTCGAGGTATGTGCTACCTTGTCTGTAGCTATTTGACAGGATATGAGGACGAGTCCCGAAAAAAGTGTATACACTGGCACGGATAGTCAGGTGGCCCTCCGAGCGGTCTACGCACCCATAATTAGATCAATGCTGGTTTAGAAGTGCGCTGGTTCTCTTGCAAAACTGGCCGGGGTTGAGCGCTTTGCTGTATCATCTTGATGCTAACAGGTCACTGTAGTCTCAGAAGACATCTTACATTGTAGGTGTCGAGAGGGATCCCATTTTCCAGGAATGAAGTGAGACTGAAGAAACGTCTTACCACTACGTGTGTAAATGTGAGGCTTTTGGGAGTTATCGAACACAATGGTTTGGATCAAGGACTCTACAGAGGAGTCATGTAAGTTGCGTTCAGTGGAAGAACGGCTTTACCTTATTTGTGGGGTGGGGGGTGGGGGGTTGGGGGTGGGGGCACTGACGAAACCGGGAAGTTATGCTGCTGGATGCCGGGGTTGGCAATACGGCCCGACGTGGCTGCTACTACTACTGCTAACCCCTCAAATAGAGGCACTTGATGATGGCTATTTTTCGATGTTTGCTATCTTGGTCTACGTTATTGTGTTGAACTTTATTTGTGAATTATGCTTTCACCTTTTGACATATAATTTCACACTAATATTTCCAATAGGTTTTACTGTTCTAGTATTGTAATATTGCGTTTGTCCATAGAAACCGTCAAGTTTAGCTAAATATCACTATACCATCCTATATAATTGTTGTAAATCCACAAACGTTAAAAAATATATTTAAAATTTTATCATGTAAAAATATATACATTGTAATTTACTTAAGAATTGACAACAGAATGGCCAAGAAGATGCAACGTAGGTAAATTTAGATTGCAAATAAAATTAGATAAGAAATCGTACTTTTTTTGATCACTGTTAAGTGATCAGTTACATGCACTTTAGCGCTTGTCAATATCTAAAAATAATTATTTAAAAAGTAGTGTGTTAAGTTTCTAATTTCACAATTTGAATTGTTTGTACAATATAAATAAACGCACTAGAAACAATAAGTCGATTTCTGGCTTTTTAGACTTTGAAACCCAAAGTGCCACAAAAACTGTAATATTAGTTTAATTTCACAATTATGGGGCATTAAGTTACATAAAGAATAAATCGCTCGTCGGACGGATGTGGTTTCCTGTTTTCCGAGCTTATGGCCGTTGAACGATATCAGCAACTGGCAAACTATCAATGATAATTAGTTGTTTAGTCATGTTTTCTAAAATACTTGCTGAGAAATGACAATAAACTTAAGGTCTTATGTGCTCCTATTATACCGTGAGTCAAAAGTCAAAGCTCGCCAAATTTTTCAATGTGAGGAGCTACTGCGATAATTTTCGAAGAGAGTGAACCACCTAAACCTGTTTAATCAAATAATGCAAAAATATTTTCGAGGTACATGTATTTATCTCATTACACATTACGTACGACATGTGGCATAGATACAGACAGACTAATCGTAATAAAATTTGATAACATTATTTAAAAGCTAGACACTTAGACTCATCGTTTTTTTAAATTATTGCCAGTTCGTGACAATTATATGGATATTCCTCTGTATTCGGTTGTGGTATTCGCTCCGAGTCAATTTTATTTTGGGGAAATATTCACAAAGGTAGGTCGAACTAATAGTTTTTACCTGGACATTAAATAAAAGCTGAAAATTTGTACAAACGTTGGGGATTATATCTTAGTTCGAATCCCAAAAGTCCCATACAATCCCACTTGTAGAAAACCCGCCATCTTGGAAAAACCGCCTTGGATGTTTTGAGTTCTGAGCTTAGCAACCAAACCAAACTACCGATTGCGTTAGTCTCTGCGTTAAATTGTTTGTTCCGCCCTATATTATGATATTAACGACTTATATGATTTTAAAACACCGATAATAATAGGTGAAACTGAGTTGAAATGTAGTTAAGAAAAAACGAAAAAAAAATTGTCGAGCATTATGAGCTGTTTGTTTTGACTGACATTTAATTAGGTTTCCCATAATGAAAAGAGAAAATCAACATTTAGCAGGCACCTCAGCCGAGCTGGAGTCAAAGTCATTCAAGCCCCTGATTGCGCTGATACTGTGACAGTGAAGACAGCTCTGCAAGCCGCAAACAACGGCGCCAAATCAGTAATATTAGGCGAGGACACCAACCTTTTCGTTCTAATTTCTAATGGCTACGACATCCAAACCTGGAAATAACGTCCAAATGTTGATACCAGGACAAAACAATGCAGCACCCCGGCTCTTGAGCAGTGAGAAGTTGATCGCCACCCTTGCAGATCTCGGCGACCAGTCTCTGTTTAAATTTAGGTTCAAGTATGGATGAAAAATCTAGCCGAAAAAATAATGGGAAGGGATGATGCATACAGGCAAGCTAACACCCATCCCGGCTGAAGAGGTTACAATACCGAAGCGGACTCCATATCATATCCTGCAACTGAAAACTCGGCTGCGAAGAGAAATACAAATGCAGAACAAGTGGTCTCAGTTGCACATATATATGGGCTTGCTGCGCTTGGTAGGGATGCGTTGGGCATGTATGGGCTGGTCGTGAGCGCGCAAATCGCGTGGAAAAGGCTAACTCGGACATCGATGATGACGCCGAAATTTTTGCTGACGTGTTGCTATAGAAATCGTATATTTAGCGTAAGATTTATTATGGTCAAAAATATAAAACATCTTAGGCACAAATGTACTGAAAATAGTAAAAATATTTTTTATTTGTTAAAAAAAAAGTAAATACTTCATTATTTTAGTATTTTAAAAGAAAAGCAATAGTAAACTGAGCAAATTATAGCAAAGACGAACAAAATAGTACCCTTGGTTCTTTCACCAAAAGTCAAATATCGAAGATGGCAGCAATTTTTCCAAAATGACGCAGTTTCCCCAAGTAGGATTGTTTAGGACTTTCAGCATTTAAATTAGTACATTAATCCTCAACATCTCTGGCAATTGTCAGCTTCTCATTTCAAATGTCTTGGTCAATGTCTTACCTGAATGGACTATAAGTAACGCTTTTACTTTTAACCCTCTAAATGGAATTAAACTGTTATTTATATAGACTTGAAAATCGCATATTTGCCAAATTATTTGATTAAACCTTAAACCTAGCAAGGTTAACCTCATCATTGTTTTTTTACCGAATACATGTAGAGCTATCATCTGGCGATACTTTACAAAGTATTCAGTCTATAATCAAAATGACAGTTTCTTGAAAACTAGTGGTGAAGTGTCTTTGGAGTATTCTGAGCTAAGTTTCACGATTTTTGTGAGTTAAAATAGTAATTTTACCTGCGTGACAGTAGTCGGATAAATCCAAGCCGGAAAGAACCCGAACATTACCCATCGCATTATAGACTTACATAATACTAGATGGCACGATACTTAGTATTAGTGAATTTTCTTAGAAAAAATTCACTAATGAGGAGATCTCGACTTTTGAATTTTGAAAAAATTTCTTCAAATGAGCGCGATCTAGGACCCCTAGAACCCATATCCGGGGTCAGTTTCAATTTTTATATGTTTATATATATATATATATATATATATATATATATATATATATATATATATATATATATATATATATATATATATATATATATATATGTATCACACCGATAACTCAAAAAATAATGGGCCGATTTTGATAAAATTTGGCATGTACTTTTCTTTTGTAAATAGCTTGGATAAGTTCGTTAGTCAGGAAAATCGGACGAGGTTTTCCGGGAAAATTTTGAGTTTTCTTTCGAAAAAAATTCTTATCTCAAAAAGTAATTAGCCGATTTTAATAAAATTTGGCACGTACCTTTCTTTTGTAAATAGCTTTGACAAGTTTGTTAGTCAGGAAAATCGGACGAGGTTTTCCGGGAAAATTTTGAGTTTTTATTCGAAAAAAATTTTTATCTCAAAGAATAATAGGCCGATTTTGATAAAATTTGGCACATACCTTCCTTTTGTAAATGGCTTTGACAAGTTCGTTAATCAAAAAAATCAGACGAGGTTTCCGGGAAAATTTTAAGTTTTCATTTGAAAAAACATTTATCTTAAAAAATAAAAAATCTATGATAACCAAATTTGGTACGTAGGTTTACGATATAAAAAGTAAACTATACGCCAAAATTTAGATTTTTATGTTACAAGAAAAAAAAGTTATAAAATATTTTGTGGCAGATCATTTCTATGAAAATTCACTACCATAACGCACTTGCTGCGTCCAGGCTTTTATTATAAGGGCGAGCCGAGAGGACATTTAAGAGGTATATGAGATTATGCTTATTAAGAGGAATATAATTTGACTATTTTCGGGGTAAATAGATAAATGCGCTATTAAATGCTATAACACATAGTTAACAGTTCCTTTCAAAAATTAGCTGTACATGTGTCTTGTTTGATTAATATACCTACGGCCTGATACTATGACGGCAAAGCGTAAATATAATTCTTCTAAAAGATTGTACATTTCTAGCATGTTATATTTCTGCGAAATATTTCCGTTATCAAACTCTTGGCGGTGAAAGCTGCCGCCAGATGCCAGGGGCAACAATGTACACAGCATGTTTTTCAAAACGAACTCGCCCGATACTGCAGCAATAGGAGATGACATTGTATAGAAAAAATTCTTGGCGTTTGTGACATCAGCCGCCAATTGCTGGAGGCGGAATTTTCACGTTACGGTGTCTGTAAAAACCAACTCGTCCGGTACTGTAGGAGTAGGACAGAACTCCTTTGGAAAAAGATGCTATGCACTCGTTGGTTATAAAATCTGCCGCCAAAAAATCGGGGCGGAAATTTTCACACTACAGTGTTTTTAAAAACCAGGTCATCTGATACTGTAGGAACAGGAGAGAACATTTTTGTGGGGCATTTTTCTTGCTATGCACTCGTTAGCGGTGAAATCTGCCGCCGAAATTTGGGGGCGGAAATTTTCACAGTACAGTGTTTTTAAAAACCAGATGATGTGATACTGTAGAAACAGGAGATAATATTTTCGAGATAGTTTTTTCTTGCTATGCACTCGTTGGCGGTGAAATCTGCCGCCGAAAGTTGGGGGGCGGAAATTTTCACAGTACAGTGTTTTTAAAAACCAGTTAATGTGATACTGTAGAAACAGGAGATTACATTTTCGAGATAGTTTTTTCTTGCTATGCACTCGTTGGCGGTGAAATCTTCCGTCAAAAGTTGGAGGTAAAAATTTTCACACTACAGTGTTTTTAAAAATCAGGTTATCTGATACTGTTGGAACAGGAGATAATATTTGCGTTAAACATTTTCTTTGCTATGCACTCGTTAGTGGTGAAATCTGCCGCCGAAAGTTGGAGGCGGAAATTTTCACACTATAGTGTTTTTAAAAATCACGCCATTTGATACTGTACATGCAGGAAATAACATTTTCGAAATAAATTTTTCTTGCTATGCATTCGTTGGCGGTGAAATCTCTCGCCAAAAGTTCAGGGCAAAAATTTTCACACTACAGTGATTTTAAAAACCAAGTCATCTGATACTGTTTTTCTCGATAATGTTATCTCCTGTTCCTACAGTATCAGATGACTTGGTTTTTAAAAACACGGTAGTGTGAGAATTTTCGCCCCGAACATTTGGCGACAGATTTCACCGCCAACGAATGCATAACAAGAAAATTTTCTTTCGAAAATTTTATTTCCTGTTCCTACAGTATCAAACACCGTGATTTTTAAAAACACTGTGGTGTGAAAATTTCCGTCCCCAACTTTAGGAGGCAGATTTCACAGCTACCGAGTGCATAGGAAGAAAAATGTCTCACGAAAATGTTATCTCCTGTTCATGCAGTATCAAATGACCTCGTTTGTAAAAAACACGGTAGTGTGAAAATTTTCGCCTTGAACTTTTGGCGGCAGATTTCCCGCCAACGAATGTATAGCAAGAAGAATTTCTTTCGAAAATGTTATTTTCTGTTTCTACAGTGTCATATGACGTGATTTTTAAGAACACTGTAGTGTGAAAATTTTCGCCCCCAACTTTTGGCGGCAGAATTCACCGCCAACGAGTGAATAGCAAGAAAAAATTATCTTGACAATGTTTTCTTCTCTTGCTACAGTATCAGATGATATGGCTTTTAAAACACTGTAGTGCGAAAATTTCCGCCCTTAACTTTCGGCGACACATTTCACCGCCAATGAGTACATAACAAGAAAAATGTTTCATGAAAATGTTATCTGCTGTTCCTACAGTATCAGATGACCTGGTTTTTAAAAACACTCTAGTGTGAAAATTTTCGCCCCGAACTTTCGGCGGCAGATTGTATAACTAACCAGCTCACAGCAAGAACATTTTCTCAAAAGGTATTATGTCCTACTTCAACAGTAATAGACGAGGTGGTGTTTATAGACACCGTAACGTGAAAATTCCGCCCCCAGCAATTGGTAGCTGATTTCGCAAACAACAAGAAATTTTTTCCTAGACAATGTCATCTGCTGTTGCTGCAGTATCAGGAGAGTTCGTTTTTAAAAACAATCTACTCTGTGTAGATTTTAACCCCTAGCGTCTGGCGGCAGCTTTCACCGCCAAGAGTTTGATAACAGAAATGTTTCTCAGAAATATAACAAGCTAGACATGTACAATCTTTTAGAAGAATTTTTTACAGTTTACATTATTAGATTGTAACTGATCTGGCTTCTAGCACCCAAAATTGTTCTCGAACGCTCTATGCACGCTGGCTTGTTAGAGAACGTTATTAGCTTACTGGTCTAGTTTAGCGGGTTTTAGATTGGTTACGTCGGCAGCTAATTGTATATGCTAACGATGCGTTCATGAGGCTGCAATCCGTGACAGTATAATATAATTGTAATATTAATTCGACGTGCAGGAGCAGTAGCCTCAGTTGCAGCTGCTTTTATTTATTATTATGAAAATGCAGTGTAGACTACTGGACGTAGGTACACGCGAGCTAGCGGTAGCTCACGACTGATGGGATGGCGATCCCTATCATGTTTTATGTGAGCAGTTTCCAAAGCTTAGGTTAAAAGAATGAGTACGATACCTGAAAAACGTTTGACAAAATACAAATCATAGGTTGGTAATTAATTAAAAAGCGACTTATTAAAACAAACACTGTATTAACAAAAAATAAATAATCTCATTTACTTATATAAAACCCTAACGTTGTAATTGTAACAACAAAATATCTATAATAATATCCATATCTAATAATTATACTAAAAGAAGAATACTATTATTAGGTTGATTGACTAGTATCTCGCAAAACTGATATCTTCTATTAACTAAACGGGGTTTTTGTCGATATGAAATGGGCACCGTCAGATATTGAGATATCAAATAATTTCAAAGTCGAGGCAAGATTTTACGTGTTTATATTTTATATACTGGTTTCTTTAACGTCGTATATTTCGGCGACAGAGAGCAGTTTTACCTAACTATCATAGAATTATGCCTTCAAGTAATACTTTTTCCTGCATCACGTACGGAGTATTGATTTTAAAACTTTCTTGCAGTTGGTCTTTCATGGTAAAACCGTAGGCGGAACGTGCAGACGTTCATCTTGCTCAAATGCAATGCCACAACCTGGGTTGATGTCATGTGTAGAGTATGTACTGAAATGTGAAAGGGAAACCCTGGGAATCTAACCCAGTACACTTGGGTTCAGAGGCACACATTCTTACCACTGAACCACCGAGGCTCTAAAGCCTGGCAATAAAATTTGTATTATTAAGAACCTTAATTTTGCAAGACTGCGTATTTTTAAAAGAGTTCCTCAATTAAGTTACATTCCACGGAATGGTGGCCATAGCCAATTTCAAGTATAAATTCATTTACCATTAAAAAAAGTTGATATCTCAATATAAGTACAGACTCATTATCTTACATTTCCGCTACTCTAATATACACTGTCTGGCACAAAAACTGACATCCTAAAATTTTGTAAATTGTTGATTTACTTTTTTACCGATTTTGATTATTTTCTCAGTACATTGTGAAAAATTAATTTAAATTTTACATGCAATTTCAATTAAAAAAAACAATTGCCGTGGTATACTACCGGGTATACCAGAGTCATGTTTTGGTGGTCTAAATTGGAAATACTATATGGAGAAGACATGAAACTTAACATGTTCTCTTGTAATTTGTTCCAAAATCTTGTCTATTCTTAATACTGCTCTGTCAAATTTTCTGCTTGTTCAGGACATTGAGAAATTATTCTTTTAAGTTAACCCCAGAAAAGTTATAGGTTAAGATCAACGCTACATGCAGGCAATTCACTAAGTGAAAATTAGAACATGTGATGAGCTCTGATAAGTACACTTGGAGAACCCAAATCATCATAACATATTTAAAAAAAGCTGGCGGTTGTTTCATTAACCAAGTTAGCGTCATCAGATAATGAATACATCTAAATACCTGGCTTGTATGTTTGAGGGTGGTTCAAACGAAGTAAAAAATTTGTATTGCTTGCTTGCCGCAAGATCACTTCTACCTGAGTTCGGATATCAACACTCCCGCGCTCGGATTGCTGGAATTTTTAGTAAAGTAGTCAACGAACAAACTTGACATAGGCGGCGGGGACAAAGAAAAATTCATATAATTTTTGTTGTTATTACTTTAAGTAATATATATATATATATATATATATATATATATATATATATATATATATATATTCAGATAACGAAAACATACTCTTGAAAAATACTCACTTACACTTTTCCTAAAATATGGTTATGCGAATGATATTTTTGCAGTGCTTAATACAAACATTTGCAAAATAGACGGTTTTATTGCCAAATTGAACGATAAATTTGATTCTATAAAATGTAGCCATGAATTAGACTTTCATAATAAATTATTCTTGATGTACTAGTTATCGAAAATAAATCAATTTTAGAATTGGATGGCCGTAAGAAGGAACCCACCACTCTAAATCACATTCCGAATGACTCACATCATACGTACGCACAAAAAAATGGCCAGTCTGAATTTTTAATAAACAGGTTAATTAATTTTCCTTTAAGTGAAAACAGATATACAAAGAATTAGGGTATATTATGAACGTGGCCAAATGTAATGGATACACTGCTTGCCTAGTGGAGAAATTAATTTACAAACAGAAAACAAAGAAAGTATTAGCGGAATCAACGACTATTAGAAGAGAGAAATCCGAAAAAAGTGTGCGAATCACGAGGGGTCTATATATTAGTTTTTAAAAAAGCCAATTTGCCACTAACCTTTTCGTCAAAAAATACCTTAAAAACTTGCTAGGTAACCTAAAAGACAAGAATAGTACCGGTAAAATGTCGGGGATTTATGAAATAAGTTGTAAATATTGTGATCCTAAATACGTCGGGCAAACAGAAAGATCTATTGAAATTATATCTAAGGATTTTTAGCACAACTAAGATACGGTACTATAGACACATCTTCCGTCGCCAGGCATATTTGGGATAATCATCACTACGTAGATAAAGAGAGCGCAACATTAATTTAAAATGTAACACACACGCGCGCGCGCATATATATATATATATATATATATATATATATATATATATATATATATATATATATATATATATATATATATATATATATATATATATATATATTACTAAATATAAAAATACCAACAATTGTACTTTACTAGAGATACCAGCAATCGGAATGTGTGAGTGTTGATAACCGAATTCAGGTTGAGGTAAGCTTCCGGCAAGCAAGCAATATATTTTTTTAAAATTCGTTTGAACCACCCTCAATCGTACAATCCATGTACCTGCAACGACAATATACACTGTTGTTGTAGTCGGCAAATGTTTAGAATTATTTCTCCTCTGATGACGTTAACTTGGTTGGTGAAACTATTGTCAGATTTTTTTAAAATATGTTGTGGTGATTTGGGTTCTCCAAGTATACTCATGGCGGCAACGTTTATCCTTGAATACTACCCACATCCAAATTTTGTCAGACTTTTTAGAATGTAGCCATGCATTGTGATTTATTAAAATGAAATAAATCCTTTAATAAAGAGACCACGTGCAATTATAACTTAAAGAAGATCCTACGCATAACGGTGGGTGTTTTAGACTCGTTTGGTATTGCTTTTTTACTAGTACTAGAGTATGTGTTTCCCTTAAAATACCGACCCATGTCATATTCTTGCTGATTTTGTTACACATTGGGAAATTTTTGCAAGGAAAACTTTTCATTCCGGCGCCTGTACGACAATCAAGTAAGCTCAGGGAAAACACCTGTCAATAAATGTCAATGTCGTGATACTCGCTGCGGTCCTTCACCACCTTTAGTATCTCATTTACCACAATTGATAGTCCCTTTATTAATCTTATTTTTAAAGGTGTAGACATTGATCCAATCCAATCCATAGCAGGTGGTAGTGGAATTTTCCTTTACGTAATAGTAAAGGATTTTTTCACGCCCGAGGAGGTTGTACAAAATATTCCGGAGGCAAAATACCCCTCCATTCGGATCTCCGGGAGAGGTGTGTACAGGGGGCGCCAACATCAAGATTTAACATATCCTTTTCGAATATATGCGGCCTAAATTCTAACCTGAACTCCGTCCACCATTTCCTCCAGGCTAACAGGCCCCAACTCCTCTTCCTCACCGAAACCCAAATCAGTGCCAAAACAGCCACTAATCACCTTAATTTCCCGGGGTATGAGCTCCTTACTTCCTTTAGATTGCATGGAGGCGTGTGCGCATACGTCCGTAGCAATCTACCCTGCACCAGACTTCCCAATTTAGAAGCTGGAAGAAAAGACATACTATGGATAAAACTATCTCTCAGGTCTGCAACTAAATTCATTTGTTGCATTTACCAGTCACCTTCTAACAACAACTTTGTCCAGCTCTTTAACTACCTTTCTGAAAAAACCGACTATCTGATTTCTGAATATCCTTCCTCCAAGGTCACTATTCTTGGTGACTTAATAATAATAAGGAATGGCTAGGATCTTGAAAAACCGATCCACAAGGGAGAGCAGCGGAGGCTTTTGCAGTCAGCAATTCTTTAGCCAATATGGTTCAGCAACCTACTTACTTTCCTCGTATCCCAACACACAGCTCTAATCCCTTGGATCTCCTTCTTCCTACACAACCTGAATGCTATAAGATATCAGTCACCGCCCCCCTTGGGCGCTCAGACCACGGCATGGTCACTGCTTCCTGCGCAATGCAACCCGAGGTCACACAGTGATCACACCCACGTATCGTTTGGCACTACAACTCCGCAAACTGAGACGAAATGCGGGATTACTTTTCCTCATTTCCATGGGCGTCTGTCTGCTTCTCTCATCCCGACCCCTCTGATATCTCACAAAACGTCACCGAAATTATCCAAGCTGGCATGGAATTATTTATCCCACGTATACAGAAAACCTCTTCAGCCACTCAAAAGCCCTGGTTCTCTAAATCATGTGACAAGGCCAGACTTGAAAAGATCAAAGCTGACAATACGCTTCTACACAATCCCAGTCAAGAAAATCGTCAAGCATTTAACGACGCAAGAAACCGCTATGTCCGCATTCTTTCTGAGGCAAAAAACTCGTTTAATAACCACATCAAAAACAAAGTCCTCTTAAGCTCCAACGGCGGCAAACCCTTCTGGACTCTTGCTAAATCTATTGGGAATAATTTCTGCAAAGGCACGTTCCCACCCAAGGGG
This sequence comes from Tillus elongatus, assembly GCA_964006375.1. Lineage (NCBI taxonomy): Eukaryota > Metazoa > Arthropoda > Insecta > Coleoptera > Cleridae > Tillus > Tillus elongatus. The sequence continues at coordinate 81,296,976 of OZ023263.1, read as the reverse complement.
ATGAAATTGTTTCTACCGCCCTGGGCAAGGCTGAACTTTTTGCTTCGTTGTTCGCCGGCAATTCTACTCTCAACCCACCCCAAATGTTCAACCACCAACAGTCCCCAATGTCGCGCATAAAATGACGGATATCATTTTCAAAACTAAAAAGGTACGAAAGATGCTCTCTTCTCTTAATACCAGGAAAGCCTCTGGCCTTGACGAGATCCCAGCAATTGTTCTCAAAAAATGCGCACCAGAGCTTGCTCCTGTCCTGACTCGTCTGTTTCAGATATCTTATAATAAAGGCATATTCCCTAGTAACTGGAAAACTGCTCGAGTACAACCCATCCCCAAGAAAGGATCCAAAGCACTTCCCAGCAACTACAGGCCCATTTCTCTCCTTTCAGTCATCTCTAAAGTGATGGAAAAGTATATAAACACCGAATTACTAAAATTTCTTGAAAAACACAGTCTAATCCACGACAGGCAGTATGGATTCCGTCAGCGCAGATCGACTGCCGACCTCCTTTCCTTTGTCACCCATTCTTGGAACAAGTCTATGGAACAACACGGTGAATCCCAGATTGTTGCTCTAGACATATCCAAAGCATTCGACCAGGTCTGGCACGCAGCGCTGCTTAATAAACTTCCGGCCTATGGCCTACCACCAAAACTCTGTATGTGGACAGCAAATTTCCTCTCCAACAGGAGCATATCTGTTGTTGTGGATGGCCATTCCTCTAAACTGTATCCAATTAATGCAGGAGTTCCTCAAGGTTCAGCTTTAGCCCCTACTTTGTTTCTTCTCCACATCAATGACCTCCTCTCGAGCACATCCAACCCAGTTCACAGCTACGCGGACGACAGCACCCTCCATTCAAATATACAATATTCTAAGCCTGTCTCTTTAGCCCAATTAGATGAGGATCGCAGACTCATGGAGGGTTCTGTCTCCGTGGATCTCCAAAAAATATTAGACTGGGGAAGTAGAAATCTTGTACAATTCAACCCCACCAAAACTAAGTCTTGCTTTCTTTCTCACAAGAGATACACCAGCACTAGACCCATCACAATGAACAACCAAGTTATCCAAAGTAATGAGTCCTTTTCTCTTGTTGGCATTTCTGTGGATCGAAATCTTAATTGGCACCAACATGTCACATCAATTGCAGAAGCGGCTGCCAAGAAATTAGGTTTCCTCTTCTGGGCTCACAAATACTTTTCAACAGCTAATCTCTATACCTTATATACTTCACAAATAAGGCCAAACCTCGAATACTGCTCCCACATCTGGGGTGCCGCTGCCGCTTCTACACTCGCTATCCTGGACTCCATTCAAAAGAGAGCTATACGTCTCATCGGTGACCCTACCCTCACCCAAAGGCTGCCATCCCTTGCCCACCGACGTGCCGTTGGTGACCTCTCTCTCTTTTATAGATATCTGCACGGGCACTGCTCAGAGGAGCTTTCCTCCATAGTTCCTCCACCTGCTGCCCCCAACAGATCCACCAGGGGAACAGAGCGAATGCACCCTTTTACTGTCCAGGTCACCAGACATAGAACATCTTGTTATGCCCGCTCTTTTGTCCCGAGGACTTCCAAGTTGTGGAATTCCTTGCCGGCACATGTTTTTCCTTCTCCTCCGAATCTCCAAACCTTCAAGTCCAGAATTAACAAGCTGCCTCTTTCCTCCTTGTCAACACCCACGGTACAATAGTATTTAGGCTGTAAGCCCTCGTGGTGTGTTGTTGAAATTAAAAAAAAAGAAGGAGACGTACTTTTATGGAGGAGACAATTCCAGTTGTGAAACAGGCCAAATATGTTACAAATAAGTCGGCCAACTGGAATATACATTTGGAAAAAATAATTCACTGGGTATGAAGACTGCCCTAAACAATATTAGCATCAACGGCGATGTGTCTCTGGTCTGGATACCGGGATATTTGGGCTTTGATAACAATGAAGCAGCCGACGCTCTTGCTAAAGATGACACCGGAGCGAGTTATATCGGACTAGAACATGCGCTGGGCATTCTCGATGCACAGCGAAACGCACCTTTAAAATCTGAATGGATACGAAGACACTACTTCATCAATGGGAAAATCTACCAGGATCGGCTCATCGTGATGGCCTCTTATAGACAAGGCTAAAAAACTTCTAGAGTCTAAAAAGACATCTACTATATAGGATACTATCGGCTGTCAACACCTGCATATAGCTTCAAGAGAAACCGATTACTGACTGTGCACGGAGAATGACGAAAGAGCAAAGACCGTGCTATCTTCTTGCCGACGAAATCAGGCACCTGTATTTTGGCAATACCCAATTTGCACCTGGAGATCTGGACCAAGTTTCATCCCAAGAAATTATCCACCTCTGTGAGACGCTGGATTTGATGGGTAAAATATAAAACAAGCGTAAGCTACGATAGGTCGCTGTGAAAGGACTGAGATAGCCCACTCACGTTATAAGCTAACCCAAACGCGGTCCTGTTTCTCGTCTTCCTGAATAAACTTGATTCTGCAGGCTTTCTTCCAATTGTTCTTGCGTTAACAATAACTGCGACCCATTTGCATGTTTTGTTGACCAGGAATGGGAAACAAATTATGCAATTTCTCAACGTTTTAAGCGCGATAAGGTGGCCATCAGCCGCAGTTGTTCATTTTTTTTATTCAATAATGATCCACTGGTGCATTTGCCCGTTTCCACACAACAATTTTTTTATCGTTGTTCTAGGTATTCCCAACACACACACAGCTTCCGTTGACTATTTTCAGCCTCAATTAACAACGTCACACATTCAGGTTCACAGATTGTGCAAAAATGAACCTAATACAGCTATGCACGTACGAGACACTTGGCAATAAGTGTGTTTTCAGTAAAACCACCATTAGTACCGAATGATTTCCTTTTACATTGTTGGATAGATCTGTACAAATTAGTACAATGTTCTTCATTCATCACTGTGATGTGAAAAGGAATATAAACAAGACCAAGCGCCATAAGCTTTTAAAGTTACTACGCATTTGGAACAAATTTCTAAATTGGTCCATCGCAACTGAGGAAAAAAAAACAACTTAATGGAAACAGATGGGGCTTTGTAACGAAATTCTAGGTAACCTGACTAATTCTTTAACTACCATATAGGGTGTTTAAAACTGAGAACACCAAAACATTATTTTGATTTATCAAGAAGATATCTAAGCCGCAACGTTTTCTCCAAAGCTTCAATGGCATGTGACAATTTAGATACATTTCAGGAGACAGTAAGTTAAAGAAACATTATTGTTCTTTCTTTTATTTTTTGTTTCATTGGCTGTGGCATCTTGAACGATTAGTGCACTCTTAAGCGGTTTTTCAATATATTACACAGGGTCAGTTTCTCGTTAACCTGTGCGAGAATCAAACACGGGACCTTTTGATTGGCATTCTCACGCAAGAAAATAATAAAAGTATAAACAAAAACATTGCTAAAATTTTCAGGTGGTCGTACTTCTTGCCAAACAGTGTACGTACAACATACATCACACACGCACACTCACTTTAAATTAAATATATTTACAATTTGTTAAGTGCTGGAGCTATTTACAAATATTTGGATGCTATAAAATATACTTATTTATGCTGGGTGTTTGAGTCTGGAACATTAAACATCATGTTCTGGTGTGAGAGGAGTGTGAGAGAGACGGGTGGAGTACTAGATATTATAATTGGAGATCCAGTTACTGCTGACGTCATATCCTGCATGGAGGAAACGGTGGTACTGCTGACAGTGGCGCTGCTGGTAGCATACTGATGCATCGCCGCCTAAAAGAAAAACCAATGAAAATGAACATTACACATAACATACTGACAAGCTTTAATGAGGCTAGAACTGGTTTGTGTTTCTAACGATGACCAGAATGCATCAAACATTACATATTTGTACTTTGATCCCAATATCAGGGAAGGAAAGTTACCGGACCAGCAATATAAAAGTTGTTGGTTGGTTGTGCACAGTTTTTCTGTATAACTCAGTCTGTTTATTAAGTCTGTTAAGAGAACATAGTTACTAGTTATGTGCAACAGATCTCTACTGCGGTGACTATTACGATATTAAAAATAGTAATTAATGACTATTGTAAATACAGACATAGACCATTTCTCTGCCTTCGCAATGTTTATTTTCTTTCCCATAACCAGTTTCGCTGCTTGACAACATCATCAGATAGGGCAACAACAATTAATGAACAAATATTATAACTGGCCAGCTGCTCATGAGCGCGTCAAGTTGTTATTAATGTCTTTTTGTTAGCAACGGATACTGATACTTGTGGGTAACTGAAGAATTATTACACGCTGTGTATTAATAAAACTTTTGTAATGAACACCCATTATATTAAAAATGAATCCTTACTTAACAACAAAAGATCATTTACGAGTCTTAATTATATTGTGACAAGAATAATAATAAATTAGAGAATCATTCAATAATACTAATAGTAATACTAATAATAATAATAATAATAATAATAATAATAATAATAATAATAATAATAATAATAATAATAATAATAATAATAATAATAATAATAATAATAATAATAATAATAATAATAATAATAATAATAATAATAATAATAATAATAACAAACAACATCTTCGAGGAGGAACAGAAGGGATGTCTTAGAGAATCTTTGGGCTGCAAGCACCAGCTAACAATAGACGCTGTAGTACTAAAACAAGCCGAGAGAAGAAAACGAAATATACATGTATTGACTACAGCAAAGAATTTGATTCTGTACCCCACGATTGGTTAAACAAGGTACTTGAAATCTACAAGATCTGCACAAGGATCAGAAACGTCCTTCAACATCTCATGAGTACTTGGAGAACAAACATATGGATAACCAATAAAAATTGTGGAAAAGTGCAGATCGGGAGGGGCATCTTTCAGGGGGACTCCCTGTCGCCGGTGTGGTTTTGCTTGGCACTGAACCCCATGTAGACTGTCCTAAACAAAACTGGAGCCGGGTATAAACTAAATATGAAAAACCGAAGAAGAATATCCCACTTACTATACATGAATGATCTTAAATTATACTCTGAGATACAAGATAAGCTCCACTCACTGATTAATACTGTTCAAATCTTTAGCAATGATATAAAAAAGTCGTTTAGACTCGACAAATGTGCTATAATCAACGTCAGGAGAGGGGCAGTCGAAAGTCACCAACAGCCCTTCTGCGATATTGAGCAATTGCCGCCTGAAGAGACATACCGCTACTGAGGGATTCCTCAAAACCAGCGGGTGGATCATAGCCGGATAAAGCAAGAGTTCCAGGAGAAATATAGGAAGCGAGTCATAAAGCTCATAAATACTAAGCTTTCCGGGGGTGACCTCTGAGCTACTATAAACTCTTGGGTGCTACCAGTATTGACATACTCTTTTGGAGTTGTCAAATGGTCTAACACCGACTTGGATGAACTGGACAGACTCACGAGAAGGCTTCTTACGAAATTCCTGTGCCTTCACACCAACTCATCTGTTAGAAGACTTTACACACCTCGGAAAGAAGGCGGCAGAGGATTAATCCACATAAAGAACCTCTGCTTTAAGCAGGAAAGAAACATGCGACAACGTTTTCTTGCATCGCATGATGAACTGATGAAGTTGGTGGTGTGCGTGGATAAAGATTATACTCCACTTAGGCTGGATCAGCGCAACAATAAGTTGCACATTCCAGGACAGTATAGTCCAGTGCAGGTACCCCAAACACCTGCAGGCAAATCATGTTGATAAAACCTCTTCGCTTATGTGGTTGGTTGGGGGGCAACTCTACTCAGAGACGGAGGGTTTTGTGATGGCCATTCAATATAGGGTTATAAAAACTAAGAATTACGAGAAGCATTGCCTAAAATTGGAAGTGGTGGATAAATGTCGAAAATGCGCAGCTGTTGGAGAGACCATTGAACACGTCATGGCAGCACGTCCTGCCCTCTCAGACTAGGCTTACTTAGGCAGGCATAACCAGCTCGCCAAGATCATCCACCAACAAATTGGTTTGAAATACAGCCTCCTGAACCCGTCAACAACACCAGCCTACTACAAGTATTCTCCGGAGGCGGTGTTGGAGTCGGCGGATTTTTTCCTGTACTGGGGGCGACCCATGATAACGGACCGCACTGTGGACTTAAATAGGCTAGACATTGTCCTGATAAACAAAGAGATAAGGCCTGCTGTGATCATTGATAATTGCTGTACCGCTGTCCCATAACATGCAGAAAACTGAAATTGAAAAGATCACCAAGTATGAAAACTTGGCATATAAAATAAAAAACGTATGGAAACTCCAGAAGGTGACTATATGTCCCTTCGTAATGTCGGCGGAAAGAATAGTCACCAAAAATCTAAAGGAACTTGGACTACCAAATAACATCCTTAACTTGGGGCAGAGGGCGGTTCTGCTGCAAACATGCCACATAGTCTGAAAATTCCTCAGTTAAGTGACGACCTCAAACACGTCTGCTGTGTTGGGGCACCGAAAGTCAGACAGATGCTGATAATATCGTCATAATGGGATATGATGAATTTCATCCCCATCCACCGAGCCGAGCCCCAACGTCGCGCGCGGGGGGTAGTTCAAAAGGTTTCCGTTAGTAATACTGAGGAAGTGTAACGCTTATATCAAATAATAATAATAATAATAATAATAATAATAATAATAATAATAATAATAATAATAATAATAATAATAATAATAATAATAATAATAATAATAATAATAATAATAATAATAATAATAATAATAATAATAATAATAATAATAATAACCCGTGGGGGTTGCTAGTCATTTATAGGGCGCGCCTTCCTGTGCGAATCAGGAAAACCCCAGCAGATATGGCGGGCACCGAGGCAATAAAATATCAGGGGTGGAACAAAGCTAGCACGTAACCAAAATCGAGGCGCGACGGTACTCTTAAAGAGCGACACCCTGGTCGGCGTCTGTGCCTCATGTAAGGGGCGGCCGTTTCTATAGGCAACATAGTGCTAACACCTTTGCGAGGACGGGATCTCGCGCTTAGTTATCCCCCTGCGATGAGCTGACCAGGCTCGTTGCTTGTACTTGTTTCTATACGAGGGCAAAAATGAGTAGATATACAAGGAGATATCGAGTATGCGACCCGGTCTTGCAAACCGGCGCAGATGGTAGTGGTGACGGGCCATCGGTGAGAAATGAGCTACCCTTACCCGTTCTCCGTGATGGAGTCGCCAGCCTACCTAGGAGATGCGGCGTCACGGACCGTATGGCTACCAGAGAAGAACGAGCGGCCCAAGGGCCGCCCACACAGCGACCCGTTTGACGGAGGCTAGAGCCCTGTCCACGCTAGCCGAGAGAGTTCGCCAGCGTATGAAATGGACCAAAGAGCTTATAACAATTAATTAGTGCGCGCTACAAACCTGGATAGAGAGTCTGAAGGTTACGGGAGAAAATTAATGAAGAGGTGAACAAACATTTACCCAGAGTCTAGACTGACGGAGCAAAACTTATGCAATCAACTTCGATCGATTCAAACAAGACAACGACTGTCGAATCCGGAGATGCACGCCATCAAACAGCAAGCGTAAGAACTATGCCGGGTTGAGGAGGTCTCCTCACCCGACTGGCAGCTAATGAACTTGACCCCGCCAACCAGTCCGGCGGCGTGTGGCTCCTTTGATGCCACTAACCAAATAATCAGCAACAGTCTACCCACATCACCCATAGTCGCACCTACAACAGTAGATGAAATAACTGCTCAACTGTATCCAGTCCCATCACAGACCTCACTAGAAGACAGTTATAATCGTTACATGATCCTTGATGCCGGTCTACCCACCGAAATACTGCCTAAAATACCGAAGCCACCACAAAATCCAAAACTCACTAAACTGATGGAGCAAGTCAATTATGTTCTGGCTGCCGATCTTCGTGAGGAGCACACGTACGAGCATCTACTACAAGCCGTGCGATGTGGAGTGTATGCGGTTTGCGACGCCATGGGATTTGGAAACAATGAGCGGAGAAAGCCACACCGACCTGGGGGCACCACACTTACACTCCACTGGATGAAGCGCATTGAGAACCGTATCAACATAATCCGTAAAGATATTTCCCACATTCAGAAGTGGTTTAAATAAAAGAACACAGTCGGTAAAAGGGTCCACCACAACGTCCAAAACATTATCTGAGGGATAGGCGCCACCCGAATTAAAGATCTAGGGTCACGGCAGCGAGAGTACGAGGAGTACCTCAGGGGCCACATTGCGGCTCTCGGAGCTCGTATAATACGATACCGTAAAGCAGCCGAATGCCGAAAGCAGAAATACTTATTCACAATCAGGGAGCCATGTACCGAAAACTAGAGCAAGGCAACCCACACGATACAATACAACAGTCACCAAACACAGAATCCATCAAGAAACATTGGTCATCAATCTGGTCGGTTCCTGTGAGCCAGGACGGGGCCGCGAACTGGCTCGGGGGGCTGCGTGCTGAATGTGATGAGTTGCCGCCTATGGCGAGGTCTAATATCGGCCTCTCCGACGTTCAGTCAACCATCGGGAAAACGAAAAATTGGCGTTCCCCTGGACCGGACGGCATTTGCAACTTTTGATGTAAGTACTTTCCTGCAACGCACATGGCCCTCTTGCGGCATTTCAGACGGTTCATCGGCACCCCGAAATTCATACCACCATCCCTGACAGAGGGTCTCGCCACTTGCTGTACAAATCCGGAGATCGGTCCAACCCAAAAAATTGCCGTCCAATTACTTGCCTCCCTACGGCATACAAAATATTCACTTCTACCTACAGACTTGGAAACTACCTCTCTGGTTTCAAAAGTGAAGCCATAGAAGTAGTCTCCAAGTCTGTATGTAGTATGGACCAGTTTCACCAAGTAAGGGCAACAACAATAAATGAATATTCAATTATATTCTGGCCGTAAAAAATAATGATCACATAATAATTCATTATCAGATTCTCGCCACAGAACAAAATGGATGCCAAAAGAACGCACAGGGATACAAGAAACTTCTCGTCACTGACAAAATTATTACATCTCAAGTAAAAAAAGCGTAAGATCTTCATCGATTGGATTGATTACCGCAAGGCGTTTAATTTCGTTCCGCACACTTGGCTACTCGGGGCGCACACTTGGCTACTCGGGGTGCTCCGACTATACAGGATCGACTCATCTCTCATAGGAGCCCTGGAAGCATGCATGTAAAATTGGCGTACACACCTTATTATCCGAAGCCCGGATGCTAAAACCACTTCAGTGGAACTCCACGTCAACAGGGGGATCTTCCAGGGGGACAGTTCAAGTGGTTGTGCATGGATGCTTCGCCGTATGCCTAACAGCACCTTCCGTTGACCTCCACGCATCATCGAAATGGTTAAGGACAGCACGCTTGTTTGCTGAATCAGAGGGAGTTCTATGCGCCATACAAGATCAGGTTATTAACACGGGCGCGTACCAGCGGCACATCATGAAGCAGGATGTCAGTGACCTGTGTAGACTTTGTCAAGAAAATCCGGAAACCATTCAGCATGTGGCGGGCGCTTGTGATTCTCTGGCCTGGTTGGATTACAAGAAACGTCATGACAACGTGGCCAAGGTCGTCCATCAGGCCTTGGCAAAACATTACGGCGTTATCGAGTCGGAAGGCCCCTACTATAAATGCAAGCCTGAAGGTGTAGTTCAAAAGGGTCAGGTCAGGCTGATGTGGGATCTTCCGGTAATCACCGACAGAGCAGTTGAAAGCCACATGCCTGACATCTTGCTTATTGACCAGGGAAACCGGACGGCTTTCATTGTGGACATTGCAGTGCCGTTCGACGACAACCTCGTTTCGAAAATAGGGGAGAATCGACACAAGTACCAACCACTTGCAGTCTAATTAGTCGAATTGTACAGGCTGAGAGAGGTGCAGATCATCCTAGTGGTCATATAAACAAATGGGCCTGTACCACCAGACTGCCAGAAGCTTACCACCGTTCTCCCACATACTACTGCTCATTTAAGAACAATTCAGAAAGCAGCGATTCTTGGGACATCCTATATCGTCAGGAAAGTCATACCTTTACCGCTATAGTCTCCGGGTGGACAAAGACGTTCCGTGAGGGACCGAGTGCGCTACGAGTAGAAAGAAGAGACCAAAACAGTAATAATAAAATAATAATAATAATAATAATAATAATAATAATCATAGTAATAATACTGAAAATATGTATATACAGACCTCACCAGGGCAGTTTTTTTTATTTCCGGAAATATAAAATTATAACATAAAGTGGTTGTGAAATACGTAAACATAACCTCAAAATAAGTTGTACCATCTCGTGCTGTTGTCTCTGGTCAGTCATCCATTTGATTACCGGCTGAGCTGTTCCTTGTCTCGTTGCCCAATTCATCTCTCGCTGGACCATACCATGATGTTGCTCCCCTCTTTTATTCTTAGAATAGAAAGGCGGAAGCTTGTACTTCATTAATGACGTGTGATATTCTTTCAGTGCTCTTTGCAATGTGGTTTTCTTTCTGCTCTGCGGCTGTTGGCTTGAGCGAAATTTGCTAAACTCTATACCGTGCTCAAAGGATTTGAGCACGCTTTCTGCGGTGGATTGAAGTACCTCTACTTGAATTCCTCTTCGTATGCCTCGTAAAATTTCACGTATGGTTCACATCCTGGATTCCTATTGGACCATTTCTCTCTTCTATTGCCTTTAAATACTTGGCTGGACCATTCTCTTCTTCTTCCCTCTGAATATTCTCTCAGCATGCTAAACATTGCTTTGTTGAGTTTACGAAACCACTATCTTCATCTGTGACATCTGGACTCTCTACTGGACCATCTTCTTCCTCTCTAATCTCTGGACTCGCTACTGGACCGTTATCTTTTATAATCTCTGGATTCTCTACGAGACCGTCCTCTTCTTTTTCTTTAATCCCTGGACTGTCTACTAGACCATAATTTTCTACGATCTCTGGACGCCCTACTAGACCATCATCTTCTTCTTTAATCTCTGGACTCTTTGCTGGATCAACATCTTCTTCTCCTCATTCTCTTACTTTCCTAGAAGTTTGCTCTGTTAAATCAATTCTCTTGTTTTAACGTACGGGGAACTTGCCTTGTTATCTTTCTCAACTCCTTTAGTATATATGACATGTCCTGATTCCTGAATCTGTATATGTTCTGGTTTAGCTTTCATGTAATAAATATTGGACAGTTCGTAAGTTTCTCTGCTAGTGTTTTTGAACACACTGCCGGGTCGAATAAGTTGAACTGCTTGTTCCTGAACATATTGCCGAGTCAAAATAAGTTGGACCATCCCGTACTGCTGTCTTTAGTCACCTATGATTCACATCCTGGATTATTACTGGACCATTTCCCTCTTCTATTGCCTTTGAATACTTGGCTGGACTATTATCTTCTTCTTCCCTCTGAATATTCTCTCAGCATGCTAATCACTGCTTTGTTGAGTTTACTGAACCACTATCTTCATCTATGACATTTTGACTCTCTACTGGACCATCTTGTTCTTCTTTGATCTCTGGACTCGCTACTGGACCATTATCTTTTATAATCTCTGCATTCTCTACGAGACCATCCTCTTCTTCTTTAATCCCTGGACTGTCTACTGGACCATAATTTTTTACGATCTCTGGGCATTCTACTGGATCATCATCTTATTCTTTAATCTCTGGACTCTTTGATGGATCAACATCTTTTCTTAATTATCTTACTTTCCTAGAAGTTTGCCCTGTTAAATCAATTCTCTTGTTTTACCATACGTGGAACTTGCCTTGTTATCTTTCTCAACGCCTTTAGTATGTATGACATGTCCTCATTCCTCAATCTGTATATGTTCTGGTTTAGCTTTCATGTCATAAATATTAGACAGTTCGTAAGTTTCTCTGCTAGTGTTTTTGAACATACTGCCGGGTTTGAATAAGTTAAACTGCTTGTTCCTGAACATATTGTCGAATTAAAATAAGTTGGACTATCCCGTACTGTTGTCTTTAGTCAGTCATCCATTTAGTCACCGGCTGAACCGTTTCTTGTCTCGTTTTCCAATTCACTTCTCGCTGGACCGTACCATGACGCTGCTTCCCACGTTCATTCTTAGAATAGAAATGAGAAAGATTGTACTACATAAATGACGTGTAATCATATTCCAGTACTGTCCGTGATGTCGGTTCCTTTCTGTTCTGTAGCAATGAACTTGGCCTAAGAATTGGCTCAATTATGTACCGTGCTCAAACAAGGATTTAAAAAATGCTTTCTGCTCTGGATTGAATTACCCTTACTCGAATTCCTCTTTGTATCCCTTGTATAATTTTATCTGTGCTTCCCATCCTTGATTGTTACTGGACCGCTTCTCTCTTCTATTCCCTATAAATACTTAGGTGGACTAGTATTATCTTCTTTTACCTTTAAATATTCTCTCAGGATGTTAAGACATTGGACTCTATACTGGACCATCATTTTGTATGATCCCTGAACTATCTACTGGACCGTCATCTTTTTCTTTTAGCTTTGTATTGTCTACTGGACCATTATCTTCTATGTTCACCAGACTCCGTACTGGAACATCTTCTTCTTCTTTATTATCTGTATTCTCTGCTGGACTATCATCTCCTTCTTTCAATTCTCTCACCATGCTAAAACCTTGTTCTTCTGAGTCTAATTCTCTTGTTTTAACATGCGTGGAACTTCCTTGTTATCTTTCTCAACTTCTTTAGTATGTATGACATGTTCCCATTTCCCAATATGTATATGTTCTGAGTAAGCTTTCACGTAATGAATCTTAGATAGTTCGCAAGTCTCCCTTAACAATGAATTGTTGACTGACAGAAGCTGCACGTTGCCAACCAAATTTTATGTGATAATGTATCCAGGATGTTCCTGATTTTTTCTTTCTAGTGATGGTACCTTTATGTAGAGTCGACGTAGAAGTAGCCAATAATCATTACCATATGGCTCTACCTAACCATTTTCCAACCGTCATACAATTCTCTTTGGAATCCCTCATATCGCAAACCTTGTTATTTTTTCTATTTCTGATTCTGACCCTTTAAATACTTTTATTGATCCTTTTACATACATTTCGTATCTTTTATATCACAATTACAATCCCTTTTTATTGAAAAAAAAAAGACAATTATTGTATAGAACCTTGTGTTTCCTTAGGTTTTATATTTCCATGCACGCTTCGAGCCTAGATATTTTCTTTTAATTTTCCGTGTATTGACGTTTGATTTTTGGATTTGTTGACGTTTCTGTCGTATATTTGTCTCAACGGCCCTTGTATTGACCCTTGAGTTTGTATATTCGTGGAAGCTTCTTCTTTGCACTACCAATTTATGATATACGCCTTTTGGGCAAGCTATAAGCTCCTAATGTTCTTGAACGTACTGCCGAGTCAAAAAATTTGAACCGCTTGTTCCTGAACATATTGCAAAATAAGTTGTACGATCCCGTAATGCGGTCTTTGGTCAGTCATCCATTTGATCACAGGGTAAGCTGTTCCTTGTCTCGTTCCAAAATTCATCTCTCGCTGGTTCATACCATCGTGCTGCTTCTCACGTTCATTTATGGAATAGAAATAGCGAGGTTCGTATCCCATAAATGACGTGTAATATTGTTCCAGTGCTCTCCGTGATGTCGTTTTCTTTCTGCTCTGTAGCTGTGTACTTGACTTGAGAGAAATTGGTTCATTTCAGTACCGGATCTTTGACCTTATTTGAGTCCGATTTCTGCCCTGAATTGACTTATTTTCATTAGAATACCTCTTCATATGACTTGTATAATTCTATCTATGCTTTTTATTCTGGATCGTTACTGGATCATTTCTCCCTTCTACTACCTTTGAATACTTGGCAAAATTATTATTTTCTTGTTTCGCCTCTGAATATTCTTTCAACATACTAGAACATTGCTTTTTGAGTTTACTGAACCATTATTTCCATCTATGATATCTGAATTCCATACCGGACGATCATCTTCTATAATATCTGGACTCTCTACTGGACCATCGTCTTCTTCTTTAATACCTGGACTCTCTAATGGACCATCATATTCTTTTCTCAATTATCTCACAATGCTTGAACCTTGCCCTGTCGTGTCTAATTCTCTTAATTATTTTAACGTAAGTGAAACTTTCCTGGTTATCTCCTTCAACTCCTATATTTGTCCTCATTTCTCAACCTGTATATGTTCCGGTTTAGCTTCCATGTAATAAATGTCGAACAATCCGTAAGCTCTCCGAATACTGGCTTGTTGGCTCACAGAATCTTCACGTTTCCAACCAGATTTTATGTGATAAGGCGTCCATGATGTTCCCTTATACTTCTTTTGACTGGCAGTACGTTTCTGTGTATATGGCTCTGCCCAACCATTTACCAGTCGTCCTCCAATCTCTTCTTTATATCTGCAAACTTCGTTATCGTGGTCCATTTCTGCTTCCGCTTCTTTAAATATCTCTACTAATTATTCTACATGCATTTTGTACAATTCTATGTTCCAATTGTCTTCCAATTTTTTGCCTGTGTAACAAGAATGTTCTGTATCAAAAAAAAAGAAAAGAAAAAAAGACAATTACTTCATACGAAACTGTGTTCCCTTAGGTTCTATATTTCTGTGGATGCTTCTGTCCTGTAGTTGTCTCAATGCCATTTGTATTGATCCTAGAGTTTGTATCTTTGTGGACGCTACTTATTTTCACTGCCCATTTATTATCTAAGCCTTTTAGGCAAGCTATAAGCTGCTTTTGTTCTTGAACATACTGGAGAATCAAAAAAGTTGAACCTCTTGCTGCTGAACATATTGCCGAGTCTAAATAAATTGGACCATCCAGTATTGCTGTCTTCGGTCGGTCATCCATTTGATCACCAGCTGAGCTGTTTCTTATCTCGTTCGGTAATTCACATCTCGCTGGACCATACCATGATGTGGCTTTCCAGGTCCATTCATGGGCTGGAAATGCGGAAGCTTGTATCACATAAATTACGTGTATTTTTTGTTCATGTGCTCTCGGTTATGTCGTTTCCTTTCTGCTCTGTAGCTGTGGACTTGACTTAAGAGAAATTGGCTGATCTCTGTACCGGTTCTTTCACCTTATTTAAACACGCTTTCTGCCATAACTCGAATTACCTTTACTAGAATTTTCCTTCGTATGCCTTGTATAATTTTATCTGTGCTTCCTATCCTGGATTGTTACTTGACCATCTCTCTCTTCTATTGCCTTTGTATACGTGGTTGGACTATTTTTTTCTTTTTCTGCCTCTGCATATTTCCTTAGCATGTTATAACATTGCTTTTTGAGTTTACTGGAGCAATTATCTTCATCCATAATATCTGGGCTATCTACTGGACCATCATCTTCTTCTTTAATCTCGGGACCCTCTACTGGACCATCATCTGCTTCCCTCAATTATCTTACCATGCTAGTACATTGCACTGTTATGTCTAATTTTCTTATTTGTTGTGTCTAATTCTCTTATTTTAACATACGTGGAACTTGCCTCGTTATCTCCCTCAACTCCTTTAATATGTATACCATGTCTTCATTTCTCAATCTGTATGTGTTCTGGTTTAGCTTTCATGTAATATCGGGCAGTCTGTAAGTGTCCGTGGGGAATGGGTTATTGGTTCAAAGAAGCTGCACGTTGCCAAAGAGATTTCGCGTGATAATGTATCGGGGATGTTCTCGTATATTTCTTTTAACTAGCAGTTTTTTCCCGTGTAGTCGATCTTTGAGTAATGATTAATCATTGCCACATGACTCCGTCTAATTTCCTCCAATTCTCTTCAGGTTCTCCTATATGCAAACCTCGTTACCTTTGTCTATTTCTGCTTCTGATTCTGCTTCTGTTTCTTTAAATATCTCTATTGTTTCTTCTACGTTTCGTCTCATTCTGTATCTCACTTGTCATCAACTATTTTGCCTGTGTAGCAACTGTTTTGTTTCGAAAAAATACAAAAATATTTAATAGGAGCCTGTGTTCCCTTAGGTTTTATATTTCTATGCACGCTTCTGTCGGAAATCTGTTCTTCCAATTTTTCCTGGATTGATCCTTGATTTGTCTATTTGTAGACCGTTCTGTCCTGTATTTGTCTCAATAACCCCTGTGTTAACTCTTGAGTTTGTATATTTGTGGACGCTTATGTCCTGTTTTTGTCTCAATAGCCCCTGCATTGACCTTAGAGTTTGTTTTTATTCCGGTTTGTTCAATTTGTAAGGCTAAACAAACCTAATTGTGGACTGTTTTACCATGAATTTGCTTAAATAGCCCCTGTACTGAACTCTGATTGATAATTGTGGACGCCATATATAATATTTCCCTCTTCTTATTGAACCTGCGTAGCCCTCGGCATATATATTTGTGGAATCTTCTGTCCTGGGTAATTTTTTTTTCAATGCCTATTGTATTGACCTTGAAGTTTGTTTATTCTGGTTTGCTCAGTCTGTAAGGTTGAACAGACTTGATTGTGGACGCTTCTGTCTTGAATTTGCTTCGATGGGCCCTGTATTGACTCTTCAGCTTGTTTTCATTCTGGTTTGTTCAATTTGTAGGATTGTACAAACCTAATTGTGAAATCTTCTGTTCAGAGCCTCGGTGATTCAGTGGTAAGAACGTGTGCCTCTGAACCGAAGGGTACTGGGTTCGATCCCAGTGTTCTCCTTCCACTTTTTCAGTACAGTATGTAATGTAATTAACATCAACCGAGGTTGTGGCATTGTACTTGAGCAAGTTGAATGTCTGCACGTTCCGCCGTTCGAAGGGGGCGTAAATCAGTCGGTCCCGTGTCAATGCGATGAGGGACATGTTAAAGATCCCTACCCTCCTTACCGAAAAGCAAATGTTCGGCAAAATTTTTAGGATATTGAGGTAAAACTGCTCCCTGGCGTCGGTCATTGGCCGTAGTCGCGGAAATAGGCGGACGTTAAAGCAAAAAAATCTTCTGTTCTGGATTTGCTTCAATGGCCGATGTCCTGACCTCTCCTTTATAATTGTGGACGCTTCTGCCCTGTATTTGTTCAATAGCTCTTGTAATGGCCCGTGAGTTTGTATATTCTGGTTTGTTTAGTTTGTAAGACTGAGCAACCCTAATTTGTGGAGCTTCTGTCCTGTATAATTGCTTTCAATGGAACCTATATTGGTCTTTGACTTGTATATTTTTACTTACTTTGTTTAACTTGCTCGTTTGAAGAACTGGTAAAATAATTATTATAAAAGAGTCAATCGATAATAATAATGATGATAATAAAACATCTGGACGTAGCAAGTGCGTTATGGTAATGAATTTTCATAAAAATATTTTTAATAGCAAATATGTCTTTTTTTTTATGAAAGCAGGCATAAAATGTGGTTACTAGTATAACCTATATTATGGTTGGCACAATGTACCATATTTCATCAAATAATCTTTTCGACAAAACTTCCAAAAAAGTTTTTTGCATAAAAAAATACAAAACATTTTTGTACGAAAATCCGAAAACAATTTTTTAAATAACTTATGAAACATTTATTATTATTTCCTTCACTTCCGAAACACAATATAGACTGTTCTATTTGAAACAATTGAGCCAGGACAGTTTGATTTTTTTTTATTCAGTCACTATTTGAGAGCGCCCGATGCATGCATCCTAATTATCAGTGCTCATCGCAGGTTTCAATATTCACTTAGCTATTTTCAGAAGTAATGGCGTGGTGTCTTCTCAAAATTTACGAAATATTTTAATGAAAATTCACTACCGTAACGCACTTGCTGCTTCATATTTTTTCTTATTTCTTTATATTCATAGCACACTATGCACTTTACAAATTAGGATGTGGAAATAAAATTAAATGTAGATGTTTTGTAATTTTTATATTCTCATTTGTTATTATTATCTAAATGTCCTATATTTCCTGTTGAAATTTCACACACGTTGCATAATTTATCAATCTGAGAAACGCATTATTACGTCATGTATTTTTTCAAATTTTAAACATTTATTTACTTTGAAGACCCTGAGTTTTCACCTAAATACAATATTTTTCTGTCTATGGGTTACAGCTTTAAAAGAAATCACTGCTGGCGTCACGGCATTCTTAGTTCCAGCAATTATGACTATAATGTCTCTATTTCATGTCACTTTTGCTACTTACATCTACCGCTGTGTGTGGTGTCATCGGCAACAATCCAAGTCTAGCCATAAGCAACTGCTCTGAAACTCTTCGCAGTTCCGCCTGTTGCTGACCAATCAGTGTTTGAAGCTCTGCATGCTTTCTCTGCAAATCGGCCTGCAATTGAGTTTGAGTCGATGTTATGACCACATTTTCCACTGGCTAAAAAATGCAATATACGTATATAAGAAATTAGTAAGTATAACTTTAAAACTGTATGCTATTGAAAATTTCAGGTTTTCTTTATTGTTCTCTTTATTTAAAAGCCTCAATGGCAGTTTTGAAAGTACGACGTTATAAAACTGTCTTTAAGTACAAAAAAACAGTTGCAAATATCTATTAAGAAAGTGAAGGTGATTTGGAAAACTAAAGGTTCTTAGTGTCACATCTATAAATTAGCAGTTAAAAATTATTTTAAAAGCAAGGTTTTATTAATTAGGTGTAGGTACTGAAATAAAACGAAAACCAAAAAATTGTAACCCCACGTCAAGAGGATTATAAGAAAATAAAAAATCCGCCATCTTGGAGCGTCCGCCATATTGAAGTTATCATAATTACTGAGAGCGTATGTTGCATTGTCACATAACTTTTACAGGCCTATCAAATTTCAGTCCAATCCGATAAAGGGAACTGGTTTACCATCGACTTACAAGATTTCACCAGAACATACTAAGAAACAAACATTCAAACAAACAAACAAACTACAGGTGAAAATAAAGAAAATCTCGTAATAATAAAAATAATATATATATAAAAATAACCAACTTAACATTTAAAATATAATTCTTGTAATGACTGAACGAAACTCTTATCTGAATGCAACAAAACACTATTAAATAAAAATTTTGTATTGTTGGTACTCTATGCATTTCTGTACAAATATTTTCAGTAAACTAATATTGAACTTAAGAGCTTAATATAACCAACCTTTATTTAGGAAACAGTTGATCTACATAAGAAGAGACATTGATCAAATCCTCGAAGAAGTTTATCTTAGGGAGTAAAAAAAAACTAGTTAATTCGCCTCCACACAAATTTTGACATTGTTAACTTTCAAGGACGTGCTGCGAATGTAATAGTCAATGGCTTTGTGTGGTATATTATTGTCCCAAATTAGTCTAACTTATACATGTTGTATTTATGTACACACACAGACACACACAGATATATATATATATATATATATATATATATATATATATATATATATATATATATATATATATATATATATATATATATATATATATATATATATATATATATATATATATACATATATATATATATATATATATATATATATATATATATATATATATATATATATATATATATATATATATATATATATATATTGGTGGTGAAAAGGGTGTAAAAATATAACATAAATGCGATACCGTGCCAATACAGACAATTATCGAATAAAAATAAAAAAGTCACAAATTAGATCAAAGTAATTAATAAAAGCAGGGTAATATGCCGTGTAATATAAACGCTATAAAAAAATAGTCATGGAATACAGGCAATTTAGGAATGAAGTTTAATAGGTTGTAAAGTTTGTTTTTAGTAGAGAAAATGCAAAATTTTGATAAAAAAACTTAAAGAAAATGCATATGCGTTCGTAAAACTTGTGTGGGCTCATCTTAATGTATAGCTGAATAACAGGGGTAGATTATATGCATATAACCAATCAACCCAAGTCAAAAATAAAATGTATAGGCTTTGATAAAGTCAGAGATCTCATCATTAAACAAAGAAAGAAAAGGAACGTTACCACAATTAAAATAAGTATTGCCCAACGTTAAGGCCATTAAAACGTTAATTAATGCCAAAAACCAAAAAGGGATTTAAATAAGAAATAATAGGTCGAGATCTCTTCATTAGTGATTTTTCCTAAGTGTGTGTGTGTTTTCATTTCTTTAACGTCGGCCTATCTCCGCGACTATGGCCAATCACCGACACCTCCCTTTCTGTAAGGAGGGTAGGCATCTTTAACGTGCTCAACATTGCATTTACACGGGACCGACGGCTTTACGCCCCCTCCGAGGGCGGAACGTGCAGACATTTAACTTCCTCAAATACAATGCCACATCCTCGGTTGATGTTAATGTTACAGTTTGTACTGAAAAAGTGAAAGGAGTACCCTGGGATCGAACCCAGTACCTTCGGTTCAGAGGCACACGTTCTTACCACTGAACTTAATAAATTCACTTAAAGAAAGCATCAGTATCTTAATGTAGATATAATATATTGACTACAAAGTCACTTAACGTCTAGGTGAAATATTCACTAAAAGTTGGTACCTCAGGTTTAGCCTAATTTTACAGGAAAAATACCTTGAAAAGTGTTATTAGGTCTCGAATCCCACTGTTAAAATAACTCAAGTAAACTAAAAAATAATGTAAAAAGTTCAGCTTACTTTGCAATTTTTGTTGTTAAATAATAATTACTCCAGGAAA
The DNA here is from genome assembly GCA_964006375.1 of Tillus elongatus. Lineage (NCBI taxonomy): Eukaryota > Metazoa > Arthropoda > Insecta > Coleoptera > Cleridae > Tillus > Tillus elongatus. The sequence continues at coordinate 81,276,335 of OZ023263.1, read as the reverse complement.
TATCTTCAGCTAGCGTACAGCAGTTTATGTTCTCAAATATATCTAGTGGCAAATCGTTTATCGGGTGGCAGTTTGTAAGTTATTGATCTTAAATTAGCAGTAAAACCTTTTAACTACGTACTGGTTGCTTTAGTAACAAACACAAAGAAACGATAAGACTTGCAGTGCTAAAAAAAATGTTTATTTTATTTTATGCACACGATGAGTCAGCTTTTCTTATCTGTCTTAACAATAACGAAAATAGGTTTCTACGGGTACACTTTGGAGAACCTGATTCACCAAACGCATCTTCAAGACCTGACGATTGTTTCAGTAGCAAAGTTAGCTTCATCAGCGGAAGAGGGAACTAACAATTAAAATTGTATTTTAACCGACTTCAAAAAAGGAGGAGGTTCTATGTTCGTCAGTATGTATTTTTTATACATGTTCAACGATATTTGCGTCAAATGTTGACTATTGTTAAAATAATTGTTCGTTTGGAAAAGTAATGAGGTGGTCCCGTTTTCAGCAAGACGGGAAATTATTAACCGCATAGCACCATTATTAATATAATATTATATATAATATATATATATATATATATACATATATATATATATATATATATATATATATATATATATATATATATATATATATATATATATATATATATATATATATATACTAAATACGTTAAGACCTAATGACGTAAGGACCGAAAGGACCAAAGGACTAAGGACTAAGGACTAAGGACCGTCATCTCAGGACCATACGACCTTCAGTTCAACGACCTCAGGGCGTGGGTGTATCAAGGACCTTGGGGGCGGCTTTCAACCCCCTTGGGGTGAGTTCTACGACCTTGTGAGCGGCAACCGCACGGCGGGGGCCCGGCGGCGGCGCAAGCATGCGCGCGAAAAGTGGAGGGGGTGGGTCACGGTGCCGCCCTATCTACTATAGTTAATATTCATAATTTTATGATTTTTACCAGCATAATTTCAGCCTCCTATAAACTTGTCAAAACTGTCCAATGCATTAGATGATAGAGCAAGGATCCTAATATTTCAGGTTACAAAAGAATTTTTCTACGACATTTTTTGTTATATGTAAATATATTTTTTCAAACATTCAAAAATATCAAAAATCTGAATATCTCAAAAACCATAATAGATAGGTGTAAGGAGCCCTTACAGAAGTATATTTTTTGCGTAAAATTCAAAATTTACATTAAACATAGGCTGTTCTATAAGAAAAAAACATAACTTTTATGTGCCGCCCATTTTAGTAACAGCCTGTATATTGAAACATATTTTAAAAATGTAGCTACTATTGACGTACACAACGTTTCGTCAAAAAGTTTTTTTAAGCGTGCCGTTTAGACGTAAGAGACCGTCCCGTTATCCGTGAGACACCCTGTATATATATATATATATATATATATATATATATATATATATATATATATATATATATATATATCTTCTGGAATGTTACACTATACTGTAATCACTTTAAAATATATACTACTTTATTTGCTTGCTGTACGTTCAGTGATTTGTTATTTGGTTAAGTGGACTGCAGTTTCGAACTGTCCCAGTTCATCATCAGCTCGCTACTGACTATGATCACTCCTGTGTGGTCTATGTCTGAGATTGTACGTGACGCCTGCGCGTTGAGCTTCTATTGGTCGGTTGACTGTCCTCTGATTGGTTGTGTTTTCGGACTGTGTCTTGTGTATCGGTCTCCTGTCTTGATCACTGTGGTTTGATAATTTATCTATTTGTATGGCTTTTATTAAGTTTCGTTTAAATGTTTGTACTTGGATTTGTTGCGGCATCAGTTATTTCTTACTGTTTGTTAGTTGAATGTAGTATTGTTCCCAGATTTCCTTTTCTGTGTGGTCTTTAATATGTTTCATTTGTTCTGGTTGGTTGATATCTTATCTCGTTCGTTATCATGAAGTGGCACATTTAGCATTCTGTTTATTAAGTATCTGTATGCGGCCATTTTGTGTGTGTGTGGGTGTATTGGGTGTTTATGTATTGTGATGTCGGTTTGTGTAGGTTTTCTGTATATTTTGTATTCAATCTGGTTTTCTTTTCTAACTAGTGTTAAGTCGAGGAAGTTTATGGTGTTGTTTGATTCTTTTTCTATTGTAAATTTTATGGTGTTGATTTGGTTTATTTTTTCGAGTATGTGGTCTATGTTGGTTTTTTGATTGTCATATATTATTAATATATCATCAACGTATCATATCCATTTGATGTTTGGGTCTGTTTCTTTTATGATGGTGTTGATTTTATATTCTGACTGTTATATTTCTGCTATGATGCTTGATAGTGGAGATCCCATTGGTAGTCCGTCTTCTTTGATGTAGTATTCTCCGTTGAATTCAAAGTAATTTTGTTTCAATATGATGTTTAATATTTCGTTGATTTGTTATTTTTTGTTGTGATTTTGCATTTTATTTTCTATTATATTCGTCGTTTCGTTAATTGGTATAATGGTGTACATTGGTATAGAAGCTCAACGCGCAGGCGTCACGTACAATCTCAGACATAGACCACACAGGAGCGATCATAGTCAGTAGCGTACTGATGATGAACTGGGACGGTTCGAAACTGCGGTCCACGTAACCAAATAAAGTATATACATACATATATATATATATATATATATATATATATATATATATATATATATATATATATATATATATATATATATATATATATATATATATATATATATATATATATATATATATATATAGGGTGATTCGTGAGGAACCCCCTGTAATTGACAAGCGTGTTTAGGGAACCAAATCAAACAAAAAAGTATAATAAACATATGGTCAAATGTCAACAGTTACTGAGATATTGCTCAATTTTAATCCAGAAAATTAAATCGCACTACCGTTGGTGCTGATAGGTTGCTTCTATTAAGAGTTGCTATTTTATTTTAAGTAGGCATGCCTTGCATGCAATTGTCAGATTTGTTATTGGCACATTAATTTTGACGTTCATAAAGTAAAACGTTTGTTTTCTATCCAAATCCTCTTAAAATTTAGGTAAATTTAGCTAAAGTAAATTTCAGTGCCTGCCATATTCATCCATCGGGGATGTGCAAATATTATTCTTATTTAAGGGCTTTGCAACGGTAACGCAAAAATTATGATTTACCAGTCTATTTTTTGACGGATTCAACCTAATTTGTTTCAATTGACTCTGGTACAATAAAATATATAATTATTATTAAGAAAAAAACCAATCAACTTACGGGTATAGGAGACAAAACTGTGGGAGATGGGAAGCTGGCGACGACCTGCTGCATTGGCAGAGCCGCTACGTATTGCGGTGGTTCCAGAAACTGTTGAGGGTGAGGCTGTTCGTGTAGAGGCTCTACTTGGTAGAGTTGCGTCTGGTGTCCAGACGGGTCGTGAGATTGGTGAGGCTGTTGTAGCGGTTGATGTGGCGACTGCATGTGATGAATCGTCGGCTGATAAGCATGATGATGAGGTTGCTGGATATGAGGCGATGTTTGGGAATGTAACTGAGTCAATTGTGGTTGTTGTGGCGGCTGCCGGTGATGCGAGTTCTGTTGGTGTTGTTGTATCGATGTTTGTTGTGGCTGGGATTGTTGCGGTTGCATCTGGCTGTTGTGACTCGATGAACTAATGACTTTACCGTGACTGGCTTTTGACTTCTATAAGAAAAAATATTCAGTTATTGGCTGTCTTAATCAAATCTGTCGCCGAAGTCAACTCAGCCAATCTAAACCTAACTAACCATTTTCTAATTTGTTTTGGCCTTAAGCAATGCTACGGTTTCCTCAGCTCAGCAAGTGGCGCTTTACTTCCTTATTAAATTACGCACTTTCTACAGCGTTTTCCACCGGGAAGGGCTGCCACCGATATATAGAAAAGTACGTACTGGGTGATTTTGAAAATTTGGTGGTTAAGAAAGGTCAGTGGGGCCTACGTTTTTAAAAAATATTTTCACGTTTCTGGGACTTCCAGTTATATGTATTATTTTCATCATCAGCAATCTGTTTTCTCCCTTGAATACCTCCTTTCACATTACAAATAAATTAAAAATAAATTAAAATAGTTTTTTAAGTGTTATTCATTTAAAGAATTGCAGTAGTGATGACGTGCTGCATTGTTTTAATGTTTTATTTTTTCAGTCTACCTAACAAAATAAAATATTTCAGTTTTTACACGTTTCTATAACAAAATTCGCTGTCACTGGGAAACTAAAAGATAGATACACACAAATTATTATCAGACTATTCAGAATTTAATTCTCTTACGACAGTAGAATAATATACTGGGTGTTCTATTCTGAAAAATCAAGTTTTGTAATTTCTAAAATCGGTAAATTAGCGTATAAATTTTCATAGCCCTGTATGTTCCTTAGACATTATGCAATCATTTTCAATTGTGGCGATGCCTAAACCATTATTCTTGCAAATATTGTAATTATAGGTCTTCCACTGTTCAAGATACAACATTTTTAATATGGTGCTGTAGTGTAACGTTTTTCTTATAAATGGAGATATCTCGAAATTAACTAAATTTAAGTATAGACAACTTTTCATGAAGTTACCTAAAATTGAATGTAGAATCCAAAAATACAAAAGTATACAGGTGTCCCATTTAAAATCAGCAATTTGTTGTCGACTTCCGGTGTCACCGGAAACTCCAGAAACCTGAGAAAAGGTCAGCTCTACTGACCGTTGTGAATAACCAAATTTTCAAAATCACTCTATACGTACTTTTACATAAATCCATCGCGGCACTTCCCGGTGAGACACACTGTACATTAAAAAGACTTGTCTATGCATTTGTTTATATGCCAAGGCCCAGCAAGCCAACCCTCCAATTTCTCTGGCTCCATATTAATATTAAAAAATGTCCACCATACTTCACATTTTAATTTTGAGTAAAGCGTTATTTTATGGGTTATATATTCTTAACTAGGTTTATAACTAAGGTATAAGACATGTGATCACACACTTCATGGCTAGAGGCGCAACTGGGTGACTTTATTTGATACCCACTAGACTAAATCACGACGAAGGTAGGTTAAACATAGGAGCAGACAAGAGAAAACTACAACTGTAGCCGGACCCTCAAGTTGGCAATGCTGTTTTAAGAAGGAAGAAAGAAGAAGAAGTCAGGAAGTACATAGTAGACATAGAACTAGAATGTAGAAGATTGTAATGTCTAATGTTGTGCGAGAGTGTAGTTATGTGTTGTTAAAAGATAATGAGGTAAATTAACCTCAATGTGTCGTTATTTCGCAGGCAGACTCGTACCCACGACCTTTCGACGAGACTTCTTGGCGCCCGGGAGTTCTCTCGAGGCTACATAACTAGATATATAACTATTTACAAAACTACAATTTTTATCACTTCCTGTTTAATTGTCATATGTTAAATTACCTCATGTATTTTGTTACACTTAATAAACCTCAAAGTTGCATTCAACAATTCTTTTACTCCTACATTGTCACAACGTGTGGAAGTATCGCATCGGAGACAAAAAGTTCATTTTTTTTTTACTTAAACGGCGTAAAAAGTATCAAAACAAATATAAAACATGATTTGGGAACGAATTTTTTTGTCTGTCGGTCTGTAGGTCTGCCGGTCCGTATGTCTGTTTGTAGCCACGATAACTTTAGAACGAATCGAGATATCGTCTTCAAATTTGGTATATAGTCAGCCCTGGACAAACGAACGGTCCGGATTGGTGAAAATTGAAATTTTATCGTTAAAACTCGGGTAATATACCGTTTTAGGCTTTATTTATTAGAAAACCTTTAGTTTCATTAAAATCTGGTATTCTGTGCTGAGATTAAATGAGGGGTTCAATGTGTGGCGGTGGAATGTTGTTGACACAAATTTCGATTTTTTTTTGCTTAAACGGCGTAAAGTCTCAAAACATATAGAAAACTTGATTCTGGAACGACATTTTTTTGGTCTGTCGGTCTGTTGGTAGGTCGGTCTGTCGGTCTGTCGGCATGTACGTCTGGCTGTTAATAGGCGCAATAACTTTCGAACGAATTGAGATATCATCTTTAAATTTGGTATACAGTTGGCACCCGACAAAGAAACGCTTCGAATTGTTTTTTGGTAAGATCGCTTCCGGGGGTAGGGGAAAATAAGGGGTGATTTGGTGAAAATTGACATTTTTTTAATAAAACTTGAGTAATGTAACATTTCAAAAGTTTATGTGTACAGGAATTCAAATATTTTCTTTGTGGTCAAGTCAGGGGCCCTAAATTAATTCCATGAGAATGCCTTTCTGAAAATAATAAATTATCACAGCTGTGTGGCAGTTATACTCAATTTATAGCACGATTCACTTCTGAAATGCTACATGTAACAAAAATGTCATTTTGAGTGGGAGTAAAGCTCCTTGATCCAGACATTATTTATTTAATTCATTGCATAAATGAATTTTTTCACCAACTCAAAAATATATGATTAATCTCTCTCTTTATCTCTCTCTCTCACACACACACAAACACACTTTTTTCATCACAACAGCACAGTAACTTGTTTGTCAATCTCATTTAAAACACAAAGTTCATTTTTGGTGGCACCATGCCCTCCGATGATTCTGGCAAGTGTGATATAAGTTACTCTATTAGACGGAAGTAGTTGTGTTATTGATTTGAAGGGCAAGGTGGCTGACATTTACTAGCGTTTAGTGTTTTCTTCATTGTTCTGACCATTTTCTTCTACAGGCAGAAAAATATATCTCGTTAAACGGATATTGCAACTGTATCCTATTTTTGCGGCATCTTTTGCCAGCTTATCTGCTCCTTCGTTGCCCTGGATATGAGCATGTGCTTTTATCCACATAAATATAGCCGTTTCACCACACATTGCTAAATTAATGTAGATGGATCTAATAGCGTCTATAAGAAGCTTCTTAAATACATTTGAAGGCTCCTTAAATACATTTGAAGGCTCCTTTAGAGCTAAGACTAATGATTTGCTGTCGGTTATGGTTATGCATTTGGAGTGGGTTGCTGTATCTAGGGCGATTTAACTAATTAACTAACATTATGTTTGCCATTATTAAGTGCTCTACCGCAGGCTTGGCAAGGTTGTGTCTTAGACCCAAAGTAAAATAAAAATGAATATTGATAAACATTCATATAAAATTGCACTCAAATACATAATACACAAGCTAAAAAACAAACGCTAATCTACATTTTCTACACAAAAATTTGCTAAAAATCACTTTTAAAAAATAGTGCTGCAAATTGAATCATAATTTCCACATAGATCTAATAATCTACTCTCCTCAGAAAGCCATTCTCATGAAATGAATTCAGGGTCCATGACATAGAAAATATTCCTATTCCTGTACCCATAAACTTATTATATTACTCGAGATTTAACGAAAAAATGTCAATTTTCTCAAAATCACCTCCATTTGTCCTCTACCCTCTGAAGCGATCTTACCCAAAAACATTTCAAAGCGTTACTTTGTTGTGTGCTAAATGGATCCCAAATTTGAAGATTGCATCTCAATTCGTTCGAATGTTATTGAGTTTACTAACAGACAGGCGTAGAGGCCGACAGACCGACATACGGACAGAATGACCGACCGACAGACAGAAAAATCGTTCTAAAATCAAGTTTTATATATGTTTTGAAACTTTTTACGCCGTTTTAGCAAAAAAAAATCCAAATTTTTGCCACCGATATTCCACCCCACACATTCAACCCCTAATTTAATTACAGCACAGAAGACCAGATGTTTGATGACATTGAAAGTTTTCTAATAAACAAACCCTAAAACGTTATGTTCCTCAAGTTTTAACGAAAAAATGTCAATTTTTACCAAATAACCCCCCATCCCTTACCCCTGAAGCGATTTTCCCCAAAAATAATCCGAACTGTTCGTTTGTCGGGTGCTAACTGCATACCAAATTTGAAGACAATATCTCGATTCATTCTAAAGTTATCGTGGCGACAAACAGACAGACATACAGACCGACAGACAAAACAAATTCGTTCCCAAATCATATTTTCTATATGTTCGACACGTTTACGACGTTTAAGCGAATTTTTTTTTCTGAAATTCTTGTCGACGATGCCATACTACCACACGTTGTGACGATGTGGAAGTAATAATAGACATATTTATATGTTCCGGATCTTCTTAGTCTTCCTATACATAAACTTAGTCGCTCGTCTCAAAGCAGATAACGGTTTTATTTCAGTACGATGTAGAATTTGTTGGTGCCAGTAACATATATAGTTTTTGCTGGCATTTACGCATTTCCAATATCGTAAAAGGCAGCAGCAGAGAAGCTTGACTTTCTGTTCGGATTTAAAATTTGTTTTCATCACAGCAGCTTCCTATGCTCTATCAGGCACAATTAAGTTCGCAGTTAGATTACTGTTGTCATCTCTGAGGTGTTGTCTCAAAGACAATCATGTCTCTCTTAGATTTGCATCTATCACAGCCATGGTTTGTGTCAGAACGGCACCATCGTTAGTGTTAAAAAACGAGTGCCGGAAGTGACTCGTCTTACTTTTAAATATCTAAAGTCTACCAAAAACAACAACTAAAGCCTTGGACAGACAATGTCCTGATGGGCGACAAACGCTGAATAGACCAAGCCCATCACGTGATGACGACTCTGCAACGAGTCGGCAAATTGCAACCTGGAATGTACCTACGTTGTGTGAGAGGTGAAGATGAGATTTTGCAAGATATTAATGCACAAATGGTTAATATATTGTGCATGAGTGAGACAAAATAAAAGAAGCGCGATGAGGAAAGAGTGGATGTTGAAGGAAATGCTCGCGACCTTCAAAAATTTGGTATAATTCTAAATGAAAATTCCATGTCATGTGGGAAATATTATTCATATGGTTAACCCTTCAGGTTGATTATAATTGTGTTATCTTATTCCCAATTAAATTATCGGCAATCTTGAAGTGACAGGCGTATCTATTGTGACAATATTTTGAATTACTGGATCAGAATAAGTATCGTCCTTGAGCACTGATGTCACCGTGGATCACGCAACTTGATCTGGACCTAAAGTGGCTGGTGTCCCTTCCGAGTCCTAAAGACTTGAATAAGACTTAGAGTAAAATATATATTACCCGCACCACCTCGACGTCTGTCTCGTCAGCCGCTGCTTGATTGTGAAAATTGTAATCATTTCCACGGTTTAGCAAAATCAGGCAGATTCCATTACAAATTGTTACCGGAATGTATGGGTAGAAGTAAAGAGAAATTCAAGCAATAAAGCGGTGAGATCATATGGAAGAGTTAATAATAATGGAGACTGTTTGATTGATATGTGTCTAGAAAAGGACATGTTCATTTCAAATACGTGGTTTAAACACAAAAAGATCCACAAATTTATATGGAAAGGGGGTGATGTATAATGTATAATAGACTACCTTGTGTATGATGGTGAAAGACCGCACGCATTGACTAAATATACTAGAGTTATGCGTGCCTGAACAGTGGTAAAACAAGACAAACAAGTGAGAATCATAGTTGACGTACCGTTTACGTCTAACAAAAGGGGACGGTATTCCTGTGTTTTGATAAAAGGGAAAACTGAGTAGCACGTATTATCGAACGAATATACCATAAATTGTAATGTGGAAAGTGCATGGACGACCCTGAAAATTCTGAAAATTGGTTGTAAAAAAGAGGCATGTGGTGAGGCGAAAATTGGATATTTTAAGAGGGATGCGTGGTGAATTAAATAAGTCTACATTTGAATGCAGAAAAGACTAAAGTTATGGTGTTTGATAAAGAGGGTGGAACAAGTAGCTGGGGTCCCTTGACAAATTGTAGTCTAGAATATGTGAAGTAAAGGCATTCAGAGATTTACAAAGACTGTTTTTAAACGACGTAACCATATATTGTTATATACAAAGTAGGGAAAAGTGGGTAGCAAGGTGCTGGCGGCTATAATTACCGTAGCTGGAAGTCAATAATGTATATAAAAAGAGACCAAAGACATAAGTACACTTGGAGAACCCAAATCACCACAACACATTTTAAAAGACCTGACGATCGTTTCACTAACCACGTTAGCGCCATCAGAGGATGAAACATTCTAAATACTTAAAAAACTAACATCAACTTATATACCGGATCTCAGGTAAAGAGATCGAACCGAGATGAGACATTAGTCGTAGGGAAATTCCAAAGTGTATTGTATTTTTATCGCTGGACAAGGTCTTTGCGCTATCCCGACTGCTTTATCTAAAAAGTGTCCATCTGTAATAGTTTTGAGAAAGTTCAACGACAGCTAAATTAACGATTCTTTTGGCGGCAATAAATGTATACTTATGTTATCGGTAAAACGTGCCGAAAACGTGGGAATTTTATTTAGCAAAGCAATCGATCAAGTGACTTGTAATTGGCGCTGGTGAAGTGTTCATACATTTTTTGTTGTAACTATATTGCGCAATATATACGCTCTTGAACCCATTTAGCTGTCCTGGTTTTCTAACATTTTTTATTAATTTCAGATTATCTTTATCAGCGTGATGATTATTATCCTAAATATGTCGGGCGACGGCAGACTTATCTACAGTACCCTAACGTAATTGGGATATGTGTTCTTTGAATCTAATTCCAATCGATCTTTTTGTTTGTCCGACGTATTTAAGATTACAATATTTACAACTTATTTCATAAATTCCCGGCATTTTGTCGCGCGATATCCTTGTCTTTTTGGTTACCTAGCAAGTTTTTTTAAGGTATTTGTTGTTGAAAATGTTAGCTGTAAGTCGACTTTTTTAAAAATGCTGTCTAGACCCCTCGTGATTCTAGGTTCAAATGGTAAGCAAAGTTTTTTCCCGATTTTTCTCTTCTGAACGTCGTTGATTCCGTCAACATTTTCTTTGTTTTCTGTTTCTTGATTAATTTTTCCACTAGGCAAGCTGTGTATCCGTTATATTCGGCCACGTTCTTAATATAATTTAATTCTTTGGTATATCTACTTTTGTTTAAAGGAAAATTAATTAACCGATTTACTAAAAAATTCAGGCTGGCAATTTTTTGTGCGTACGTATGATTCGTTCGGGATGTAGCTTAAGGTAGTGGTTTCTTTTCTATATACATCGAATTCTAAAGTGTCTTTATTCTTGATAACTAGTACATCTAGAAAGGGTAGTTTATTATTAATTTCTAATTCGTGGGTAAATTTTATAGAATCAAATTTATTGTTTAATTTGGCAATAAAATCTTCTATTCTGCAAATGTTTGTGTTAAACACCGTGAAAATATCATCCACGTAACGACACCACATTCTAGGAAAATAACCACTTTCACTTTCAAGATATGTTTCAAATCGGCTCATGAAAAGGTCTGCAATAAATGGCGATAGCGGATTGCCCATTGCATTGCCTTGTGTTTGTTGAAAAAATTCATTGTTGAATTAAAAAATATTTTGTTTGATGCAAAGGTCTGTTAGAGTTAAATACTCTTTGCAGACATTTTCATTTATGTTATTCATTTTTAGCAACTGCTCTAAATATGTTAAAGTTTGCTCCGTGGGAACGCTAGGAAACAATGAGGTTACATCGAACGAAATTAAAACCTCGCCCTCGGTCAATTTAACCTCTTTGATCTTATTAATAAATTCAAGAGAATTTGTTACTGAAAAACTTTTCTGTTTTACAGGCAAGCCTTTAAACTTATCTGTCAACCACTTAGCTAAATTATAAGTCGGGGAATCTATAGCCGAAACAATAGGTCTAATTGAATTTCCCGGTTTATGAATTTTTGGGAGACCGTACTTCTTGGGAACTTTCGGATTAGAAACTTGTAACTTTCCAAAGTCGCTGTATATAATAGCGTACTGCTTACACCCGACTGTGATATCGCTGTAAAAGTGAAATGTGTCAGACAACCCACGGAAAAAATTAAATGCTGTTGCAATAGACTAGCTGAGATGAGTGACGGTAAAACAAAAACGGATAAAGTTGGAATGAATGGGTTGTGAACGAATGTAATGTAGAGAAATATATTTGAAGTAAATATGAAAACGGCTTGCTTAGATGGTTTGGGCACATAGAAAGAACGGGTAATAATAGAATGACAAGTAGCATTTATAGAGAACATGTGGATGGTAAGAGGGTAGTCGAAAATCTGGTCTAGCTTGGTAGATTGTTGTGGGCGATATATTAAAGAAAAAAGAGGTCAGAAGTTAGCGCGATAAGGGAGCGAGTATGACCTGTATGAATGAAGAAAAAGCCAAGATAGCGTGCCAGGACAGAAGTGCATGGAAAAATATTATTAGGAAATAGCATAGGTTTTGTGGTGCTCCATTCTTTCATAGAAATAGCGGGACGGGTAGTAGTAGTGCTGGCTTTTAAAGATGACGTAGATTATGGAATCCAAAATATCCTTACAATACTTACCACTGAGTACTCTGTCATGACGGATTGCCGTGATACTGGTGAATTTGCAGACATTGAAGTACAATCTGAGGGGGCCCCATGTTTGAGACTACTTTTGGTATTTTTAGACCAAGCAACAGAACTAGCACCATTTCCGGCAACAGGTGTCAATTCTTCAAACGGGGGAGGCTCGTCATTGTCTTTTAAATATTGTTTTAAAACATCAACATAACTGAAACAAAAATAATTAATATTTAACGCAAAATTGTGTCGTTTTTAAAAATAGTTACGAACAATGCCGGCACTAGTTCACTTTGGAAAAAAAGTGCAGTTTTAGACTATTCGTAATAGATTACTTAATTAAACTAGGCTCTTGGTTTTCATTTTTTGTATTCATTTTGGTGAAATGGGCAATCAGCACCGTATGTAGTATAGAATGTAGGTTAAATTCACAGACACTTACCTAACTACTCTATGTGTGCATACAATAAACTCAGGTTTGGAAGTCCACTGGTGATAAGTAATGTAGAACCTGGTTTGTAGCCAGATCCACTGCTGACCTTTAGTCAAGAACCGGTAGTAACACGATGTGCCTTCCCCTTTTAACATAAGTGCTTTGTGACAGCTCACTATTTGATCCATATCATCTACATGGTAGTAATCATATCCCGAAGTACCCAGCAGCTCAAAAGGAAGATATCCTATGATAGGAGGAGCCCTGTGGTCCAGGAACAGAAACTTCCATTCTAAACTGTGGCGAGACGTGAATTCGCTTCTCGTGTTGTCTACTATTGGTAATTCCCTAATTAGTTGTGGTTTGTGGAGTCTGCCGGTTCCTACGAAAACCAGCCTGCGAAGAAAAAGGATTATTTACGTTACAATTTCGCAAGGCTCAAACAAAAATATAATATTTAAGTTACAATTTTGCAAGGATTTACTAATATGCCAGATTTGTATTGTTTGGCTAAGGAAAGAAAATATCTGGTCAAAAATCCCGGGACACAGCAAGTGCGTTATAATAGCGAATTTAAAAAATATATTTTAATACAATTAGTCAAGTTCCTATCGACCACAAATCTAAAACTTTGGCACATAACAATGCTCCTTGAGGACAACAACTGCAACAGGTTGCATCACAGTAATTTCATTGTTTTTGATGAACAAAAGCCTGGTTTTTTAGACAAAAATAGAACGATTGTCCTGGTTAAAGGACTTGTCCAAGGGATTTATAAAATAAAGATAAGTGCCAAGTTTAATCGAAAGTTCTATAATTTGATACTCATGTGAGGGGAATGTGGAAAAAGAAAAAATCCAGAATTTTGGAGCGTTCGCCATATTGAATTTATGATAATGGCCTATGTTGCATTGTCACATAACTGATATAGGTACACGCCTATCAAATTTCAGCCAATCAGATATGTTGAACGGGTTAAACATTGACTTGCAAGATTTGGCCTAAATATACTAACAAACAAACATACCAACAAACAGGTGAAGATAAATAAAAAGCTTGTAAAAATATGCCTCGATTTAATAAAGCAGTAGCTCAAAATTAACGCCCTCTTTGAGCCACATGAAAATTATTTGCAAATTATTATTGTTTATGCGAAAAAACATAATAATGCCCATTTTCAAATTGGTGCTATAAAAACTTTCAAACTTATTGAAACATTTCAAAACTTTGAACACGCCGCATCTTTTAAACCAGCAGCATTGTCTAAAGCATGTTTGACTGAATAGCCATATTTTTACTTTTTGGACCTTCAGTTTCGAGATTTCCGATTGTTAGTAAATTTTCTTTACAAAAATTCACTAATGAGCAGATCGCAACTTTTGAATTTTGAAAAAATTTCTACAAATGAGCGCTGTTTATGACCCCTGGAACCCAAATCCGAGGTCGTTTTCAGGCTTTATATATATATATATATATATATATATATATATATATATATATATATATATATATATATATATATATATATATATATATATATATATATATATATATATATATATTTGTCACACCGATAACTCAAAGAATAATAATAATACGGCGATGACGATCAAATTTAATGAATACCATACTTTTGCAAATGGCTTGATAAGTTCGTTAGGCAGGACAATCCTGCTCAGTTCAAATAGATTAAACAATGATTTGTTTTAATTAGATAGTCGGATTCTCTGGTCCGTCAAAGTTCTGAGCTGAACTTTAATGTATCTAATTTCGGCCACGTAATTATAATGCATATTTGTAAGAAAATAAATTCAGTACGCAGCAAGTCCGTTATGGTATCAAATTTTTATCTGCTCAGTCCAAACAGATTAAACAATGCTTTGTTTTAATTAGATAGTCGGATTCCCCCGGTCCGTGCCAGTTCTGAGCTGACCTTTAATGTATCGAATTTCGACCACGTAATTATAATGCATGTTTGCAAGAAAAGGCATTCGGGACGCAGCCAGTGCCTTATGGTAGCGAATTTACATTAAATGCACAAATTTGAATAGCTCAATTTGCTATTAACCTCGTTGCCCAGGAAACTAGTTTTTTCGGAAACATTTAAAGTTTATTTTCGAAATATTTTTGTACGTTTCGAACAATAAAGTTATTTTGATAATATATGGTACATTGTTTCTACTATATAGGTCATACTGGTAACCAAATTTGATGCCTGCTTTCTTTTAAAAAAATACATATTTGCTATTTAAAACATTGTTATGAAAATTCACTACCATAATGCACTTACTGCGTCCAGACTTTTTATTAATTGCCTGTATAAGTGAAAACATAATAATTTCATACTGACCTTGTATCTCCTTCACCAGAATACCCACTATATCTGTTTTCCGCTTGAATCATATCGTCATCTGATCCTAAAACAGAAATGAATTATAAAACACTTGTTGTGTTTTAGTTAGTAAATTAATATATTATCAGAATTTCCTTAATATATCCGATTACGTATATTCAAGATAATCGTTCCCCGTGCATCTACTTGCTGTTTTTTTATTGATAAATAAATAAACCATCCATTCATTAAAGGTTTCGTAACATAGTAATGTGTAAGTTTCATGTTTTAAAGAAAAATGGCAGCCTCCAGTCTAAATTATGTATAAGGTAAAAAAAAAGCCAATACATAATCACAAATTATCAAATCAGGTTACTGAAGTGGATGTTTCTAGATTTTGAGGTTATTTTATTTTAAAAAGTCCACAGTTCTCTGTTCTGTGTAGTTAGAAGCGTTGTCATGTTGATAAGATGTAGTATGATTTTTCTTCCGGAAAATTTTTAATTTCCGACAATAACAAAGCAACCAAATTTGTTGCACTGAAAAAGACCTTAAATTCAATAACTCAATTTCCTTCCGACCTATAAACTTAAATTTTAGTAGATACATAATCTATATTACTAAAGCAGCAAGGAAAAAAGCATCAGATTTTGACTGCAAACGGTGGATTGTGAATAATGTCTTTGAAAAGTGTTTTTATGATTTAAAAAGTGAGTGAGCCGAACGTGATGGACGCAGGCACTGAGTGGTGAACGGTGGCGATCGAGAGGGGAGAAGCGACACGGGGACTCGAGGAAGCCGTTTTTTTTAGAACGTCGCCGGGCGCGAACGAAAAGCTGCAGGATAAAACGGTCCGTCCGGAACGTAAAGGGGCGAATTTTATCGTGGCACAACTTTTTTGGAGATGTTGGGGTGGAAAAATTTGAGAAACAAGAGCAAAAACTGGATTTATGACCTAAAAAGGTCATCCGATGAGCGGTCTACCTCCTCTAAAGATACGACATTACGAAGGCGCCATTGTCAAAAACGAAATCTCCAGAAAATATTACATCCAGTCTGCCGGTTTTGATTCTTTTAAAATCAACTGAGCATTTTTTATTTGACATCAAAGTTATAGAACTTTCTGGAGGGGGGGCTGGTTTTGCGTGAATTCAGTCTACCTTGAAAAAATTACGTCAGTGGAATTTTTGACATAAAGGGTTTCAAAATTATTTGCTCAAACGTCAAAATTTGCGACATTTTGCAAGCTGAGCACGACGCGTACGTTACGCCTGGAATTAATATAGTGCCCGATTACCCTCGATTGACTATCAAAGATTACTTTTTTATTCAGAGATTGAGTCAATTGATTGAATTTGTTAATGAAAAAAGTGTGCCACCTCCTTTCAAGTTCATTTTTGTGTATACTGTCACAACAACATTTTCTAAACTACAATTGTCTCAGGTCCAGAAAACCAGATTTTCAGTTCAACTGGTCAGTGGGGTAAGTAAAATTTCAATTAAACATAACTTTCAGAATACATCTGGTAATTGTTTCCAGATTTCTCAAGTGACAACTTAAGACTCCACCCCATGATGTTAGCCGTATGAAAGCTGCGTCTTAACAAGTGCAAAATATATAGTTTTAATATGTTTTAGTTCACGAAATCGTTGGAAAATCTCAATTTTGTGGAGATTTCCTCGCAGATTTTTAACAAAATACCTACTCGATATGGTAGCTTCAATTCATATGTGGGTCAATGATAACCCCCAAATATTTGTGACTCTCTTTTGGGGAAACAACGAACCTAGAGCCGGCAAAAACTCGAGCAAAGAAAAACCAGGTATATTGTTCTGATAACTCGTAAACGGTATGTAGAAGATTTTAGAAACATTAACAGTAAGAACCTTCCGATCGAAGAAATCCCAGATCCCAAGAATGTCCTGCACCACTAACATCTTCAACTCAGTCAATGATTCTGCTGCATATTGTTGTATCATAAGTATATGCAATAATTATTCCCTGTGTATCAGTATTAAAAAATCTCGTTAATGTATATCAAAAACAAGAGTGGCCCAAGCACCGTGCCCTGCGTAACACCGCAAATAACACATTTAAAAGCATCTACATAATCTCCAACCCCCACGCATAACTTACGATCTAGTAAGTAGCTCTTCAATAGCTCATAACTTCTAGCCCTAAAGCCAGCGGCCTCAAGATTCTCCAGAAGGAGGTCGTGGTCAACAGTGTTAGATGCCTTAGCAGGATCCACAGAGAGGCGTATAGCAGGTTCACACCTATCCATCGCTTTGTGTATGCCAGACGTCAAATTCAACAGTGCATCCTCCACCGAGCCCCGCTCAATAAAGCCATATTGACGGTCAGAAAGCAATCTAAACTTAAGTAAATATATCATTCTCTCCTTTGAAATGTTTTCCAGAACCTTGGCAATATTAGATAGTAATGATATCGGCCGATAAGTTCCTATGAATGTCCTATATCCAGATTTAAAAACCAGTATAATGGTAACGGTTCTCTTGAGGCCTCTAGGAAATATTCCCTTCACCAAACATTTATTAAAAAGAACGGTCAGTGGTCTCTCGATAAAGTCTATTATATTCGTTATTGTTCCGGAGCCTATACCATCTATGCCAGAAGATGCACCAGTTCTCAAGTCCTTTATGCTTCTCTTACATCTACCTCACTTGTAGGGAGCAGCACAAAAAAACCTGACCTTATTCTTTGTTCGACTTATTATTTTTATTAGTCTTTGCCCACAATAGGCACCACCGACAATAGGCATGGATGCAAAATGATAATGTTTTGTATCCTCCTACTATGTCGAAAAGCATAACTATTGGACAATTAATAGTCCATTTATTAATCTCATTTTTAAAGGGGTAGACATTGATCCAATCCAATCCATAGCAGGTGGTAGTGGAATTTTCCTTTACGTAATAGTAAAGGATTTTTTTCACGCCCGAGAAGGTACCACCCCATACATCAAGGGGCCGGTGAAGTCCCAACGGACGTTTCCGGTTCTGGTGTATGAGTCGGTTTCCCTTATAAGCCAAAATGATGATGATGGTTCCGGAGGTAAAATACCCCTCCATTCAGATCTCCAGGAGAGGGGTGTCCAGGGGGCGCCAACATCAAGATTTAACATATCCTTTTCTAACATATGTGGCCTAAATTCTAACCTGAACTCCGTCCACCATCTCCTCCAGGCTAACAGGCCCCAACTCCTCTTCCTCACCGAAACCAAATCAGTGCCAAAACAGCAACTAATCACCTTAATTTCACGGGGAATGAGCTCCTTACTTCCTTTAGATGGAGGCGTGTGCGCATACGTCCGTAGCAATCTGCCCTGCACCAGACTCCCCAATTTAGAAGCTGGAAGAAAAGACATACTGTGGATAAAACTCTCTCTCAGGGCTGCAACTAAATTCATCTGTTGCATTTACCGGTCACCTTCTGACAACAACTTTGTCCAGCTCTTTGATTACCTTTCTGAAAAAACCGACTGATTTCTGAATATCCTTTCTCCGAGGTCACTATTCTTGGTGACTTCAATGTCCATAATAAGGAATGGCTAGGATCTTCAAAAACTGATCCACAAGGGAGAGCAGCGGAGGCCTTTGCAGTCAGCAATTCTTTAGCCAATATGGTTCAGCAACCTACTTACTTTCCTCATATCCCAACACACAGCTCAAATCCCTTGGATCTCCTTCTTACTACAAAACCTGAATGCTATAAGATATCAGTCACCGCCCCCCTTGGTCGCTCAGACCACGGCATGGTCACTGCTTTCTGCGCAATGCAACCCGAGGTCACACAGTCATCACACCCACGTATCGTTTGGCACTACAACTACGCAAACTGGGACGAAATGCGGGATTACTTTTCCTCATTTCCATGGGCGTCTGTCTGCTTCTTTCATCTTGACCCCTCTGATATCTCACAAAACGTCACCGAAATTATCCAAGCTGGCATGGAATTATTTATTCCACGTACACAGAAAACCTCTTCAGCCACTCAAAAGCCCTGGTTTTCTAAATCCTGTGACAAGGCCAGACTTGAAAAGGTCAAAGCTCACAAAACGCTTCTACACAATCCCAGTCAAGAAAATCCTCAAGCATTTAACGACGCAAGAAACCGCTATGTCCGCATTCTTTCTGAGGCAAAAAACTCGTTTAATAACCACATCAAAAACAAAGTCCTCTTAAGCTCCAACGGCGGCAAACCCTTCAGGACTCTTGCTAAATCTATTGGGACTAATTTCTGCAAAAGCACGTTCCCACCTCTTGTCTCAGGGGATGAAATTGTTTCTACCGCCCTGGGCAAGGCTGAACTTTTTGCTTCGTTGTTCGCCGGCAATTCTACTCGCAACCCACCTCCAATTGTTCAACCACCAACAGTCCCTAATGTCGCGCATAAAATGACGGATATCATTTTCAAAACTAAAAAGATACGAAAGATGCTTTCTTCTCTTAATACCACGAAAGCCTATGGCCTTGACGAGATCCCAGCAATTGTTCTCAAAAAATGCGCACCAAAACTTGCTCCTGTCCTGACTCGTCTGTTTCAGATATCTTACAATAAAGGCATATTCCATAGTAACTGGAAAACTGCTCGAGTACAACCTATTCCCAAGAAGGGATCCAAAGTGCTTCCTAGCAACTACAGGCCTATTTCTCTCCTTTCAGTCGTCTCTAAAGTGATGGAATAGTATATAAACACCGAATTACTAAAATTTCTTGAAAAACACAGTCTAATCCACGACAGGCAGTATGGATTCCGTCAGCGCAGATCGACTGCCGACCTCCTTTCCTTTGTCACCCATTCTTGGAACAAGTCTATGGAACAACACGGTGAATCCCAGATTGTGACTCTAGACATATCCAAAGCATTCGACCAGGTCTGGCACGCAACGCTGCTTAATAAACTTCCGGCCTATGGCCTACCACCAAAACTTTGTACCTGGACAGCAAATTTTCTCTCCAACAGGACCATATCTGTTGTTGTGGATGGCCATTCCTCTAAACTGTATCCAATTAATGCAGGAGTTCCTCAAGGTTCAGTTTTAGCCTCTACTTTGTTTCTTCTCCACACCAATGACCTCCTCTCTAGCACATCCAACCCAGTTCACAGTTACGCGGACGACAGCACCCTCCATTCAAATATACAATATTCTAAGCCTGTCTCTTTAGCCCAATTAGATGAGGATCGCAGACTCATGGAGGGTTCTGTCTCCGTGGATCTCCAAAAAATATTAGACGGGGGAAGTAGAAATCTTGTACAATTCAACCCCACCAAAACTACGTCTTGCTTTCTTTCTCACAGGAGATACACCAGCCCTAGACCCATCACAATGAACAACCAAGTTATTCAAAGTAATGAGTCCTTTTCTCTTTTTGGCATTTCTGTGGATCGAAATCTTAATTGGCACCAACATGTCACATAAATTGCAGAAGCGGCTGCTAAGAAATTAGGTTTCCTTTTCCGGGCACGCAAATACTTTTCACCAGCTAATCTCCATACCTTATATACTTCACAAGTAAGGCCAAACCTTGAATACTGCTCCCACATCTGGGGTGCAGCTGCCGCTTATACACTCGCTATCCTGGACTCCATTTAAAAGAGAGCTATACGTCTCATCGGTGACCCTACCCTCACCCGAAGGCTGCCATCCCTTGCTCACCGACGTGCCGTTGGTGACCTCTCTCTCTTTTATAGATATCTGCACGGGCACTGCTCAGAGGAGCTTTACCCCATAGTTCCCCCACCTGCTGCCCCCAACAGATCTACCAGGAGAACAGAGCAAATGCACCCTTTTACTCTCCAGGTCACCAGACACAGAACATCTTGTTATGCTCGCTCTTTTGTCCCGAGGACTTCCAAGTTGTGGAATTCCTTGCCGGCACATGTTTTTCCTTCTCCCCCGAACCTCCAAACCTTCAAGTCCAGAATTAACAAGCTGCCTCTTTCCTCATTGTCAACACCCACGGTACGATAGTATTTAGGCTGTAAGCCCTCGTGGTGTGTTGTTAAAATTAAAAAAAAAACATTACTAAACTAGTCAGCCAGTTTGTCCGCTCTCTGATCCTACTGTCGATGTACGCATTATCTTCCCTAATCTTTGTTATTTGTGTGTTCACTTACTTTGTACCCCGACATGCTATTAATGCACTTTCAAAGACCACCAGAATCACACGCATTTCTATTTGCCAGGTTCTTATAATAATCGTCTTTAGCTTGCCTTATTAGATCGGTAAGTTTATTTTTATACGTCTTCCAACTCCTGTGTGAGCAGCATGTTATTAAGATTTGCTGTTACCCTTCTGTAGAATTTTTTTGGTGTTCGATGGAATTGATCAGGCTCGTCGTAATCCATTCTTTCCTTTTTCTCGCACTGTGTTTTATTCTTACAGTTGTTGTGTTTTTATCGACTCAGCTATTGAGTCTGCTAACAGATTATTCTGTACGCTGTTCCTCGTTGCTTACCGTCTTCACGGCATCTCACAATTCCTCACTCAAAGCCTTCTTCAGTCCTGTGTAATCATTTTTTTTTTCTTATAAAATTTAAAATTATCTTTTCTTTTAGGTACCACAGGTTTAATTTGTAAAATTCTGGTATAGTGGTCAGTTATATTGGATTGAAATATCGCCCGAACAATACTCTGAGCTAATCTACCGTTTTTTAGAAACATATGATCAATACAAGATTTAGACTCATTTTCAACCCATGTCTGATCATTTATACATGAGACATAACCAAACTCGTTCAATATGTTTAAACACTCCTACACATACTTACATGTATAATCGAATACATCAATATTTATATCATCAACCATAACATTCGTTGTATTCGAGGTTCTTGTTAAAACAATACAGAAAATACTTTTCTAGATGACAAAACAAATCCAAATTTAGTTTCTCACTTTTAACAGCCAGTATCTCTTTTAAGTTTGGTTTATGGACAAGGATAAATTTGCCTAAATTATAATATTTTAACGACAAGAATCTACTGCTGCTATATCTTTACTTTTCGATCATATATGCGACGTATATGTGAATTCTACCAATTATTTTCTTTAACGTCCGTTTATTTCCGCGATAATTACTTGTCACCCGCGTTCTGGAGCAGTTTCACTTTTTTTCTATAGGGCTTTTTAATGTACATGATATACGAGACGTGGGCGTCCTCTTTGCAGGTCTGAACATGTAGCTATTCAACTTACACAAACACACCATCACAACTTCAGTTCACGTTAATTTTACAGTATGTGCGAGAAAAGTGAAATAACGTATTCGAGGCTAGATGCATTCTCACCACAATTAGAACCGTAGACCGGTTTCGCTCTAATTAGAGCTCGTCAGTACGGCATACTAATTGCAGCGAAAATACACCTATAAAGAAATACGGCTATGGTAGCCAGCCTTCCCACACTAAGTGATATGTAAGACACGAAGCACGTGCCGCCACCTTGTTGCGAATCCAAGTAGTATGTTGTCACGGCAGATCCAAATAACACAGAGTGTTAAAAAATAGAAACTGTATAAAACCAACTAACAATTTAGTAAATTGTCCAGGCTGTGATGGGATTTTTCCGGCACTGCTCCAGAGGGGCCTGGATACACTGCTTCCCAACATAAGGGAGATATTCCGGGCCAGCCTGGCGTAGGGCTACGTCCCAAAGGCCTGGCTCCGGGTTAGGGGGTCTTCATTCCCAAGCCGGGAAGGGAGGACTACATGCTGGCCAAGGCGTAAATGCTAATCAGCCTTACATCATTCCTGCTTAAGGCATTAGAAAAGATAGTGGATAGGTTTATGTTGGGAGAGATCCTAAAGGATCACCCCTTCCATAAAGGTCAGCACGCGTACCAGCGTGGGAAGTCGACGGAAACGGCGCTCCATGCTGTGACGCAAAAGGTGGAAATGGCCCTACACTACGGGGATAGCTGTATTCTTCGATGTGGAGGGGGCCTTTGATAAGGCAAGGACGGATACGGTTTGTACGGCCCTACAGGAAAGGGGAACGCCGAGGTCCCTAATAAGCTGGGTGGCGAGCATGCTGGAGGACAGAAGAGTTTCGCTGACTTTGGGGGGCTGGGGGCTGGACGTCGGGGTGACGGGCGGCTGCCCTCAGGACAGCTGCCTTTCGCCCCATCTATGGTGTCTGGTCATGGACGGCCTCTCCGAGAACGGTTTCTACGCCCAGGCGTACGCTGATGATGGGCTGCTCTTAGTCACAGCATGCAAGCTGCCTGTAGCATAACCGAAAGGTGGTGTGGTGAGCTGGGACTCTCCGTAAACCCGGCGAAGACGGAGATGATCCTATTTACCAAGAAGAGGAAGGTAGAGGGTTTTAGGGCGCCCGTGATGTTTGGAAAACCTTTAGCTTAAGGGCAGGAGGTCAAATATCTGGGGGTGATCCTGGACTCCAAATTTACATGGGGACCGCAAATAGAACGGTTTGTAAGGAAGGGAGTACCGACCCTCTGGCAGCTGCGTCGAGTGATAGGGAGTACCTGGGGAGTTAATCCTCAAATCCTTCACTGGATCTACACTGCGATCGTCAGGCCGAGAATCCTCTATGGGGCCTTGGTCTGGTGGTGCGGTGTGAACCAAACTACCAGCAGGAAGCTGGCCAAACTCCAAAGGCTGGCAATCCTGGGTATCACAGGCGCTATGAGGACGACACCCTCAGCCGCGCTAGAGGTCCTGTTGATGCTGCCACCGCTTTCCATCTGCGTCAGGAGTGAGGCGATGGCGTCACATCTCAGAATACGAGACGCAGGAAACTGGTGCGGAGAGGGAGCAGTAATAGGGCATGCAAGAGTCGCCAATGAGGTGAAAAAGGAAATTCCAATTTCCGCCATAAAGGTGCGGGATGTCGAGGATGATATTAGGTTGACTGGCCATACACCCTCAGGATCCCCAGTAGGGATCAGTGGAGGAAAAATGAGGTTGAATTCCAGCCCGAAAGCCTGATCTGTTTCATTGACGGATCGCGGCTGGAGGACCAGCAATCCTCCGGGGCAGGAATATACATCGAGGGCCTGGGGGTGCGCGAGAGCTATGCCCTTGACGCATATACCACGGCATTCGAAACAGAGGTGTACGCTATGCTGTCTGTGGACAACAGACAGGATGTGAAGAGGAGTCCCGTGTGTACATCTGCTCGGACAGCCAGGCAGTCCTCCGGGCAATCTGCACGGCCATAATCAGGTCGACACTGATTTAGGAGTGCGCTGACGCCCTCAGAGGGTTAGCCAGGACAAAGGAGGTGTGGGTTCAGGGACACTGTGGCGTGGCGGGGAATGAGGTCGCGAATAATCTCGCAAGGCTTGGTTCCCGGCGGCCGTTCTGTGGCCCGGAGCCGGCCATAGGTATAAGTAGGAAGTCGGTCTCCGTCGCCTTAGACAGGTGGACCGAGGAAGCAATGAAGAGGCACTGGGGGTCGGTTGGTGGCTGCAGGCAGGCGAGGAATTTCGTGGAGGGGCCAGACAGAGATAAAGGAGATAAAGGAGTCGACCTACGCTTCGCCGCATCCTTGGGGTGCTCACAGGCCACTGCGCCCTTAGAAGACACCTCACATTGATAGGCGTAGAGAGGGATCCCATTTGCCAGGAATGCGGCGAAGATGAGAAAACGTCCTACC
Organism: Tillus elongatus; assembly: GCA_964006375.1. Classification (NCBI taxonomy): domain Eukaryota; kingdom Metazoa; phylum Arthropoda; class Insecta; order Coleoptera; family Cleridae; genus Tillus; species Tillus elongatus. The sequence goes on along the minus strand of OZ023263.1, from coordinate 81,251,517 downwards.
ACTACCTGTGCGAATGCGAGGCTTTTAGGAGTATATTTCGGATCGAGGACTCTGCAGAGGAATCAGGTAAGTACCGTCCAATTGAAGACCGTCACGGCCTTCATCTCGAGGTCGAGGCGGTTTGGCGACGGAACCGAGGAGGAGTAGGGCATGGTTGCTGGGGTTGGCAAAAAGGGCCCATGGTGGCCTACTTGCTTGGCGTTTGCCTCCCCCACCACTGCTATTACTACTACTACTACTACTACTACTACTAGTAGTAGTAAATTTTCAACCCTAGCTCAGTTCTACCCTAATATAGGGACAAAGTATGAAAGGCTAGATGCATTCACCAACGTATCCACATGAAATCGAAACCACGTACCTTGGCTTCAAAAGCACACGTTTTTACGACGCTGCTATAATAGCAGATTGCAAAAAGTAATAATTTTGAGGCTATTGTTCTGTTTAAAATATCGTATTTAGTTTGTCAGCTTTTGGTATTATTTTTTTTACTTGAGAATTTTAAGAGTTTTATTTATACACTTTTTATGTTTTAACTAAGGTATTTTATTTGTAGATCAGGTAGATAGATCAGGAAAATTATTTATACGTTTTTATCGTATTTTTATGGTTTTGTATAAATCTTGTGTGTTTGATTATTATAGATGTAGTTAATTTTTTGTGCTCTGGGATTGTAGATTATATTATAAGGCCGCAGGTGACAGCTGGTGAGTTTGTCTACACAAATGTATGGTACCATTTCTTGCCCTTGCACCAGTTTTAATTACCTTCAGTGGAATCAGACCTATGTTTCTTGTGTATGATTATTGTCGTTGTTTCTAAGTTTTGAATAATTTTTACTTTATCCAATAAACATATTATTATTATTATATTAGTATATATTCTGTGGGAACGACAATTTTTAACTGCTTTCCTTAAAATGTCTTATAACTATATTTGATTTTAGAAAAGATCCATTCTCACACTAATTCGAAATGCATACCGGTTTTGCTCCTATTAGAGCTCGTCAGTACGCTATACCAATTACAGCGAGAATACACCTAAAGTGATGCGGCTAAGGTAGCCAGATCCCTAGAACATTGTGAGATGGACGACAGGGTCGCCATCTCGGTGCGGAACCATGCAGTATGGTGTCACGGCAGCACCAATAAACACAAACTGTTATAAGTAGAGACCAGCACCCAACAATTTTTGTAAATTGTCAACCCTGGACCTTTCTTCCCCAATACCGAGACAACGTATGTAAGGCTAGATGCATTCTCACTATAATTAGAAACGCATACCGGTCTCGCGATTATTAGAGCTCATCGGTGCGCTATACTAATTACAGCGAGAATACACCTAAAGTAATAGAGCTAAGATAGCCAGCCTCCTAGAACATTATAACAGTTGCTACCTGGTTTCGCACTGAGATATCGATCCTGTCGTGCATCGCAAACTGTTCTCTATTTGGTATTTTTTGTAACCCAGAAAATACACTAGTTGAGATTGATAGGGGTACAATCTTATGAAAACCACTCTGTATATTAGTTAATTTTCTTTAAAAAATTCACTAATGAGGAGATCCCGACTTTTAAAAAAAATGTCTTTAAATGAGCGCTAATTAGGCCCCCCAGAACACATATCCAGGGTTAGTTTGATTTTTTATATGTATATATATATATATATATATATATATATATATATATATATATATATATATATATATATATATATAATGTAAAAAAGTGATGATTTCAAATCGAACACCTGTATGGTTGTGCGTTTTCTGAATTTAAACCTAATTTAAGGTCTAATTGTATTTGAAGTTTTTCCTATCTTCAGTCACTACTGAAAAAAGAGTTGTTAAAAACAATTTCCAAAAATTGTTAATATGTTAATAAAAAATGTTAATATTTAGAAAACTACCAACATATTTCTTGACACTTGGTATATTGATGTATTTAAGTTTAATATACTTTTTACAAAAAGTATGTGTGACTACACAGGATGACTGAGAAATAATACCAACTTTGTTATTTGAAATGGGACATCCTGTATATTTTGCAGATTCTAATAAGTATTTAAGAGATAAATTACACCGATAACTAAAAAAATAATGGGCCGATTTTGATTAAATTTGGGGAATACCTTCCTTTTGCAAGTGGATTGGATAAGTTCGTTAGCCAGGAAAATCCGCCGAGGTTTTCCCGGAAAATGTTGTGTTTTCTTTCGAAAAAAAAAATATATCCGGAAATAACAAAGTAAGGCAACCAAATTCGGTAAGCGAGTTTATACCGTTATAGGTAGGTAAGGTACCTACCAAAATTTAGCTCTGTAGGTTAAAAGACAAAAAAGTTATAGGCATTTAAAGAAAAATAAATTTGGGTTTTCCTCAAAACGTCAAAGTCGCCATTTAAAACGTCAAAATTCGCAACATTTAGGCAAAGAACTTGAATCTAATACGGGCTATGGAAAGAAAATGTCTCAAGAAAAATGTTTTGCAAAGACTGAAGTGTTAGTTTCAATTGTCATTGTCCTTCATTTTACTAAAATATTTCCAGAAAATTCATTTCAAATAGACCCTTTCTCTGATGCTTTGGCAGTAGCTTGGCTATAGAGTTTATCGTTTAATGGTATATAATTTTTGTCGAATTTTCGTAAAAAATCAATAAAGCTTAATATATCCGTTATTATACAAGAGACGAAAGAAAATTGTATACATTAATTATAGGTTGTCTTGAGCTATATCTTAAAAAATATTTCTACAATTACAGGGTGGCCCATAAGTCGTTGCTGATTCTAATTTTCTTTTTTTTTGTAATCGAACACGCCTTATGTTATTGCGTTTTTGCATTTTCCATCGAAATATAATACATGTTTGTAAGAAAAGAAATTCGGGGTGCAGCAAGTGCGTTATAGTAGCGAATTTTCATTAAATGCTTCAAATTTGAATAGCTCCATTTGCCATTAACCTACAAGGGTGACCAAGAAACCAGTTTTTCGGGAACATTTTAAGTTTACTTTCGGAAATTTTTGTACATTTTCAAACAATAAAGTTATTTTGATGCAACATGGCGCATTGTTCCTACTATATAGGTTATACTGGTAACCAAATTTGGTGCCTGCTTTCTTAAAAAAACATATTTGCTATTAAAAACAATTTTATGAAAATTCACTACTATAACGCACTTGCTGAGTCCAGACATTTATTTTTATTACACGCTACTTCTCTTAAGAAATTGAAGTGGGAAGATCTTCATGAATTCAATTATGCGATTTTTTGGGAGTCGGTGTATCACACAATGAGGTGGAAATTTGCAAGGCGATGCCCTCGCACTAAAGTTCTTGTGCATAGATGGTGAAATTAAGACAATCTTTTAAAGGAGTGTGTCGCATCATTTCATTACTGTAATTATAATTCTCATCGATCGCGTGTGTAATAAGCTAATATTAACTTCAAGTAGCACGTGAATAATGTTATTGCAATATACAGTAATATTGTGTTTCTGTGAGAGTTTGAAGGCCAATGACAGGAAAAATTACATGACATTAAAATAAGGTGAATGTTAGCAGCATGCAGCATGCATCACTTTTAGGTATTTGCAGATATAGATTTTATTTGTATGTATTAATTTCAATTAATCACACAGAAGCAGCGGTACATGGAGATCCACTTAGGAGGCATATTTTGGAATTTGAGATAATAATTATAGACGCTAGTTTGAAGAGACCGATCGGGGGGCGGACCACTATGGGTCTCAAGCAGCTATTAACTATTCTTTGGAATGCAATAATTGACAAATCCCAGAATATTTCTAGAGTCTGCTTGTCCCGCCAATAGACAAGGCAAGTACAAAATATGATAATCTTGTGATGGCGGGAGACTTAATTTTCCTAGCGTAGACTGGCCGCGCCATCAGTGAATTTTCTTTAAAAAATTCACTAATGAGGAGATCCCGACTTTTGAATTTTGAAAAAAAAAAATTCAAATGAGCGCTAATTAGGCTCCCTAGAACACGTATCCGGGGTCAGTTTTGATTTTTATATGTTTATATATATATATATATATATATATATATATATATATATATATATATATATATATATATATATATATATATATATATATATATATATATCACATGTATCACACCGATAACTCAAAAATAATGAGACGATTTTGATAAAATTTGGTGAATACCTTCCTTTTGCCAGTGGCTTGGATAAGTTCGTTAGCCAGGAAAATCGGCCGAGGTTTTCCCGGAAAATTTTGTGTTTTCTTTAGAAAAAAATTCATATGTCCGGAAATAACAAAGTAAGGGCAACCAAATTTGGTGAGTCATTTTATATTGCTATTGGTAAATCACCTACAAAAAGCGCTGTTGGTCAAAAGACAAAAAAAGTTATGGGCAATCAAAGAAAAAATAAATTATGGTTTTCCTCAAAACGTTAAAGTGACAATTTAAAACGTCAAAATTGGCAACATTTAGGCAAAGAACTTAAATCTAATACGGGCTATGGAAAGAAAATGTATCAAGAAGAATGTTTTACAAACCCTGAAGTCTTAGTTTCAACCGTCATTGTCCTTCATTTTAGTAAAATATTTCCAGAAAATTCATCTCAAATAGACCCTTTCTCTGATGCTTCCCAGTAGTCTTAGCTATAGAGTTTATCAATTAATGGTATATAACTTTTGTCGAATTTTCGTAAAAAAACCAATAAAGCTCAATGTATCCGTTATTATACAAGATATGAAAAAAATTGTATACATTAATTATAGGGTGTCTTGAGCTACATCTTAAAATTTATTTCTACAATCACAGGCTGGCCCATAAGTCGTTGGTGATACAAATATATTTTTTTTAGTCGAACATGCCTTATGTTATTGCTCTTTTGCATTTTTCATCGAAATGTAATGCATGTTTGTAAGTTAAGAAATTCTGGACGCAGCAAGTGCGTCATGGTAGCGAATTTTGATTAAATAAAAGCTCAATTTGCTATTAACCTATAAGGTTGACCAAGAAACGGATTTTTTCGGTTACACTTTGAGTTTACTTTCGGAAATTTCTGTACGTTTTCAAACAATAAAGTTATTTTGATGAAACATGGCACATTGTTTTTACTGTATAGGTTATACTGGTAATCAAATTTGATGCCTGCTTTCTGAAAAAAACACACATATTTGCTATTAAAAACATTTTTATGAAAATTGACTACCATAACGCACTTGCTGCGTCCCGAACTTTTTATTCTTGGCACGTCTTTTCTTATATCCAATATGGTGCTTCAACAGTACATCAAGTAGACTGTAAAAGAAAGAACTAGATACAGACAAAATCCGCAGCGTTACATTTTGAATGTTATACGGACTGTAAACAAATAAGTGCGAAAAAATTTTGGGGGCGATTTCTTGTTGATAATTTAAGCGGTCTTTCAAGTAAAAAACATACACCACTCTCCCGTGGGAAAAGCTAAGGCTAATACGATTCATTATGGAACAATCGATAAGCCATGGTTCTTAAGGGTTAACTTTGCGGATACAAGTAGCTGATGCAGTGGAGATGAAACTGCTTAAACTTTCTACGCTTAAAGAATCGCACATTGGGTTCCATGCTTCGCAAAATCTCATTTACCAAAAATAGTTCGATCTTGTTTGTTTGCACTAAGTGGTTGAGAAGTTTATATAAACTGAACATCTTGAAAACCAATTGACGATGAAACTAAAACGGAATATATAGGGTGTAAATAAACAAGTGAGGTGATTCTTTGTTAAAACTTAGAAAAAGTCCTTCATATAAAGGAAACTCATACACCCATCTCCTGTGAAGATACGACCCCTCGAAGGGGGTGCCAAAATAGTAATTTTAATTTTTTTTTCTTAAATGTGGAAGGAGTGGAAGTAATTAAATTAAGTACATGTTGTCTGCTATCGAGAAGACACTCAGTGCACAATTTGTTCGTTTTCCCGTAAGGTTGTAAGGGGTAGAAACAGCTACTTGTTTGATACGTAACTTTTTAGTGAATTTTTATTAAGAAAATTCACTAATAGAGAGGTATTTCTTACAGATATATCGCCGTTCTAAAATACATTTTGAATGCCCTTATTTATTGTTAACAAAAAACCTTTCTTGTATTTTTTTTGCTATATTCAACGATTTCAGGGAAACAAATTATTTACATTCAATTACATAGTATAGTTTGCATAGGTCGACATTTTGTAATTATACAAAATAAGATTTTGATATCAAAATGAAGAAATAATTATTAAAAACCAATTATGCATTCAAAATTAATAATTAGTAAGAATTATAATAAAAATCGAAAATGAGCCATTACACTAGAGTCATATAGAGTTATATATATATATATATATATATATATATATATATATATATATATATATATATATATATATATATATATATATATATATATATATATATATATATATATATATATATATTTGTATATATTTGTGTGTGTGTGTGTGTGTGTATGTGAGGTTGTACTTGACGAGGATCTAGTCTCTGCGGAATTGGATAATCTTGAAGTCCTTACTGTGCCTGGTCCAGATGTCTACGTAATATTTTTGAGTGAAGATCAAGCCTTTCAAAGCAACTGGCGCTTTTTAGGGTGTCATTCCAAACTAGACGTCTTCCACCTGCTGCATGTATATACAGTGTGGAAAAAAGTATGGACCACCCCTTTTTTTTATAATCAAAAGAAGGTCTGGCTGCTGCAATACACCATTTTTACAATACCTTTGGACTACCCCTAATACCTACATTCTTTTTGTTTGGAAAACGCTCGAAAATGTCAATTTAGTTTTTACTTAGCCTACTTGTTTATCTAATTTATTTGTTTTTTTTCCATTGACGGCCGTAAAAGGTATGACGCCACGGACATTAATTGCAGTAGGTATGCGGCTTTATATAAAAGTTGTGACAAACTTGGTTGTTCAAAACTATCAGCAGATGGATCTCCTTGGTAGTCTTATTGGTAAGATTTAGTTAAAACTCATCGATCAATATCGTCCTTCTACAATTAAACCCTATAGGTAGATTTATTGACCTCATCGGTAGATTTATTCACCAGTATATTTATTAACCTCATCGTAGACTTATTTTAAATGGGACGATATGTTGAAAACACTATGTAGTTTATATCAACTGGAACCAGAGCTGGCTTTAAGTCCAATAATTGCAACGATAAAATTTTGTGAGCACTAGACTTGCTGCGCCAAAAAGATACTAGGTGACGTATAGCCGTTGCAGCACTGTTTCTGCCAGCTCCATTTCCATTAAGTATCGTTTCCGCATTTTGAAGGGGAGAGACTCATTGTCATGCGCGTTCCTGGGGTACGTTCAAAGCAAATTGTACACGGGCCACGTGTACAAATACTCTTGATTCGTTTGTAATTCACGTACGCTTAAGTCGCATATTGTATATGAGATAATTCTGCTGCTTTATTTAGTACATCCTTAAACACTTCGTTTATTTTCAGAATGAATCTCTTATGCTGTACTATGTATTCTAAACAGCGCCTAATTATTTAATTAACCCCATTTTGACTTCTATTAAAATTTGTATTGTAACGCGATCGGTACAACTTTTTAAAATTTTTCCCAAAAATTAACTTACTTTTGAAAGGCACTGTAAATATGTGTGTATAGGCAAATAATAATAACAATAATAATTATCACAGTACATAATAAGTACACTTTGAGAACCCAAATCACCACAAAATATAATTATAAGACCTCACGATCGTTTCACTGACCACGACAGCGTCATCATAGGACGAAAAAGTCACATACACTCAAGTTTAAAATTTTTCATCCTCTCATGACGCTGACCTGGTCAGTGAAACGATCGTAAGGTCTTTAAAATATGTGTTGTGGTGATTTGGGTTCTCCCAGTGTACTTATCAGTGCTCATCACAGGCTCAAGTTTTCACATAGTGCACAGTACACAAATTACTTACGAAAATAACCTAAAAAATGTATAAGTTCGTAACAAGTCGATACTTTGCAGTCACTCCTCCCTCTTCGCAGGTGACAGGAAAATGACACTTGACCTTCTTCAATGGACGGACTTAATAAAATATTGTAAAGGTTTGTTTGTTCTTCTTCGCTTGCCATTTCATAGATAGTCATACTCAGCACTTCGTTCTGAAATAAAGTAAAAATAAACAAATCACATTCTTTCCCCTCCAGCTTGTGTAGAGCAGGCTAAATAGATAAAAGCCTCACACACACAGTACATAGCGAAAATTATGTACTGGGCGTGTATATATATATATATATATATATATATATATATATATATATATATATATATATATATATATACACGCACACACACTGTGTCTATAAAATAACGCATAAATTCAATGAACTTGAAAATGAGCATTATTAAGGAAAATTCAAAAACAGGTCGCGTCTTATTTTCAAAATATAACTTTTTGATATACAAATCTCTCTATCGTTATACATCTTCGAGGGGTGGCTACCCTTTCGAAATTTTAAAATTGGATGGTGGATAATGTGATACATCTTTTTAAAGCTAATACAGTTCTTCATTCAACAACACCATTTTTTTTTGTAGGAATAAAATAAAGTGAGCGAAAATAAATTGCTCGTCTTCGCCCAACCCGCATCTCCTAAGAGAATTGTATTAACAGTTATTGAAAAATGTTGTTGACCGAGCGCTAACAGAAATTTATATACAAAGTAACTGTTACAATGGGGTTAAGGAGTCGCGGGCCAAAGGACTCCAGGGGGCAAGCTGAGGAAGGGGAAATAACAACATAAACTCTCGATGAAGCTTTCCCCAAGACCGTCATGCGCGGTAAAAATCCGCATCCTGCACGAGGTGACCCTGCTAATAACTAAACATGACGGATCTAGACAAGGAGGTCGAACTAAACTCCCCCAATCTACGGTGTCACGTGACCCGTGCCTATGGATGGATGGCACCAGGGCGATGGTGTCGTGAACGGAACCTCTGGAGTACCAGGCAACCCTCCAGAGTAACCCGCCTTGCACCACACAGGGGGTTCTGATGGTGTGGACAGTATTTCCCCCATTCTCGTGGGAACAACATGAAGATAATAAACACATACAAAACCAAAACCAATGAGGCTCGAGGAGTGGCTCCGGCTACAGACTTGTGCCTTGAGTCTATCCCGGAAACGGAGACGAGCCAGGGGGCGGCAGCGGACTCTGGAGGTCCCACGACCGGCGTAGATACGGGGGATCAGGGGGTAGCTTCGGCCAGAGACCTGTCCCCGACATCCAAGCTGGAGGCTGGGTCCCACCGAAGGGCGGCGAGCTCCGCGGAGTCCGGGGGCCCCTCCACCACTGAGGACTCTACTGTTAGAGTAGAGGGACTGCCCCGGCAGTCCAAGCGTCTTTCCGGGGCGCAAAGAAAGAAGTTTCGGAGGGCGCAAAAAAAATGGCGGCCGGGACGTGGACGGTCGAGAAACCTGTAAAGGCGCAAGAGGGGAGTGCGGGTCAGAAGAGGACGCGCTCGAACTCTAGCACGCCCACTACAGACAGACGTTCCAAAAGGGCCAGGGTACCTGTAAAGGCGCAAGAGGAGAGTGCGAGTCGGAAGACGCCGCGCTCTGGCTCTAGCACGCCTACTACAGACAGACCTCCCAAAGGAACCAAGGCCGGAACACCGGCGCAGACTGGCTCTTATAGGGAGGCTGCGGAGGGCCTCGGGATGGCGGTGATTGACAGACGCCATCCTGAGGTCACGCTGGACCAGGGGAAGGCGGACCTGATCCAGGCTGCGGTGGTAGCTGCAGTGGACTCTCTTCAGGAAGGGGAGAGCCCGCCTCAGTTCCACCAGACGCGCCTGACGGGGGGGCATCCTCTGGATAACCTGTGCCGGCCCGCAGTCGCGGGACTGGCTGCGGAAAACGATCGGGGGCCTCGGTCAGATTTGGGAGGGGGCGGACTTGACAGCCGTCAAGCCCAAGAAACTCCCAAAGAGACGCAAGGTCCTCGTACGGATCCCTGACACCGTCCCGCAGGAGACGGTGATCAGCAGACTTAAGATCCAGAACCCTGAACTGGGGACGCAACACTGGTCGGTTCTAAGCAAGAAGGCAGAGGACAAAGGACAGACGCTCGCCTTCTCGATCGACCAGACATCTTACAGAGCCCTTGAAGGAACCTACTTGAAGGCATTCTGGGGCTTGGGAAGCGTTAGCTTTCGCACACTGGGGAAGCAACTAAGGGTTAATGGGACTTAGGTTCCTTCAGGTCAACCTCCAACACAGTAGGGCAGTCACGGCCGGACTACTAATGGCTCTGAGGAACACGGATGTGGCCCTCATCCAGAAACCGTACTCCTATAAAGGAGAGATCAAGGGACTCGGCGGAGCTACTGGAAAGCTCATCTACAGCAGATCCAGCGAGAATCCGAGGGCCTGCATTTTTGTCAGGGAAGGGATAGAGTTTCTCCCTCTAATGAATTTCTGTTCCAGGGACCTGGCAACGATCAAAATCCGATGTGGAGGAGCGGATGGGCTGAGGGACATTACTGTCGCGTCAGCCTATCTGCCAGGGGACAGCACGGACCCTCCTCCACCCAACGAATTGGAGCAGCTGATGGTGGGTAGCAGAGCAGGTGGATGGCAGACCATCATCGGCATGGATGCGAATGCTCACCATGAGTTGTGGGGTAGCTCGGACACAAACTCTAGGGGTGAGGCACTTTTACAATTCTTTATGAAATTTAATTTAGACATATTGAATAGAGGTAATAAACCGACCTTCGTCACAACACGGCGTGAGGAAGTTTTAGATCTAACAGTTTCCACCCAGTTTCTGGGTGACTTTGTTAAAAGCTGGGCTGTGTCTGGGGAAGTGAGTAGCTCAGACCACAGATACATCCGGTTTGAAATCGCCAAAGTCGAAAGAGAAACGGTATGGTACCGGGACCCCCGCAAGGCGGACTGGGAAGCCTACAGGGCAGACCTAGCTGTGGAACTGCGGGGGGTTAAGAGTACCATAAAAAATTCAATAGACCTCGAGATTGCAGCAGTCCAATTGCGAGACGCAATTACCTCGGCCTATAACGCCAACTGCCCCCTGAAAATGAGGGTGTCCACCAGAAACGTCCCGTGGTGGAACGAGGACCTCAGGCAAAGGAGGACGCAGGTTCGTAAGCTGTTTAACACGGCCAAAAGGTCGGGAGCATGGGATGAATATAGACAGGCCCTATCGACCTATAACAAAAGACTGAGGGACGCCAAGAAGAAGTCGTGGAGGAGGCACTGCGAAGAAGTGGAAAACACGTCCGAGAATGCTCGACTACACAAGATCCTGTCTAAGGGCCCTCAGACTAACATAGGCTCCCTTAGAACACCCACGGGAGGCTTTACAAGCTCGGGGGAGGAAACTATGGAAATTTTACTCCAGGCGCACTTCCCCGGCTGTAACATAATAAACCAATCACCTCCAGACTGGGAACACTCAGAAATAGAGGGCCCTTATAGGCGGGCATCTAGAGTAGACTGGACAGTCGCTAAAGAGGTGGTTACCTGGAGCAAAATCAGATGGGCCATTAACAGCTTTAAGCCATACAAATCGCCGGGATTTGATGGAATAATGCCCATCATGCTCCAACAGGGGATAGATATACTGGCGCCGGTGCTTACCCTCATTATGAGGGCCAGCCTGGCTCTGGGGTACATTCCGAGGGCATGGAGACTGGCCAGGGTTGTATTTATTCCTAAACCTGGGCGTCCAACAGACCAGGCAAAGTCCCTGAGGCCAATAAGTCTCATGTCATTCTTGCTGAAAACAGTGGAAAAACTGCTCGACCGGCACATTAGGGGCGGTGTACTGGAAGCATATCCTCTACACTGCGGACAATATGCATACAGAGCAGGATTCTCAACAGAAACAGCACTGCACCAACTGGTGCTGAAACTGGAGAATACGCTGGAGAACGAGGAGGTGGCGCTGGGGGCCTTCCTAGACATAGAGGGGGCCTTTAGCAACACCTCGTTCGGATCGGTTCTGGCAGCTGCCCGGGAGCGTGGAATAGAGGAGACCTCCTGCAGGTGGATCGGTTCCATGCTCAGGGACAGGGCGGTGTTCACCTCACTCGCGGGAGGGACTCTGCTGGCGGGGGTCGCGGCGGGGTGTCCGCAGGGGAGCGTTCTGTCTCCCTTGCTCTGGTGTCTAATCGTGGACGGCCTGCTGGGGAGGCTCTCGGGAGGGGGGTATGAGGTACAGGGCTATGCGGACGACATTGTCATCATAGTCCGAGGAAAGGCCACACAGGCAGTGTGGGAGCGTATGTAGACTGCACTGAAAGTGGTGGAAGGGTGGACGGTTGATCAAGGGCTCGGGGTGAGCCCCGAGAAAGCAACCGTCGTGCCGTTTACGAGGAGGAGGAAGTGTGAAAGCCACAGAACTCTCACTCTATACGGTAAGAGTGTTCCAATGGCCAGGGAGGTAAAATATCTTGGGGTTGTATTGGACTCTAAGCTAACCTGGAATGGTCACATTGGAAAAATACTGCGTAAGGCAGTCATGACCTTAGCCGTCACTAGGCGGCTATATGGAAAAACGTGGGGACTAAGACCTAGTATGGCCCACTGGCTGTACACAAGGGTGGTCAGATCATCGTTAACACATGCGGCACTGGTCTGGTGGCCTAAGGTGACACAATCCAGTGCCAAACAAAAACTAGGCAAGATCCAAAGGATGGCTTGCCTAGGCATCACAGGGGCCATGTCTTCAACCCCAACAGCCGCCATGGAGGTGTTGCTGGATCTACCCCCCCTACACTTAGTTATTATGGGAGAGGCCAGGCTAGGACTATACAGACTAGCCTGCAATGGTAGACTGAAGATCAACCCAGGCTTCAGGGGCCACTGCAAAATTCAGGAGATCGTGAAGGAGATCGTGAAGGAGCCCATGCTTGAAATGAGGTCAGACTTCGCGAGCCCGCGAATGTGCAGGGAAAACAACTTTACAGTGGAAATACCCGATCGCGAGGCATGGCGGGAGGAGACGCCGGGTATGCCACGGGACGCGCTCGTCTGGTTCACGGACGGATCTGGCGGGGAGCGTGGGACGGGGGCAGGTGTTTACTCGGAAGGACCGAGGGTAAGTCATAGTATTTCCCTCGGAGCTCATGCAACGGTGTTTCAGGCCGAGATGTACGCCATCCTGCACTGTGTGCGGGAGAACAAGAGGAGGGGCTACACCAACAAGCGGATCCTCATAGCCACAGACAGCCAGGCAGCCCTTAAGGCACTAAGTAGCCCACGGGTAAATTCCTGGCTGGTGAGTGAGTGCCGAGACGAGACGAGCGACCTGGCTGGGCAGAATGAGGTGACCCTCATCTGGGTGCCGGGTCACTCGGGAGTCAAAGGCAATGAAGAAGCTGACAGTCTCGCGAAGAGAGGGTCAGCAGAACCATTTATGGGACCAGAACCGGCTCTGGGCGTGTCAAAGAGCACTGCCAGGGGAGCCATTAAGTCCTGGGTCAGAAACCAACACAAGGTGTACTGGGCGGACTGTCCAGGGCTCAGACATGGGAAGTCAATAATTGACGGACCCAGTTCAAAGAGAGCTGTGGAGCTGCTAAACCTTAGCAGAGGACAGCTCAGAAACACAACAGGTCTCTTGACGGGACACATGGCCGTCAAGAAACACCTGCATAAAATGGGGCGGTTCGAAGGGGACCTCGCATGCAGACTCTGCGGCGAGGGGGAGGAATCAGCCCAGCACATCTTGTGTGAGTGTATAGCTCTGGACCGGAAAAGACAACTGATCTACGGTCACTCTAGACCGGAGACAGAGCAATATAAAACTTCACCCTACCAATCGCTGTGCAGACTAGTTCAAGGCACAGTGATCTTGGAATGGGTGGAGTAAGACTAAGGGTATGCACAATCAACCAAGGGTTGCGGTGCTATCGGGGCGGCAAGGCCGCGGACGAGCCCTGAGGGAACAAAAAAAACTGTTACAATGAAAATGAGTTATTATTTTAGCAAGACGGAGCACCCACACACTACACCCTTGCTGTTCATCGGTATCTGGACCAAACGTTTCCTTTGAGATGGATAGGGCGAACAGGAGCAATAGTATGGCCTGCGACATCGGCAGATTTAAGCCCTTTAGACTACTTTGTGGGGCCACCTGAAAAATAAGATTTGCACTACGTACGTACACTGCGTATATGATTTACGCCAACGCATTATCGCCTAATGTCAACAAATTACATCTGAAATGCCGTAGCCGGGTGGAAACAAGAAACAAAAACATAGTATATATCTTATCGAATCTGTTTGTGTTCAACTATTAATCGCCGGAACGAAGTCATACCATTTTTGCAAATATTGCTACAAATAACTCAAGCCCGTAGAAAATTCGCATACGCCCTTATGTGACTATGGTCGGAAAATATACATCGCAGTATACTCCAGTTCGCATGTTATCTGTGTTTGAGTGGTAAAGGCGACTAATATATCAGCAAATAATCGTCTTCATCCGCGGGTTCAATTCATAGTGGTGACAGATTTTATTTCTTTCATTAAATTTACTTTTATTTTATCAGATTATGTAATACTAACAAAGAAAATTTTTGTCGAAAAAATTACTAATGGGGAGATTGCAGACCTATACACTTCTTCTGTAGCTTTACAAGTGGTTTTTTTCCTCGCTACAACCGCCATCACTTATTTACGGCATCGTCAGCCAAAAGTTGGCTGGTGTGGTATACTTGCAATATGGTAGGTGGTAGTGGAATTTTCCTTTACGTGATAGTAAAGGATTTCTTTCACGCCCGAGGAGGTACCACCCCTTACATCAAGGGGCCGGTGAAGTCGCAATGGACGTTTCCGGTTCTGGTGTATGAGTCGGTTTCCCTTATAAGCAAAAATGATGATGGCTCCTTCTTGTACAAAAGATTCCGGAGGTAAAATATCCCTCCATTCGGATATCCGGGAGAGGGGTGTACAGGGGGCGCCAGCATCAAGATTTAACATATCGTTCTCGAATATATGTGGCCTAAATTCTAACCTGAACTCCGTCCACCATTTCCTCCAGGCTAATAGGCCCCAACTCATCTTCCTCACCGAAACTCAAATCAGTGCCAAAACAGCCACTAATCACGTTAATTTCCCAGGGTATGAACTCCTTACTTCCTTTATATTGCATGGAGGCATGTGCGCGTACGTCCGTAGCAATCTACCCTGCAACAGACTCCCCAATTTAGAAGCTGGAAGAAAAGACATACTATGTATAAAACTCTCTCTCACGGCTGCAACTAAATTCATCTGTTGCATTTACCGGTCACCTGACAACAACTTTGTCCAGTTCTACAAATCCGGACTGCTATAAGATATCAGTCACCTCCCCCTGGGTCGCTCATATCACAGCATGGTCCCTGCTTCCTGTGCAATGCAACCCGAGGTCACACTGTCATCACACTCACGTATCGTTTGGCACTACAACTCCGCGAACTGGGACGAAATGCGAGATTACTTATCCTCAATTCCATGGGCGTCTGTCTGCTTCTCTCATTCTGACCCCTCTGATATCCCACAAAACGTCACGAAAATCATCCAAACTGGCATGGAAATATTTATTCCACGTACACGGAAAACCTCTGCAGCCACTCAAAAGCCCTGGTTCTCTAAATCATGTGACAATGCCAGACTTGAAAAGGTTAAAGCTCACAAAAAGCTTCTACACAATCCCAGTCAAGAAAACCGTCAAGCATTTAGCGACGCAAGAAACCGCTATGTCCGCATTCTTTCTGAGGCAAAAAACTCATTAAAGAACCACATCAAAAACAAAGTCTTCGTAAGCTCCAGTGGCAGCAAACCCTTCTGGACTCTTGCTAAATCTATTGGGAATAATTTCTGCAGGAGAACGTTCCCACCTCTTGTCTCAGGAAATGAAATTGTTTATACCGCCCTGGGCAATACTGAACTTTTTGCCTCGTTGTTCGCCGGCAATTCTACTCTCAACCTACCTCCAAATGTTCAACCACCAACAGTCCCCAATGTCGCGCATAAAATGATGGATATCACTTTCAAAACTAAAAAGGTACAAAAGGCCTTGACGAGATCCCAGCAATTGTTCTCAAAAAATGCGCACCAGAACTTGCTCCTGTCCTGACTCGTCTGTTTCAGACATCTTACAATAGAGGCATATTCCCTAGTAACTGGAAAATTGCTCGAGTACAACTCGTCCCCAAGAAAGGATCCAAAGCGCTTCCTAGCAACTGCAGGCCCATTTCTCTCCTTTCAGTCGTCTCTAAAGTGATGGAAAAGTATATAAACACCGAATTACTAAAATTTCTTGAAAAACACAGTCTAATCCACGACACGCAGTAAGGATTCCGTCAGCGCAGATCAACTGACGTCCTCCTTTCCTTTGTCACCCGTTCTTGGAACAAGTCTATGGAATTACACGGTGAATCCCAGGATGTCGCTCTAGACATATCCAAAGCATTCGACCAGGTCTGGCATGCAGCGCTGCTTAATAAACTACCGGCTAGCTACCACCAAAACTCTGTACGTGGACAGAAAATTTCCTCTCCAACCGGAGAGAGATTTGTGTTGTCGTGGATGGCCATTCCTCCAAACTGTATCCAATTAATAGAGGAGTTCCTCAAGGTTCAGCTTTAGCCCCTACTTTGTTTCTTCTCCACATCAATGACCTCCTCTCTAGCACATCCAACCCAGTTCACAGTTACGCGGACGACAGCACCCTCCACTCAAATATACTATATTCTAAGCCTGTCTCTTTAGTCCAATTAGATGAGGATCGCAGATTCATGGAGGGTTCTGTCTCCGTGGATCTCCAAAACATATTAGAATAGGGTAGTAAAAATGTTGTACAATTTAACCCCACCAAATCACAGTCTTCCTTTATTTCTCATAAGAGATACACGAGCCCTAGACCCATCACAATAAACAACCAAGTTATTCAAAGTAATGAGTCCTTTTCACTTGTTGACATGTCTGTGGATCGAAATCTCAATTGGCACCAATATGGCACATCAATTGCAGAAGCGGCTGCTAAGAAATTAGGTTTCCTCTTCCGGCCTCGCAAATACTTTTCACCAGCTAATCTGTATACCTTATGTACTTCACAAATAAGACCAAACCTCGAATACTGCTCCCACATCTGAGGTGCCGCTGCCGGTTCTACACTCGCTATCCTGGACTCCATTCAGAAGATAGCTATACATCTCATCGGTGACCCTACCCTCACCCAAAGGCTGCCATCCCTTGCCCACCGACGTGCTGTTGGTGACCTCTCTCTTATATAGATATCTGCACGGGCACTGCTCAGAGGAGCCTTCTTCCATAGTTTCTCCACCTGCTGCCCCCAACAGATCTACCAAGGGAACAGAGCGAATGCACTCTTTTGCTGTCCAGGTCACTAGACATAGAACATCATGTTATGCCCGCTCTTTTGTCCCGAGGAGTTCCAACTTGTGGAATTCCTTGCCGGCACATGTTTTTCCTTCTCCCCCGAACCTCCAAACCTGCAAGTCCAGAATTACCAAGTTGTCTCTTTCTCTCCTTGTCGATACACACGGTACGATAGTATTTAGGCTGTAAGCCCTTGTGGTGTGTTGTCGAAATAAAAAAAATAATAAAAAAATTCAGTACGACTTAACAATTACAAATTTAAATGTTATTTTGTTTGTCTTAATTTTGCTTTAGAATACGGTAATATTTTACTAGTGGTTGTAAATTAACTAATGATCCCCTAGATTGTGAATTTCGTGTTTTAATTTCCTTTTAGGTTGAGTAACAAATAATATCAAAAAGTTAGTCGCTGTTGTAAGAACAACAAAGCTGATATTAAATACCAATTTGTCATATTTTCCAACCTCACTACACGACCATTCGTTAAAATCGAAATAACCGATGTCAGATTAATAAATTTCTTGAATACTTTATGAACACGTGGAAATAAATTAATGTGACAATCGCAGAGTTTGCTAAAAAACATGTAGATAGATAGCTCAAAGCTGGATAAATAAGCCCATTACTTACCGGTAAATGGCCTAGAAGTGATGTGATGCTTTCCGATGCATAAAAAATCTGTCCCGTCGTGGAAAACACCATTATAAATCCATCTACTGCCTCTAAAACTAAGTGGGTGAATTCTTCATTTGTGAGAAATGTAGGTTTCCAGTCTTCCTGAATTTCATTAACTCGAGATCGTATGGTGATTTCTGAAACATTTAAATACAGTTTTATTACATAGCTACGTTTGTTAGTCTTTGTTCAATGTACTACTAGGCTTTGTACGACGGCGTCCTGGGGTCACGTTAAAAAATTATTTTCTAATAATTCTGAGATAAAAAAGTCAGAATTCTGAGATAAAAAGTCAGAATTATGTGATCGAAATTCAGAATTCTGACATAAAAAGTCAGAATTCTGACATAAAAATTCAGAATCCTGAGATAAGAAAGTCAGAGTTCTGACATAAAAACTTAGATTTCTGAGATAAAAAGTCAGAATTCTGACATAAAAAGTCAGAATTGAATAAGAGCTTTTGAAATGTGGACATTGAGCAAATTAACTAAGACAGTAAGGTAGGCCGATAGAAACAGGAATAACAAAGTGTGCTAGAAGAGGTGACAAAATAAAAAGGCTTGCTGAAAGAAATTGATAGGAATAAGGCAAAGTATATAGGACAAATTTTAAAACATTTCTGATAGTTTTATTTGAAAGATACATACTTAGGCAAACAGAATTCTGACTTTTCTCTTAGAATTCTGAGATTTTATGTCAGAATTCTGAGTTTCTATCACATAATTCTAACTTTTTATCTCATTAGAAAATATTTTTTAACGTAACCCCCAGGACGCCTTTGTTTATGCGTCAGGTAAAATATCAAAATTTTGGTGGTGGCAATGCTTATGATTTTTAAGAGTGGTTCGCTGAAATAATTAACAATATTGAGATGAAAGTAAATATTGGTAAACCGATTATAGAATAAAACAAAAAGCAGAACCACCCCAAAAAACCACAAGAATAATAACAAAGAGTGATACGCTAGATACGTATATCGACAACAAAGTTGTCTTCATCAGTAGCTGTCGCTTAACTCAGTCTCTTATCGATTATAGCAGCGTTTCTAAATCTTTTAGTATTGGCGACCTAATTTCAACAACAATCAATGGACCTAATTTCCAATCACAATTTTAAGCGCTTTGTTTCGATTATTCTAGATCGTCTACGCGGCGTGTTATAACCTCCTTCAATCAACAATTTAGAACCGTGGTATATTGTGATCGACCTCAGGCGGATATAGATCTACTCAATAGTGAGGTCACAATTGCCTATAACACCCTACCCTAAAATAGCCATCTATCAGATTATCATATTTATTAAGATTAGCAATATTTTCAGGAGGTTGGCAGATCTGGATATAGTTTGACACTCACGTTCTTTTTTATTTCTTTCGCACTGCCTAGAGTCCTATATTTGTGGGCGCCCCAGACTAGTGCCAGGTTATATAGACATTTAGATATCTAGATAATTGTTAGTTAGAATTAATTGTTTGAGCTGACGCCAAAAGAAAGGAGATATTAGAGAGGAATTTCTCTTCAATCAAACAGATATGTTAATGTAACAAAGAATTACATTTATTCATATAAATTAAATTTGGAATAGCAAATAAAATTAATTAAACATGGTTGGTAAATCTCAAATAAACATTAATCCAACACAAATAAAAATCAAATAAACAGCAAAAACTTCAAGAAAAAGACATTATCATTTCACATACATATGACAAAACAATAAGATAAAAGTGGTTGTAGGTTACTAAAATGTTAATATTAGCTACTTGAGGTATATTAAAAATCAAATGCTGTATTTTACAGCTCAAAAGTAAAAACAAATTATTAGGTAAATTACTTGACGTTTGTCAATCAATTCGCTTAATTTTTCAATGAGTTAACTGGCCAGTTCTTTGAGTGAGGCTACGTGAAATTTCTACATTAATTATTGAAAATGAAAGATAGTAAAAAGAATGTGCAGGTTAGATATTTTACAGACAAAATTTGCTAATTACAATTTCAAGAACTATGTTTAAATTCAGAAAATTGACAAAATTCTACAGATTAAACAGGAAATTTACAGTTATCCTTATAGCACCTCCCTGACAATGTTTAAGCTCAAATTTGATTCGTTATTTTGAAAGTTAAAGTTATAAGGCTTCAGATATTAGATTACTGCATGAAAAATTCTGCTGGTTCAGAGAAATGATTGATATAGACGCACCAAGTCTTCCTGCACTGAGTTACCTCATGACCCTATAAAGATGCTGTCCAAGTGGGATCAACCATGAGTGCCTGACACAGGTTCACAGACTCCAATAAGAGAGAAGAAGCTGGAGAAAATGAGTGGTACTTCCCATTAGCGGTTGTTGGTCCGGTGGATTTATTGCTCCAATACTAGGAGACCATTTGACAACTATGTCGATGTTCTGAATTCGCTTGACGGAAACTGTGCAAATCGCAATTAAAACGTGAATTGGCTCAAGTGAAATTCACTGCCAATCGACTCAAACTTCGGTAGCATTCAGGAACTCTTTCTGATTAACGTAAGAAATGTATCAGTTCGGAAACAAAGAACCACAACTTAACTCGCGTTTTTTATGCTAAACACGACGTTTATTTAAACTCGAAAACCGCTTAAATGACTTTAAACAATCACTGACAATTATTATTAGGTAGTGTAGATAACATAAAGGACTTTATCACCCCTTTTTAAGATACTTTTTAGCCACCGCAACTAAAGGGTGTTTACTCGATAAGCGCCAGGCTATGACTCTCCTCGAGCTAACGTCTGTTTTCGTTGAGATTCATATTATTTTCTCCTCACCACATACGTCCCTCGCCTATAGTTCAGGGTTTCAAGGCCAATTTTATAACCGAAATTGCAGATATGGTCTCGACTCCCCTTTAACATTGAAAATGGACTCGTACATTCAAGGTTATTTTAATAAAATGAACTAATAATTTGTTCTAGAACATTCTCAACTGATATTTTGTTTCCTTAAACGCCCTCCTAGGAAAATGCGACACATCATTTATTAACAAAGCCATATTGCGTCTTTAGATGTTTGAATTTTTAACGTGCTTTCCTAGCCTGCAGTGAATGGGTTTACGGTACTTGAAGATTTAGCGACTTTTTATCAAAATAACTTTGAAATCAAAACATGAAGTATTTAATATAAATTGGGTTTTTGGTATTATTTAAACACTTGGGGGCTTTCTAAGTGTTTTTGAGCCAGTAATGATTCCAGACAAAAAGTGAATCGTTACATTGTATAAATTCTACATCTTGTTCAGTCAGTCTCAGTCAAATCAATACTTCTACCGTGAATTTGTATGTTGTAATTTGCGTGTTAACTGCAATTCACATATTAGAGTAGCAGTAGATTAACAGTGTGCAAACAGAATCTTGCATTAATTTTCAAGTGGGCATAACCGAGCATCAACAAGTGCACAGACGAGAGTGGTTGTCAAACAAAAATCAAGACAATGTTCTCAAGAATATTTAAAATTTGGGTTTACCACCACTGAAGTAAATGAAAATGAAAAGCCCCTGTCTGTCATTTGCTCAAAAATTTTGGTAGCAGACAGCAGAAAACCTAATAAACTTAAACGACATTTGGAAACGCTTCGTAGTAAGTACGTTAACAAACCCTGAGAATTCTTCGAATTACAATTAACCGCTTACCGCATATCTTGACCTATATGGCACAAAGCAGTTTTCGCTTGCTTATTATTTGTTCATGCCATTGAAGATACTCTGTGGCTCACACACTATTAACCTACGGAAACCCCATCGTTATGTGTCACATTTGCGACATCTAGTATTAAATTTCTAAAGTTACAATACAATTCCGTAATCACCAACAACAGCTGACATTTGTTATACAACCTGACATTTGCATACTCTACATCTCTGGATATATTGTGAACTTATTGCGTAAAATATTTGTGGTTGCAAGTGTGTACCCAAGAATAGGTTATTGAGACGAGTACCTAATAGATACCTATTTTTCTGAAAAATGTGTTTGTGACATATATGCATTTAGGAGATGGACTCATCTTGAATGTTCATAACCAACAAATTTTTATTTTGGTGATTCAGGTATTATGGATCCAAAACTGTTTATGGAGGTTCTAAATCAACCATTCGAGAAATACCGATGATGACTCATCAGATTCTGATCGAGAACATATATTTGCACCAGAATCTGATTATAACAGTGAATAATATAGCAGCAAAAGAGATGATGATGATGATGATGATGATGATATTGTGATACTTGAAACTGATTTTGAAAGTGATAGTGATGCTGAAGATAACATTCCTCTCAGTGAGGAACTAAAAAATGCAACCTGGGAGACAGAAGCCTTTAGTATGGAAAGAACATAAACTGAAAGTCTCTTAAGCAGACACAGCATTTTTAGGGAGTCTATCCTATTGAATTTTTCAGATTCTTTATGACTGATGAAATTTTTGACTATATTGTCTGTCATTCATGTTTGTACTTTACCAAACAATGTCCAACAAAACCATTTGCTCTGTCAGTCAATGATTTAGCGAAGTTCATTGGCGTCTGTCTATATATGTCAGTTGTACATTTAGCAGCTACAAGGATGTACTGGAATATAACTCTAAAACATTCTTTAGTTGTTGATGTTATGTCATGTAATACATGGGAGAAAATAAAGAGATTTCTACATTTCGACGACAATAATGATCATATTCCACCAGGTAATAATGGAAATGATAAGCTCTTCAAAATAAGGTCTCTACTAAACAAAATACGTAAGCGGTTCTTGAATGTTCCCAAAGAAGGGTTTTTAGCCGTGGATGAACAGATTATACCCACGAAAGGAAGATCACTAATAAAGCAATATAACCCCAAGAAACCTCATAAATGAGGCTGCAAAGCTTTTGTGCTCAGTGGCATTAGTGGGTTCGCATACGACTATTAAATTTATGCTGGAACACAGCATGATATAGTTGCAACTGGTGCTCCTAATCTAGTAGTTAGTTCTAATGTTGTACCACTCATTCAAACTGTTCCATGGCATCAAAATTGCACGATATTTTTTGGCAATTGGTTCAGCTGTGTGCCACTTATGACATATCTGACAAAGGAAGGTTGTCTGCCTCTAGGAACAGTGAGGTTGAATCGAGTACAGAACCTGAATATGCCTGGAGAATTGAAGGTTTACTTTCGGGGCGCGTGTTCTATTTTAATGAAATTATGTATATAGACGTGTTTTAGGGTATAGATGACGAAAATCACAATAAAAATGAGGACATAATCCAACTTTTGGAGTTATTTGGAAATTTTTGTTGGAAAAATGTAGGTTATACTCACTTTCACGACATGTTTTTGTCATATTTTACACATTTTCGGGAGTCGTTCGTTTTATATCAAGCTAAAGAAGGGTGTATTCTAGTATTCTACTTCATTTTAACATAGTTAGTGCACCCCCTTAACTGTTTATATGTCTGAAAAGTTCCCTTCTTTTCATCGTATAACCGATCCTAAAATGAAATTGACATTTGACATATAAAGCCAACTTAATGTCATATATTTTGAAGTTTGACATTGTTGCAAAAAAGAAAAATTTATATTAAAATTGTTTAAAAAGGGGGCGCACTAACTATATGTAAATGAATTAGAATAGTGGAATACACTCTTCTTTAACTTGATCTAAAACGAACGACCCCCGAAAATGTGTAAAATATGACAAAAACATACCGCAAAAGTGAGTACAACCTACAATTTTTCAACAAAAATTTCCAAATAACTCCAAAAGTATCTTCTGCCCTCATTTTTATTGTGATTTTCGTCATCTACGCCCTAAAACACGTCTATATGCAAAATTTCATAAAAATCGAACACGTGCCCCGAAAGTAAACCTTTGCTAAAATTAATTTTCACATAGTTAATGCACCCCCTATTCAGCTTATGGGTCTGTAAATTTCCCTTCTTTTCATCATATAATCGATCCTAAGTTGACATTGACATTTGAGATATAAAGGCAACTTATCAATGTAATACATTTTGAAGTTTGACATTATTGCAAAAAGGAGAATTTTATATTATAATATTGGGGGCGCATTGGTGCATTAACTATGTGGAAATGAATTACAATAGTGTAATACACCCTTCTTTAGCTTGATATAAAACGAACAACCCCCGAAAATGTGTAAAATATGACAAAAACATGTCGCAAAAGTGAGTACAACTTACGTTTTTCCTACAATAATTTCCAAGTAATTCCAAAAGTTTGCTTCTGCCCTCATTTTTATTGTGATTTTTGTCATTTACACCCTAAAACACGTCTATATACAAAATTTCATAAAAATTGAACACGCACCCCGAAAGTAAACTTTTAACAAGAAAAGAGATCGTGGTGCTATGGTCGCGAAAGTAGCAGTTGTAGATAATATACCAGTATCTGTCACTTCCTGGTATGATAACGAAATTGTAACAATGATACCCACTCCAGTGCTCCTATCATTGAGGTAAAACGATTTTGTATACGAGAGAAGAAATATATTTATGTACCATGTCCAAAAGCGGTTTTCATTTATAACAAATATATGGGCAGAGTGGACCTTGTGGACTCCATGATAGGATACTAGAGACTAAAAATATGTTCGAAAAAGTGGCATATGCGAATTTTTTTCCACTTATTTGATCTTGCGTGTGTATTGACACACGCAAACATTGACTGGGATTCTTTGGAGACGAGCGATCCCAGATAAAAATAGATTGGCTTTAGTAGACTTTAAACTAGCTATTGCTGATGTTTATATAACGCAAGTTAACCGGTTGATAAAAACAAGAGGCCGATCAAAATGATCAATTGGGAGTGACCTGCAGGCTAAGAAGCATCGAGGCCCAAGAACTGATTTCCCTATTCGAGAGGTTAGGATCGATAAGATTGACCATTGGGGGCATTGGCAAAGTCAACGATAAAGATGCAAGTTTTCTGGGTGTACCGGAAAAAGCTTTAGAAAATGTGAAGCATTTCTATGTTTAAACAAAGACAAAAAATGCTTTGTGTATTTCATAACGAATAGTTTTGTGCAAAAGTCGTATCTGCATGTTGTGACATATATGACACAAACTCTTATTTTGCTGTTTTGTGTCCTTCAAATTCGAAATAATTTTTTAAAAATATTTTTCCCGTTGTTTATACTTTATTTCCTGTACCTCAATTTTCTTCTGAGCAGAAATAAAAATCTGCAGTAAGGGGTTAAAATCATATGAAACGCAAAATTCATTTTTCACCTTATCTGTGAATGATAATGCTTTGCTAGCCTCTCATGAAGTTTCATATCAAGTAGCCAGATGTAACAAGCCTCACACCATTGGTGAAGATCTTATTCTGCCAGCTGCAATTGAGATCGTAGAAACTATGTTTAAAGATAGTTTTGCCAAACAATTGCAGTCTGTAGCTAAGTCAAATAATACTGTTGTCGGCCGAATTAGTGATATAGCTGAAGATGCACAGCATCAGCTTTTCGGAAAGTTGCGTGACAATTTTTTTTCAGTTCAGCTTGACGGAGCAACAGATAGCAATAAAGA